>CM057455.1:1582972500-1584196250 GCA_016271365.2 Neoceratodus forsteri | reverse complement strand
CTACAGCCTTTGTTTGAGAAGCAGAATGAGTGGAATAACTTGGCTAAAGGATGCATTTTCTGCACTGACCTCTTGTGTAGCACTCATGAATGGTTTCAGAATGCAACGCAACTGTTCCAGCAGAGACCCATGAGTAGAATGGAGTACAATGCCCTCCCCGATATCATTGTACATGATATACTCAATGATAGCTATCTTTTGTTCAAGGATGTGCTCAATCATAAAGTAAGTTGAATTCCACCTTGTTGCTACATCCTGAACAAGCTGGAGATAAGGAAGAACTATATCCTTCTGGATATCAGCAAGGATAACATAGGCTTTTACTGAATGGTTGAAGTGGCCACACACTTTACACACTGTACCCACAATGGTTGATATTGCTGGTCATTATCCAGGAAGCTTTGAATGATTAAGTTAAGACAATGGGAAAAACAGCATATATGTACAGAGTTGCCATAGTGAAGTGATTTTTAAATACTTGAACCATTGTCGACAACAAAAAAACAACAGCATTCAAACCCTGTAAAGTGACCCAAGCAGTAAGTAGTCTTTCCAGTGCTTGCTGAATGTGCTGTGCTGTGTGTGGGTGTGTCTTGAAAGTGACATACACGGAGAACTGCTATTTTCTGAAACATGATGGGTTTTTTTGAGCTCTAAGAGATAGTAGTGGTAGTAGCAGTACTGGTTGAAGTGGTAGCAGACCGAGTACTAGTACATGAGGATGATGATGAGTTGCCCCCCAAAACTGACCCTGAGTGCAGTAAGAGAAAGATAGGCAATCTTGGCTGCTGGTCCACATATCAGTAGTGAAATGAACAACCTTGTCCTCAGCATCTCAGAGAGCATGCCTTACTTGAACTACTAAGCTGTCATATATGCTGGGCACAGTGGTTGATGAGAAGTATTTTCTACTTGGCATTAAATATTGTGCCTCTAAGTATTCCATAAGCCTTTTGAAACCCACATCTTCCACAATAGAGTATGGCTGCAAATCAAATACAATAATTTCTGCTATTTTATGATTTATTGCCAGTGCTATGAGATGGTTTTGTGAATATTTAGACTTTCTTTAAAAAACTTCTTTCAACTTCAACTGCCTCTTATAGTTGGGGGGGTTAAAGTTACATTTGGCTGGGGGTGTTGTGCAACTACTTGGCGCGCCTGGTAAAAAAGATGACCTTACAGAATTATCATGACCATGACCCTGAGGCGAAAGTGGACTTTTGGATCTTGTCTGGTGTTCATCTCCTACTGTTTCAGCAGAATGTTCCTGTTCACTGAGAGCCCTGCTAGATTTCCAGCCATCAATGTTAGACTGTTTCTTTGAATCATATACAGTACAATGATAGGGTACATTTGCAAAAGATGTTGCATCATTGTTGAGGTTCCAAGATGCTCTTTATTTTTTCCTCTAGTAACACATGTGTTGTAATGCACACATAGAGCTTGGCAAGCATCCTTGTGGTTTATGTAAAAATGATTCCAAACAGTAGAGGTGGACTTTCTGTGTCTAGTAGTAGTAACAACCTCAGTAGCACTAGGAGTTCAGTGGCTGGGTTTTCATGGGGAAGACATATCAGCAGAGGATTCAGGTTCATCTGGTGAGACAATCATAGAATCCTCTGCAGCACCATTGCCATCACCACTACTGTCAGACTTTGTTTAACTTTATGTGGTTTGTGGCTTGTGCCTTTGGCTTTTTCTTTTTCCCTTTTGCATTCTACTACTGTCATTATTATCTACATTGTCACTGTCAGAACCAGAATGAGACATAGCTAAAGTTCAAGTCACAAGCTCATCTTCATCAGTCTCACCATGACCATGTCATCACCATCATCATCAGTGTCAGTAGAGCTAAGATTTGCAGTCACAGACTGCATCATTTGATATGCATGTGTTGCAGATCGAGCAACTTCACTGCAAGATGTAACTAAGTGCCTTAGCTTTATGTTTTTGCCAGGTACTTTAACCAATCATGCATAAAGGGAGAAGCAATAGCCACAGGGGGCTATAATAACAACTGGGCAGCTAAATCTAATAGCACCACAAAGGACCCGGTATCTAGTCTTTTTCTAACTCAGATGGTGAAAGACTACACCAGAATCAACTACAAAACAGGGACAAAAACCCTGAGTGACTGGATCCTAGCTACACACCCTGAAAGAATTATCAAGGTCGAGGTCCTGCCCGATGCCATTAGTGACCACTTGCCTGTCCAATATTTTTGGTCTGTCTGACTCCCAAAGGCCCCTACTAAAACAATCACAAGTAGGGTCCTACAAAAAGGGTTAACAGGTGCCTTCAAAGCACATCTGGCTCAGATTGACTGGAGCTTTTTGGATGCTATCCCAGACATCAGTGCTCTGCTTGACTACTTTATAACCCGCTTCATGGATGCATGCAACAAATTCACCCACCCCAAAAAAAATAAATGGATGATCAAAGGTATCTCGTCTGGTTTGATCACACCATATTTGCTTGCCCTACTACAAGGGAGGAACAATCTCTGGTCTTGGGTGAGGAGCACTGGATCACCAGCAGACCTTCAAAGATACAAAGAAGCCCATAACAAGTGTACCAGGCAAGTTAGGAAAGCCAAAACTGACTTCTATAAGCATCGGCTGAATAAAAATTGGAGCATTGGGAAGAAATTTTGGGCCAGCCTTAAGGACCTCCTGGGCAGCAATGAGAAATTAACTCCAACAATGCTTAACACAAATGGAATGATCACCACTGCACATTTCAAAATAGTGAACACCTTCAATGATGCCTTCATTGATCTGAGCTCGGTCCTCCCCGCAGACAAGGCATCTGAGGACAATGTGGGTAACCTTACTGGACAAAGTACGCAAACTGGCCTTCGAACCAATCTCCCCCAATTCTACTTTAATCAGGTCACTATTAAGAAAACCCTCCTCTATGTGAAAAGGGTCCTGGGTAAGACAAGGATGGGTGGGGATATGGTAGACATGAAGCTACTAGCCCTGGCACTTGATGACCTTGCAATTCCTCTAATGAAGAGTTTTAACTTGTCCTTGCAGTTCTCTCAGTTCCCTGATATCTGGAAAGCCGCTATAGTTACACCTGTGCTAAAAAGTGGGCACCAATCCAAAGTGACCAACCATAGGCCAATTTCTGTCCTCTCCCCCTTGTCTAAGGGATTGGAAAAACTTGAATTGGACCAGCTAATCTCACACTTAAACAAATACAACCTTATGTGTAAACAACAACATGGCTTTAGGAAACTACACAGCACTGGAACAGCCCTCATTGAGTACACCAATCACCTGCATGATGCCCTGGACAAAGGGCACCTGGTTGGTGCCACATTCATTGACTTAATGAAAGGCTTTGACCTCATTAATCACCCTCTACTGTTGGACACGCTCTCTGCCTTGGGTGTCTCCTGTGAAACTGTAGCTTGGTTTCATTGTTACCTCACAGGGCGGTCACAGAGAGTAATGATTGATGAAGTGCTCTCTAACACTAAGTGTGTCACGGTTGGAGTCCCTCAGGGGTCTAGTCTTGGTCTGCTCCTCTTTGAACTATTCATTAACAAACTCCCTGAAGCCCACCCCCACTTGAAGATGTTACTTTACGCAGATGATGCAATGATTTTCAATAGTAGCCCACAGCTCAGGATCTTTCTTGTGACCTGCAATCAAGCTTCAAATCTATGGAGGACTGGTTTGAGAACAATAAACTTGTTCTAAACTATAAAAAGACAAAGGCAATGCTGTTTTATGGGTCTCACCAAAAGAAACTAGTCCCTCCCTTGGTTATCCAAAATTCACTTGGTGCTACCCTTCAACAGGTCAAATCATTTAAATATCTAGGTGTCACCCTGGATGACACTCTCTGTTATACCACCCATGTTTTCAAAATCACAGATATGGCCAACAGAAAATTAGGGGTGCTCTTCTGACAATATTTAAATCTTACTACTGAAGCTAGACACCTGGCAGTCTCAAGTTCAGTCCTCCCCCTCATTGACTATGGTCTACCAATCTATGGAGCTGCCTGTGACTCAGTACTTGGCAGGGTATAAATGGTCCTCAACAAAGCCTGCTGGTTGGAAGTGGGGCTGATACACTTACACATACTAGCTCCTTATATGCACTTACACACTGGCTCCCTTTGCAGGATAGGCTGAAGTTCCAGCCTTGTCTGCTGGTTAAAAAAGCCCTCTTGGACCTCATCCCATGTGCAAATGGTGACCTCATCTGCCCAGTCAACAACAACTACACCATAAGGAGTAGGTCCAGACATGTACTGCAAGTCCCTTTGCAAAACTAGTCAGGGTAGATGAACATTTTCTATCCAAGCCGCACAGTGGTTTTAATGAACTCCACAAATCCATAGTGGACATCCCCAAAATTGCGCCATTTAAGAATTCCCTAAGAAAGGAACTTGCTCAAAATTCTGCTTGCCATTGTTTTTTATGACTACTTACCTCTCTTTATAATGATGCAGCTTGATTGCCGTCTGTCAGATCTCTGTGCTGATATACCTTGTTTGCAACTCCAATATCTGTACTTGACCTGGCTTCCTTGAGTTGTTGAAATTTTGTATATACCTTAACTATGCCAATTTATCTATTTGTCACTAATGTGGTTCATGTGTCTCAATGTTTTGTATACCTGTTTGTAACTGACACGGAACCTTTGGAAAAGACCACTTATGCTCAAAGGTGTTATTCAGTTCTCAAATAAATAAGTGAATAAAAAACTGTACAGTTGGAATACTCATTGTTTTTGCACTATTTTTCTCAGACGACTTGCTATTGCCACTGTCTTTCGACACTATGTTAGCTGTACTACTGAGCCCTTATGGCATAGACAGTCTACCAACCCTTGCTGGGTTTTCAGTATTTTGAGAGTTAGCCTGCACATGGATAGCAGTATCATTTAGTTCAGCCCCTTTAACAGACTGTGGTGCTTGTTGTTGTACTTTACTTTTTGGGCCTCTTCTTTCTGGTCTCTTGAATAAACTTTTTCATGTTTATTACTTTCTTTGCCCCTGGCTTTTGCTTTGCTATTTTCTGGGGTACTCATAACGTAAGTCTGTCACTTGTTCGGCATCAAAAAGTGGTTATTATTTTTTCATTTATTCCATGTGATGTGACGGTATGCAAGAAGTGGCACTGGTGCACTGACGACTGGCTGCCAGATTTTATTTCTCGCACACACCCACACACACACAATTTATTTCACACACCACCTATGCTAAGGGCAATGCTGCAGGCACTGTTGCTACCCATACAGATTCAGGAACCCTGCCTGGCCCAACCCTCTCTGACACAGTATGTTTTCCCTTCAAGGATGTTTTTTTTATTTATTCCACATGATATCACAGTATGCAAGAAGTGGTACTGATGCACTGATGACTGGCTGGCATATTTTATATTTCACATAAACACACAGAATTATTTCACACACCACCTACACTAAGGGCAATGGTGTAGGCACTGCTGCTGCCCACACAGATTCAGGGACCCTGCCTGGCCTAACCCTCTCTGACACATTATTTTTTCCCTTAAAGGATTTTTTTTTTAAATTCATTCCACGTGATGTGATGGAATGCCCTTCCCACTGAGCCAAAGCTTATATCCCACTGAGCGAGCACAGGGAAGAAGATGATAGATGACTGACTTCTTGGGGGGAGTTTCACACAGTATGCAAGAACAGGCAATGGTACACTAACGATTGGCTGGCAGATTTTATATTTCACATGCACACAGAATTATTTCACACACCATCTGTGCTAAGGGTGATGCTGCAGGCACTGCTGCTACCCACACAGATTCAGGGACCCTGCCTGGCCTAACCCTCTCTGACACCGTACTTTTTCCCTTCAAGGATTTTTTATTTATTTATTCCAGGTGACATGATAGAATGTCCTTCCCAATGAGCTGAAGCATATACCCCACCCCGAGCAAGCACAGGAAGGAAGATGACAGATGACTGACTTCTTTGAGGGGGGTCACACAGTATGCAAGAAGTGGCACTTGTGCCCTGACAACTGGTTGGCCGATTTTATTACACACACACACACACACACACACACACACACACAGAATTTATTTCACACCACCTATGCTAAGGGTGATACTGCAGGCACTGCTGCTGCCCACACAGATTCAGGGACCCTGCCTGGCCTAACCTTCTCTGGCACAATACTTTCTCCCTTCAAGGATTTATTTTTAATTTATTCCACGTGAAGTGATGGTATGCAAGAAATGGCCCTGGTGCACTGACGACTGGCTGGCAGATTTTATATTATGCACACACACACACACGCACATAATTATCTCGCACACCACCTATGCTAAGGGTGATGCTGCAGGCACTGCTGCTACCCACACAGATTAAGGGACCCTGCCTGGCCTAACCCTCTCCGATACAGTACTTCTTCCCTTCAAGTATCTTATTTTTTTATAATTATTCCACATGATGTAACAGAATGCCCTGCCCACTGAGCCAAAACTTATACCCCACTGAGTGAGCACAGGGAGGAGGAAGATGACAGATGACTGACTATTTGAGGGGGTCACACAGTATGTAATAAGTGGCACTGGTGCACTGATGACTGGCTGGCAGATTTTATATTTCACACAGACACACAGAATTATTTCAAACAGCACCTACACTAAAGGCAATGCTGCAGGCACTGCTGCTACTCACACAGATTCAGGGACCCTGCCTAGCCTAACCCTCTCTGACACAGTACTTTTTCCTTTCAAGGTTTTTTTCTTAATTTATTCCACATGATGTGATGGAATGCTCTGCCCACTGAGCCAAAGCTTATACCCTACTGAGCGAGCACAAGGAGGAAGATAACAGATGACAGACTTCTTGGGAGGGTCACACAGTATGTGAGAAGTGGCACTGGTGCACTGATGACTGACTGGCAGATTTTATTTCACACACACACACACACACACATATGCACTTTTTCCCTCACCACCTATGCTAAGGGCGATGCTGCAGGCACTGCTGCTATACACACAGATTCAGGGACCCTGCCTGGCCTAACCCTCTCTGGCACAGTATTTTTTCCCTTCACAGATTTTTTATTTATTCCACATGATGTAACAGAATGCTCTGCTCACTGAACCAAAGCTTTTACCCTACTTAGCGATCACAGGGAGGAAGATGACAGATGACTGACTTCTTGGGGGAGTCACACAGTATGCAAGAATTGGAACTGGTGCACTGGTGTTGATGACTGGCTGGCCTAGCAGATTATTTATTACACACACACACTCACACACACACACACATATTGCATACTATGAAAAAATTAAAGAAATCCCCACTGAAGTGACTGAGCACAGGCAGGAGAACTGAGAGAGCTGATTTGTTGTTGTTGGGGGCAATTGGGAAAACAGCAAAAAGTCTAACTGGGAGTGGTGTGGTACTGGGTGGCACACTGGCAAAATTCAACAGACTTCACCCCCTCTACTAAAGCACTACCCCCCAACAAAAAAATGGTCAGTCTGGCTCTGGCACTTAATAGTGAAGTCTCTCTTCAATCTCTTGTTCTCTTCTTTCTTGTCTGCAGCACTCTACCAATAATAGCTACTCCCCTCCCCACCCTAATCCCAACTTTCATACCCAGTCATCAGCTCAATCCCCTCCCAAGTCCCCTACTCCCCACCCTCAACTTCCCCTCACTTGTTTTCTTTCAGTTTAGGGTATATGTATATATGTATATGTATATGTGTGTGTGTGTGTGTATATATATATATATTATGGTAGTACGGTAGAGCTACCATAGTTAGAGTTGAGGAGCCATTTACATGTTAAACCCAAAATTTTGCACCTTAACTTTGCAGCTGTTTGATGGATTTGCCTGAAATTTGGAATACATGATCAAGACCCATACGCCTTAGGATCAGCCAAGTTTCGTACTGTTCAGATACATGGCTGTGGAGTTATTAAGTGTGATCTATGCGTGCATTTAAGCTTTTTCTGGAATTCTACGGTCATGCCTACAGGTCGCATGGTTTGCGTGACCGGCCTGAAATCTTTAGGAAACATGCGGACGGGGCCCCTGATGTGCCTTTTGAAGATTTCGTGAAAAAATATTAAACGGTTCAAAAGTTATTCAAAAAACAAGTTTTCATTATAAGTCAATGGGAAAAGTTAACAAAAAGTTCAACACTTTCGCAAATGCATTTTTACTGTCGCAAATCCACCATTTTGTTTTCAGCTAGTGATCAGAAAAATGCTTGGCATTTAAAATTGAGACCATCTAGCAACCTAATTCTTTTTGTATTCACCTAGTCGGGCCCTGAGGATGCTAGCCATGTCTTTATTTTGGGGTAAAACACCCCAGAAATATGTTTTTCAGATTTCTGGAAAAAGTACTTTCACAAAGTAGTGTCACACTCACGAAAGTGTCACAAATTTTTGCGAAAGCTTTCGCAAATCACGACACTACTTTGCGACACTATGCCCAAAATAACAGTAATTCTTTGGCATCCCGTTGCAAAAGAACGGTTTGGAGTTTTGGACTGAAATTTGTAGGGAACGCAGCTGACATCTCAAAGATGTACCTTTCAGTATTTTGTTGAAAAAATATTACACGGCGACAAAGTTACAGTACTCCAAAGTTGATGCTTTTCCCCATAGGATAACATTACGGCATACGACGCATTGCAGCAATCGTTTGGTGCCCTGCTGCAAAATAATGGTTTGGTCTTTTGGGCTGAAATTTGCAGGGAACACAGCCAACATCCCACAGATGTGTCTTTCAGTGGTTCAGTGAAAAAATATTACAGGGAGGCAAAGTTATGGCACTCCGAACTTCTGTTTTTTTCCCATAGGATAACATTACGGCGTTCGCTGCGCCTTTCAGGGCCCATATTTCGACAACGGTGCGAGATACGGACTTTTCATTGAAAAAATTCTTAGCTCCCTCATAGGGGCTAAGTATAAAACTAGCCAGGAAACTGATAATTCATATGACTTTTACATTTTTTTCTATGTCGTACGGTTACTGAGATATAAGCAATTTACTATTCCAAGTCCTCATTTTTGTGTTCCGAGAGTCATTATTTTGCATACGTTCTTTGTACTCACTGTCTTTCTCTATACAGCTTTTGGGGAAAACCAGCCTGTGCACTTACATTACTGTTACCATTACCATTTCTGCTTGCGGTTCCGTACCCGTTTCACTTACCGTTCACGTTTACGCCACCATGTGCGTTACCCTTTGCGTTTTCATTTGCGGTTGCATTTGCGTTGTTTTTAACATTTCTGTCTACAGTACTGTTTCTCTTTCTGTTTCGCTTTGTGTCACCATGCGCATTACGATTTGCGTTTGCGGGCACAATGTTACTATGTGACAAGACATCGGGCCCCGCGCTCCGCCCCCGCATTACATTCACTATTTCTCATTATCATTCTCAAAAAGAAGAGAAATTAGAGGCAAAAAACTCTGTTTAATGCATCAGTTAGGGTTGTTCCACAGCAACAAAGTGAGGAAATTTGGTGTTAGGGTTGGAAACCTAACTCGATTCACCCCAAGCACCACACACACACAGACACACACACACACACACACATGCAAGTACGGGGGAGGACCAAGGCAACATGACCAATGACAGACAACCAGCAGCAGGTGACAGAAATAACAAACAATTGTCTAAATGTACTACAAGACATCCCCACCCACCTGACCAGGTAGTGCATGCTCAGTGGAGATCAACAGCAAAACTGAGGCCATGTACACCAAATGTACACATCCCTGATTGCAGCTGCACACAACGTACCACACTTAGTAGTTGCATGGCCTTACCTACTGACGCCTCACACCACACCACAACTGGTACTATGCCATTAGTCAATATAAATGCTGAAGGTGCATGATCACAGTTGTACAAAGGTTTTAACACTAGTGAGTATACATTAATTAAGAGAACTACATAAATTAACTACAAGACACAGCCATGCTCAAGATAAAAGTAGTGTTGCATTTAGTATGTGATTTACATAGTAGTAGATTTACTGCAACTGTTTACTCAAGATAGAGAGGCTGATGTAAACATATGCAAAAGCATTGCCTGTTCAACGCTGTGAAATTCGTACTGCCAGTATCAGATGCATTCTTACTGATGAAGGTGTACTGCTGATGTACATACATATACCTTCAGTGTGTTTGAATACTAAATATGCAGTAAGTATTCTTTGTAAGAAACAGTGTAATTGCATGGATCAGGCCAAGTGACTTCTAAATATCATAGCACTACTGAGCCAACAATGACGTAGCTGTATCGGAGATGTCTATAGGATATATTTTCCTGTAGGCACTTACTGAGTATGTTGTACCTGATAAAGACAATGTCATTGCATCTGTGATGACTAACTTATTGGAATAGTGATACATTTACTATTGTTGCAATGAGTGATCTATACCACTTATGGACACAGCCTAATTTTTTTAACAGTTGTTTCATACTCAGGCTGTATGCCTAGTGTTTGGGTTTGCCACAATTCTGTCACTGATGCTATCAAAGTGATAACTATGTTAATTGTGCTACAACAGGAATCAAGTAGGTATAGTGTAGATATAAATAGAATGTCTTTTGGTATTGATTTAACTCACAATGGGATAAGTGTACTAGGATGGCAGGGGTTATTCTCTATCACTGACTCTGTCAGTTATAATCACACTAAGGTTTCGATGACTGTAATGATCAGTTACACTGTTCATCTTCATGAGTTCATATTCACAGCCATTCTCCAGTAACTACACAGTGGATAGTGTAACTGGGTGGGACACTGTGTTGCAAAGCTCTTGCAGTGCCTAGCAGAGGGAGAGTATCTACACATGAAGGTAATTAAGCAATAAGGCATGACCAACGGTTATGTTAAATGGTCTGTTAATCACCCTCTAGGGGTTTAATGTTGAATGAGGCGTAGCCAAGTGCCACATGTTGCTAGACAGTGATAAACTGACCATTAACATAATACCTGGGAGTGGCTTGTGCTATCATAATAAAACTGTTTTTTAAACAACATTAAACCATGTTCATCATATGGTTAGACTCTACATGTATGTTAATAAAACTAAACATAAGACTGTTAGAATGTTTACAGCCAATCAAAGCTGCATTTCTCAAACCTTGTTATAATCAGAGATATTATACCTGTACAACTCCTTGGTTTTGCTCAACTCTATTGCTCAGGTGGCCCACCACATGTGGTGTGGTATGGGGCATCGGTAGGTAAGGCCATGCAACTACTAAGTGTGGTACGTTGTGTGCAGCTGCAATCAGGGATGTGTACGTTTAGTGTACATGGCCTCAGTTTTGCTGTTGATCTCCACTGAGCATGCAGTACCTGGTCAGGTGGGTGGGGATGTCTTGTAGTACATTTAGACAATTGTTTGTTATTTCTGTCACCTGCTGCTGGTTGTCTGTCATTGGCCGTGTTGCCTTGGTCCTCCCCCGTACTTGCATGTGTGTGTGTGTGTGTGTGTGTGTGTGGTGCTGGGGGGGGTGAATTCAGAGTTAGGGTTTTCAACCCTAACACTGAATTTCCGCTTTGTTGCTGTGGAACAACCTAACTGATGCATTAAATTGAGTTTTGCCTCTAATATATATATATATATATATATATAGAGAGAGAGAGAGAGAGAGAGAGAGAGAGGAGGAGGGCAATCAATTAATGCATTAGTTAGGGTTGTTCTACAGTGACAAAAGTGAGGAAATTTGGTGTTAGGGTTGAAAGCCCCTTTGGACCCCCAGCCCACCCCCAACCGGCATAGGGGTGCGCATTGGGGTCATCGGCTAACTCTCACCCCATCACATGTGTAAAGAAGCAGAGGTATAGGAAAATAGGGTGAGACTTAAGACTGATGACCCAACGTGCACCCCGATGCTGGTTGGGGGTGAGCTGGGGGGTCCAAGGGGGCTTTCAACCCTAACAAAGAATTCCTCATTTTTGTCGCTGTGGAACAACCCTAACTAATGCATTAAACTGAGTTTTTTGCCTCTAATTTCACTTCTTTTTGAGAATGATGCTGAGAAATAGTGAATGTAATGTAGCTGGGGGAGCATGGGGTCCTTTGGGCCCCATGCTACCGCCACATGATGTCTTGAGACATAGTAACAGGAACAGCAATGCAAACAGAAGCGTGAACAGTGGAGCATATGGTAATGCAAACGTAAATGGTAAAGGAAACGTTAATAGAAACACAACTGCAAAGTGATGCCAAAGCAAACAATGACGCAAACGGACATTGAAGCATGTACAAAAATGGAACTGGTAATACGAACAGTGATGGCAGCGGTATTTTAAATGTAAATGTTAAGTGTCACAGCAAAAAGAATGCAAAAGGGAACAGAAATGGAAACGCAAGCAATTCAATTCAATTCAATTCATCTTTATTTTTAAAAGGCACTTTTCTTAAAATCAAAGCGCCTGTACAAATTCACAAAACAATAAATACAATAAAGTTAAAAACTAATATAAGTTCTTAAAAGCTATACTAAAAAGGTGGGTTTTTAAAGCTCCCTTAAAACTAAGGACGGTCGGGCAATCTCGCGCCTGACGAGGTAGAGAATTCCACAGGGTAGGTGCCATAAAACTAAACGATCTAGCACCGGATGTTTTCAAATGAACCCTGGGAATCTCTAGCAATCCCTCGTCAGTGGATCGGAGGGAGCGGGGGATTGTAAGAGCCAAGGAGCTCTTTCAGTTAGGTAGGTCCCAGATCATGTAGGGCTTTATAGGTCAGTAAACCGACCTTGAAGGTGATTCGCCAAAACACTGGCAGCCAGTGCAGTCCGTGAAGCACAGGCATTATATGGCTGGATCTAGAAGATCCAGTCAACAACCTGGCTGCCGCATTCTGCACTAGCTGCAGACAGCGAAGTTCAACCCCCGATAGTCCTAGGTATAAGGAATTACAGTAGTCAAGACGGGAGGTAACGAAGGCGTGGATCAATGTTGGAAGGTCCTCTGGAGGAACCAGGTGCTTCACCCTGGCAATATTCCTCAGATGAAAAAAGGAAGTTTTGATGACCGCTGACACCTGAGATTTAAGTGTCAGACGGTGGTCAGATGTCGCCAAGATTCCGCTTTGATCTGAGGTGCGTCAGTTGAACACCTCCAAGCCATAAGCCTGAGGGTGATCCCTCCAGCAGACCCGCCTCACAGCGACCTTTGTCCACGACCAATACCTCAGTTTTCTCTGGGTTTAACCTCAGCCAACTCCCATTCATCCAGTCTTGGATTTCTTCAAGGCAGTTATTAAATACTGACAAGGCAGCGGCCTGGCCGGGCACAAAAGACATATACAGCTGGGTATCATCTGCGTAGCAGTGAAAACCCAAACCGTATCGTCTAATAATCGCCCCTAACGGTAGCATATACACCGAAGACAACATAGGTGCTAAAATAGAACCCTGCGGTACCCCGCATGGTAGGAGAATGATGCTGAGGAAAAATTCCCGACACCACTCTCTGAGTCCTACCCTCGAGGTAAGATTGAAACCATCTGAGGACTGTACCAGACAGTCCACAGACTAACCGCAGATGCTCCAACAGCACACCATGGTCAATGGTGTCAAACGCTGCAGAGAGATCAAGTAGTACCAAGATGGATCAGGTCCCACGATCTCTCGCTATTAGAGTCATTTAGTACCCGTGACGGCGTTGTCTCGGTACTATGCCTTTTCCTAAATCCAGACTGGAGAGAGTCGTAGATATTGTTGTTGGTCAGATGATCCTCCAACTGCACTCGACCACTTTCTCAATAACTTTACCCACAAAGGGTAAGTTAGAGACTGGCCTGTAATTTGCTAGACAATCTGGATCTAAGGAGGATTTCTTTAATAGAGGCTAACTATAGCCTCTTTAAGGGATCTGGAAAAATCCCCCTCTCCAAAGACTTCCAGACGATCAAAGCTAGGACTAGGCTGATCTTATCCACACAACCCACTAAAAGGCTTGTAGGGCCAGGGTCCAAATCACAGCAAGTCAGTCGCAGTGCTCGAATGATCATCACAACATCCTCGATTGTGGGAAGGCTGAAGTCAGACCAACTAAACTGGGTGTTTGAGATCTCCTGCCGACCACCGTCGCTCCCATTGGGGAAGGAAGAGCGAATATCCGATCTGATTTTGACAACCTTATCTGCAAAGAAGAGAGCAAGCTCCTCACACCATTCTTGAGATAAAGCTCTTCTGGGCTGAAGAACACACGTAAACGCAAACCGTAACGCGCACAGGCACAGTGCCGCAATTGTAAATGCAAATGGTAAAGTTATCATGAATAATAATGCCAAAGGAAAGAGAAACGGAAATGGGAACAGAAGCGTGTGCGGAAACACAAACCAAAATGTGCACAGGCACGGTACCGCAATTGTAAACACAAATGGTAACAGTAACAGCAACAATAGCAGCAAAGGAAACAGAAGCACAAAAGGAAACGCAAGCGCATATGGAAACACAAACCGTAATGCGCATAGGCACAGTAACAGAATTGCAAACGCAAATGGTAACAGTAACAGCAAGAAAGACGCAAAACGAAACAGAAACAGAAATGCAAATGAATGAGCTGCTGGAAATGCAAATGGCAACGGTGACGCAAACAGAAACAGTAGTGGAAACGTAAATAGTAACAGTAATGAAAACACAAGCATGAATGACAACGCAATGTGTAATGCACACGGTGACGCACATGGGAACGGTAATGCAAATGGGGACATAAACGCAAGTGGAAACAGTAACTATAACAGTAACGGAAGCGCATACCCTGTTTTTGGCAAACAGGTGCATATAGAAATACAGTGTGTACAAAGAATGTATGCATTGTAATGGGGATTGAAGCTTAAAATGAGCATTGGAAGTACTTAATTGTGAATATCTCAACACGACGTAGAAGAAAAATTAAAATTTCACAAAAATCTTGATTTTCCTGGCTAAGTTTCTGCTATTACATAGCCCATAGGGCTATGGGACTCATAACAAAAAAATCTGTATCTCGTACTGTTTTCAAGATACGAGCCCTGAAAGGCACGGCATACGCCTCCATAGTAGTGTATGGGGAAAAACGTCAACTTCAGAGTACCATAACTTGCTGTCTGTGCAATATTTTTTCACCAAGCCACCAAAAGGCACATCTGTGAGATGTTGGCTGCCTTCCCTCCAAATTTGAGCCCAAAAGACCAAATCGTTCTTTTGCAGCTGGGTGGCAAATAACTCCTGTCATTTTGTCTATAGTCTGGAAAAGTAGTGTTGCAATTTGCGACAGCTTTCACAAAATTTTGCAAAAGTGTCGGAAGTGCGACACTACTTTGCGACACTACTTTTTCCAGAAACTTAAAAAACATATTTCTAGGGTGTTTAACCCCAAAATAAAGACATGGCTAGCATCCTGAGGGTCCGACTAGGTGAACACAAAAATAATTGTGTTCGTTGAGGGTCCCAATTTTAAATGCCAAGCATTTTTCTGATCACCAACTGAAAACAAAATGGTGGATTTGTGTCACTACTAGGGCCTTTTGCAACACTAAAAAGTGCATTTGCGAAAGTGTTGAACTTTTTGTTAACTTTTCCCATTGACTTATAATGGGAACTTGTTTTTTGAATAACTTTTGAACTGTTCAATATTTTTTCATGAAATCTTCAAAAGCCACATCAGGGACCCCGGCTGCATGTTCCCTGAAGTTTTTGAACTGGTCACGCAAACCGTGCAACCTGTAGGGCAGAGCAGAAATTCGCGAAAAAGTATAATTACTCACTTCATTGTTGCTCACTAACTCCGCGGCCGTATAGCCGACCAATACAAAACTTGGCATAACCCAAGATCTTCCATGTCCCATCATGCATACCAAATTGCATGCAAATATGTAGAACGGTGGCAAAGTTATTAAGGTGCAAAATTTGACCCTTTAACCTTAAAAGTGCTACTCAACCCTAACTATGGTAGCACTGCTGTGCTACCATTATACATATATATATATATATATATATATATATATATATATATATAACTATTTAAAAGACAAAGAACCTCTGTGCGCAAACACTGAGGCAAGGATTACCCCAAAGGGCATTTGGCTGGGAAGCCAAGTTTCAAGAAAATACAAAATCACACATGCCCCCACAATGCAAAGCATCATGGGCTGCATATGCAAATCACCACAGAATGTTATGCTGGTCCAACTTTAAGCAGAATTGCATAGTGCCGAAAGGCCTCTCACACAGTTTGCAAAGGGTCTTCTGTTAGCACCCTTTGCAAACTGTGTGACTACTTCGACACTATCTAGTCTGCAAAAGTGGACAACGCTGATATTGTTATATACCTGTGAGGCTAACTGACACTATGTTATATATATATATATATATATATATATATATATATATATATATATAAATATATATACATACATATACATTATAGTGGCATGATAGTGCCACTATAGTTAGGGTTGCGTACCCCATTTAAGGTTAAATCTGAAATTCGGCAGCTTAATAACTTTACCACCGTACAATGGATTTACCTGAGATTTGGAATACACAGTCTGGTACCATAGGTCTCTGGACCTGCCAAGTGTCGTTATGGTTGGATATACGGTTGCAAAGCTACAGGGTGCCAAAACATGCATAAATCACACATTTTTGCGCATTCTTTGCTCGCGCCTACAGATCGCATGGTTTGCGCGACCATTCCAAAACCTTTAGGAAACATGCAGCCAGGGTCCCAATGTGCCTTTCAAAGATTTTGTGAAAATATATTAAATGCTTCAAAAGTTATTCAAAAACAAGTTTCCCATTATAGTCAATGGGAAAAGTTAACAAAATATACGAAAGTGTCGCAAATGCACTTTTTATTTTTGCAAATGACCCTTGTAGTGTCACAAATTGACCATCTTGTTTTCAGTTGATGGTCACAGAAATACTTGGCATTTAAATTTGCTACCCTCTAGGGACACAATACGGGTTGTGTTCACCTAATTGAGCTCTGAGGGTGTTAGCCATGTCTTTTTTTGGGGGTAAGACACACCAGAAATGTTTTTTAAATTTTTGTAAAAGTAGTGTCGCAAAGTACTTTTGCATATGCGACACTTTCGTGATTTCATTTGCGAAAGTGTCGTGATTTGCGACACTACTTTGCAACACTATGGCCAAAACAATAGGGAATATTTGCCCCCCTGCTGCAAAAGAACGGTTTGGTCTTTTGGGCTGCAATTTGGAAGGAAGAAGGCCAAGATCCCACAGATGTGCCTTTTTGTGGTTTGGTGACAAAATATTAGAGGACTGCAAAGTTATGGCACTCCGAATTTGCCAATTTTTTCACATAGGCTAACATTGTAGTGTCCTCCGCACCTTCCGGGGCCCGTATTTCAAAAATGATTCAAGATACAGACTTTTTGTTAGAAAAGTGCTTATCCCCCACTAGAAGGCTAAGTACACAACTAGCTTGGAAAGCCATAAATAATATGAGATTTTAAATTTTTGTCTATGTCTTACGGTTCCTGAGATATAAGGAATTTAGTATTCCAAGTGCTCACTTTCTGCTCTAAGGGCCATTATTATTCATACATTCTTTATATTCACTGTGCTTCTGAATGCACCTTTTGGGGAAAAAAAGGGTGTGCCTTTGAGTTTCTGTTACCGTTAGATTTTCCACTTGCGTTTCCGTTACTGTTTCCATTAGCGATTCTGTTTATGTCACCGTGTGCGTTACCATTTGCATTTGCACTTGTGTTTGCGTTACTGTTACTGTTTGCCTTTCTGTTACTGTTTTTGTTTGTATTTAATTTTGCATCACCATGTGCATTGCCATGTGTGTTTGCGTACACGCTTGCGTTTACATTTCCATTTGCATTACTGTTTCCCTTGGCATCATCGTTGGCTGTTATCGTAACCGTTTGCGTTTCCAATTGCGTTATCATTACCGTTTGCATGTTTGTTACTGTTTGCAATTGCATTTCCATTGGCCTTAGCATTTGTGTGTTCAGTAGCATTTCCATTGTCATGTGCATTACTATTTCCTTCTGCGTTGCTGCTGCCATTACCGTTTGCTTTTCTGTTACTGTTTGCATTTTCGTTACCGTTTTTATTACCGATTGCGTTTCTGTTGCTGTTAGAATTTGCATTACCATTTGCATTACCATTTCTGTTTTCATTTATATTTGCATTTCACTTGCTGTTAGTGTTATTGTTTCTGTTTTCATCACCATGTACATTACCGTCTACACTTGCATTTGTGCTACCGTTAGTGTAACTATTTTCTTTTACCACACCGTTGTCATCACTGTTTGTGTTAACATTACTGTTTGTGTTTTTGTATTTGTGCAGTGCAGTGCAAAACATTATGTTTTTGCTATTTTTATGTCCTGTCTGCCACGATGCCTAGCGCAGCCACTGTGTGGTTGATTGATCTGCAACTTATCACATCGGAAGACCTTTGTTCACAGAACATGTCAGTTTTTGTTTGGTGGAAAAATGTTTTTCTGTTCCAGAGTTATTGCCATTTGAAGTTGACCCACCTTGTGTTTACAGATTTTTCAGCCACCAGGTCCACCATTTTAGCACATTTCCAGCCACGATTTCTGCCATTTTGTGGTGGAAGACTTCTTAAAGGCGCAACAATGAAAAAACGGAATATCTCTGGAACAGTTTGGTCTTTTCACATGAAATTTGGAGGGTGTTGAGTGGATGTCCTGGGGATGTAAATTATGCTGTTTACATGTTGGAAAAATAATTCACTGTGGAGATACTGTGTGACACAATTCACGTTTTGTGCATAGCATTCTGCATGGTGCTACTGGCTTGAAATTTATACAGTAGGTTGCCCTAGTGGTCTAAAGGTGCCTTGCCATGGTTTGGTGTGTGAAGCATAGACAAGTGTGGAATTATGCCACTCCAACGAATGAAAATTAGCTTCATTCTGCTTCAATAACTTTTGAACTGTGTGTCTCTGCTTTGCCTGCCATTTGGAATGTAGAAAGATTTATAATAGATCTTTGACTGTAACAATGGGTGGGTCACTTGCATGTACGGTTGCTGAATTTTGCCTGCACAGTTGTTTGCTCATGGCACTGTGCGACCTTTGAATGGATGTTCACACAATTCTGGACACATGGTGTACTATGGAACATGTCTTCTTTCACCAGTTTTTGGTTCTGTTGGATATATGGTTCTTGTGTAGCAAAGTGGAAAAAATTTTCTTTTCGCACCCCTGTGCAGTTTTCCCAGCCTGACGCTGTGCAAATGTTGAACAGATTCAGATAACATTTGTTATACATGTTGTGGTATGGTATATGTCTTCATTTACCAATTTTCATTTCAGTCAGTCATACAGGTTTTTGCACAGCAAATTGACAACAATTCACATGGTGGGAGCGTGGGGCCTGAAGGGCCTCATGCTCCCACCACCACATTCCATTCACTATTTATAGTGCACATTAGCAAAAAGAAGGGAAATTCATGGCAAAAAAATCCATTTAATGCATTGGTTAGGGCTGTTCCACAGTGACAAATGTGAGCCAATTCGGTGTTAGGGTTCAAAACCCTAACTGCGCATTCCCTCCCACCCCCACCCCACCACACACACACACACATACATGCAAGTAGGGGAAGGACCAAGGCAACACAAATCACACACAACCAGCAGCAGGTAACAGAAATAACATACAACTATCTAAACCATGAAACCACACATCCATGCTCCCATCATACTGTGACATGGGGTCATCACTGCTAACTCTGATCCTGGACATTCCATGCACTGAAAAACACATCACTATGAACAACTGGGCATCTTGGGCTACACACTGCCACCAAAACATAACACAGACTATACATATGGTATTTTGGGGTTCACAAGCTCTAAAACAGGATTTTGCACATTCCCTAAAATACTTTTGAAAATCACTTTCGCAAATGCGACAGTGTCGTGCTATGCATTTGCAACACTTTCATGTTTGCAACAGTATTTTGTGACACTACTTTGCATGCTTTTGCAAATGCGACACTGTCATGTCTTCCGTTTGAGACACTTTCATGTTTCCGACATTATTTTGAGATGCTATTTTATGTGCTTTCACAAATGCGACATTTTCGTGTCTTCAGTTTGCGACACTTTCATGTTTGTGAAAGTATTTTGCGAAAGTATGCTCCTGATGACTGCACATCTTTGCCATCATCCTTCAAGCAAATGGTTGGGTCCTTTGGGCTGAAATTTGAAGGGTGGCAAGACCTAGTCACACAAATGTGCCTTTTTCTGCTTTGTTGCAAAAATACTTAAGGATAATTACACTGTTCCAAAATTGAGCAATTTGCTATAGATGAACATTGTGTCACCCATGATGCCTTTCATCACCATTATGTTGAAAACAGAGAGAGGTACACCATTTTTGCTACTGCCAGTTTGGTTCGCCTTTAGGTGAACTAACCTCATAGAACAACTTTGTAAATAATGTATGATACCTGAAGTTGGATTTCTCCACTTCCTATGGTAACACAGGTATACACCTCCTGCTGGTTGTGTGTGAATGGTTGTGTTGCCTTGGTCCTTCCCCTACTTGCATGTATGTGTGTGTGGTGGTGGTGGTGGGGGAATGTGCAGTTAGGGTTTTGAACCCTAACACCAAATTTGCTTGCTTTTGTTGCTGTGGAACAACCCTAACTAATGCATTAAATGGAGCTTTTTTGCCATGAAGATATATATATATATATATTTAAATTATTCTTTCATTTTTTTAGAGTCGACTTCTTCCTCTGTTACCAAGGGGACAAAAAACCCACAAGCAGCACAAGTCAAGCACACTGAATCCGAAGCAGCACAGAGCAGCCTACAGAAGCTGCTGCTCCTTCTCTGTCCTGATTCCTCTGCATAGCTCTAAGGTGGACCACGTGAGTTGCTAGAGTAACAACACAAACAGGTGCCACCTTAGAGAGAGAGAGAGAGACAGCTTAGCCATCCAATGAGGAACCAGAGTCTTATCTCTGGTCTCTCATGTGGATTCCTCCTGCTCTGGCACTTCTTGCACTGCATTTCCTTCAATACAACAGCTGTTCGAACAGATCAAAACAGACAAAACTGTTTGGAAGCCATTCATTTATGAATACTTCGGCATGTTCAGGTCAGTTCATATTTTGGATATACCGGTTCGCCCATCCCTATCCCTGATCCTCCAGTTCCATGCTGCTGTTTACTTTGGAAACCAATTATATGGTTCACATGAAAATCATAGTTTATTTATTTGAAAATTGGTAACTAGGAGAGGCACATTGAGCCAAGGCTCATTTCCAGGTGTGATCTGATGGTGGGAAACAGTGAAAGAACAGCAGTACAATACATAATAATAGAACAGTCACACAACATGTGGTAGTAAGTTTGTACAAAATTGGAATAAATACAAAAATTGCTTGTACAGAGAATAAGTGTTTGTATAGGACCTCATTATAAATGAGCCTCAGCTCAATTGAGTACATCCTAGTTCCTATATATTTATATGAATAAAACTTTTTACTACTTACTAGAGTGCACTCCACCAAAGACGGACACGGGTAACATGGACGTATGGGTTACATGGACAAAAAGTCTCGACCGAAACCAAAGCCAGTTCTAGCAATGTTAAAATCACTGTTTTACAAGGTGCTACATTCCATAGCAGGGCGCTGCCAAAGAAGGTGTTAATTGGCATAGTACTAAGCTAACCTTGTAAATTCAACAGCTTATCACCTACCTGTCTGTTGTACTGTGTGAAGATCTTGGGGGTTTTGCTTTTCTGTTTTTGTTCCACCAGACATGTCTAAGAGACTGGGCTTCCCCCTAGCTTGTAAGATCGACCTTCTAAAGTAGATTGCAATGCGCTTGCCTTGGAACTGCTAGGGAGAGAAAGGGAGCAGAGTGCACTGAAAGGAGAGGCAGCAGGGTGGACAAGACGAGCGATGGGGGACAAGGCCGAGGAGGAAAGCGAGCGGAGCAAGCACCAAGCACAGGGGGAGCATGAAAGAGCAAAGTAAAGGAACAGACAACAACAGCTGAATGGTGGCAGAGCCAAATGACAAGATAGACAGGGCACCAAACTAGACCTCAGGACAAAAGGGGGCTCACCAGGAACATAAGTACAACTGCAGCATTCACTGCTCTATCATGTACACTGGTCCGGTTGTGCTGATTGTCCTACAACACCACCTGCCGGCAACTACGGACATCGCATATCATGGACAAAATAGCACTGCATGAAAGCGTACTTATTAAGTGGCTTACACTGTGCTACTAAAGTGCAGTACTTCTGAATAAGAGCACCTTACAAGTGCATATTCAGAAATGAGAAATGGCAGTGGTACTTGCTGAACTAGAACAATATTGTCAAACAGGCAGATGTCCTGTATGGCGAGGTAACTGCCTGACCTCACAATGGAGAGAGAAACTTAAGTGGTGTGGAAGTCAAACCTAGACAGGAGTGGGAACCCAGCTTGCTGCTTATCTGGAATCATTAAGTCTTGGCCAGGAAGGTATCAGGAGGAAGTGTAAAAGGTACAGGTGGGGAGGTGTTGGAGTTTCAAGTGGTGCCCGAGGAGGTCAGGAAAAGGTGAGCACCAGAGGGAAGAAGGAGTTGGTTCTAAAGTAAGAGAAGTCAATAGGAGAAGGTAGATTGCCCTGCAGAGGAGTGGGGGTGGGGGGAGACTTGGGAGAAGAGCCAAACCAACATTTGGATATGAAGGGGGTACAATGAGTATGGTGACGTGAAGGCAGATTAAAGATGGATAAGTTTGAATATGAAGAATGGTGGGTGTGGGGGGCAGACATTTACAGGAAAGTGGCAGAAGTTGCAGAGTATGTCCAGTAAGGTGAGGGAATTTGAAGGAGTGGTGCCATAGACCACATCTATGTAGTCAAAGACAGGGAGCACCATTTTGGTAACAAGTTTCCTGCAAACATAGAAACACAGAAAAAAGACAGCAAAAGGGAACCAAGGGTCCATCTAGTTTTCCCATGTGTTCCGTGAACCTTCTCAGATCCCAGGACCTAACCCCCCTTCTACCTAGTGCCTTCTACTTGCAGACATAAGCAGTCTTTTGCAATGCAGGGCACCAAGTTTGGGACAGAGTTTTGCACGGATAGAAGTGATGTGAACTGAAAAGTCAAGCTTTCTGTCTAGCCACACTCCAAGGTAATTGAAGGACTGAACTGCTTCAAAGCTGTGCCATGTGGAGTGGTGAAAACAGTGGAGCAGTTAGTCTGGTCAGTTTCTGACTGGTACTTTGTGTTGACCCTGAGTTGGTTGGATTGGAACCAGTGCATAATGTTTTTGAAGTCCCGCTAGAGCAGATCTCCCACAATGGTGGTAGAGGGATCAGAGGTGAAGATGACTATGGTATCTGCGTACATGTGGATATGCGAGTTGGCAGAGGGTAGTGCACTCAGAAAAGTGGAGTAAAAGATGGGACCCAAGATGGAGCCCTTTGGGACCACAGTCTGGATAGGAAGTGGAGGTGACAGGGCACCTCCAACCTGTACCAATAGGTATGAGCAGAACCAAGCAACAGGGGAGCAGAGAGGCCAGCAGAGCTCAGCTTGTCCAGGAGGAGTAGATGGGATACTGAATTAAAGGTTTTGGCAACTTTGAGGAATAAAGTGACCATAATATGCCCCTTATCTATCTCAGAGAAGATAGAATCAGTGACATGCAACTGGAAGGAGATGGTGGAGTGATGCTACCAGACTGAAAGGGTGTGAGGAAGTTGGAGGACAAAAGGAATTCAAGGAGTATAGAATGGACCAATTTCTCTTGCAGTTTGGGGGAGGAAGGAGGGAGATGGTAAGGAAGTTGCCAGGGGAGTTTAGGCTATCTTTATTTTCTATAAGACTGACTTACAGTACCTGCAGTGTTTGGATCTCATGGGGATTTCAGCACCAGACTGATCCAATGCTTTCCTGTCATACACAGCCACATGCTCTGCACACATACACTGAAACCACACTTGTCTCGCATGCCAGTTTGTAAATTGTGTACCTATTTTTTTTTTAATGACTTGCCTCTCTCTCTCTCACTCACTCACTATAACTTGGCTCAGTGCCCCAATAAAGCATGTTAAAGGCTCCACAGCAGTATTTCCCAAGGTCCCATTGCTGACCAATATCCTCCTGCTATCTGCTGTGGCCACAGCTGCCCACCTGTCTCCAAGTTTCTACACACAAACATGCTCACTCCCTGTCACTGAGATTGAGGCCAGCAAGGGTGGTAGATGAAGGGGCTGTGCCAGCCACCACTGAAGGACAAGGCGGCATTTCTGTAATTACAGATGGGTGAAATGGGTGCCAACAGGGGTTGGTGGGGGTAGTGGGTGCTGAGTGTGTTGTCCAGGAGTGAGGGATTGTGGCAGTGATCATGTGTGGGGGGTCCACTAGACAACCAGAGAACATGGTATGATTGATACATTTGTCAGATCAGTATGGCCATCAGGGAAGACAACTAGACCACCAGGGAATGGAGTATGACTGAAATATCTGACAGATCGGTATGTTGATTGGAGGGACACTAGGCTACCAGAAAAAGGGTCAGGTTTAAATATCTGACAGATCATTACTGTGGCAAAGGCTCCTCACAATGCCTCTGCACATTTGTGTACAGTTGCATTGTACAGAGATGCTAATGACCATGGCCACATAATGGTATGGAAATAGTCAGTTAGAGCGTTGCATGCCAGCTCTGGAATATGGTTTACAGGAGCAAAGGTGCTGACACATTTGGTACATGCTGTCTTCCTTTGCTCCTGTGAGGCACTTTCCTGCAAGGGGCTGTGTTACTGCTGTGCATAGGCACTGTGCGAGGTGCTTATACATCCCTCATACTCAGATAAATAGAAATATAGAAACATAGAATTTGACAGCAGATGGACTTCTGGTGATGTCATCACCCATGTTGCAACTTCAAGAATGAGCTCCAAGGTCTGGTCTTCTAAAATCAACATTCATCCCTCCCCATACCTCATCCTTTCTCACCAGCACAGACAAATACCTGCAGCTGAGAATGTCAGTAAGGAATCAGTTGAAAGGATTTGCACTAGACAGCCTGAAACCTTCAAAACAGTCCCTCCGACAGCTAGCTGGCAGGTCTCCCGACCACAGTTCAGCTGATGAGATCGAAGAGGAAAATTTCACAATTACTTCCTGCTCTTTGGTGGCCAAACTCTAAAACATTAGTAGAAGTCCCCAAATGCTAGACAAGGTGACCTCACCTACTCAAGCAGATTTGTGAGCTCCAGGAAAAACTGGCTGAGGTGGAGACAGGTAACCCGTGATAATAGCGAATCAAAAAACGCGACCGCAATAATAGCGAAGGCAAATCAGTGACTCACTAATACAGCTACAGTAATGATAGCGAACATGCATAATTAGTGCCACCGCTCGCCTACTAGTTAACAACATAAGTGACTCAAAGCCATAAACAGCAGCAGCACTAATGCTAGCGACTCAAGCAAACGTAATGTAGAAATAGCACCACAATTAACAACTAGGAACCAGGAAGACTTTACTGCCCCAGAATCAGATTACTCAGTCACCAGAAATACACCAAAATTACTGTTGGAGCTTGTCTCGCTACACACAGCAGTCTCACAGGTCAGCAGTGACTCAAAGCCATAAAGAGCAAGCCTAATGCAGAAATAGTGCCACCTTTAACAACTACATAAAGCCATAAACAGCAGCAGCACTAATGCTAGCAGGACAATAAAGGGGCAGGACTGGTAGAAGAAGTGCTTTATTCCCCCCACACCAGCGTAAGTTTTCGTGGCAACAACACAGCAATGCGTCAAAACAGTGACATCTAGTGCTAAAAAAAAAAAACAAGTCTCGATGACTTGGTTTACTTTATTGAATCCTCCACCGATAGTGCACTAATTGTAAAACAGCCTCCTTTTTCCAGTACTTACTTTCACTTAGACCTGGAACTGAAAATTGTATGCCAGCCCTCGCAGATATTCATATCTGCTTTGATGTGAATATTCTTTCACAATAGAAACAACTCTTTCGTCCATGTTTTTGTACTTTTTTTGTCTGGTACTTGTACTGGCTGCTGAAACCATTTGTTCCAGCTTCATCTCAGTCAGCCTTTTGTTCTTCTTTCAGGCACAGAATGAATCTCCAAATGATTGGGTGACAGGCACCTAGACGGCTGTTAAACCCCCGATGCCACCCCTCCACAGCATTATTCATATGAGCCATTCCCTGTGTTGTTGCCACGTAACAATTCCACTGGTGTGTGGGGAATAAAGCACTTCTTCTACCAGTCCTGCCCCTTCATTGTCCGATCCATGTACTTTCAAAGTACTCAATTAGGGGCGTTATCAGGCTAGCATTAATACTGAAAAACTCCCACCTCGTCAACTCCTCAAATGTTGAAACCACATCTTCTGTTGGAACAAAAGCCAAAGACAACAACATGCGAAGATGTAGGGCAAAATCTGGATCTTCAGTGTACCAGTGGGAGCTTCTGTATCCTCCGCCAAAGTGCCTGAGTAAAATGGAAAAAACAGCCACATATCTCTGCATTTGGAAAACAGGTACTAAATGCAAGCCATGCAGCCCTTTCAAAGTCCATTAAAGCAGACTCTGGGTTCAAGTTTGGCCACATTGCTTGTAGTAATTGATATAGCCTACAGTATGCTGCTGAACTTCTTGTGGATATAAGAACATACAATGCTGTTACAACCGCTCCTGATTTAAGGCAATGAATAGTGTCCAGCTGTTGAAATAACAAGGGGCATGATTTAAAAGTGTCATCTAAGATCCATTGGCTGCACTCCTGTAGCATTTTAACATTATCTTCCATGGCAAATACAAGGAGGCGATCCTTTTCCTTGCCACTGTCATATAGGAGAAATTTTTCTCCTAAACAAGTAGATTGAAATTCTAGGGGGATATCCAGTTCCTGAACAGAAGTAGGAGTGACAGGACAGCCATGCTCAACCTGTCTGATCCGCTGTATAGTTATTTTCATCAGTGGCACTCCTGGCAAATGCCCAGTTACAGACTCAGGGGCTGTGGTTGTGCATTGCATGACCACCTGTGAAGTGGTCTACATGCTGGACCGTGCTCGTTTGTGGACACTGGCCATGATTTTGTGAGCACCAACTTCGGCAGCATCAGGTGTGTGAGTATGCTCTTTCAGTACAGAAATAACAGAGTTCCCTACCGTGTGCATACGAGCCAGACAGGAGAATTTGGGACCAACTGCACAGCGCCAATAAATCTTTTCAGCCCTTTCCTTGTCTTTTCTGTACAAGAATCCTACATGTATAGCCAGTGGCTTACCTTTCTGGCTCACGACCGTTTCAAACATAACCATCTCAATCTCTCACCACCTATCTCCATGAAATGCAGTCTAATATAGCAGTACCCCTTTAAAATGTATGCTGTTGCATTGTGGGTAACAGGAAATACATGATCGTAGTACATAAAGTAAACAGAATATGGGTTACCGATTATTTGGATCCTCTGACTGTATTAAGATGGTGTGCTTTTATTGCAGTCCACGAAATAGGTAAGCGCCATTATTTACAGATGCTATTTTGCAGGTCGCCGTTTTGCATTCGCGCTATTGATTTTAGCGATTTTTGATTCGCTATTTTTACATGGAACCATGGAGACAGGCCTAACCGATGTGACAGAGTAGCAAGACAGCCACAATAGGAGGACCCTCACCTATCTAATGCAGAGGGTCCATACAATATCAGCCAAACTGGAGGATTTGGAATCCAGATCCTGGTCATCCTGCTGAAACAATGCCCATTTTATGGGCTTCCAAAAGGGACAGAAACTGGGTATCCAACAAGCTACTTAGTCTCATTATTCAAAGAAATACTGGATCTGTCTGCTAACTTTAACATTGCCCTGGAATGAGCACACTGCACATTAGCACCCCAACCACACGCCAGACGCAAAGCCTCACTCAATTGTGTTGCAATTTCTTGATTATTGGCATACCTCTAAACCTCTCAGAATTAAAATTCATAGCACTGGTCTTCAAAAATCAGAGCAAAGGCCCACAATGTGGAGCACATTCTTATTTTAAAGAATAACGTCTTTAAATAGTGGGGCCCATATAGTTAGTGTCAAGGAATGTTTCTATCAAGTTAGTTCAATGATTTAATAGTTTGTCCAGAAATAGCTCTAAAATTGTTAAAAACTTTAGTAAACCTTTGCGGAGCAAGGGTAATTTGAGAGTATAAATCATAGCGCTATGCTAAATTCATAGCAGTTGAGAGGTATGATTATCATGCCAAAATGCAGATACTGAGAAAAGCTTGGAAAATGAAAGAGCTGATATCTGTGAACTCTAAACTGTATATGGATCATGATTTTACCCCCAGAACCCATGGAACAGTGACAGGCCATTCTTAATTAAGCAGCTTAAATGGAAAGGTGTGAAGGCACAGATATTCACTAACTGCACAACTAAAGATGCTTTTGATTTGGGCTTCAAATTCTTCTGGATGCTGGAGGAAGAAGAAGAGCCCATTCATAATATGGACATCCATATCACTCAGTCTGGAAACCAGGAAAACAGAGCCCAGTTCAATGGCTCCAAGCGAATTCATGGACAGCAAAACCAGCATGATCCAGAGGAACGAAGTATTCGTGGAAGTCTGATACAAGCAAAGGGAAGAAAAATTAAACTGATGTAGTTTAAGAGCCTATGCAGCTTCAGGAGACAGCAGAGGTCCTGGACAGACATACTTCAACACTAGGTACTGCTTACCAATTTACATTCATGTTATGTGAACCATATGGCCATGTTGAATCATTTGCAAGGGCCTTTCCCACTTTTTCACCCCACTTCCAGTTTGCCTACCACAACAGCTTTTCTACAATCCCACCCTGCTCCTTAACTCATTTGCTCCCTGTGGCCATTTTGGGTCCATACCAGCAATGGATGGCTCTGACGCCATATGGCGTTTATGGGAACAAATTCGTTTTTAACAGATTGAATTGAAATTCGTCCCAGTTGCGTTTTAAAAATAGGAGCAGGAACTCATTTTGAACATGTTGTAATAATATTCATTTTCTGAATTTGCTATGAAGTTCATGAAAATTTTAATTTTACTGCGGTGTTAGGGATGGGAGTGGGGTGGGTGGAGGAGGAGACGACCGGTGGCTCCATCCACAGGTCCATTTCTAACCTGATTAAACTTACATAATGAGAGGAATGATGGGGGGAGGATTCTGCTCGTTGCCCATTCTACTCATGAGGTTTATATTAATCTTTGAAAGTCAAGTGTTGCGTCTTCTCTCCTGATGACTGGTGGGCCTCTAAATCCTACCTACATACTTGACTGCACTATTACGTCTTAGCTGGATCAAGCAGTGGAGGGATGTGTGGGGCAGCAGGGGGGTACTCTATGGCTTAAAATACTGGTTTCATATTTGGACTGTTTCTTATTCTGAGCCTGGAGGAAATCCTACTATTGTTGACCTGATGTATTGTGTTGCTGGTCCTTTGAGTCTCCCTATCTCTGTCAAGCCCTGTAACAGAGTTTTGGTATGCTTTGGTAAAATGGCTGCCTCTAGTGATCCCGGTTTATGGATGAGGGCTGGGTTAGATGGGGAAGTGTCTCAGGGTTCACAAAACATGGTGACTCTGGGGCCCCTCTGGCTTGAGCCTCCTTTGTGCCGGGTTTCTAGACAGCACATAGCTATATAACACTATGCCCACCAGCATGCCTGATGCCCTGAGCATGATGGACTGTATGTGCATCACAGTGAAAATTATATGGGCACAGAGAATATGTATAACTCTTGGGCTGGGGAACAGTGGTGGGCTGGTGCTGCTCTTTTCCCTACTGCCCTTGATATGGACATTATTTCCATCAGTATGCATCTACCCAGCTGCCTCATGTGTTTAACTTTGTAAATGCAGTGGGTGGGGGGGGGCGGCATGCTGAGCTCAGTGGAGAGGCGGTGTACACTTTGTGGAGGGTAGAGAGTCCTTTGGTTACACAGCTAGAATATTTTCATAGACTATGGGGTGCAGACCTCAGGGATAACTTGGATTTAATTTCAACTTACAAGATAAGAGTAGTTAACCAATTTCTGATCTGATGATGGACAGTTAGAGAAGTTGAAGTGAGCATTTTGGGAGCAACTGCTACCACACATTCTGGCATAGTGGGACATTAGGTGTCACACCACAACAGGGGTGAGCTAGTTTTTTTTTCACTATCCCAGTTACTTGCACCATGAAGTAGGTTCAGTGTTTCTTGGTTAGTAGTGTCCTGTTGATGCTACTTGGAATATCATGCACAACTGTTCTTTTGAACTGGGTGGGGGTTGGGAGGGGAGAGAGGACTGAAAGAAAGCACTCCACATTTTCAAACCCCAGAGCTACTGTAACCCATTCTGAAATGAATATGGATATTTAAGTGATAGGTATTCCAGTCAAACATAGCTGCTTACTGCAAGAACTCAATAAGCAGCAGGATACTACAGCAATGATTCAGGAAACGCACCTTACAGAAGAGGAGCATAACAAGCTAGTTTGTTCTTGGGTGGGGAAATGTTAGTACTCTACTTTTCTGGTCCATCCGCAATGGTAGGGAGTGGTTCATAGGTTCATAGGTGTTGGATGCAAGTCCAGTAGCCACAAGAGAGCCATGTGTGGACTTGCTACTTATCAGTGGAAAAATTCCCAATTTTTATTTCCCATATGTTGGTCAAGTAGGTTCTTAAAGGGTGTCATACTGTCAACACTTACCACCATAGTGGGAAGTTTATTCCATACATCCACAATTCTCTGGTTAAACCACCTTTCTCTTTTGGTGATTTTATATTTTTCTCCCTATAGCTGAAAAGGATAAACCCTGGTTGCCCTACCTAGATTTATTTTTCTGTGTAATCCAGCTGATTCCTAGAGTATTTCATTTCTTAGTGCCTTATATACATAACAAAGTTCTTGTTTTACGATAAGCCATAGAGTACATCCCTAGTTCCTGTAACCTGACCTGGTATGCTTTATCTTTTACTTTTTGTACTCTCTTGGTTAGTCTTCTCTGGACTCTCTCAATCATTTTGCTATTATCAACACTTTGGGTGGGACAAGAAGGGGCAACATGCTCGAGTACTGGTCTGACCAAAAATCTGTACAAAGGCATCAGAACCACTTCACTTCTTTTATTAATGTTCCTTAAGATGTTTCCTATAATTTTATTTGCACGTTTTGAAGCTTCAATATTAAATTTTTCAGAACTTAATATATTGCAGATTATTACCCCAAGGTCTTTTTCATTATCAGTACAGACGATAATCTTATTATTTATTGTGTATTGTGCTTTGGTATTATTATACCTAAAGTGCATAACCTTGCACTTGTTTTCATTAAACTTCAGTTTATGTTTAATTGCCTAGTTCTGGAGTTCATGCAACTGATTCTGAAAGCGTGTTGTTGATTCTGTATCATTCACAATGGCCCCCACTTTCATATCGTCTGCATACTTACAGAGCCAAGCCCCCCCTGACACTTGCATTGTAGAGACAAAGATGTTAAATAGTAAGGGTCCCAATATTGATCCATGGGCACACTGCTGGTGACCCTGCCTCAATCAGACAGATCACCTCTAATTTGAACCCTCTGGGTTCTGTCCTCCAGCCATGAACTTATCCAAGCCATAAGACAACTATTTATCCCAAGTTATGCCAAGTTAATTGAGGGACTTCAGTAACATCTCGTGTGATACAGAATCAAATGCCTTCGTATAATCAAGGTATACTACTTCCACGGGTAAACTCTGATCCAGTGCCTGACTCACCGGCTCAATGAAGCTTAACAGATTACTTGCACATGATCTACCAGCAGCAAACTCATGTTGTGAGACATCTACAGATTTCAATTGCCCTATATTTTCTTCTGGAAATTCTTTGATGAAATTCTCCATGACTTTTCCCACAACTGATGTAATGCTAATTGAGTGATAATTTTCAACCTTTGCCTTATCTCCTGACTTATGAATGGGGTAATATGTGCTATCCTCCACTCTTTCAGCACTCTTCCCTTAGTGACATGTCGAAAAGCATTGATACTGGAGCAGCCAGTTCCTCCGCAACAGTCTTAAGGAACATTGGATGGAGACCATCAAGACCACAAGATTTATATTTATTTAGATTTTATAATTTGCCACATATCTGAGTGGCAGTGATATCTGTATGCCATCCAGTTTCCAACATATCTTTCTGTTTTTTTATTTACTCCCACCTGATCGAGGAAAACATTCAGGAAATATTTGTTGAAACTGGTAGCCATGTCTACCTCTTTATCAATTATCCTGTCACCCTCTTTTAGATTAATTATTTGTTTTTGCCTGTTCCTCAGGCTCCCAATGTAGTTATAAAACTGCTTATAGCTGTCCTTTTTAGTAGTAGCTAATTTCAGTTTTGCATTTGCTTTTGCTTTTCTAATAGCCCTTTTACATCTTTGAACTAATAGCTTATATGTATCCCACTTTTCCTGAGTTGGATTGGTCCTATATTATTGTGGTCATATTAATTAGGAAAAATATATCACTGCATGTTACCAAACTAGTGCAGGACCCCCTCAGTAGGTATGCCAGTGTGGAGTGGGTTTATAGGGATATGTTGGTGTATCTTCTTAACCTCTATGCCCCCAAATGAAGAAAAAAGCAAAAACCTTTTTTAAGAAATGTCCTTTTGTCCATGCCAACAAATCTAGCCATTCTTAGTGTTGTCTGTGGAGATTTTAATACTGTGCTCCACCCGGTGAAGGATAAGAGATCAGTGAAAGGGACTAATGGGCCAGGGAGGCTAAATCACACAGTTTATGAAAATTAGTCAATGAACTAGGACAATACAATACATGACAATATCTCAATTTTAGTGTTAATGACTACACTTTCTACTCAGAGCCACAATGTTCTTATTCTAGACTGCATATGCTTTTTATTATAGGAAAATGGTTGCATGCTTTGTGGAGTGCTAAAATATGGCTCACATCTATATCAGACCAAGTCCCAGTGTATGTCCAACTGGTGGTGTGCACCAGTGTATGCCCAGCTGGGGGTGTCTCTATCCAGTAGAAATTTCACTAGGTGAATAAATAACTCCTTACTGAAAAACCCAGTTTATTTAATTATTACAACAAAAAATACATGAATACTTTAGGGAGAACTTACAGGGGGATACCTTGGGGAACTGGTGGGATGGCATGAAAGCCACTGTAGCACGGGAAGATAATAAAATTTGGTTCACAAAAACAGAAAAAGGATATTGAATGACATAGGAAGTTAAAAACCAAATTATTTAATTTAGAGGCAGATAACAAAATTAAGCTAGATGACACACTACTCCTGAAAATTAAGGTATGGAGGGAAACCCTCCAACAGTATAAGGAGAGAAGAAAATGTAAGATCTGCTAGGCTGAAATTTTAGCAGGGGGGAGGGAGGGCTGGAAAGCTTTTAGCCTGGCATCTTAGAAAACAAGCCACAAATAGGATGGTTCTGAAGCTCAGATGGCGAGAGACATACGCTGGGGTACAGTCACATCCCAGAGAAATCTAAAGTCTTAAGAAGTAATAGGTTGAACAGAGCTGCCAGAGGTGCATCTAGCACCTCCTTGGGCTCCCTCAGTATCCTAGGGTGCAGGTCCCACTGCCGTGTCTACTTTTAATGATGCGAGTTCCTAGAAGACTCTCGCCTCTGTAGAAGGACTAGTATCCACCTCTCTTCCTTTAATGCCCTTGTCATTTATCTTTGGCCTGTCACCTACCCCTTCCTCCATAAATACTGAACAAAAGTAATTGTTCAATATATCTGCTTTTTTAAGTCCTCTTCCTCATAACCCCCTCTTTCTCCTTTTAGCCTCCTTTGGTCTTTCTCTTCTTGCTTATATATCTAAAGAATGTTTTATCCCCTTTTTTTACTGACTGGGCAATATTCCCCTCCATTTGCTCCTTTACACTCCTATCTGCTCTCCCTTCCTCTCTTTGTCTCTCCTGGTAACTCTCCCTATCCTCCTCCTTCTGTGTCCTCTTGTACCTTCTAAATGCTAGATTTTTTGGCCTTACTTTCTCCACTCCTTTTCTAGAGAACCATAGCTGCCTCTTTTTTCTCTTGCTCTTGTTTTTGTTCACCTGCCTGACACAAAGATTTGTTGCCTTTTCAATGCCCCCTGTATTTTTGCCCATTGTTCCTCAACTCCCCCTAATTTCTCTATCCCTGCTAGGGTGTCCCTAAGGCATTCTCCCATTTCCTTAAAATTGGCCCTCCTGAAGTCCAAGATCCTTATTTTATTGTGGCTTGATTCTGGTCCTGTTTTTATATTGAGCCACACCACATGGTGATCACTGGTCCCCAGGTGGCCACCCACTGTGAGGTCAGCAACACTGTCCCTGTTTGTCAATACCAGATCCAGTATTGCCCCCCAATGAGTGGGTTTTATAACTAGTTGCCTGAGGAATGCCCCTTGAAGAGAGTCCTGGGTGTCCCTACATCTGACTGTTGTTGCAGCTGGTAGGCTCCAATCCACATCTGGTAGATTGAAGTCCCCTACCTGCAACACCTCTCCTTTGTGTGCCATCCTTTGGATTGCTTCCATCATATCTTTATCCATCTCTCCCCCCCCATGCTGGAGGTCTGTAGATCATTCCTGTGTGAATAGCGGCTCCCCCTATATCTCAAGGGTAATCCACAGTACCTTAACTCCTCCCTGCTCTCCATGTATTTCCGTAGCTTTTATGTTGTCCCTGACATAAAAAGCCACTTCTCACCAATTTTTACCTTCCCTGTCTTTTCTGAACAGGGTATACCCAGTATTTATTTATTTATTTGTACAGTCAGATTTACAACCTTTGAGTCGTGGACTCATTTACAAAGGCACCTTCTCACAGGGAGGGTAGACAGAGTTACATGGTGTGGTTACAACAGTGAGAACAGTACAGGTGCAAAACATTAAACAAAGAGTACACATAGGTTGCATAAAGTTACATATTATAGGTCACAGTCATATACAAGGTACTCAAGGGTTACATTGGGGGTACAACCCTGAACATACCTAGATAATACCTAGGGAGGGTAGAGGTTGGGATGGGAAGTGGGTGGAGGAAGAGGGAGAGGAATAGGCTGTCCAAAGGATGTTGTCAAGTCAGGGAAGGCCTGATGGGAATGTTCCACAGTGGGATTATTAGGTGCATCTACAGCAATGAGCGTCAAAGAGATGGTTCCAGAGGCCAATTTTGAAGGGACCAATTTTGGCAATGTCTGTGATGCAGGTTGGGAGGGAGTTGAACCAAGCAGGGGCTCGGTAGTAGAAGGACCTCTGGGCTAGGAGGTCTTGGTTCTGGGCACCAGAAAGGTGGCCTTAACAGAGCTATGGGTCACAACAGATGAGGACGCATGCCATAGGGAAGCAGAGACCCCTGGGGGGGAGAGCCCTAGAAGAGATTTTTTAGTGAGTAGGTAGGCCTGGTAGCGCAGATGCTCCTCAAAGGTGAGCAGGTTGGTGGTGGAATAGAGCAGACAAGCGTGTGTGCAGCTAGGAGCTCTGGTCAGGAGCCTGCAGGCCTTATTGATAGAGGAGCTGGATTTTAGTAAGGGCAGTATTGTCCACTGCAGCGTAAATGGGCACGCCGTAGTCCACTAGTGACAGAATGAAGGAGGTGATGGCCAGCCAAAGGGCAACTTGGGAGAGGCAATCTCTATGATGGTGTAATAGGCCTATCTGAGAATTTATGGTGGAGGATAGGGCATTGATGTGGGTGTGGAAGGTGAGGGTAGACTCGAAAGTGATGCCTAGATATTTATAAGTGGTCACTTGCTCCAGTGGGTAGAGTGTGCTGGGGAGAATCAAGAGGTGGACATTTTTGGCCTTGTTTTGGTGGTGGGAGAAGAGCATTGACGTGGTCTTCTTTAGGTTAATGACAAGTCGGTGGTCAAGGAACCACTTTTCAGCTTGGTTGTAAGAGTTCTGGAGAGATAACTGGAGAGAAGAGGGATCAGGGTGAGAGGCAAAGAGAACCGCATCATCGGCATAGAGGAGAATTTTTCCTGTGCAGGAGCTGGGGAGAGTATTGAGGTAGATGCTGAAAAGATGGGGCCCAGTATGGAGCCCTTGGGTACCCCAGAATGGACTGGCTGGTTATTGGACAGGGAGCCATTGATCTTAACACGCTGGGATCTAGCCGAGAGGTCGCTAGAGAAAGAGGCAAGGGGACCAGCGGAAAAGCCAAGTTGGTAGAGGGAATCGAGCAGGAGGGGGTGACAAACAGTGTCAAAAGCCTTAAAGAGGTCTGTGAACACTGAACCGGCAAGGTTGCCAGAGTTAAGAGCAGAGTGCAGGTACTGAGAGAACTCCAGGAGAGCAGTAGTGGTACTGTGTCCTGGGCAGAAACCATGCTGTTCAGTGCACATTATGTCATATTTGGCCAGGTACTCAGAGAGTTGAATAGACACTACTTTCTCAAGGGCTTTGGAGAACAGGGGGAAGATGCAGATCGCCTGGTAGTTGTTAGGTGTGGACCGATCTCCACTCTTATATATAGGGGTGATTTAAGCTGATTTCCAAGCACTGGGAAACTGACTGAGGCATAGAGACTGGTTTAGTAGGTCTGTAAGGGGGACTAGGACAACATCCAAGACCAGACGGAGGATTCTGGAGTTTAGGGGGTCACAATTGGGGATGTTGCTAACAAGGGTCTTTAGCAGGTGTGGCCTGGCTTCATGGGGGGATATAGTGTGCAGGTAGAAAGGAGGATGATCCAAGGCAGGGGGGATAGAGGCAGGGATAGGGTAAAAAAAAACTGTTGGAAAGGACAGAGCTTAAGTCAGAGAAGGTGTTATTGAGGCAATCAGCTATGTGAAGTGGGTCTGTAGTGATGGTACCATCGATGGAGAGCTGGGATGGTGGGGGGGGCGGGCCTTCCCATTAAGCTCTTTCATGCTATCCTAGAAATCCAAGTGGAACCCCAGGTGGATGCAAGGGTGGTCTGATAGTGCTCTGCCTTGGCACATCTAATGGCCCAGGTGCACTTATTACGCACTGCGTTGTAGGCTTGTCTATCAGCCAACTTGCCTGATTCAATAGCGATGTGCCAGAGATTATCCCTATGCTTAAGTTTCTGGATAAGGGATGGGAAGATCCATGGGCATTGTGTTTTTTAGTGCGGATTCTGGTGGGGGGTGAAAAGGTCACAGGCCTTGCTGAAGGCATTAGTGAAGAGGTCTAGGGCCGAGTAAATATCACGGACGTGTTGAATGGGGGACCAGCCCAGCTGTGCTAGATGCAGTTTTAGCTTTCTGAGACCCCCAGGGCATCAGCACCAGAATAAGGTAGCCTGGGACACAGGTTTCAGTGTGGAGGATGACCAGAAACAGAGGACAGGTGAGTGATCACTAAGTGAGTCAGGGAGGACGTTGATATCCTGGATTTTATGAAGGCGGTTCGATAGTATCACGTCTAGGAGGGTGCTAGAGCCACTTGTCTGGTTCAATCTAGTGGGCTGGGTGACTAACTGGGACATGTCCAGGGCGGTGAAGGAGTCCCTGGTTTGGGAGGCAGTAGTAACAAGCCAATTAATGTTAAGGTCACCTAGGATGAGTTGCTCAGCTTTGTGTGGTAGGGAGGTGAGGTAGTAGGTGAGAGACTGGACTGCTGGGTTCTGGTTCCTCGGGGGTATGTAGGAAACCATTAGGAAGAGTGGACCCCTGGCTGGATCAGGAGTAATTTTTAGAGTGAGGGTTTGGGCACCATAGTCAAGCTTGGGAGCAGGGAGTGCGTAACCTATAAGGGTGTCCCGCATGAAGATTGCACACGCACCGCCACGTTTACCTACTCGGTTTTCTCTGAATAGGGTGTATCCAGGGAGGGCAATAACGGAGTCAGGGGTTGTTTTGGAGAGCCAAGTCTCTACTAACGCAATGATATTGGATTGGTATTGTACAACCCAGCACTGGAGAGCGGCAGATTTCTTTAGGAGGCTGCATACAGTATGTTCAAGGATGCAACGCAGAGACCGGCTCCATCCCAGTCCTGGTTTTCATTGCACCAGGACTTGGTAATTACTACTACGTCCAGGTCCACACATCTGCCATAGTGGCCTCTAGATCTGCAGTCTTATTACCCAGACTTGAGCATTTGCACACATGGTTTTCCAGATTGTCCTGCCACACCCCACCATTTCCCATTTGCCCTCCTTATTTCCTCCACTATTTTTTCTACTATCTCTATTTTCTGTTACCCTTGGATTCCTTTATTTGGTTCCTTCTGGGATTTCACTCCCTCAGGTTTCCCATTGCTGACCTCGTGAGACTGGGGTGGCAGTTTATGTCTCCCTTTCTCTTTACCTACCCCTCCCCCGGCTAGTTTAAATGCTCATCAGTGTAGCATTTAAACCATTCACAGAGAACCACAGTTTCCCCTTCTGGATGGATGCAGGTTATCACTGCTGTACAGAACCTTATCCTTCAAGGTGGGGCCCCAGTCCCCAGTGAAGCCAAGACCCTCCCTTTTCTGCACCATTCCTTCAACTATGCATTGTAGGTCCTGATGTGGAGAATCCTGTCTTCCCCCCTATCGTAGACAGACAGCACATCCGAGAAGGTCACAGATCATGCTACTTGTCTAAGACTCCTCCCCAATTAGCTAAACTCTTCCTCCTGAACTATTGATGGCTCATCCCCAGCCAGGCCATTTGTTCCCAGATGAACAATGATGTCCAGCTCTTCCCTTCCTGCTGCCCAATGATCTTTTGGATCCTCTTTCCATCCCTGTGAGTTGTGGCACTGGGAAGGCATCTAAGCTTCCTCTCCTCATCCTTACTTGTTCCCAACTATATCCCCTCACTATGGAGTCCCCCACCAAGATTCGCTTCCTCCTCCTCTGGGGTCTTCTGTCATCCCTCTTGGTGTCTCCACTATGGAGGACCCCCACATCCACCCCAGTCACTACTTCAGGTGCCTCTGTGGGACATTCCTGCTTGGCCAGTGCAGCATAGGTGTTTGATACTGGTACCAGATCAGGGAGGTACCTACGCTATACCACCCTAACCCTTCCCCAGCCCACTGTTGTCCAGCCGCTCCTCTTTCTGGGCAACCTTTGAGGTAGTGGTGGCAGACTAGGTGGTCCCTAGGTGGGGGAGAGGGTCCTCCAAACCCAATTCAGCTCGGCCTTGAGTCTGGCAACCTCCTACCTCAGCCCAGAGAGGTGCATGCAGATTGGGCTGCAGTGCAGTCTTCAGAAAGTCTCCCTTAAGACTACCACCCCACAGCCACTGCACTGCACCACTCCCAGCATAACTATGTCCTCCCTTGCTTGTTTTACTGTTTTGCCTCCTTTAGCCCCTTTCTACCCCTTGCCTAACTATTGCTTGACCCTAACTCACCTCTTCCTTGCCTGTATTTGTTTTGTTGTCTATAAACCTTAAATACTCCTACCCTAGATAAGATATTTTACCTACACCCACACTGTTTCCAGACCCTAACATGCCACTACCCATTTGTTTTTCTTTTCTTCCTCCTACCTGTATCCTTCCTATTGCATGTCCCAACCCTCCTCAGCCCCTTGCAATGCGTGTGTGTTTACAGGAGTTTAAGCAGGGAGCTTACCTGTAGTGTAGGGTACACCGTCCTGATGTTCTGCTCCTTTCTGTCTTACTCCTTTGTTGCTGTTCCCCCGCCGGCTTGTTGAGGTGCAGAGTGTCCGACCACCAGCTGCCTTGTTGGGCTGGTTTACCTATAGCGCTGCGACAACCAACTTCCCGATGGGGCTTACTGGCCTAGCTGAGGAGCTGTATGGAGGTGTTTTAGGAGAGCTCCAGCCTAATCCACAAAAAAATCAGCTTCATCCTGTGCATTACAGCCTCAAAATCTACCTATATAATAATATTTTACTGCTCCGATGCCTCCTCTACCTAAATCCATCAAAAAACAGGCTAAACTAAAGCTTAATCAGAAATCCAGTGCAACTGTCTCTCTGAGGCCTGTAGACCTGGCTGGGAACTCTTCCATCCAGGCCCAAGATTTACAGGAACCTAGTGGCGGTGCTGAGAACACAGAAATGGATCCCGGTTACCAGAATTTAGAGAGACTGATAAAAGGCTTGAAATATGACCCGGGCACCAGAATGCAGTCAGGATTGGATAATATGGCTGCACAAATCCAGCACCTGCAGCAAATGGTGAATGCTACATTAGAGACTGTAGAGTCGCATGCAACGTATATTACTGAAGCAGAATCCAGAATCAGTGCACAGGAGGACACCACAACCCAGCTATCCTTGGACCTCCAAAATGCCCTAAAAGACATTGAACCCCTCAAGGTTTTGGATGATCACGAAAACAGAGAGAGACAGTGCAACATAAGGGTGGTGGGCCTTCCAGAGGGCTTGGAGGAGAAAGACTGCCTGACATTCATGAGAGAATGGCTCAAGAAACATCTTGCCCTTTCATTGGTCATAACGTTAGAAATACAAAGGGCTCGCCGTGTTCCAGGGCAGAAACCAACACCGGAACAAAAGCCGAGACTTCTGCTTGTTAAGTTTCTCTGGTTTCAGGATCGTCAAGCAGTCCGAACAGCGGCCTGAAAGAGCGACCCTATTCTGATGCAAGGCTCCCAGGTCAGTATATTCCTGGATTTCTCCAGGTCTCTACAAATGAGGCAACAAGCATTCGGGGAGGTTAAAAAGAAGTTACACGGTCTGAATTGCCCCTTTACAATGGCCTACCTGTGCGACTCATTGTACGATACCCCGAGAGTCGGCAGAGGGCTTTCACCGACCCTGAAGCTGCGATGAACTATGTGAAGGACCTCAAAAGCTGTGAAAGTGCTGAACGAGAGCAGGAGCCTGGAGAGCGATTTCTGGCAACACAGTACCAGGATGTGAATTTCTGGAACTAGAGCATCCAGGGGAGAGGGTTTTTTGGGGGGGGATCATCTCGGTCCGTATATCCGGGGCACGGAGGCCTATCAGGGCAGGGCTTGAGGGGTTCTCAGATCTAACCCACTCTTCACTGGGAGGGACACTACTATACTGGACTTAGGAGTCCTGTTTTGTAGGAGCTCTTGATCCAACATCTCTGTTTGCTTTTGGATTGGTTTCTTAAAGCAGGGAGCTTTTTTTTTTTTTTTACCTCAGACCTCCTATCTTACCAATTAATGGTTTGGCTGTTAAAAGATGTTAAGACCTGTAACCCGAACTGACATTGTCACATTGTTTATTCTCTTGTACTATGTAATCCCGGGTCGCCCCTGAAAAAGGGACCTCCGGGGCTCAGTGGGCTTACCCAGGTTACCAAAATGTAATAAATAAATAAAAGTTATTAAATGTTATGGGGGGGAGCATAGCTTGTGGGGCAGAGTAGACAAGTGATCTGCGTGGATTATAAGCATGGCTGCTATGAGGAAGGGGGGAGGTACACTGGCTGGTGCATTTCTTAAGCCTGGCCTCACTGATACCCTTCTAATGAGATCTGTACTTTCAATTATAAAACGGGGATTTTAGAATGGTACTAGATGAGCTATGGAGACAATCTGTTAGAAGCATCTTAGTGTTGGGGGAGACTGGTATATCTGGACCAAACAGGGTGCAGGGGGTCCTCCTTTGACACTTCCCCGTGACCATGATTAATTGGGGAATGTGGTGGACAGGGGCAGACAAACTTCCCTAATGGTTCACAGCCACCTGCGACTGGTGGAGATCGCCGACTGCGGGCCTCCTCCCTGATTATGCCATTTTGCTTGGTTTACAGGACTTTTTTTGTAAGAACTAGTGGATTGGAAAGCTCACTCCATGAGAAGCACAGCATGATGGAAGGCAGGAATTCTTGCAAGGTGGGGCAAAGTTATCTGGAAAGTGGGAGGGGGTCGTGTGGGGGAAGCAGCAGGCAGGTGGTATGAAGGGATTAACACAGCTATTGAGGTGGGACACAAAAAGGGGAGACTGGGGAACAATAACTGGAATGTGGGAATGGGGTGGGGGAAAAGGAAAGGGGGAAATGAAGGTGTTGTACTGAGGGGGCTTGTTACAGTTAAAAGTTGTGGACATACAGACAGTAATCTATGTTACTATCAAAAAGTAGCAGTTAGATATGCTGAGACTCTAGTAGAATGGCAGGCTTAACAGTATTATCATGGAATGTCAATGGATTAAAAACCATTGTTAAACAGAAGAGGGTGTGGTCTCACATTAAGAAAGAAAAAGGCGATGTAGTACTACTACTACAGGAAATCCATCTCACTAAAGAAGAAGCGAGTAGATTGGCCCAGTCGTGGGGAGGGGTCCTCCTGGCAGCACCTTTCACGTTAAGGGCTCAGTAGGTGGCAATTTGGATATGGTCTGGCCTTCCCCATAAAGTTAATAAATAGGTGGCGGACCCCCAGGGAAGATTTGTGATAGCTGAGATGGAGCTAGGGGGGATAATATTCACCATTGCTTTAATCTACAGCCCTAACTTTGATTCACCAGACTTTTTCACCCATCTGGGAGTGACCCTAGCCCCTTTCCCAGATAATATAGTGCTGGGAGGTGACTTCAACACCTATCTAGACCCCACCTTGGACCACTCTGGGCATTAAAAAAAAAAAACATACCCTAAAAGTGTGGCAGCGCTGAGGGAGTTGATAGAGGGGAGAGCACTAGTGGAAGACTGGAGACACATCCACCCTGTGGACAAAGAATACTGTTTTTTCTCCCACTCCCACCATCTCTACACTTGGCTAGATTATATATTTATTTCCACTCCCTTGGTTACAGAGGACCTGCGGGCCGAATATGGACCTATGCTTGTATAGGATCATGCCCCTCTGCGGCTGCACATGTCAGCTGGCCTACAGGTTCCCATCGGGAATGCCTGGCTTATGAACCCAATCATACTCCTGGATAACCATTATATAGAGCACATAAATGAAAAAATCAAGCTTTTTATTGAGTTCAGTGATGGACGGGGGACTCATATCACTTTTGTTTGGGATGCTCTAAAAGCCTTCATCAGAGGGGAGACAATCTTCTACTCTGCCTACAAAAAAAAGCAGTCTCTTAGAAAAGAAGGCCTTCTTTTGCAGGATATCCAGGAGCTGGAGAGGGAGGCCATGGTAGACCCCCAACTGCACCTAGTTAAAGAACTCAAATCATTAAAGGGCACATTAAACCAGATAGAATCTAGGAAACTGGAGCGGGACCTCCTAATCACCAAATCTTATACACATTTTGAGGGGGACGAGGCAGGCAAGTGGCTAGAGGGACTTGTTAAACATAAGAATGCAGAAAGAGCTATCCTTAAGATGACAAAGCCAGATGGTACTTATCCATTCGATCAGTCGGAGATAAATAACACCTTCAGGGGAGTTTTATTCCATCTTATATACCTCCCAGGTACTGCCAAATGGTGATCCTGAGAAATTCCTCCAAGGGGTAACTCTGCCCTTACTTGGGGGGGGGACTTAAGGGATAATTTGAATTCACCTATTACTCTGGAGGAGATTAAAACAGCAGTGTGGCACATCAACAAGGGGAAATCACTGGGCCTGGACGGCATACCCACTGAGTTCTACAGGTACACATGGGACTCCTTGGGCTCCCTCTTGTCAGAGGTCCTGTGTAGTACATTGCAGGAGAGGACACTCCCTCCCTCCCAGAGGTTAGCAAGAATCATGGTACTCCCCAAACCAGGGAAGGACCCTATGAAATGTGACTCCTACCGCCCAATTTCCCTCCTTAACGCAGATTATGAAATACTTGCTAAAACCCTAGCGGGCAGGCTGGAAAAGGTACTCCCAGACTTAGTGCATAATGACCAGGGGAGCATTTGTCAAAGGTCATCAGGCCAAGCACAACCTCAGGCGATCCATAAATGTTATTCATAGATGGAGCAGGGGGGATGGGGGACCCAATAGAGGACTTCTTGCCCTGGACATTGACCAGGATTTCGACCAGGTCGAATGACCTTTTATGTTTGTGGTACTCCGCAGATTTGGTTTGGGAGAGCCCTTCCTTATCTGGCTTAAAGCTTTATATACCAATTCCTGGCCCAGGTACTAACCAACAACATCACTTCTGCCCCTTTTGTGCTATCCAGAGGGACCAGACAGGGCTGTCCCCTATTGCCCCCTACTTTATGTTCTAACCATGGAGGCTGTGGCAGCCACTATCTGGGGAGACCCAGTGATTCGAAGAAGTGAGGTGGGAGTTATAAATCAGGTTATTTCTTTATTTGCAGATGATGTCCTTTTATTTTTAGACAACCCTGGGGAGGCCCTACTGGCTCTGGGTAAAATATTTGAGGACTATGGTCCATTATCAGGACATAAAATTAACTGGGACAAGAGTGAGTGGCTCCCATTAGGAGGAAAGAGGGCACCCATTACGATTGCGGGCACTACTGTTTACCCTACCAAACAAATAAAATATCTGTGGCTCCTCCTTCTTAGTAAACTTTCCCAAATTATTCAAATCAACTACAGACCTCTCATACAGAAACTTAAAGAGGACTGCACTAATTGGAGAGTGCCTCCCCTAACTCTTCTAGGAAGAGTTAACATGATAAAAATGTATGTATTACCACAAGCACTTTATCTCTTCCAATCCATCCCTATCCATCTCCGCAAGAAGTACCTCTAGGCATTAGAAGGAGCCTGTACCCAGCTGCTGTGGCAGAGCAAGAAGCCTAGAATTTGGAAATAAATCTTATGGACCCCGGAGCACATGGGGGGACTGGGACTACCCAATGTGCACCTATATTACTTAGCTGCACAAGTGGCCTACATACAGGACCTGCTGAGGGAGGGAGGCGAGGCCCCATCCAGGAGGGACATGGAGACCATATGAGAGATGCATTTCTACCACGATTTACTAGCCGACTTCATAAGGAATAAGGTCCCTCCCAAGATTATGAACCCCCTGTACTAGGGCAACTTGGAAGGCATGGTCATGTGCCCATGCCCTGCTAGGGGAACCCTTACATTTAACACCGGACATGACCCTGGGGTCAGTATTGGTGGGTGAGGGTAGCCTTTCAAATCATGATGGGAAAAGCCTCAAAACCTGGAAATCTAGGGGCTTATTCAAACTGGGTCAGGTTCTGGAGGGGGGGGAGGTGCGGCAGTTCTATGCCTTAAAACAAGAATATAAAATAACCACAGCACACTATTTTCTGTACATTAGACTTAAGACTTGAATAATGGTGAAATTGTATACAGGGACAAATTACCGGGTTTTATAACGCACACTCCTAGAAGAACTATTTTCTAAATTTTTTACCATCCTGGGTTTCAAACCTTTAACAAGGTGCTATAAGATGTTGTTGAGTTGCCTACCAGACTCCATGGGCAGAATCTGAAGATCTTGGGAAGAGAATATTTTATCCAGATGCACTCACCTGGGGGGGGGGGACTGGAAACTAATTTGTAAAAACATTTTGAAGTGCTCTGTTAATAATCACTTGAGAGTAATGCAGTACAATTTCTTCATGCAGATATATCATACGCCCAAACTGCCACATAAAATTGACCCGGGGTGCTCCCCATACTGTTATAAGTGTTCCACAAAGGAAAGCACCTTCTATCACATGGCCTGGGAATGCTTCAAAGTCCAGAATTTCTGGGCAAGGGTGGTAGACATCCTTTCTAAAATCCTAAATTGTGCAGCTCAGCTGGATCTGGTCGAAATAATGCTTGGGCTTTTGACACAGGGGACCTGGAAACCCATGAAGGGACACAAATTATGGAAGCTGGGTATAGTAGTGGGGATGTGGGTGTTGGCACTACACTAGAGACTTGGACAACCTCCAACTATAGCTAAATGGACAACAGCCCTACTACAAGTAATGAAACTGGAAAGAACACAATACCTAGTTAGGAAACAAATGAATAAATATGAAAAAATTTGGCAACCTTTGGAATGGGCTTTCTCAGGTCTGGTTCACGGCCTTTTAAACTGGGAGTATAAATCCATTGACATTCCCTACCTAATTCTCTAGATAAGCACCGAACAATAGTTGCTGATAATTAAAATTGTACAATATATCATTGTATAGGTAGAAAAACATGTATAGCAACTATTTGAGCACTACATGTACCCCTAACTCCACTTTACTGTCACTTTCTTGCTATTACTGCCATAGATGGAATAAGAATGGTACCTGTGAAATTTGTATGTATTGGATTCCTCCCAGGATGGGAGAAGTGAAGTCAGTCTGTATGAGTCCAAATTAAATGAAGTTTCTAAAAAATCAAAAAAAACCTAACTTCCCGACATCCCCAACAGCAACAGACACAATGCCGAGTATTGGCACTGTACTGTCGGGGATGTTGGTGTATTTTCTTCGTGGGGTTGGGTACCCCGTACCCCCCATGTGGAGTGATCCACCCCCACACCCCCTACCCCGGTCTCTAATTATACAACACTGAGTCACAGTTGCCTCGGGGAGGGGGTGAAACACTGGTGATGCACCTCTGATGTCTGTGAGGACCATCACAGCGACTCAATGCTTTTTGTCGAATTCTGTCACTGTGATGATCTATGTTGTGGCAGTATTGACGTGTGGTCGGCATACCATTGGGCTGACTCTCGTGGGCAGACTCTGCTATGCTGTCCTTGTCTTGGAGGTCCTTAGGGGCTGCAGCACTTGGGGCACTTGGTGACCTTTTGCTTATATGTGCACCTTCTTCCTGGATTCCCTAGCAGCCCCTGTGATTAGCTGCCACTGGAGGAGGGAGGCATGGCCTTGAGCTGACTGGCTCCTTCTCTGAGCCTTCTTAACCCTCTGAGTGCCACTCCAACCTTCCACTGCTGGCTGTCAGGGGGCCAGTCCACACCCCCGGTCCTGCTTCTGGCTTGTCAGCCCTAACTTCTGGTTGCTGCTGTTTTTTTAGGCTATTTAAAGCCCAATTCTTCTAACTGCTTCCTGGCTTCTTTCTAGGAGCCTTCTTAGCCCTTTGAGCACTGTTTCCACCTTCCACTGCTGTAACTTTGCTGTCAGGGACCAGTTCCGCTCTCCCTGCTCCTCCTTCTGGTGTGTCATCCCGAACATTCCATTAATGGAAAAGACAAGAAAGAGTTACAAACCTGGGAAATGTTTCCACGATCAGTCCAAGGCAGTAGAGAAGTGCTGAAGATGTATATCCTTCCTAGGTCAATGTTTCTTTTTCGGACTTTCCCTATACCACTCCCCAGGACATTCTGGCATGATTAAAACACTAACTAGGAGATTTGTGTGGCAGGGGCACAGGACATGAGTTGAGGAACATACTTTGGTGCTCTTGAAGGGAGCAAGGTTGGTTAGGAATGCTACACTTTGATATGTACAGTATTATGTAGCTGCACAGGCATCTTATCTCTTTCCTATAGCTAAACCATCGCAGGACCTTCCTAGTACGCAGAATCCATGCACCAAAGTACCCAACAAAACTTTAGTGACTTACGCATACAAATCTGTGCATCTTGGGCCACTCCTACGTGACCTGTCATGCACTAAATGGTCACCTATAACCTCAGCAAACATGATCGATGAAGTTGCAGAATACTTTAAAGGCAAATTTCTTGATGTTTGGAGCTGACACACCTGTCTACGCAAAATTAGAGTCTATGGTAATCATCTTCCTTGGGTCACACCTGAACTCATTACATGCCAAAGAGCAAGGGACCAAGCCTGGAAGCAACAAAAAATGTCCAAGCTCCCCAATGATTACGACCACTGTCATCAGCTTCTTAATAATTGCACCAAAGCCACTCATTTGGCCAAAGCTGACCACTTTACCTCAACCTTTCAATCGAACATTAACAGTCCCTCAAAATGTTAGAAAGCCATTCACTCTCTCTTCTCTTCTCTTCTCTTCTCTTCTCTTCTCTTCTCTTCTCTTCTCTTCTCTTCTCTCCTCTCCTCTCTTCTTCTCCTCTCTCCTCTCCTCCTCTCCTCTCCTCTCTTCTCTTCTCTTCTCTTCTCTTCTCTTCCTACATCCCTCCTCACTATAAACAACACCAGAATCACTGACCATTTGAATGTTGCCTCTTAATTCTTATTTCACCTCTTGTGCCTCTGCTCTCCTATCTTCTTTACTGTTTTCTCAGTCTGATCCTCCCCCTAACTCACCCCACAACCTTTCCCAGCCCTTTTGCTTCTCATTCACTAACATAACCCACTCTGACACCATGGATGCCTTGCTCACCCAAAATCCTTCCAAAGGCAGCTCGCCTGATGAGTTGGACCCCAAGCTGCTCTACCTTTCTGCTACAGCTATCTCTGCCCCACTGACATGGCTACTCAACCTATCATTTGCTCTGGAAGCCATCCCCTCCATCTGGTAAAATGCTATTGTTCTCTCCCTCCCTATGGGTAGTGACTCATCCTGCCCTGGGAATATCACCCAATATCCCTTCTTTCTACCCTCGCTAAGCTGCAAGAACACCTAGTCCTCACCCAACTCTCTGCCTATCTCTCTCACTCCAACTTCTTCACTCCCTTCCAAACTGGCTTTTGTAAAAACCACTCTACCATCACCACCTTCCTGATTAGTCTCACTGACTCCATCCTCTCTGGGATGGATAGTGGTCAAATCACGTCCACCATCTTTGTTGACCTAGTCAAGGCTTTCAACACTGTCTCCCACTCTATTCTGCTCCACTCCCTCTCCACTGCAGGCTTGTATGCTGCTGTCACAAACTGGTTCTGTGCCTACCATGTAGGTCAGACACACTCAGTTAGAATAGCAGATTCCATACCCTTCCCCCTCCCTATTGACACAGGGGTCCCTCAGGAATCAGTATTGGGCCCCATTCTCTTCTCCGTCTTTCTCAATGAATTGCCATGTCTGTACATCTACTCTGCTCTACCTCTATTCATATGTATGCAGATGACACAGTCCTTTGCACCTCTGGCCACTCCCCCTCTGATGTAGCAAACAGACTCCAGAACAATTTCAACAATGTTCAGTGCTGGTTTTGCGCTCATCAGCTTTTTCTTAATGCCAAGAAGACAGTCTCCATGATCTTCAGCATTAGGCAGAGACTCTCTAGGCTCCCCTCCCTACCCATCTGCCACACCCTCAACGGGGCAGTCCTTGAAGACACGTCTCCTTTCAGATATCTAGGGGTTTGACTTGACCAACACCTCACCTGCTCTGGTCACGTGAACGCCATCCTAAAAAAGCTGCACCCCAAGCTAGCCACAGTATATAGGAACCAGAAGTGCCTCCCTCTCCCAGCTAAGCATGAACTTGTCCAGAAGATGATCCTCCCCATCTTTGACTACTGCAATGTAGTCTACAGTGCCATTACCTAACACCTCCCTAACCAGATTGGACACCCTCTTTAACTCCTTCTGCCATTTCACTCTTGATGCCCCTACCCTCACTTACCACTGCCAGCTCTACCACTCCTTGGCTTTTCCTTCTTTTGATAATAGGCTCCTCTTCCACTGTGCTAAATTCATCTCCAGAATCTAGTTTGGCTCTCTCCCTACATATCTCAACTCTTCCCTAGCAATCTCCCCTCCACCCACCCATTCTCTCACGTCCTCCGATTCCCACACTTTATGTGTCCGACGCTGCACTACTACAGTCGGCCAGGAAGACTTCTCACACTACTTCCCTAAGTTGTGGAATTCACTCCCCCCCCCCGATTCACCGTTCATCATCCCATTCCTCTATCTCCTCTGCCTTACATAATTATCTATACGTGAACTGCAACTGCAACTGAGCAAACCTTGTTGCACCATTAGGGCTGTATATAGTTATCCTACTATTGCACTTACCGATCTTCTGTTAACCATGACGTAATGGATCAGAAATACAAATTGTAATCTTGATCCTGTTACTGCTTGTTTAGTTTAGTTTAGTTTATTGGTCTAGGAATTAATACCTTTGAGCCGGGGCTCTTTTACAAAGGTTCCACGTCACATAGAACATAAAACAAACAAAAAACAATACATGTAATAACAAAAAAATGTTACATAAAAAATTTGTTCAGCAATTTCCAAAGGCAATAATAAATCAAAACAACTATTTTTCCAAGAAAGAAAGATACTCAGAGGCATTTGAGGAAGAGTAGAGTGGGAAAGGTAGGAGGAGATAGAAGGAGAAAGAGAAGAAAGAGAGAAAGTAGAAGAGAGATTACAGTAGCAGACAGGACCAGTTAGTGGTATTCAGAGTTTCTTTGCCAAAATGACAGGCCAATGTTGAGGGATGGACAGCGGAGGGACAAGTCTTTAGTCAAAGCAGTCACAGGTGCTGGTGGCAGAGAGGTGGGCATAGAGCATGGATTTGAAAGCTCCCAGTGATGTGGAGGATAGAGTAGGTAAGCTAAGGGCATTGTACCAGGTTGGGGCCCTGTAGGCAAATGATCTTTGTCCCTGAGCAGTCTGGCATCTGGGAACCAGAAAAGGTTGGTGCTCAGATCTTCTGATGGGATGTGTGCCGTTATTCAGACAGAGCAGGTCTTGGATACATGGTGGAGTCAGTCCCAGGATTGATTTTTTTGCCATCAAGCAGATGAGATACACAAGGTGATTGGAGAGTTGTAACCAGCTGGTTTCAGAGTAGAGCTCACAGGTGTTGGTCAGTCTCTGTGCACCAGTGAGGAATCGACATGCCTTGTTTAGTGCAGTTGAGATGCGTCTTAGTGCCGTGGTAGTGGCTGAGCCATAGATAATTAGGCCATAGTCTATGATTGCGATTATGGAGCTTTGTATAGCAATCATCAGGGCAGCTTGGTTAAGGAATTGGCAGTTTCGAAATAGTATTCCTAGGCATTGGTTCACTGTTTTCGCCGTATTGTCTATGTGGGTCGCAAAGGTAAGACCTTGATCAAAAGTGATGCCAAGGTATTTGAAGGTATTCACTTGTTCAAGTGTATTTCCAGTGGAAGTTTTAATAGTGAGTGGAATATGTCTATTTCTGTTTTGATGATTGGTGAAGAGCATGGCTTTTGTTTTTTTGTGGTTTAGGACCAACTTATTATCAAGGAACCACTTTTCGACACTGGAGAAGGCAATTTGTAGGCTCTGATGCAAGGGGTTGGGATCCTTGTGGGGAAGAGAGAATTACAGCGTCATCAGCATATAAGATTAATTTTTCTGGGCAGGATACAGGGAGAGAGTTTAGGAACAGGCTAAAAAGGAGAGGGCCTAGGATTGATCCCTGCGGTACACCTGAGAGGACAGGTTTAGAGTCAGAGAGTACATCAGAGATTTTTACTGCTTGTGAGCGTTTTGTCAGGTAGCTTTTTACCCAGGCACCAGGTCCTTCAGCAAGCCCAAGCCTGGGCAATAGTGAGATTAGTAAGCCATGGTGGACAGTATCGAATGCTTTTGTGAGGTCAATGAAGACCGCTCCGGTTTGGTAGCCTTTGTCCAGAGCAGAGTGAACTTCTCCTGAGAAATCTAGTAGGGCCATTGACGTACTGTGCCCTTTCCTAAATCCATGCTGTTGCATACAGAGTAAATTGTACTTTTGCAGGTAGTCTGAGATTTGGTCCGCCGCAATGCGTTCAAGTGCTTTGGAGAGGGGTGGGAGTATTGATATGGGTCAATAGTTCCCTGGTATGGATTTGTCACCCCCTTTGAGCACTGGTGTAACTATAGCAGACTTCCATTTGTTGGGAAATTGACTTTGGCAAAGGGAAAGATTGAGAATTTTGTAAATTGCTGTCTACTTTATATTGTACCCTATGTGTATTGGCACTACTTACTGTTTTTTATGTTTGCCTATGACTCACTTGTATGTCTTCCAACTACTACTTATTGGTAATATATACTGCTGTGTTGTTCATGATTATTGTATGCCTTCCAATTCCCCTTTGCCCCAGGATGCATCGTGAGATGAGCAGCTTGTTGTTCAGTGTGCCCTTCCTGGTGAAACTCTTAAATAAATAAAAAAATAAATAAACAAGGGAAACTGGTTGGTATGCACAAGAAAATATGGCATTCCTTCCAAGCCCCTTTATACATCTCACTGGGGGCGAAACTAACCACACCCCTGTTAAAACACGTACACAATCCCTGGCCCTGGCACCCCTTACATGTACTTAAAAGAATTCAACAGCTTATCAAAACTCCTGATGACATAGGTCCTTTAACAGTTATTGGTGGTTCACCCACGGCAGTGTGACATGAATTTAGTCACTTCACTGTAAATTGGAGTGCCAGAAACATGTCGCCCACAATGACTGCGGCCCCACATTCTGCTGCAACACATCTAAGCTGCCAATGGACAGTAGTGGAGAAGAGTTAGATTTTGTGGGGGACATCACCCCCCGCACCCCCAACACTAATTATACTCACATCCGGGTCCAGGCATATGTGGAAGAAAGGAGAACAGTGCGGACGGTGAAAACATTGTGAGTGCAGCGCACTGCAAAACCCAGAATGCCCCTATCACTCACGACCTTTTCCCATCACCCTAATTGTGGTGCCCACTTAATGGTATGCCTTACTTAAGACCCCAAGTTTATACTTGTGCATACAGATCCCTGTTTCCGTAAGTAATCACCTGAGATTAACTAGTTACAGTCAACTGATGGAAAGGGGCAGATGTGTCTCCTTTGACACACTGAAAACAAAATTCATTAACCCCAGTAAAGATTTTTTCTGATACCTCCAGATCAGGCACTACATCTTTACAAGAGATGTACAGGCATGTATAACTAGGGACTTTACACCATGATAAGACTTGCTCTACTGGACAGTGAAACTTAAGGACCAGGGTAGATCCATTTCTATGGTATATAAATTATTACTGACCTCAGCAGGTTACACATTGGATAAGGTAAAACAAAAATGGGAAAAGGAATCTAACCTTTAGCTTTCCACACAGGACTGAGAAAAAATATGGACAAGAGGATGGAAGGTAACTTCTCTCCCTACATGGAGGGAATACTGATGGCAAGTTTTGGTAAAATTCCTTCACACTCCCACTATTAGGGCATATTTTGGGCAGGGAACACAGATGAACAAATGATGGTGGGCCTGCTAAGCCACCAGTGATCCTAATCATATTTCTGAGGGCGCCACAAGATCCAGGTATGTTGGCATAACCTGCATACAGAGTTCAATAAGATATGTGGTCTAGATTTACAACCGGACTTCAGACACTGTGTGCTGGGCTTGCTCCCACTGGGCTTTCACCATATAAAAGAGCACAATGTTTTCCACATAATGTGTGTGGTAGCGCTTAATGGAATTACGGCCCACTGGCTTTCCCCAAACACACCATCTATTGAGGAGTGGAGGTCCTGAAAAGAGGTAGTGGTACGAATAGAGAGAATTAAGTGACCCTGAGACTCACTTTAGAAAAATATGCAGAAAAGTGGCTGCTGTGGATGAAATATATGGCAACACTACAGCCCTGATTGTCTCAGTCATAAAGGCATGCATTCTCAGGTATTAACATCAGTCTCTACAATGAGTGCAGCTCCCTACCAAAAAGAACAAAATGGAAGAAAAGACAAGCACAAACAGCAGACAGGTAAACTTAGTAGGAAGGATATTAAATATTATTCATATCAGTTTCTTAGAAGAACACAGACACTAGAGTTTTACTTACAAATGTAAGTCCCCCCAAATTGGGGCTTACCTGTGTGGGCTACGGCCCTGCCACTCCACTGCTGGCATCCCATAAGTGGTCCCTGATGGGACTTGAACCTTGGTGTTCTGCTATCTTTACGGCTGTGGCTGCACCACTCTCCATGGTTCCTCAACCCATAATCAGAAGGGAGCCGAGGTCCAATTGTATGTTCAGTGCTTCCAGGCACTTGGGGAGTCCTCCGTCAGTCCCCGGAGCAATAAAAACCCAAACCGCAAATGTAAATAAACAAGATGGTGGCCCATGCTCTTCTGCATATGTGCAGCTGCCAGAGAACAAAATTTAAAGGAGCCATGGCTCCAATGTATGTTTTGGTTATGGCCGCAAATTTATTGTTTTCCCCAGCTCCTGGGCAGGCAGCGGAACTGGGGACCAAGTGAATTGGGTGCCACAATGCCTCCGGGCGTGGGGGGAAAGGTAATTGCCCCAAAGAAGGGCATATAATAAAAATAAAAGGACTGTAATGTTTGGCTGAAATGTAAATAAATATAATGGCCCCCAGGGATTTTGGTAGAGCGGGGACCACTAGGCAGAATGTCAGAGGGCATGAAAAAAGCCTGGAAGCAACACAGCCAATCAGAAGTGGATTCTGTGGAAAGTATAAATAGGACTGTATGCTCACCAAAATGGGAGATCCAACCAGGATCCAAGAGAGTCCAGAGTGCAGTAGAGACTGCTGTGGGCTACCCAGCCCGAGACCTGCCCTCAGACCCCAATGGCTTGCTCGGCCCCAACATACTTCAGATAGACTCAGTGCCTGAAAGAGCCATTTGCTGCTGCCAGAGAGAGAGAGAGAGACAGAGACAGTGATTTTGGAGACTTACTTGCAGAAAGAAAGAGGTTTTGGAGTTTGCTGCTGAAAAACTGTGCAACCAGAGGAAAAAGTATCTGAAGCTTTCAGCTAATAAAAGAGAGCATGAAGTGCTGTGTGAGAGCAGAGACTAAGTTTTGCAGCATCAGAATACAAAAGTTCTGCAGCAGGGAGAAAAGACAGAGCAACCTGTCCTCCCCCTTGGTGGGGCAAGTGGGAAGCCTGCTTTATTGTTGCAATCTAGAGTGACCGTGCATGGCGAGGCTAGAGACTGAGACAGAGCCCAAGCGTTGAGTGCCTCTGAAAGGGTGTGCAGCAGAAAAGTCTAGGGGACAAAGCTTGCCCAGTCCCCCAGACCACCAGAGAGACCAGCAGAGAAGAAGACTGGTAAGGAAGATGGAGAGAGGCCTGCCTGGTTAACACTATCTACAAAGGCCTCGGAGGCGAAGTTGGCAAGGCCAGGCAGGTGAAGACCTGCATTCTCTAATTTCTTCAGTCAGCCCTGCTGCTGCTGCTGTGGTGCACCTTTAAAGACATACTTCCATGGTACCAAGCAAATTCAGATCCAGACGGTGAAACCCCTGCAAACTTGAAGTACCTCTGGGCTGCAGCTCGGGGGAGAACCTTATTAGCTAGCTAGCTAGATATAGGTAGTTAGATCCTGAACAGGACTGTGCAACTAAAGCTAAGCCCAGGGCTGGACTTAAATTTTGGTCACTGCTCAAGTTATTTGGGCTGCTAAAAAAGATTCCCAGCCTCAAAATCTGCACTGCAGTGTAGTACCCGTTGATAGGGAATATAGACACTTAGTAGCTGACAGCGGGAAGCCGGGTGCACCTGCAGGTGGGAGGAGGGAATATTGTGAGGGGTAATAGCATTTAAGAGAGTTATTGTTATTGTTGTTGAAGTAATTTCCCCCTTTTTCCCCTCCCCTTAATAAATCTTACTTGTTCGTGTTATATGCTAGTGTAACCCCCCTGCAAATGGGGGTTCCCAAAAGACTTCCAGGAGCTTGCTTGAATGCTCCAAGCCTGAATGGTGTTTGGCATTTAAGCCATTTATCAGTGAGTGTTTTTAGAACCTCTGGTACTGTCTCTTTAAGAGCTGTCTGCTTGCAGACATAATTAGTTTGTATGGGGGACTGTGTGTTTCTTTGAGTACCACTCAAGCTGCTGCCAATTCACTCCATTTTTGCAGTCACTAGGAGTGCAAAGGGAACCTGTCTGAAAGATGTAACTGATTGCCAGAAATCATTTACAGTAATAATAAAATTACAGTTTGTCTAACCTGCTTTCTTTGCAGTCAGAACTGTCTGCCTAGTTCCCATTCTGGTTTTGAACTGCTGAACTGGACCAATCAGTGTGGGGTAAACTAGCTCTAAAATGATGCCTTGGACGAATCAGAACTTGGGACTCATAATCTGAGCCAGCCACAAGAGGATTGTATGGGCAGTGACTCTGGGAGATGTAGTTTAGACTTCGGTGCCTTTTTGGACCAACAGCAGCAGTCTATTGTGAGTGACAGCCAATCCAGTCAAGAACTGGGAGGAACTCAAAGGAAGTGCCCGGTTTTTGTCTGTTGGGAGTTTCTAGCTTTGAGATCTGAAAGTGAAGGAAAGAAACCCTGTGCTCCTTCAGTGCACAGTTTCAGTCAAAAACGTGCAAGGGCCCAGAGTTCCGGTCTACAACCTGTGTAACTGCTTGTTAGGACTGAATCTGTCCTGTGAAAAGAATCAAAGGATCTCTGAAGAGTAGAAACCAGGCTCACCCTGTAGAAGACTGAAGAAATTGTTGAATTACACTCGGTCTGTCAGGAACTGAATCTGCTGTGTGTTCTCCTGGTTATTGTGCAGTAATGCGATTGGGATACAGATGCAGCCTGCCTGGTATAGTGCTTTCTTTTTTACCATATAAATGTGTGAGAGTCTCTTGAGATCAAAAGTAGCCCTGCTGACATTGAAGGACCATATCTTCTTTGGAGGTCGTGAGTACTAATTCGGGTGCTCCCTGTTGAATTGCCACATTAAATCCAAATGGAATTACTGTACTGCTGACTGTTTAATTTTCCTTTCTCTGTGTGAAAGGGCCCCTACCAGCTGCCACGGTTTGGACTAGCCACTAGGGCCTGGGTACCAGGGACAGTAACTGGTAGGGATAGGCCTGCACAGAGCCATAGGTAGATAGTAAAGTGATAAGCTAATTAACCTGATTTCCCTGTCCTGTTATATCCCCTAAATAAATCAGAGCTGTTTGTTTCAACAAAGTTATACTGCCTGAGGTATTTGTCTATGTTAAAGTACTGTACTGTGATTGTTGCACTGTATCTTATTTTACAGGATGTCCGGTGCCTGAACCAGCCCCTTGGGGGTAAGTGTATACTGTGAAGGTAATTCTGCTATATTGTGGCCACTAGTGGGAAGAAAGGGGTTGCAGTGTCCCAGAGGGCTGTGACCAAGTAAGTTTAACTATTGCAAACCCTGACCTCTGGGTGGAGGCACCCGCCATTGGATCCAGGCCCTCAACCTGTTGAGTGGCAAATCAGGCAGGGGTAGTAGCCCCTGGGATAGCGCCATCTAGGGTTACATTTTGGAGGCTCACCGCTGGGATTGTGTGTCCTCTAGTGGCCATATTTACAAACCACTGTTAAGGGAAAATAAATAAATAAATAAATAAATGGGTACCCCGACAGAAGTGGCTGGCAACCGCTGGTGGAGGGGTACTGGGAGGAGATCGACCCCCAAAATGCTATGCTTATCCTGGACATCCCCCTGGGTATCAATACGGACACTGTGCAGGGAGTACTTTCCAAGGTGGAAGGTTTACAAAATCCTGTGGTGGTGGGTCGGCACGCTAATCTGCTCACCCACACTTTCCTGGCCCTAGTAGAGTTTAAGGATCCCATAGATAGCTCCAAAGTACCACAGACCATTACCCCAGAGGGAGCCCTCACTGCTTGGAGAGTGATAACTAAGGACAGTAAAGACCCGGGGGGGAATGAGCCCCCACCACTATCTGAAACTTTTGAGGAGAAATTTGCTAAATGGTTGCTGGGAGAAGGGAAAACTGTGGAGGACTTGAAGAAACTATTCTTGCCACCTGGGGGTGTTCCTCCCCCAACACCCTCTCCTGCTCCAGTACCCGTAATGGTGGCTGAACCAATGCAGACTCCTATTTCTGCACCTGCCATTAGTCACGACTCACCAAGGTTGAGGATCTCTCTGGCACCCTCCCACCCCCAAGGGAGGATGACTGGGAGACCTGGATAGACTATGTTGCCCCCAAGTGCTAGAATGGCAATACTCGGAAGTCAGAGCGAAAGAGGGTTAGTGAGAGCCTCAGGTCCTGCCCTGGCTACCATCCAAGTAAACGGGCCAGTAACCCTGAAGCGACTGCACAAGCCTATCTTGAGGCCTTGAGAATGTGTATGGGAGCCCAGATTCTGATGAGGACCTATGGTGGAGAGTAAGAAATGCACAACAGTACCAAGGGAGTTGTTGTCTGTGTATGTCTCTCGGCTGGAAAAATTGTTGCAAGAATGCCTCAGAAAGGGTAGTTTGCCAGCGATTGAACTGGACCGAACCAGACTGGACAGAATCCTTAAGTCTGCCCCTTCTCAGAACTGCTGTTGCTTCAGTTACCTGGCAAATCGACTGGAATCCCCACCCTCCCATGATGAGTTAATGAGAGAAATTGAGGAGTTGAGAAAAGGCGACTCGGGAGGACCTGCACCAATAGCTGTGGCTATGACCCGAGTGACTGAGGGTGGCCCATCAAGTGAAGTTCAGGGGCAGAGGTTGGCAGTCAATGAGTGCTCTGATAAGGAAAAAGATATGCCACAATGGGGTGAACTGTTGAGAGAGATCCGGGAATTCAAAAACAGTCCCTTTATGAAGGCCACGCCTGCAAGTACGGGCCCCGACCTATATCCGACTGCATCTGCTATGGGGGTGGGGATACCCACCCATGTATCTCCTGCTGATAACAGCTCCGAACTCGATTCCTTGACCATGGAAGTGGAGAAACTGACGAGATGTCTCCAAATGCTTATCACGCCGCAGACAGAGATGGCACCAAGGTTTCCAGTTAGTAATACCCCCGCCCTGGCTCCCAGTGTGGCACCTCGGCCAGCTCAAACTCCAAAAAGTATGTTTTGCTATAATTGTGGGAAGGATGGGCACATGAAAAGGGAATGCCAATCCCCAAAAGACACTGACAAAGTTGCATATAGGCTACAAGGAGAGCTTCGGAGAACAAATCAGTGGTTAAGAGGTGCACTAAATGATCCCAGTGAGGGCACCAAAAATGCTAATTCACGCCCTTTGTGGCAAGGTCAGTTGCCCAGGCCCCACTACCGCCTCTCCAGACTGGTCCAGAATAGTGGGTCCCTCCATGGAGACCACTGTAAAGGTAAATGGAGTGTCTACAAGAGCTGTATTAGACAGTGGCTCCCAAGTGACAATTATGTTTCAAGATTGGTATCAGAAGCATTTGTCAGACTGACCTTACAACCATTAGAAGGACTGCATGTATGGGGTTAAGTGAGAAGGCCTACCCCTATTCTGGGTATATCCAAATTTGGCTGTCTTTCCCCACCTCCCGTGGCTGGAGTGGCGAACAAGTAGAGACCCTAGCCTTAGTGTGTCCCCCCACTGGACTGTATGATGGTGTCCCTTTGTTGATTGGAACAAATGCTCATATGTTCAGAAGGCTGGCACATTTGTGTTATGAAAAACAGGGGTCAAAGACTAGTAGAGCTTTAAGAGTTCCGGCTTTAATTAAGAAGGCCTATGAGGCACAGAGAACAATGCTGAAAATGAGGCTCAGAGTGCAGAGACTGTAACACTCCCCTAGAAAGACTGGTCGAGCTGTAAAGCCTGTGGTGCACCTCAGTTATGATTCCCTGGGCGGCCAGTGGTTTGCCTCTCAATGTTGTCCATAAAGGAGTGTATGTGTCCCAGAGCTCATTGCCCAAACTGAGCGTCAGTGCTAACTCCAAGTTACTTGTGTTGCCCTCTAAGTATGGTGCCCTTCCCCGTCCAGCCCCAAGGTAACTGATAGGGAAGGCCCCTCTCTTCAGGTTTCATGTACAAGAGGTAATAACTTGAGTTATGGTACAATGTGTATGTAATACTGTGTAAAGAGTATGATACTGCAATGTTTCAGAAATGTGTTCTTGGTAAAATGATATATTGACTGATGATTACATGATGCGAGCCTAATGCAAATGTATATGGTTGCAGTTGAAACTTATGGGTACTTGCTTGACGCGGACGCAAGCTTTCCCAGGCCAGGAAGGTGTAACCCCTGCAAATGGGGTTCCCAAAAGACTTCCAGGAGCTTGCTTGAATGCTCCAAGCCTGAATGGTGTTTGGCATTTTAAGCCATTTATCAGTGAGTGTTTTAGAACCTCTGGTACTGTCTCTTTAAGAGCTGTCTGCTTGCAGACATAATTAGTTTGTATGGGGGACTGTGTGTTTCTTTGAGTACCACTCAAGCTGCCAATTCACCCCATTTTTGCAGTCACTAGGAGTGCAAAGGAACCTGTCTGAAAGATGTAACTGATTGCCAGAAATCATTTACAGTAATAATAAAATTACAGTTTGTCTAACCTGCTTTCTTTGCAGTCAGAACTGTCTGCCTAGTTCCCCATTCTGGTTTTGAACTGCTGAACTGGACCAATCAGTGTGGGTAAACTAGCTCTAAAATGATGCCTTGGACGAATCAGAACTTGGGACTCATAATCTGAGCCAGCCACAAGAGGATTGTAAGGGCAGTGACTCTGGGAGATGTAGTTTAGACTTGGTGCCTTTTGGACCAACAGCAGCAGTCTATTGTGTGACAGCCAATCCAGTCAAGAACTGGGAGGAACTCAAAGGAAGTGCCCGGTTTTTGTCTGTTGGGAGTTTCAGTTTTGAGATCTGAAAGTGAGGGGAAAGAAACCCTGTGCTCCTTCAGTGCACAGTTTCAGTCAAACGTGTGCAAGGCCCAGAGTTCGGTCTACAACTTGTGTAACTGCTTGTTAGGACTGAATCGTCCTGTGAAAAGAATCAAAGGATCTCTGAAGAGTAGAAACCAGGCTCACCCTGTAGAAGACTGAAGAAATTGTTGAATTACACTCGGTCTGTCAGGAACTGAATCTGCTGTGTGTTCTCCTGGTTATTGTGCAGTAATTGCGATTGGGATACAGATGCAGCCTGCCTGGTATAGTGCTTTCTTTTTTTTTCCATATAAATGTGTGAGGTCTCTTGAGATCAAAAGTAGCCTGCTGACATTGAAGGACCATATCTTCTTTGGAGGTCGTGAGTACTAATTGGGTCGCTTCCCTGTTGAATTGCCACATTAAATCCAAATGGAATTACTGTACTGCTGACTGTTTAATTTTCCTTTTCTCTGTGTGAAAGGGCCCTACCAGCTGCCACGGTTTGGACTAGCCATAGGGCCTGGGTGCCCAGGACAGTAACTGGTAAGGGATAGGCCTGTGCACAGAGCCATAGGTAGATAGTAAAGTGATAAGCTAATTAACCTGATTTCCCCTGTCCTTGTTATATCCCTAAATAAATCAGAGCTGTTTGTTTCAACAAAGTTATACTGCCTGAGGTATTTGTCTATGTTAAAGTACTGTACTGTGATTGTTGCACTGTATCTTATTTTACAGGATGTCCGGTGCCTGAACCAGCCTTGGGGTAAGTGTATACTGTGAAGGTAATTCTGCTATATTGTGTGGGCCACTAGTGGGAAGAAAGGGGGGTTGCAGTGTCCCAGAGGGCTGTGACCAAGTAAGTTTAACTATTGCAAACCCTGACCTCTGGGTGGAGGCACCCGCCATTGGATCCAGGCCCCTCAACCTGTTAGTGGCAAATCAGGCAGGGGTAGTAGCCCCTGGGATAGCGCCATCTAGGGGTTACACTAGTATTGCGCATTATTGCAAGAGGGGATTGTTACTGTGTGTGGAAGTGTTTTGGGGGCAGCTACTATATATTTCCTGGTCGGTGGTAACCTGCAATTCGTTCACATGTATTCCCTGCCATTGTCCCAGGCGGAGGCACCGTGCCATTTCTCCTCTCCACTATTGAACTCAGGCCGGCCCCCTCGTAGGTGGGTACAGTGTGAACCCTGAGGGCCCTGGAGCATCCCTGCTGCAGAACTTTTGTATTCTGATGCTGCAAAACTTACAGTGTCTGCTCTCAGACAGCACTTCATGCTCTCTTTCACTAGCTGAAAGCTTCAGATTCTTTTTCCTCTGGTTGCACAGTTTTTCAGCAGCAAACTCCAAAACCTCTTTCAAGGGACTGTTACATAAAATATAAAAAAGAAAAATGAATTGTAGGTTAACTTTCTCTTTTTTGGTTGATTTTTTACCTTTTTAAAAAGAGTGTCTTTCCTCTTTTTAAGTTTTCTAGATGGGATGCAACAATTAAATAAGAAAGTAGGCACTGGTATCATTTAGAGCTGTACATGGCAGGCTGGTTTGCTGTACTGTTTGACCATGGAATGCAGCTTGTCTTGATCTGTAGGGTTATGTATAAATATTCTCTTCAATAAAAAGTGAGGTTAAAAAAGAGAATCTGACCACAGATAAGGACCACTTGATCCACCCAGTCTGCCCATTTTTCCCCTACTTACAGTACCACAACAGACACTACTTGATCTCCAGCTCTTTTCCCTTCCACTTTCATTTTCACTGCTCCCCTTATGCCTATCCCATTCTAGAATCCCACTACTCTAGACACCCACACCATGTCCTCTGGAAGTCCGTTCCAGGAATCTATCACTCTTTCTGTGAAGAAGTACTTCCTCACATCTTTGCTAAATCTACTCCCCCCCCCCCCATCTTCATAGCACATCCACTTGTTCTTGAGCACTTTTGTTTCTGAAAAATACTTCCCTCCTATACCTTATTTACCCTATGGGGTATTTAAAGGTCTCTACCTTATCCCCCCCCCTTCTAGAGTGTACATAATGTATTTATGCCCTTTAGTCTGTCTTCATATGGCTTTTGGTGCAGATCCTGCACCATTTTAGGGGGGAAGGGGGACATTTTAGTTGCCCTCCTCTGGACTGCCTCCACTCAATGTCCTGGAGATGTGGCTTCCAGAACTGGACACAATACTCTATGTGGTCTATACAGGGGCAACACCACCTCCCTCTTTCTGCTGGTGCTACTCCTCCCTATGCACCTCAGCATTCTATTAGCCCTTCCAGCTGCCTTGTTGCACTGCCTGGCTACCTTTAGGTCATCCAATACGATTACCCCCTTTCTCTTTCCTGCTCAATGGATGTCAACACCACTCCACTCATTTTTTACTCTGCCCCTAGGTTTCTATGCCCCTAAGTGCATTATTTTGCACTTTTTCGCATTAAAACCCAGCTGCCGTACCCTTGACCACACCTTGAGATTTCTCAGGTCTCTGCTCATCCTTTCCACAGATTCCACCCATACCGTCCACCCTATTGCAGATTTTGGTGTCATCAAAAACAAGCAGACCTTCCCTTCCTGCTCCTGTGCTATGTTACTTAGAAAGACATTAAGGAGGACTGGTTCCAGCACTGATCCCTGAGGCTGGTCACCCTCCCTTCCTTGGAGTGAACTCCATTTACAACCACCCTACCACCCTCTGTTGCCGATCACTTAACCAATTTCTTACCCAGTTTACCATCTTTGGATCCACTCTTAAACTACCCAGTTACCCAGAAAGCAGCACACACTGGTAAGAGCACACTGCCTGTCTGAATATGACCCCCTTTACACCCGGGTCATTCCTGAAAATGGGTACTTGTACTCAGCGGACTTACTTGGTTAACAAAAACAAACAAACCAACCAACCTAGGGGCCTTCCTTCAGTGTTAAATAAAAGCAAAGTTCTCTTAAAAATAAAATCAAGTCTAAACTCTTTTGGTTCTTTATCTGGTCTTCCTTTTGAACAAGTCAGCAGTTAAAACGTGCTATGAGTAAACTACAAGTTCAGAAGGAGTGTACAGCCCTCTCTATGAATCACATCAATACATGAACTTTGTCACTTTTTTTATTTCATTTGAAAATATTATGAATGATGACATGACCCGATGGCAGAAGCGTTTGTTTATCAATACTCTAAATAATGTGCTCTTTAACCCCTGGTATTGTTGGCAGACTGGATGGACCTTTGGTCTCTTTCTGCTGTCATTTTCTATGACTCCCTTCTCATCTCTTGGTGTTGCCTTTTTCTGAGTTTTCTTTTTTACCGTGTGTTCACGATGCTGGTGCGTGTGTCTGTGTGTGTGTGTGTGTGTGTGTGTGTGTGTGTGTGTGTATACGTGTGTGTTGAGGTTGCACTGAGCAATCTACATTTTTTGCAGCTATACTAATTATCTGGAGAGCCAACACCTCACCCTAATATGTGTTTAGGTTTTCCAGGCTGTCTTGCAATATTCTATATTCCCACATACTTTTAGAAGGGTGACATACATCTGTATTATGTGTTATAAATCACTGTAGGTGATTTCAGCCAATCAATGTGCACAGAGTCACTGTACCTCTTATTCTGTGTCAATGTACTCTCATGCAGGAGCTGTAGAAGGGAGCATTCCACTTCAGTGCCAGGGGAGGACAGCAAACTAAAATAAAGAAAAATATACATTCAATGTCCTGTGCAGTCAGTATCATGTTATGCATGTGCAACTGTGTTAGTTTGGTTCTGGCCAGTAGCACACTCTATTCCAGAGGAATTACCACCTTGCAGGGGTATGAAAGGCAAGAAACCCTCGGAGAGGGTTCCACCCCTAGAGGCACCACAGAACAATTCCCGTGGTTAAAGGTACCTTAGGAATCCCCCTAAGGAGAGAAGTGCTGCCACTGGAGGAAGAGGGGAGGATGGTGGGGCAAAGAAAAAGTGCTTCACAATGAAGCTGAGAGGAGCTGCTTATATAGCTCATGAAGTGGGAGTGGCTGGCTGCTTGGCCATTGAACCCAGGCAAAGCCTTTCCAATTCAATGACCTGCGCAGCCAGAATAGTGTTATGCATGTGCAACTGTGTTAGTTTGGTTCTGGCCAGTTGCACACTCTATTCCAGAGGAATTACCACCCTGTAGGGATATGAAAGGCAAAAAACTCTCGGAGAGGGTTCCACCCCCAGAGGTGCCACAGGATGATTCCCGTGGCTAAAGGTACCTTAGGAATCCCCAAAAGATATGTAGCACAATCATATCCCAAAGAATGAGGCAACACGAAACATATGAGAAAGCAGTAACTGTGACATAGGGGCAGTAACTGTAACGTAGAAGTAGAGAAGCATAGACAGTTTGATAACATAATGAAATACTCAGTCTGATAACATAATGAAATGCCCAGGTTTGCATAGCATGATATTGATGGTTTGTGTTGAGAATGAGGGAATCCTGTAAGGAGAGAGGGAATGGCAGGGCGTCCTCCATCTCTATCCAACAGCAGAATCTACCTAAAGAAACTAGGGGACACTACTATGCTAACTAACAGTTATGGCCCGAGGCAATGGAGGAGAGAAAAAAAAAACTATAAGGAGGAAATATCTGGGGATCCAAAGCCTAGGTCACCTTCCCTCCAGGCTTGGAATAGTTCATTTGGTGATGGCTCTGCAGCTGCAATTTGGAAAACCCAATTAAAGGGAAGTGGAAAATATTTCAATTTAGAGGAAGGCTCTCACTCAAACCCTCTAGCGAGAACACTGTGGAAGATTGCAAGAAAACTCTGCAACAATGCATGCAACCAAGATGGAGGAGGAGAGCAATGACTGCTGAGGCACTCACCTGGCCTACCTGCCCTAAACTTAAACCAGGTGAACCAGAGGCAGTCATAGGGAAAATGCGGTGAAGGTGCATTGCTAGGGAATCCACTAAAGCCAATGGACAACTGTTATAGCGGAACACTAGAGCCAAAGGAGATCTATGTAACCACCCTTCACTGCTAGTCTTAAATTCTACACCAGGAGCTGCTGTCCCATAGCAGGCAGCTAAAGCCAAGCTCAGGGTGAGGACATTCCCAGATATGGGCCAGGTGGGAAAGATCCCACCCCAAGTTGGACATGCTCAAGATGCGGACTAAATGCAGAGCGAGACTGTTGGCTGCAGGAACCCTGTGCCAAGAATAGAATGGCTGGCATGCCCCAGAATTAGATTGAACTGAGAAGCTGGTGAGCTGATTGAGCACCGGTGTGCTGATCATAATGAGCAGTGAGTGCTGAGACCTTGCAAGGTCGAAAGCAGATTGAGTGCAGCACACATCCCAGAGGCTGAAGTTGAGAGGATGCAGTAGGCATGAGCAATCGATTGCATAAGCAAGCATGGATCTGTACGTAGGTCAGTTAACAGAGTAGTAATAATTGGACCTGCACGTAGGTCTGCATAATGTAGTAGCAATGAAACAGCACTGATAGCGGGGCAAGCCAGCCAGTCATTTAAAAGTCAAATCAAGGTGACAAATACTCTGAGGATTTTTGGTGGTGAAGGCAGGATTTAGAACAGAAATAATTAGCCACATGGGGCCACGACTCCCCAAACACTTCCCAGTCCCCGCTGTAGGACAAACAAGAAAATGTTGGAAGGGCTGAGAACCACATTCAGATATTAAAGCTAGTTTAACAGCCTTAGCAGGAGCTTTTAGCTGACCTCAGTAGTAGAACAGGGTGAATAAACATAAAAGCAACATCTGTATGGAGTACACTGAATTGTAACTGCAATAAACATAAATAAGGAGACACAATGCTCTGAAAGCAGATGTAGCCAGACCGTGCAATGAAGCTGCTGCAGTGAGAGAAATAGCATGAGAGAGAATGGTTGATCTGCATAGCTAGGTTCAGTGTAAGCCTGAATCAGGTGAAAAGAATTGATTATGCAACATTAAGCAGCTATGGTTGAGCTGAAACACACAGATAATGATTGCAGTTGTATTGCAGTTCATAGGTGTTTACAAGCTCGAGGGTCAAGCCCATTATGAACTTGTTGCCACTACCTAGTGGCTAAAGGTATACTTCCTAATTCCCACGTATATATATCTAATTTTATTTTAAACTGTTCCAAATTGTCACATGTTACTACTTCCCACGGGAGTGCATTCCAAATAGGTGGTGCTCTCTGAGTGACAAACTTGTTCCTCCTATTTGGCAGTATAGCCTAGAGGTTAGAGGAATGAGGTGTGAACGAGCTTGATACATCCAGCAGACCAGACCTGAGTTTGATTCTCATAACCTCTACTTGCATACTGTGTGACTCTGAGCAAGTCACTTAACTGCCCAGTGCTCCTAGGTCACCCATGAAAACAGGCACTTGTGCCTAGTGGGCCTTACCTGGTTACCAAAGACTAAAATAAAATAAATAAAAAAATAAAATTTGTCTTATTAGTGAAAGTTTTTAGTTTTAATTTATGAGACCTAGTACTATTGCTATTATGATGCCATTCTAAACATAATGTTTCAAACAAGGCAGGATCTCTGGTTGCCATGAAAATTAGACAAAGATCACCTCTGACATACCTATATTCCAAAGAGTACTGTAGAGTCCTAGTGTTTTTAGTCTTTCCCCACACTGTGCATTATTTAAATTAATTACATGTTTGGTCAATCTTCTCTGCACTTTTTCCATCCTGCCTAAAATACCCGCTGAAGTTGGTGCACAAAAAGGGGCACAGTAATCTACCTGTGACCTTACCAAGCTGGTGTAAAGTGGTATCAACACCTCAGGTTCCCTACCTTTAATATGTCTTAGAATGCATGAAATCATCCCATGACATTCTTGGATTGTTTTAGTGTTATGTTCTGTAAATTTTAAATCACTGTAATATTAATCCCTAGATCTTTTTCCGAGTTCACAGTCTGTATTTTTATATTATTAATGTAATATGTTGCTAATTTGTTATTCTTCCCTGGGTGCATAACATTAAATTTATTTGTATTAAATGTTAATTTATTATTATTAAACCATATTTCCAATTTATTCAAATTATTTTGTAACATATTAACAGAATATTTGTCATTCACGATACATCCCAGTTTGGCATCATCCATATACTTATTTATCCAAACACCATCTGTAGTTCTCATACTGGCAACTAGAATATTAAACAAGACAGGGCCCAAGACCAAGCCCTGTGGTACCCCACTAGTAACAGCACCCCAGACTGACATATATCCTAAGATTTTGACTTGTTGCATTCTGTCCCTTAGCCAATGTCTCATCCAACTAACAATTTGTTGGTGTAATTTTAGATTATTTAGCTACTCAAACAGTACCTTATGTGAAACTGTATCAAAGGCCTTTTGATAGTCCACAAATATAATGTTCACTGGTAAGGTGTTATTCAGTGCTATGCACACCGGTTCAAAGAAATTTATTAGATTACTCTGACATGATCTGCCACCTGTGAATCCATGCTGAGTCATGTATTGATATCCATTTTGAACAATGTGCTCATTGGTTTTACTCTGTATTAAATGTTCCATAATTTTACCTACGCATGAGGTTAAACTAATGGGTCTATAATTGGCTACATTCTGTTTTGATTTTCCATTATGTATTGGTACGATAGTTGCTTTTCTCCAGTCGGTAACTGGAAATCCCTCCCTTATTGACGTGTTGAATAATAGCAGTAATATATCTGATAGTTCGTGTGTTAATTCTTTTATGAATTTATTAGGAATGTCATCTGACCCTGCAGATGAGTTTGTTTCATTTGTCCTATAATCTTAATTATTTCATCCTTAGTAAACACTACAGGAGTTTCAGGTATTGCATCTGTTCTTAATTATTATTCTTCTTTTGTCGTATATATACTTAGGAAATAGGAATTAAATTTGTCTGCCATTTTTTGTTCATTTCATACCAAATAAGTTTATTATCCTCTATTAATGGCCCTACCTTAGGCTAATTTCCTTTCAGGGATCCTATATAATTAAATAATTGTTTTTTGTTATCCTTGGTCACTGTTGCCAGGTTAAGTTATAAGTTTTTCTTAGCTGTTCTTATAGTTTTTTGTGTTCTAGTTGCCTTTACTTTAAATCTCTGCCAACCCTCTTTAGTTTGTTTTTTTCTTATATTGATTAAAAGCTCTCTTTTTTTTCTGATTAATTTTCTGATATCATTTGTGAGCCACAGTGGAACCCTTTTTTACTGTTACTGTATTTTTTCCTGTCGGGTACCCATGTATTTATACAATACTCTAGTTTCTGTTTAATGATCTTCCACATTTTTTCAGTACTTTTATTATGGAGATCACTTTCCCAATTCCACTAAGTTAAATATTTCCTAATGTTGGGATAATTTGCTCTAAAGAAAGTTTTTGTTTTAGTGATGCTATGTGTTGTTATATTTTTATAATATTTAAAGGACCAGGAGACCATACAGTGGTCACTATCTCCAAGTGGCTCAAAACTTTTGGGTTTTCTGTTGAGTGTTTTATGTTTGTGAAAATTAGATAAAGTGTATTATATTGCTTGGTAGGTTCATTGACTAATTGTTCCAAGTCTTGCTGTACAATGATATCAATAAATTTATTATCTAGAGTGTTTCTCCCTTTGTTATTTTTCCAGGATATATTAGGCAGGTTGAAGTCCCCCATCAGTATAAGGCCATCACAATCATTGATATTATCAATTATATTCATGAAGTTATCATTTCCTTCCTTGTCTAAAGTGGTGGATCAATAACACAGATATATGGATATGCTTTTTTTGTCTATTTCCATTTTTGCACATGTGATCTCCATGTTAGGTGCTATATTTTCTTGCTCTGTGACATTATAACTATTAAAATTGTCATTTATATAGAGGGCAACTCCTCTTCCTTTAGTCTTGGGCCTATTTTTTATAATAGTTGTATAACCAGGGATGTCAGTTCCCCAGTCTGAATTGGTGAACCAGGTCTCTGTTACACTGCAGATGTCCATGCCGTCTTTATATAAGATATATTTAAGCTTGTCTGTTTTATTTCTTAGGCTTCATGTGTTAACGAGTAGGATCTGTATTTCTTTAAGATTATTCTCTGGCTCTTGTTTATTAATAACCCTATTACAAGTTATGTGGCTTTTAATATTTTGATTTATGTTATTCTTTATATAATTTTTATTAGAAACCTGTTTTTGTTTATTTGTCTGCTTATGAGAAAAACTTCCCACCTCCCAGCTTGTCTCAGTTTAAAGATTTTGTTATATAAGCATTTATTTGTTGTCCCAACAAGTGGGAACCTTTTTTGCTTGGGTGAAAGTCATCAGGGCAAGTAAGTTCTCTCGAACAGTAGAACTCTTCCAAGTGCATAATGCAGGCAATAGATTGTTTTAAACACCACAACCTTAACCAGTTGTTTACATCTTTAATTTTCTCTTCAGTATAAGAACTTGCCCTTGGTATTGGCAGGATTTCAGATAAAGCAATCTCACACTTAAGGTCTGATAAAATGTTGGTGAGCCCTACGTATTCTTCTTGAATGCTCTGTTTGTCTTGTTGCAATATATTATTTGCCCCCGCATGGACAATGACAAGGGATTTAGTTCCACTGTCTTGCAGTATCTTCCTAACTATTCTTGTAATATCCTTTATCTTTCCACCTCTAAATCAGGACATTGTTCTATTAGCCTTATCTGGATCACATATCTGTCTGTCTATTTGTTTTACCATTAAGTCACCTTAGTACAAATATTTGCCTTGTCTCTTGAATAGTTGCGGTATCTGTCTTCGTAAGATTGTTACCATCATTGGTATTTTGATCAATTCTGTGATACAGTATATTACTTAATCTTATGTCTTGTGGATTACTGTTCTTTGGGCTTGTGCATACAGTATCTGTTGGGAGAGGAGGATCATGTGGGTCAGTTTGGGGAGAAGGATCCTGCACATCAGATATGTCAATTAGGGGATCAATACTGTTATATGTAGGAATCTGAAAATGTGTGGCCTTACTACCCGTCTTTATTATTTTCTTACTTTGGATATCATACCATTTATTTTCTACATCTATGCTAGTGTCCTCTTCTCTTGCCCTTTTCTTGCTGCTGGTTTCTGTAAACATGTTTTTTTTCTGACTACCTGTAGTATAGAGTCATTTCGGATGAGACGTTAAACCGAGGTCCCATCTGCCTGGATTGGTGGTAGTTCAGGTGGATGTTAAAGACCCCATGGCACTTATCGAAAAGAGTAGGGGAATTTCCCCGGTGTCCTGGCCAAATTTCCCTCATTCACTAAAAATACCACCAACAGCTTAATCTGGTTCAAGGTCAGTTGGCATTCATCTGTATCCCCCTCCCCCGGGTCGTGCCTGAAAATAGGCAGGATTTGTCTAGTGCACTTACCCGGTCAACAAAAGCTAAATAAATAAATTATTAGGTTGTGTTTGTGTACACTCATCAACAGTGTTTTTTACTCTCCTACTTTCCTCTAATGTTACTTGGACCATAGGTCTAGCTGTCTTGATATAGCTCTTTTCAAGTGCATTTAATCTGGTGCTAAATAGTCCTATTTCCAGAGCAAAGACTTCATTTTGCTTACATTTAAAACATTTAAAGCCAACATCCGCTGGGCCTGTAGAAATCATACAGTACATTAACCAGCTAGTACATTTTATTCTTACCCTGCCATCAGTTTTGATAATTTGATCATTCATTGTTCACTATCAGAAATTACTCTATGCTTACAATGCTGTTTAGAGGTTAATGAATGCCTTATATGAAGGTGTGCACTTACCACACAAGCTCTGTATCCCTATATGTTAACTCAGTACTCCCCAAACATGCAAAACATGTGCAAACATGCATGTCTTCATGCACTGTGATGCATGTGCACCCTGCTTGGGCTCGCCCTGCTCATCATAGGCTAAGATTATATGTGAGCCTGTGACCCAGAAGTTCTCCCTTGGGTCACACAGTGAGTCTTTGAACAGAAATGTGTTAAAATACTAAATTTATATAGTAAAGCCTCTCATGCGAAGCACAACACATAAAAATTTTCCAAAATACTTTGAGTTTGAGAGCTGTGGGTAACAGAGCAAATAGTAGGAGCTTCTGGAGCGATATGCTAGGGGATTAGAAAAAAAAGGCCCCCAAAAAGAGACAAACCAAAGACACACAAACAAAGAAAACAGGGAACAAGGCAGAAAGAAGTGCACACACTGCTGAAGGCAAAATACAAGCCAGAAGCAGGAAGAAAACACAGAAATCCAGCAGACAAGGGAGCAGCAGGTGTGTGGGGGGGTAGGCCCCAACCAGCTCAGAGGACAAACTGACAGAGCCTTCGGCTACAGAGAAAAAGTGCTTCACAATGAGGCTGAGAGGAACTGCTTATATAGCTCCGGAAGTGGGAGTGGCTGGCTGCTTGGCCATTGAACTCCAGGCAAAGCCTTTCCAATTCTAAACTTAATATAATTCACTCAAGCTTAACTCAAGTGGTGTATAAGATAATATGGCCTCTGAGGTGAGTCTCTTATGGTATAAGAGACTCCTCTTGTGAGGTTTGGACAATCAGAACTGCTCAGCTTTGCTTCATGGTCCTCTCACCCAAACCTCACACCCAGAGTCTCTTACACCATAACAGACATCCCTCAGAGAGCCTATTAATTTAAAAACAATATAGAAGGAATAGTACGAGTTCAGCATGGTACCCTAATGTATTTTGTTTAAAATAAAAAATTAATCTAAGCAGGGGAAAGTCTGAGGCTAAGGGAACTATTGTGGAAGGAGAAAAACAGGGGAACCTTGCTAGGACTCCCCCAGAAATTGGAGCTAGGAGCAGTGAGAATGAAATCAGCAGGGTGGGTGTTCATAATATGATATGAATGGATGACAGGATAAGAACTGACCAAGTCACATGGAGGACCAAGGAGCTGGACACCTGTGGCTCAATTTTCAGAGCCCTTAGAATGCCACAAGCTCCTGGTGCACCGATCATTTGGCGCATGGGGCTTGCACCATTCTCACAGTCGCCAAGCGGAATTTTCAATCCCAAGGGCCAAATGCTACAAGTTAGACCAGCTTTTCCCAGGTCTAACTTGTGCCATTTGGAGGACCCTTTTTATGGGGCTTGCACTAAATATTTGGGGCAAACTGCTGTAAAGTGTGGAAAGTGGTGCAACTATGCCCAGCATACTAAAATCAGGTGTAGTTGTGTCAAAGGAGTTTGGTTTAGCTGCACCAAACAACAGGGCTGATGCAGGGCTTGATGCGAGCCCTGCATCCCCCTTTGAAAACTGAGCTCCTTATCTTCTGCTATGCCAGTGACCTCGCTTTAGAAACAGACCATAATCTTGTGGGGGCCAGACGGGTAGAAGGAGGACTGAGCATCCCAAGGATAGCTCTCCTCCCTTGTGGAAAGGGGCTCTGAGTCCCATTGCTTGCCTGCCACCTGATGGAGGCTGAGAGGCTGCACAGTTGGATTAGCAGACATGGGGGGGTACTGCAAATGCAGCATGCCCACCAGCATCATGCAGACACCTGATGTTGAAACAGGAAAAATTCCTTGCTGGCTCAGCATCCCCTGCAGGCACCACATGACCCTATGTGGCAGGCCATCCACCAAATGTGGCTCTGTATAAGTAGTGGTTAACCTGTAAGTCCACGAGATGGGTTAGTGTGAGGGTTGGGGATACCACCAGGTACAGGGAACAAAGGAGGGAAACAGACTAAGAAAAAAAAACAATGGGTAACAGGGAATGACAGGGAAGGGGGATTGATACAGCTGGCTAGAAACAGGAACATTAGGAAGTTAAAGCAGCAGTGCAACATAAATGGGCAAAAATGTGGCCCCACCTTTTTTCTTCATTATTGATGCCATATATCTTCCAGTCTATTTTGGTGGTAAAATTTTCAGTTTCAGTTATCATTTAGGAATTTTATAAATGTTTTTTAAAAAAAATATTTCCCAAGGAAAAAAAGATGGCCACCTCATTTTTACATAGAAATAATATTGAGGACCTGAGGAAGGCAAGAATCCAGACAAAAATGCAAATGTATAGTACACAGCATAGGAAGCATCCAGAAAACTGAAATCAATAATTCTGCCAATATTTTTCATAACCACAGCAGAAAATTAGGTTTTTGGAATAACTTTTTACATTGCACTGCTGCTTTAAAGAAAGAAGGATAGGAAAAAGGGAGAGGAGCTGATAAGAAGGTAAAGGATATAGGCACAAGTTGGAAGGCAGTCTACCTAAATGCCAGCACTCAGTTATATATAGAACAATGCATGGGGAAGTGTGGTTTACGAGGATTTTATGCACACCCAAGGTGTGTGATGCCCCATAAACCCAGAGGGTGAAGCCTGAGGGGTTTATCTGGGCATCACACACTGAGGGTATGCATTAAATCTGAGTCAAAAACCACACTTCCCCATGTTTTATTTTTTATATTTACTGGTTATAGCAGCAGGACCCCCGGAATTCCCTCAGCACCATCAGCTCCAGCAGCAGACATGAACTCTACATCTGCCCGTCTCCCCATTGTGCATTTCCATTTTTGTTTTGTTAAAATGCCAGAGAGACTGTTTTTCATGCTGGCAGTTTTGTGTAAGCAGCGCGAGCGGACTGCAAGCACAAGGACAGTTTCTCGGAAAGGTGCTCAGGGACACTCACAGCTATTTTGGGACCCACATGGTTTACAGAACTCCATAACTAAAGTGTCAATTACAGAGTGTGTACGGTTCTGCCAGTAGCGGTTAACTGACCCTAACTAGTAAATATATAAAAGTAAACTTGCATCCTAAGACTCTATTAAGATTCACAAATTGGTCTAGTTAAGTCACCTGTTTAAGACTATTGTACAAAGCTTTTAAATAGGAAGATTCCTGTTTATTTTTATACTGCTCATCTCTCATTGTAAGACAGTTGTAACATGTTGTGGGGAGGAGCCGACTGAATGCTTCCTTTGCACAGATGATACACATCCTCTTTTCAGCAGCTAGAAAATGGAGAGCTAGATCACTTAGTTTGAAAAGTATATCTTTTTCACATTTCAAATACCCTTTAAACCACAGTTGCTGACTGGAAATACCAACAGAATGAATGGATATGACATGGGGGAGTGAGGTAAGCAAATGCAGAGCACTGCAAACACTGAGACTTATCTTTTATGTCTCTGGGTGCACTGAGGCACATGGCAGAACTGATTCATGTGTTCATTACTACTGTGCAAAACACATGATATCTTTAGCTACACATATAGAAACATATAGATTTTGATGGCAGATAAGGACCGCTTGGCCCACCCAGTCTGCCCATTTCCCTACCTAATGGATAAGCTGAAGATCCTAGTTAACCAGCAGCCTACTTCTTCCTACCCCCACCCCCTAGAATTGCCTTATGACTGTCCCATGCATGCTTGAATTCCACCACTGTTTTTGACTCCACAACCTTCTCTGTGAAAAAAATACTTCCTTAAATTACCTCCGAGCCACTCCCCCTCTATCTTCAAATTGTGCTCCCTTGTTCTTGCACACCTCTTTTTTTGAAAGATGCTACCCTCTTGGACTTTGTTGATTCCCTTGAGGTACTTGAAAGTTTCTATCATGTCCCCCTTCCTCCTTTCCTCGAGACTATACATATTAAGCTCCTTAAGTCCCTCTTCATATGTCTTCCAGTACAGACCCTGCACGCAGTACTCCAGATGGGGTCTCACCAGCTGTCTGTACATGGATTGAGACACATTATGCACTTACCAGGGTATGCAGTGAAGCATGAAGCAGAGCCAAGTGTGTTAATATAACAAAGTTGAGCACATATCAGGTCGATCACACAAAAGTGACGCAAGGTTTACAGAATAACTGCACTCAAAATTGTACATAGTGATCGAGCATAGGTATTCTGTTACCTGGGTAGACACTGAAGCACAACGCAGAGTCCAGTGTGTTTATATAACCAAGGTAATTGTGTATCAGAGGCTGATCACACCAAGTGAAACAAGGTTTGCAGAATAACTCCTCTCACACATGTACATGGTGATGAAGCCATGGTATGCACTTACAAGGATATGCAGTGGGACACAAGACAGAGCAATGTGTGTTCACATAACCCAGGTGAGCGTATATGAGAGGACGATCACACAAAGTGACAGAAGGTTTTTGGAATAAGTTCATGCACAACTGTACACAATGATCAAGCAACAGTATGTAGTTACCTGGGTAGACACTGAGCCACGAGGCAGAGCAGAGTGTGTTCATTTAACACAGGGTAGCGTATATCTTTTTTTTAAATTTTGTTCTTTTTGGCTCCTACAGTCATCCGCTGATCATCCACCTGGTCACGGTGCCTCTTGACTTCCACCTCCACGCTATGCTCTTCCCTGAGACCCCTGACTTGCCCCTCAGAGGGTGGGGTCACGGCACTGGCCAGGTGCCATGAAACCAGTGACCAACTGGAGGAGCTGGCGAGGCAGGCTAATTGAAGCTGGAGGCTGGCTTCATGGAGGCGGCTGACAGGGGGATTTTCTTCCCCTATTTTTTTTTTTACCTGGGGGTTGGGACATGCAATGACATCCTGTGTCCACCCTGCCCCCTCAAGTACTGTTGCGTGCCGGTAGCTGCAGTGCCCCCGGTCTCCGCCAAGGGTCCATCAAGCACCAGACAGGATTCAAACTCTCACCCCAGAGAAGGAGAGCAGTCCTTGGGATTCTCTATCCTTCTCCCCCCGTCTGGCCCTCCAGCGACCCGAGTCCATTCCCAAACCTGAGTCACCGGCTTCGCAACTGGAAATCCAACCGCTGTGCCATCGGGCCGGCTACAGTAGCATATATCTAAGACCAATTACACAAAGTGAGATATGGTTTGCAGAATAAGTGCAGTCATATTTGTACATAGTGATGGAGCCATGGTATGCACTTTCCTGGGTATGCACTGAGGCACAAGGCAGAACCAAATGTGTTCATGCAACCTAGATGGGAGTATATTTGAGGCCATTGACAGAAAGTGAGACAAGGTTTGCAAAATGAGTGCACTCACATTTGTACATAGTGATGGAATCATGGTATGCTCTTTCCCTGGTATGCACTGAGGCATGAGGCAGCGCCAACCATCTTCATGTAACCGAGGTGAGCATGTAGCATAGGCCAATTACAAAAAAGTGACACAAGTTTGCAGAATAATTTCACTCACAATTGTACACTGTGATGGAGCCATGGTATGCACTTACCAGTGTATCCAGTGAGGCACGAGGCAGAGCCAAGTGAGTTCATGTAACCCAGGTGGCCATGTATCAGAGGCCGATCCCAGAAAGTGAAAGAAGGTTTTCAGAAGAACTGCAGACACAGCTGTACACTGTGATGGAGAAAATAAACCTTGGTAGACACTGAGGCACGAGGTAGAGCCAAGTGTATACAATGAACTCCAGGTAGCGTATGTCAGAGTCCAATCACACAAGGAGAGACAAAGTTTGCAGAATAAGTGCAGTCACAGTTGTACATAGTGATGAGGCCACGGTATGCACTTTCCTAGGTATACACTAAGGCATAAGGCAGAGTCAAGTTTATTTATTTGATTTATTGAAATGTTTCACCAGGAAGGGTACATCGAATAACAAGTTGCTCATCTCACGGTGCATTATAGGGAGAGCAACATAATTTACAATACATACATCAAGCAGCATTAGACAGTTGGTACAATACTAACATGAAGGAGAACAGATGCAACAGTGCAAACATACAACTTACAATGTATACATTGAGCAGCATTGAATATAGGTACAATTATACCTTGTAATAAGAAGGGTTAGCAGTTCTCCACTAAAACGCTAGTACATAGAAATGATGAATTAAGAGAGAAGAATACAGTTTATGTAATAATGCCTACTAATATAGATAAATGCTACCTGCAAGAGGACAGTAGCAGAGCAGGAGATGGAAAGCAGTGTGCCAGCTGTACTGGAGGGAATAGTAACTTAGCCGCAGGAACAGTTTATGGAAAGAACATCTTGGAGGGCTAATGAGATAGAATGGGGGGGGGAAGAGTGATGAATTTGAGGAGGGAGGGCATTCCATAACTTGGGTAGGTGATACGAGAAGGCCATCTGTCCAACCGTAGTACACCACCAAGGGATTACTAGTAGCCAAGAGTCATATGACCTAAGGGAATGACCTGGAGGGGGGAGAATAGATAAGGAGGAGGAGGTAAGATGCAGGGGGGAGCAAGCCAAACCAACATTTAGATGTAAATTTAGTGCAGTGGAGATGGCAGTGATTTTCTAGGGAGGAGAAAGCCAAGAAGTGGTAGACAGAACAGTGGTGTGTGAGAGGGGAGGCATCAAGGGGCGAAGTGACAGAAGGAGTTAAAAAGGGAATCCAATCTGGTTAGAGAGGATTTGGGACTGGTACTGTAGACTACATCGCAGTAGTCAAAGATGGGTAGGATCATCTTCTTGACCAATTCACATCTGTCTGTTAGTGGGAAGCAGCTACAGTTCCTGTATAATATGCTGAGTTTGGGCACAGCTTCTTCAGAATGGCATCAACATGTCCAGAGAAACTGAGGTGTTGGTCAAGCCAAACCACCAGATACCTAAAGGAAGAGGTATCCTCAATGACTGTCCCGTCTAAGGTGTGGAAGGAGAGTGGGGAGGGGAGCAGAGGGAATCTCTACCTAGTGCCAAAGGTAATCGAAACTGTCTTCTTGGAGTTGAGAGTTGGTGAGAGCTGAACCAGAGCTGAACTTGATCAAAGTCATGCCGAAGTCTGGATTCCGAATCCACAGAGGACTGGCCTGAGGTGAAGAGAACTGTATCATCGACATACATGTGGATAGAGGTGGATGAGCAGACTGAGGAAAGATTGTTTAGGAAAACGGAGAAGATTATAGGGCCCAGCATGGAACCCTGAGGTACACCAGTGTTGATAGGGAGAAGAGAAGATACAGTTTTGACTATTCTAACTGACTGGGACCTGCCTACTAGATAGGCTTTGAACCAACTAGTGGCAGTGGCAGAGTGGTGAACCAAGGTGGAGCAGTTGATGTCATCTACCTTGACTTCAGCAAAGCTTTCAATATTGTTTCACATAGAAGATTGATTAATAAGCTGGGTAGGCTCAGGGTGGGTCAGAAGTAGGTCAACTGGGTAGCAAACTGGTTGATGGGCAGAAAACAGAGAGTGGTGGTAAATGGTATACAGTCAGATGAGATGCAAGTCACAAGTGGGGTACCTCAGGGATCAGTCCTGGGGCCAGTCCTCTTCAATATCTTCATCAGTGACATTGCAGATGGACTGGAGGGTAAGGTTTGTCTGTTTGCAGATGACACCAAGATCTGCAACAGAGTAGATGATCCAGATGGGGTGGGCAGAATGAGAAGAGATCTGGATAAACTAGCAAAATGGTCGGAAGAGTGGCAACTGGGGTTTAATGCAAAGAAGTACAAGATCATGCACATAGGGAAGAGAAACCCTGAAGCCACCTATAGGCTGGGAGGGGAGTTGCTGGCAGTCACAAAGGAAGAAAGAGACTTGGGCATCATCATCAATGATGACCTGAAATCATCCAAGCAGACCTCTAAAGCAGTAGGTAAGGCTAGGGGGATGTTGGGGTGTATTAGTAGGAGTAGCACAAGTCTGATGAGGGAGGGAAGTAATAATCCCTCTTTACAAGACATTGGTTAGGCCCCAGTTGGAGTACTGTGTGCTGTACTGGAGGCCACACCTTCATAAGGACATTAACCAAATTGAGGCAGTCCAGAGAAGGGAAACCAAAATGGTGAAGGGACTGCATCAGAAAACAGATGAGGACAGATTAATGGGGCTCAATATGTATACCCTAGAGCAAAGGAGGGAGAAAGGTGATATGATCAAAACATTCAAACACCTCAAGGGCATTAACAAGGTGAAAGAGTCTAACATGTTTCAATATAAGAAAGATAGCAGGACAAGAGGACACAGCATGAGATTAGAGGGAGGCCAATTAAGGGGTAATGTGAGGAAGTTATTTTTCACAGAAAGGGTGGAGGATGCATGGGATGGCCTACCTCAGGAAGTGGTGGATATGAATACAGTGCAGGGCTTCAAACAGGCATGGGATAGGCATAGGGGAGCAATACAGATGAGTATGAATAGATAGACCATTGACAGAGCAAAGGGCGATGGCACATTTATAAGGTAGAAAAAGAAATGGGCAGACTGGATGGGCCTTGCGGTCCTTATCTGCTATCAACTTCTACGTTTCTATAGGTCAGCTGAGAAGAGGGAGTCTAAGAGGATGGTGTAAGAGACAGTGTTGAATGCCTTTGCTAGGTCGACAAAAATGGCAGATGTGATTTGACCCCTGTCCATCCCTGAGAGGATGGAATCAGTGAGCCTAATCAAGGAGGTAGTGGTGGAGTGATTCTTCTGGAAACCAGACTGGAAGGGAGTGAAAATATTAGTCAGAGAGACAGGAGGTTAGTTGAGAGAGGACTAGATGCTTCTGGAGCTTAGCGAGGCTAGGAAGGAGAGAGAGAGGTGGCTTGATAACTGGCAGGAGAGGAAGGGTCTCCACCCTTTGGCAAGGGAAGGACCGAAGCATGCTTCCAGACAGAACGGATGGCAGCCATGGTGAATGAGTGATTAAGTAGGTAGGATAGCAGAGTAGAGATAGCAGGCCTTGATTGGTACAGCAGCTTGGGGTCTAGGCCGTCAGGTGAATTACCTTCCGAGGGGTTGAGGGCATATAGTGCTTCCATAGTGGCAGCTGGAGTGATGCTTGAGAAGGAGAAGGAGAAGGAGAAGGAGGGGGATACAGAGAGTAGGCTTGGAGAGGAGCGTGGGGAGAGAAAGGGACTAGCATGACTAAATATAGGCAGAGAGGAAAAGAGAGCAGAAGCACAAAAAGTGAAATATGTGTTAAAGTGTGTGGCAACGCTATGGTGATCGGCAACTTGAGTATTATTTATATTAAGGAGGGATACTGGAGAAGAGGATAAGGTGAGAAAAGGGAGTGGATTACGTTCCAGAATTTGGATGGTTTATTCATGTTTGACTGGAAGGTCGAGCAGAAGTACTCTGATTTAACTAAACGACTGAATTTCAAAGCATTTGTTGAATAGAGATCATTAGGTGTCATATGCGTGTAGGAGCATTGAGGATTTATACATTTTCCAGGACAGATCTCTGGCCCTTTGACACACTATAAGTCCAGGGGTGATCCACAGGAGGTGGCTGTCCTTCACTCTTGCATGCCTTGGGAGGGCATGTCTGTTTCAGACCTCAAGAAATGTAGTTTGTAAGTAGTTATATGCAGCGTCTATAGAGTTCGTCGTGACTATCGATTGTATTGTTTTGGGGAGGGGCTTTAACTCTGTGTATTTTACGTACCATAAAGATCAAGTGCTGATTGTTAATGACATTAATTACCCTGTGGGGGTGAGGTGCGAGGGCCCAGTCAATAAGGGAGTAGTTGCCAGACTTGTGGTGCATGCAGGTTGGTTCTGAAATGAGCTGTGTCAAGTTAAGGGCTGAGATATTATTACATGTTTTAGTGAGGGAGGAGGTTAATCAGTTATGGTTGAAGTTACCCATTATGTAAGTTTCACCAGTTGGAGTGAGTGAGGTTATAGTGTTTAAAAGTTCTGTGATGGTAGTGGGGGGGGACCAGGGCGGCAGTATGCACCTGCAACATAGATAGGTACTGAGAAGGGGATGGCGAACTTGAGAATTAGTAGTACTTCGCAAGCTTTGGGGATAGAGGAGGCCAGTATGCTGGTGAACTGAATAGATGAGGAGATGTATATTGCCACCACTCCACTCCTGGTGGGATGGTCTTGCCATGATATAGTGTAGCCGGGGATTGAGAGGGTGGGGTCCCCTATTTTGTTACTTAACCAGGATTCTGAAAGGATGAGGATATCAGGAGTCTGTGAGTCAACTAGAGGTTGAATTAGGTCAATTTTAGGGAGCAGGCTGTGTATGTTTAAAAGCAGGATTTTTAAGCCATGAGGCAAGAAAAGGGGGCTGTTTGAGGATGGGCCAGCAAATGCAGATACAGTATGCTCATGTAACCTATGTGATAGTATATCAGAGGCCGATCACATAAAGTGAGACAAGGTTTGTGAAATAATTGCAGCAACATTTGTACATAGTGATGGAACCAAGGTATGCACTTTCCCGCATATGCACTGCAGCATGAGGCAGAGGCAAGTGTGTCCAAGAACCCTAGGTGAGCATATAGCAGAGACCAATCACAGAAAAGTGACATAAGGTTTGCTGAATAACTGCAGGAACAATTGTACCTTGTGATGCAGCCATGGTATGCACTTATCAGGGTATGCAGTGAAGCACGAGGCAGGGCCAAGTGTGTTCATGTAACCCAGGTGGGTGTACATCAGAGGCTGATCACATAAAGTGACAGACAATTTTCATAATAATTATGCTTAAAATTGTACATAGTGATCAAGCAAATGTATGCAGTTATCTGTGTGCCGCCACTACAGCGACACCCGCTCAGCGAACCACTCACAGCTAAACCCCCACCATGCCTAAATCGGCAGCGATGGGGGTTTTGTGTTGAGACGCTTTAGGGCAATGGGGGCTAAATATCTAACTCCACTGTCTGTGTGACATGGGGTTAGATATCTATAGTAAGGGGGGGGTGGAGCACAGCCCCCCCCGCATTGTCACTGCGATGTTGCCAGTCGGTTCGGGGTCACGGTCGGGGGTGTTGATGGGTTCCCGGCACTGTAGCGGACATCACAGTTGGGGTTGTCATGCCATTGTCATGGATCCGCAGTTATCTGAGTACACACTGAGGCACAAGGCAGAGCCGAGTGTGTTCATTAACACAGCTTAGCGTATAACAGAGACCAATCACACAAAGTAAGACTCAAGTTTTCAGAATAAGTGCAGTCTCATTTGTGTGTACTGAACAAGCCTTGGCATACATTTTCCTGGGTATGCACTGAGACATGAGGCAGAGCCAAGTGTGTTCATGTAACCAAGGTGGGCATATAGCAGAGGTCAATCACACAAACATGACACTAGGTTTGCAGTAATAACTGCACTCACAATTGTGCACTGTGAAAGAGTCGTGGTATGCTCCTTCCCAGGGCATGCAGTGACGCATGAGCAGCTCGTTTCCAGATGTGTCCTGGGGGAGGGATATGGAGAATAGTACAACAGGAAAAAAATTAAATAGTAATTAACAGCATTACAAAAATAATAGTCATATACAGTAATACAGTACATCAAAGGAACATAATTATACATGTCGTAAATATACATATTTACAGAAGTTACTGTATGTCTGTGAGATCTTATTGGGTGGGGGTAACCTAGGGGGACTGGACAGCTGAGTAACCGAAATGAAGTACTGAGGAATAATGTCACAGCATGATTATGGGATCCTGTGTAACCACAGCAGTTCCAGAGTGTAAAACCAATGGTAAGAGAGCTCTGGGAAAACTAGGGCTAATCTGGTTTAGTTTTAGACTTCCAACATCCTTTTCCATTTATTTATACAGCAGTCCTTCATCTGGCAGTCACATCTGTCAAACAGTGCCATCTCCTTGGAGTTGATGACAATGCTAGGATTCCCTGAGGCTGTCAGTCACTGCCTCCACTAGTAACAGCAGAATTATTCCTTTTAATTTAGTTTCTTTACCCATGACAGCTGAGGTGTAGTATCTGATTTTTCAGGGACATCTTGTTTCAAATGCTAAGCGTTACGGTGGGGGTGGGGGTGGGGGTGGGATTTGCCAGAGCTTGTCCAGTACCTCTGAAGTGAACTGCTGTAGCTGTCACATCACTGCAAATGATTTATAATGGGAAATGGGGGCACTTTAATGGCATGAACCCAAGTGGCCACCACAGTTCCTAAGGAGGCTAGAGAACTTATTAGGCGTTACAGAGTAATGGATGCTGGTAGGATTTGAGCCTGAGTCTCTTGACTGTCATTCTTCTACTTTAACAAATGCACACATCTTATCAGGAACGCTAAGGCTAATTTCTACAAGGATCAATTGGAAAGAACCTGGGGTGATGGGAGGCAGTTTTGGGACAATATAAAGGCACTCACAGGGAAGGACGACAAAACACAGCCATCACTGCTAAACATTAATGGCACAAAATACCATGGACCCCCACACCATTGCCAAAGAGTTCAACTCCACCGTCATGGATCTTAGCTCTGTTCTACCTGCTGAATACCTCAAGCCTACCAAAGCTGATAATAGGTGCCCACCGGACATCAACTCACACTTTCAATTTTACTTCAAGAGAGTCACTGTTAAAGAGGCACTGGGTTATGTTAAAAAGGTCCTGGGAAAAAACAGAATGGGGTCTGACAACATTGACATGAAACTGCTGGCACTGGCAATCAATGAAGTCATTGCTCCCCATCACTATGATTTTCAATAAATCCCTCCAGCTCGTCAAATTCCCTTCTTCTTGGAAACAAGCACTGGTGACCCCAATGCATAAGGGAGGTGATAGGTCACTGACCGCAAACTACAGGCCCATCTCTATCCTCTTCTCCCTCTCTAAAGCACCGGAAAGGATTGTGGCAGACCAGTTTACTGACTGTATATTCACAAATACCAGCTGCAATGTCCCCAGCAGCATGGCTTTAGGAAACTCCACAGCACCGACACTGCACTGGTGGATTTCACGGAGTATGTCCATAAGGAGATGGATGAGGGAAAAGTGGTTGGCTCCATCTTCATTAACCTAACAAAGGCATTCGACACAGTCTGCCACCCACTCTTTTTGTCTCAACTGCATGCCCTTGGTCTTTCCCCAAATGCCGCTCTATGGTTCCAGGACTACCTATCCTCCCGGTCTCAAAGGGTCAAGATAGGTTACGCCATATCTGCATCCAAGGAAATCTCACTAGGGGTGCCTCAAGGGTCCATCCTGGGTCCACTGCTCTTCAGTATGTTCCTGAATGACCTACCCGATGCCTGCACTAGCAAAGTCATTCTATACACCGATGATGCTGTCCTACTTAGCTGTCACTCTCACATAGAGCACCTACAGGCTGAGTTACAATCATCCTTCCAGCAACTGGAGACCTGGTTCTACTCCCAAAGGTTGCTAATAAACTACAAAAAAAAAAAAGACGATGCTCCTCTCTAGCCCCCAACTAAAAAGGAAATGCCCAGAACTAACAATCACAAATGACTTGACAACCCCTCTGGAACAGGTTCACTCCTTCAAGTATCTGGGTGTCTTTGTGGATGATACCCTCTCGTATGTTCAGCACATTGACATGGTGGTGAAAGCTGTGAACACTAAATTAGGGATCCTGTTTAGGCACAAGAAAAGTCTAACTGCTGAAGCCCTCCAGCTCTCAGTCTCCAGCTCTGTCCTCTCCCTGGTCAACTACGGCTGGTGGTTTATGGTACTGTCACTGATACGGTCCTCAAAAGGGTTGCCACTGCCCTTAACAAGGCTTGCAGACTATTGCTAAATGCTGACCACTTCACGCACACTTGTATCCTGTATAGTCTGGCCCACCAGCTTCAATCCAGAATCAGATACCAAACTTGCCTGCTAGGGAGAAGGCCATGCTCTCTAACCCTACCTGCATTGCAGACCTGGTAAAGGAAGCTCAATACTAACACACGAACAGTGACAACACAGCTTGATGTCCCATTTCGTAGAACTTCCCTAGGACAAAGATCCTTCATGTACCGAGCTCCACTATGGCTAAATGAGATCCCTGCTGCAGCTCTTAATACAACAAATGTTCTGTCCTTTAAAAGAGAACTGAAGCAATACTTGCTGAACTCAAATACCTGTGACTGTCTTACCTGAATCCATATCTTTAACCTGGATACCCACTCTTAAACACCTCTGACTCCCTTACCTGAGTCCATATCCTCAACCTGGATACCCCCTCATCTGTCTGAGCTTTCCTACTGTTTTACCTACCTTGGACCCCCACTTACCATCCCTTGGCACCTCCCCTCAAGCTCCCTTCCCTCCGTACCCCAACACCTCCCCTTTCTACCCACTCTCCCCTAAATATTCTTCTTCTCCCAGTCCCTTTCTCTTCTCTCTCTCTCTCTCGCTCTCATCTACCCCTCATTTGCACTCTCCCCCCTTTCTTTCTCTTACCCTTTCTGATACTCTAACTCGACAGGCCCCCGTGGCAACTATGCTGCACATTGCTAATTGGAAACCTTGTTTGCATTCTCCCTTTTCTTTCTCCTACCCTTTCTGATACTGTATCTTGACTGGCCCCCTGGGCAGCTATGCCCTCCGTTGCTAATTGGGAATCTCCTCCCACTGTTTAATTTCACTTGTCTAGATTACTCAAATGTATTATCGATCTATATTCTGTATTACATAGCAATCTTATGTTTTGTGTTAACTGTCAAGTTTTTGTTATGTCTCTGCTGTTTTACATCCTGACGTGGAACCTTTGTAAAAGAGTGTATACTCAAAGGTTTTATCCAAATTACCAAATAAATAAATTAACCACTAGCTCACCCTGCCTTCATATGCTGAAGTTGTTGCTGCCCTGGTGACCTATTCCTTGTTTTAGCTGACCTCTTTCATGCCTCACAGCAGCCATCCGATCGCTGACTGCCTAGTTACTAAGGAAAAGGGGCATATTTACAAGATTTTCTCGTACTACTGTTGTCAATAAAAATGTCGAATGCTAACACAAATACAAAATAATGTAACATTTTTGTAATGGCACTCAAAACTCTCTTGTTGCATACAAATCCATTTATTGAGCAAGACTTTTTTTGATAAAACAATAGTATAACAAATACAGGCACTTTCTTATATTAATATACATGTTATACATATTATACATGTCAAATCAGTGCTGCATCATACTCACGCTGTCAGAATTGCTGTTAGACTTGCACTTCAAGATTTGTGCATCACTTAAAAGGTTCCCCTATTATTCAGGGGGAACCAAATATCCTGAGTGTGATTTACTGGTGGAACTGCATTTAGTGTAACACCACTATGTTTGTTGCACTGGCGAAATCATCCTCCAGCAACTTTGATGTAAACATGTGGAGAAACACAATGATAACTTCTGGGCGCTGTAATTGTTTTATTTACAAACCAGATTTGGACAGAAATAAGACTGCTGGCAACCAGAGGAAATACACAATGCTTACACATAAGGAGTCAGGAAAATATTGCTGTGAAAAGAGGCATGTGGTAACCCTGCCTTACCTTGGCATTGCCAGGTTACAAAGTCTGGTCTCATTTATGGACTTAGTTTTTCTGATGATGCCACATTATACACAATGGCTGACAAATAAAGAAGATTATGGTAATTTTTCTGAGGAGGAGAAATTAACTTTAGTTGAGGAAATTGTTTTATGGAAAGACATTATATTGGGCAAGTCTGGACCTAATTTGAAATATTCAGAGAAAGAAAAATGATTGAGATGAAATTTCAGAAAATGTGAACACTGTAAATCCAAAGAAGTGAAAAGATCTGTTGCCAGATGCATCATGCCAGGAAGGAGGTTGCAAAACAAACAAAAAAAATCTGAAACTGGTAGTGGCCCCTTTCAACCTCTGTCAAGCCTGACTGAGATAATTGTGGATATTTATGGCCCTAATTCAGAGATTTTCCACAGGATAGCTGTCAGCATTGAAACCTCATTGCAAACTTCCTCAGAAGAGACAGCAATCCTGACTGTGGTGAATGTCTTACTTGATGTACCCCTACAAGCTAAGCTAAGGTCTGCTGATGGTAAGATATGCCCACTTATCAACTGGGAATATTTCTGTATCATCATTTTACTGCATTACAGTACCTTTTGAAATTTATCCTTGATACTGTTCTCCCTCCCACTTTGATCATCTGACGCATTACACTGTTCAGTCATGAACACGCAATGCTGTTGATTTTTGGGACCACATCAAGAAAGAAGCATAGATAAACAGGCAGCATTTATTTACTAGATTACATCCCTTTTTGTAATGTCTGCACCACCTAACTTACTGACTGCACCCTTTGCGATTAGGATAGCCTTTTCTGTTATGCTTTTTCCCCCCTCTGAGGAGGCCTTCAACATCTGTCCAGCACAAAGCTGGCTTCACACAGTAACTAGAGACACTCAGACTTGCTTTTTTATACTTTCATTTTTCAAAATGTGGTGCAGATGAGTATTTGCCAAGTGACTGCTGAGCTGTGTGGTTGATGATGAGAATTAGTTGTGTATTTATTCATTTTAAAGTTCGGTAACTGGGAAAGGCACACTGAGCTGAGGCTCATATCCAGGTGTGACCTGGGGGAAGGTGGAAAGAGGAGAATTCAGGCAGGCAGTTACAACAAAGAAGTGCAATGGCAGCAGTTACAAGTGCAGGCTCAGAAGATAACAAAATTAGAGGTACAATACTTGAAGTATAAAACAGCGACTGTACACAGGTTTCGTAACAATTTGCAAGAATAGGCAGCAGGGGGTCTAGACAAACTGAGTTGGGGTGGGATGAGCCATCCCTCAAGTCAGAGGGTGCAGGGTTGAGAGGGACATATGAAAAGTAGGGGTTTAGCAGAGAAGATGAGAAGTGGAGTCAGATGAGGGAGGGTTAGAGGGGTGTGTAACAGGAACAAGTAGACAGGGTAGTGAGCTTTAGTAGGTGCTTTAGGGATAGTAAAGATGGGGCTTGGTGAAGAAGGGAGGGAGCCGGTATGAGAAAGCAGCCTGACCAGCACGAGAGCAGGGGTGATGGACTGAGAAGGAGAGGGAGTCTTTAGTGCAAAGTAGGTAAGAGGAGGTGGTGGAGAGGAGAGACCATAGACAGGAGGGGAGGAAGCCAAACCAGTGTTTACCAATGAGGGCTGAGCAGTGGTAATGACGATGCAAGGGTTGGGGGGGTGATGGAAGGGGAGGAATAGCGGGAACAATGATGGGTGTGGGGAGGAGAGTTTGAGGCAGAGTGACAGAAGGCATTGCAGAGTGTATCCAGTCTGACAAGGGTACAGGGAGGCGCTGTGCTGTAAACCACATCTGCATAGTCGAAAATAGGGAGGATCATTTTGACAGGCCGGTCCTTGCGTTCTTCAGTGGGGAGACAGCCCTTGTTACAGTAAAGGATGCCTAGCTTGGGGCAAAGCTTAGAGTGCATTGCATCAATGTGGGCTGATATGTCCAGGTTGCTATCAAGCCATACCCCAAGGTATTTGTAAGTGTGGATAACCTCCAGCTGGGCACCATCGAGGATGGAGAAGACTGAAGAAGGTGAGAGGTTTAGCTTTTGGCTAGTGCCAAAGGTCATGGATACAGTCTTCTTGGTGTTTGGTTTGAGATGGTTGGCAGGGAACCAGCATAGAGCATTGCTAAAATCATGTTGGGGTGATGCTACCACAGCAGTCATAGAGGGACCAGATGCATAAATGATTGTGTCATCAGCACATATGTGTATATGTGAGGAGACACAGATGGATGGGAGGTCATTGAGAAAAATGGAAAATAGTATGGGGCCCAGGATTGAGCCCTGGGGGACTCCTGCCAGAATGGGGATGGGGGGAATAGCGCACCTCCCACCTGAACAGACTGCTGGCAGTTAGTAAGGTATTAGGTGATCTCGTTGAAGATAGTAGGCAGCTTTAAGAGAGGCTGAGATAGGCATAGGGGGAAGGTAAGGATTATGGGTAGGGAGGATGGGAGAAGTGGGGAGGGAGGGCAGGGACATTAGCTCAAGCTGTGGATCCTGCAATACGAGCAGACTTCATAGACCAGATGGCCTTCTTCTGCTGGCTTCTTCATATGTTCGTATGAGTGGAACCACTTAACTGCAGGAGTTGAGAGAACAGCTGAGACCAGTTTGTCCAGGAGGAAAGGGTGGGATACCAAATCAAACACCTCTGCAAGATCAGTTAGAATGGCCACAGTGTCATGTCCCTGGTCCATCCCTGTAAGAACAGAGTTCGTAATAGGAAGAAGGGAGGAGATGGTGGAGTGTTATTTTTCTGAAACCAGACTTAAATGGGGAGAGGAAGGAAGAGGAGTCTAGGAAGTCGACTAGTCTGGAGTGAACTAGTGACTCTTGTAGCTTAGCAAGGGAAGAAGCGAGATAAGTCTATTGTTACCTGGGGAAGATAGGTGAGTGGGACAGCACAGAGGGAAAAGGAAAGGTTCAGGAGGTGAGTGAGTGGGTGAAGGATAGAGGGAATAAATATATGGAGGAGTTTTGGGTCCAGGCCATCAGGGCTGTATCTTGAGGATGCAAAGTCCAAAAAAAGTGTGCTGTACTTGACAGCAACAGTCAGGACACCACACTATAATATAGAGGAATAGTGATAACTTTCATTTAAATCAGCAACGAGTCTCCAAACATTTACTAACATTTACAAGCACACTGCTACTCCAAATGGCTACCCCAGCCCTTCGACACTTGCAAGTCTTCTTCTGGGGGTGTGTCTGAAGGGAGCACGGGTACTGTCTTACATACAAGTGCCTAATTAATATTCAATGCCAACATACATATGTATGAATACCATTCCCAATTATAAAAAACATTGAACAAAAAATGTAAAGCAATCAAATCAGCATACATCATGATTCTAAATAAAACTGAATACAGCATTTTAATCCAACACTGAAACTGCAGTGTGACTACTATTAAAGAAAGAACAGGCTACTATGGGAAAAGCTACACAATAATGTGCTGAAAGTAATCAAAAGTGTCCTTAAGGCTGACTGATACAATACAGGAAAGTAGGAGAGTGCTGTGATCACCCAAAATTGCTTTTCAAGGCATCTGCAAATATCCCCCTCCACTCAGACTTTGATTGCCATTGTAACCTCAAGCTGGGGGGGGGGTCCTAGGGAAAACCTGGAATGAGGGAGAAAAGAAGAGTTAGAAGTTGTTATAAAGAAAAATACGCATTACAGTATTATTAAAGAAAAATGCAGAAGAATGAGGGAATCAAGTTTATGTCAGAAATGGTTTCAAATCCCACTGCTCATTTAATCCCATGAGTTTGACACTGTTAAGTTTAAATAATATCCAACTGCTCACTTTCCTGAGCAGTTGGTTTCTCACCTCCCCAACTGCACTAGATGTATAATATTGATTCTAAACCCATGAATTTCAGGTCTTCAGGTTCTGATCTATGAAACATGGCAAAGAGTACCCCAACCTGAGTGTTCTGTTTATTATTGACAATGGACCTAATATGTTCTTGCATTTCTGCTTTAGAGGATGAACAGTCTTACCCAAATAAATGAAATTCCAGGTGCACCACAAGGTATAGACTACAAAGAAGATGTCATAGGTTATAAGTTCTCTGATTTTTGCATTAATAAAAATCTCAAATTATTAGGATGTATGAAGATGTTACCATTGACTGCATGTCTACAAAAATTGCATTTGGAACATTAAAAAAAAAACTTTCAGTCTCTGTTGCAACCAGTTCCCTTGACTGCCTGTGTCTGTGATCACTTCCTTTTGCATCCTGCTATGTACTAATTTGTCTCTAATGTTAGTACCTCTCCTAAATGTAACTTTGGGTCTAGGTCCTACAGCTTACCCTACCTCTGTGTCACTCAGCAGAATATGCCAGTTGTGGTGAATAATGTTACCAAGCCTACTTGCAGTTATTGTATTCTGCAATCAAAGTGCATGGTATTTCAATCTGCTTTGTTTTATCTCTTTCAACCAAAAGATGATAGGCCGGATTTTTGAAGCTCAGTCGCCAGCTGCGACATTGGCAGCTTGCGCCAAGTTCAGCTGTGTCCAGGACCCTGCACCAGATTTTTCAAGTGACAGGATCCTGGCATCTAAGTTCCCCAGCTTGCATCAACAGTGCCAGTGCACCAAACAGAGGGCACACCTACAAGCTTTGCTGCAGTAGCTGCGGGGCAGAGGGGCGGCAGCTGCATCAGTTGAAAGGGGTACAGTAGAGGCTCTTGCTCACCCCACCAATCTGCAAGGAACATGCTGGCATGCAGAACCAGTACCATGGTGATTTAGTGGCTCCCCACCCAGCAGGCAGTGCCCACCACCCCACTCCTCCCCATGCATCATTACCCCAGATCAAGCGACCGGCACTGCCCTCCGCACACCACGACCATGGCCAGCTACCGCGTGAACTGTCACAGCATGTACTGTACAGTGCATGCTGTGACAGTTCATTTGGTGGCTGGCCATGGTGGTGTGCGGAGGGCAGTACCTATCACCGGATATGGGGTACTGATGGATGGGAGGGGGGAGTGGGGTGGGGAGCACTACCTGCCAGAGGGGGGGTTGCTAGATCACCAGGGATGACTATCCATATTATGGTGTACTGGGAATTGGAGTGGGGAGAGGAGGGCATGAGATCACCAGGAATTGCTTTTAACTATAATATATGAGCAGATCGGGTCTTGGTTGGGGGGCACTGGATTCCAAGGATTCCACTAATATGGGCACATTGGGGCTGGCGAATGGAGCTATATGTACTGGGATATTGTTGAGGGGGGACACAGTGGCAAGACACAGTTGACACCCTCCCAGGTGCTGTCTAAGTACCATTAGACCAACCCTTTGCTGGTCTAACAGTACTTAGCTCTTTGTCCCTGGGGAGTGTTTTGAAAATCCGGATGTCGGGGTTGTGGCAGCCAGGGTAGGCTCAAACCCACTAACGCCATGCCACAGCCACTTTTGTGGTGCATGGCTGGCACTAGCATACTTTGGTGCAAGCAGCCTGCTGATTGACACTGGATGCTTTCTAAAATAGCTTGGGGCACTACCCTTGGTGCAAGGTGCTTGTTGCATCCAACATGTCGGATGCAGCAAGCACCTTGCTCCATTCTAAGGGCTTTGAAAATCTGGCCTGATTTCTCTCTATCTCCTTTACCCTTTGTCTTGATTTCGCTAGCAAGTTAGCATCATATCCCTTATCCACAAATCTAACCTCCAGCTCATCTGCTTGTTTATCAAAGCCTCCAAAGTGCTGCAATTTCTGTGAAGATGTAAGAATTGGCTGTACGGTATATACTTCTTAAGGCTCGGGGGATGTGCACTATTTGTGTTGAGCAAGGAGTTGGTAGCAATGGGTTTCCTATAATAAGTTGTTTGAACCTTGTTACTATTCAATTTGTCCCTTGATAAGGTAATATCAAGGAAGTTCAAACTATCTTTGCTGTCATTGTAAGTAAAGTGAAGGTTTAAATAATTGGTATTAATCCATTTGATAAATCTTGGTATCTCCCTTATGTGCCCCTCCCAAACACAAATCACATCATCAATAAAATGGAACCATTTCTTAATGTTGGCAAATTAGGGATTAACTGTGTGATCAAAGATGATATTCTTTCGCCATAATCCCCAAAATAAGTTTGCATACCTAGGTGTCATTGCTGCACCCATAGCTGTGCCACAAGTTTGAAGGAAGTACCACCATTCAAATTCAAAAGCATTATCAGTAAGTATGAAATCAAAGGATTTAATGATGAAATCAATAGTTAACATCTTTTTCATTGAATGTCTCCACGAAAAACCTTCTTGCTGATATACAGTACCTTGATGCTGCCTGATGGATGTGTATAAGGCCTCAACAGCTATTCCTAGCCCTACATTGTCCTCCTTCCATTCAAAATTCTCACATTTTCTTAAATCATCTGATGTATTTTTAAGATATGTAGGCAGACTGATTACACAATTTTATAGAAAAAAATCCACACATTTCCCATTATTTTCTGTTATTGAGCCAATACCTGGAATAATTGGTCTCTGTTTTTATGAATTTTAGGCAGGATATAAAATCCAGGTGTAAAAGGATACTCTTTCCATATGAACTTACACTCAGCCTCAGTAACTGAACCTTCCTCAAGTACCTCAGATAGTATGTGGTAAGGTTCCATCCTAAATGTTGGTGTGGGGTCCCCTTTTAATTCCATAGCTGTTTTTGTCCTATAACACAATTAAATGTTTTTCTTGTAATGATCTTTGTTGAGGATAACAATGTATCCACCTTTATACACTAGTTTAATAACCATCTATGTATTTTTGACCCATTCCTCAAGTGCCAAATGTTCATTTTTTGTAAGGTTATACCTACTAGGTAAGACATTATTATTCAACAAGTCTTTTACTTCTTTACAAACAGTTCTCTCAAAAATGTTATTTGTTGCACTGTTGACCTTTGGACAAAACTGTGATTTAGTTCTAAAAAACACTTTTATCTGTTTCAAATATTTACCTGACAAAAGCATTCCATGGTCTCCACTATTATGGGAGGTAGAAAGGTCAGCATGCATAATAGTATTGAGCCAAATACATTTGATAACCATAAAGTTTCTCATGCTCCTAAATCAGGTTCAAAAGTCTCAAAATTAGTAAGACAGTTGTCACCAACTTCAGTCTGTGACTGATTGTTATCAGAGTCAGACTGGCCTGGCCGGATACAAGGAGATTTCTTTGTGTGCCCTTCTGCCATGTACAGTATAGTGTACCAGTGCATCTATGGAAGGAGAAGCACTCTGAAGGAAAATGCCAGAGACAAACTGAAAAAAACAAAAAAAAAAAAACAGATGGGTGTGTGGAGGACTAGCGAATAACATTGTGTCTGTGTCCAGCTGGGCCCCTCTTCCTTTGTTGTTTGCTGCGGGGCACCAGCGCTGCAAGTCAGACAAGTAAGTGATCCTAATACACAGCAGACAACTTCCCAGGCAGGCAGATAAACAAAGCATGGAGGATTAAACATGAAAAATCTGAAATCGGACATGACAAACCAAACTCTATCATGCCCCTATCACACCTTCCCTACATAACTTTACGATTGAAAAGTACCGTAGCAAAGATGTGATAGGAGCATGAGGGGTCTTGACCCTAAGCTAATTGGTCAGCGGTGTGTTAGGGGTAATGAACACTCATGGAGGGCCATTCAAAAACTTACTGTGCACTGATGGATTGACAATAAACTTGACTACACTAGCCACATTGAAGAACTCCTGAAGAAGCTCAGGCAGAGACTTGGTCTATTCTACAGAATAAAACATTACCTAACCAGAGATTCTAAACAAAGATTAATCCTGGCATCATTCCTATCCCTCATTGATTATGCTGATTTCCTGTATAGTCACTGCTCCCTTTCCCACTTAAACAAGCTGGATATCTTGTATCATAGAGCTCTTAGATTCATTACAGACCTTCCTTTCAGCACCCACCATTGCTCTCTCTGTACTGCAGTCGGCTGGACATCCCTACATCATAGAAGAAACAAAAATGCTGCTCTATGGATCTACAAAGCTCTAACAAACAAATTACCATCCTACATTTCAGATTGTTTTACCAAGGTCATATCCAGACCATATGACCTAAGGAACAACAAACTCATCATGCTGAAGATACCTATTACCTGTACCCGGCATGGGAGGGCAGCAATCAGCTACTCTCTAGCACTTATTTGGAACTCTCTTCAAAAGATCCTGAAGTTGCATACACTCATTCCATTAACATCCTTCAAAAGCTATACACTAGTCTCTTTCCAGAGCCATGCAACTGTTTTCATGAGGCCTAGTCCTACCACAACCCACTTTTTCTCCCACCCCTTTTTCCCTCACACTTCCACCTTAATTTGTTTTGTAGCCTTCACCACTTAACTCATACCTGACCTTATTCCCAGAATCCCACCTCCCTCGCTTTAATCTTTCATTACTGTCTTATTTTGCTCCTTTTTATTATAACCCAGTTTCTTTGGCTCATTGCCTTGTATATATGTGAATGTTCTTGCTTTTTTGTTCATTTATAATGTCCTTGTTTTTGTATTCAATCTATATCTTGTATTTGTGTAAAAAATAGTACCGTTATATTGTTATGACCAATCAGGTCCATCTTGTAAATGAGCTATGCTCAATGATGCTCGCCTGAATAAATAAAGATTTTGATTGATTGATTGATTGATTGATGACCACATCCTGTTCAGTCCTGGCTAGTGTGGTGAATGAGGCAAGAATTGGGGGAAAGAGACAAGCCACAGTCTTCGTGACTGAAGACCAGAGAATTTTTCATTTTTATGTTTGCTTGCACGCGCAGAGCATAAGAAACATTTTGAGGAGAGTAGAGTATTGCAGAGATATGGCAGTGTTTGGACAATCCAGCCAACGCTTTCAGGGGCTCGTCCCTCAGCCACCAATCAACAGAGAAGCTGATGATGATGGCAGTTTTAGAATGAGAGCCAGACTTGAAAGAAATCTGCTGCCCCAATCATGGACAGTTTCATCATTGCAGTGGCAGCTCTCATCCCCCTTCCCCAGCAACCAGGCAAATTCCAGCCATGCGCATCACAGTGCACAGTTGGCTGGACTTACGAGCAACTCATATGCTCAGTGTGTCTTTCCTGGTGAAATAAATAATAAATGAGCCCCGATGCACATAATTGGCGGCTCCTGCCACCCAACACACACTACTCCCAAAGCCTACATCAGGGTGCTCAATCCCCGTGTTGGCATGCCCCCCCAAGCCCAAACATATATTTTGCTGACAATGGGGTGCCCAATACCTATGTTGGCATGCCCCCCCACTATTGTGGCACATTGGAAGCCCACCCCAAAGTACTTCTTATGTTTTTCTAACACCAGGATGCCCACGCCCGGTGATGCATCCTGGGGTTCCCCAGGGCTCCATTCTGGGCCCCTTACTATTCTCCCTTTACCTTAACACCCTTCCACGCTGTTGCTCGGGGAACATTCTATTGTACGCTGATGATGCAGTCATCTTTGCCTCAAGTCGTAACCCTACTGCCCTCCAGGACTCGCTGCAGAAGTCCTTCACTGAAGCCGAGGGCTGGTTTAAGGAACATAGATTGGTGATAAATCTTAAAAAACAAAAACCATGTTCTTCCTCATCCCCAAAACAAGTCCTGCAACTTCAAACTCCTCATTCACTCTGGGTCCTCATTCCCACTCGAACAAGTTTGCTCCTATAAATACCTAGGGATCCATTTTGACCCCTCCCTCTCCTTCCATGGACACATCGCTGCCTAGCCACTGCCACTAATATCCGATTGGGCATCTTACATTGGTATAAACACCACCTCCCGAGGCTCTTGCACTTGCAGTCACCTCCTCTATCCTGTCCCTAGTGGACTATGGACTGCGGTGTATGGTGCTGCTGATCAGACCGCACTCCATAAAATTGCACTACTCTGAATAAGGCCTGCAGGTTAATTACTGGAGCACCTAGGATGACACACACCTGTCTACTGTATGCTAAAGCGCTGGTACTTGATCTCAAGCGAGCACCTCAAATATCTTACCTGTACCCTTACAAAAAGACCCTCCTTGGGCTTTCCCCACCAGGATTGACCACCACCATCGCCGCTCTGTCCCTAGTTCATACTCGGACCTCTGGGAAAACCTCTCTTGTTATCCCTAGAGCTAGGACCTCTCACGGCCAAAGAGCCTTCAGCTTTAGGGCCCCCTCCTGGTTCAACACACTGCCCCCCTCCATCTCCGAAGCTCCAACTATATCGTGCTTCAAAACTTCCTTACGTAACCACCTTATTAATACCCAATGCTGTAACTGCCACTAGTCAAAGCCGTACTCAATACTTATGACAAAGCTTATTACTAAGCTGCTAAGGACGACATAACTCTGGTATTGTTTGCATCCATCCTACCTGTACCAGCTTGTTTGTATCTATGTCTTAATTTTACTGTTATACTTATGTGTTGTACTGCTATACTGTGTATTTTGGTTTGTCTTACTGTGACAAGGTACCTTTGTAAATGAGCCTTTGGCTCAAAGATTTTCCAAACTGCTGTTTAAATAAAATAAACTAAATAAAATAAAATAAATGGATGTGCCCCCCCCACACCCCCTTTTTGTCAGCCAACCTCGGGGTGCCCAATCCCTGGGTCAGCATTGATCCCCCCGTCCACTAGTCTGGCACACTGGAAGCCCACCCCAGTGTGCCGCAATCCGTGTTGTTTTCACCTGTAAAAAAGAAAACAGTCCCACAATGTATTTTTTTTAAACCTGAAAAAAAGAAAACAGTCCCTTGTCATTCCCGCTGGCCCCCTTTCCCCAATCTGCACCCTCCCTCTACACACTCCACCTCCCCTCACCCATACTTACCTCCGGAGGTCCAGCGTTGTGATCTTCTGTGGACCTGGAACACATCTGCACTCTTCAACACTATTATAAGTACAGGATTTGACTGACAACAGGAATTTCCTGTTTGGAAGCAGGCAGGGAGTGATCACAGAGGCACAAAAGACTCACCATCTTAGAAGGAAAAGAGTAGCTCTCCATTCCACCCTAGCTGACCTAGCTGTCGGAGGTCTGACTCTGAGCAAGTAAGAAGGAGACGACTGAGGAATACAGGAACTTTCAATCCCAGAACAGGAAGAGCAGGAGCTGTAAGGGCATGGAGGAAGTAGGAAAGTAGGGAGAAAAAAATAAAAAAATAAAAATAAACAGAGAGAGGAAAGAGTAAGCATACAAAACAACAATTGAGGGTCCACAAATAAGACATAATGGGAGTGGTGCAGTGCAGTGGCTGAGGAGTGGCAGTCTTCCGGGAGATGTTCTGGAGAATGTGGTGTTGTCCCATCTGCAGGCACCTCTCTGGGCTGAGGGAGGAGGTTGCTCGTCTCCAGGCTGAGTTGGCCAAGATTAGGGGGACCTCCTCTCCCAGCCAGGGACCACAAGGGCTGCTGCTGCTGCCACAGAGGTTGCCAAGAAAGAGGGCGATTGAACCACAGTGGGCTCAGGGAGGGTGAGGGTGATGGAGCGAAGGTGCATCCCTTTAATTGTACCTCTCCACAATTTGTACGCTGTTCTGGCAGAATGTGGTTCCTCTATGAAGGCACCCACAGTGGAGACCAAGGAGGATGCTGGGAACCTCTGGAAAGAAGACCCACAGCAGGGTGGCACAGGACCCGACAGGGGAAGAAAACAACTCCTGGTAGGGGACTCCATTGTTAGAAGGGTAGAACTTGTGGAGGGGGGGAGAGGGAGGTAAGGTGCCTGCCTGGCACTATGGCTCGGAGGGACAGGGAGTGAATCCTCAGGATCGCGGGAGCAGCTGCATGGGGGAAGGAGCTGACATCCTTGTCCACTTTGGGATGAATGATCTGATTAGGAAAGGGATCACAGCAGTGCAGGAGGAGTTTGTGGAGTTGGGGAGGGACCTTAGACAAGTAGCATGCACAGTAACCTTCTTGGAGGTGATATGTGTCTATGGCATGGGTGAGGGCTAGGGTGCTCTGCACCATGGGATTCAGTCAGTGCTTGAAAAACTGGTGCAGAGTTCAGGGTTTTGGCTTCTTTGGGAACTTGGGGTCCACCTGGAGGGATACAGGCCTATACTTCTCACACCACTTGCAGGACATAGCCTGTGATACAAACACTTCTCCACACATTTATATGTAGAACAGAGGGGTACCATGGTCTGCATCTGCCCAGAAGGGGAACCAGGATCCAAGGTGATAGGCTTGAATGCTTCATTGGCAAGCATTTAAACTAGCCAAGGGGGGAGGCACTGAAAAGGAGCAGGGAAATCCTAGCCCCCGCCAAAAAAAGTCAGGGTAGTTAGGTAATTATCAAGATAAAGAAGTCGATAGGGAGAAGGGCAGGGGTAAATGGAGAAAAAGGCAAAAACAGTAAGGACAGGGATGGGACAAAAAGGGGTAAGGCCACCAAAAAAATGGAGGGTAGTGAGTACCAATGCCCATAGTCTGGGTAACAAGCTCCCTGAACTTGTGGCCTTGATGAAAGAGGGACACCTGGAAGTCATGGCCGTCGCAGAAACATGGTACACAGAGAACCATGACTGTGATGTCAACACACCAGGGTACACAGTCTACAGGAGGGACAGGGAGGGTAGAAGAGGGGGAGGCATAGCTCTCTACATAAGGGAAGGGATCAAAGCAATGGTACTAAAGGGTAAACAGGGAGGAGAGGAGGCACTGTGGGTCACCCTGGAGACTGGAAATGGCACCACAATCTGCACAGGAGTTGTATACAGACCCCCGTTTCAGGGGGAGGAAATGGACAAGGAAATGTTAGAAGGCATCCTTAGGATGGCAGAAAAAGGGGAGATATTGTTGATGGGGGACCTGGATATGCCAAATGTTAACTGGAGCACCTTTACCGCTGCCACATCCAAGAACAGGGTCATTCTTGATGCCCTGCAGGGGGCATGCCTCAGACAGCTAGTGTTGGAAACCATGCGGGAGGGAGCAATCTTAGACCTGGTACTCTCAAATGGGGACAGAGAGAGGATCTCGGATCTAGAAGTGCTTAGCCATCTGGGAACAAGTGACTACCAAACAGTGTGGTTCACGATGAACACAGTCACAGAGTCAAGCCATACAAAAGTGAGGGAACTAGACTTTAGGAGTGCTGACTCTGTCAAAATGGGAGAGTGCCTCAGAAAAGCACAAGCAAACAGGCAAGGAGGAGGGGTGGAAGAACAATGGGGAAACATCAAAACTGCCATCACAGAGACAACAAACCTTTGTGTGAATCAAATAAACACATCAAAATGAAAGAAAAAAACACTATGGTTCTCAAAAGAGGTGTCAGGGAAGATTAGGGAGAAAAAGATAGGAAGTATAATGAAACACAGAAGGAGCAGGACAGAGAACTGTACCAGTTAAAGTAGAAGGAAATGGGGAAGGCAGTCAGAATAGCAAAGGCCCAAACTGAGGACTAGATAGTCAACTGTAACCCCCAGGGGCACTATCCCAAGGGCTACTACCCTGTCTGCTTTGCCACTAACAGGTTGAGGGGCCTGGATCCAATGGCGGTGCCTCCACACAGAGGTCGGGGTTGGAACAGTCAAACACGACTTGGTCACAGCCCTCTGGGTCACTGCAACCCCACTTTCCTTCCGCTAGTGGCCCCCAAACACTTCCCACCCAATTGTTATGACTTACACTTACCCCCAAAGTGGAATGACCAACTTGGTGCTGAGGACCCCCTGTAAAATAAGATACAGTGACACAATAACCCATGCACAAGAGGGGAGCACAAACATACAGTTCAGACAGTGTACCTTGCAAACAACAAATCTGATTTATTGAAGGGAAAGCAACAAGGGTGGGGGAAATCAGTTTGATTAGTTTAACACTCCTCTATATCAGGGCACCGTGCACAGGCCAGACCTATAAGTCACTGTCTCTGGGTACCCAGGCAATAAGAGGCTAGCCTGTTCAGTGCAGCTGGTTGGGGGCCCTGATGAAGAGAACAAGTATTTGATACCCAAATTGATCAATCAGAGCCAGCAGGCTCAGTTCTTGCAGCCAGTGGAGCAGCCAGACAGATACTGCCCTCAGATGAACATCTGACAGGAGCTACCCTGATTTAGTACTCACGACTCCTGCAGAAAGATTCCTCTCACACCACATGCAGGACATAGCCTGTGATCCAAACACTTCTCCACACATTTATATGTAGAACAGAGGGGTACCATACCAGGCAGCTGCTTTAGACTCCCGATTACTTTCGCTGCACAAACCGGGTGACGCAACGCAGCTTCACTTGTCCTGACAGACCGAGCACGATTGAAGCAGATTCTCAAGTCCTCTACAGGGTGAGCCTGGTAGGTAACTGTACATATACAGCCTCCTCTGCCAGCACTCCACGGCGGATCTTTTCCGGTTCCTTCTGGCGGTACTGACGCCCGACTTCTCAGCCTTTACACACGCGCTTCCCGAGCAAAGTCTTTTACAGCGCAGGAGCTCAGAGCTCCTTCTCTCTTCACGACCACAACGACTCTGACTCTCCAGGACAGCTCAGGGCAGTTTCCTTCCGCCTCCAAAGACTCCGGTTGGTTGATTCCTTCTGACAGTCACAAGCTATGCCCTCTATTGGTGCAAAAAAGGCACCAGGGTCCAAACTACACTTCCCAGAAGCATCTACCTTATATTCCCCTTTTGGCAGACTCCGGGTGGGAGTCCAAGTTCTGGTTGGCTCAGGTGGTCTCCATTTTAATGTCCCCCCTTTCCCAATTGGCCCATCTCAGCAGTTCAGGTCCAAAATGGAGGGGACAAACGCACAGAGTCCCAGCTGCAATAAAGGCAAGTTAAACAAACTGCATTTCCACTATTACACTAGATATTTCCCAGCAAACAGTTACATCCTTAAATTAGGCTCCCTCTGCTCTCTTAGCGACTGCAGAAACAGAGCAATTTAAACAGCAGATCGGGTGGGATTCGAGCATTAAACCCACAGCCCCCCTTATACATGCTAATCAAGCCGGCGAGCAGGCAGTTCTTAAAGAGACAGTACCAGAGGCTCTAAAAGCACTCACAGCGCCCACATTTAAGTGGCATTACGCCGTAAACCAGTCAGTCAAGGAGCACTTAGGCAAGCTCCGGGAAGGCTTTTAGGAACCCCCATTTGTAAGGGGGTTACACAACTTGGTTAAGAAGGGGGATAAAACCTTTTATAGGTACATTAGGGAGTGAAGAAAGACCAAGGAAGGGATAGTGAGGCTTAATAAAGGGGAGAGTGGGAGGGCAGAGAGGGACAGTGAAAAAGCAGGGATACTGAATGAATACTTCTGCTCAGTATTCACAAACGAAGAGGAAGGGGAGGTACCTAATCCAATCAATAGAAGCACTCTGGATGGGGGGGTCAATACCAGTTCTTTCACAGAAGAAAGGGTTCTGAAAGAACTCCTAAAACTGAAGGTGGACAAAGCAATGGGGCCTGATGGAATTCACCCCAGAATTTTAAAAGAACTAAGGGGAGAACTAGTGACACCACTGACTATCCTTTTTAACAAATCATGGGAGGATGGTGTGGTATCTAAGGACTGGAGGAGGGCAGATGTGATTCCCCTTCACAAAAGTGGGAGCAAAGCAGAGGCAGGAAACTACAGAACTGTTAGCTTGACCTCAGTGGTAGGGAAAATGATGGAATCACTTCTGAAAGAAAGAACTGTTGAATACCTAGAGAGCAGTGGGGCACAGGACCCAAGGTAGCATGGATTCACAACAGGAAGGTCATGTCAGACGAATCTAATAGATTTCTTTAACTGGGTGACCAAAGTAGTAGACCAGGGAGGGGCTGTGGACATTTGACACAGTCTCACTCAAAAGATTAATAAACAAATTAATCCAGCCTGGGAGTGGGTTCCAGGGTGGTAGCCTGGGTAAAAAATTGGTTGGGCAACAGGACACAGAGGATAATAGTAAATGGAGTCCACTCCAAAGAAAGGGGGGTTACTAGCGGGGTACTGCAGGGTTCAGGAATGGGTCTGGTCCTTTTTAATGTCTTTATAAGTGATATTGCAGAGGGACTGGAAGGAAAAGTATGCCTCTTTGCAGACAACACAAATATTTGCAACAGTGTTGATTTACAAGGAGGTGTGGAAAGGATGAGAAGGGATTTGGCAAGGTTAGAGAAATGGTCAGAAGTATGGCAGCTTAGATTCAATGCAAAGAAGTGCAAAGTAATGCACCTGGGAAACAAAAACCCAGGGGAAGAGTGCACAATGGGGGGGGGTATTAACAACAACAAAAATAGAAAGGAACCTGGGGTAGTCATGTTGGATGACCTAAAGGTAAGCAAGTGATGTGAGAATGCAGTAAGGATGGCTGGGGGGATACTGGGATGTATATGGAGAGGCATCACCAGCAGAAAATAGGAAGCTGTTATCCCTCTGTACAGACAGTTGGTGAGACCCCATTTGGAGTACTGCGTGCAGTTCTGGAGACCCCATCTCTGCAAGGACATAGACAGGAAGGAGGGAGTCCAGAGGAGGGCAACTAAAATGGTGCAGGGTCTGCAAGAGAAGCCGTATGAGGAGAGACTAAAGAAGGATAATATGTATACTCTCGAGGAAAGGAGGGATGGGGGGACATGATAGAAACTTTCACGTACCTCAAGGGAATCAACAAAGTCGAAGAGGGTAGTATCTTTCAGAAAAAGAGATGTGCAAGAACAAGGGGACAAAGTCTAAAGATGGGGGGGATGGTTCAGAGGCAATGTGAGGAATTATTTTTTCACAGAAAGGGTGGTGGACACATGGAATTACCTTCCTGAGGAGGTCATGGGGTCAAAACCCATGGGGGAATTCAAGAATGCATGGGACAGACATAAGGCAATTCTGGAGGGGAAAGAAGAAGTAGGCTGTTGGTTAACCAGGATCTGCAGCTTATCCAATAGGTAGGGAAATGGGCAAACTAGGTGGGCCAAGCAGTCCTTATCTTCAATCAAAGTCTATGTTTCTGTGTTTCAAAAGCCGACCGCAAACTGATGAAAATCACGGTAAGCCCTATAATGGCAATCAATAGGGGGTTTCAACTTAGGTTGATATCTTAGCCATTTTTTGGAGTTTTGGCCCCAAAATTTCAACATAGGGTTCTTTGGACAGCACCTCATGACGACTGACACTGTCATTTCATTTCTTGGTCCTGAAAGGTGATTTCACGGTCGCTGTGCGGAATCACCTTTTGGGACCAATTAACGAAATGACAGTGCCACTGTTCATGAGGTGGGGTCCCATGAAGCCTATGTTGCAAGTCTGGTGCAAAAACTCCAAACAATAACTTCGTTACAAGTGTGCATTGCACAATTTGTATGCATGCTTGTAACTTCGCCAATTTTTCATATTTTCACTCCAAATTTCCAACATTGCCATTTCCTGTAATTTTTTGTACCCTGCCTGAAACGTGTTTTTGCACCTGTGGTGCAGAATGGTGCAGTTGCTGTGTGAAATCAACTTTTGGAACAGATTAATGAAATCACAGTGCCACTGTTTATGAGGGGAGGTCCCAGAAAGGACATGTTGAAAATTTGGTGAACAAATTCCGAAAAATGACTGTGTTACGAGCGTGCATTATGCAATTTCTATGCATGCTCGTAACTTAGCCACTTTTTCATATTTTCACTCCAGATTTTCAGCATTGCCATTTTTCACACCTCCTCATTAACAGTGTAGTCATTTTTTACATCCTGCCCAAAATGTATTTTTACTGCTGTTGCACTGAATGGCGCATTCACAGTGCGAAATCACCTTTCAGGACTGGGTAATAAAATAATAGTGCCACTGTTCATAAGATGGCATCCCAAACAGCCCATGTTGAAAATTTGGAGTGAAAATACCAACAAACACCTGGGGCAGTAGGGTTTCCAATTGTAACATCCCACCCTGTACAGGTTGACAGGCGTCGGGGGTGTGGCTTGGGGTCATTGGCCGTAATGCTCACGCCATTCCACCCCCACCCTGCAGTCACTGGCAGACATCGGGGCATGCCTTGGGGTCTTTGGCCCTAACATTCACCCCATTCTCCTATACTGCATCCATCTCAGCTTATTTTCTTATGGAATGGGGTGAGCGTAAGGGCTGAAGACCCCAAGGCACACCATGACACTTGTCAGAGTCTGCAGAGTGGGGTGAAGTAGAATTGTGTGAGTGTTATTGGTGATGACCCAAAGGCACACCCCAATGCCTGTCAGTCTCTGCAGTGAGGGGTTGGGGGTTGGCGTTAGCTCAGAACTTCACTGCCATTCCTATTATGCATCTCTCTAACTCATGCAGTACCAGTGCCAATACCAGCAAGCAAACATTTGGCATTGACAAACACTTGTTTTGTTATTGTTTTTGTTTACTTTATAAGCACCTAACGTCTGTAATGAGGTGAGATAGGGGGAGACAGACAAACCACAGAGACAGATGCAAGAGAGGAGATGGAGACAGAGAAAGTTTCCTGATAGTAGCTGTTCTGAGTTCGGAGACAGGAAAGTGAGCTAGTGAGCAAGCTTAAAGCCGGTGGCTGCACTGAGGCTGCTGCACCTTGGCAATCATGAAGGTTGCAGTGCTGGGTCTGTATTAATATGTTACTTTTTTAGTTTTTTCTTCTTCTAGGAGCTGTACCTTGGATCCCATTCATTCTACTAGGGGCTTTCAGTAGAGCTTCCAATGGCTGAACAATATATACATTTTTATGTTGGCTCGTGCTTGTGCGTCAGCTAACATATTGCATTAGTAGCAGATTTGGAGGCGTGGTCACTGTTGGGCTAATGCAGGGTATGCATCAGTAGGTGCGTCCCTCATTCCCCAATAAGCCAGCATGCAGGCGCCACACCAGGAATACATAATGTGGTGAGCACATCTAAGGAAAGGTCCGCTGCAATGAGAACAAAGCTTGCCATATGCAGCGGCACCTCCCAACGTGCCTTCCCTGGTGAAACATTAGAGTAAACATGGCAGCACACTGCCTGCCACAATGCCGACTTCGGGGGTGCCCAATCCCCCTGTTGGCATGCCCTGACCCAGTTTATGTGCTGATGGGGGAGCCCACTCCCTGTCGGCATAATGCACCCCCCCATTTGTTATGTGCTGAGGGGGGTGCCCAATTGCCCTCAGTTCTTGCCCCCCCTTTGGTATGTGCTGATGAGGGTGCCCAATCCCCCATCAGCTAGCCCCCCCAAACACTCAGCTTGCATGCTTGGAGCCCACCTCAGCATGCCAAATGCCCAAAAAAAAAAAAAAAAGTCCTGCGATGTTTTATTTTTTTTAACCTGTAGAAGAAGAAAACAGTCCCTCACAGTCCATCAAGCTCCCTGCCCCAACCCACACCCATCCTCGCACACCCTGCCTCCCCACACCCCCCTCACCCCATACTTACCTCTGGAGTCTGGCGCGACGATCTTCGGTGGACCGGGAACACATCTGCACTCTTCAAAGCCAACCACGAACTGAAGAAATGCCGGTAAGCTGTATAATGGCATAAATAGGTTTTTTTTCAACTTTGGTGCATATCTTGGGCATTTGGGGGAATTTTTGCACCAAAGTTTCAACATGGGATTAGTGGGGCTCCTCCTCATGAATTCTGTCACTGTCGTGGCGTTATTCGGTCCCAAAAGGTGATTTTGCAGTCACTGTGCAGAATCACCTTTTGGGACTGAGTAACAAAATGACTGTGCCACTGTTCATGAGGGGGGGCTCTCAAAAAGCCTATGATGCAAACTGGGTGAAAAAATCCAAAAATGTCTGTTTTACAATCATGCATTGCGCTGTTTCCATGCACTTTCGTAACTTCGTGAATTTGTAATATTTTCACTCCAGATTTTCAAAATTGCCATTTTTCCAAACCTCCTTATGAATAGTACAGCTGTCATCTTACATATCTTGGCTGAAATGTGCTTTTGCACGCCCGGCGCAGAATAGCGCGGTTGCTGTGTGAAATCGGTTTTTGGGACAGTTTGAGAAAATGACAATGACACTGTTCATGAGCAGAGGTCCTAAAATGCCTATGTTGAAAATCTGGTGACAAAAGTCCATAAAATGACTGTGTTACAAGCGTGCATTGTGCAGTTTCTACGCACCCTTGTAACTTCGCAAATTTGCAATATTTTCATACCCGATTTTCAACACTGGCATTTTTCCACACCTCCTTATGAACAGTACAGCTGTCATTTTTCACAGCCCTGCCCAAAATGTGTTTCCATACCTGTGGCACACAATGGCATGGTCGCTGTTGGAAATCAACTTTTGGGACAGATTAGCAAAATCACAGTGCCACTGTTCATGAGGGGAGGTCCCAAAATGCCTATGTTGGAAATGTAGCTAAAAGAATCCCCAAAATAATTGGGTTACGGACGTGTGTTGTGCAGTTTCTATGCATGCTCATGACTTCACCACTTTTTTATATTTTTACTCCAGATTTTCAGCATTGCCATTTTTTTACGCCTCCTCATGAACAGTGTAGTCATTTTTTACATCCTGCCCAAAATGTATTTTTACTGCTGTTGCACTGAATGACGCATTCACAGTGCGAAATCACCTTTCAGGACTGGGTAATAAAATAATAGTGCCACTGTTCATGAGGTGGCATCCCAAACAGCCCATGTTGAAAATTTGGAGTGAAAATACCAACAAACACCTGGGGCGGTAGGGTTTCCAATTGTAACACCCCACCCTGTAGAGACTGCCAGGCATCAGGGGTGTGACTTGGAATCACTGGCTGTAATGCTCACTCCATTCCACCCCCACCCCCACACTGCAGCCAGTGACAGGCATCGAGGTGTGCCTTGGAGTGTTCGGCCCTAAAGTTCACCCCATTCTCCTGTACTGCACCCATCTCAGTGTATTTCCTTATGGAATGGGGTAAGTATAAGGCCCAAAGACCCCAAAGCACACCGCGACACTTGTCAGTGTCTACAGGGTAAGGTGAGACCCATTCTCCTATACTACACCTGTCTCACTGTATTTCCTTATGGAATGGGGTAAGTATAAGGCCCAAAGACCCCAAAGCACACCACAACACTTGTCAGTGTCTACAGGGTAGGGTGAGGTAAAATGGCATGCGTGTTATAGCTGACACCCCAAAGGCACACCCCAGCACCTGTCAGTCTCTGTAGGGTGGGGGTGGGGTTGGCATCAGTTCCATACTTCACTGACATTCCTATTATGCATCTCTAACTCCTGCACTACCAATGCCAATGCAGCGAGACAACATTTGGCATTGACAAATGCTTGTTCACTTTCAGTATTATTAATTTTGCGCAGTTGTATACCCCCTGACCCACTTTCCATTTTAGGCACCCTCTACTCTGTGGTTGTTCTTATCTAAACGTACTCAGGTCATCTCTAGGCTCCTCATTTATCTCATTTGTCCTTCCTCCCCCCTCATTTTTGTGTTGTGCACCTTCAGCTACAGAGGTTGATTTATTCAAAATTCACCCAAGCTGTCACACACGGCATACTGAACAAGTCCATTGCTGTACTGCAACTTAGAAACAGAGTACATCATAGTCCAGAAGATAGCAAGAACACTCCATTTTTTTTGGCTTTTTTATCTTCTCTTAGAAAGCTTCTGTTCTTATGGGGGTACTGTTGCAAGAAGGTGCTGGTGGGTTTGTCTCAACATTTCAATTGATTCTGACTGAAATGAAAGTAAATCACATAAGAAAATGGTGAGAATACAATTTGATATATACAAAGAGGACAAAAGGAACGTATAAACATCAATTAATGTTAACAGTGACTCAATTTTTAAGAAACTGAAAAAAACCAAATCTGTCTCTGAGTCCCAGCTGTTTAGAATTCCTAAAGTATAAATCCAGAAGGACTCCCTCTTCAGAATCAAGTGGTCTAAATCCACACCACATTACCCAAAGCCAACCGTCAATGCACAGGATTTAAATGTGTGCTGTTCACTGCTGTTTTTGCTCCTAGTCACATGCAATGCCAAGGCGTTAGTAACATCTTCTCTGGCTATACTATTATTACTATTACTACTATTAATACAGAACCGGCTCTGCAGCCTTCATGACAAGAGGTCACACTATGAAGATAGAAGAAGGGAGGCTCAGAGGTAATGGGAGAAAGTACTTCACAGAGAGGGTGGTGGACACATGGAACAGCCTCTCAGCAGAGGTGGTGGGGGCTAAAATGGTCACAGGATTAAAAAATGCATGGGATAAACACAGAGGGATAATAGTAGTAGTGGGGGAGGCCCAGAGACTGAGTAGGGTCACTGATGTCAATATAGGTAGGGAAAGTATGGGCAGACTAGGTGGGCCAAGTGGTCCTTATCTGCCGAAAGCTTCTGTTTCTATGCTTCCATATTTCTATGCAAATGCTTCCCCACCTTGATTATGGAGGGACAGAATTTGCATGCTTCACAGGGAAAGCAACCCCTTTAAGGAACAGGTTGCTTTCCCTGTGGATCATGCAAATTCTGTCCATTCATTATCAAAAACAAAATCTTTACTACGCTAAACAGAGGAAATAATTGAGATTAAGCATTTTGTGAATTGTGTGACATCTAAAGTAGTTGATGTTGTTACATGTGGGTGTGGCACAATCTATGTGGGCAAGACAACCTGTGCCTTTAAGGTTAGGGTGGTGGAACATTTTTGTAGTATAGTCAGGGAAGATGTCACTAATGCCTTGGCGTTCCATGTGGCTAGGAAAAAAAGCAGTGAAAATGAATGTAAATGTAGTGTTAATTAAATTGATAAAGAGCTGGTGACATGTTCCGAAGAACTTTAACAAAACCTAATAGTTAGACATAGTCCAGCTTGTATGCTGTATTCCTCCTCCCCATTATGTATTACTGAGGTCATCTGTATAAAAACAAGATCTTTGCTCCTGAGGAGTTTGTCTATTCCTGCTGCTTTCTCCCTATTGAAGTCATAGAGCACTGCTTGTGATACCACAGTTACCCCCATGGCAAACAGATCATGATGTCACAACAGAGGATAATGACTTGAAGTAGGGAGTAAGCTATAGAGGCAGATGGACTTTAAAGGAACTCTAAGTTATAAAGATCACATATTCATGCAACTCTCCATAGTAATAAATAATGGGGAGGAGAAATATATAAAATATAAATGGAATGCAGGTAGAAAATTATGTTTTTTAAAGTTTTCTTTGAGGCATCAGTAGCTCTTTAAATTATGTGCCTTGACAGGGTTGCTTTGGGGAAATATGGTGGGGATTTAATTTAGACCACTTGATCCTGAAGAGGCAGTCCTTCTGGATTTATACTTTAGGGTCTCTGAATAGCCGGGACTCAATGACAGATGTGACCTGATGCCATTTCTTAAAAAAAGAGTAACTGTTGACATTGCTTGATGTCGATATAGAGGATTGTGTAGGAGCAATCATACACAAAAAGGCAGTTGTATGATCGAGAGGTTTCCGTGGTAACCGGAGACCTCGAGAGTGAAGCTTGAGAGGTCATTACCACGGAAACATCGAGATTGTTCAACTGCCTTGTTTGTGTATGGTTGCTCTTACACAATCTTTTCTAGTGTATGGGCAACCATGGGTGGCACTCCTTTATCCCTCAAACAGGTCTCCAATAAAAAAACACCTTACTTAGGCAGCAGTTCCATTGCGCCACTTACTTCCTCACCACCACAGCTGCTCAATTTCATATGCGTGCCTACATTCAATGTTGTTGTGCTGCACTAGTGATGTACTCAGCACTGTGTTGTGTGCAGCACAACAACATACTGATGCACCGAGTGCAGCACAACAACGCTGTTCCAGGCATGGATTTCCAGGCAGAACAGCATTCCACCATACACTATATGTTCGTTTTGTTCTCTTTGTATATAGAAAATTGTATTCTCACCATCTTTTATGTGACTTACTCTGATTTCAAATCAATTGAAGTGTTGTGGTAAGCCTACTGGTACCTTCTTGCGACATTGCCTTGTAAGAAAAATAGCTTTCCAATGGAAGAAAAAACGTTTAAACAATTGGCCCGTTCTTGCTATCTGGGCTATGATGTTCTCTGTTACTAAGCTGCAATACAGCAGTGGACGTTTCAACAAGCCATATATGAAATAAATGCATTGTTGTAGCAAATACCTTGGGGTAACTTTGGATGACACCTTATCTTTTGCACCCCATGTTGACAATCTGGTGGCCATAGTTAACAGAAGACTGGGTGCCCCCTACCAGAACAAGAACAATCTCACTGAGGATACTAGACGCCTTACTTTGGCCAGCTCCATTCTGTCACTTATAGGTTATGGGCTCCCTGCCTACGTAGCTGCCTTTGGTACGGTGCCAGTAAAGCTGATCTGTAATGAGGCATGCCACTTTGTACATGGTACAGATAACTGCACTCATAGTTGTACCCTTTAAGCAGTCACTAACTGGCTACCTTTACCCAGCAGAATAAAGGTCCAGACCTGTTTGCTAGCTAAAAAGCCTCTCTTGGGCCAAACACCTCCTACTTTAACAAACTGCTTTTGTACCATCTCCAACCAGTACAACACCAGAAACATGGCCAGGAATGCCCTTAAGCCTCATTTTTTGCATACTCAGCTGGGCATGCGGTCATTTGCTGTCAGTGCTGCTAACTGGTTAAGGAATTTGCCTGATATACTGCTGAATCTCCCCAAGTGAGATATTTGCAGTCTGCCTTTGCAGTCCAGTGCAGTTGTAGCCGTTAAACAGTTTTATTTGGGTTGTCTCTGTATACTACCTGTGACTTTTTATACAACGATCTGTATTGATTTTTTTTAAAACTGTATGCAATTGTTCTGCTATAAGTGTTTTGAGCCTGACTTGAGTTCATTTCCTTTGGAACTGCTTATTGTACTTGTAATGAGTTTTGTGACTAGTGTATGTATTTGATGTGGACCCATTTAAGTGATCACATGCTCAGAGGTAACCTGTGAAGTCTTCAATAGATAAATAAAAATTAAAAAGTGGTTATACATGCTGTTTTATGGTTAACAATTCAGGCTACAGTTTATATGTCAGAGCATACTGTTGTCAGTAAAATCTGGGCTACAGTTTGTACATGAGGGCATACCGTGGTCAGCACCAGGGCCACCCATGGCCCCAATTCCAGGTGGGCCCTTTGCTTCCCAATCCAACCCTGGTTGGTATAGTGTTGATGATACCCTGATTATCCATGGTTCATGTCATGAATGGTGTGATCTGAAACAATTCCAAAGCAGATGACTTATTCAGATAATTTTGTTCAGGGATGGCTGACAAAATATAATCCAAGACCTCCATATGAGGTATTTGTTCTTCTTCTGTGAAGCCCATTACTTCTATTTATTCAGTGTTACTTGGACACTTCGAAAAGAAATGTTTTAAACAAAATTTTCTAAAAAATATATGTAAATCAACAAACACTTGAAATTCATTAATAGAGGGGGTAGGTAAAAAATGTAAGCAGGGCAAGGACAACTTCCTGTGAGGAGACAGGAGAGAAGCAAAAACCTGCAGAAGAGGTTGATTGGGGGGGGGATTAGAGGACTGGCAGGGAACCACGCAGTTGTGAAGAATTTGTTAAAAGAGAAGTGACAGCAAGGTGGTCGGAGACTAGTAAGCCATCCGCTTGTAGGGAAGGGGGCAGGTTGGGGTGGCAGGTCAAAATGGGAGTAGATAACTTTCAAGAAATTAGAGGGAGAATTTAGGTTAGACTGTAGGTTGGATTTGAAGCAGTGGGCCTTTGCTGCTCAAATTGTCTTGATGCAGGAGTTCCTAAGGGACCTGTGCTGGTGGTCAGAATCAGAGTGGGAGGTCTTGTAGCATGCCCATGCAAGGTCCCTAGATTTGCATAGCTTGATGAGGCTGGGTGTGATTCAGGGGTGGTGGGAGTGTTTCACTCTGGATCTTTTGAGGGGACCATGGGTGTTCCAGGAGCTAGTGAGGATGGTAGTGAAGTGTGAGAGGGCTGTGTCAATGTTTTGGACAGAGTATACAGGAGAACAGTCAGCAGAGGCCAGGTCACTTAAGAGGGCATCTGTATCAAGGGACCTGATAGATCTGTGCCAGCTGTACTTAGGGCTGGACTGGGCGGGGGGCTTTCCTAATACAAAGGTAAGGCAGTGATCATTTAACACATTATGGAGAGTGTCTGCAGCCAAGATGCAATGGGGTTGGCATCACAGTGCCCAGTCCAGGAGGGAGTGGTTTGAGAACTGGGGGTGGAGCCTGGTGGGTTCAGAGATCAGCTTGGTGAGATTCAAGGATTTGATAGAGTGTAGTGGTGGCGTGGTCTGGTGGGGAACTGGTACTGAAGAAAAGGTACTCAGATTTAAAAATCATGCCTGCAGCCTCTATGTCCCACCCCTGCTTGCACCTGATTGGTGGAGTGCATGGCCAGCAGAAGGATGTCAAAGTTCTGGCTCCATGGTCTGGTGGCTGGGGGAAGTCTGCTGGAGAGCAGTCCCAGCTCACCAACAGGGAACCTAGTAGTGGCAGCATGGTCCAGCATGGAAATGGCTAATGACAGTTTTTTTTTTTCACTTTCTCTCACAGTGGGAGGCCATCCACCACCCTGTCTTTCTATCTCTGACATCCAACCCGAATGAGTAATACCTCCAAACTGACATAGCACATCAACATATGAAATGGACAAAATGGGAGAGCTTTTGAGTTTACATCTTAATTCTTTAATTTATTTGTATTTAATTCAGCACTACCAGTACTGGGATTTTGGTACGTTTTTCCTTTCCCCTACTATTACACGGCCACAAGTCGCTGGCAAAAGGTCAAGGCGGGAAATGGGACAGTTAGACAGGGAAGGAGGGGGAAGGGAAGACCCAACAATGGTGGCCAGACAGAGAGACAGAGCTAATGCTGATAGTTTCCCATGAATGGAAAGGGGGGATGACAGATGGGCTGATGTAGATATGAGTACTTCAGTAAAAGTAAGGGGAATTTTCAGAGTTACAGCTGTAAGATACATGTTAAAAAAACTGCAAAAAAATCAAATTGTAACTACATTTAAAACATGTTGCACTCCTAACTGGGGATGGTGGTGGGAGGTTCTGATGATGGCAGACATGATTAGTACAATGTAATCTGCCTGTGTTTGAGGGCGCCTTTAAATACAATCAAATTATGAAATGTTCATAATACTTTAATGTAATTCTTCTGTTAGTTCTAGTTGCACAAAACATATGCATAGAAAATCATTTGTGTGCATTTTTTTAGAATAATGATAGAAACAGAGAATTTTATGGCAGATGAGAACTGCCTGGTCCATCTAGTTTGCCCATTTTCCCTACCCTCTACAGCTTTCCTTGCTTATCCTTTTTTCCCCACTGCTAGGGTTCCCTTATTAGGGCTATCCCATGCATTTTTGAATGCCTTCACCATCTGCACCCCCACCACCTCTGCGGGGAGGCAGTTCTAAGCATCTACCACCCTTTCCGTGAAAAATATTTTCTCACATTACTCCTGATTCTACCTCCCTCCAGCCTCATATCAAATTTATTTTTTTTATTTTTTATTTATTTAAGAATCAGTTTACAACCTTTGAGCCAGAGGCTCGTTTCCAAAGGTACTTCATCACATAAAGACATACATTGCGTTTCGGTTACATAGCAAAGATTTGCAAAAAAATCAATAGGCATTCACCAGAGGTGCCACGTCACATAGTGGTCAGACAAATACAATTGGGTACAGGGTACATGTAATTGATAACAGGTATTACACAAGTCGGTATCAAGTGAGCATTCTGGTAGATAGACATTGAAAACAGCTGGCACTGGCCAGGTTAAACCTAGGCATGGTGTACAGGGAAGTGGTGGAGGGGATGGTAGGGTGGAGAGCTGCCCGGGGGGCATTGTCAAGAGAAAGAGGTGGAGGCTATGTTCAGAGACAGGAGCAGTTACGAGTGCTGAAGATGTGGTTCCGAAGTGCGGTTTTGAATGTGGAGATGGTGACCTACACTCTGCACAAAATGAACACAGAGCCAAGACTAGTGAGTTCCTCTCCCACATAGCTGCTGCCAGCTTCCAGACCCTCTACCCCACCACAGGCACAGAATGAACATGGAGCCAAGACTAGAGGGCTTCTCTCCCATTAAGCTGCAGCCAACTTCCAGACCCTCTCCCCCCACCACCGCAGGCACAGAACAAACATTGAATCAAGACTAGAGGGTTCCTCTCCCACACAGCTGCTGCTGGCTTCCAGACCCCCACCCCCTCTCCCCACCGCAGGCACAGAATGAACATGGAGCCAAGACTAGAGGGCTCATCTCACACGCAACTGCTGTCGGCTTCTAGACTCCCCTTCCCCATCGCAGGCACAGAACAAACTCAGAGCCAAGACTACAGGATTCCTCTCTCACACATTTGCTGCCAACTTCCAGCTTCCAGACCCCCCTCCCACCACAGGCACAGAACGAACACAGAGCCAAAACTAGAAGGCTCCTTTCCCACACAGCTGCTGCTGGCTTCCAGACCCCCCCCCCCCGCAGGTACTGCACTTCATTAGCTTGGAGGGTCGGAGGACCTGTATTGATTGTTTTTATATGCTTCCTAATATTCTCTGTACTGTTAGGTTTTGTTAGCAAGCAGACTGGTACTTTTAAGTACTGTTGGTGAAATTAGGCTGTACTGACCGATTATGAGAAGTGCTTTAAGATGCTGCTTACACAATCATTTTTGTAGCACTGCATTGTAGTTTACATTTTGTACTGCTGTATTGAAGTTTGCCTTTTGGACTGCTCTGTCTCTCTGTCTGGCCACCATTGTTGGGTCTTCCCTTCCCCCTCCTTCCCTCTCTAACTGTCCCATTTCCCGCCTTGACCTTTTGCCAGCGACTTGTGGCTGTGTAATAGTAGGGGAAAGGAAAAAAATGCTTACCTTCCATCTCTCTCCTGCCAGTTGATATGCCCCAGATTAACAGGTCTGTATGGTAAAATAGTCATTCTAACTTCTTATAGATTCATGTCAACTAAGTGCATTGGCTGGCAGGGGCACATTAGCATAACTCCGATGAAGGAGCAAGTAGCTCCAGTGAGATGGCTGCCGGCTGACTTTGTAAACAGAAGTTTATGAGTGCTCTCTGAAATTTAAACAACACTATTTAAATTAAGTTAGAAAATTTGGTCACACTTTATTTTAAGTGTCAGTTTCAATGTAACTGCAGGGTAGGTAATCATCAATTACATGCAACAGGGGTTATTACACTGTAATTACATGTTTGCTGCACGTAACTACATTGCAGTTGCAATGCAGTTACAGTGTAGTTAAGGAAACTTAAAGTGTTACTGAAAATCTATTTTTTTATAAATAACCACAAATTAGGGGCATATGCACTATCAGAGTAGCACTGGCAGGTAAACTGTATTTTCCTTAAGAAATATTTTCAAATGTCTCTCCTGACTCTGCCACTGACAACTTCGTCGCTTGCCCTGTTGTCTTGGTGCTTGTCCTCACTTGAAAGATGTGCGTAAGCAAACATAACAAAGACTCAGGCTTCTGGTGCTGATGCTGAGTACTGTGCAGCTGCACTCATTTCAAGGGTTAAACAGACGTGAGCATTCATGTGGACACAGACTAAGCAGCTGTTCTGCCTTTGCCACCCTTGATTTTCATAGCACATGCCAGTGCTGTTGGTAGAATGACTGATGGCTAACAGGGCCAAAAAAAAACACACACACACAGTGAATAAGAAGAAAGGGTCAGGTTCATTCTTCATCAGCTTGTAGAAAATTCAGTGATTATAGATCTGACAGGTTCAGAAGGGCAGGAAAAAAAATCAAACTATTGGTCATGTGACGGCATTTTTGCCTGTTTGTTGAGATGATCACTCAGTTTCCTAACACATGTGCTCACTTATCCCTATAGCTTAGGTTGCTGCTAAAGTACTAATATACAAGTAGACATTTCAGCTGGCCACATGAATGCCCACATCTGTTTGCTCCTTGAAATTAGCACAGCCACATAGTACTAACTCAGCAGGAAAAGACGGAGTCTGTTTTTATGTTTGCTTGCACGCATGTGCAAGAAACATAGTGCCATCATCGGAGATTTCGGAGGTGTGTCACCTCCTCCTCCAATTCAGACAGTGTGCTGGCAGGCGCAGCCCCTGTAAGCCAATGCATTTTGGAGCTGTCTATGACACGCTCCAAAATGCAGTAGCCTCACAGTTGAAAGGGGAGCTACGGCAGGTGAGCAGCGATAAGAAGCTGTCACGCGCTCCCCCGCGCGGCGTCGTGCCACGCGGTGGCCATAGCCGACGGGGTGGCCAATCCCCACCGGCTGAGCTGCATCTGTCTCCACCCCGTCCCAGTAGTTGATGCGCACGCTGGGGCCCACCCCAGTGTGGCAATCAGTCATTTGCTGGCGGGGTGCCCAATCCCGTGGGCTGAACGCGCCCCCAAAGTCCATGCATGCCGCTGAGCCCACGAAGCGTGGCAAAGCGATCCTGCGATGTTTTTTTATTTTTGCGGCCAAGGGGTGCCCAATCCCCATCGGCTGAACGCTCCCAAAGTCCTTGTGCCAGCTGGAGCCCATGGCGTGGCAAAGCGATCGATGTTTTATTTTTGCGGCCGGGGTGCCCAAATCCCCGTCGGCTGGAACTATCCCCAAGTCCTTGTGCCACGCTGGGGAGCCCACCCCAGCGTGGCAAAGCGAGTCCCAGACGTCTTTTTTTTTTTACCTGTAAGAAAAACGGTCCAGCGGTGCATCTCCCGACCCTCCTCCCACAACCCGACTCCACCCACTCGCACCCAGCCTCCCCACACCTCCCACCCCATACTTACCTCTGGACTCTGGCGCGACGATCTTCGGTGGACCAGGAACACGTCTGCACTCTTCAAAGCCGACCCGTGAACTGAGAATGCCGGTAAACTGTATAATGGGCTAGATAGGGGGTTTTCAACTTTATTGCATATCTCAGCCATTTTTGGGAATTTTTGCACCAAATTTTCAACATGGGGTTTTTGGGACCCCTTCTCATGAATGATGTCACTGTCATGGTGTTATTCGGGCCCAAAGGGTGATTTCGCGCAGTGACTGTGCAGTAACTTCGAAATCACCCTTCGGGCCTGAATACCACCATGACAGTGACATCATTCATGAGGAGGGGGCCCAAAACCCCCATGTTGAAAATTTGGTGCCAAAATTCAAAAAAATGACTGTTCAACGAGCGTGCGTTGCGCAGTTCCTACGCAGGCTCGTAACTTCCCGAAATTTCAATATTTTCACTCCAGATTTTCAACATTGCCATTTCACCACACCTTCTTATGAGTAGTATAGCTGTCATTTTTCACATCTCACCCAAAATGTGTTTCCGCCCATGTAGCGCAGAATGGTGCAGTCAGGGTGCGAAATCAATGTCTGGGACAAATTAAGAAAATCACAGTGACACTGTTCATGAGCAGAGGTCTTGAAATGGCTATGTTGAAATTTGGTGAAAAATTCCTAAAATGACTTTTTCTGAGTCGTTACGCAGTTCTCAGCACACTCATAGTTTGCTAATTTTCAATATTTCCACTCCAGATTTTCAACATTGTCATTTTTCACACCTTCTTATGAGTAGTACAGCTGTCATTTTCACATCTCACCCAAAATGTGCTTCCGCCATGTAGCGCACAATGGCGCCGTCGTTGTCGCGAACTCAGTGTATGGGACATTAAGAAAAATCACAGTGTCACTGTTCATGAGCAGAGATCTTAAAATGGCAATGTTGAAAATTTGGTGACAGAATTCCTAAAATGACTGTTTTAACGAAAGCTGCACAGTTCCCACGCATGCTCGTAGGTTTGCGAATTTTCAATATTTCACCCAGATTTCCAACATTGCCATTTTTCCACACCTCCTTATGAGCAGTACAGCTGTCATTTTTCACATCCTGCCCAAACGTGATTCCGCCATGGCGCACAATGGCGCAGTCGGTGTGCAAACTTAATGTATGGGACACATTAACAAAACCACAGTGACACTGTTCATGAGCAGAGGTCTTAAAATGGCTACGTTGAAAATTTGGTGACAGAATTCCTAAAAATGACTTTTACGACGTCCGTTGCACAGTTCTATGCATGCTCGTAAGTTTGCAAATTTAATATTTTCACTCTAGATTTTCAACATGTCCATTTTATTAAACTTCCTTATGAATAGTACAGCTGCAATTTTCATATGTCACCCAAAATGTGTTATCGACATGTAGCGCACAATGGTGCTGTTGGTGTCTTGAAAGCAATGTTTAGGACAGATTAAGAAAATCACAGTTACACTGTTCACGAGCAGAGGTCTTAAAATGGCTATGTTGAAAATTTGGTGACAAAAGTCCATAAAATGACTGTGTTACGAGTGAGCATTGTGCAGTTTCCACACATCCTCGTTAGTTCATGACTTTGTAATATTTTCAGTCCAGATTTTCACTAGTGGCGTTTTTCAACACTTCCTTATGAACAGTACAGCTGCCATTTTTCACAACATGGCTGAAGTGTGTTTTCACTCTTTCAGTGCAGAGATGCATGGTCGCTGTGGGAAATCATTGTTCGGCACAGTTGACAATCTGCTATAAAAAATTCCCAACCTAATTATATAACGGGTGTGCGTTGCACAGTTTCTATGTACGCTGGTGACTTCACCATTTTTTTAAATATTTTTACTACACATTTGCAACATAGCCATTTTTACACCTCCCCATGAAAGAGTACAGCTGTCATTTTTTACATCCTGTTCGGAATATTTTTGCACCTGTGGTGCTAAATGCCGTAGTCACTGTGCATAAGCAGTTTTCGGCTACCAAACTGATATTCCCCCTGTTCATGAGGTGGGGTCACAAAACAAACATGTTGAAAATTTGGAGTTAAAATACCAATGAATGCCTGCGGTATTAGGCTTTTCAACTAAATCGCCCAACCCTATAGAGAATGACAGGAATCTGGGATTCTTGCCTGTGATGCTCATACCATTCCACACCCTGCAGTCACTGAGAGGCATCGAGGTATGCCTTGGACTCTTCGGCCCCAAACTTCACCCCATTCTCCTATATCGCACCCATCTCACCGTATTTCCTAATGAAATGGGGTGCGCATAAGGGCCAAAGACCCCAAGGAACATGTGACACTTGTCAGTCTCTGCAGAGTGGGGTGTGGTGAAATGGCATGGCCGTTATGCCTGACGACCCAAACGCACACCCCAATGCCTGTCACTCTCTGCAGGGTGGTGGTGGGGTTGGCTTCAGTTCAATACTTCACTGCCATTCCTATTACACAGCTCTGTAACTTCTACACTACCACTGCCAATGCCAGCAAGCAAACATTCGGCATTGACAAATGCTTGTCTTTAATTGATGTCACACAGACCTGGGCTTCTTGGTTCTACACTTATGTTGTTTTGTTTCCTTACAGCTCTGTCTACACTAACTACATGGAATCTATGAAAGCTGTACATCTGATTTAGAACTGCCAGCTATGAAATAATGACACAAAGACAGATTACAAAAACAAACTTTAATGCACAGCTGTGTAAAAACCCTGTAAGAAATAAACAATCCATCCAAGTGAATATCTGCTCTTTAACAGTTCTCTCACTTTATTTATGATGTTTTGTTGTGGCCAGATTGTTTGTTATGTATGTAAATCAAGGTGCTTCACCTTTGTATATGTTAGTGCTTTTTTATTATTGTTGAAATTAAGTGCCTTTTTTATAGTGATTTACAGCCAGGCTTCATCATTAGCAGGCAAGGTAAGGGCAAGGCAAATTTTATTTCTAGTTTGAAGACACTAATCGAGGGGGCCTCCCAGACTGCAGTTGGAAGCGAGTTCCACAGGGTCGGACCAGAGATGCTAAAATCCCCATCACCTGAAGTCTTAAGCTGAACTCTGGGAACATCCAGGAGGCCCCCCAAAGAGGAGCGAAGGGAGTGAGCAGAGATCACAGGTAGCAAGAGCTCTGACAGGTACCCAGGACCGCATAAGTATAGGGCCTTATAGGTGAGCAAGCCCACCTTGAAAAGTACTCTCCACCTGACGGGCAACCAGTGCAGAGCATGCAGGACCATGGTTACATGACAGGATCTGGATTGCCCTGTCAGCAACCAGGCCCGCCACATACTGCACCAGCTGCAGCCTGTGGAGGGCTCCTACCATGATCATGAAGTATAGAGAGTTACAGTAGTCGAGCCTGGAGGTTACAAAGGCATGTACTAGGGTCAGCAGATCCTTGAGCGGAGCGAGGGGCTTGATCCTGGTGATGTTCCGAAGGTGGTAAAAAACATTCTTCACTACAGATGATTCCTGATCATCAAAGATCAGCCTGCAGTCCAGGATCACACCTAGATTACGCACCCTCAAGGAAGTCACCAGTGGAGCAGACCCCAGGAAAAGCCCTGCGTTCGCTCCAGATGACAACCCATCAACGACTGTGACCTGGCTCAATCACCAGCACCTCTATCTTATCTGGGTTAAGTCTCAGTGAGCTGGAAGTCATCCAGTCATTGATTTTTAACCAGACAGCTGTTAAGCATATCAACAGCACCAGATGTTTTGGGTGTAAATGACAAATACAGCTGGGTATCATCCACATAGCAGTGAAACTCCACACTGTATTGCTGCAAGATCTCACCCAGGGGCAGCATATACACTGTGAACAGCACTGACAACAAGATCGAGCCCTGCGGTACTCCACATGATGGGCATTGGGGAGGAGGAGAAATTCCCCATCACTACCTGCTGCACCCTATCAGAGAGATGGGACTCAAACCATCTGATGACAGCACCGGCAAGTCCACAAAACTCACAGAGCCGATCAAGAAGCACAACATGGTCCACAGTGTCAAACACTGATGAGAGGTTGAGGAGCACAAGAACTGACCTGTCTCCCCTGTCTCTAGCCCTGAGCAGATCATTATACACCCCAACTAGAGCTGTTTCTGTACTGTATGTAGCCTGAAAACCTGACTGAAATGGCTCATACATGGCAAATAACATGAGGTGATCCTGGAGCTGCTGTGCCACCAATTTCTCAACAACCTTCCCCAAAAATGGCAGGTTGGAGATTGGACGGTAAATCACCAGGATGTCAGGGTCAAGGGAAGGTTTCTTAAGAAGGGGCCTCATCAGCACTTCTTTCAAAGCCACTGGGAATGCCCCTTCCACCATCAAGCACCTGGCAATCACGACAAATACCGGGCCAACAGCGTTGGCACATCCCATTAAGAAAAGCGTCGGGTTGGGTCCAGTTCACAGTACGTGTGCTTCAGCTCTAAGATCATCCCAGTCACTTCAGACACCTCCACTGGCCTAAACTCCTCCCAGACAGGCAGAGTGCCTCTGTTTCTCCCAGCCTGGCCACTGCAAGGCAATTGCCTCACTGATGGAATCCCAGACTGAACAGATGACGCTCTGTCAGAGAAGAACAGAGCAAACTCTTCACACAAAGTGGATGAAAAAGTCTTCTTTGGCTGTAGTCAGGCAGAATAAAGAAGCCTGTCCACAGTCTGAAAAAGCTAAGAAGGTCTTTTCTTCCCTGTCGCAATCTCCCTGGACAGGAATTCTGCCTTCTTATGGAAGAGTGCCCCCTGGTACTCACTGTAGTGAGAACACAGGGCCAGTTTGTTGGCCTCCAGCTGGGACTTCCACCAGCAGTGCTCTAATTTCTGACCCTTGATCTTCATTGCCTTGGGATCCCCATCAAACCAGGGGGATCTCAAGTGAGAAGATCTGGGTCATATACAGACTGGAGCAGTACCATCCAGTGCTTCGGAGACCACCTTATTATAGGTGGCCACTGCCTCACCGGTGCGAATTGCACCAGCTACGTCTACTCTAGATAGGTCAACAAAAGCCAGTAGTCCTTCTGGATGTAAACCCTTTAAATGGCAATAGCTGACCATCTCTGTAGGGGAAGGACTTTCAAGGGGGGCCCAAACGTGAACCCCAAGTTGCAGTGATTGGACCAAGAGACCCAATCAGTCTTGAAGCTATCAACCCCAAGACCCAGCTGGAACACCAGATCAAGTGTCTGGCCATGCTGGTGGGTCGCAGAAGCAACTACTTGTGTCAGGCCCAGTGATGACATTAACTGGAGGAGGTCATAACTGAACTGTGAGGTTTTGTCGTTGACCCAGGTGTTGAAGTCCCCGATGATTAAACACCTGGGGGACTCCAACATCTGGTCGATGATAAAATCCACTACCTCCTGTAGGAATTCTCCTCTTGACCCTGGAGGGTGGTAAACAAGGAGAGCCCTGCAACCTGCACCTGGACCCCCACGTATGGCGATGCACTCAAAAGATCTGGTATTACCACTTGGATGCATCATGAAGCCCAGGCTGGATCTAAAAGTGATGGCCACTCCTCCACCCCATGCGCCTTCCTCAGGCAGCACAATACAGCGTACCCAACTGGGACAGCAGCCTCTAAAACTGGGCCAGCAGCGTTGCTCAGCCAGGTCTCCACAATGCAAGCCAGATCAACAGAGGAAGTCAAGTCTACAAAACTGGCATGATGGTCTGCATCTGTCCAGGGGGGATCCAGGATCCTAGGTGACAGGTTTAAATGCTTCATTGGCAAGCATTTAAACTAGCCAAGGGGGGAGGCACTGAAAAGGAGCAGGGAAATGCCAGCCTTCCCCCACAAAGCACAGTAGTTAGAGAGGTAAACACCAAGGCAGAGAAGTCAGTAGGGAGCAGGACAGGGATACATGCAGAAAAAGGTGTTAAGGACAGGGATGGGGCTAAAAAGGGTAAGGCCATAAAAAATAAATAGAAGGTAATGAGTACCAATGCCCGTAGTCTGTGCAACAAGCTCCCTGAACTAGTGGCCTTAATGGAAGAGGGGTGCCTGGATATTGTGGCAGTCACTGAAACATGGTACACAGAGAACCATGAGTGGGAAGTCAACATACCAGGATACACAGTCTACAGGAGGGACAGGTTGGGTTAAAAAGGAGGAGGAGCAGCAGCTCTCTATATAAGGGAAGGGATTGAAGCAACAGAACTAAAGAGTAAACAGGAAGTTGATGAGTCACTATGGGTCACCCTGGAGACAGGAAATGGCACCACAATCCGCATGGGGGTTGTGTAAAGACCCCCATCTCAGGGGGAGGAAATGGACAAGGAAATGATAGAAGGCATCCGTAAAATGGCAGAAAAAGGGGAGATATTGTTGATGGGGGACCTAAATATGCCAGATGTTAACTGGAGTACCTTTTCTGCAGCCACATCCAAGAACAGGATCATTCTTGATGCCCTACAGGGGGCATGCCTCAGACAGCTAGTGTTGGAACCCACTCGGAAGGGAGCAATCTTAGACCTTGTACTCTCAAATGGGGAAGGAGAAAGGATCTCAGATTTAGAAGTGGGTAGCCATCTGGGAACAAGAGACCACCAAACAGTGTGGCTCACAATAAACACAGCCGTAGAGTCAAGCCATACAAAAACAAGAGTAATGGACTTTAGGAAGGCTGACTTTGGGAAAATGAGAGAGTGCCTTAGAAAAGCACTAGCAAATGGGCAAGAGGGAGGGGTGGAGGAACAATGGGGAATAATCGAAACAGTCATCACAGAGGCAACAAGTCTTTGTGTGAAGCAAATCAATAAAACAAAACGAAGGAAAAAAAACACTATGGTTCTCAAAAGAGGTGGCAGGGACAGTTAAGGAGAAAATGATAGCATTCAGGAAATATAAGGAAACACAGAAGGAGCAGGACAGAGAACTTTATCAGTTAAAGCAGAAGGAGGCAGGGAAGGCAGTCAGAATAGCAAAGGCACAAACTGAGGAAAAGATAGCCAACTCTGTTAAGAAGAGGGATAAAACCTTTTATAGGTACATTAGGGAGTGAAGAAAGACCAAGGGAGGGATACAGAGACTTAATAAAGGGGATGGAATGTGGACAGAGGATGACAGTGAAAAAGAAAAAATTACTCACCTTAGTAATTGCTTTTCTTCTCATGGAGTCTTGCTATATTAGGACCATTGCAGTCATTCCCCACACTTGAACTGCCGGAGAAACAGTTAACTCCAGAGTGATCTGAGTTCCACAGCGCAGGGCGCTGTTCAAAGCTTCCATCTGGCCAGTTTCAAATGAAACTGCCAGGTTCTTACGGAGCTAAACAACATAGCAAGACTGTGTGAAAAGCTCTACACTAGCCATTGGCTACCTACCATTAGTAGAATAAGAACAATCACAGAATAATAACAATATTACCTATTATTGTTAGGATCACCCTAAAGCACTAATAGGCCCCTCTCCCAAAAGACTCAAGTCCAGAGGGGACCATCTACCACTAACAAAAAACAGAATACCTAGTTCCCTAACCCAAAAGAAACAAGGAACTAGAGAGACTAAAATGGCATGACACAGTGCTTGCACTAGTTTGCCAACCCCATACCCAAGTAGGAGTTCTGAGGGGTAGAGGGAGGGTTGTCCTAATATGCAAGACTCCATGAGAAGAAAAGCAATTACTAAGGTGAGTAATTTTTTCTTCAAACACCATGAAGTCTTGCTATATTAGGACATTGCAGATTACACAGCAGTACCTCCATGGAGGAGGGTCAGAACCTACTTAGGAAATAGGCTCTGAAGCACAGCTGTGCAAAATGAGCATCTCTCCTGGACTGGACGTCCAGGGAATAATGCTGTAAAGGTGTGAACTGTTTTCCAGGTAGCAGCTTGACAAATTTCCAAAATGGGAATATCTCTAGCAGCCGCTAGAGATGCAGCTATACCCTGGTGGAGTGAGCCCTCAGTCCCGAGGGGGTTCCCTACCTAGTTTTGGTAACAGAATTGATACAAGAGACAATCCACCTTGCAATTGTCCTCTTAGTGGCAGGTCTCCTTTGCCAACCTCTCCATAGGTAAGGAAGAGTTGGAGGATTCAACCTGTGACCCTTGGTACGTTCCACATAGTAGCTTAGGGCTCTTTTAACATCCAAGCTGTGTAGTCTCCTTTCACCCGAGGAAGAATGCTCAGTGAAAAATACTGGGAGAGAAATGGACTGGTTCAGATGAACATCTGAAACCACTTTGGGTAAAACTTTCTGTTGGTCCTGAGGACTACCTTATCCCTGTGAAAAGAAATAAAATCCTTTTCCACTGAAAGGGCTTGCAATTCACTTATACGCCTGGCAGAAGTGATAGCCACTAGAAAAACAGTTTTCCATGTTAAATACTTGAGATCTGCAGAAGAAAGGGGCTCAAAGGAGGTTTCATTAACTGAGCAATGCAAACATTCAGGTCCCAGGCAGGAGCTGGTTCCCGAAAGGGAGGGTTAGTGTAAGTAACCCTTAAAAACTTGGAAAACACAGGGTGGGAGGAAAGGAAACAGGCTTCCCATGGAAACAAAGGCAGAAACAGCTGCCAGATGAACCTTCAAGGTAGCTGGTCTTAGGCCTAGGGAATTTAGTGAAAAATAGTCCAGTAAAGTGGCCAAGTCAGCAGATTCTGGTACAATTTGTTTCTCCGAACACCAGAAGGAAAACCTCCTCCACTTAGAATTGTAAGTGGCCCTAGTGGAAGGCTTCCTAGAAGCCTTTAAAATATCCAGGACCCCTTGAGAAAGGTGCAAATCAGCAAATTCTAATTCCTCAAGAACCAAGCCTTGAGGTGGAGGGATTTGAGGTCCGGGTACCACACTCTCCCCTGTGCACAGGTCAGCAAGTTGTGGGTCCTGGGCAAGGTCAGGGGAGGGTGGATTGTCAGAGACAGGAGGAGAGGATACCAGGGCTGTCTGGCCCAGTCTGGAGCAATCAGAACCACTTTGCAGGGCTGAGTTCTGATTTTTACCAATACCCTGAAGAGGAGAGGGAAGGGGGGAAAGGCATATAGGAATTTCCCTTTCCAATCCAGCAGAAAGGCGCCCAGGGGACTGAGCCCAGCACTGGAGGCCTGCAACAAAATAGAGGAAGTTGATGGTTGTCTGGGGCTGCGAAGAGATCTATCTGAGGGTGCCCCATCTGGCAAAGACCGACCAATACCTGAGGATTCAGAGACCATTCGTGATGGCCCTGGGAAATTCTGCTGAGGGCATCCACCAGGATATTGTCCTTTCCTGGAAGGTGAATTGCAATCAGGGAGGTGTTTAGGGAGTAAGCCAGAGACCACAACTTCATTGCTTCGGTGCACAAGGCTGATGACCGAGTGCCCCCTTGCTTGTTGATGTACCACATTGTTGTGGTGTGGTCTGTCCTGATTTGAACTACTTTGTTCTGGACAACAGTTGAAAAAGCCTGAAGAGCTAAAAGAACAGCTCTGAGTTCCAAAAGATTGATGTGGAGCAGAGATTCCTGGGGGGACCACACTCCTTGAGTGGAAAGGTCGCCCAAGTGAGCCCCCCACCCTAACAGGGAGGCATCCGTGGTGAGGGTGAGGGAGTGGGAAACGGGTATGAAGGGAACCCCTTGAGTAAGATTGCTTTGATCCTGCCACCACTGAAGGGCCAGGATCAGGGTTTTGGTCACCGGGACTAATTTGGTAAGGGGGTCCCTCCTTTGAGACCAATAGGACCTCAAATGGAACTGGATGTCCCTCATCTGAAATCTTGCTCCCTGCATGACAGCTGTGGAAGCAGCCATGTGCCCTAGGAGTTGCAGAAAGTGCCTTGCTGGTCGAGAGACCCGCAGGGTAAAGGAGGATGCCAGGGCAATGAGCCTGTCCACTCTTTCGAGGAGAAATGCCCTGGCTAACTTTGTGTTCAATTCTGCACCTATGAAAGTTAGAACCTGAACAGGTTCCAGAACTGACTTTGGTAAGTTCAGCAGGAATCCCAGGGAAGTGAGAAGCTGCTGGGTGAATTGCAAGTGGGATTTTACCTGATCTGGGGACTGACCCACTATGAGCCAGTCGTCCGGTAGGGAAACACAGCAATCCCTTGCCTTCTTAAATGAGCCACTACCACAGCTAGACATTTTGTGAATACCCTTGGAGCCAAGGTTAGGCCGAAGGACATTGCTCTGAACTGGTAGTGGCCAGAGAGCAGTTCGAACCTGAGGTACTTTCGGTGAGAAGGCCTGATCATGACATGAAAATAGGCGTCCCTGAGGTCCAGGGAAGCTAACCAGTCCTCTGGCCTCAGGGAAGGCAAAATCATTGCTAGAGTTAACATTTTGAACTTTGGTTTCAACAGATGTTTGTTCAGGTACCTTAAGTCTAAGATGGGCCTCCATTCTCCTGTCTTTTTGGGGTAAGAAAATATCTTGAGTACAGTCCTTGCCCTGATGGCAAGGGGAACCCTTCCACTGCTTTGCAATCCAGAAGGGAAGAAACCTCTGCTTCCAAAGCAAGGGCTCTTGAAGAGTTTGCAGGTGGAAATTGCCTAGCCTCATCTTTGGGAACTGTTTGAAGCTGAGAACCAGACCCTGACTTACTACTTCCAGAACCCACCTGTCCGAAGTTAGGGACAGCCAGTTCTGGCTGAAATAAGCCAACCTGCCTCCCACTGGTACAGGAGAATCGGCCCTGGGCACCCCATAAGGGTGCCTGCTTGGCAGCAGCTTTAGGCTGAGGGGAGGGCGACTGTCTACCTGTGCCCCGTCTACCTCTGCCTCTGAAAAAAACCCTCTGTGAAAAAGCAGAGGAGGCTTGAGATTGGTAAAAGGGCCTGTGGAAAGGCCTACCCCTACCCCTGGGGGCATGCCTTTGTGGAGTGGCATGCTTCTCCTTAGCTTGGGCACTTTTGTAGGTAGTTCTATATTCATCCATCTTTTTCATATAATTTTCTGTTTGATCACCAAACAGAGAATTTCCCGTTACGGGAAATCCATAGCCTTTGACTGAGTATCTTGGGACAGATTAGTGCATCTGAGCCATGCCAACCTACGGAAAGCTACAGAAGTGGCCATGACCCTAGAGGAAACATCATTAACATCAACAGCAGTATGAAATTGAACTTTAGAGGCTTCAATGCCATCAGCAGCCACCTGTTCCAACTCACCAGCCAGCTGGCTCCTGGGTCTGCTTATAGTAACTGCAAAATTGTGTCCCATCTAGACTTCTGATATCTGGCCACATAAGCCATATAATTAGCCTGCCTGAGTCCCAAAGAAGCTGCCATATATTGTTTTTTCACCATGGCATCAATCTTCCTGGAATCCTTATCAGGAGGATGTAGGCCAGGGAATATTAGCCTTGTCACAGGCTGCAGCTTGCACCACACCTACATGACTACACTGCTCAGTGAGAAGTCTGTATCAGGGCCTGATAAGGTATACCTTCTGTCCATTTTTTATCTACAGGAGGGACAGAATGAGGATTTTTAAAATCTTTGTTGTTTGCTTCCTAAATGACTTATGCAAAGGAATAGACAGCCTCCTAGACTCTGGAATATCCATCATTTCAACATAATCAGGCTCCTCTTGCTCATCCACAGCCTCTTCTAAAGGAAGCTGGAGGGTTTCTGCAACCTTTTTGTAAAACATAAAATGAGAAGGGGACTCAGACAGCATAGGGGGAGATTCTAAAGGTCTATCTGGAGAAATGTCCGGTTCAATGGGCACGTCCAGACCTTTCCAGTCACAAACATACTGATTAAATTCCTCCTCCCCCTCATGTGGTTCATAAAAATCCTCAACATCATAATCCTGAACCACTGGGACTGAACGAGCCACCCTTTTCCCAGTTGCAGGGGGTTCGACAGATCCCTGAGACAAAGACTGGACAATCTGAATGGCTTTAGCTATCTCTGCAGCAGTTGGAGAGACAATTTTGTACTCCAGACCTGCTGATTTCTTTGTCTTTTTTGCTGGGACTGGTTCCTCTGAACCAGCCTTCCTTTTGCCCGAGGAAGTCTCGCCCTGGTCAGAGGGCACTCCCTCTGGTCCAGTGGGTACTGGACTGGGCTGGCATCCGGGTCAGCTGACTTTTGGCCTCTCGTCCCTGAGCCGCCCAATCTCTTTCCAGGGTGGCTGCAGGGAATTTTACACCTGGCAGTCTGACAGGAGGTGGTCAAGCCCCAGACAATAAAACACAAGTGGTGTGTGGGTCAGCCTTGGCAAAGGCTTCCCCACAGACATCACAGTGTTGAAACCCAGTGGGCCGTTTTCTTTTGGGTTTCTCAGACATAATGCCAGCCTAACCAAAACTTGCCCTTTGATGGCACTGCTAGAGCAAGACACCCTTATCGTTCCTAACCGTGTCACGGTATTTGAAAAAACCCAAATTAAAAGTTAGGTTTTTTTAGAACCGATAAGAACCGGGAACCGCACTCTAAAAGCCCAACCAACAGTTTGAAACGTATATTTTAACAAACCGATCGGTTCAAAACCGAACCGATAATGAATTTCCACACAGACTTAATTTCTGTACTTACGGTTTACCAGATAGAGCTTTTAACCGAAATGCGGTAAAATAAATACTTTTTGGCGGTTCAAATGAACCGAAAATACTCGCTTGAACCGAGAAATGAACCGAGCTGAAGGAGCTGATCTCCGGAGCGACTGTTCAGTGAAGCGGAGTAAAGAATCTGGCAGTTTCATTTGAAACTGGCCAGATAGAGCTTTGAACAGCGCCCTTGCGCTGTGGAACTCCAGATCACTCTGGAGTTAACTGTTTCCTCTCCGGGGCAGTTCAAGTGTGGGGAATGACTGCAATGGTCCTAATATAGCAAGACTTCATGGTGTTTGAAACAGGGATACTGAACAATTATTTCTGCTCAGTATTCATAACAGATGAGGAGGGGGAGGTGCCTAAACCAAACAAGGGAGAAACTCTGAGTAGGGGGTCAATACCAGTCCATTCACAGAAGAAAGGGTTTTGAAAGAACTCTTGAAACTGAGGGTGGACAAAGCAATGGGGCCTGATGAGATTCACCCAAGAATACTAAAAGAACTAAGGGTAGAACTAGTAACACCACTGACTACTCTCTTTAACATATCATGGGAGGATGGAGTGGTACCTGAGGACTGGAGGAGGGCAAATGTGATTCCACTTCACAAAAGTGGGAGCAGGGCAGAGGCAAGAAACTACAGACCAGTTAGTTTTGACTTCAGTGGTAGGGAAAATGATGGAATCACTTCTGAAGGAAAGAATTGTTGAGTACCTAGAGGCCAGTGGGGCACAGGACCCAAGGCAGCATGGTTTCACAGCAGGAAGGTCATGTCAGATGAACCTAATAGATTTCTTTGACTGGGTGACCAAAGTAGTAGACCAGGGAGGGGCTGTGGATATGGCCTACCTAGATTTTAGCAAGGCATTCAACACAGTCTCACACAAAAGATTAATATACAAGTTAGCCAGCCTTGGAGTGAGTCCTAAGGTGGTAGCCTGGATAAAAAAACTGGCTGGACAACAGGACGCAAAAGATAATAGTAAACGGAGTCCACAGTGAAGAAAGGAGGGTAACTAGCGGGGTACCGCAGGGTTCGGTACTGGGACAGGTCCTCTTTAATATCATTATAAGTGACATTGGAGAGCACCTAGAAGGAAAGGTAGGTCTCTTTACAGATGACACAAAGATCTGCAACAGGGTTGATACACAAGGTGGGGTGGAAAGAATGAAAAGGGACTTGGCAAGGTTGGAGGAATGGTCAAATATGTGACAGCTCAGATCCAATGCAAAGAAGTGCAAGGTAATGCGTCTGGGAAACAGAAACCCAGGTGAAGAGTACACAATAGGGGGTGAGTTAATAACAACAACAAAAATTGACAGAGACCTAGGAGTAATTATATCAGATGACCTAAAGGTGGCCAAGCAATGTGAGAAGGCAGTAAGGAGGGCTGGGGGGATACTGGGATGCATAGGGAGAGGGCATCAACAGTAGAAAACAGGAAGTTGTTATCCCTCTCTACAGACAGTTAGTGAGACCCCATCTGGAGTACTGCGTGCAATTCTGGAGACCCCATCTCTGCAAAGACATAGACAGAGTGGAGGCTGTTCAGAGGAGGGCAACCAAAATGGTGCAAGGTCTGCACCAGAAGACATACGAGGAGAGACTAAAGCAGCTTAATATGTATACCCTTGAGGCAGAAGAGAGAGGGGGTACATGATAGAAACTTTCAAGTATCTCAAGGGAATTAACAAGGTACAAGAGGGTAGTATTTTTCAGAAGAAGAGATGTGCAAGAACAAGGGGGCACAATTAAGACAGAGGGGGGACGTCTCAGAGGTAAAGTTATAAAGTATTTTTTCACAGAGAGAGTTGTGGATACATGGAACAGCCTTCCTGAGGAGGTTGTGGAGTCAGGAACAGTGGGAGAATTCAAGAATGCATGGGACAGGCATAAGACAATTCTAGTGGGGGGCAGGAGGAAGTAAGCTGTTGATTAACTAGAATCTGCTGCTTATCCATCAGGTAGGGAAATGGGCAGACTGGGTGGGCCAAGCTGTCCTTATCTGCCGTCAAATTCTATGTTTCTATGTAGCAGTCTTGTTCCTTATCAACCTGGCATTGCGAAGCACCACCAGAAGATGATTAGAGGACATAGTCAGTCTTCTAGCTGCCTACCCACTCGGTCTGATGGGACCCCTGGGTATAGAAATCACTATCCATGGGGCAGCTCTCCTTTTTGTATTTTATCTTAGTACTTTGTACATTTAACTGCTGTCACTACCCTATTTTCTGTACCTCGCAGGTCATACCTGCAAACAAGTTTAGCTTCACTGTGATTTTTCCTTGTGACCAATGCCTACATAAAAATACAAAAAATAAAAATAAGTTTTTTTGCATTTATGAAGAACACATTTTTTGGAAACATTTTTCACTACTTCATACTTATGGAATTTTGATGACTTGTGCAGGTTTTTTCACTTGTTGCTGATGTGTGCTACAGTTGTAGCTAATGACATGTCCCTATGTGGGGTGGTGGGATCGTTTAACTAGAAAAGGTACAGTAAGTCAGAGCTTGCTTCCAGGTGTGGCCTGGGAACACAAGGAAGTTAAGTGACTTGCTCAGGAGGTCACACAGTATGCAAGTGAGGGCTGAATCTGATGGGATTCAAACTCAGGTCTCCAGGTTTGCAGCTCAGTATCCTTAACCACTACTGTACTGCCTAGCCCAAATTTAATATATTTCAACAAGTTGCGGAAATGTCCCCCCCCCCCCAAGTCTGCAACTTGCAAAAAGTAAAGGAGCATCGCAGATGTTTTTCCTCACTTTTTGTGAAACATGTAGATGTGAACATCTGCAAGTTTCTTCAGCCCCACTCATAATCGATCCCTGGCAGAGTTGGGTAACTTATAATAACTGGTCCACATGTACTCTTCATCTTATTTTAATAAGAACATATAAAATAAAATAACAAGCAACTCATTCAGTGTCTTTAGAATCTTATTTAATTTTTACTTTGTTTCTTAGAGTTTCCTGAGCGCATAAACATGCTTAATGAATGAGTATTACCAAGTTATCAAAAGTAATACAAGGTAATATGAAAAGTAATATGCATTACAGTTACAGTTACTGATTAGTTTTTATGACAGAGTAATCAGTAACTGTAACTGATTACATTTCTTTGAGAGTAACTAGTAACTGTACCTGATCACTTTTTAAAACTAACTTACACAACTCTGTTTATTTGTGCTTTTAAGGTATAGGGAAGCCCTCTGAAATAAATAACTGGTAAAATGAATTGATCTGTCTTCAAAAAGTGAGATAGAATTATACCCAGATAGGTGGAATATAATATTATGTAGACCCGTTGACAAAACAGGCTTATTAAATGAATAATTGTGCTGTACACAATTTTCCCAGGATTATTGATTACATGTCATCATGGGTTGACAGAATTACCTAAAAGTTATCAAGAAACATTGTGTGTTGGGCCAGCCACTGGACCAGTGCATAGCATGTTGTGTTCCAGTGCCAGTGACTCACACTTGGGGACAAGCTCGTGGAGCTGACTGGGCAGCATGAGGATGGGTGTGCCAGCACTGTCACATACCACTGCTCTGAGGGTGGGCAGGTGTGGGGTAGTGTTCTGTCACACATGTGACACCTTGTAACATGGTGGGGAGCCTTCCCTAACAAGGTGTTCACATGCATGTCATGGACTTATGGGCGACATAGTGCATCAGGAAAAGTGGGTTGGCAGGAAAAATTAGTCTTGAAATACCTCCACTATTCTGTTTATTCCATTTCCAAAGGGACCTGTATAAATGAAGATACAATTTCACAATCACAAAAAGGGAAATTTATTTTTTTTTAAACTATATTACAGACTGCATGAAAATGTATAAGTGAGATGCAGTGGGGACCTCATGAGTGGTGTAAAAAGCATGAGTAGAGATAAATCATTTGTCACACAAGGTCCCCTCTGAGTATTTCATTTATGCAATCAGATAGGACCTTAAATAATAATTTTTTTAGCTTTAAAAAAAATATTATTTCTAAACGTCTATGGGTTTCTTTTTTGAACTAATGGTACTGTGCGTCCCCCATCCCATTTGCCATAGCCAATGCCATGGACATGGTGCCAGGGTGACAAGCTTACACTGTGATGTGGCAGTTCACTGGTGCCACAGAAATTCTACAGAAATTACAAACCACCACCACAGAAATACTGAACTTGTAAATGATAATCTCAAAGTGTTGCAGAAAAATTGGGGCCTTGATTGGAAGGCCATTCGATAGTAGGAGGAGAGAGGTAATACTACCTCTCTATAGATCACATGTGAGAACCCCATCTGGAGTACTGTGCCCGGTTCTGGAATCCTCACCTGAGGTAAAGCAGAGACAGGCTGCATGCAGTCCAGAGTAGGGGAAACCAAAAAGATTCAGGGTAAACAGGGCAGATCCTGTGAGGATCAAAGTAGGGCACTGAACATACACTCACTATAGGCTAGATGGGAGAGGAGTGACATGACAGAGACCCTCAAGTTCCTGAAGGGAATATGGAAGGTAAACTGTGAGTAGAGATGCAGTGAATTTAAAATCCACTGATGAAGTGAACGCGAAGTGGCCACTTCACGTTGGCACTTTGCTACGTGGAGTGCCCCATAGGAAAGGCTCACTTCACATTGTTATTATTACTTCACGTAGTCATTCTGCCTTAAACATGAAGTAAGACAGAGTGACAACAATATTGGCAGCATCCCACCCACGCAGTCACCAGAATGAATGTGCATCCCCAAAGTGCTACTGTCTTGTGTCCAGAAAATTCCCCAGTACTGATGAAGTGAAATGAGAGTATAACAAGAAATGCAAAGTTTCCCAGAATTAATGGTGCCATGCAAACGCAGACAGATTAAGATTGAGCTGCACATTCAAGGGATGCATACAAAAAGGCACAACACCACCTAACCAGTGCTCATAAGTCACAAATCCAAATCTGGAAAGGAATACATTTTGCCAGTTGGGGGATTAGTGCACTGCAGTAACAATCCACTACCAGTAAAGATACCACAAAGTATAAAAAAGTTCATGCAGGTGCGGTGGATAGCAGAATCACACTGCTGCAATTACTCTGTAACACAATAAAAGGTATCTGATTTAATGGCATGCATTGCACACACACTCACACGCACACTCAAGTAATGCGTAGCAAATTTAAAACCTTTAGAAATATAACCAAATGTTTTAAACAGACAAATTGTACACTGCTGCACCACAACAATCAACAAAAAAATGTCAAGAATTACTAAAAATATTACTGTGTACATTAACATAGTTACACAAGAAAAATATAACCAAAGCAGAAAGACTGCCTTTTTCTCCCAGTTAATCTACCTACACCACAAATACGCCCCACCCCAAAGCACACTTCACAATACACAGACTGACTGTTCTAAATTAAAAGTCAAAATCTACACACAATAAACACTTGATGATATAAGCACAGAAGGGTTTCCTGCAATTGATGTACTAAATTTTGAGCAAAAAATATTACTCAAAAAGGCATTTTAAACAGCTTTTAGAGGTTCTGAATCACAGAGCTCTGAGAAGAGCAAACTGTCTCCAGTTACCACTGCACACACACTACCCAGGCCAGAACTAAGGCTGTGCCGAACAATCTAGAGCTCATGTGGCCTGCAATCCCATGAATAACTGCAGAATTTCATTTGGAGCTCAATTACAGGGCAAAGGGAGGGGAATTACATTGATTTCAATGTACTTCACCTTAAAATTGGTGGAGAATTAGTTTGGCAAAGGTGGAATAATGCAAAGTCATTGGTTTCAATGGACTTCGTGTTCCTCATTATGAAGTGAAGTACTTCACTTCATATTGTGAAGTTCTCCGAGGATTCCGCATTACTCAGTGAATCCCTTCACGGAGCAAATTGGAGCCACTTCGCCCACCACTACTTACAGTACTGTAACTTACATGCTGTATGGGAAGGAATGCTAATGCCTATGGCTGTACTTCCCCGATAAGCTGTAGCACAAAACTCCCTGACTTAAAAATGCTTATTAATGAGTACAATGGTGGAGTGGTGAAGCCTGGAGAGACACTATAAAACAGGCTTACAATACATCCAAGTAACTAGCAAAAAAATCGGTGTTATGATTCGTGCCGTGATCATGAATCATGATTTGTGACCGTGATTGTTGAAGAACGTGATTTGGTGTCAACGGTGTGAGATAACCAATATGGAACTGTATTGGGAACGCGAATGCCTACGGTTGTACTTTCCTGATGAGCTGTAGCACAAACTGCCTGACTTTAAAACGCTCATTAATGAGTACAATGGTGGGGTGGTGAAAGCTGGAGAGATACTACAAAACATGCTTACAAAACATCCAAGTAACTAGTAAAAAAATTAATGTTGTGATTCGTGACATGATCATGAATTATGATTTGTGACTGCATTTGTGACCGTGATGATGAAGAACGTGATTTGTAACACGAGTGATGCGTGACTCCTAACTTAAAAATGCATATTATGCACCACACCTGTCCAGTACTTTGAAGGGAAGCCAAAGAAACAACTGTGACTTAAGTTACAGATGGAGATTGGGCCCTAAAGAGATGCAAATGCACAGACAGATTAAGACTGCACCGCGCACTGAAGAGATGCAGATGCAAAGGCACAACACCTAACCAGTGCTCGCCATCAGAAATTCAAATCTTGAAAAGAGTACCTTTGTCGGTTGGGGCAGGCTGCAGGGGGGGCAGTGTACTGCACTGCTGCAGTAACAGTCACTAGTACTAGTACCAGTAAAGATACCACAAAGAAGTACAAAAATCACACAGCCGCAGTGGATAGCAGGTTCACATTGCTGAAATTATTATGTGGCACAATGAAAGGTGTCTGATTTGATGACACACGTCACACACATACTCACACACACACTAAGTAACGCGTAGAAAATTGAAAACTTCAGTAATATAACCACATATTTTAAACAAACTAAAATTATGCACTGCTGCAGCACAACAATCAGCAAAAAAATGGCAAGAATTATTGAAAATATTACTGTGTGTACGTTAACACAGTTATACAAGAAAAATATCACCAAAACAGAAAGCGTTGTCTTTTTCTTCAAGTTAATCTACCTACACCACAGATACGCCCCTCCCCCAAAGCACACTTCCACTGTCTTTCAGTACACAGACTGAATGTTGTACATCAACATTCAAAATCCACACACAAACAATAAACACTGGATGATATGAGCACAGGAGGGTTTCCTATAATTGATGAACTAAAGTTGCAGCAAAAAAAATGACTCAAAAAGGCTTTTTTAACAGCTTTTAAAAGGTTTGAATCGCGAGAGCTCTCAGAGCAGATTGTCTCCTATAGCTTCCTACACACTACTACCCCAAACTGAGGCTGTGCAGAACAATCTAGAGCCCATGTGACCTGAAATCCCATGAATCACTGCAAATTCGCTCTTGGAGCTTAGAACAAGGAGAAGTGAAGAAAGTACATGTATTTCAATGTATTTCGTCTTATGAATTAGTGGATTAGTGGTTTGGGAAGGTGGAGTACATGAAGTCATTGTTTTCAATGGACTTTGCGTTCTACATTATAACGTGAGCACTCCGCGAATTCGCCTTCACTCTGCGAATCACTTCGCGGAGTGAATTGGGACCACTTCACCCATCTCTAACTGTGAGGCACTATTCAGCAGGAATGGTAGGTCAGAAACAAGAAGGTATGAATGTAAGCTGGCGGGGGTGGGGATTCAGGAGGGTTGCTAGAAAGCTTTACTTTACTGTGAGAGTGACTGAGCCCTGGAATAACTACCAGCAGATGTGGTGGGCACAAAAACATTAATGGGTTCAAGACGCTCTGTAACAGGAGAAAGAGCTTAATAGTTTGTCAGGTGGCTAGCAGTAAGGCAGGGAGTGAGGGGGGAGGGCAAATACCCCGTCTGGACAATAGGTCATGGGGTAGAGTAGGGTGAGACTGGGCAGATTGGATGGGCCAATGGTCTTTTTCTGCTGGCATTGTCTATGTTTCTATGTTTCTATAGTCTTAATACCATTCTCTACCAATTTAACATTTTGTCATCTGCCCAGTAATTGGTCAGCTTTCTAAGCAACTTCATATGTTGCACTGTGTCGAAGGCCTTGCTAAATTAAAGTATTTCATCATTGCTACACTTTCCTGATCTGTGTTCTTGGTTATCCAGTCAAATACATCTGTCAGATTAGTTTGACATTAAGTCCCCCTTTACACACCACCTACCCCCTATTGTTGATTGTTATGCGATAAGATAAAACTTTTCATTATGTTTCTTTTCTAATTTATATTTCTTGCTTAATATACAGCGCCACATGTAGAGGAAGTTGTCTGTCAAGGTATGTTACTAGATTTGCATTACTGTAGTTTAACTTTAATGCATTTGTATATATTTAAGCAATAAAAAGTGACATGGTGTACATTGTGTTGTGATAATGATACACCATACAGTATGTGTGTTGATGTACAAGGCCACAGGTGGAGTTATTGCACAATGTTAGAAATGCTGTTATCCAAGCACAAAGCACACATGCTGGAATGTCTTATTGTGATTATGAAATGGGTAATAAGACATGTTTTTAACTTTTAAGTAATTGATGTTTACAAAAAATTTAATAAAAAACATTAACACTATTGTTGTGAATGAAAAAAGTTTAATTGCTATGTGTATTGTTATCAGCAGGAAATACGTTGTTTCAATTCTGCATGTAAACGGCCACGGTCTGAAATCCAGAAGTAAGGGATAGTGTGATGGCAAGGGGCAGTTTAATTGGAGAATAAGGGGATACATGATGCTGAGGTATATGATAGCGCTTTCATCAGTATGAGTGGCAAATGAGCTCAGGGTTACATTACATTTCACCAATATGTTTTTTTTTATATTTACTAGGTAATGTAACAAACAAAAAAGTGTTTATTGTTGTTTGAAGTTTTACTCTTTGAAGGATGTTGTTTAGGTACAGTTTCAGTCAGAATCTGTGTCCGATATTACAGGTCTTGCTCTTTTCTTACTGATATCTGGAGGATTGCCACCTGAAAAAGAGAAAGAATATTTTAGTATTTAATTTTTTCATTGGGTGGTGTGTATTTTTTTGGGGGGGGATTATACTTACTTTGAACGATGTTAAATGTTGTGGGTCGGATATTCAGACTGCACCAGGCAGTGGTGCAAGCCTGGGTACAGTGCAACTGTGATGCATTGGGACCAGGTCCAGGTGATATTCAGTGGGGATGCACCATGGCGCTGCACCATTGAATATGGCATGGCAAGCACACATATAGCGCATGGTGTGTGCCGGCACAAGCCACAGCAAAGGAACATGGGGATGCACCAGTGCAAGTGCAGTTGAGCTAGGTGTATCACCCATGATAGTCAGCAGGGTCATGCAAATGAGGGGCCATAATAATATTGAGTACAAAGGGCCATTTGCATGTCACTGTCTTCAGTACATGCCTTGCCAGGGCAGCCTGACTTCCACCTGGCACCCTGCACAGCATGACATGTGCTAGGGGATCTCGGGGCATCCCCCGGCCCGTAGCCGCCATTGTGTGGCAGAAATGTAAAAAGATATCCCTGGTAGTCTAGTGGCCCACCCCAGTCCCTGATTCACTGATGAATATAACATGTGACCATCCCTGGTGGTCTAGTGGTCCCCCCTCCCACCTGAGTCCCCAATGCCCTGTAACATGTAATGATGCCTGTCCCTGGTGGACTAGTGGAACCCTCCACCAATCGTTGACCAATTGCCGTGATTGCGGTAAATGCGTATTACTACATTCCCTGGTAGTCTAGTGGATCCCTTTTCCAAGTCTCTGATGACGGTAAAATGCATACGTCATTCCCTGGTGATACAGTGGCACCCCCCAACCCACCTACCCACACAGGACCCCTTCCCCACTCCACTCCATCCCTCCCGTCATTGGTGGGCGTCTGCATCCCACCCGCATACTGCCTGACCGCCCGCCGAATGACAGAAACGGTATTGGCTATAAGCCCATTGGTCCCCTGTGTGGAGGGCATACTGTACTAGACAGTCCCAAATATGTGAATGATATGCATATGCATATGCGGCACAACCCAATATTCAGCAGAAAAAATTGTCCAGAGAGCAGTACAGGAAGGCAGTGCCGAGCTGTGTTTTGAAAAAGGTGCCTTGTGTACTTCCTTTCTCAGTGGGAATCTGCAGCATCCAATCAGGAAGCAGCCACAGTTCCATGAGCCAGTCCAATTATGGGGATTGAAGCCTGACTGCTCGGAGTTAGGAGCTGACCAAACATACCTGCTTTCCTTGGTCAGGGGATGGCAGACTGGATGCAGAGGTCTTGCCGCCGGCAGGTAGCAGCACCAGGACCACTCAGCTGAGGTGGAGAGCCTTGTTTGGGCTTGTGTGTGCTTCCCTTGGTCAGAGGGAGGTGGGCTGGATGCTGAGGTCCTGCCACCAGCAGGTAGCAGCACCACGACCACTCAGCTGAAGTGGAGAGCCTTGTTTGGGCTTGTGTCTAAAATAGAGCAGAAAAAAAAATAGGTGGGCTGTTAGATGAAAAGCCAGAGACAAAGGTCAAGTAAATTGGTGGGAGGGCCCTGGGCAATTTAGTGCTCAGGGCAGAAGTAGGTGCAAATAGTGGGAGAGAAAGGTTCCTGCAGAGAGGTCTGGTCAAAGGTGCCAAGTGGGAATTTAGCAAAACAAAAGGCTGATTCAGGAGGTTGGGGGGCCCCTTCAATGGGACAAGGGAGAGCTGGGAAGGAGGCGTGTGGTGGAGAGGACTCAGGGTAGTCTGAAATGGGTAAAGAAGATGGCCGAAAATGCAAGGCAATATTTACAGAATGTGCTGGTTCAGGAGAGGGAATCAGGGGTCCAGTAGATGGCAGAGAAACATTGTGGGGAATAAGGATGAATGAGAGCAACTGTGATGCGAAAAGTGTGGCACAGCAAACAGCAGGCAGTAGTCAGTTCTAGCTATTCTAAAATACTGGGCAATTAGCAGAAAAAATTCAGTAGTGCAAGTAGTAAGCTACATAAATGTCAGGCAGTCAGTTAAAGTTAGCTACAACTCTGTTAGGCAATTCCTACATATACAGTGCAATAGTTTAAAGGTAAAATGTTTAAGCAATAGAAATATACAGTATAGCAAGGCATAAGCTATATAGAAGTCAGGCCTAGCTAATACAGCAGGCTAAACAGCCGACAATTCCAGTAGGAGAGAAAAAAAAAATATATATATATATATATATATTTCCACATGAGCAGTAAATTCAGCAGAAAAAATTGTCCGGAGAGCAGTACAGTAAGGCACAGGCCGAGCTGTGTTGTGAAAAAGGCGCCTTGTGTGCTTCCTTTCTCACTGGGGATCTGCAGCATCCAATCGAGAAACAGCCATAGTCCCCAGGAGCCAGTCCAATTATGGGGATTGAAGCCTGACAGCTCCGAGCTAGGAGCTGACCAAACATACCTGCTTTCCTTGGTCAGGGGGTGGCGGGCTGGATAAAGAGGTCCTGCCGCCAGCAGGCTGCAGCACCAGGGCCACTCAGCTGAAGTGGAGAACCTTGTTTGGGCTTGTGTCTGCTTTCCTTGGTCAGAGGGAGGGGGGGCTGGATGCAGAGGTCCTGCCGCCAGCAGGTAGCAGTGCCAGGGCCACTCAGCTGAAATGGAGAGCCTTCTTTGGGCTTGTGTCTAAAATAGAGCAGAAAAAAAAATGTGGGCCATTAGTTAAAAAGCCAGAGGCAAAGATCAAGTTAATTGCTGGGAGGGCCATGGGCAATTTAGTGCTTAAGGCAGGAGTAGGTGCAAATAGTGGGAGATAAAGGTTCCTGCAGAAAGGTCTAGTCAAAGGTGCCATGTGGGAATCTAGCAAAACAAAAGGCTAATTCAGGAGATTGGGAGGGCCCGTTCAATGGGACCAGGGAGAGCTGGGAAGGAGGCGTGTGGTGGAGAGGACTCAGGGTAGTCTGGAATGGGTAGAGAAGATGGCCGAAAATGCCAGGCAATTTTTACAGAATGTGTTGGTTCAGGGGGGTGTCAGGAGAGGGAATCAGGGGTCCAGTAGATGGCAGAGAAACTTTGTGGGGAATAAGGATGAATGTGAGGAACTGTGATGGGAAAAGAGTGGCAGAGCAAGCAGCAGGCAGTAGTCAGTTCTAGCTATTCTACAATACTGAGCAATTAGCAGAAAAAATTCAGTAGTGCAAGCAGTAAGCTATATAAACATCCATCAGTCACTTAAAGTTCGCTACAACTCTGTTAGGCAATTCCTACAGATACACTGCAATAGTTTAAAGGTAAAATGTTTAAGCAATAGAAATATTCAGTAGTGCGAGACATAACCTATATAGAAGTCAGGCCTAGCTAATACAGCAGGCTAAACAGCCAAAAAGGCCAGGATTAGAGCAAAAGAAAACTATATATATATATATTTCCACATGAGCAGTAAATTCTGCAGAAAAAATTGTCCAGAGAGCAATACAGCAAGGCAGTGGCCCAGCTGTGTTTTGAAAAAGGCACCTTGTATGCTTCCGTTCTCAGTGGGGTTCTGCAGCATCCAGTTGGGAAGTAGCCACAGTCCCCAGGAGCCAGTCCAATTACGGGTATTAAAGCCTGGCAGCTCTGAGCTTGGAGCTGACAAAACGTACCTGCTTTCCTTGGTCAGGGAGTGGCGGGCTGGATGCAGAGGTCCTGCCGTCAGGTTGCAGTGCCAGAGCCACTCAGCTGAAGTGGAGAGCCTTGTTTGGGCTTGTCTCTCCGTTCCTTGGTCAGGGGGTGGCGGGCTGGAAGCAGAGGTCCTGCCGCCAGCAGGTAGCAGCGCTAGGGCCATTCAGCTGAAGTGCAGAGCCTTGTTTGGGCTTGTCTCTCCGTTCCTTGGTCAGGGGGTGGCGGGCTGGAAGCAGAGGTCCTGCCGCCAGCAGGTAGCAGCGCTAGGGCCATTCAGCTGAAGTGCAGAGCCTTGTTTGGGCTTGTGCATAAAATAGAGCAGAAAAAAAAGGCAGTCCATTAGTTAAAAAGCCAGAGACAAAGGTCAAGTAGATTGGAGGGAGGGCCCTGGGCAATTTTGTGCTCTGGGCAGGACTAGGTGCAAATAGTGGGAGAGAAAAGTTCCTACAGAGAGGTCTGGTCAAAGGTGTTAGGTGGGAATTTAGAAAACAAAACACTGATTCAGTAGATTGTGGGGAGGCCCTTTCAATGGGTCCATGGAGAGCTGGGAAGGAGGCGTGTGGTGGAGAGGACTCTGGGAGTTCGGAACGGGTAGAGAAGATGGCTGAAAATGCCAGGCAATATTTACAGAATGTGCTGGTTCAGGGGATGTCAGGAGAGGGAATCAGGGGTCCAGTAGATGGTAGAGAAACATTGTGAGGAATAAGAATGAATGAGAGGAACTGTGATGGGAAAAGTGCGGCAGAGCAAACAGCAGGCAGTGGTCAGTTCTAGCTATTCTACAATACTGGGCAATTAGCAGAAAAAATAGAGTAGTGCAAGTAGTAAACTATATAAACATCAGGCAGTCAGTTAAAGTTCGCTACAACTCTGCTAGGCAATTCCTACATACTGTATACAGTGCAATAGTGTAAAGGTAAAATGTTTAAGGAATAGAAATATTCAGTAGTGCAAGACATAAGCTATATAGAAGTCAGGCCTAGCTAACACAGCAGGCTAAACAGCCGAAAATTCCAGGAGGAGAGAAAACAAAAAAAATAATATATATATATATATATATATATATATATACACATATATATGTAATTTCCACATGAGCAGTAAATTCAGCAGAAAAACTGTCCAGAGATGAGTACAGCAAGGCAATGGGAAGCTGTGTTTTGAAAAAGGCACCTTGTGTGCTTCCTTTCTCACTGGGGATCTGCAGCATCCAATCGAGAAACAGCCATAGCCCCCAGGAGCCAGTCCAATTACGGGGATTGAAGCCTGACAGCTCCAAGCTAGGCGCTGACCAAACATACCTGCTTTCCTTGGTCAGGTGGTGGCGGGCTGGATAAAGAGGTCCTGCCGCCAGCAGGTTGCAGTGCCAGGGCCACTCAGCTGAAGTGGAGAGCCTTGTTTGGGCTTGTGTCTGCTTTCCTTGGTCAGAGGGGGGGGGCTGGATGCAGAGGTCCTGCCGCCAGCAGGTAGCAGCGCCAGGGCCACTCAGCTGAAATGGAGAGCCTTCTTTGGGCTTGTGTCTAAAATAGAGCAGAAAAAAAAAATGTGGGCCAATAGTTAAAAAGCCAGAGGCAAAGGTCAAGTTAATTGCTGGGAGGGCCATGGGCAATTTAGTGCTCAAAGCAGGAGTAGGTGCAAATAGTGGGAGAGAAAGGTTCCTGCAGAGAGGTCTAGTCAAAGGTGCCATGTGGGAATCTAGCAAAACAAAAGGCTAATTCAGAAGGTTGGGGGGCCTCTTCAATGGGATCAGGGAGAGCTGGGAAGGAGGCGTGTGGTGGAGAGGACTCAGGGTAGTCTGGAATGGGTAGAGAAGATGGCTGAAAATGCCAGGCAATTTTTACAGAATGTGCTGGTTCAGGGGGGTGTCAGGAGAGGGAATCAGGGGTCCAGTAGATGGCAAAGAAACTTTGTGGGGAATAAGGATGAATGTGAGGAACTGTGATGGGAAAAGAGTGGCAGAGCAAACAGCAGGCAGTAGTCAGTTCTAGCTATTCTACAATACTGAGCAATTAGCAGAAAAAATTCAGTAGTGCAAGTAGTAAGCTATATAAACATCCATCAGTCACTTAAAGTTTGCTACAACTTTGTTAGGCAATTCCTACAGATACTCTGCAATAGTTTAAAGGTAAAATGTTTAAGCAATAGAAATATTCAGTAGTGCAAGACATAACCTATATAGAAGACAGGCCTAGCAAATACAGCAGGCTAAACAGCCGAAAAGGCCAGGAGTAGAGCAAAAGAAAACTATGTATATATATGTATACATATATATATATTTCCACATGAGCAGTAAATTCTGCAGAAAAAATTGTGCAGAGCAGTACAGCAAGGCAGTGGCCCAGCTGTGTTTTGAAAAAGGCACCTTGTATGCTTCCTTTCTCATTGGGGTTCTGCAGGATCCAGTTGGGAAGTAGCCACAGTCCCCAGGAGCCAGTCCAATTACGAGTATTAAAGCCTGGCAGCTCTGAGCTTGGAGCTGACAAAACATACCTGCTTTCCTTGGTCAGGGGGTGGCGGGCTGAATGCAGAGGTCCTGCCAACAGGTTGCAGTGCCAGGGCCACTCAGCTGAAGTGGAGAGCCTTGTTTGGGCTTGTCTCTCTGTTCCTTGGTCAGGGGCTGGCAGGCTGGAAGCAGAGGTCCTGCCGCCAGCAGGTAGCAGCGCCAGGGCCATTCAGCTGAAGTGCAGAGCCTTGTTTGGGCTTGTGCATAAAATAGAGCAGAAAAAAAAGGCAGTCCATTAGTTAAAAAGCCAGAGACAAAGGTCAAGTAGATTGGAGGGAGGGCCCTGGGCAATTTTGTGCTCTGGGCAGGACTAGGTGCAAATGGTGGGAGAGAAAAGTTCCTACAGAGAGGTCTGGTCAAAGGTGTTAGGTGGGAATTTAGCAAAACAAAACACTGATTCAGGAGATTGGGGGGGGAGGCCCTTTCAATGGGTCCATGGAGAGCTGGGAAGGAGGCGTGTGGTGGAGAGGACTCTGGGAGTTCGGAACGGGTAGAGAAGATGGCTGAAAATGCCAGGCAATATTTACAGAATGTGCTGGTTCAGGGGGAGTCAGGAGAGGGAATCAGGGGTCCAGTAGATGGCAGAGAAACATTGTGAGGAATAAGGATGAATGAGAGGAACTGTGATGGGAAAAGTGCGGCAGAGCAAACAGCAGGCAGTGGTCAGTTCTAGCTCTTCTACAATACTGGGCAATTAGCAGAAAAAATAGAGTAGTGCAAGTAGCAAGCTATATAAACATCAGACAGTCAGTTAAAGTTCGCTACAACTCTGCTAGGCAATTCCTACATACTGTATACAGTGCAATAGTGTAAAGGTAAAATGTTTAAGGAATAGAAATATTCAGTAGTGCAAGACATAAGTTATATAGAAGTCAGGCCTAGCTAATACAGCAGGATAAACAGCCGAAAATTCCTGGAGGAGAGGAAACAAAAAAAATATATATATATATATATATATATATATATATATATGTAATTTCCACATGAGCTGTAAATTCAGCAGAAAAATTGTCCAGAGATGAGTACAGCAAGGCAGTGGGAAGCTGTGTTTTGAAAAAGGTGCCTTGTGTGCATCTTTTCTCAGTGGGGATCTGCAGCATCCAATCGGGAAGCAGCCACAGTCCCCAGGAGCCAGTCCAGTTACTGGGATTGAAGCCTAACGGCTCCAAGCTAGGAGATGACCAAACGTACCTGCTTGCCTTGGTCAGGGGGTGGCGGGCTGGATGCAGAGGTCCTGTCGCCAGGAGGTAGCAGTGCCAGGGCCACTCAGCTGAAGTGGAGAGCCTTGTTTGGGCTTGTCTGCTTTCCGTGGTCAGGGGGTGGCGGGCTGGATGCAGAGGTCTTGCGTCAGCAGGTAGCAGTGCGAGGGCCATTCAGCTGAAGTGGAGAGCTTTGTTTGGGCTTGCGTCTGCTTTCCTTTGTCAAGGGGTTGTGGGCTGGATGCAGAGGTCCTGCCACCAGCAGCTAGCAGCACCAGGGACACTCAGCTGAAGTGGAGAGCCTTGTTTGGGCCAGTGTCAGCCTTCCATGGTCAAGGGGTGGCTGGCTGGATGCAAAGGTCCTGCTGCCAGCAGGTTACAGCACCAGGGCCACTCAGCTGAAGTGGAGAGCCTTGTTTGGGCTAGTGTCTGCTTTCCTTGGTCAGGGGATGGCGGGCTGAATGCAGAGGTCCTGCCGCCAGTAGGTAGCAGTGCCAGGGCCTCTCAGCTGAAGTGTAGAGCATTGTTTGGGCTTGTGTCTCAAATACAGCAGAAAAAAAAAGGTGGGCCGTTAGTTAAAAAGCCAGAGACAAAGGTCAAGTAAATTGGTGGGAGGGCCCTGGGCAATTTAGTGCTCAGGGCAGGAGTAGGTGCAAATAGTGGGAGAGAAAGGTTCCTGCAGAGAAGTCTGGTCAAAGATGCCAGGTGGGAATTTAGCAAAACAAATGGCTGATTCAGGAGGTTGGGGGGGGGCCCTTCAATGGGACCAGGGAAAGCTGGGAGGGAGGCGTGTGGTGGAGAGGACTCGGGGTTGTCTGGAATGGGTAGAGAAGATGGCTGAAAATGCCAGGCAATATTTACAGAATGTGCTGGTTCAGGGGGGTGTCAGGAGAGGGAATCAGGGGTCCAGTAGATGGCAGAGAAACATTGTGGGGAATAAGGATGAATGAGAGGAACTATGAAGGGAAAAGTGTGGCAGAGTAAACAGCAGGCAGTAGTCAGTTCTAGCAATTCTACAATACTGGGCAATTGGCAAAAAAAATTCAGTAGTGCAAGTAGTAAGCCATATAAACATCAGAGAGTCAGTTAAAGTTCGCTACAACTCTGCTAGGCAATTTCTACATCTACAGTGCAATAGTTTAAAGGTAAAATGTTTAAGCAATAGAAACATTCAGTAGTGCAAGACAGAAGCTTTATGGAAGTCAGGTCTAGCTAATACAGCAGACTAAACAGCCGAAAATTCCAGGAGGAGAGAAAAAAAAATATATCTATATATATATAGATATATTTCCACATGAGCAGTAAAGTCAGCAGAAAAAATTGTCCAGAGAGCAGTACAGCAAGGCAGTGGCTGAGCTATGTTTTGAAAAAGGTACCTTGTGTGCTTCCTTTCTCATTGGGGATCTACAGCATCCAATTGGGAAGCAGCCACAGTCCCCAGGAGCCAGTCCTATTATGGGGTATGAAGCCTGACAGCTCAGAGCTAGGAGCTGACCAAACGTACCTGCTTTCCTTGGTCAGCAGGTGGCGGGCTGGATGCAGAGGTCCTGCCGCCAGCAGGTAGCAGGGCCAGGACCACTCAGTTGAAGTGGAGAGCCTTGTTTCGGCTTGTGTGTGCTTCTCTTGACTAGGGGGTGGCGGGCTGGAGGCAGAGGTCCTGCCGCTAGCAGGTAGCACCTCCAGTGCCACTTAGCTGAAGTGATTAGCCTTGTTTGGGCTTGTGTCTGCTTTCCTTGGTCGGGGGGGCGGGCTGGATGCAGAGGTCCTGCCGCCTGCAGGTAGCACCGCCAGGGCCACTCACCTGAAGTGGAGAGCCTTGTTTGGGCTTATGTCTAAAATAGAGTGGAAAAAAAAGGTGGTCCGTTAGTTAAAAAGCCAGAGGCAAAGGTCAAGTAAATTGATGGGAGGGCCCTGGGCTATTTAGTGCTCAGGGCAGGAGTAGGTGCAAATAGTGGGAGAGAAAGGTTCCTGCAGAGAAGACTGGTCAAAGGTGCCAGGTGGGAATTTAGCAAAACAAAAGGCTGATTCAGGAGGTTAGGGGGCCCCTTCAATGGGACAAGGGAGAGCTGGGAAGGAGGCATGTGGCGGAGAGGAATCAGGGTAGTCTGGAATGGGTAGAGAAGATGGACGAAAATGCCAGGCAATATTTACAGATTGTGCTGCTTCGGTGGGGGGGGGGAGGTGGTGTCAGGAGAGGGAGGCAGGGGTCCAGTAGATGGCAGAGAAACATTGTGGGGAATAAGGATGAATGAGAGGAACTGTGTTGGGAAAAGTGTGGCAGAGCAAACAGCAGGCAGTGGTCAGTTCTAGCTATTCTACAATACCGGGCAATTACCTGTAGCAGAAATAATTCAGTAGTGCAAGTAGTAAGCTATATAAACGTCAGGCAGTCAGTTAAAGTTTGCTACAACTCTGTTAGGCAATTCCTACATATACAGTGCAATAGTTTAAAGGTAAAATGTCTAAGGAATAGAAACATTCAGTAGTGCAAGACACAATTATATAGAAGTCAGGTCTAGCTAATACAGCAGGCTGAACAGCCGAAAATTCCAGGAGGAGAGAAAAAAAAATATATCTATCTATATATAGATAGATATATTTCCACATGAGCAGTAAATTCAGCAGAAAAAATTGTCCAGAGTGCAGTACAGCAAGGCAGTGGCTGAGCTATGTTTTGAAAAAGGCACCTTGTGTGCTTCCTTTCTCATTGGGGATCTACAGCATCCAATTGGGAAGCAGCCACAGTCCCCAGGAGCCAGTCCTATTATGGTGTATGAAGCCTGACAGCTCAGAGATAGGAGCTGACCAAACGTACCTGCTTTCCTTGGTCAGCAGGTGGCGGGCTGGATGCAGAGGTCCTGCCGCCAGCAGGTAGCAGGGCCAGGACCACTCAGTTGAAGTGGAGAGCCTTGTTTCGGGCTTGTGTGTGCTTCCCTTGGCTAGGGGGTGGCGGGCTGGAGGCAGTGGTCCTGCCGCTAGCAGGTAGCACCGCCAGGGCCACTCACCTGAAGTGGAGAGCCTTGTTTGGGCTTGTGTCTAAAATAGAGCAGAAAAAAAAGGTGGTCCGTTAGTTAAAAAGCCAGAGGCAAAGGTCAAGTAAATTGATGGGAGGGCCCTGGGCTATTTAGTGCTCAGGGCAGGAGTAGGTGCAAATAGTGGGGAGAGAAAGGTTCCTGCAGAGAAGACTGGTCAAAGGTGCCAGGTGGGAATTTAGCAAAACAAAAGGCTGATTCAGGAGGTTAGGGGGCCCCTTCAATGGGACAAGGGAGAGCTGGGAAGGAGGCGTGTGGGAGGAGGAATCAGGGTAGTCTGGAATGGGTAGAAGATGGCGAAAATGCCAGGCAATATTTACAGATTGTGCTGCTTTGGTGGGGGGGGGGGGGTGTCAGGAGAGGGAGGCAGGGGTCCAGTAGATGGCAGAGAAACATTGTGGGGAATAAGGATGAATGAGAGGAACTGTGTTGGGAAAAGTGTGGCAGAGCAAACAGCAGGCAGTGGTCAGTTCTAGCTATTCTACAATATTGGGCAATTACCTGTAGCAGAAAAAATTCAGTAGTGCAAGTAGTAAGCTATATAAACATCAGGCAGTCAGTTAAAGTTTGCTACAACTCTGTTAGGCAATTCATACATATACAGTGCAATAGTTTAAAGGTAAAATGTTTAAGGAATAGAAATATTCAGTAGTGCAAGACATAAGCTATATAGAAGTCAGGCCTAGCTAATATAGCAGGCTAAACAGCTGAAAATTCCAGGAGGAGAAAAAAAAATATATATATATATATATATGTAACTCCCAGGTGGCGCTATCCCAAGGGCTACTACCCCTGCCTGCTTGACTACTGACAGGTTGAAGGGCCTAGATTCTAAGGTGGGTGCCTCCACCCAGAGGTCAGGGTTTGTAGTGGTTAGACTAGTTGGTCACAGCCCTCTGAGACACTGATAACCCTTTTATCCCTTTTAGTGACTCACACAATGCACAGAATTTATAGTCGCATTACCCCACATGTACACACTGTTCAAACATAAAGTACCACTTACCCTCGAGTCTAATTCTGAGGTTCATCTCCGAAGACCCCCTGAAAATAAGGTTAAACAGCATACACAAACCAATACAGTGTTTCTTATGTAGGTACTGACACTTCAGACACTTTAAAGTTCAACAACATCAAATCTGGTTTATTTAGGGAAAGTAACACGGGATGGGGCAATCAGGTTGATTAGTTTTGGCCAAGTTCAAATCACAGTACTGTGCACATATACAGGGTCTGAAAAGTCATGCTCTGGGTACCCAGGTTGTGGAGGGGAGGGAGTGGGGGGGGCAAGCCTAGTTCATTGCCCGGGATTGGCTGGCAGATGCAGATGGATAGGGCCCTGTAGATGAAAATATTATGCACAACGCCCAGTTGTAATCCGAAGCTGGATGGCTCAGTTCGTGAAGAAATACGAACATACGAAATTTGCCAGCAGATAAAGGCCTAGAGGTCTATCAAGTCTGCTCGAATGTGCAGCTAGCACCCCTTATTCTGCAGCTGCCCCTCACTTCCACCCTTCCCCTTCATTAACCCTCCCCCTTGTCCTGTCCCATCCTTGTTTGAAGCAGTCCACTGTTCTACTACATACCACTTCAGCAGGTAACGCATTCCACCCAGCCACCACCCTCTCTGTAAAAAAGTGTCTCCTCATCTCCCTCCTGAACCTTCCTCGCTCCAGTCTCATATCATGGCCCCTGGTGTCCCTCCCCTCCCTTACTTTAAACAGCCCTTCTGTATCTGTCTTGTTTATTCCTTTCATGTATTTAAAGGTTTCAATCATGTCACCTCTGTCTCTCCTCTCCTCCAGTGAGTGCATGTTCAACTCCTTCAACCTCCTCTCGTATGATAAGTCCCCCAGCCCCTTGATCATCTTTGTTGCTCTGTGCTGCACCCCCTCCAGTAACTTAATGTCCCTTTTCAAATACGGACACCAGTACTGCACGCAGTACTCCAGGTGTGGTCTAACTAGTGACCTATACAGTGGCAGAATCACCTCCTCCTTCTGCCTTCCTACATTGTGCCGAGGTGTTCATTGACCCTGTAATGAGCACACCCAGATCCTTCTCCTCCTCTGTCTGGGCTAGCTGCACTCCCCCTAGCTGGTAACTCCTCCTTGGGTTCTTCATCCCAAAATGCAGCACCTTGCACTTTTTGGCATTAAAGCCCAGTTGCCAGGTGTCTGACCAGGTTTCAAGCTTTGCCAGATCATCCTGCAACCCTGCCATCCCCTAGGTCATCCACCACCGCGCCTACCTTGGTATCATCAGCAAATAGACTGATCTTGCTCTTGATGTCCCATGATATGTCTGCAATGAATATCCCAAACAACACTGGTCCCAACACGAGCCCTGTGGAACACCGCTCGTCACTGCCCTGGGTGTGAGAGCTCTCCACCCACCACCACCCTCTGTTGCCTTCCCTGCAGCCAGTTTCCTACCCAACTCACCATCTTGCACCGCCCTGTGCTCTACTTCCTTCCCAGCCTTCCATGCGGCACTGAGTCGAATGTCTTACTGAAATCCAGATACAGGACATCCACTGCATGGCCCCTGTCCAGTTGCCTAGTACCCAGTCATAGAACTCGACCAGGTTGGTTTGGGAGATCTGCCACATATGAAGCCATGCTGTCTGCTGTCCTGTAGTCCTTTGGCCTCTAGGAGGCCACTAGCCTCTCCTTCAGGATAGTCTCCATTAGCTTACCCACAGCGGATGTGAGGCCCACTGGTCTGTAGTTTCCCGGTTCATCCTTGGAGCCACTCTTGTGGAGGGGCACCACATGAGCCATCCTCCAGTCCTGAGGTACACACCCCGAATATAGTGAGGCATTAAATAGGTCTGCCAAAGGTCCTGCAAGGACCTCTGCCAGCTCTTTCAGTACCCTGGGGTGGATGCCATCTGGGCCTGGCGCCTTGCCCACCCTCAGTGCCTTCAAACCCTCTCGAACTCTGCTCTCCATGATTTCCCCATCTGTTACCTCTTCCCCCCCTGCTTCTGCCATTTCTCCCACCTTGGGTGTCACCCCCCCCATACTCTTTAGTAAATACTGAGCAGAAGTACTCATTTAGTGCTTCACCTTATCGCACCCTGCTACCCAACCCCCTCCTTCCTAATCCTTACTATATGGTCCTTACAGCTCCTTTTCCCTGAGTGTACTTAAAGAAGTCCTTCTCCTCTTCTTAATGCCTTGTGCCAGCCTGAGTTCCGTAGATGCTTTGGCTCCCCTTACTGCCCTTGTCACCTCCTTCGATTCTGTCAAGTACTCCTCCCTGTCCTCCCCCCTCCCTGTTTTCTTGTACTTCCTAAAGGGCAGCTCTTTTCCTCCTTACCTTTTCCATGACCTTCTTGCTCAACCAGATCGGTTTCTTAGCCCTAGCCTTCTTGCTCTGGGCTTTGCAGCAGGTTTTGGTTGCCTCCACTATCCCCAGCTTTATGAGCTGCCACCTCTGGTTAGTGTCCATACTGGGTTGAATTCTGGCAAGGTACCCTTTTACCACTTCCACCATCCTCCCAAAGTCGGCTCTCCTGAAGTCCAGCACTATTGTGCCAGATTCCACTCCTTCCTTGCCCATATCCAATGTGAGCCATACTGAGTGGTGGTCACTCCCTGACAGCAGTTCCTCCACGGTAAGTTCTCTTGCAAAGTTCCCATTTGCCAGCACAAGGTCAAGGGTATTCCCTAACCTGGTTGGTTCACTGACCATTTGCTGCAGAAAGCTGTGCTGGAAGACATCCAGCAGTACCTGCTCCCTTCTGTTCCTGGTTGTTGGGGTGCTCCAGTCCACTCCTGGCATGTTGAAATCCCCCACAATCACCACACTACCCTTCTCACAGGTCCTCCTGATCTGTCCCGCTAGTTCCCTGTCTAAATCCTCCGTCTGAGATGGTGGCCTGTACACCACTCCCATTCTAAGAATCCTATTCTTGGAATCCTGGATTTGCATCCAAAGTGACTCCGTACTACCCTCCTCCCCTTCCTCCCTTACACACTTCACTCCTTCCTTCACATATAGTGCCACCCCCTCCTTTCCCCAATCACCCTGTCCCTACGAAATAACCTTTACCCTGGTACAGACAGGTCCCAGTCATTGTATTGGGTGGCCCATGTTTCCATGATGGCTGCAATGTCCACCTCTCCCTCTGCCATGAGAACATGTAACTCTGCAGTTTTCCTCCCAAGGCTCCTAGCATTAAGGATAACCACCTTCCACCCTTTTCTCCCCCTCCTATCCTGTCCTCCTTTCCTAGCATCACCAACAGTACTTGCCATTTGTACTTTGTCACTGTTATGAGGTAGCTCATATGGTTTCCCAACCTGTGGTCTCTGCATATCTCTTCCCCAACTGCCACCCCCACTCCTAGTTTAAATTCCCAACTTCCTCATGTACTGCTCCATCCTCTGTTTCAACACTTTCTTTCCTCCTCACTCAAGTGTAGTCTGTCCTTGGCATAGAGACTACTGTCCTCCCAGGTCCCTCCCCACCCCAACAGCCCATATCCTTGCTTTATACCAGGTTCTTAGCCATCCGTTAAATTCCTCTATTCTCAGCTTTCTTGTTGTGCTTGCCTTTGGCACTAGGTATCTCTGAAAAAGTTACTGATCTTCGCCCCCTCACATAATTGTGCTAGTTCCTCAAACCTCCTCTGGACTGTATCTACTGTCTTGTCAGCCAGGTCATTTGTCCCTAGATGTATAATTAAATGAGGCTTGTCCCTACCCCTTCTAGCATATTTCAGAACAGACTGTCCCACCCTTTCCGCTGTCATTCCTGGCATGGCCTCCACCCAAATGTGACTATGCCTCTCCCCTTGCTACCCCACTAACTCCTCTTAGTATTGAGTCACCCAACACTAAGATTCCACCCCTCTTACTCCCTACTTGCTTCCATTCATCTCCCTCTCTCATTTCCAGCTCCTCTTCTTCCTCCTGCACATTATTTCCCCCTTTCACCCCTGTTGCAATTCTCCCAGTAGAACTTCCCCCCGCTCCAGTTTGGTCCAGGCATTTATCAATTACTCCTCTAATTTCATCAATTCCCTCCTCCACCTTCTTCCTCTCTAGCAGATCACAACTATTTTCTGAAGGCCCTTCACAAATGCCCGCTCCCTCTCTCTTCATAGTAACCTGTTCTCTCCTTTCCACTCCATGACTTTTGCCACTTCTTCACCTCCCCTCACAAGTCCCTATCTCCTCCTTCCATTTGTCTTTTGTCTCCTGACCTGGTTTCCCCGGCAATTGTTCTTCCTGGCCTGGGTCCCTTTGTCTCTGCTTCCCTTCTTCTGACCCTCTCCTCACCACTGTTGGCTTAAATCACCCTCCCTCATCTCCTCTTCTTCCTCCCTCCAGTATTGGGCTAAACCACCCCCAATCTGCCTTGCCTGTCTTAGTTCCTCCTGCAGACCCTCAATCTCCTTTCCAAGTTTTTATGTGGTTCACACTAAACATCCTCCCATACTCCAGGCAATTTTAGAAAGATTGGTGCACCACAGTTGTTGCAGCCTACCACCCTACCCATTGCTGTCGTTGCCCACCAGCGACCCCCCACCCTTCCAGATGCAGGATACCAAACACTCCCCCAAGTCTCCCCTCTCCCTCCTCTATCAGTGCAAAACATTCTTTTCTTTATTTCCCTTACCTTCTTTGTTGCACATATTTAGATATATTGAGTAACTGCTTTTTATATTCCTATCCTTCCTATCCACACTCAAAAACAGACTTTAAGTAGCCATTGCACAACCTTCTTCAAACTCCTACTCCTCCTTTCCCCAATGCAATAACAATGCGAAGAAGTAATAATGAAAGCTCCTAGATTTGCATTTACTTCCCTTCCACTGAGAGAGCAGTCACCTCTTTGCTTGCTGCTATTCCTTTCCTGGTATGCCCGTCCTACTCCACACCCCCTGCTATACCAAGTGTTTAGCTCCTGTCAATCATATTTAACAGGGCATATAATCAAGAGTTGGGGGAAGGGGGGGCAAAAATTTGCAGCAACCAAAGACAGCAAAGAATACACCACCACTACATTTTAAATCCTCAATAGCCCAAAAACAATTCTAAGTAAAGACAACAAAGAAAGTACAGTGCCACCAAAGCCCACAATCCAAGTCTAAAAGAAAAACAGCAATTACCAGTTACTGTAAAGCATTGGATTGAATATGCTTCCTTCCCTTTCTGGCTTCTACAACATTCAAAACTACATACATTTCAATCTCAGCTCTTTACCATTACCATCCAAAGGTAACTACAAATCACAACATTCTACCTTCTACTAATACAGATTCTATCACAGAACCATAGCACAATGCAAAAACATCTGCTGCTTAGCAACAACAAACAGGTGACAACATACCAAGTTGATGTAGCTTTTTTTAAAATAGAAAAACAAAATGTAATCTTTTAAACCAGTAGAAATCAGCAGTCCCAAAAGCACCTTGAACCACAACAAAGAACACAGTACCACACCTTTGCCACAATAACCAAACAGTTCTAAAATATTGGAGAAAGAAGAAAAATCAGAGACTGCACAAAAGATACAATGTACTATAAAGTATTAGGCAATAGTATACTCAGTTGTCCAACAGAGAAACAAAGTACCCACCAAAACAGGCAGAATACCCACAAATGACACTTAGGTTCTCAATATCAGACACCACCAAAGGCACACACAGAAAGGGTTTAAACTATAGTGTTAAAATTAACCACATCAGAGTAGAAAGATCACACTAAATAAATGTGTTGATCCTTCTGACTTCCAACGAATATCTACCACACAAATTTTATATCTTCCTGGAGCCTACAGGGTTGTCTTTCACAATCACCTAAATGAAACAACAAGAATTAGATGACACACTTGCAATTTGATAAACACATGGCAGGGACCTACCCTGATTTGTACTCACAGACTCAATGCTGAAAACTGGATGGAATGCAGATTGTTCTGGATTGCCAGGAGAAGCAGAATAGCTGGCCCAGCCCTCTAGACAGGCCTCACTTGCACTCAATGCAGGCAGATGCAGTCTGAGTTATGTTGGCTATGACTTCCAGCTCACTACACATTTTATATGTACACAGACCTCTACTAGGCAAGCAGCTTCTCCCTTCAATCGCACACTACAGGCATCTTGGTCATTCAGCAGATTCAGCCTGGCTACACTTTTAGACTCATTCTTCTTTGACTCAAACTCGGATTCAATCCGAACATTACTTTTGCTCTCTCTCTCTCTCTCTCTCCCTCTCTTTCTACTTGGATTCAGTCCGAGCCTTGCTAAGGAATCACACTCCTAGCACAGCACACAGTTCACAACATGAGCAATTACTCAGATCTCAATCCCCACGAGCACTAAACACATTTATATGTAAAGGTCACTTACTGTACCAGACCACTGAGTCCTGACAGGTCGATCGCAATTCTGCACACTTTCGGTCTTCTTCAGGTTAAGCCTGATCCCAAAATGACTTCTGCTTCTTCTTTCTCTCTGAAAACTCGGATTCGGTCTGAGTTACACCTACTAATGGCTGCAGACTGACTTTGGGGCCTCACACGCACTTCCCGTGCGAACCACTGCACAACAAAGGCTGCACGAACACACAGGGTGGTTTCCCTCTCAGCTTCCAACTTCAAAATGGTTCTCTTCTGCCCCAAACTTCAGGGCACTTCAGCATTTGCTTTCTCTTCAGAGTCGCAGTCCGAAAATTAAGGTTCCTCTTCTTTACTTCTTCTCCACGCATGGTGCCTATGACTCAGGCCAAAACAACTGCTTTCCTTTTACACACCAAATTTGGAGACTTGGTCTGAGAAAACACAGTCCTTTTCTCTCCCTCCAGAAGAGCTGAAGACTGACAGGCCATTTCCTGTCCTTTCACGTGGTTTCAGCACTGCCCCACGAGCTACTCACTCTTCCAGCTCCATGCTCGACTGACTCTCTCAGCAGGCAGTCTGGCATTTCCCCCAAATCCAAAAGGTTTCAGTTGGCTGAGTCTCCTTGTCAGTCACAACAGGATCCCTCTATTGGTGAAAAAAGGCGCCAAGGTCTAAACTACATTTCCCAGAGGCTTTCCTCATACAATCCCCTTGTGGCAGGCTCCACTTGAGAGTCCAAGTTCTGATTTGCCAGAAGGCTCCATTTCAAGGAACACCTCCCCATTGATTGGTCCATTTCAGCAGTCCGGGACCAAAATGAAAGTGCTACACCACACAGTCCTTGCCTAAGGGAAAGCAGATTGAACAAATTGTACTTTCATTATCATTCTAACAGATTACCAGAAAACAATTACATCTTTTGAAAGGGCTCCCTCTGCGCATATAGCGACTGCAGAAACGGAGTGATTTGCTCAGTGGCCCAGGCGGGACTTGAGCAGGGAAACACACAGATTCCCAATTTCAAATTAATTATAATGCAGTTTGGCAGCTCTCAATGCGACAGTACATGGAGGCATTAGGCACTCTCACTCAATTATTTTTTAAATTGCCTGAAATACAGGACACCAGCCTAGTGAAGAGCATTTTGGCTCACCCAAACAAGGCTTTTTAGTGACCCCCATTTGTAGGGGGGTTACACCCTTCCTGGCCTGGAAAAACTTGGCATCTGTGCCAAGTAGATACCCTTGCAATAACTCTAATGCAAATCATCATACTTTATACCATCACATTTTATACATCAGTCAGCACACTTAAATATTACTATACTTATTCAGGATACTGTAGCTATTTTTCTGTAACAACAACAGTTATGTATTTTTCATACACTTGAAATTATTACACTCAGTTACATCATTGCTTCCTACAGTCTACATACAAATGGGGGCCCATCCCTATGACCCACTATAAGGGCGCGAAACCCATTTGGCACCAAAGTCGTTGGCAACATTAAACATTAGTCCTCCCAGCCACTAGAGGGAGCTAATCCAAGTGGTTCCTCCAACATGTAACCCCCAAGTGGCACTATCCCAAGGGCTACTACCGCTGCCTGCTTGACTACTGACAGGTTGAGGGCCCTAGGTTCTATGGCGGGTGCCTCCACCCTGAGGTCAGGGTTTGTAGTGGTTAGACTAGTTGGTCACAGCCCTCTGAGACACTGATACACCCTTTTATCCCTTCTAGTGACTCACACAATGCACAGAGTTTACAGTCCCAATACCCCACGTACACACTGTTTCAATCAAAGTACCACTTACCCTCGAGACTGATTCTGAGGTTCGTCTCCGAGGACCCCCTGAAAATAAGGTTAAACAGCATACACAAACCAATACAGTGTTTCTTATGTTGGTACTGACACTTCAGACAGTTTAAAGTTGAACAACATCAAATCTGGTTTATTTAGGGAAAGTAACATGGGAGGGGGCAATCAGGTTGATTAGTTTTGGCCAAGTTCAAATCACAGTACTGTGCACATTTACAGGGTCTGAAAAGTCACGCTCTGGGTACCTAGATTGTGGAGGGGTCTAGCCTAGTCCATTGCCCGGGGTTGGCTGGCAGATGCAGATGGATAGGGCCCTGTAGAAGAAAATGTTATGCACAACACCCAATTGTAATCCGAAGCCAGATGGCTCAGTTCGTGAAGAAATGAAACAACAAGAATTAGATGACACACTTGCAATTTGATAAACACATGGCAGGGACCTACCCTGATTTGTACTCACAGACTCAATGCTGAAAACTGGATGGAATGCAGATTGTTCTGGATTGCCAGGAGAAGCAGAATAGCTGGCCCAGCCCTCTAGGCAGGCCTCACTTGCACTCAATGCAGGCAGATGCAGTCTGAGTTATGTTGGCTATGACTTCCAGCTCACTACACATTTTATATGTACACAGACCACTACTAGGCAAGCAGCTTCTCCATTCAATTGCACACTACAGGCATCTTGGTCATTCAGCAGATTCAGCCTGGCTACACTTTTAGACTCATTCTTCTTTGACTCAAACTCGGATTCAGTCCGAACATTACTTTTGCTCTCTCTCTCTCTCTCTTTCTTCTTGGATTCAGTCTGAACCTTGCTAGGGAATCACACTCCTAGCGCAGCACACAGTTCACAACATGAGCAATTACTCAGATCTCAATCCCCACGAGCACTAAGCACATTTATATATAAAGGTCACTTACTGTACCAGACCACTGAGTCCTGACAGGTCGATCAATTCTGCACACTTGGTCTTCTTCAGGTTAAGCCTGATCCCAAAATGACTTCTGCTTCTTTCTCTCTGAAAACTCGGATTCAGTCTGAGTTACACCTACTAATGGCTGCAGACCCGACTTTGAGGCTTCACCACGCACTTCCCGTCACGAACCACTACGCAACAAAGGCTGCACGAACACACAGGGTGGTTTCCCTCTCAGCTTCCAACTTCAAAATGGTTCTCTTCTGCCCAAAACCTCAGGGCATTTCAGCATTTGCTTTCTCTTCGGATTCGCAGTCCGAAAATGAAGGTTCCTCTTCTTTACTTCTTCTCCACGCATGGTGCCCATGACTCAGGCCACAACAACTGCTTTCCTTTTACACACCAAATTCAGAGACCCGGTCTGAAAAAACACAGTCCTTTTCTCTCCCTCCAGAAGAACTGAAGACAGACAGGCCATTTCCAGGCCTCCCGCGCGGTTCCGGTTCTGCCCCATGGGCAGCAGCCTCATGAGCTGCTCACTCTTCCAGCTCCATGCTCAGACTGACTTTCTCAGCAGGCAGTCCGGGCATTTCCCCCAAATCCAAAAGGTTTCAGTTGGCTGAGTCTCCTTGTCAGTCATAGCAGGCTCCTCCTATTGGTGAAAAAAGGTGCCAAGGTCTAAACTACATTTCCCAGAGGCTCTCCTCATGCAATCCCCTTGTGGCAGGCTCCTCTTGAGAGTCCAAGTTCTGATTTGCCAGAAGGCTCCATATCAAGGAACACCTCCCCATTGATTGGTCCATTTCAGCAGTCCGGGACCAAAATGAAAGCGCTACACCACACAGTCCTTGCCTAAGGGAAAGCAGATTAGACAAATTGTACTTTCATTATTACTCTAACAGATTACCAGAAAACAATTACATCTTTTGAAAGGGCTCCCTCTGCGCATATAGCGACTGCAGAAACGGAGTGATTTGCTCAGTGGCCCAGGCAGGACTTGAGCAGGGAAACACACAGATCCCCAATTTCAAATTAATTATACTGCAGTTTGGCAGCTCTCAATGCGACAGTACATGGAGGCATTAGGCACTCTCACTCAATTATTTTTTAAATTGCCTGAAATACAGGACACCAGCCTAGTGAAGAGCATTTTGGCTCACCCAAACAAGGCTTTTTAGTGACCCCCATTTGTAGGGGAGTTACACCCTTCCTGGCCTGGAAAAACTTGGCATCTGTGCCAAGTAGATACCCTTGCAATAACTCTAATGCAAATCATCATACTTTATACCATCACATTTTATACATCAGTCAGCACACTTAAATATTACTATACTTATTCAGGATACTGTAGCTATTTTTCTGTAACAACAACAGTTATGTATTTTTCATACACTTTAAATTATTACACTCAGTTACATCATTGCTTCCTACAGTCTACATACAAATGGGGGCCCATCCCTATGACCCACTATAAGGGCGCGAAACCCATTTGGCGCCAAAGTCGTTGGCAACATTAAACATTAGTTCTCCCAGCCACTAGAGGGAGCTAATCCAAGTGGTTCCTCCAACATGTAACTCCCAGGTGGCACTATCCCAAGGGCTACTACCGCTGCCTGCTTGACTACTGACAGGTTGAGGGGCCTAGGTTCTATGGCAGGTGCCTCCACCCAGAGGTCAGGGTTTGTAGTGGTTAGACTAGTTGGTCACAGCCCTCTGAGACACTGATACACCCTTTTATCCCTTCTAGTGACTCACACAATGCACAGAGTTTACAGTCCCAATACCCCACATGTACACACTGTTCAATCATAAAGTACCACTTACCCTCGAGACTGATTCTGAGGTTCATCTCCGAGGAACCCCTGAAAATAAGGTTAAACAGCATACACAAACCAATACAGTGTTTCTTATGTTGGTACTGACACTTCAGACAGTTTAAAGTTTAACAACATCAAATCTGGTTTCTTTAGGGAAAGTAACATGGGAGGGGGCAATCAGGTTGATTAGTTTTGGCCAAGTTCAAATAACAGTACTGTGCACATTTACAGGGTCTGAAAAGTCACGCTCTGGGTACCTAGATTGTGGAGGGGTCTAGCCTAGTCCATTGCCCGGGGTTGGCTGGCAGATGCGGATGGATAGGGCCCTGTAGAAGAAAATGTTATGCACAACACCCAATTGTAATCCGAAGCCGGATGGCTCAGTTAAGTAAAGCAATGAAACAACAAGAATTAGATGACACACTTGCAATTTGATAAACACATGGCAGGGACCTACCCTGATTTGTACTCACAGACTCAATGCTGAAAACTGGATGGAATGCAGATTGTTCTGGATTGCCAGGAGAAGCAGAATAGCTGGCCCAGCCCTCTAGGCAGGCCTCACTTGCACTCAATGCAGGCAGATGCAGTCTAAGTTATGTTGGCTATGACTTCCAGCTCACTACACATTTTATATGTACACAGACCACTACTAGGCAAGCAGCTTCTCCCTTCAATCGCACACTACAGGCATCTTGGTCATTCAGCAGATTCAGCCTGGCTACACTTTTAGACTCATTCTTCTTTGACTCAAACTCGGATTCAGTCCTAACATTACTTTTGCTCTCTCTCTCGCTCTCTCTCCCTCTCTTTCTACTTGGATTCTGTCCGAACCTTGCTAGGGAATCACACTCCTAGCGCAGCACACAGTTCACAACATGAGCAATTACTCAGATTTCAATCCCCACGAGCACTAAGCACATTTATATGTAAAGGTCACTTACTGTACCAGACCACTGAGTCCTGACCGGTCGATCGCAATTCTGCACACTTTCGGTCTTCTTCAGGTTAAGCCTGATCCCAAAATGACTTCTGCTTCTTCTTTCTCTCTGAAAACTCGGATTCAGTCTGAGTTACACCTACTAATGGCTGCAGACTGACTTTGGGGCCTCACACGCACTTCCCGTGCGAACCACTACGCAACAAAGGCTGCACGAACACACAGGGTGGTTTCCCTCTCAGCTTCCAACTTCAAAATGGTTCTCTTCTGCCCCAAACTTCAGGGCACTTCAGCATTTGCTTTCTCTTCAGAGTCGCAGTCTGAAAATTAAGGTTCCTCTTCTTTACTTCTTCTCCACGCGTGGTGCCTATGACTCAGGCCAAAACAACTGCTTTCCTTTACACACCAAATTTGGAGACTTGGTCTGAGAAAACACAGTCCTTTTCTCTCCCTCCAGAAGAGCTGAAGACAGACAGGCCATTTCCTGTCCTTCCACGTGGTTTCAGCACTGCCCCACGAGCTACTCACTCTTCCAGCTCCATGCTCGACTGACTCTCTCAGCAGGCAGTCCGGCATTTCCCCCAAATCCAAAAGGTTTCAGTTGGTTGAGTCTCCTTGTCAGTCACAACAGGGTCCCTCTATTGGTGAAAAAAGGTGCCAAGGTCTAAACTACATTTTCCAGAGGCTCTCTTCATACAGTGCCCTTGTGGCCTGCTCCACTTGAGAGTCCAAGTTCTGATTTGCCAGAAGGCTCCATTTCAAGGAATCCCTCCCCATTGATTGGTCCATTTCAACAGTCTGAGATCAAAATGAAAGAGCTACACCACACAGTCCTTGCTGAAGGGAAAGCAGATTAGACAAATTGTACTTTCATTATCACTCTAACAGATTAATAGAAAACAATTACATCTTTTGAAAGGGCTCCCTCGGCGCATACAGCAACTGCAGAAACGGAGCAACTTGCTCAGAGGCCCAGGCGGGACTCAAACAGGGAAACACACAGATCCCCCATTTCAAATTAATTATACTGCAGTTTGGCAGCTCTTAAAGTGACAGTACATGGAGACATTAGACACTCTCACTTAATTATTTTTTAAATTGGCTGAAATACAGGACACCAGCTTAGTGAAGAGCATTTAGGCTCACCCAAACAAGGCTTTTTAGTGACACCCATTTGAAGGGGGGTTACACAAATATATATATATATATAAATATATGCTGTATATACTGTATATACATATATACACAAGTATATATATATGTATATATTTCCACATGAGCATTAAATTCAGCAGAAAAAATTGTCCAGAGAGCAGTACAACAAGGCAGTGGACGAGCTATGTTTTGAAAAAGGCACCTTGTGTGCTTCCTTTCTCTGTGGGGATCTGCAGCATCCAATCGGAAAGCAGCCACAGTAACCAGAAGCCAGTCCAATTACGAGGATTGAAGCCTGACAGCTCCGAGCTAGGAGCTGACCAAACGTACCTGCTTTCCTTGTTCAGGGGTGGCGTGCTGGATGCAGAGGTCCTGCCGCCAGCAGGTAGCAGTGCCAGGGCTACTCAGTTGAAGTGGAGAGCCTTGTTTGGGCTTGTGTCTGTTTTCCTTGGTCAGTGGGTGGTGGACTGGGTGCAGAGGTCCTGTCGCCAGCAGGTAGCAGCGCTTGGGCCACTCAGCTGAAGTGGAGAGCCTTGTTTGGGCTTGTGTCTAAAACAGAGCAGAAAAAAAAAGGTGGGCCGTTAATTAAAAAGCCAGAGGCAAAGTTCAAGTAAATTGGTTGGAGGGCCCTGGTTAATTTAGTGCTCAGGGCCGGAGTAGGTGCAAATAGTGGGAGAAAGGTTCCTGCGGAGAAGTCTGGTCAAAGGTGCCAGGTGGGAATTTAGAAAAACAAAAGGCTGATTCAGGAGGTTGGGGAGAGGCCCCTTCAATGGGACCAGGGAGAGTTGGGAAGAAGGCGTGTGGTGGAGAGGACTCAGGGTAGTCTGGAATGGGTAGAGAAGATGGCCAAAAATGCCAGGCAATATTTACAGAATGTTATGGTTCAGGAGGGGTGTCAGGAGAGGGAATCAGGGGTCCAGTAGATGGCAGAGAAACATTGTGGGGAATAAAGATGAATGAGAGGAACTGTGATGGGAAAAGTGTGGCAGAGCAAACAGCAGGCAGTGGTTAGTTCTAGCTATTCTACAATACTGGGAAATTAGCAGAAAAAATTCAGTAGTGCAAGTAGTAAGCTATATACAACTCTGCTAGGCAATTCCTACATATACAGTGCAATAGTTTAAAGGTAAAATGTTTAAGCAATAGAAATATTCAGTAGTGCAAGACATAAGCTATATATAAGTCAGGCCTAGCTAATACAGCAGGCTAAACATCCAAAAATTCCAGGAGAAGAAAAAAAAAAATATTTATATATGTAAATTCAGCAGAGACAATTTTTCAGAGAGCAGTACAGCATGGCAGTGGCCGAGCTATGTTTTGAAAAAGGCGCCTTGTGTGCTTCCTCTTTCAGTGAGGATCTGCAGCATCCAGTCGGGAAACAGCCACAGTCCCCAGGAACCAGTCCAATTACAGCGATTGAAGCCTGACAGCTCCGAGCTAGGAGCTGACCAAATGTACATGCTTTCCTTGGTCAGGGGGTGGCGGGTTGGATGCAGAGTTCCCGCTGCCAGCAGGTAGCAGTGCCAGGGCCACTCAGCTGAAGTGGAAAGCCTTGTTTGGGCTTGTGTCTAAAATAGAGCAGAAAAAAAAAGGTGGGCCGTTAGTTAAAAAGCTAGAGGCAAAGGTCAAGTAAATTTGTGGGAGGGCCCTGGGCAATTTAGCGCTCAGGGAAGGAGTAGGTGTGTAGCCCCCAGGTGGCACTATCCCAAGGACTACTACCCCTGCCTGTTTGACTACTAACAGGTTGAGAGGCCTAATTTCTATGGCGTTTGCCTCCAACCAGTGGTCAAAGTTTGTAATGGTTGGTCTAGTTTGGTCACAGCCCTCTGGGACACTGAGACCCCTTTCTAATCCGTCTAATGGCCCACACGATGCACAGGAGTTGCAGCACCGATACCCCACATGTGCACACTGTTCGTTCATAAGGTACCACTTACCCTCGAGCCTGAGTCGCAGGTTCTTCTCTGACAGCTCCCTGAAAAATAAGGTTAAGCAGCATACACAAACCAATACAATGCTTGCCATGAAGGTACTGTCACGTCAGACAGTTTAAAGTTTAACAACAACAAATCTGATTTATTTAGGGAACAGTAACACGGGAAGGGGAAATCAGGTTAATTGGTGACATTAAATCACAGTACTGTGCTCACATACAGGGTCTGAAAAGTCACAGTCTGGGTACCCAGGTTGGGGGGCTAGCCAGGTCCGTTGCCCGGGGTTGGCCGGCAGGTGCAAATGGATACGGCCCTGTAGAAGAAAATATATTCACAACACCCAGTAGTAGTCCGGAGCCTGATTTCTCAGTCCATGAAGCAAAGAAACAACAAGAATTAGATGACACACTTGTGATTGAAAACAGGCTGCAGGGGAATACCCTGATTTGTACTCACAGTACCCAAGCTGAGAACCGGATGGTGGATGTTCTTCTGAATTGTCAGAAACAGCAGGACATGGAGACAAGGTCCTTGTGACTGGACCCCACTGCAATTTATAGCAAACGGATTTAATTCGAGACAAGCTGGGGTTTGCTTCCAGCTTCAACACAGAGCACACAGTACAGGGGATTGGAAATAGCGATTCCCCACAAGCACTAAGCACATTCATATGTAAAAGGAAAGTACTATACCAGGCAGGCTGCTCCTCGATCCCAATCGCAATTACTGCAAAATATCCGGGAGCACACACAGCAGCTTTAGTTCCTGACAGACCGAGCGCGATTCAGCAATTTCTTCAGTCTTCTACAGGGTGAGCCAGTTTCCACACTTGTAGTGCTCCTTTCTTCTCACAACTCAGATTCAGTCCAAACTGGCACTCACAAAGGCTGCAGACCGAAACTCAGGGCCTCACACGTGCTTCCCATGCGAAACTATATACCGCAGAAGCACACAGCTCCTTCTTTCTTCACAGTCACAACTGATCTAATCTTTCCAGTCACAGAGCTGGGCATTTCCTTTAGCTCAGGGGTTCTCAAATGGTGAGGCGCGCCTCCCTGGGGAGGCGCGAGCTCGTTCCAGGGGAGGCGCGGAGAAGCGATGCCAATTTGCGTTGGTATACCGTGCTGTACCTTCTGCATCTCGGATCCCAACCAAGTTCAATACTGCAGCTAGAGTAGTAGGCAGGGGGATTCTGAGCCAGCCAATGCCTGTGCAAAACAAGGTCTTCCGCAGACCAATAGAAAGCCCAGAATATGTGCCCAATCAGAGAGAAGTGGCTGTAGCCAATCGGTATTGTGCATTTGCAGCCAATCATCACCCGGCTCCCTCAACCAATGAGCAGCTTCGTAACGTGTGACGACGTCATCAACCCGGAAATAAAATGCCATGCCATGCGTGCGGTTGAATGGAGACTCCGACCGGAATTTATATTGCGGTGGTTTTTTTTTTGATCCCCTGCAAGTCGCTTTTAACGGCGCTCGTCTTCCGACTCCTGAAGCCGCTACCTGCCGACTCCACCTGTCAACTACCGCCTCCCTCCAGCTGCTATAATTGCCACCGTGGAATGCTGATTGCCGCAGACAGAGCTCCTGAGACTACTGGTGACATCCTTTGCAGACGGGATCCTTCCTCAGACTTCAGGTAAACATTCTACTGTACTTTTGGAAGCCCAATGGGGTTTGGTCTGGCTGGCCTCACTGGGGCGCTGCCTGACGGCCTGACTTGGATGTGGGGTAGGCTGCTGCTTGATGGCCTGTCTGGGAGGTTTGGGGGTGCTGCCTGATGGCCTGTCTGGGAGATTTGGGGGTGCTGCCTGATGGTCTGTCTGGGAGGTTTGGGGTGCTGCCTGATTGATGGCCTGACTGGGAGGTGGGGGGTGCTGCCTGATGGCCTGACTGGGAGGTGGGGGGTTCTGATGGCCTGACTTGGAGGTGGGGGGTGTGCTTGATGGCCTGTCTGGGAGGTTTGGGGGTGCTGCCTGATTGATGGCCTGACTGGGAGGTGGGGGGTGCTGCCTGATGGCCTGACTGGGAGGTGGGAGGGTTCTGATGGCCTGACTTGGAGGTGGGAGGGGTGCTGCTTGATGGCCTGTCTGGGGGTGCTGCCTGATGGCCTGTCTGGGAGGTTTGGGGGTGCTGCCTGATTGATGGCCTGACTGGGAGGTGGGGGTGCTGCCTGATTGATGGCCTGACTTGGAGGTGGGGGTGCTGCTTGATGGCCTGTCTGGGAAGTTTGGGGGTGCTGCCTGATTGATGGCCTGACTGGGAGGTGGGGGGTGCTGCCTGATGGCCTGACTGGGAGGTGGGAGGGGTTCTGATGGCCTGACTTGGAGGTGGGGGTGCTGCTTGATGGCCTGTCTGGGGGTGCTGCCTGATGGCCTGTCTGGGAGGTTTGGGGGTGCTGCCTGATTGATGGCCTGACTGGGAGATTGGGAGGGGTGTTGCCTGATGGCCTGACTGGGAGGTGGGGGTTCTGATGGCCTGACTGGGAGGTGGGGGTGCTGCCTGATTGATGGCCTGACTGGGAGATTGGGAGGGTGTTGCCTGATGGCCTGACTGGGAGGTGGGGGGTTCTGATGGCCTGACTGGGAGGTGGGGGTGCTGCCTGATGCCCGGCCTGATGTGCCTCATGCCTCTCATGTGGGGAGGAACTGTATTGCCTCACAGCTGATCTGGCCTGAGTGGGAGTTTGGGGGCTGATGCCTCTTATGGGGGGATGATGCATTTTGTGGTGGAGTGTGGTAGCTTGAGCAGGTATTCGATGCATACCTCTCAACCTCTTCCTTATATATCAGGGACAAGGCTTAAAAAAAAAAATATCGAGGACACATCTTCAAAATTCGAGAGATCCACCCATAAAGCTGGTAGAATATGGGGCTTAGTGTAAAATGCATTTTCTAAAGAAGAAGAAGTCAGTAACTTTAAGGCTTGACCTTGTTCTGTGCTTATGGTTCCCACTGAGCCACAAAAACACAAATTTTAGGAGGAACACAGTAAAATTTTGAGGCAAAATCAGGGACGTCCGTGAAAATCAGGGACACTTGAGAGGTATGGTTCGATGTGGTGATTGGGGGGGGACTGATGCCTCTCAGCTGGTCTGTTCTCAAGCAGGGATTTGCAGTGTTGGGGATGTGGGGAGGTGCCTGTACTGCCTCGCTGGTCCAGTCTGGTGGGGGGGCAGTTATACGAAATGTCTCTTGGCTGCTTTGCCCAGGGGTAATGCTGCTGCTAACAGAGCCTGGGGAAGGGGAATGCATTTCATGGTCGTGGTGATGCTGCCTCAGTGATAGTTAAAGCAGGTATTTGATGTGGTGATTGGGGGGGGCTCTGATGCCTCTTAGCAGGGATTTGTCGTGGTAGTGGCAGGTGGGGGAGGGGTTGGCTGTAATATACCGCAGCTGGTCTGGCCTGAGTGGATGGTGGTGGTGTCACGCATGAGCCTGAGCAGGGGGAATGGGTGAAACCGTGCTTGGGGATCATGCCCCTTAGCTGGTTTGCCCAGGATGGTAATGCTAAGCTGCTTGATGTCTCTGCGGGGTGTGCCATTTTATTCTTGGTTCAGCTGTTTCAGCAGTGGCCCAGAGCCGGGGGTCACACAAGATGCCTTTCTATGCTGTGCAAGCCTGAAATGGCCCCATCCTATTTATATGGTTGTTGAATGAGAACTCCTCTTTTAGGGTGGGACACTTTGGAGTGAAGGGCCTGCTTGTCTTGCTTGGGTGTGGGGACCTTCCCTAGGTCTGTTCAAGGTGCCCATATCCTCCACTCACACTCTATGGCATGCAACTGCAAAGCAGCTGCATCTGACTGAACCACCAGTTTATGTGGTGGTGTGTTGAAATGGTGGCATGTGGTTTATATGTGATGCTTCTGTGTGGGGTTCAAATGTTAGTTTTTGTAACCGATGTTGGGATGGGGGTAGCCCGTGTGTTTGGGCAGGAGTTTTGGAATGAATAACCTGATGCTGTTGCCTACTACCCACGTAAGTCCAATTTACAACATTGGAGCTAACGGAAAAGGAAATTGTGGTAAGTATAATTGTTCCTGTTCTCCCGCTGATACCCACTTCTGTCTCAGGAAAAGAAACCTACATCTGGCCTGTATGGTGGGAGAGGGCGGAGTGAAGGACCTGCTGTACTGAGTTTTGGAGTGATTTGCTGGGTGTGTTTTTGCGAAGGACCTGCTGGCGTGGCACCAGTGCCACTGGTAACTACTGAAGCACCGTCCTACCTTAGGAAGGAAGTGCTTTTATTTGTTTTGTTTGGCATCCTTGTGTCATTTATAATTGTTGATGCTGCAATGGCCCAATATAATTTGGGCCATTACTACATTAGTGTTGTCCTTGTGCTGAGAGATTTAAGTGTCAGTATCAGTGTGGCTCAGTTGGTAGCACATCCATCTCTGGACCAGAGGGTTGTGGGTTTTGATACCACATTGGGATTGGAATCGTAACGAAGCACTGGCACCTTTGCAGTATTCAAGGGGTGGTATGCTGCACTAGTGCTGTCCTTTGGATGAGACGTTAAAACAGCGGTCCCCTGGCTTCTGCCTGTCCTGGTGGGTGTCCAGGTGGAAGAAAAAGTCATAGAACCCCTGGCATTCTTTGCAAAGAGTAGGCAGAGGATATTCCCGGTGCGTGGGCCAATAGCCCCTTCACATAACGGATCCATGCAATTGTCAATGATTGTAATGGGCCTGCATCTGGGGAGCATATAAGATGTATTTTGGGGTGTGGGGTTGAAATGGCTCATGTTTTTTGCTTATTTATTATATTGATTTGGGCTGGTGGTGGAATTAGACTTGTTTCCTGCAGATTTAAATGGTGCTGTTGTGCATATGTGATGTCTCTGACTTGTAATGCATGGTTTTAAAAGTACACACTTTCTTTTGCCTTTCTGATGTGGGCTGGGTGTGAATGAGAGCCAGCATTTTTGGGTGGGGGCTTTGAAGCGAGGGGTCGGCGAGCTTTGCTTATGCTCTTACCCACATATATCTCCCCATTGACAGTGGACAATGTTGGAGCTAACAGAAAAGGAAATTATGATAAGTGACAGAATTTCTCTTATCCTCCTCGCGTACTCAGTGCCTTTTGCTAGTTTAAAAAAGACCTGGCGTATGGATCTGGCCTTCGGGATGGTGGGCTTGGACTCTGAGCAAAAGGGTTTGCTGGGCTCTGGAGGACACAAAGGACCTGCACTAAAGTCTGAATGCACAGTACATTTATCTGCATGGGTAGCACCTTTGACATGAAGGACAGATGAGATGTAGCAGAGCAGTTTTGAGAAGTAAAATGAAGGCGTCCCTCCTGGCTGGTCATGTGTCTGCGTAGCTAAGGATGGAGTGCTGTTTTGGGACTACGGCTGGGACTACAGCTTGTGATGCTGGGCCTCTGTGTATGAATGCCTGTGTTTTGCAAGTCAAGGCAGTCTGGGGTTTCAAAGTGTGGCAAGGTGGTCACCTGCAGTGGTCCGCCTGAACTTTGTCTGAGGGGTGGATGATTACAAAGTGCCTGTTCTGATCTGGTCCTGCCAGAGCTGTGTTGGGGTGGCTGATTACGTCTTACAAAGTACTGCTGCTGCGTAGCTGCAGTCCTTCACTAATGATCCTGTCCCCTACTGAGATCTGTTGGGAGGTACATTTACAAGGTGACGCAGCAACAATCTTGATCCTGCCAGAGCTGCTGCTGGCAGTTGCCTGATTAAAAGGGATGCACCTGCTCAGTCTTGATAGTTCAGATATTGCTTTTTTATGGCTTCTTCGTTCTTCAAATTGTGCTTCAATTAATAAGTGGTGTTCTTGTCAGTGTGCCTCAGTTGGTGGTACATCTGCCTGTGGACCAGAGGGTTGTGTGTTCTTATCCCACACCAGGATTGGACGCATGCCAAAAACACTGGCATCCGAGTGCTGTATTTGGGGGGGGGGCAGTACTACTAGGAGTTCCGCCTTTCAGATGCGCTGTCAAACTGAGCTCTTCTTCTAACCTCCTGGTGGGTGTCCAGGTGAAAGTAAATCAATGCACTTTGCAAAGATAGGTTCAGCTCCGTATTCCCCTTGTTTAACCATAAAATAGGTTCTTGCAATTGTCCGGCTGTGTCTGGTTGCTGATGTGCGATATAGTCGCCACTTCAAATTCAGTCACTTCACTACCAGTCTACCATTGCTTGTTCAGTGCTTTGGGATACACCGCGATGAAAAGTGCTATATTCTTCTTCTTCATGGTATTGTGTCTGTAGCAGTTGTACTGTAGCAGTTCTGGTGAACATTTGGGCATGCCAGGATGGTCTGGCACAGACTGACACAATTGATGTCAACTTCTCATCAATATGAATTTTTCGTTGCATTGTAGACAAAGAATGGATCGCTTTCTGATTGGAAAGAAACGTAGTGCATGAGGAGATGGAACCTGTTGGGCAGAGAGAACCTCAAGCAAAACGCAAGGCCAGAAGATATGATGAGGACTATCTGAAACTAGGATTCACCTGGATCGGGACCAGTGATGCACCACGACCCCAGTGTGTGGTATATGCTGAGGTTCTGGCACAAGACAGTATGTGGCCCTGCAAGCTAAAGCGTCATCTGGAAACAAAGCACCCCAGCTTACTTTCAAAACCAGTGGAGTTCTTCAAAAAACTGAGCGAACTGCGAGGCCAAAAAAATTGTGGAGCACCATGGGACTGTTCCTGTAAAAGCTGTTGAAGCATCATATCTTCTATCTCTGAGAATTGCCAAAGCTGGGAAGCCAACAACATTGGAGAAGAGCTGCTAATTCCTGCTGCAAAAAATGTGTTCAGTGATGCTTGGAGAGAAAGCAGCTGCACAGCTGGAAGCAATCCCTCTTTCAAGCGACCAGTTTGCCGTCGTATTGAGGACATGTCTGCAGATGTGAAGCATCAGATCGTAGAATTCCATTCATCAAAACCCATTCTTCTCTCTACAGATAGATGAGTCCACTGATATAGCAGATGCTGCACAGCTTCTGGTGTATGTTCGGTATGCCACGGACACAGATCTTGGGAGGAGTTTCTATTCTGCCATGCACTTCCCACAAGAGCAACTGGGGAAGAGCTGTTTAAGTCTGCTGAATACTTTCATTGAGAATGAAGGCCTTGATTGGAGTCGTTGTGTTGGTATCTGCAGTGATGGAGCTCATGCAATGACTGGAAGACACAGCGGAATGGTGACCAGGGTACAAGCAGTGGCTCCCAATGCTCTCTGAACCACTGCATGATTCACAGGGAAGCTCTGGAAGCCAAGAGGATGCCAGATGAACTCAACAAAGTTTTGACTGATACAGTGAAAGCCGTGAACTTCATCAAGGCACATCCAGTGAATTCCAGACTGTTTTCAGTACTGTGTGAAGAGATGGGAGCGAAACACACAGCTGCTCTTCTTTGCACACTGAGGTCCGCTGGTTGTCCCGGGAAAGTGCTGACCCGCCTCTATGAACTGCGTGATGAAGTCCGCATACTTCTTGCAGACTGTAACTCTCCACTTGTGGAACATTTCCACAATCAACAGTGGCTTGCTTTGCTTACGTGACTTGGCAGATATCTTTGACAGACTGAACTCTCTTAATCTGTCACTTCAAGGACAGGATGCCAGTGTTTTCACAGTCAGGACAAAATCAAGGCATTTGGTTCCAAGCTTGAACTTTGGTCCACACGAGTGCAGCAAGGATCAGTTGCCACATTTCCAACCTTGGAGGTTTTCTTCAGGAACATGAAATTTCAGTCAAACTGTGTCAAAGCAGTAATTACAGAACATTTATATGGGTTGTAAAGGCAAGCTACAGACTACTTCCTGAACATAGCAGAGAGGACAGTGACAGTGGGTCAGGGAGCCCTTCATTTTCAATGATACTCTGCAGACTCCTGTATAGCCAGAAGAACAGGAGGCCTCATTGACCTGAGCTACAGACCCAACTCTGAAGGTCACTTTTGCCCAGCAGCCCCTTGCAAAGTTTTGGCTGTCAGTTGGACTTAATTTCCAGCACTGAAAAATCGAGCTCTTGCTGTACTTATGCCTTTTGCCTCAACAATATCTTTGCGAATCTGGATTTTCAGCACTGACTGCAATAAAACAAAGTATCGGGCCCATCTTAAAGTTGAAGATGACTTGCGCCTACCTTTCAAATGTAAAATCAAGAATATTACAGCTGACTGCACAAAAACAGGCTCACAGGTTGCCCTCTAACAGACTGGCATTATTTGATTAACAGGCAGCAGAATTTACAATACATTTTACTACACAACAATAAACATACTTCTTATTTAACAGTGGGTGTGTGTGCTTTGTGAGTTATTCATCATTACTGGTATCTGGCAAGGTACAGTGGTAATGATGCAAAGGTGACCGGCGCAATTTAGTCAATGTGTAGTGCGCTAATGATCAATTTTTATGCGATTACCGCCATATGCAAATGAGTTCATGACTCATGGGGAGGCCTGGAAGTCTTCCAAGTCCAGTAGGGGAGGCTCGCCATGGCAAGGTCTGAGAACCCTTGCTTTAGCTCAACACCATTCTGTTGGCTGGTTCCGCTGCCACTCACAATAAGACTCCCTCTGTTGGTGGAAAAAGGCGCCAATGTTAAAACTACATTTCCCAGCATCACTGCCCATACAATCCCCTTGTGGCTGGCTCAAAATTGAGAGTTCAAGTTCCAATTCGTCCACAGGCTCCACTTTAGGGTCTCCCTATCATCCTGATTGGTCCAAGTCAGCTATCCAGAACCAAAATGAAAATGCTACACTGAAACAGTTCATGCTGAAAGGAAGACAGGTTAGACAAACTACATTTTCTCAGTCATTCTAAATGATTTCTGGCAAACAGTTATATCTTTCAACAAGGCTCCCTCTGCACATGTAGCAGCGGCCGAAATGGAGCAAATTAACAGCAGCCGGGCGGGATTCGGGCATTAGAACACACAGTCCCCTCCATAGAAACAAATTAATTCTGCAAGCAGACAGCTCTTAAAGATACAGTACGCGGAGGTTCAAATAGCACTCACTTGGAACCACATTTAAATAGCTCAGACGCCGAACACCGCCCAGACTTGGAGCATTCAGGCAAGCTCCTGGAAGACTTTTTGTAACCCTATTTGCAGGGGGATTACACCTTCCTGGCCTGGAAAACTTGGTGTCCGCGTCAAGTAAGTACCCCCATAAGTTCCAATACAACCATATACATTTACATATCACATTAGGCATTTATACGTAATCATCAAGTCAACATATCCCTACCAGAACCACATCCTGAAACTTTTCAGTACATCGCTTTGTACACAGTATTGTACACACATTGTACTATAACTCAGGTTATTACCTCCTGTACATGAAACCTGAAGAGAGGGGGTCCTTCCCTATCAGCTACCTCCGGGCTGGATGGGGCAGGGGCACCATACCTAGAGGCAACACAATTAACTTGGAGTTAGCATTGATGTTCAGTTTGGGCAATGAGCTTGGGGACACATACACTCCTTTATGGACAACATTGAGAGGCAAGTCCACAGGCCTCCCAAGGGAATCATAACTGAGGTGCACCACATGCTTTACAGATCGACCAGTCTTTCTAGGGGGAACTGTTACAGTCTCTGGACTCTAAGCCTCATTTTCAGCATTATCATCACTTGTCAGGGGAATCTCCATTGGGGCAGTGAGGCTAGAACTTGGGGCACTTTCAGCTCCAAGAGTTACACTGTCTGAGTCCATAACACTTGGCTCACATGGAGAGCTTTCAGACACTGGCAGTGGACCATCAGGGCACTCAAAATACTCTCCTTGTTCTGTTATATCACCAGTCTGTTCCAGTCCATCATTTTCCTCCTCTGAAAGCTCAAACAGTTCAACCATACACAATGATTCCATATCATCTGACTTGATGCTTTGCACTTTACTTTCTGGGAGCATTGGCTCCAGGGACAAAGCTGGGGGCTTAGACAGTCCAGAAGGCCCAGCTTCATCTCCAGGATTGACTAGGGGTTTGCCCCTAAACAGTTGACTCAGTTCATAAGAAGGGTAGTATTCAAGCCACACTCACTTTCCTCTGACATGGACTGACAGTCATGTTCAACGAGGACTTGTGGAAGGAACACTTTAACTCAGCTTCTGTAGTGCAGACTTTCTTGATTTTCTTGCAGCAGCTCTAGTCACTGGTCCAGAGGGCATTTTCTGGGGGCTCAGACTCAATCAAGATTTGTCAATGAGCAAGTAAATGATTTCTATGCATTGTTTTAACATCTTCTGAATTATTCTCGGAGCCTTACCGCCATGATATGGGCAGATCATCTAGTTTGTCCACTACAATGTGAGGGAGATGGTGCCATCTGTCAGCAATCTTATGTTTGCCATGCAGTCCCAGATTTCTAAGCAATACCCGATCTCCCTCCTGGAGTTCCTGTGCTTTCACCTTGTTATCATACCTTTTTTGTTGGCCATATTTCTTTTTGGCAGCCATAGGTTGAGCCAGTTGAGTACATGATTTAGCTGGGCCTTTAACTTCTGCACATACTGTAAATAGTTGTCAGCTTGAACCCCATCAGGAGAGACTCCAAAACACACATCTACCGGCAGTTGAGCTTCTCTTCCAAACATCAGGTGGTAGGGGGCGAACCCAGTGGCATCACTTTTGGTGCAGTTGTAGGCATGTACCAGAGTGCTAATTTGTTGGCTCCATCTAGGCTTGTCTTTTGGGTGGAGGGTGACTAGCATATCTAGCAAAGTACGGCTGAAACATTCAGGCTGTGGTTCCCCCTGGGAGTAGTAAGGGGTGGTTCTGGACTTTCGCACTCCCCACAGAGAAAGAATCTCTTTGATCAGATGACTGTCAAAGTCTCTCCCTTGATCACAATGGATTCCTTGTAGAGACCCATGGTGAACAAAAAAGTGTTCTACAAGTACTTTTGCCACAGTGAATGCCTTCTTGTCCTTGGTGGGGAAAGCCTGGGCATATCTCGTAAAATGGTCAGTGACCACCAGCACATTACTAATGTTTCTTTGATCTGACTCCAAACTCAGAAAATCAATACAGACCAGCTCCATGGGTGTACTGGTTGTGATGTTAACAAGAGGGGCAGCCCACTGGGACAAGGCTTTCCTCTGTAAACAGTGACTACAAGTTTGAATGTGTTGCTCCACATCAGCCCCCATCTTAGGCCAATAGAATCTGGATCTCACCAAGTCAAGTGCTCTGTCTATTCAAAGGTGCCCCATGTGATTGTGTAAGGACCTCAGTACTGAGTCTCGAGAGGCAGTGGGCAGCACTAGTTGTTGTTTGTCTATTTGTCTCCCTCTGTCTACTGTTTCTCGGTATAACTGTCTATTGATCAGTTTCAACTTAGGACATTCCTTGTATAACAATGCAGTTCTCAAATCAGTGGAGCATAATTTGGACACATCTTTCCCTGCATAGAGGGCTTCTAAAGCTGATTTGATCATGGGATCTCGGGATTGAGTCCACTGAATACTGTAATTGTCCAGCTGAGGCAGTGCACCAATGTCTATTGCAGAAAAGTGGCAATAAGCAGCAGGTATGCAATTCTCAGAGGGTCACAAACAATCCACCATGCAGTTCACTGCGTCTGTGGACATTTGTTCCTGCCTGTCAAACTTCTGGCCGAGTGCTCGAATATCAGGGTCTGTCAGTCTGACCCAGTCATTCCAGGGAACAGGCCTCTGGGAGAGAGCATCAACATCTATGTGGTTCAGGCCTGCTCTGTATTCAACAGCATAGACATATGTAGATAATGCAGAAAGCCTCCTATGGCCAGTGGCATCCAACTTAGCTGAAGTCTGCACATAGGTCAAAGGATTATTGTCAGTTTTTATTAGTATCTTAGCCCCATACAAGTACTTGTGGAACTAGTCAACAATAGCACACTTCAAAGCTAGGAACTCAACTTATGTACAGGATAGTTCTTTTCAGATGGGGTCATTCTTCTACTGGCAAGGCCACTGGTATCGAGCCTATTCTCGCGTCTTGGCATGGCCATAATCCCTGCCTTGCAGGCTAGCATCAGTGTGCAAGACAGGGCTTCACTGGATCTGTATAGGCAAGGACAGGAGCGTGGGTAACTTGATAAATAATCTCATGAAAAGCAGCTTCACACTCAGGTGTCCATCTGGCTCCAAATACTTCATTGGGACGGAAATACAGTCTCTCAGGCTCAGAAGAAACCAACCTCTTGTATTTTTTGTGGGTAGGAGGGTAACCTTGAGTAAGATTAAGTAAAGGATGGATCACTCTTGAATAGTCCTTGATGAAATGGCGATAGTAGCCACAGAATCTCAGAAATCTTTGCAGTTCTTTAGATTTTTCGGGCTGTGGCCAGTGGTCAAGGCCTCAACTTTACTTGGGTCGGTCTCTTTTCCTTCGGTGGAGACTATGTGTCACATATTTACAGATGTTTGGAAGAAATTGACATTTATCAATGGACAGTGTTAGGCCAAAGTCTTCCAGTCGGTCCAACACCTTGAACAATCTGCTCTCATGTTCCTCCAGTGAGCTGCCAAACACAATAACATCATCTAGGTACACCAGGCACTCTAATCAGTTCATGTCATCCACTGCACGCTCCATCAGTCATTGAAAAGTGGCTGGGGTACCTGAAATCCCTTGAGGCATCCTCATGAATTCATAGGAGCCAAGCGGATAGATGAAGGCTGTCTTCTCACGGTCTTCTGGGGCCATCGGGATCTGGAAGTACCCACTGCAAGATCCAGCAGGGAGAACCACTTGCTACCATTCAGGCAGTCTAAAGCATCCTGGATGCGGGGCATTGTATACTGATCAGGGATAGTCCGCTGGTTCAAGGTGTGATAATCCACGCACATCCTTACTGTGCCATTCTTTTTTCTCACTACCACAATAGGTGAAGCATATGGGCTTCTGGATTCTTGTATTACACCAGCAGCAAGCATCTCTTGCAGATGCCGTCTCACATCATCCATGTCAGCAGGTGCCTGGCATCGAGACCTCTCACGAAATGGCCTTTCTTCCTGCAGCCGGATGTGGTGCTCAACTCCTTGCACACATCCTACATCCCATTCTTTGAAAGAAAACACCTGATCTCTCTGGGCAAGCTTTCTACTGATTCTCATCTTCCATTTGGCTGGCAATGGAGAGTCACCAAAATCAAACAAGTCGGATGTCACTCTGTCATACTCCCCCAAACACTTGTTACTAGGCAACACTGCAGTATCTGCACAGTGCACATTAGCCAGGGTGCAACCTCTATTTACTCGAATCTCTCTACCAGACTTATTATGAACTTCGACCATTACCCGTCAGGCATAAGCATGGGCTCTGGCAGGCAAAATACTTGGCTTGACCAGCAGTCCCTCTGGCAATTTCCCATCGTCTGGAGCATCCAGCATGAGGATTTTATTCTTGACATCCTTTCTGATACAGACCTGTCCCTGTAAGGTACACTGGGCATTTGGTGCCAGGATCAGAGACTCTTGATCCTTTTTCCAGACTATTCCAACCAGTTCCTCTGGTTCCACTTTGTCAGCATTTCTCTGGGCATCGTAGGCCTTCTTGAACAATGCCGGAATGCTTAAAGCTCTGCCAGTCTGTGACCCCTGTTTCTCATAACACAACTGCATCAACCGTCCAAATGTATGCGCATTCATCCCAATTAGTAGCGGAACCCCTCATACAGTCCAGTAGAGGGACACACTAAGGCCAGGGTCTCTACTTGCTCAGCCACTGCAGCCATGGAGGTGGGGAAAGACAGCCAAATTCGGATATACCCAGAGTAGGAGTAGGCCTTCTCATTTAACCCCCATACATGCAGTCCTTCCAGTGGTTGTAAGGGTATGTCTGACAAATGCTTCTGATACCGATCCTGGAACATAATTGTCACTTGGGAGCAACTGTCTAATACAGCTCTTGTAGACACTCCATTCACCTTTACAGTGGTCTCCATGGAGGGACCCTCTATTCTGGACCAGTCTGGAAAGGCGGTAGCGGGGTCCTGGGCAACTGACCTTGCTACAAAGGGACGTAAGCTAGCATTTTTGGTACCCTCACTGGGATCATTTCGTGCACCTCTTAACCACTGATTTGTTCTCTGAAGCTCTCCTTGTAGGCTATATACAACTTTGTCTGTGTCTTTTGGGGACCGGCATGCTCTCTTCATGTGCCCATCCTTCCCACAATTATAGCAAAACATACATTCTGGAGTTTGAGCTGGCCGAGGCATCACACTGGGAGCCAGGACAGAGGTACTACTAACTGGACACCTTGATGCCATCTCTGCCTGCGGTGTGATAAGCATTTGGAGGCATCTCATCAATTTCCCCACTTCCATGGTCAAGACATCGAGTTTTGAGCTGTTGTCAGCAGGAGATGCCTGGGCGGGTACCCCCCCGGCCCATAGCAGATGCAGTCGGATATAGGTCAGGGCCTGTACTTGCAGGCACAGCATTCATAAAGAGACTGTTTTTGAATTCCCTGATCTCTCTCAGCAGTTCACTGCATGGTGGCACACCTCCATTGGTCCCCACTTCACAAGGACCTTCCGATGCTGTGATCACTTGGGCAGCACTCACCCTAGAATTAGAATCCCCCTCCTCATCTTCAACCTCCTGAAGTTCTTTTATTAAGTCACAATAGTCCGGTGGGTTACCCCTTCTGTCTTGGAGCCTTAATTGAAGGATTTGCAATTTAGAATGCTTTGCATGCTGTAGTAGGTGCTCCACCCTTACATGGTTTAAGTCACTGGCGGCTACCCCACCTTTTCGGTAAGCCTTCTGCAGAGCTCTTTCCAGATGAGTAACATATGTGAAAAACTTTCTCCTGGCCATTGTTTTGTACCTTGAAATTTCCACATCAAGCTCTCCCCTGACTCAGTGCTCCCAAAATTGCCTTCAAGCACAGATAGGTACTTCTGGGCAGATGCATCAGAATTTGTGGACCTCAAAAATTTAATGGCCTCTAGGGCAGGATCCCTCAGACTTTCTATGGTTCTTTTTAGTTTCTCAGCCTCCACACACTGCCATTCGGGTATCAGGGGGGTAACACAATCTATCTAGGTGTTCCAATCATCCTCCCCTGGGGGGTGGGGAGGGTACCAGAGAAAATCCTCAACCTTCGATAAGAGTCGTGACTAATGGCAGGTGCAGAAATAGGAGACTGCATTGGTTCAGCCACCATAATGGGTACTGGAGCGGGAGAGGGTGTAGGGGGAGGAACACCCCCAGGTGGCAAGAATAGTTTCTTCAAGTCTTCCACGTTTTTTCCTTCCTCCAGCAACAATTTAGCAACTTTCTCCTCAAAGGTTTCAGATAGTGGGGGGGGCTCATTCCACCCCGGTCTCTACTGTCCTTAATTAACACTCTCCAGGCAATGAGGGCTCCATCTGGGGTAATAGTCTGTGGCACTTTGGAGTTCTCTATGGGGCCCTTATACTCTCCTAGGGTCATGAAAGTGTGGGTGAGCAGATCAGCATGTTGATCCACCACCACAGGGTTTTGTAAACCTTCCACCTTGGAAAGTACTCCCTGTACAGTGTCCGTATTGATACCCAGGGGGATGTCCAGGATAAGCATACCATTTTGGGGTCGATCTCCTCCCCAGTACACCACTCCACCAACTGGTACACAGCCACTTCTGTCGGGGTACCCATTTATTTTTTTTAACAGTGGTTCATAAATGTGGCCACTAGATTACACAAAATCCCAGCAGTGAGCCTCCAAGATGTAACCCCTAGGTGGCGCTATCCCAAGGGATACTACCCCTGCCCACTTTGCTACAGACAGGTTGAGGGGCCTAGGTTCTATGGCAGGTGCCTCCACCCAGAGGTCAGGGTTTGTAATGGTTGGTCTAGTTTGGTCACAGCCCTCTGGGACACTGAGACCCCCTTCTAATCCCTCTAATGGCCCACATGATGCACAGGAATTACAGTACCAATACCCCACATGTGTACACTGTTCATTCATTGGGTACCACTTACCCTCGAGACTGAGTTGCAGGTTCGTCTCTGAGGACCCCCTAAAAAATAAGGTTTAGCAGCATACATAAACCAGTGTAGTGCTTGGCATGAAGGTACAGACACATCAGGCAGTTTAAAGTTTAACAACAACAACAAATCTGAATTATTTTGGGAACAGTAACACGGGAGGGGGAAATCAGGTTAATTAGAGGCATTAAATCACAGCACTGTGCACACATACAGGGTCTGAAAAGTCACACTCTGGGTACCCAGGTTGGGTGGGGGCTAGCCAGGTCCGTTGCCTGCGGTTGGCCAGTAGGTGTAGATGGATAGGGCCCTGTAGAAGAAAATGTATGCACAACACCCAGTTGTAATCCGGAGCCTGATGGCTCAGTCCATGAAGCAAAGAAACAACAAGAATTAGATGACACACTTGTGATTGAAAACAGGCTGCAGGGGAATACCCTGATTTGTACTCACAATACCCAAGCTGAGAACCAGATGGTGGATGTTCTTCTGGATTGTCAGAAACAGCAGGGCATGGAGACAAGGTCCTTGTGACTGGACCCCACTGCAGTTGATAGCAAACGGATTTAGTTTGAGACAAGCTGGGGTTTACTTCCAGCTTCAACACACAGCACACAGCACAAAGGATTGGAAATAGTGATTCCCCACAAGCACTACGCACATTCATATGTAAAAGGAAAATACTATACCAGGCAGGCTGCTCCTTGATCCCGATCGCAATTACTGCAAAATACCCGGGAGCACACAGCCGCTTCAGTTCCTGACAGACCGAGCATGATTCAGCAATTTCTCCAGTCTTCTACAGGGTGAGCCTGGTTTCCACACTTCTAGTGCTTTGTTCTCCTCACAACTCGGATTCAGTCCAAACTGGCACTCACAAAGGCTGCAGACCGAAACTCAGGGCCTGAGACACGCTTCCCGCACGAAACTATACACTGCAGAGGCACAGAGCTCTTTCTTTCATCACAGTCACAACTGATCTAATCTTTCCAGTCACAGAGCAGGGCATTTCCTTTAGCTCCACACCATTCTGTTGGCTGGTTCAGCTGTCATTTTGATAAGACTCCCACTGTTGGTGGAAAAAGGCACCAAGGTTAAAACTACATTTTTCAGAGTCACTGCCCATACAATCCCCCTTGTGGCTGGCTCAAAATTGACAGTCCAAGTTCCAATTCATCCACAGGCTCCACTTTAGGGTCTCCCTATCATCCTGATTGGTCCAAGTCAGCAATTCAGAACCAAAATGAAAAAGCTACACTGAAACACTTGGTGCTGAAAGGAAGACAGGTTACACAAACTACATTTTCTCAGTCATTCTAAATGATTTCTGGCACACAGTTACATCTTTCAACAAGGCTCCCTCTGCACATGTAGCAAGGGCAGAAATGGAGCGAATTGGCAGCAGCCCGGGCAGGATTCATGAATTAGAACACACAGTCCCCCCATACGAACTAATTAAGTCTGCAAGCAGACAGCCCTCAAAGAGACAGTACGCAGAGGCTCAATTAGCACTTACTTGGAACCACATTTAAATAGCTCAGACGCCGAACACCAAACAGATGTGGAGCATTCATGCAAGCTCCTGGAAGTCTTTTGGGAACCCCATTTGCAGGGGGTTTACAGGTACAAACAGTGGGCGAGGAAGGTTCCTGCAGAGAGGTCTGGTCAAAGGTGCCAAGTGGGAATTCAGCAAAACAAAAGGCTGATTCAGAAGGTTGGGGGGGGCCCCTTCAATGGGACCAGGAAGAGTTGGAAAGGAGGTATGTGATGGAGAGGACTCGGGGTAGTCTGGAATGGGTAGAGAAGATGGCCGAAAATGCCAGGCAATATTTACAGAATGTGCTGCTTCAGGAGGGTGTCAAGAGAGGGAATCAGGGGTCCAGTAGATGGCAGAGAAACACTGTGGGGAATAAGGATGAATGACAGGAATTGTGTTGGGAAAAGCGTGGCAGAGCAAAAAGCAGGCAGTGGTCAGTTCTAGCTATTCTACAATGCTGGGCAATTAGCAGAAGAAATTCAGTAGTGCAAGTAGTAAACTATATAAACGTCAGGCAGTCAGTTAAAGTTCGCTAAAACTCTGCTAGGCAATTCCATCATATACAGTGCAATAGTTTAAAGGTAAAATGTTTAAGCAATAGAAATATTCAGTAGTGCAAGACATAAGCTGTATAGAAGTTAGGCCTAGCTAATACAGCAAGCTGAACAGCCGAAAATTCCAGGAGGAGAAAAAAAATACATGAGCAGAAAATTCAGCAGAAAAAATTGTCCAGAGAGCAGCACAGCAAGGCAGTGGCCAAGCTGTGTTATGAAAAAGGCACCTTGTGTGCTTCATTTCTCAATGGGATCTGCAGCATCCAATTGGGAAGCAGCCACAGTCCCCAGGAGCCAGTCAAATTACGGGGATTAAAGCCTGACAGTTCCGAGCTAGGAGCTGACCAAACGTACCTGCTTTCCTTGGTCAGGGCTGGCGGGTGGATGCAGAGTTCCTGCTGCCAGCAGGTAGCAGCGCTAGGGCCACTCAGCTGAAGTGGAGAATCTTGTTTGAGCTTGTGTCTGCTTTCCTTGGTCAGAGGGTGGCGGGATGGATGCAGAGGTCCTACTGCCAGCAGGTAGCAGCACCAGGGCCACTCAGCTGAAGTGGAGAGCCTTGTTTGGGCTTGTGTCTTAAATACAGCAGAAAAAAAAATGTGGCCCGTTAGTTAAAAAGCCAGAGACAAAGGTCAAGTAAATTGGTGGGAGGGCCCTGGGCAAGTTTAGTGCTCAGAGCAGGAATAGGTGCAAATAGTGGGAGAGAAAGGTTCCTGCAGAGAGGTCTGGTCAAAGGTGCCAGGTGGGAATTTAGCAAAATAAAAGGCTGATGCAGGAGGTTGGGTTGGGGAGGCCCCTTCAATGGGACCAGGGAGAGCTGGGAAGGAGGCATGTGGGGGAGAGGACTCAGGGTAGTCTGGAATGGGTAGACAAGATGGCTGAAAATGCCAGGCAATATTTACAGAATGTGCTGGTTCGGGAGGGTGTCAGGAGAGAGAATCAGGGGTCTAGTAGAAGGTGGCAGAGAAACATTGTGGGGAATAAGGATGAGTGAGAGGAACTGTGATGGGAAAAGTGTGGCAGAGTAAACAGCAGGCAGTGGTCAGTTCTAGCTATTCTACAATACCGGGCAATTAGCAGAAAAAATTCAGTAGTGCAAGTAGTAAACTATATAAACGTAAAGCAGTCAGTTAAAGTTCGCTACAACCCTGCTAGGCAATTCCTACATATACAGTGCAATAGTTTAAAGGTAAAATGTTTAAGCAATGGAAATATTCGGTAGTGCAAGACATAAGCTATATAGAAGTCAGGCCTAGCTAATACAGCAGGATAAACAGCCGAAAATTTCAGGAGGAGAGAAAAAAAAAATTCCACATGAGCAGTAAATTCAGCAGAAAAAATTGTCCAGAGAGCAGTACAGCAAGGCAGTGGCCGAGCTGTGTTATGAAAAAGGCACCTTGTGTGCTTCCTTTCTTAGTGGGGATCTGCAGCATCCAACCGGGAAGCAGCCACAGTCCCCAGGAGCCAGTCCAATTACGGGGATTGAAGCCTGACAGTTCTGAGCTAGGAACTGACCAAACGTACCTGCTTTCCTTGGTCAGGGGCTGGCGGGCTGGATGCAGAGGTCCTGCCGCCAGCTGGTAGCAGCGCCAGGGCCACTCACCTGAAGTGGAGAGCCTTGTTTGTGCTTGTGTCTGCTTTCCTTGGTCAGGGGGTGGCAGACTGGATGCAGAGGTCCTGCTGCCAGCAGGTAGCAGTGCCAGGGCCACTCAGCTGAAGTGGAGAGCCTTATTTGGGCTTGTGTCTGCTTTCCTTGGTCAGGGGGTGGCGGGCTGGATGCAGAGGTCTTGCCGCCAGCAGGTAGCAGTGCCAGGGCCACTCAGCTGAAGTGGAGAGCCTTATTTGGGCTTGTGTCTGCTTTCCTTGGTCAGGGGGTGGCAGGCTGGATGCAGAGGTCTTGCCGCCAGCAGGTAGCAGTGCCAGGGCCACTCAGCTGAAGTGGAGAGCCTTATTTGCGCTTGTGTCTCCTTTCCTTGGTCAGGGGGTGGCTGGCTGGATGCAGAGGTCTTGCCGCCAGCAGGTAGCAGTGCCAGGGCCACTCAGCTGAAGTGGACAGCCTTGTTTCGGCCTGTGTCTGCTTTTCTTGGTCAGGGGGTGGCGGGCTGGATGTAAAGGTCCTGCAGCCAGCAGGTAGCAGTGCCAGGACCACTCAGCTGAAGTGGAAAGCCTAGTTTGGGCTTGAGTCTAAAACAGAGCAGAGCAGAGAAAAAAAGGTGGGCCGTTAGTTAAAAAGATAGAGAGACAAAGATCAAGTAAATTGGTGGGAGGGCCCTGGGCAATTTATTGCTCAGGGCAGGAGTACATGCAAACAGTGGGAGAGAAAGGTTCCTGCAGAGAGGTCTGGTCAAAGGTGCTAGGTGGGAATTTAGCAAAACAGGAGGTTGGGGGGAGGCCCCCTTCAATGGGACCAGGGAGAGTTGGGAAGGAGGCGTGTAGTGGAGAGGACTCAGGGTAGTCTGGAATGGGTAGAGAAGGTGGTTGAAAATGTCAGGCAATATTGACAGAATGTGCTGGTTCAGGGCTGTGTCAGCAGAGGGAATCAGGGGTCCAGTAGATGGCAGAGAAACATTGTGGGGAAAAAGGATGAATGAGAGGAACTGCGATGGGAAAAGTGTGGCAGAGCAAACAGCAGGCAGTGGTCAGTTCTAGCTATTCAGGAAGCAGCCACAGTCCCCAGGAGCCTGTCTAATTGCAGGGATTGAAGCCTGACAGCTCCGAGCAAGGAGCTGACTAAATGTACCTGCTTTCCTTGGTCAGGGGGTGGCGGGCTGGATGCAGAGGTCCTGCCTCAAGCAGGTAGTAGTGCCACGGCCTCTCAGCTGAAGTGGAGAGCCTTGTTTTGAGCTTGTGTCTGCTTTCCTTGGTCAGGGGGTGGTGGGCTGTATGCAGAGGTCCTACTCCCAGCAGGTAGCAGTGCCAGGGCCACTCAACTGAAGTGGAGAGCCTTGTTTGGGCTTGTGTCTGCTTTCTTTGGTCAGTGGGTGGCGGGCTGGATGTAGAGGTCCTGCCTCCAGCAGGTAGCAGTGCCAGGGCCACTCAACTGAAGTGGAAAGCCTTGTTTGGGTTTCTGTCTAAGTAGAGCAGAAAAAAAACCGTGGCTGTTAGGTTAAAAAGCCAGAGACAAAGGTCAAGTAAATTGGTGGGAGGGCCCTGGGCAAGTTTAGTGCTCAGAGCAGGAATAGGTGCAAATAGTGGGAGACAAAGATTTCTGCAGAGAGGTCTGGTCAAAGGAGCCAGGTGGGAATTTAGCAAAACAAAAGGCTGATTCAAGAGGTTGGGGGGGGGCCCTTCAATGGGACCAGGGAGAGCTGGAAAGGAGGCGTGTGGTGGAGAAGACTCAGGGTAGTCTGGAATGGGTAGAGAAGATGGCCAAAAATGCCAGGCAACATTTACAGAATGTGCTGGTTGAGGGTGTGTCAGGAGAGGGAATGAGGGGTACAGTAGTACTTGGAACCACATTTAAATAGCTCAGACACCGAACACCAAACAGATGTGGAGCATTCATGCAAGCTCCTGGAATTCTTTTGGGAACCCCATTTGCAGGGGGTTTACAGGTACAAACAGTGGGCGAGGAAGGTTCCTGCAGAGAGGTCTGGACAAAGGTGCAAGGTGGGAATTTAGCAAAACAAAAGGCTGATTCAGGAGGTTGGGGGGACCCTTCAGTGGGACCAGGGAGAGCTGGGAAGGAGGCGTGTGGTGGAGAGGACTCAGGGTAGTCTGGAATGGGTAGAGAAGATGGCCGAAAATGCCAGGCAACATTTACAGAATGTGCTCATTCGGGGGGTGTCAGGAAAGGGAATCAGGGGTCCAGTAGATGGCAGAGAAACATTGTGGGGAGTAAGGATGAATGAGAGGAACTGTGATGGGAAAAGTGTGGCAGAGCAAACAGCAGGCATTGCCTATCTGTTCTACAATGCTGGGCAATTAGCAGAAGAAATTCAGTAGTGCAAGTAGTAAACTACATAAACATCAGGCAGTCAGTTAAAGTTCGCTACAACTCTGCTAGGCAATTCCAACATATACAGTGCAATAGTTTAAAGGTAAAATGTTTAAGAAATAGAAATATTCAGTAGTGCAAGAAATAAGCTATATAGAAGTTAGGCCTAGCTAATACAGCAGGTTAAGGAGCCGAAAATTGCAGGAGGAGAGAGAAAAATATGTATATTTATATATATATATATATATGTTTTCACATGAGCAGTAAATTCAGCAGAAAATATTGTACAGAGAGCAGTACAGCAAGGCAGTGGCCTAGCTGTGTTTTGAAAATGGCGTCTTGTGTGCTTCCCTTCTGAGTGAGGATCTGCAGCATCCAATCGGGAAGCAGCCACAGTCCACAGGAGCCAGTCCAATTACGGGGATTGAAGCCTGACATCTCCGAGCTAGGAGCTGACCAAATGTACCTGCTTTCCTTGGTCGGGGGGGGCGGCTAGTTGCAGAGGTCCTGCCGCCTGCAGGTAGCAGCGCCAGGGCCACTCAGCTGAAGTGGAGAGCCTTGTTTGGGCTTGTGTCTTAAATACAGCAGGAAAAAAAATGTGGCCCGTTAGTTAAAAAGCCAGAGACAAAGGTCAAGTAAATTGGTGGGAGGGCCCTGGGCAAGTTTAGTGCTCAGGGGCGGAGTAGGTGCAAATAGTGGGAGAGAAAGGTTCCTGCAGAGAGGTCTGGTCAAAGGTGCCAGGTGGGAATTTAGCAAAATAAAAGGCTGATGCAGGAGGCTGGGTTGGGGAGGCCCCTTCAATGGGACCAGGGAGAGCTGGGAAGGAGGCATGTGGTGAAGAGGACTCAGGGTAGTCTGGAATGGGTAGACAAGATGGCCAAAAATGCCAGGCAATATTTACAGAATGTGCTGGTTTGGGGGGGGGTGGTGTCAGGAGAGGGAATCAGGGGTCTAGTAGATGGCAGAGAAAGATTGTGGGGAATAAGGATGAATAAGAGGAACTGTGATGGGAAAAGTGTGGCAGAGCAAACAGCAGGCAGTGGTCAGTTCTAGCTGTTCTACAATATCAGGCAATTAGCAGAAAAAATTCAGTAGTGCAAGTAGTAACCTATACAAACGTCAGGCAGTCAGTTAAAGTTCGCTACATCCCTGCTAGGCAATTCCTACATATAGAGTGCAATAGTTTAAAGGCAAAATGTTTAAGCAATAGAAACATTCAGTAGTGCAAGACATAAGCTTAACGAGCACCACTCTGGTTCAATGGCCTCAGCCGAACCATCTCCTCTGCCCCAACTATTGGTATGTTTAAAACTAGGCTCTGGGACTATCTCACTACCAACAGCTCCTGTGACTGCCCAACTTAACCTTGTTTCTCCACTTCCTTTTCTGCTCTAGTTGTCCCCCCCACCCTCCTCACTGGATTCTACCCTCACATCTTGGTATACCCAATGCTGCACTTTTCACCCTCTTGCCACCCTTCCTACATTCCTTCTCTCCCCTACCCTCTTCCCTCTCCCTATGACTCTGGCACTTCTTCTCTGTTGTCTGTTTTCTCTGACAAATACCGCTGGCTGCCTTGTTACAATGCTACCCTTGAACTGTATTAATCTGTACTCTGTTTGCAATGTCCACACTGTTGTAATGCCTGTCTTGATGTTCCCCATAATTTGTATTTCTCTGACGTGGAACCTTTGTAAAAGAGCCATGGCTCAAACGTATTTGTAATCCTAGACTTGATAAATAAATAAATAAAATAAAGCTATGTAGAAGTCAGGCCTAGCTAATACAGCAGGCTAAACAGCCGAAAATTTCAAGAGGAGAGAAAAAGAAATTCTACATGAGAAGTAAATCCAGCAGAAAAAATTGTCCAGAGAGCAGTACAGCAAGGCAGTGGCTGAGCTGTGTTTTGAAAAAGGCACCCTGTGCGCTTCCTTTCTCAGTGGGGATCTGCAGCACCCAACCGGGAAGCAGCCACAGTCCCCAGGAGCCAGTACAATTGCGGGGATTGAAGCCTGACAGTTCCGAGCTAGGAGCTGACCAAATGTACCTACTTTCCTTGGTCAGGGGGTGGTGGGCTGGATGCAGAGGTCCTGCCGCCAGCAGGTAGCAGTGCCAGGGCCACTCAGCTGAAGTGGACAGCCTTGTTTGGGCTTGTGTCTGCTTTCCTTGGTCAGGGGGTGGCGGGCTGGATGCAAAGGTCCTGCAGCCAGCAGGTATCAGCGCCAGGGCCACTCAGCTGAAGTGGAGAGCCTTGTTTGGGCTTGTGTCTGCTTTCCTTGGTCAGGGGATGGTGGGCTGGATGCAGAGGTCCTGCTGCCAACAGGTAGAAGCGCCAGGGCCACTCAGCTGAAGTGAAGAACCTTGTTTGGGCTTGAGTCTAAAACAGAGCAGAAAGAAAAAGGCCGGCTATTAGTGAAAAAGCCAGAGGCAAAGGTCAAGTAATTTGGTGGGAGGGCTCTGGGCAATTTAGTGCTCAGGGCAGGAGTAGGTGCAAATAGGTCAAAGGTGCCAGGTGGGAATTTAGCAAAACAAAAGGCTGATTTAGGAGGTTGGGGTTGGGGGGGGGCCCTTCAATGGGACCAGAGAGAGCTGGGAAGGAGGCGTGTAGTGGTGAGGACTCAGGGTACTCTGGAATGGGTAGACAAGATGGTCAAAAATGCCAGGCAATATTTACAGAATGTGTTAGTTCAGGGCTGTGTCAGGAGAGGGAATCAGGGGTCCAGTAGATGGCAGAGAAACATTGTGGGGAATAAGGATGAATGAGAGGAACTGTGATGGGAAAAGTGTGGCAGAGCAAACAGCAGGCAGTGGTCAGTTCTAGCTATTCTACAATACTGGGCAATTAGCAGAAAAAATTCAGTAGTGCAAGAAGTAAGCTACATAAACATCAGGCAGTCAGTTAAAGTTCGTTACAACTCTGCTAGGCAATTCCTACATTTATTTATTTAAGAGGTTTACCAGGAATGCATGCTGAACAAAGAACCGCTTGATTCCAGATGCGCCCTGGGGGTAGGGAGTTACAATGGTTCAGTAATATAGCAGAAACAAAAACATACATAATGTGTTTGGGACAAGCAATGGATGAAGCAGTCATAATACAGTAGCGTAGGTACAATTTCTTTTGCATTACAATACATTAGGTGCAGACTGAAAATGGAGTAACCAGACTGGTGCTAACAGCTGGAAGTTAGGTTACAGGAGCAGTTGGTAGAGAAGTGCATTTTAAGAAGGGCATTTCGTTGTGGAGTATTTGTGGAGTGTCTAATATCAGCTGCCAGGGAGTTCCATAATTTGGACAACCTGAAACTGAAAGCAGCCTGGCCAGAGTGGGTCGATCTGTGTGGAGTGTGCAGGAGCCCAGAGTCTATGTTTCTGAGTGCATAGGCAGGTGGGGAGAGGGCGGTTAGGGAGGATGACAGGTAGGAAGGGAGTGTCTGCAACCAGAACTTAGCACAGGTTCTAGCACAGTGAAGCAATCGTCGGTTGTGTAGAGAGGGGAGGTCCAAGGATTGGTAGAGGACACAGTGATGGGTGTTGGGAGGATGGTCCAACGAGAACTGGCAGAAGGAGTTGAAAAGGGGATCAAGCCTAGCTAAGGAAGTTTGGGGGCAGCACAGGAGACAACATCACCATAATCCATAATCGGAAGGATCATTTTTTGGACTATTGCTTGTCTGGTTGGTAGAGGTATGCAATTTTTGTTCCGGTAGAGGGCTCCCAACATAGGATGCAATTTTTTGTGTAGAGTATCTATATGCGCTGAAAAGCCAAGGTGCTGATCTAACCAGACACTGAGATAACGATATGAGGTGCAGGCCTCTAGTGGGGAGCTATCCAGAGTGTAGAACGTAGGTGGTGCAGTAAGCCGGGTTAGTTTGGACCGAGAGCCGAAGGTGAGGGAGACTGTTTTTTTTTGAGTTTAGGAATAGTGGGTTAGAGATGAACCAATGTTGGATGGAGTCAAAATCCTTCTGTAGGCAGGCTGTCACGGCACTTGTGGATGAGCCAGAGGCAAACAGCACCGTATCATCTGCGTACATATGGATAGCCTTTGTGGGCAGGCAGCAGGCAGGTCATTGAGAAAAATAGAGAACAACAGCGGGCCGAGTACAGACCCTTGGGGGACCAGCGACAGGGAGTGAGGTGGATCTAGCTGAGCCAATGTGGACTGTTTGGGACCTACCTGTCAGGTATGAGTGGAACCAGTTATTTACATTCACAGACAGTCCAGCTTGAGTGAGTTTAGCCAGTAACAGGGCATGGGAGACCGTGTCAAAGGCTTTCGCCAGGTCAATAAATATGTCTGCTGTTATTTCCCCTTTGTCCATACCCGTAAGGATGGAGTTAGTGGGGCAAAGGAGGCAGGTGGTGGTGGAGTAATTTTTTCTGAAGCCGGCCTGGTAGGGGGTGAAGAATGATACGGCATCTAGATAGTGGTGGAGCTGGGAGAGTACAAGGCGCTCTTGAATTTTGGCTAGGATGAGGACCACGTGATGCAGCACGCTGAGTAGCAGCTCACTAGTTTAACTCCTGTCACCTGGCTTTTTAAATGAGCCCAACTGAAGTATTTAAAATAGTTTAAGACTATTATTTTTGAGCCAAAAGTTTGATCGCGATCAGAGGAGGAGTCCGGTTTGCTGGAATGGATGCGGAGATGCGCTCGGCGCCCCCAAAACACACCCCGCCGGTTTCCCTGGAGAAACAGAGCAAATGGCCTAAGGCCCACCAAGGCCATGGCGGCAAGTCATCAGCAATCAGCGCCATCTCAGTCAAAGAACCCGAAGAGACTCCCCTCACACTAGAACGGTTTCTTACCGAATTCACACCATTCAGGGAAGATGTAAAATCCCTAACAATGGAGATCAAACATATAACCGCGATGCTGGAAGATCTATCCACGAGGATCACTGACAATGAAGCCCGTACAACATCGCTGGAGAAAAGAGCAGATCGTTTAAGCGAGGAGGCAGTGGATACGCGTCATAGGATTAAAAAACTGGAGGCTAAACTGGAGGACTTGGAAGGAAGGAGCCGCAGAAATAACGCGGTTATCCTTGGCATTCCGGAGAAGGAAGAAGGCCCAAATACCATCAATTTTGTTCAAAGGCTAGTGAAAAAGTTAGCTGGCCCCTCACCTTTTGGAAAGGTCTACATGATTGAGCGAGCCCATAGAGCTCTCCGACCCATGCCACCACCCAGAGCTTTGCCTCGACCGATCATATGTAGATTATTAAACTTTCAAGAGAGACAGTATTTGTTGGGGAAAATAAAAGAGCTGCAAGAAATTAGGTGGGAGGGAGTAAAAATAAGGATAACACAGGATCTCCCTGCCTCTGTAAGGCTTCATCGCACACAATTCCACCCAATAGTTTCAAAGTTAATTGCAGCTGGCATAAAGTTTAAAATGGGATATCCTGCCAGACTGCAAATGTTGCTGGAAGGGTCCTGGTCCACATTTGAAGAGGTGGAGGTTGCCAAAACTACCCTACAGAAGTCCCTGCCAGATCTGTTCAGTAATCGCTGAGGGCATGAGCTGAAATGTTGGGCAGCTGTGTCCTATAGTCCTAGAGAGTTGAAACAAGATAATTCTTAATAGAGTTTCCAATAATCGTTACTTAGAAGGCTGCTTTCCCCTTCTTCATTAGGTTTAAGAGACTCGCGACCCCAACAAAGCTGTGCAGAAAACTGAGGCTTAAAGACTTTCAGTTCAAGAAGGAGCCCACGCATACTGGACAGTGCACCCTAACCAAAAATCGGGATCCTGACTTTGCAAGGGCTCCACTTCATCTCCAGGGAGCTCGCATCTGTTTGTTGGAGGAGAGAAGGGTGCGATAATGACCCGCTACCGCAAGAGGTCACTCAAAGCCAGAGGAAAGGACTATTCGCTGTAGTGAACAGTGAGCCAACACAGAACTCTCTTTAGTTTGTTTAGATATCGTAGTGCATTTTTTCAGATCTCCGGGGCTAACGGAGTAGTTAAATTAAGTATTGCCTCTTGTTGTTTTTACCGTGCAGTATCAATGGCAAGGTTTTGATGTTGGCTGTAAGCCCCGTTTCATTATGGTATTGGGGGTAGTGCGCAGTGTTTTATAATAAGCAAAGAGGCCTTTACAGTTTTAGTTTAATGCGGCTCTGATGTCAAGGTAAAGCTCATTGCTGAACCAAGCTTAATATGTTCTGTTTAGTAGAGGAGTACCTGTCAAATGCTACACGGGCGTTAAAAGGTATACACGTGGGTTCACTGCCAGTAGGACGTATGAAAACATGTGTACGGTATAGTCCTTGACCGGGGTAAAGTCTAAATAAATGGAACTGAAATTCCCCCCTCCCCCCCTTTTTTTTTCCTAGAGTTTTCTCTCCTCCAGCTGGGGCTTATTAAGGTATTATAGAGTTGTTCATTAGGCATGGATAAATGCAGTTTCTCACTGCTAGGTTATGCCGCAGCCAGCCCCTTGGTATGATTTCACTACATTAATATTCCTACAACCAAAGTTTGCAGTTTATAAATGTTGCTGTTTTCTCTTCATTAGAAGCGGCTAGTTTGTATTATTATGTTAGGGGTTAATTAACTATAGGTGCATTCTGGTTTCCCTGAAGCACTAAGTTGAGCTTTCATAAGATTTACTCTAGTTTTATATTGACTCTTCCTTGAGAGTCGGGCGGCGGGTCGGAATAGCTGGGAGAGAAGTGAAAAGTGATTCTGCACAAAGTGGGAAGAATAGAACGAGGGGAAGGTTGGGCTAGTTATCAGGTAGGGTTATTATCTGTCATAGGGTCAGGTGGGTTAGATATAGGGGAGATATTAAGGGGATTGGGTAGAGGTCAGGGGATAGGGAATGGGGATAGGGTACAGCACAGTATACACAGATTCTATTACAGCACTACTACTGTTTTTTCACTTATATACTTCTGCCGGGTCACACAGACAAGGGTTAATGGCTAAGTTATTGAATGTCATAACATGGAATGTGAAAGGGGTTAGACATAAAACCAAACAATACTCGATTTTGAAGCATTTAAATTTGTTCTCTGCGGAGATCATGTTTTTGCAGGAGACACATTTATTGGATGTTAAGGCCACAAAATTACGGAGACAACAAGTGGGTCAGGTCTTTTCAGCCGAGTGCTCCACGAATAGTGGTGGCACGATGGTTTTGGTCCATAGGAAGCTTCCCTTTACTCTGACTAAATTAATCAAAGATCCCAAGAGATTCATTTTGTTATAGGTAATCTATTTGAAAAGAACTACTCCTAGGAGTATTTATGGACCAAACCAGGATTCTCCTAGATTTTTACACAAATGATTACATCCTTACTTTCTTTTCTCTCGATTCTGATGATATTGGGTGGGGACCTCAACCTGGTGTATGACCCGGTGCGGGATAAGACCGGACTTGGTAGGAGGGGGCTGTCTCCGGCCCAACGTGCTTTTAGAGATCTCTTAGACCAACTTGGACTGTGTGATATTTGGAGGGTATTACACCCCTCAGATAGGGAGTATACTTTTACTTCTCTGGTCCATAAAACATCATCCAGAATAGACTATGTGCTTATTTCTCGAGCATATATTCCACAAGTTATTGATGCCTCGATACAGCCCGGACCCCCATCGGACCACTCCCTCGTATGTTGTTAATTGAGTGGTGTGCTTTTAAAGCCTACTTAAGAGGAGTATACATTAGTTTAGCCTCTAATAGGAAAAAAGCAAGAGAGAATCAAATGTCCCAACTATTATCTCAAGTAAGGATCATAGAAAAAGACCTGTCCCCCACCACACCTGACGCCACACTTCATAAGCTCATTAAATTAAGGGCAGCTTATCTTGAATTGCTTCGTGAAAAAGCAGAGTATGCTATCTTAAAAACACAGGCATCATTCACTGACCAAGGGGAGAAAGCGGGACACCTCTTGGCTCATAGAATTAAGCAAAAAGGAGATGGGAGGTCATAAAACGGGGACTTCATGAGGCAGTCAGGATCTGCGCTAAGTTGAAACGTAAGGGAGCAAGGTCACATAAACCATGCTGGTGGTCCAGTGAGGTACAAGTAGCAGTCAGAGAAAAGAAGGAGGCCTACAAAATATATAAAACAACAAGAGGGGATAGGGGTAAGGAAATGTACCATCTTGCATCTAGAAAAGTCACCCGTATGGTGGGGAACAAAGTCCAGTAAGAGCAGCGGCTGGCACAGGGATACATGGAGGGAAAAGGGGTTCTTCCAGTCACATTGGGAGGCGGAGAAAACCAAGGGCCATCTCAGTAGATTGAGATCAGAAGGAGGTGGGTGGAAGAGGCGAGGACAAGGCAGAGGTATTTAACGAGTACTTTGCCTCTGTGTTCACTAGGGAAGGGGATGGGATATCTACAAAACAAGGCACAAAGGGGATAGAAGCGGCAGTGAGTGGGATCAGGGAAGCAACAGAAATGGAGCAAGAGGGAAGGAGAGGTACCCCAGGGGTGTCACATCTGGATAAGGATAAAAAGGCCAGTAAGGTGGAGGGGACAGATGATGCCATCTCCACCAAAAGGGTGTGGTTAGCCCTCAAGGCCCTAAAGAAAGACAAATCTCCTGGACCAGATGGCATTCATCCGAGAGTACTATGGGAATTGGCGGACATACTGGCTGCACCCTGGTGGAGCTCTTCAACAGGTCACTTGAGACAGGAGGTACCTGAGGTTGGCGGGAGGCACATGTGGTGCCAATCTATAAAGGGGGTTGAGGAAGTACCAGGTAACTATAGACCCATCAGTTTGACCTCGGTGGTGGGAAAATTAATGGAGAGTATACTAAAAGGAACGATTGGGGTGTACATGGAGGAGGTGGGAGGTCTGGATAGTCGGCAACATGGGTTTGTGCAAGGTAGATCATGTCAAACCAATCTTTGGGAGTTCTACGAATGGGTAACATCAGAACTGGACAGGGGAAAGCCTGTGGATGTATTATTTTTGGACTTCAGCAAGGCGTTTGACTCTGTCCCCCACAATGGTCTGGTGGAGAAACTGATGGGGTTAGGAGTAGGCCCTTTGATGGTCAGATGGATTGAAAACTGGCTAGCTGGATGCACCCAGAGAGTAGTGGTCTGTAGGGAGCTCTCAAACCCTAGAGAGGTTGGTAGTGGGGTACCGCAGGGCTCGGTCCTGGGTCCGATCCTGTTTAATGCATACATATCGGACATCAGGGAGGGTATAGGGTGTGAAATGAATCTCTTCGCGGATGACTCCAAGATGGGAGCAGTAGTTGAGGGAGAAGAGGGGAGGTTGGCCCTGCAAGGGGACCTGGACACCCTGGAAAGCTGGGCTCACACATGGAAATTAAATTTCAATATCACCAGGTGCAAGGTGTTGCATCTTGGTCGGAAACCCTAAACACAGGTACACCCTGGGAGGGGAGGCGCTGGAGGCCTCAATAGGGGAAAAAGACCTAGGGGTCATGGTGGATGCATGTATGAATAACTCTGTGCAGTGCAGGACAGCGACTAGCAAGGCAAACAGGATGTTGGGATGCATCGTAAGGGGGATCACCTCTAGGAGCAAGGAAGTGATTCTGCCGCTGTACAATGGACTGGTTAGACCACACCTTGAGTACTGTGTACAGTACTGGAGACCACACTTGAAGAAGGACATACAGCTCCTGGAGAGGGTACAGAGGAGGCAACTAAGATGATACAAGGGCTAGGGATTTGACGATGAGGACAGACTAGGAGCTCTGCCTGTTTTCATTGGAGGAGAGGAGAGACAGGGGGACATGATTGAGGTCTTCAAGTACCTCAAGGGAATAAATAGGGTAAACATGGAGGGGATCTTTAGACTAAAGCAGGGAGGTATCACCAGAGGGCATGGTTTGAAGTTGGAAGGTGGAAGGGTGAGGGGGGAAAACAGGAGGAAGTTTTTCACTGAGAGGGTGGTGGACCCTTGGAATGCACAGCCTGGCGAGCTGGTTCAGAGATCCACAGTGGAGGGCTTCAAGAGAGGGTGGGACAGACACAGAAAGTGGATGTATCAGATGATGGCCTGTCCCAGGGGGGTGGGGATGGATGATAGGGGTTTCTGGAGCACAAGGGATGGGAGGGCCTCAGCACCCAACTAAGGATCTAAGGCTCGAGCAGACTCGATAGACCGTAAGGCCTAATCTGCTGGCAAATAGTATGTTAGTAAATAGAATCCTCTAGATACATAGCTTCCATTCAATCTCAATCGGATGGACTTTTGAAGACTGCCCCGAATGAAATTATATCTGAATTCCTTAAATACTATACTGACCTATATGGTCCTATGGCTGACCCCCCAACTCAGATTCAACTAGACAATTATTTAAGGGAGGCCAACTTGCCTAGCCTTACCGAAGATCAGCAAAAGGCATTAATCTTACCTATTACAAGTCAAGAGATATCTAATGTTATAGGCATTTTACCCTTAAATAAAACCCCAGGGATAGACGGTTTCTCAGCTTATTTTTTACCAACGGTTTAAGACCTCCATTATCCCTTCGTTGCTTCCCTTATTCCAGTATATACTTTCAGGGCTCAAATAGACGATTCTCTCTTTGAAGCGTTAATTGTACTTATTCCTAAGCCGGGTAAGGCGCCTGAATTGGTCTCCAACTACCAGCCGATCTCCCTCCTGAATCAGGACGTTAAAATACTGTCAAAATTAATAGCGTGCTGTCTTAATTTAATTCTCCCTACCATTATTGGATCCGAACAGGTGGGCTTTATGAAGGGCAGATCCTCTTCGGACCACCTCCGTACCCTGGCTCATGTCTTCTCGGCGTCCAAAGACGCTCCCTACCCCGCTGCCTTAATCTCCCTGGACGCCAAGAAGGCATTTGATAGGGTCAACTGGCAGTACTTATTTCAGACTCTAAATGCCTTTAAATTTCCTAATACATTCCTGACTTGGATTAGATCCCTCTATCATTCCCCCATGGTGAGGGTATCGGGGAACAGAGTCACCTCCGACCCGTTTACTCTTCATTCGGGAACTAGACAAGGTTGCCCCATTTCCCCTTTACTGTTCAACATATATTTAGAGCCATTAATCCGCAAATTGCAGGCTTGCCCAGAAGTGCAAGGAATTCCGATTCACCCATGTGAGGTCAAAGTCTCCGCTTATGCAGATGATCTACTTCTCCAAGTAGCTAATCCCGTCTCTTCTATTCCCCCAATGTTAAACATCATAAAATCCTTTAGCCTAATCTCCAATTATAAATTAAATGTAAATAAAACAATTGTCTTCCCTCTTAACCACAAGCTTTATAAAGCGGACATCCTTAAACTGGGACTTGCCTGGAAACAGGATTCCCTAAGATACCGGGGTATTGAATTATCAAGACTCATGGGAGCCACTATCAAATTGAATTTGGACTCTGCTTCAGGTGATAACCCATGATCTTAATAGGTGGGCCTCCCTTCTAATTTCTATTTGGGGGAGAGTTAACCTGCTCAAAATGAATGTATTCCCAAGACTTTTTTACGCCCTGTCAATGCTTAATGTCTTGCTTCTGGTATCATGGTTCAAGGAGGTAAACAGTCTCTTTTTAGAGTTTATCTGGGCTAACAAGACCCCTAGGATCACATTCCATAAATTAGGGGCACCAAAGCTGAGAGGTGGCTTGCGCTTGCGCCATCTAGGGCTCTATTTCTGGGCTAGTCACATTAATAAATACCTGAGATGGACAATACCCGTAGCAACAAGTTATACTCCGTTATGGCTCAAAATAGAAGTGGCTCAGATTTGTGAATGTGGTGTAGACCCAGAAGCCCTCCTTTATATTAAGGAGAATCTCCTTCCCAGCAGATTAAAGAACACTCCCATAGCACTGTCCATCAGGGTCCACTCTCAACTATGTTGTTTTCTCAAATATAATAATAAAGGAGACTTAAATCAACCCCTGTTCGTAATCCTAATTTTAAGATTGATGACAAATATAACCTCTCAAATTGGTTACCCCAATTAAAGGGTATCCCGTTGCATACTTTAACAGGTGAAGACGATACCTGGTTATCAGGCCAAAGTATAATGCAAAAGTTTAAGATCCCGATTAAGTATTTTTTCAGAATCATCCAAGTGAGACACCTATTAATTAAAGTATTTGGGCAAAAGTTAGACCCATATACAGGCCCTTCCCTTCCAGTAGATTTGATACATCTGGTGGGCCAGCAGAAAGCTGTCTCCAAAATTTACGGTATCTTGTTTGATCGGTTATACCCAGAATGTTATGGTCCAACCCATTATTGGTCCCCCTACTTTCCTGGTTACAACATTAATTGGGCCAACCTCTGGTATAATTGTCACAAATTCATAACGCAAGATAGATTAAGGCTGATGCAGATGCATATTCTGCATAATTTATATTTTTCTCACAAAAAAATGTTAAAATTTGGCCTAACACCTTCTTCCCAGTGCGTGAGATGCTCTGAATATGAGGGCACCCTATATCATATTTTCTGGTCCTGTCCCAAAATAGTACCTCTTTGGACTGCCATTCAAAATAAGACTGACTCCATTTTGGGACTGGAGGACCTTTTTAAACCTGAAATATGTATCCTGGGTGACTTCTCTAGCATCAGATTTCATAATAGGAAATACTACATGGCCGTGAAATCCATGTCACTTAAGAAAATAGTACTACGACACTGGAAAGACCAATCTGAAATTACCTGTGGAGAATGGTTAACCAAGCTTCTTGCGAATCTCAGAATGGAGAAGGCTATTGCAAGCTTAAATAATAGGTTAGGAAGGTTTAAGAAGATATGGAACCCCTTTTACACCTTATTTTCGAGCTAAGGATTCTCATTGTCAGGGTCTTTGTACCTAGTGTATTTTGTCATTATCGAGATGTCTGTGCTGTAGGAATTGTAGCGAGTAGGGTTAGAATAAAGCTGTATTAGAAGGGTGGGGAATTCAGCTGTGGGAGGAGAGGGTGGGGGTGACAGATTCAGTCTGCTGTATACTGTCAATGTATAATGATACTGTACTCGGATATCTGTCATGCATGGTTAAAACTATTAATAAACTTTAAATGGAAAAAAAAAGAATTTTGGCTAGGATGGGGAGCAGGGATATAGGATGATAGTTGGATGGTGAGGAGAGGTCCACTCCTTTGGCTAGGGGAATAACTGTGGCTTGTTTCCATAAGCTGGGGACTGCCTCGAGTTTAAAAGACAGGTTCTAGAGCAAGGTTAGCAGGTGGGCTATGGCAGGTGCTGAGAGCAGGAGCATTTTGGAATCAAGGTCCGATGGACATTTACCTTTGGATGGGTTGAGTGACTGCAGTATTTTTAGCACCTGGCCAGGTGAGACTGGGCAGAGAGAGAAGGAGGCTGGGGAGGGTACAGTAGGGGGAACAAAGGACGGGGGATGAGGGTGGGAGGAGAGTAGGGAAGAAGCAGTGGTGGAGAAATATGACTTAAATTGGTGGCAACCAAGCTAGGATCCATGATGATTTTTCCTTCAAGATTGAGAGTGGGAGTAGGGGGTTGGGTCGGTGGGCGAAGAAGGGATTTTATTGACTTCCAGAATTGAGTAGGTTGAGCGAAGTTATTGTTGAATGCAGTTTTAAAATAATTTGATTTGGCCTGTCATATAAGTCTTGTACAGGCATTTCTTAGTGACCGGTAGTGTTGCTGAGCCATTTGACCAGCTGTGGCCTTGAAGGATTTCCAGGCACGGTCTCTGGCTCATAGGTGTTCCATGAGGTTAGTTGTTACCCATGGTAAATGGAACCTCTTACTCAGGATCTCCTGAGTGGAGCATGGAGGTCCCAGATGGCTAGGAAGTTTGTAGAGAAAAATTTCAGGGCCTCATCCATGGAGTTGGCCCTAGGGATGAAGGACCAGTCAATGCTGGTGAGGTCGTTTAGGGGAGCTGTCAGATCAAGGGATTTATAAACTCTGTTGTGAAGTGTGCGGGGTGGGGGGGCCATGGGTTGGAAGATTTTACGCACCATATAAATCACATGGTGGTCACTAAGGGAGTCAGGTAGTAGGCCAGCTTTAACGATCCAATGAGGGTGGGTAGTTAGTGCCCAATCCAGTAGTGTGTGTTTGTTGGATTTATGGTTTAGGCGAGTGGGTTCCTCTATTTGCTGGGACAAATTTAGAGCATTTATCTGGTATCGTGATTTGGAGGCTGCGCTGCCTAGCCAGTTCTGATTGAAATCACCAAGGATATGAAGTTCGCTGCCTTCCATATGGGACCTCAGGTTGCCAAGGTGGTCAAGAATGCAACCCAGAAGTGTATCTGGCAGGCAGTATGACCCTGCTATGTATACTGGGATAGAGTGTGGCAGGGGGATTTTGATTAGAAGGGAATCTATAGATTGTATGGGTGCTATCGGAGTGATTATGGAAAACTGGAGATTGGAGGAGATATACATGGTAGTGCCGCCACCCTTCTTTCTGCCCTGTCTGTCTTGGCGGATTAGGGAGAACAGGGTATTGAGAATTCTTCATCCCGGTTATGTGGCTTCAGCCAAGATTCAGTGATGATTACAATATCAGGGCGAAGGGAAAGGACAGTGGTTTGTAGGGCAGCTATTTTGTTTAGGATGCTGCATATGTTTACTGTAGGTGGACAGTTTTAAAACCTTTAGGGAGGTGCGTAGCTGATGTGGAGGGTTGAGCAGCTATGGTTGCAGGTGGTCCTGGGTTACGTTCAATGTCCCCTGCTATAAGGAGAAGGAGAGCCAGGGTGTGCCTTAGTAAGCGCATGGTCTTTAGTGATGACCCTTGTCGAGTGGAATGGTTGGGAGTTAGTAAGTTAGTCTTAGGGTCTGAGTAGAGGGGGATATATAGGGCAGGTTTCTCAGCATGGAAAGAGGGAGGGAGGATAGAGGCCCCTAGGGACCAATTATGCCAGTGGTACTGGTTGTGGTCCACTAGTGCTGAGGAGGAGTGGAGGGGTGGCTTGGTAACTGAAGAGAGAAGTGGCAATGAATCATGTAGAACAGGATGGGATGAAGGCAGAAGGGAAGATAAGGTTAGGCAGAGCACAATGATTGTTAATGTGAGAAACTGCATTTTTTTTCAGTAGTAGATTGAAATCTGATCTGCGGTGGCCACTAGTGGCTGAATAATATAAGGAGCTAATGGGAAAGTGGGCTGATAGGTTTACAAGCTCACAAGGTCAACACTATATAAGGAGGAGCTCACCAAGGGTGGTGGGGAGCCTGCATGTAGCGCAGGTGGAGCTAGAGCTCCCTGAAGCAGCTGCAAGCTGGGATTGCTACCTGGTGTTCTGTGCTGCTCCGTAGTCCGCGAGGGAAATTCAGTGGCTGTGGGGAGGGCTGAACAGCTTGCCTTCGCGACCGCACTGCAGGAAGGGACAAAAAAGGTAGCTTTAAGTAGAGGTAGGTAGGGAGGTGGAGCTAATTACTTCTATGTCGTCTTAACATGCAGCAATTTATAATTATGCAGTTTTAAATCTCTAAAGCAGTGATACAGGCTGTAGTTTACAGAAAAAAGTACATGGGATTCAGGCTTGCTTTAAACAGTCTGGTGCACAGCAGCTTAGCCGGGTAAAAGATCTTTTACACAAAGAGTTCACTTTCTAGTAGTGCAGAAGCAGTACAGCTCTGTTCCCCTAGGTGATTTTGTGCCTAGTTTAAAGTGAAAGGCAGTACAACTCTATTCCTTAGTGCTTTTGTTCCTAATTAAGGTGCATGGCAGTACAGCTCTGATTCCCCTTGGTGTTTCGTTCCAAATTTCAGTAAAGGCAGTACAGCTAGGTTCCCCTTAAAGTACAAAGCAGTACGGCTCTATTCCCCTTTAAAATACTGTTCTTCTGATACAAATTCAGGTCAGTTTTGGAGGCAGAGTACTGTGAAAAAACTATCAGCACTGCTCCACTGATACAAAATCCAAAAGCACATTCAGTCTTTCTACGAGAAAAAGGCACCAAGTTTGAAATTCTGTGGCGCAGCTCCTTGAAGCAGCTGCAATCTGGGATCGCTACCTGGTGCTCTGTGCTGATCCGTAGTCCACTGGGGAGATTCGGTGGCTGTGAGGAGGGCTGAACAGCTTGCCCTCGCGACCACATTGGTAATACAGTGCAATAGTTTAAAGGTAAAATGTTTAAGCTATAGAAATATTCAGTAGTGCGAGGCAAAAGATATATAGAAGTCAGGCCTAGCTAATACAGCAGGCTAAACAGCCGAAAATTCCAGGAGGAGAAAAAATATATATATTATATCTATATATATATATATATATATATATATATATATATATATATATATATTATAGTGGCGCGGTAGTGCCACTATAGTTAAGTTGAGGAGCCATTCGTGTTAAACCCCAAATTTTGCATATATATAACTTTGCAACCATTTGGCGAATTTGCCTGAAATTTGGAATACGATCAAGACCTATCGCCTTAGGATCTGCCAAGTTTCTTACCAGGTAGATACATGGCTGTGAGTTAATCGCTTGCATGATAATCTGTGTAATAGTTCTTTTTCTGGAATTCTCACGGTCATGCCTACAGGTCTTACGGTTTAGCGACCAGACCCCGAAATCTTCAGGAGAGCATGCACTAGGGTCCCAGATGTGTCTTTTGAAGATTTCGTGAAAAATATTAAACGGTTCAAAAGTTATTCAAAAAACAATTTCCCATTATAAGTCAATGGGAAAAGTTAACAAAAAGTTCGACAGTGTCGCAAATGCACTTTTTACTGTCACAAATGGCTCTTTTAGTCTCACAAATTCACCATTTTGTTTTCAGCTAGTGATCAGAAAAATGCTAGGCATTTAAAATTGAGACCCTCTAGCAACCTAATTCTTTTTGTATTCACCTAGTCGGGCCCTGAGGATGCTAGCCATGTCTTTATTTTGGGGGTAAAACACCCCAGAAATATGTTTTTCAGATTTTTGGAAAAAGCACTTTCCAAAGTAGTGTCACACTCATGAAAGTGTCACAAATTTTTGCGAAAGGTTTCGCAAATCACGAAACTACTTTGCGACACCATGTCCAAAATAACAGTAATTCTTTGGCACCCCGCTGCAAAAGAACGATTTGGAGTTTTCGGCTGAAATTTGGAGGGAAAGCAGCTGACATCTAACAAATGTGCCTTCCAGTGTTTTGTTGAAACAAAATATTACACAGTGGCAAAGTTACGGTACTCCAAAGTTGACGCTTTTTCCCGTAGGATAACATTATGGCATACGACGCATTGCAGCAATCATTTGGCGCCCTACTGCAAAATAACGGTTCAGTCTTTTGGGCTGAAATTTGCAGGGAAAACAGCCAACATCCCATAGATGTGCCTTGCAGTGGTTTGGTGAAAAAATATTACAGGGAGGCAAAGTTATGGCAGTCCGAACTACTGTTTTTTTCCCATAGGATAACATTATGGTGTTCGCTCAAGCCTTTCGGGCCGATATCTCAAAAACGGTGCGAGATACAGACTTTTTGTCAAAAAATTTCTTAGCCCCCCCCACAGAGACTAAGTACAAAACTAGCCAGGAAAGTGATAATTCATATGACTTTTAAATTTTTTTTCTATGTCGTACAGTTACTGAGATATAAGCAATTTATTATTCCAAGTCCTCATTTTTGTGTTCCGAGAGTCATTATTTTGCATACTATCTTTGTAGTCACTGTCTTTCTCTATACAGCTTTTGGGGAAAACCAGCCTGTGTGCTTACGTTACTGTCACCACTACCACTTCTGCATGTGGTTCCGTACCCGTTTCCCTTACCGTTCACGTTTACGCCACCATGTGCGTTACCCTTTGTGTTTTCATTTGCAGTTGTGTTTGCATTGTTTTTAACATTTCTGTGAACAGTACTGTTTCTCTTTCTGTTTCACTTTGCACATTATGTGCATTTGCGGGCACAATGTTACTATGTGACAAGACATCACGTGAGGCGCGGGCCCTGGAGGCCTGCTCCCGCCCGCCACATTACATTCACTATTTCTCATTATCATTCTCAAAAAGAAGGGAAATTAGAGGCAAAAACCTCCTTTTAATGCATCAGTTAGGGTTGTTCCACAGCGACAAAAGCAAGGAAATTTGATGTTAGGGTTGAAACCCCCTTTGCACCCCTCCAGCCCACCCGCCACCTGGAATTGGGGTGCACATTGGGGTCATCAGTCCTAACTGTCACCCCATTCTCCTATTCCTCAGCTTCTTTCCACATGTCATGGGGTGACAGTTAGGGCCGGCGACCCCAATGCGCACCCCAATTCCAGTTGAGGTGGGCTGGAGGGCTGCAAAGGGTTTCAACCCAACATCAATTTCCTCACTTTGTCGTATGGAACAACTCTAACTGATGCATTAAACTGAGTTTTTGCCTCTAATATATATATATATATACATATATATATATATATATATATATATATATATATATATAAAGGATATATAGGTGAGCTGTCAGATAAATGATTTATCTACACAAGTGCTGTTTGACCTTGGGTAACCTCACAGTGGCGTAAGCCACGGTGAGAGTGTCAGAATCAAACAACACAAACACGATAAATAATTATCTGACAGCTCCCATTGTATATTCATTTATGCAATAGGATGCTTTCTATCAGTGCAGGAACATTTGGTTTTGACTGTTTATCTTTATTTTAAATGATAATTTCTGGGAGTTTTGGTTAACTTTCCTAGAGTATGTCTGCCTAGCATAGTGGTTGCTATTAAATGAAACGCCACTCATTTTGTAGAGAACCTCTTGCTATACAAATGTCATGCTCACAGTACTATGCCACCTTTTTCATTTTAAAGTTAATCACATTTGTTTGTCAAAAAAGGGGAAAGAAAATTGAATTTTATGCAGTTTTTTACTAATTATTAAATAAAAACTAAAAGGTATCTATAAATGAAACACCACTCATTTTGTAGATAGTTTTGTGCTGAACATTTTTCGTGCTCACAGTACCATGCTATAATTTTTTGTTTTAAAGTTATTCACATTTGTTTGTCAAAAAAGTGAACAAAAAATTACATTTTCTTCTGCTTTTTTGCTAATTGTAAAAAATATATAAGGTATCTATACATGAAACACCACCCATTTTGTAGATAATTTTGTGCTGAACAATTTTCGTGCTCACAGAACCATTCTATCTTTTTTCATTTTAAAGTTATTCCCATTTGAATATGGTTGATGCCGGACATTCTAAATGAATTCTAAAGAGATTTGTGACGTAGTAACTGCATGTATAAATGGTCACTGTATGTATAAATTTATTTATACGTACAATGACTCAGAAAAACGCATTTATTACACTGAATATATGTCCGCCCCATTGCATAAAAAAAAAATATATATATATATATATTTCCACATGAGTAGAAAATTCAGCAGAAAAAAATTGTCCAGAGAGCAGTACAGCAAGGCAGTGGCCAAGCTATGTTTTGAAGGTGTGTGCTTCCTTTCTCAGTGGGGATTTGCAGCATCCAATCGCGGAGCAGCCACAGTCCCCAGGAGCCAGTCCAGTTTTGAAGATTGAGGCCTGAAAGCTCCAAGCAAGGAGCTGACCAAACGTACCTGCTTTCCTTGGTCAGGGGGTGGCGGGCTGGATGCAGAGGTCTTGCCACAAGCAGGTAGCAGTGCCAAGGCCTCTCAGCTGAAGTGGAGAGCCTTGTTCAGGCTTGTGTCTGCCTTACTTGGTCAGGGGGTGTTGGGCTGGATGTAGAGGTCCTGCTGCCAGCAGGTAGCAGCACCAGAGCCACTCAGTTGAAGCGGAGAGCCTTGTTTGGGCTTGTGTCTACTTTACTTGGTCAGACGGTGGTGGGCTGGATGCAGAGGTCCTGCCGCCAGCAGGTAGCAGCACCACGGCCACTGAGCTGAAGTGGAGAGCGTTCTTTGGGCTTGTGTTTAAAATAGAGCAGAAAAAAAAGGCAGGCCGTTAGTTAAAAAGCCAGAGACAAAGGTCAAGTAAATTGGTGGGAGGGCTGTGGGCAATTTAGTGCTCAGGGCAGGAGTAGGTGCAAATAGTGGGAGAGAAAGGTTCCTACAGAGAGGTCTGGTCAAAGGTGCCGGGTGGGAATTTAGCAAAACAAAAGGCTGATTCAAGAGGTTGGGGAGGGGGATTCCCCTTCAATGGGACCAGGGAGAGCTGGGAAAGAGGTTGTGGTGGAGAGGACTCAGGGTAGTCTGGAATGGGTAGAGAAGATGGCCGAAAATGGCAGGCAATATTTACAGAATGTGCTGGTTCGGGGGGTGTCAGGAGAGGGAATCAGGGATCCAGTAGATGGCAATGAAACATTGTGGGGAATAAGGCTGAATGAGAGGAACTGTGATGGGAAAAGTGTGGCAGAGCAAGCAGCAGGCAGTGGTCAGTTCTAGCTATTCTACAATACTGGACAATTATCAGAAAAAATTCAGTAGTGCAAGTAGTAAGCTATATAAACGTCAGACAGTCAGTTAAAGTTCGCTACAACCCTGCTAGGCAATTCCTACATGTACAGTGCAATAGTTTAAAGGTAAAATGTTTAAGGAATAGAAATATTCAGTAGTGCAGGACATAAGCTATATGGAAGTCAGGCCTAGCTAATACAGCAGGCTAAACAGTCGAAAATTCCAGGAGGAGAGAAAAAAAAATATATATATAATATATAGATATATATATATTTCCACATGAGCAGTAAATTCAGCAGAAAAAAATGTCCAGAGAGCAGTACAGCAAGGCAGTGGCCGAGCTGTGTTATGAAAAAGGCACCTTGTGTGCTTCCTTTCTCAGTGGGGATCTACAGCATCCAATCGGGAAGCAGCCACAGTCCCCAGGAGCCAGTCCAATTATGAAGATTGAAGACTGACAGCTCCGAGCTAGGAGCTGACCAAACGTACCTGCTTTCCTTGGTCAGGGGGTGGCGGTCTGGATGCAGAGATCCTGTCACCAGCAGATAGCAGTGCCAGGGCCACTCAGCTGAAATAGAGATCCTTGTTTGGGCTTGTGTCTGCTTTCCTTGGTCAGGGGGTGGTGGGCTGGATACAGAGATCCTGCCGCCACACCTAGCAGTGCCAGGGCCACTCAGCTGAATTGGAGAGCCTTGTTTGGGCTTGCGTCTAAAATAGAGCACAAAAAAAAAGGCGGGCCATTAGTTAAAAAGACAGAGACAAAGGTCAAATAAATTGGTGGGAGGGACCTGGGCAATTTAGTGCTCAGGGCAGGAGTAGGTGCAAATAGTGGGAGAGAAAGGTTCCTGCAGAGAGGTCTGGTCAAAGGTGCCAGATGGGAATTCAGCAAAGTAAAAGGCTGATTCAGGAGGTTGGGGGGGGGCCTTCAATGGGACCAGGGAGAGCTGGGAAGAAGGTGTGTGATGGAGAGGACTCAGGGTAGTCTGGAATGGGCAGAGAAGATGGCCGAAAATGCCAGGCAATATTTACAGAATGTGCTGGTTCAAGGGGGTGTCAGGAGAGGGAATCAGGGGTCCACTAGATGGCAGAGAAACATTGTGGGGAATAAGGATGAATGAGAGGAACTGTGATGGGAAAAGTGTGGCAGAGCAAACAGCAGGCAGTGGTCAGTTCTAGCTATTCTATATTACTGGGCAATTAGCAGAAAAAATTCAGTAGTGCAAATAATAAGCTATATAAATGTCAGGCAGTCAGTTAAAGTTCGCTACAACTCTGCTAGGCAGTTCCTACATATACAGTGCAATAGTTTAAAGGTAAAACGTTTAAGCGATATGTAACCCCCTGCAAATGGGGATTCTCAAAAGTCTTCCAGGAGCTTGCCTGAATGCTCCAAGTCTGGGCGGTGTTCGGCATCTGAGCTGTTTAAATGTGGTTCCAAGTGAGTGCTATTTGAGCCTCCATGTACTGTCTCTTAAAGAGCTGTCTGCTTTGCAGACATAATTAATTTATAAGGGGTATTGTGTGTCTCAATGTCCGAGTCCCACCTGGGCTGCTGTCAACTCGCTGCGTTTCTGCTGTCACTAAATGCGCAGAGGGAGCTCTTTCAAAAGGTGTAACAATCTGCCAGGAATTGTTTAGAGTAATAATGAAAATACAGTTTGTCTAACCTGCTTTTCTTTGCAGTCTGAACTGTTTTTGCCTAGCCCTCTATTCTGGTTTTGAACTGCTGAACTGGACCAATCAGTGTGGGGGGACCTTTAAAATGGAGCCTGCTGCTGGCAAATCAGAACTTGGACTCTCATTGTGGAGCCAGCCACCTATGCACTGTATGGGTAGTGACTCTGGGAAAGGAAGTTTTGACCTTGGCGCATTTTTCTACCAACAAGGGGAATCTTATTGTGAGTGACAGCTGAACCAGCCAACAGAATGGTGTGGAGCTAAATGAAATGCCCTGCTCTGTGACTAGAAAGATTAGATCAGTTTTCACTGTGAAGAGAGAAGGAGCTCTGTGCTTCTGTTTCGGTCTGCAGCCTTTGTGAGTGCCAGTTTGGACTGAATCCGAGTTGTGAGGAGAAAGAAGCACTAGAAGTGTGGACACCAGGCTCACCCTGTAGAAGACTGGAGAAATTGCTGAATCGCGCTCGGTCTGTCAGGAACTGAATCTGCTGTGTGTGCTCCTGGGTATTTTGCAGTAATTGCGTTCAGGATCGAGGAGCAGCCTGCCTGGTATAGTACTTTCCTTTTACATATGAATGTGAGTAGTGCTTGTGGGGAATCGCTATTTCCAGTCCCCCGTGCTGTGTGCTGTGTGTTGAAGCTGGAAGCAAACCCCAGCTTAGCTTGGACTAAATACGTTTGCTATCAACTGCAGTGGGGTCCAGTCACAAGGACCTTATCTCCATGCCCTGTCGTTATGGCAATCCAGAAGAACATCTACTATCCAGTCCTCAGCTTGGGTATTGTGAGTACAAAGCAGGGTATTCCCCTGCAGTCTGTTTACAGTCACAAGTGTGTCATCTAATTCTTGTTGTTTCACTGCTTCATGGACTGAGCCATCCGGCTCCGGATTACAATTGGGTGTTGTGCATATATTTTCTTCTATGGGGCCCCATCCATCTGCACCTGCCGGCCAACCCCGGTCAACGGACCTGGCTAGACCCCCCCCCAACCTGGGTGCCCAGAGTGTGACTTTTCAGACTCTGTATGTGTGCACAGTACTGTGATTAAATGCCACCAATTAACTTGATTTCCCCCTCCTGTGTTACTGCCCCCTAAATAAATTAGATTTGTTGTTGTTATACTACATACTGTCTGTGGTGTTGGTACTTATGGAAACATTTTTGTGTTTTGCCGTGTATGTTGTTTAACCTTATGTAACCCCTAGCTGGTGCTATCCCAAGGGCTACTACCCTTGCCTGCGTAACTGCTAACAGGTTAAAGGGCCTAGGTCCAATGGCGGGTGCCTCCACCCAGAAGTCGGGGTTAAGACAGTCTGGTATGACTTGGTCACAGCCCTCTGGGTCACTGCAACCCCCCTTTCTTCCCACTAGTGGCCCACACATTATATCAGAAGTACCTTCACAGTATACACTTACCCCCAGGACTGGTTCAATTAGCTTGACTCTGGGGACCCCCTGTAAAACAAGATGATACAACGCAAACAGTGCAACACTTTCACATAAATGAATACCTCAAACAGTGTAACTTTGCTGAAACAAACAGATCTGATTTATTTAGGGGAATATAACAAGGACAGGGGGAAATCAGGTTAATTAGTTTAGACACCTTAATAATCACAGTACAGTGCGCATGTTCAGAGTCCCAAATTGTCACTTTCACTGGGTACCCAGGATGGGGGGGCAGGCTAGCCACTATAGGTGCAGCTAGATGGGGCCCTGTGATGGAAAAACGCTTGCACAATACCCAATTGTAATCCGGAGCCGGATGACTCAGTTCGTGAAGAAATGAAACAGCAACAAATAGATGACACACTTGCAATTTGATAAACAGATGGCAGGGAGCTAACCCGCTTTGTACTCACAGACTCAGTGCTGGGAACTGGATGGAAAGCAGATTGTCCTGGATTGCCAGGATGAGCAGAACATGTGAACAAGGTCCTTGTGACTGTACCCCACTGCAGTTTAGAGCAAATGGATGTAGTCTGGATTAAGCTGGGGTTTACTTCCAGCTTCATGCACTCTATTCACTGTGCAGGGGCTTTGAAATGCGATTCCCCACAAGCACTACACACATTTACATGTAAAATGAAAGTACCATACCAGGCAGGCTGCTTCTCTATCCCGATTGCAATTACTGCACAAGACCCGGGAGAACACACAGCAGATTCAGTTCCTGACAGACCGAGCGCGATTCAGCAATTTCTCCAGTCTTCTACAGGGTGAGCCTGGTTTTTACTCTTTAGATCTCCTTGATTCTCTTCACAGGTCAGATTCAGTCTGAATAGGCGCTTGCACAAGCTACAGACCAAAACTTAGGGCCTTACTCGTGATTTCCATGCTACAACTACACACCGAAGAAGCACACAGTTCCCTGTCTCTTTACTGCCTAAACTGATCTGATCTTTCCAGTAGACAGAGCCGGGCATTTCCTTTGAGTTCCTTCCAGTTCAGTTGGCTGGTTTGGCTGTCACTCACAGTAAACTCCTCCCGTTGGTAGAGAAAAGGCACCGAAGTCCAAACTATAATTCCCAGAAGCATTGGCCATACAGTAAATAGGTGGCTGGCTCCACAATGAGAGTCAAGTTTTGATTTGCCAGCAGCAGGCTCCATTTCAAGGTCCCCCACACTGATTGGTCCAGTTCAGCAGTTCAAAACCAGAATGGAGGGCTAGGCAAACACAGTTCTGACTGCAAAGAAAAGCAGGTTAGACAAACTGTATTTATGTTATTATTCTAACGATTTCTGGCAAACAGTTACATCTTTGAAAAGTGCTCACTCTGCCCACTTAGTGACGGCAGAAACAGAGCGATTTGGCAGCAGCTCAAGTGGGACTCAAGCAGGGAAACACATAGTCCCCCCATAGAAACTAATTATGTTTGCAAGAAGACAGCTCTTAAAGAGACAGTACCAGAGGCTCTAAAATCACTCACAGATAAACAGCTTAAACGCCAAGCACCATTCAGGCTTGGAGCATTCAAACAAGCTCCAGGAAGATTTTTTGGGAACCCCCATTTGCAGATGGGTTACACCCTTTTTGGCGTGGGAAATCTTGGTGTCCGCGTCAAGCAAGTACCCCCATAAGTTTCAGTACAACCATATACATTTTTATCAGTAGCACATTAGGCTTATACATGTAATCATTAGTCAATATATCACTTTACCAGGAACACATTTCTGAAACTTTGCAGTACGTCACTCTTTACACAGTATTACACAGACATTGTACCATAACTCAGGTTATTACCTCTTGTACATGAAACCTGAAGAGAAGGGGCCCTTTCTGATCAGCTACCTTGGTGCTGGATGGGGCAGGGACACCATACCTAGAGGGCAACACAAGTAGCTTGGAGTTAGCACTGAAGTTTAGTTTGGTCAATGAGCTCGGGGACACATACACTCCTTTATGGACAACATTGAGAGGCAAGTCCACAGGCCTCCCAGGGGAATCATAACTGAGGTGCACCACAGGCTTTACAGCTCGACCTGTCTTCCTGGGGGAACTGTTACAGTCTCTGCACTCTGAGCCTCATTTTCAGCATTGTTCTCACTTGTCAGGGAAGTCTTCATTGGGGTAGAGAGGCTAAAACTTGGGGCACTTTCAGCTCCAGGAGTTACAATCTCTGAGTCCACAATACTTGGCTCACATGGAGAGCTTTCTGACACTGACAGTGAATTATCAGGGCACTCAACACACTCTTCTTGTTTTGGTAAGTCACCAGTCTGTTCCAGTCCATCATTTTCCTCCTCTGAAAGCTCAAACAGTTCGACCATACACAATGATTCCATATCATCTGACTTAATGCTTTGCACTTCACTTTCTGGGAGCATTGGCTCCAGGGACAAAGCTGGGGGCTTAGACAGTCCAGGAGGCTCAGCTTCATCTCCAGGATTGACTAGGGAATTGCCGCAAAACAATTGACTCAGTTCGTAGGAAGGATAGTCTTCAAAACCACACTCACTTTCCTCTGATATGGACTGACAGTCATGTTCAACTGGGACTTGTGGAGGGGAACACTTTAACTCAGCTTCTGTAGGTGCAGACTTTCTTGATTTTATCTTAGCAGCAGCTCTAGTCACTGGTCCAGAGGGTGCATTTTCTGGGGGCTCAGACTCAATCAAGATTTGTCCAATGGGCAGTAAATGATTTCTATGCATTGTTTTAACATCTTTTGAATTATTCTCAGGCCTTACTTTGTACACTGGCAGATCATCTAGTTTGCCCACTACAAAGTGAGGGAGATGGTGCCATCTGTCACCATTCTTGTGTTTGCCATGCAGTCCCTGATTTCTTAGCAATACCTGATCTCCCTCCTGGAGTTCCTGTGCTTTCACCTTTTTATCATACCTTTTTTTTTGTTGGCAGCCATGGTTTGAGCCAGTTGGTATGCATGATTTAGTTGGGCCTTTAACATTTGCACATACTGTAAATAGTTGTCAGCTTGAACCCCATCAGGAGAGACCCCAAAACACACATCTACCAGCAATCGAGCTTCTCTTCCAAACATCAGGCGGTAGGGGGAGAACCCAGTAGCATCACTTTTGGTGCAGTTGGCAGGCATGTACCAGGTGCTAATTTGTTGGCTCCATCTAGAGCTTGTCGCTTTGGGTGGAGGGTGCCTAGCATATCTAGCAAGGTGCGGTTGAAACGTTCAGGCTGTGGGTCCCCCTTGGGGTGGTAAGGGGTGGTTCTGGACTTTCTCACTCCCCACAGAGAAAGCATCTCTTTGATCAAACGACTCTCAAAGTCTCTCGCTTGATCAGAATGGATTCTTTGTGGAGCCCTATAGTGAACAAAAATGTTTTCTACAAGTACTTTTGCCACAGTGGATGCCTTCTGATCCTTAGTGTGGAAAGCTTGGGCATGTCTCGTAAAATGGTCAGTGACCACCAATACATTACTAATATTTCTTTGATCTGAATCCAGACTCAGAAAATCAATACAAACCAGCTCCATGGGTGCACTGGTGGTGATGTTAACAAGGGGGGCAGCCCTCTGGGGCAAATCTTTCCTCTGTAAGCAGTGACTACAAGTTCGAATGTGTTGCTCCACATCAGCCCCCATCTTAGGCCAGTAGAATCTGGATCTCACCAAGTCAAGTATTTTGTCTATAAGAAGGTGCCCCATGTGATTGTGTAAGGACCTCAGCACTGAGTCTCAAAAAGCAGTGGGCAGCACTAGCTGTTGTTTGTCTACTTGTCCCCCTCTGTCTACTGTTTCTCTGTATAACAGTCTATTGATCAGTTTCAACTTAGGACCTTCTTTGTATAACAATGCAGTTCTCAGATCAGTGGAACGTAATTTGGACACATCTTTCCCTGCATATAGGGCTCCTAAAGTTGATTTGATCATAGGGTCTCGGGATTCAGCCTGCCGAATACTGTCATTGTCCAGCTGAGGCAGTGCACCAATGTCTATTGCAGAAAAGTGGCAATAAGCAGCAGGTATGCAACTCCGAGAGGGTCCCAAACAATCCAGCATACAGTCCACTGAGTCTGTGGACATTTTTTCCACCCTGTCAAACTTCTGGCAGAGTGCTCGAATATCAGGTTCTGACAGTCTGACCCAGTATTTCTGGGGAACAGACCTCCGGGAGAGAGCATCAGCATCTATGTGGTTCAGGCCTGCTGAGTATTCAACAGCATAGTCGTAGGTAGATAAGGCAGAGAGACACCTATGGCCAATGGCATCCAACTTAGCTGAAGTCTGCACATAGGTCAAAGGATTATTGTCAGTTTTTACTAGTATCTTAGCCTCATACAAGTACTCCTGGAATTGATCAACAATGGCCCACTTTAAAGCTAGAAACTCTAACTTGTGTACAGGATAGTTCTTTTTCGGAAGGGGTCAGGCTTCTGCTGGCAAAGGCCACTGGTCTCAGGCCATTCTCATGCTCCTGATACAACATAGCCCCCAACCCTTGCAAGCTAGCATCAGTGTGCAGGACATAGGGTTTTGTTGGATCAGCATAGGCCAACACTGGAGCATGGATAATTTGATACATAATCTCATGAAAAGCAGTCTCACAATCAGGAGTCCAGTGGGCCCCAAATACTTCACTTGGATGAAAATACACTCTTTCAGTCTCGAGGGACGCTGACTTTTTGTATTTTTTGTGGGTTGGGGGATACCCTTGAGTAAGGTTAAGTAAAGGGCAGATCACTCTTGAATAGTCCTTGATGAAAACGCCGATAATAACCACAGAATCCCAGGAATCTTTGCAGTTCTTTTAGATTGTTGGACTGTGGCCAGGTGGTCAAGGCCTCAACTCTACTTGGGTCGGTCTCTATTCCCTTGGTGGATACTATGTGTCCCACATACTTTACTGATGTTTGAAAGAATTGACACTTATCAATGGACATTTTAAGGCCAAAGTCTTCCAGTCTGTCCAATACCTTGAATAATCTGCTCTCATGTTCCTCCAGTGAGCTGCCAAACACAATAACATCATTTAGGTATACCTGGCACTCTAGTAAGTTCATGTCCCCCACTGCACACTCCATCAATCGTTGAAAAGTGGCTGGGGTACCTGAAATCCCTGAAGGCATCCTCATGAATTCAAAGAAGCCAAGCGGACAGATAAAGGCTGTCTTCTCATGGTCCTCTGGGGCCATCGGGATCTGGTAGTACCCACTGCGAAGATTCAGCACACAGAAAGAACCGTTTGCTACCGTTCAGGCAGTCCAAAGCATCCTGGATGTGAGGCATTGTATACTGATCAGGGATAGTCTGCCGGTTCAAGGTGCGATAATCCACACACATTCTTACTGTCCTATTCTTTTTTCTCACTACCACGATGGGGGAAGCATAGGGGCTTCTGGCTTCTTGCATTACACCAGCAGCTAGCATCTCTTGCAGATGCCGTCTCACATCATCTATGTCAGCAGGGGCCAGGCATTGAGACCTCTCACAAAATGGTCTTTTATCATGCAGCCGGATGTGGTGCTCAGCTCCTTGCACTCATCCTGCGTCCCATTCTTTTAAAGAAAACACTTGGTCTCTCTGGACAAGCTTCTCACTGATCCTCACTTTCCATTCAGCTGGCAACGGGGAGTCACCAAAATCAAACAAGTCTGGCGTTACTCTGCCACTCTTCCCCAAACTCTTGCTACTGAGTAGCACTGCAGTGTCTGCACAATGCACATTAACCAGGGTGCAACCTTTATTTACTCGAATCTCTCTATCTGACACATTATGAACTTGAACCATTACCCTTCTAGCATAAGCATGGGCTCTGACAGGCAAAATACTTGGTTTGACCAGCAGTCCTTCCAGCAATTTCCCATCACCTGGTGCACCCAACATGAGGATTTTATTCTTGACATCCTTTCTGATATGGACTTCCCCCTGTAGAGTACACTGGGCATTTGGCACCAGGATCAGAGACTGAGGATCCTTTTTCCAGACAACTCCAACCGGTTCCTCTGGTTCCACTTTGTCAGCATCTCTCTGTGCCTCTTAGTCCTTCTTGATCAAGGCCGGAATTCTTAAAGCTCTACTAGTCCTTGACCCCTGTTTTTCATAACACAACTGTGCCAGCCATCCAAACATATGTGCATTGGTCCCAATTAGTAAAGGAACCCCATCATACAGTCCAGTAGGAGGACCCACTAAGGCCAGGGTCTCTACTTGCTCTGCCACTCCAGCCACAGATGTGGAGAAAGACAGCCAAATTTGGATATACCTGGAGTAGGGGTAGACCATCTCACTTAAACCCCATACATGCAGTCCTTCTAATGGTTGTAAGGGTACGTCTGACAAATGCTTCTGATACCAATCCTGGAACATAATTGTCACTTGGGAGCCACTGTCTAATACAGCTCTTGTAGACACTCCATTCACCTTTACAGTGGTCTCCATGGAGGGACCCACTATTCTGGACCAGTCTGGAGAGGTGGTAGTGGGGGCCTGGGCAGCTGACCTTGCCACAGAGGGACATAAGTTAGCATTTTTGGGACCCTCACTGGGACCATTTTGTGCACCTCTTAACCACTGACTTGTTCTCTGAAGCTCTCCTTGTAGCCATCTCACCACTCTCTCTAAGTCTTTCTGAGACCAGCATTCCCTCTTCATGTGCCCATCCTTCCCACAATTATGGCAAAATATGTCTGCTTAAGTTTGGGGTAACTAGGCATCACTGTGGGGGCTGCGGCATTGGTACTATTGATAGAAAACCTTGGTGCCACCTCAGCCAGCGGTGGGTTGGACATTTGGAGACATCTCTTCAGTTCCCTCACTTCCATAGTCAATGCATCAAGTTTCAAACTGTTGTCAACATGAGGTGCCGGGGTGGGCCCCCCCCCATAGCAGAAGCAGTAGGGCAAGTGTCAGTGCCCGTGCTCAGAGGAGAGGCCTTCATGATGAGACTGTCTGTCACTTTCCTATTCTCCCTCAGCAACTCCTCCTAGTGCGGGGTATTTACAGCCATCCCCGTTTGGCAGGCACTTAATCCTTGACTTTCATCATGGATTTTCGGTGATCCCTTTCCGTCAGCAGCTGACCCCGCCCTTGAAGCAGAGGTTGTAGGAGCTACAACTATGCGGGACTTTGATAAATCCCCCTCCTCCTCAACTTCCTGGATTTCTTTCATCAAATCACAATGATCCGGTGGGTTACCTCTCCTGTCTTGAAACCTCAACTGAAGGAGCTGCAATTTTGAGTGTTTTGCATGTTGGAATATGTGCCCCAACCTCACACGGTTTAAGTCACTGATGGCCACCCCACCCTTTCCGGTAGGCCCTCTGTAGTGCTCCTTCCAGATGAGTAACATATGCAGATAAACTTCCCCTGGCCATTGTTTTGTACCTTGAAACTTCCACATCAAGCTCTCCCCTGACTCAATACTCCCAAAATTGCATTCAAGTGCAGTTAGGTACTTTTGGGCAGATGCCTCAGGGTTTGTGGACCTCAAAGACTTAACAGCTTCCAGAATGGGACCTCTCAAGCTCTCTGGAATTCTTTTCCATTCCTCAGCCTCTGCACACTGCCACTCAGATACCAAAGGGGCAACACAGTCTATCCAGGTCTCCCAATCATCCTCCCCTTGTGGGGTGGGGAGGGTGCCGGAGAAAATTCTCAACCTGTGGTAAGAGTCATGACTATTGGCAGGTACAGACATGAGGGCTTGCACTGGCACAGGAGGAGGGGCAATAACAGGTGCTGGAGGGGAAGAGGGTGTTGGTGGAGGAACGTTCTCAGGTGGCAATAATAGTTTCTTTAAATCCTCCACAGTTTTCCCTCCCCACAACAACAATTTAGCAAATTTCTTCCCAAAAGTTTCAGTTAATGGGGGAGGTTCATTCTCCCTGGGGTCTTTACTGTCCCTGGTTATCACTCTTCAGACAGTGAGGGTTTCCCCTGGGGTAACAGTCTGTGGCACTTTAGAACTGTCCACAGGGTCCTTACACTCTATTAGGGCCATGAAAGTTTGGGCGAGCAGATCACCCTGTCGCCCCTCTACCACAGGGTCTCGTAAACATTCGACCTTGGAAAGTACTCCCTCTACAGTGTCCATACTGGTACCCAGTGGGATATCCAGGATAAGTATAGCGTTTTGGGGATCGATCTCCTCCCCAGTATACCACTTCACCAACTAGTTTACAGCCACTTCTGTTGGGGGTACCCATTTATTTTTTAACAGTAATTCGTAAATGTGGCCACTAGAGGACGCTAATCCCAGCAGTGAGCCTCCAAAATGTAACCCCCAAGTGGCGCTATCCCAAGGGCTACTACCCTGCCTGCGTAACTGCTAACAGGTTAAGGGGCCTAGGTCCAATGGTGGGTGCCTCCACCCAGAGGTCATGGTTAAGACAATCTGGTATGACTTGGTCACAGCCCTCTGGGTCACTGCAACCTCCCTTTCCTCCCACTAGTGGCCCACACAATATATCAGAAGTACCTTCACAGTATACACTTACCCCCAGGACTGGTTCGATCAGCTTGACTCTGGGGATCCCCTGTAAAACAAAATGATACAATGCAAAAGCCACAGTGCAACACTTTAACATAAATGAATACCTTAGACAGTGTAACTTTGCTGAAACAAACAGATCTGATTTATTTAGGGGAATATAACAAGGACAGGGGAAAATCAGGTTAATTAGTTTAGACACCTTAATAATCACAGTACTGTGCGAATGTTCAGAGTCTCAAATTGTCACTTTCACTGGTACCCAGGATGTGGGGGGGGGGGAGGGACTAGCTAGGATCAGTGCAGCTGGATGGGGCCCTGTGATGGAAAAACACTTGCACAATACCCAGTTGTAATCCAGAGCCGGATGGCTCAGTTTGTGAAGAAATGAAACAGCAACAAATAGGTGACACACTTGCAATTGGATAAACAGATGGCAGCGAGCTACCCTGCTTTTGTACTTACAGACTCAGTGCTGGGAACTGGATGGAAAGCAGATTGTCCTTGATTGTCAGGAGGAGCAGAACATGTGGAAAAGGTCCTTGTGACTGGACCCCACTGCGGTTTAGAGCAAATAGATGTAGCCTGGAATAAGCTGGGATATACTTCCAGCTTCATGCACTCAATTCACTGTACAGGGGATTTGAAACACGATTCCCCACAAGCACTGCACACATTTATATGTAAAAGGAAAGTACTATACCAGGCAGGCTGCTTCTCGATCCCGATCGCAATTACTGCACGATACCCGGGAGAACACACAGCAGCTTCAGTTCCTGACAGACCGAGTGCGATTCAGCAATTTCTCCAGTCTTCTACAAGGTGAGCCTGGTTTCTACTCTTCAGATCTCCTTGATTCTCTTCACAGGTCAGATTCAGTCTGAATAGGCGCTTGCACAAGCTACAGACCGAAACCCAGGGCCTTACATGTGATTCCCACGCTAAAACTACACACCGAATAAGCACACAGTTCCCTGTCTCTTCACTACCCAAACTGATCTGATCTTTCCAGTAGACAGAGCCGGGCATTTCCTTTGAGTTCCTTCCAGTTCAGTTGGCTGGTTTGGCTGTCACTCACACACACACTCAGTGTTGGGACCAGTGTTGTTTGGGATATTCATTGCAGACATATCATGGGACATCAAGAGCAAGATCAGTCTGTTTGCTGATGATACCAAGGTAGGCACGGTGGTGGATGACCTAGGGGGATGGCAGGGGTTGCAGGATGATCTGGCAAAGCTTGAAACCTGGTCAGACACCTGACAACTGGGCTTTAATGCCAAAAAGTGCAAGGTGCTGCATTTTGGGATGAAGAACCCAAGGAGGAGTTACCAGCTAGGGGGAGTGCAGCTAGCCCACACAGAGGAGGAGAAGGATCTGGGTGTGCTCATTACAGGGTCAATGAACAACTTGGCACAATGTAGGAAGGCAGCTGCAAAGGCCAACAAAATGCTGGGTTGTATTGCAAGGGGTATATCCTCGAGGAGGGAGGAGGTGATTCTGCCACTGTATAGGTCATTAGTTAGACCACACCTGGAGTACTGCGTGCAGTACTGGCGTCCGTATCTGAAGAGGGACATTAAGTTACTGGAGGGGGTGCAGCGCAGAGCGACAAAGATGATCAAGGGGCTGGGGGACTTATCATACGAGAGGAGGTTGAAGGAGTTGAACATGTACTCACTAGAGGAGAGGACAGACAGGGGTGACATGATTGAAACCTTTAAATACATGAAAGGAATAAACAAGACGGGTACAGAGGGGCTGTTCAAAGTAAGGGAGGGGATGGCCACCAGGGACCATGATATGAGACTGGAGCAAGGAAGGTTCAGGAGGGAGATGAGGAGACAATTATTTACAGAGAAGGTGGTGGCTGGGTGGAATGCATTACCTGCTGAAGTGGTATTCAGTAGAACAGTGGACTGCTTCAAACGAGGATGGGACAGGACAAGGGGGGAGAGTTAATGAAGGGGAAGGGTGGAAGGGAGGGGCAGCTGCAGAATAAGGGGTGCTAGCTGCACATTCAAGCAGACTTGATAGACCTCTAGACCTTTATCTGCTGGCAAATTTCATATGTTCGTATGTTTCATAAACTCCCCCTGTTGGTGGAAAAAAAGGTGCCGAAGTCCAAACTACAATTCCCAGAAGCATTGGCCGTACAGTACATAGGTGATTGGCTCCACAATGACAGTCCAAGTTCTGATTTGCCAGCAGTAGGCTCCATTTCAAAGGTCCCCCCACACTGATTGGTCCAGTTCAGCAGTTCAACCAGAATGGAGGGCTAGGCAAACACAGTTCTGACTGCAAAGAAAAGCAGGTTAGACAAACTGTATTTTCGTTATTACTCTAAACGATTTCTGGCAAACAGTTACATCTTTGAAAAGTGCTCACTCTGCCCACTTAGTGACATCAGAAACGGAGTGATTTGGCAGCAGCTCGAGTGGGACTCAAGCAGGGAAACACACAGTCCCCCCATAGAAACTAATTATGTCTGCAAGCAGACAGCTCTTAAAGAGACAGTACCAGAGGCTCTAAAAGCACTCACAGATAAACGGCTTAAACATAGAAACATAGAAACATAGAATTTGACGGCAGATAAGGACCGCTTGGCCCACCTAGTCTGCTCATTTTCCTACCTAACAGATAAGCTGCAGATCCTAATTAACCAACAGCTTACTTCCTCCTACCCCCCACTAGGACTGCCTTATGTCTGTCTCATGCATTCTTGAATTCCCCCACTGTTCTTGACTCCACGACCTCCTCAGGAAGGCTGTTCCATGCATCCACAACCCTCTCTGTGAAAAAATACTTCCTCACATTACCTCTGGGCCGCCCCCTCTATCTTCAAATTGTGCCCCCTTGTTCTTGCACATCTCTTTTTCTGAAAGATGCTACCCTCTTGGACTTTGTTGATTCCCTTGAGGTACTTGAAAGTTTCTATCATGTCCCCTCTCTCCCTCCTTTCCTCAAGGGTATACATATTAAGCTCCTTTAGTCTTTCTTCGTGTGTCTTCTGGTGCAGACCCTGCACCATTTTGGTTGCCCTCTTCTGGACAGCCTCCACTCTGTCTATGTCTTTGTGGAGATGGGGTCTCCAGAACTGCACACAGTACTCCACATGGGGTCTCACCAACTGTCTGTACAGAGGGATAACAATGCCAAACACCATTCAGGCTTGGAGCATTCAAGCAAGCTCCTGGAAGACTTTTTGGGAACCCCCATTTGCAGGGGGTTACACTTATTTTACAGGGGTTCCTCAGAGACGTGCTGCAGAATCAGTCTCAAGGGTCAGTGGTATCTATATGAGTGAACAGTATGTATATGTGGGGTATTGGGGCTGTAACTCCAGGGTACTGTGTGAGCCACTAGAGGGAATAAAAGGGGGTCTCAGTGTCCCAGAGGGCTGTGACCAGGCTAGTCTAACCACTACAAACCCTGACCTCTGGGTGGAGGCACCCGCCACAGGACCTAGGCCCCTCAACCTGTCCGTAGTCAAACAGGCAGAGGTAGTAGCCCTTGGGATAGTGCCTCCTAAGGGTTACATCTTGGAGGCTCACCGCTGGGATTTTGTGTCCTCTAGTGGCCACATTTATGAACCACTGTTAAAAAAATAAAAAATAAATGGGTACTGACAGAAGTGGCTGTGCACCGGTTGGTGGAGTTGTATATTGGGGAAGAGATTGACCCCCAAAATTCTGTGATTATCCTGGACATCCCCCTGGGTATCAATACAGACACTGTACTGGGAGTACTTTCCAAGGTGGAATTTTTACAAAACCCTGTGGTGGTGGGTCAACATGCTGATCTACTCACCCACACTTTCATGGCCCTAGTAGAGTATAAGGGCCCCATAGATAGCTCCAAAGTGCCACAGACTATTACCCCAGAGGGAGCCCTCACTGCCTGGAGAGTGAGAACTAAGGACAGTAAAGACCCGGGGGAAATGAGCCCCTTCCACTATCTGAAACTTTTGAGGAGAAATTTGCTAAGTTGTTGCTGGAGGAAGGGAAAACTGTGGAGGACTTAAAGAAGTTATTTCTGCCACCTGGGGGTGTTCCTCCCCCAACATCCCCTCCCACTCCAGCACCCGTTATTGCCCCTCTTTCTGTGGCTGAACCAATGCAGACTCCTGTTTCTGCACCAGCCATTAGTCACGACTCTTACCGAAGGTTGACGATCTTCTCTGGCACCCTCCCCACCCCCCGGGGGAGGATGATTGGGACACCTGGATAGATTGTGTTGCCCCCCAATACCTGAATGGCAGTGTGCAGAGGCTGAGAAATGAAAAAGAATCATAGAAAGTCTGAGGGGTCCTGTCCTAGAGGCCATTACATTTTTGAGTTCCACAAATCCTGAAGCATCTGCCCAGAAGTACCTATCTGCACTTGAAGGCAATTTTAGGAGCATTGAGTCAGGGGAGAGCTTGATGCGGAAATTTCAAGGTACAAAACAGTAGCCAGGGGAAAGTTTTTCTGCATATGTTACTCATTTGGAAAGAGCTCTGAAGAAGGCTTACCGAAAAGGTGGGGTGGCCGCCAGTGATTTAAACCGTGTAAGGTTGGAGCACCTACTGCAACATGCAAAGCATTCTAAATTGCAGCTCCTTCAGTTAAGGCTCCCAGATGGAAGGGGTAACTCACCGGACTATTGTGACTTAATAAAAGAACTTTGGGAGGATGAAGATAAGGAGGGGGATTTTAATTCTGGGGTGAGAGCAGCCCAAGTGATCACAGCATCGGAAGGTCCTTGTGAAGTGGAGACCAATGAGGGTGTGCCACCAGGGGGTGAACTGCTGAGAGAGTTCAGGGAAATAAAAAACAATCTCTTTATGAAGGCCTCTCCTGCAAGTACAGGCCCCGACCCCAATCCGACTGCATCTGCTATGGTGGTGGGGGTACCCACCCATGCATCTCCTGCTGCCAACAGCTCAAAACTCGATGTCTTGACCATGGAAGTGGGGAAATTGACGAGATGTCTCCAAATGCTTATCACACTGCAGACAGAGATGGCACCAAGGTTTCCAGTTAGTAGTAGCCCCGCCCTGGTTCCCAGTATGACACCTCAGCCAGCTCAAACTCCAGAAAGTATGTTTTGCTATAATTGTGGGAAGGATGGGCACATGAAGAGAGAATGCCAGTCCCCAAAAGACATAGACAAAGTTGCATATAGGCTACAAGGAGAGCTTCAGAGAACAGATCGGTGGTTAAGAGGTGCACGAAATGATCCCAGTGAGGCCCCCAAAAATGCTAACTCACATCCCCTTGTGGCAAGGTCAGTTGCCCAGGTCTCCACTACCGCCTCTCCAGACTGGTCCAGAATAGTGGGTCCCTCCATGGAGACCACTGTAAAGGTGAATGGAATGTCTACAAGAGCTATATTAGACAGTGGCTCCCAAGTGACAATTATGTTCCAAGACTAGTATCAGAAGCATTTGTCTGATGTACCCTTACAACCGTTGAAGGAGATGCATGTCTGGGGGTTAAGTGAGAAAGCCTACTCCTACTCTAGATATATCTGAATTTGGCTGTCTTTTCCCACCTCCGTGGCTGGAGTGGCCGAGCAAGTAGAGACTCTGGCCTTAGTGTGTCCCCCTACAGGACTGTATGATGGGGTTCCTCTACTAATTGGGACTAATGCACATATGTTTGTATGGCTGGCACAGTTGTGTTTTGAAAAACTGGAGTCCTGGACTGATAGAGCTCTAAGAATTCCAGCCTTGATCAGGAAGGCCTACGATGCCCAGAGAGATGCTGACAAAGTGGAACCAGAGAAACCGGTTGGAGTTGTCTGGAAAAAGGATCCTGAGTGTCTGATCCTGGTGCCAAATATGCCCAGTGTACCTTACAGGGAGAGGTCCATATTGGAAAGGATGTCAAGAATAAAATATTAATGTTGGATGCACCAGGCAATGGAAAATTGCAGGAGGGACTGCTGGTCAAGCCAAGTATTTTGCCTGCTACAGCCCATGCTTATGCCAGAAGGGTAACGGTTCAAGTTCATAAAGTGTCTCACAGAGAGATTCGAGTAAATAGAGGTTACTCCCTGGCTAATGTGCATTGTGCAGACACTGCAGTGCTACCAAGTAACAAGAGTTCAGGGAAGAATGACAGAGTAACGCCTGACTTGTTTGATTTTGGTGACTCCCCGTTGCCAGCTGAATGGAAAGTGAGGATCAGTGAGAAGCTTGCCGAGAGAGACCAGGTGTTTTCATTACAGGAATGGGACATAGGATGCATGCAAGGAGCTGAGCACCATATCCGGCTGCATGATAAAAGGCCATTTTGTGAGAGGTCTCGACGCCTGGCACCTGCTGACATAGATGATGTGAGACGGCATCTGCAAGAGATGTTTGCTGCTGGTGTAATACAAGAATCCAGAAGCCCATATGCTTCACCTATCATGGTAGTGAGGAAAAAGAATGGGGACAGTAAGGATGTGCGTGGATTATCGCACCTTGAACTGGTGGACTATTCCTGATCAGTACACAATGCCCTGCATTCAGGATGCCTTAGACTGCCTGAATGGTAGTAAGTGGTTCTCTGTGATGGATCTTCGCAGTGGGTACTACCAGATCCCGATGGCCCCAGAAGACCGTGAAAAGACAGCCTTTATCTGTCCGCTTGGTTTCTATAAATTCATGAGGATGCCTCAAGGGATTTCAGGTGCTCCTACCACTTTTCAACAACTGATGGAGCGTGCAGTGGGAGACATGAACTTGTTAGAGTACCTGGTATACCTTGATGATGTTATTGTGTTTGGCAGCTCACTGGAGGAACATGAGAGCAGATTGTTCAAAGTGTTGGACCGACTGGAAGACTTCGGCTTTAAACTATCCACCAATAAGTGTCAGATCTACCAAACCTCTGTAAAGTATGTGGGACACATAGTGTCCACCGAGGGAATAGAAACAGACCCAAGTAATGTTGAGGCCTTGACCACCTGGCCACAGCCCCACAATCTAAAAGAACTGCAAAGATTCCTGGGATTCTGTGGTTACTATCACCGGTTCATCAAGGACTGTTCAAGAGTGATTCATCCTTTACTTAATCTTACTCAAGGTTACCCTCCTACTAACAAAAAATATAAGAGGTAAGTTTCTTCTGAGCCTGAGAGAGTGTATTTCCATCCTAATGAAGTATTTGGAGCCAGATGGACACCTGAGTGTGAAGCTGCTTTTCATGAAATTATATATCAACTTACCCACACTCCTGTCCTTGCCTATGCAGATCCAGTGAAGCCCTATTTCTTGCACACTGATGCTAGCCTGCAAGGCTTGAGGACTGTATTGTACCAAGAGGATGAGAATGGCCTGAGACCAGTGGCCTTTGCCAGTAGAAGCCTGACCCCATCCAAAAAGAACTATCCTGTACATAAGTTAGAGTTCCTAGCTTTAAAGTGAGCCATTGTTGACCAGTTCCACGAGTACTTGTATGGGACTAAAATACTAGTAAAAACTGACAATAATCCTTTGACCTATGTGCAGACTTCAGCTAAGTTGGATGCCACTGGCCATAGATGGCTGTCTGCATTATCTGCATATGACTATGCTGTTGAATACAGAGCAGGCCTGAACCACATAGATGCTGATGCTCTCTCCCGGAGGTCTGTTCCCCAGAATGACTGGGTCACACTGTCAGTACCTGATATTCGAGCACTCTGCCAGAAGTTTGACAGGGAGGAACAAATGTCCACGGACGCAGTGGACTGTATGTTGGATTGTTTGGGACCCTCTGAGAATTGCATACCTGCTGCTTATTGCCACTTTTCTGCAATAGACATTAGTGCACTGCCTCAGCTGGACAATGACAGTATTCAGCGGGCTCAATCCTGAGATCCCATGATCAAATCAGCTTTAGAAGCCCTCTACGCAGGGAAAGATGTGTCCAAATTATGCTCCACTGATCTGAGAACTGCATTGTTATACAAGGAAGGTCCTAAGTTGAAACTGATCAATAGACTGTTATACAGAGAAACAGTAGACAGAGGGGGACAAATAGACAAACAACAACTACTGCTGCCCACTGCCTTTCGAGACTCAGTACTGAGGTCCTTACACAACCACATGAGGCACCTTCGTATAGACAAAATACTTGACTTGGTGAGATCCAGATTCTATTGGCCTAAGATTGAGGCTGATGTTGACTAACACATTCAAACTTGTAGTCACTGTTTACAGAGGAAAGCCTTGCCCCAGTGGGCTGCCCCCATTGTTAACATCACCACCAGTGCACCCATGGAGCTGGTCTGTATTGATTTCCTGAGTCTGGAGACAGATCAAAGAAATATTAGTAATGTGCTGGCGGTCACTGACCATTTTACGAGATATGCCCAAGCTTTCCCCACCAAGGACCAGAAGGCATCCAATGTGGCAAAAGTACTCATAGAAAACTTTTTTGTTCACTATGGGGCTCCACAAAGAATCCATTCTGATGAAGGGAGAGACTTTGAGAGTCATCTGATCAAAGAGATGCTTTCTCTGTGGGGAGTGCGAAAGTCCAGAACCACCCCTTACCACCCCCAAGGGTCCCACAGCCTGAACGTTTCAACCGCACTTTTCTAGATATGCTAGGCACCCTCTGCCCAAAGGACAAGCCTGGATGGAGCCAAAAAAATTAGCATCTGGTATATGCCTACAACTGCACCAAAAGTGATGCCACTGGGTTCTCCCCCTACCACCTGATGTTTGGAACAGAAGCTTGACTGCTGGTTGATGTATGTTTTGGAGTTTCTCCTGAAGGGGTCCGAGCTGACAACTGTTTACAGTATGTGCAAAAGTTAAAGGCCCAGCTAAATCATGTGTACCAACTGGCTCTAACGTGGCTGCCAAAAGAAATCTGGCCAACAAAGAAAGGTATTATAAAAAGGTGAAAGCACAGGAACTCCAGGAGGGAGATCGGGTAGTGCTAAGAAATCTGGGACTGCATGGCGAACATAAGATTGCTGACAGATGGCACCATCTCCCTCACATTGTAGTGGGCAAACTAGATGATCTGCCAGCGTACAAAATAAGGCCTGAGAATAATTCAAAAGATGTTAAAACAATGCATAGAAATCATTTACTGCCCATTGGACAAATCTTGATTGAGTCTGAGCCCCCAGAAAATGCCCCCTCTGGACCAGCGACTAAAGCTGCTGCTAAGAAAAAATCAAGAAAGTATGCACCTACAGAGGCTGAGTTAAAGTGTTCCCCTCCACAAGTCCTAGTTGAACATGACTGTCAGTCCATGGCAGAGGAAAGTGAGTGTGGCTTTGAATACTACCTTTCCTACAAACTGAGTCAATTGTTTCAAGGCAATCCCTTAGTCAATCCTGGAGATGAAGCTGGGCCTTCTGGACTCTCTAAGCCCCCAACTTTGTCCCTGGAGCCAATGCTCCCAGAAAGTGAAGTGCAAAGCATCAAGTCAGATGATATGGAATCATTGTGTATGGTTGAACTGCTTGAGCTTTCAGAGGAGGAAAATGATGGACTGGGACAGACTTGTGATATACCAGAACAAGAAGAGTGTGTTGAGTGCCCTGATAGTTTACTGCCAGTGTCAGAAAACTCCTCATGTGAGCCAAGTGTTGTGGACTCTAAGATTTCAAATCATGGAGCTGAAAGAGCCCCAGGTTCTAGCCTCTCTTCCCCAGGGAGACTTCCCTAGCAAGTGAAGACAGTGCTGAAAGTGAGTCTAAAGGTGCAGAGACTGTAACAGTTCCCCCTAGAAAGACTGGCCAAACTGTAAAGCCTGTAATGCGCTTAAGCTATGATTCCCCTGGGAGGCCTGTGGACTTGCCTCTCAGTGTTGTCCATAAAGGAGTGTATGTGTCCCCGAGCTCATTGCCCAAACTGAACATCAGTGCTAACTCCAAGTTACTTGTGTTTCCCTCTAGGTATGGTGCCCCTGTCCCATCCAACCCCAAGGTAGCTGATAGATAAGGGCCCCCTCTCTTCAGGTTGCATGTACAGGAGGTAATAACCTGAGTTATGGTACAATGTGTATATAATACTGTGTAAAAAGTGATGTTCTGAAAAGTTTCAGAAATGTGTTTCTGGTAAGGTGATATATTGACTGATGATTACATGTACAAGTCTAATGTGATATTGATGTAAATGTATATGGTTGTGTTGAAATTTATGGGGGTACTTACTTGATGCGGGTGCCAAGTTTTTCCAGGCCAGGAAGGGTGTAACCCCCCTGCAAATGGAGGTTCCCAAGTCTTCCAGGAGCTTGCCTGAATGCTCCAAGTCTGGGCGGTGTTCGGCATCTGAGCTGTTTAAATGTGGTTCCAAGTGAGTGCTATTTGAGCCTCCATGTACTGTCTCTTTAAGAGCTGTCTGCTTTGCAGACATAATTAATTTAGAAGGGGGATTGTGTGTTTCAATGCCCGAGTCCTGGCCGGGCTGCTGTCAACTCGCTCCGTTTCTGCTGTCACTAAATGCGCAGAGGGAGCTCTTTCAAAAGGTGTAACAATCTGCCAGGAATTGTTTAGAATAATAATGAAAACACAGTTTGTCTAACCTGCTTTTCTTTGCAGTCTGAACTGTTTTTGCCTAGCCCTCCATTCTGGTTTTGAACTGCTGAACTGGACCAATCAATGTGGGGGATCTTTAAAATGGAGCCTGCTGCTGGCAAATCAGAACTTGGACTCTCATTGTGGAGCCAGCCACCTATGTACTGAATGGCCAGTGACTCTGGGAAATGTAGTTTTGACCTTGGCGCCTTTTTCTACCAACAGAGGGAGTCTTATTGTGAGTGACAGCTGAACCAGCCAACAGAATGGTATGTAGCTAAAGGAAATGCCCTGCTCTGTGACTGGAAAGATTAGATCAGTTTTGACTGTGAAGAGAGAAGGAGCTCTGTGCTTCTGCGGTGTATAGTTTTGCGCAAGAACCGTGTGTGAGGCCCTGAGTTTCGGTCTGCAGCCTTTGTGAGTGCCAGTTTGGACTGAATCCGAGTTGTGAGGAGAACGAAGCACTAGAAGTGTGGAAACCAGGCTCACCCTGTAGAAGACTGGAGAAATTGCTGAATCGCGCTCGGTCTGTCAGGAACTGAAGCTGCTGTGTGTGCTCTCCCGGGTATTTTGCAGTAATTGCGATCTGGATCAAGGAGCAGCCTGCCTGGTATAGTACTTTCCTTTTACATATGAATGTGTGTAGTGCTTGTGGGGAATTGCTATTTCCAATCCCCTGTGCTGTGTGCTGTGTGCTGTGTGCTGAAGCTGGAAGCAAACTCCAGCTTAGCTTGGACTAAATACGTTTACTATCAACTGCAGTGGGGCCAGTCACAAGGACCTTGTCTCCCTGCCCTGTTCTGGCAATCCAGAAGAACATCTACCATCCGGTCCTCAACTTGGGTATTGTGAGTACAAATCAGGGTATTCCCCTGCAGTCTGTTTACAATCTCAAGTGTGTCATCCAATTCTTGTTGTTTCACTGCTTCATGGACTGAGCCATCTGGCTCCAGATTACAATTGGGTGTTGTGCATATATTTTCTTCTACAGGGCCCTATCCATCTGCACCTGCTGGCCAACCCTGGGCACTGGACCTGGCTAGCCCCCCCCAACCTGGGTACCCAGACTGTGACTTTTCAGATCCTGTATGTGTGCACAGTACTGTGATTTAATGCCACCAATTAACCTGATTTCCCCCTCCCATGTTACTGCCCCCTAAATAAATCAGATTTGTTGTTGTTATACTATATACTGTCTGTGGCGCTGGTACTTATGGAAAGAGTATTGTGTTTTGCTGTGTATGTTCTTTAACCTTATTTTACAGGGGGTCCTCAGAGACATGCTGCAGAATCAGTCTCGAGTGTAAGTGGTATCTATAGAGTGAACAGTGTGTACATGTGGGGTATTGGAACTGTAACTCTGGGATACTGTGTGAGCCACTAGAGGGAATAAAAGGCTGTCTCAGTGTCCCAGAGGGCTGTAACCAAGTTAGTCTAACCACTACAAACCATGACCTCTGGGTAGAGGCACCTGCCATAGGACCTAGGCCCCTCAACCTGTCCATAGTCAAACAGGCAGGGGTAGTAGCCTTTGGGATAATGCCACCTAGGGGTAACAAATAGAAATATTCGGTAGTGCAAGACATAAGCTATGTAGAAGTCAGGCCTAGCTAATACAGCAGTCTAAACAGCCGAAAATTCCAGGAGGAGAGAGAAAAAAAAAATATATATATATATTTATTTCCACATGAGCAGTAAATTCAGCAGAAAGAATTGTCCAAAGAGCAGTACAGCAAGGCAGTGGCCGAGCTGTGTTTTGAAAAAGGTTTAAGTGTGCTTCCTTTCTCAGTGGGGATCTACAGCATCCAACCGGAAAGCAGTCACAGTCCCCAGGAGCCAGTCCAATTACGGGGATTGAAGCCTGACAGCTCAGAGCTAGGAGCTGACCAAACGTACCTGCTTTCCTTGGTCAGGGGGTGGCGGGCTGGATAAAGAGGTCCTGCCACCAGCAGGTAGCAGCGCCAGGGCCACTCAGCTGAAGTGGAGAGCCTTGTTTGGGCTTGTGTCTAAAACAGAGCAGAAAAAAAAGGCTCCAGAGACAAAAGGTCAAGTAAATTGGTGGGAGGGCCCTGGGCAATTTAGTGCTCATGGCATGAGTATGTGCAAACAGTGGGAGAGAAAGGTTCCTGCAGAGAGGTCTGGTCAAAGGGGCCAGGTTGAAATTTAGCAAAACAAAAGGCTGATTCAGGAGGTTGGTTGGGGGGGGGGCCTTCAATGGGACCAGGGAGAGCTGGGAAGGAGGCATGTGGTGAAGAGGATTCAGGGTAGTCTGGAATGGATAGAGAAGATGGGGGAAAATGCCAGGCAATATTTACAGAATGTGCTGGTTCAGGGGGTGTCAAGAGAGGGAAACAGGGGTCCAGTAGATGGCAGTGAAACATTGTGGGGAATAAGGATGAATGAGAGGAACTGTGATGGAAAAAGTGTGGCAGAGCAAACAGCAGGCAGTGGTCAGTTCTAGCTATTCTACAATACTGGGCAATTAGCAGAAAAAATTCAGTAGTGCAAGTAGTAAGCTATATAAACGTCAGGCAGTCAGTTAAAGTTCGCTACAACTCTGCTAGGCAACTCCTACATATACAGTGCAATAGTTTAAAGGTGAAATGTTTAAGCAATAGAAATATTCAGTAGTGCAAGACATAAGCTATACAGAAGTTAGGGCAAGCTAATATAGCAGGCTAAACAGACGAAAATTCCAGGAGAAAAAAAAAAAAATATGCAGTGTGTGTATATATATATATATATATATATATATATATATATATATATACACATATATTCCAGATGAGCAGTAAATCAGCAGAAAAAATTGTCCAGAGAGCAGTACAGCAAGGCAGTGGCTGAGCTGTGTTTTGAAAAAGGCACTTTGTGTGCTTCCTTTCTCATTGGGGATCTGCAGCATCCAATCAGGAAGCAGCCACAGTCCCCAGAAGTCAGTCCAATTATGGGGATTGAAGCCTGACAGCTCCGAGTTAGAAGCTGACCAAACATACCTGCTTTCCTTGGTCAGGGGGTGGTGGGCTGGATGCAGAGGTCCTGCCGCTAGCAGGCAGCAGCGCCAGGACCACTCAGCTGAAGTGGAGAGCCTTGCTTGGGCTTGTGTCCAAAATAGAGCAGGAAAATAAAAGGCGGGCCATTAGTTAAAAAGCCAGAGACAAAGGTCAAGAAAATTGGTGGGAGGGCCCTGGGCAATTTAGTGCTCGGGGCAGGAGTAGGTACAAATAGTGGGAAAGAAAGGTTCCTGCAGAGAGGTCTGGTCAAAGGTGCCAGGTGGGAATTTAGCAAAACAAAAGGCTGATTCAAGAGGTTGGGGAGTGGGATTCCCCTTCAGTGGGACCAGGGATAGCTGGGAAAGAGGCGTGTGGTGAAGAGGACTAAGGGTAGTCTGGAATGGTTAGAGAAGGTGGCCGAAAGTGCCAGGCAATATTTACAGAATGTGCTGGTTCAGGGGGGTGTCAGGAGAGGGAATCGGGGTCCAGTAGATGGCAGAGGAACATTGTAGAGAATAAGGATGAATGTGAGGAACTGTGATGGGGAAGGTGTGGCAGAGCAAGCAGCAGGCAGTAGTCAGTTCTAGCTATTCTACAATACTGGGCAATTACCTGTAGCAGAAAAAATTCAGTAGTGCAAGCAGTAAGCTATATAAATGTCAGGCAGTCAGTTAAAGTTCACTACAACTCTGCTAGGCAAGTACTTCATATGCAGTGCAATAGTTTAAAGGTAAAATGTTTAGGCAATAGAAATATTCAGTAGTGCAAGACATAAGCTATATAGAAGTCAGGCCTAGCTAATACAGCAGGCTAAACCGCCGAAAATTCCAGGAGGAGAGAAAAAAACAATATATATATTTAAATTTCCAGATAAGCAGTAAATTCAGCTGAAAAAATAGTCCAGAGAGCAGTACAGCAAGGAAGTGGCTCAGCTGTGTTTTGAAAAAGGCACTTTGTGTGCTTCCTTTCTCATTGGGCATCTGCAGCATCCAATCGGGAAGCAGCCACAGTCCCCGGGAGCCAGTCCAGTTATGGGGATTGAAGGCTGCCTGACTGCTTCGAGCTAGGAGCTGACCAAACATGCCTGCTTTCCTTGGTCAGGGGGTGGCGGGCTGGATGCAGAGGTCCTGCAGCCAGCAGGTAGCAGTGCCAGGGCCACTCAGCTGAAATGGAGAGCCTTGTTTGGACTTGTGTCTGCTTTCCTTGGTTGGGGGTGGCGGGCTGAATGCAGAGGTCCTGCCGCCAGCAGACAGCAGTGCCAGGGCCACTCAGCTGAAGTGGAGAGCCTTGTTTGGGCTTGTGTCTGCTTTCCTTGGTCAGGGGGTGGTGGGCTGGATGCATAGGTTCTGCTGCTAGCAGTTAGCAGCACCAGGGTCACTCAGCTGAAGTGGAGAGCCTTGTTTGGGCTTGTGTCTAAAAAAGAGCAGAAAAAAAAAAGGCGGTCCATTAGTTAAAAAGCCAGAGACAAAGGTCAAGTAAATTGGTTGGAGGGCCCTGGGCAATTTAGTGCTTAGGGCAGGAGTAGGTGCAAATAGTGGGAGAGAAAGGTTCCTGCACAGAAGTCTGGTCAAAGGTGCCAGGTGGGAATTTAGCAAAACAAAAGGCTGAATCAGGATGTTGGGGGGGCCCCTTCAGTAGGACCAGGGAGAGCTGGGAATGAGGCGTGTGGTGGAGAGGACTCAGGGTATTCTGGAATGGGTAGACAAGATGGCCAAAAATGCCAGGCAATATTTACTGAATATGCTGGTTCGGGGGGTGTCAGGAGAGGGATTCAGGGGTCCAGCAGATGGCAAAAGAACACTGTGGGGAATAAGGATGTATGAGAGGAACTGTGATGGGAAAAGTGTGGCAGAGCAAACAGCAGGCAGTGGTCAGTTCTAGCTATTCTACAATATTGAGCAGTTTGCAGAAAAAATTCAGTAGTGCAAGTAGGATGCTATATAAACATCAGGCAGTCAGTTAAACATCACTACTACTCTGCTAGTCAATTCCTACATATACAGTGCAATAGTTTAAAGGTAAAATGTTTAAGCAATAGAAATATTCAGTAGTGCAAGACATAAGCTATGTAGAAGTCAGGCCTAGCTAATACAGCAGGCTAAACAGCCGAAAATTCCAGGAGGAGAGAAAAGAAAGAAAGATGTATTTCCACATGAGTAGTAAATTCAGCAGAAAAAATTGTTTAGAGAGCAGTACAGCAAGGCAGTGGCTCAGCTGTGTTTTGAAAAAGGTGCCTTGTGTGCGTCCTTTCTCAGTTGGGATCTGCAGCACCCAATCGGGAAGCAGCCACAGTCCCCAGGTGGCAGTCCAATTAACGGGATTGAAGCCTGACAGCTCCGAGCTAGGAGCTGACCAAACGTACCTGCTTTTCTTGGTCAGGGGGTGGCGGGCTGGATGCAGAGGTCCTGCCGCCAGCAGGTTGCAGCGCCAGGGCCACTCAGCTGAAGTGGAGAGCCTTGTTTGGGCTTGTGTCTGCTTTCTTTGGTCAGGGGGTGGCGGGCTGGATGCAGAGGTCCTGCCACCAGCAGGTAGCAGCGCCAGGGCCACTCAGCTGAAGTGGAGAGCCTTGTTTGGGCTTGTGTCTGCTTTCCTTTCTGGGGGGTGGGGGTAGGAAGAAGTAGGCTGCTGGTTAACTAGGATCTGCAGCTTATCCAGTAGGTAGGGAAATGGGCAGACTGGGTGGGCCAAGCGGTCCTTATCTGCCGTCAAATTCTATGTGTCTATGTTTCTATGTTTCCTTTGTCAGGGGGTGGCGGGCTGGACGCAGAGGTCCTGCCGCCAGCTGGTAGCAATGCCAGGGCCATTCAGCTGAAGTGGAGAACCTTGTTTGGGCTTGTATGCTTTCCTTGGTCAGTGGGTGGCGTGCTGGATGCAGAGGTCGTGCCGCCAGCAGGTAGCAGCGCCAGGGCCACTCAGCTGAAGTGGAGAATCTTGTTTGGGATTGTGTCTGCATTCCTTGGTCAGGGGGTGGCGGGCTAGATGCAGAGGTCCTGCCACCAGCAGATAGCAGCGCCAGGGCCACTCAGCTGAAGTGGAGAGCCTTCTTTGGGCTTGTGTCTAAAACAGAGCAGAAAAAAAAGTCGGTCCGTTAGTTAAAAAGCCTGAGACAAAGGTCAAGTAAATTGGTTGGAGGGCCCTGGGCAATTTAGTGCTCAGGGCAAGAGTAGGTGCAAATACTGGGAGAGAAGAGTTCCTGCAGAGAGGTCTGGTCAAAGGTGCCAGGTGGGAATTTAGCAAAACAAAAGACTGATTCGGGAGATTGGGGGGGTGAAGCTCCTTCAATGGGACCACAGAGAGCTGGGAAGGAGGCATGTGGTGGAGAGGACTCAGGGTAGTCTGGAATGGGTAGACAAGATGGCCAAAAATGCCAGGCAATATTTATAGAATGTGCTGGTTCAGGGAGTGTCAGGAGAGGGACTCAGGGGTCCAGTAGATGGCGAGAAACATTGTGGGGAATAAGGATGAATGAGAGGAACTGTGATGGGAAAAGTGTGGCAGAGCAAACAGCAGGCAGTGGTCAGTTCTAGCTATTCTACAATACTGGGCAATTAGCAGAAAAAATTCAGTAGTGCAAGAAGTAAGCTATATATACATCAGGCAGTCAGTTAAAGTTCGCTACAACTCTGCTAGACAATTCCCACATATACAGTGCAATAGTGTAAAGGTAAAATGTTTAAAGAATAGAAATATTCAGTAGTGCAAGACATAAGCTATATAGAACTCAAGCCTAGCTAATACAGCAGGCTAAAGAGCCAAAAATTCCTGGAGGAGAGAAAAAAAAAATATATATATATATATAAATATACTGTATATATATTTCCACATGAGCAGTAAATTCAGCAGAAAAAATTGTCCAGAGAGCAGTACAGCAAGGCAGTGGCGGAGCTGTGTTTTGAAAAATGTGCCTTTTCTGCTTCTTGTCTCAGTGGGGATCTGCAGCATCCAATCGGGAAGCAGCCACAGTTCCCAGGAGCCAGTCCAATTACAGGGATTAAAGCCTGACAGCTGCGAGCTAGGAGCTGACCAAACGTACCTGCTTTCCTTGCTCCAGGGGTGTGGGCTAGATGCAGAGGTCCTCCTGTCAGCAGGTAGCAGCGCCAGGGCCACTCAGTTGAAGTGGAGAGCCTTGTTTGGTCTTGTGTCTGCTTTCCTTGGTCAGGGAGTGGCGGGCTGGATGCAGAGGTCCTCCCGCCAGCAGGTAGCAGTGCCAGGGCCACTCAGCTGAAGTAGAGAGCCTTGTTTGGGCTTGTGTCTGCTTTTCTTGGTCAGGGGGTGGCGAGCAGGATGCAGAGATCCTCCCACTAGCAGGTAGCAGTGCCAGGACCACTAAGCTGAAGTGTAGAGCCTTGTTTGGCTTGTGTCTAAAATAGAGCAGAAAAAAAGGCGAGCCGTTAGTTAAGAAGCCAGAGACAAAGGTCAACTGTATATTGTTGTTATACTCTGGACGATATGTCCAACTCTGTACTGTTGTATCCAGTAATGTAATGTACCTACTGCCCTCTTCCAAAAAAACTGTATACTGTCTCTATCAGCCTGTAAGATGATATGTCCTTCAGTGTATTACCTGCCGGTATATGCTAAAGTTATGTTACTAACCCCAGGTCGCCCCTGAAAAAGGGAACTTGGGGCCCAGTGGACCTACCCAGTTAACAAAATTTAATAAATAAATAAATAAGTAAAATGGTGGGAGGACCCTGGGCAATTTAGTGCTCAGGGCAGGAGTAGGTACAAATAGTGGGAGAGAAAGGCTCCTGCTGAGAGGTCTGGTCAAAGGTGCCAGGTGGGAATTTAGCAAAACAAAAGGCTGATTCAGGAGGTTGGGGAGGGCCCCCTTCAGTAGGACCAGGGAGAGCTGGGAAGGAGGCGTTGTGGTGGAGATGACTCAGGGTAGTCTGGAATGGGTAGAGAAGATGGCCCAAAATGGCAGGCAATATTTACAGAATGTGCTGGTTCAGTGGGGTGTCAGGAGAGGGAATCAGGGGTCCAGTAGATGGGAGAAAAACATAGTGGGGATTAAGGATGAACGAGAGGAACTGTGATGGGAAAAGTGTGGCAGAGCAAACAGCAGACAGTGGTCAGTTCTAGCTATTCTACAATACTGGGCAGTTTGCAGAAAAAAATTCAGTAGTGCAAGTAGTAAGATATATAAATGTCAGGCAGTCAGTTAATGTTCTCTACAACTCTGTTAGGCAATTTCTACATATAAAGTGCAATAGTGTAAAGGTAAAATGTTTAAGGAATAGAAATATTCAGTAGTGCAAGACATAAGCTATATAGAAGTCAGGCCTAGCTAATACAGCAGGATAAAGAGCCAAAAATTCCTGGAGGAGAGAAAAAAATATATATATATATATTTAAATATACTGCATATATATTTCCACATGAGCAGTAAATTCAGCAGAAAAAATTGTCTAGAGAGCAGTACAGCAAGGCAGTGGCTGAGCTGTGTTTTGAAAAATGCACCTTTTGTGCTTCTTGTCTCAGTGGGGATCTGCAGCATCCAATCGGGAAGCAGCCACAGTTCCCAGGAGCCAGTCCAATTACAGGGATTAAAGCCTGACAGCTGCGAGCTAGGAGCTGACCAAACGTACCTGCTTTCCTTGCTCAGAGGGTGCGGGCTAGATGCAGAGGTCCTCCCGTCAGCAGGTAGCAGCGCCAGGGCCACTCAGCTGAAGTGGAGAGCCTTGTTAGGTCTTGTGTCTGCTTTCCTTGGTCAGGGAGTGGCGGGCTGGATGCAGAGGTCCTCCCGCCAGTAGGTAGCAGTGCCAGGGCCACTCAGCTGAAGTGGAGAGCCTTGTTTGGGCTTGTGTCTTCTTTTCTTGGTCAGGGGGTGGCGAGCAGGATGCAGAGATCCTCCCACTAGCATGTAGCAGTGCCAGGACCACTCAGCTGAAGTGAAGAGCCTTGTTTGGCTTGTGTCTAAAATAGAGCAGAAAAAAAATAGGCGGGCCGTTAGTTAAAAAGCCAGAGACAAAGGTCAACTGTATATTGTTTTTATACTCTGGACGGTATGTCTAGCACTGTACTGTAGTATACAGTTATGTAATGTACCTACTGCCATCTTCCAAAAAACTGTACACTGTCTCTATCATCCTGTATGACGATATGTCCTTCACTGTATTAACTGCCGGTATATGCTAAAGATATGTTACTAACCCCAGGTCGCCCCTGAAAAAGGGACCTTCGGGGCCCAATGGACCTACCCGGTTAAAAAACTTTAATAAATAAATAAGTAAATTGGTGGGTGGGCCCTGGGCAATTTAGTGCTCAGGGCTGGAGTAGGTGCAAATAGTGGGAGAGAAAGGTTCCTGCTGAGAGGTCTGGTCAAAAATGCCAAGTGGGAATTTAGCAAAACAAAAGGCTGATTCAGGAGGTTGGGGGGGAGGGCCCTTCAATGGGACCAGGGAGAGCTGGGAAGGAGGCGTGTGGTGGAGAGGACTCAGGGTAGTCTGGAATGGGTAGACAAGATGGCCGAAAATGTCAGGCAATATTTACAGAATGTGCTGGTTCAGGGGGATGTCAGGAGAGGGAATCAGGGGTCCAGTAGATGGCAAAGAAACATTGTGGGGAATAAGGATGAATGAGAGGAACTATGATGGGAAAAGTGTGGCAGAGCGAACAGCAGACAGTGGTCAGTTCTAGCTATTCTACAATACTGGGCAGTTAGCAGAAAATATTCAGTAGTGCAAGTAGTAAGATAAATAAACGTCAGGCAGTCAGTTAATGTTCGCTACAACTCTGCTAGACAATTCCCACATATACAGTGCAATAGTGTAAAGGTAAAATGTTTAAGGAATAGAAATATTCAGTAGTGCAAGACATAAGCTATATAGAAGTCAGGCCTAGCTAATACAGCAGCCTAAAGAGCCAAAAATTCCTGGAGGAGAGAAAAAAATATATATATATATAAATATACTGTATATATATTCCACATGAGCAGTAAATTCAGCAGAAAAATTGTCCAGAGAGCAGTACAGCAAGGCAGTGGCGGAGCTGTGTTTTGAAAAATGCGCCTTTTGTGCTTCTTGTCTCAGTGGGGATCTGCAGCATCCAATCGGGAAGCAGCCACAGTTCCCAGGAGCCAGTCCAATTACAGGGATTAAAGCCTGACAGCTGCGAGCTAGGAGCTGACCAAACGTACCTGCTTTCCTTGCTCAAGGGGTGCGGGATAGATGCAGAGGTCCTCCCGTCAGCAGGTAGCAGCGCCAGAGCCACTCAGCTGAAGTGGAGAGCCTTGTTTGGTCTTGTGTCTGCTTTCCTTGGTCAGGGAGTGGCGGGCTGGATGCAGAGGTCCTCCCGCCAGTAGGTAACAGTGCCAGGGCCACTCAGCTGAAGTGGAGAGCCTTGTTTGGGCTTGTGTCTGCTTTTCTTGGTCAGGGGGGTGGCGAGCAGGATGCAGAGATCCTCCCACTAGCAGGTAGCAGTGCCAGGACCACTCAACTGAAGTGAAGAGTCTTGTTTGGCTTGTGTCTAAAATAGAGCAGAAAAAAAGGCGAGCCTTTAGTTAAGAAGCCAGAGACAAAGGTCAACTGTATATTGTTGTTATACTCTGGACGATATGTCCAACTCTGTACTGTTGTATCCAGTAATGTAATGTACCTACTGCCCTCTTCCAAAAAACTGTATACTGTCTCTATCAGCCTGTATGATGATATGTCCTTCAGTGTATTACCTGCCGGTATATGCTAAAGTTATGTTACTAACCCCAGGTCGCCCCTGAAAAAGGGAACTTGGGGCCCAGTGGACCTACCCGGTTAACAAAATTTATTAAATAAATAAGTAAATTGGTGGGAGGGCCCTGGGCAATTTAGTGCTCAGGGCAGGAGTAGGTGCAAATAGTGGGAGAGAAAGGCTCCTGCTGAGAGGTCTGGTCAAAGGTGCCAGGTGGGAATTTAGCAAAACAAAAGGCTGATTCAGGAGGTTGGGAAGGGCCCCCTTCAGTAGGACCAGGGAGAGCTGGGAAGGAGGCGTGTGGTGGAGATGACTCAGGGTAGTCTGGAATGGGTAGAGAAGATGGCCAAAAATGCCAGGCAATATTTATAGAATGTGCTGGTTCCGGGGGTGTCAGGAGAGGGAATCAGGGGTCCAGTAGATGGGAGAAAAACATAGTGGGGATTAAGGATGAACGAGAGGAACTGTGATGGGAAAAGTGTGGCAGAGCAAACAGCAGGCAGTGGTCAGTTCTAGCTATTCTACAATACTGGGCAGTTTGCAGAAAAAAATTCAGTAGTGCAAGTAGTAAGATATATAAATGGCAGGCAGTCAGTTAATGTTCGCTACAACTCTGTTAGGCAATTCATACATATAAAGTGCAATAGTGTAAAGGTAAAATGTTTAAGGAATAGAAATATTCAGTAGTGCAAGACATAAGCTATATAGAAGTCAGGCCTAGCTAATACAGCAGGATAAAGAGCCAAAAATTCCTGGAGGAGAGAAAAAAAATATGTATATATAAATATACTGTATATATATTTCCACATGAGCAGTAAATTCAGCAGAAAAAATTGTCCAGAGAGCAGTACAGCAAGGCAGTGGCAGAGCTGTGTTTCGAAAAATGCGCCTTTTGTGCTTCTTGTCTCAGTGGGGATCTGCAGCATCCAATCGGAAGCAGCCACAGTTCCCAGTAGCCAGTCCAATTACAGGGATTAAAGCCCGACAGCTGCGAGCTGAGAGCTGACCAAACGTACTGCTTTCCTTGCTCAAGGGGTGTGGGTAGATGCAGAGGTCCTCCCGTCAGCAGGTAGCAGCGTCAGGGCCACTCAGCTGAAGTGGAGAGCCTTGTTTGGTCTTGTGTCTGCTTTCCTTGGTCAGGGAGTGGCGGGCTGGATGCAGAGGTCCTCCCGCCAGCAGGTAGCAGTGCCAGGGCCACTCAGCTGAAGTGGAGAGCCTTGTTTGGGCTTGTGTCTGCTTTTCTTGGTCAGGGGGTGGAGAGCAGGATGCAGAGATCCTCCCACTAGCAGGTAGCAGTGCCAGGACCACTCAGCTGAAGTGAAGAGCCTTGTTTGGCTTGTGTCTAAAATAGAGCAGAAAAAAAGGTGGTCCGTTAGTTAAGAAGCCAGAGACAAAGGTCAACTGTATATTGTTGTTATACTCTGGACGATATGTCCAACTCTGTACTGTTGTATCCAGTAATGTAATGTACCTACTGCCCTCTTCCAAAAAACTGTATACTGTCTCTATCAGCCTGCATGATGATATGTCCTTCAGTGTATTACCTGCCGGTATATGCTAAAGATATGTTACTAACCCCAGGTCGCCCCTGAAAAAGGGAACTTGGGGTCCAGTGGGCCTACCCGGTTAACAAAATTTAATAAATAAATAAATAAATAAGTAAATTGGTGGGAGGGCCCTGGGCAATTTAGTGCTCAGGGCAGGAGTAGGTGCAAATAGTGGGAGAGAAAGGCTCCTGCTGAGAGGTCTGGTCAAAGGTGCCAGGTGGGAATTTAGCAAAACAAAAGGCTGATTCAGGAGGTTGGGGAAGGCCCCCTTCAGTAGGACCAGGGAGAGCTGGGAAGGAGGCGTGTGGTGGAGATGACTCAGGGTAGTCTGGAATGGGTAGAGAAGATGGCCCAAAATGCAAGGCAATATTTACAGAATGTGCTGGTTCAGGGGGGTGTCAGGAGAGGGAATCAGGGGTCCAGTAGATGAGAGAAAAACATAGTGGGGAATAAGGATGAATGAGAGGAACAGTGATGGAAAAAGTGTGGCAGAGCAAACAGCAGGCAGTGGTCAGTTCTAGCTATTCTACAATACTGGGCAGTTTGCAGAAAAAAATTCAGTAGTGCAAGTAGTAAGATATATAAATGTCAGGCAGTCAGTTAATGTTCGCTACAACTCTGCTAGTCAATTCCTACATATACAGTGCAATAGTTGAAAGGTAAAATGTTTAAGCAATAGAAATATTCAGTAGTGCAAGACATAAGCTATATAGAAGTCATGCCTAGCTAATACAGCAGGCGAAACTGCCGAAAATTCAAGGAGGAGAGAAAAAAAATATATATGTATTTCCACATGAGCTGTAAATTCAGCAGAAAAAAATGTCCAGAGAGCAGTACAGCAAAGCAGTGGCTGAGCTATGTTTTGAAAAAGGTGCCTTGTGTGCTTTCTTTCTCAGTGGGGATCTGCAGCATCCAATTGGGAAGCAGCCACAGTCCCCAGGAGCCTGTCTAATTATAGGGATTGCAGCCTGACAGCTCCGAGCTAGGAGCTGACCAAACATATCTGCTTTTTTTGGTCAGGGGGTGGCGGGCTGGATGCAGAGGTCCTGCCGCCAGCAGGTAGCAGTGCCAGGGCCACTCAGCTGAAGTTGAGAGCCTTGTTCGGGCTTGTGTCTGCTTTCCTTGGTCAGGGGGTGGCAGGCTGGCTGCAGAGGTCCAGCCGCCAGCAGGTAGCAGCGCCAGGGCCACTCGGCTGAAGTGGAGAGCCTTATTTGGGCTTGTGTCTGCTTTCCTTGGTCGGGGGCTGGGGGGCTGGATGCAGAGGTCCTGCCACCAGCGGGTAGCAGCACCAGGGCCACACAGCTGACATTTTGGACCACTGAGATGGGGGAAGAGGAGGAGGACAGGGAAACAGGATCAGAAATTGAGAAGGTGCTGACAGAGAGAGAGAGAGGTAGTGGTGGTCAATCAACCTGACATGGATTGGGAGGTAGCAGCAACTAAGAGTACCCGAAGTCAGACTCTGCTAGGTCAAATGCAGTACTGCCTTCTAGTGCACCTTGTCGGAAAACCCACAAAGCAGGCTGCCATTCTTGATGTGGTGCTCACAAACTCAGAAATGCTCACAGAGTGTTGGTGGGGGAGTTACTATAGTCCAGTGACCATAACCTCATATGATTTGAACTTGCCCTGGGTACAGGTATACCTTTGTCAAAGGCTGAGGTCCTGGATTTCATCTGAGCAGACTCTGATGACATGAGGAAGTTAGTCCAGGATAAGTTGGTTGGAGTAGATCAAATGAGGGAGTAGAGGAAAGATGTGGAGTAATTAAAGGGGCCATTTTTGAGATGACTAAGTCATGCTTGAGAGCAGTTACTAATTGTAACAGGCACAAAAGACCAATCTGGTTCTCTAAAAAACATCAGGGGGGCAGTGAGTGCCAAAAAAGACCTTCATCAAATACAAAAACAAAACAAAACAACAAAAAAAAACGGGGACAACAAATGAAGTGAATACCAAGCAAAGATGATGGAATAGAAAACAGGAATGCAAAAGCGGACAAAGAGCTGAGCCAATGAAGGGGAAAAACAGTTTTTTAGCTGCATTAGGGAAAAAAGGAAGACAACTAGAAAAATTGTAAGGCTGACAGAAGGAGGTAGGGTAATAGAGGAGGACAAGCAGAAGGCAGCCATGCTTAATGATTACTTTTGCTTTGTATTTACTGTGAAGGATAGCGGGCCATTACCAGCAAGTAGCATAAAGATTGCTGCAAAGAGGATCTCAGAAATGGGGCAGGAGGTAATAACAGGGGAAAGGGTCAGAAAAGGGCTTACTGCACTGAAAGTACATAAGGGCCCAGGGATGCATGGATTGCACCCAAGGGTGCTCAGGGATCTTGCATCATATACTGGATCAGTCACTGGCAGGACTATTCTGTAGTTCTTTGCAGCCTGGGGTAGTTCCAAAAGAATGAAGAATAGCAGATATTTTCCACCTCACAAGGGAGGGGACAGGGAGCAACCGCTATTTAATGGCATGTCTGCCTTATCTCCATAGTGGGAAAACTGATGGATACAGTAGTCAAGGAGGACTACTAGACTACCTGGAGTTAAATGGGCTCTGGGGCAGTAAGCAGCATGGGTTTGTGGCAGAGAGGTCTTGTCAGACCAACCTAAAAGTATTCATTGACGGGATAATTTGGACAGTAGATAAGGGACAATCTGTGGATCTTCTCTACTTCGACTTTACCAAGGCATTCAACTCAGTGCCAAATAGAAGTTTGCAGACGAATTCAGAGGATCTAGGTGCAGAGAAGGACCTAGTAAGATGTGTGGGAGGTTGGTTGTAGGGGAGACTGCAGAGATTGGCTGTAAACAGGGTCAAGTTAAGGAAGAGGGACATCACAAGGGGGGTGCAGCAAGGCTCAGTCCTGGAGCCAGTTCTTTTTAGTATGTTTACTCCATTTTGGTCTGCTTTTTGAAAGTCCCACTCCACCTCAACATCACTCCTCCAGCTCACTAGCTCTGCCCTATCTGGAAAGGACCAGTGCCTGATTGTCTTTGTTGACCTAGCCAAGGCATTCAGCACTGTTGCACACCCCGTTCTCCTAGACAAGCTTAAATAGGAAGGGCTCTCTGACCTTGCAGTTAGTTGGTTCCATCCCTGCCTTAATGGCAGGTCCCAAGCTGCCTGCATTAGAGACTTACCCCTCTCCCCACACTTTCCATCTTCTTAGGTGTTTCCCAAGGCTCTGTCTTGGAACTGATTCATTTCTCTGTTTTCCTATATGTAAGCCTCCCAAAATGGGCTTACCTTAAGGAGCTCTTGCTTTGTGTCTTCCTCTGAAGTTGTTTGTTAGTGGCCTTGGTGGGATGTGAACCCGTAGGTCCAAGGGAAGTCCTCACGGCTCCATGCTGCCCTTCAGTGGTGTCCCGGACTTTGGCAGGTGGGCCAGGCTCCACTACTTTGTTTCATACCCCAGGCACTCTGTGGGTGGTTTTGGTCCTGGGAGGCTTGTCGAAGCAACGGGACCGCAAGTCTGTAAATAGATATGGTGACCACACCTTTGGGTGCATGCACAGCCTCCAGAGTGAGGAAAAAAAAAGATTCATGGAGTGTCTGAGTGGGTCCTGGGGTTCGGTGGGCAGCAGGCTGGGCTCGGGACCACACCAGGAGAGGGAAAATAAAATAAATAAATTTGTAAATAGTGGTAGGGCAGTCTGCATTCTTGGCATGTGTGGCTACCAGTCTGAGGGAAATTGAAAGGAGCAGTAGCTCTGTTTGGAGGAAGGTGGTTCAGTGCCAGCTGACACTGTGGGGGAGCACATGTAAATAGTTATTGGAGGGACTACATCCTGAAGGTTCTTTGGGGGGGGCTCTTGAGATTTGGCTACTGTGTTTTGGTCCCAGATTGGACCCATGGTTTGTCGTGTTGTTATTGGCACCATTGGGATAGAAATAAAAGGAGCTGTTTTAACACTTTGGAGGAGAGATCGGAGGTAGAGTGATAGAAGACTGAGCGCGGGCGATTGCCTGCTCAGTCCGGAAGACTGCATCATTTATTGTTTTTCTATGGTTCTGACAGTTTGTGCATCGGGTGTTGAAGGGACATGGCGGTGGCCATTTGGTTTTATGATCCATGCTGGGACAGGTGAAGGGGTCTGGCCCAGAAAATGAGGAACCACATAAGAGACCCACAGGGGAGAGAAATGGATAGGAATGGGGATAGATTGGGAACCAGGTCTCCAGAGCCTTCTCTGGTCCCAGTCTGCCCTGTCTTGGGACTGCAGTGCATCAGGCTAAGTGCCCAAACTGAGTCTGTGTTGAGAGTGGCTGTAGGCTGGGCAACTGCCCCTCAAAATAGAAGTGGCTGTGTTCTACGGCAGGTCTGTGTCTGCTGGGGGGAGAGAGAGAGTTTTCTGCCTGAGATAAAAGGCCTAGTTGGCCACAAGTTAAGCTGCCTGTACATGGACTGTGGCTACCTCACTAAGTAGGTATCTGCCTGGACTTTAGCTTAGGGTGTGACCTTTTTGGTTAAGAGCACCAATTAGCTTATAATGTGACCTCCTGGTCCAGAGCAACCGTTCCTGTGTTTTACTGCTCCATGGAGTGACTGTTCCTGTTCATTAATTGTTCATTAAATGGGATCCACTCATTCCTGCAATTTTGGTATTGGCCTCCTTTGTTCTTGGATTGGGTGTTGCTGCTAACAAGAAGTTTGCCTCCACAGCCAGCTCCCAGTGTTTGCTTCCAGCATGTGCATCCAGTGATGCAAAGGTCCAGGGAGAAAGATGTCAAAAGGCCTGCCTGGTGAAGACTGTCTACAAAGGCCACTGCGGCAAAGATGGCAAGGCCAAGCAGGTGAAGACCAGCAGCTTCATTCCTCCAGATGTCCTGATCTGCACCAAGTGATCCGTGGACACCCCAAGTGTAATCAGGTTTGGTAAGCCAGGCCGACCCGCTATGTGGACTCTTTTTTGTTGCTTAGTGCCCTCCTCCCTAGGACATTTTACCACTATACCCCTAGATGCAGGGATGGGAGCTTACATGTACAACCTCACAAAGGCCTGTACCTCTACAAATTATCCACATGCATGCAAACGTTACTGTGATCTATACTTTTTGTGCCTGTACTCCTGACATGGCTGCTTGGCCTTGGCAAGATTTATTCAACATCCAACATTAATTCCAGGATAATCAATTGTCCATTAATGCCAAATTAATTAACAGTCTCTATGACCCTCTAGCACCAGGCAGAGGTTAGATTGATTAATGATGTCTTCTCCTTTAAGTACCTTGGAGTACGGTTGGGCCATCACCATGATTTCTCTGTGCATGTGGACATCATCCACCAGAAGCTCAACCCCAAATAAGGTTCTTTCTATAGGAATAAAGCATGCATTCCACTTCCTGGATGGGAGGGGTTAAGCCAGGCACTACTTCTAACGAAACCTCAGGACCTGGGAGTTATTACAAGCAACTTCCTAGAACAATCCAATCAATGAATACAACAAGGCCTACAGCAAGATGATCAGGATGATGGAGCATAGTAGGAGAGGTTTCAATAGCAGGAGGAAGGAGATAATATTACCTCTCTACAGAACTCTGGAGAGGCTGTATTTAGAATACTGTGCACAGTTCTGGGGTCCTCACCTAAGGAAAGTCAAAGACAGGCTGGAGATGGTGAAACAGAGGGTTGCCAAAATAATTTAAGGCCAACAGGGCAGATCCTGTGAGGAACAACTCATGACACTGAACATGACTGGCTTGAAGCCATAAGGGAGAAGGGAGACATGATAGAGACCTTCAAGTTCTTGAAAGGAATAAATAACGTAAGCTGTTAGGAACTATTTAGCATGAGCAGTGAGTCAAAAATACGAGAACATGGGTCGAAGCAGATGGGCAGAGTCAAGCGGAAATAAGAAAGATTTACTTAACAGAGTATGGTTGAAGCATGGAACAGCCTACTGGCTGAAAAGGTAGCCCGTGACAATGGCGGCTGTGATTGAGTGCTTTCAAAATGAGTGACTCAATTGCGGCACCTGTCCACAGGGCTACCGGGCAGGGAGGGTGACTGGATGGGGGGGTCCACGAATATAGCGACAGGATGTCATTATATGTACACACATGTGGGGGAGTGAGCATGTTGTGCGATGGGTGGAAAGGGAGGGTTGGTTTGTGAGTCATACTGCAGTGGTGGGCTGCCAAGCTGGCCCTGTGGTGTGATGGGTGGGTGGCAGGCTAGGGTTGCGAGGGCGGCAGGTTCGGTTCCAGGCACTCATTCGTTTTGTTGCGCCCAGCCATTTTTTTTTTCTTTCTGATTTGCACCCCCTCAACATGCACCCCCCTGGAGTTCAGAATCCTTCAGGGGAGTGTGGGGGGTACAGCCCCCTGCATAAAAAAAAAGTTCTCGGCACCCTTTTGCTGTGCGCTGGGAGTGTACATCACTGAAATTGATTTTCAGCAATGTACACTCGCCCTTATAACGATCACCTTTCTGTGATTGCCATTATCACATGGAAGCTGAAGTGATTGGTGCAAAAACCATCAATGGTTACAAGCATGGCTGGAACAGAATTATGGGACTAATAGAAACTCAGGGGTAACAATAAGACAAGGGGTAAGGGGGAAAGTGAGGGCATAAACCCTGTCTAGACGGTAGGTTCTGGGGTAGCATAGGGTATAACAGGGCTGACTGGATGGCCCCATGTTTTTATTTTTTTTTTTCATACATTGTCTCCATTTCTATTAGGGATGGGCAGGGCAGCTGTGACCCGGTTCTGATTCCAATGCTGATTTATTTCCAAAAGGTTCTAATTTGAGATCTGAAGGAGGCAGTAGTTGCAAATTAAACCGAGGGTCAAGAAGTGTCGAAAGAAGAACATTTTCATCTGTTGTGATATTAAGTCTTCTGCAATTTTGGAATTGCTGTATCAGTTGGCCTGTAAGGGATACACTAGATTTTTTCTCTCCTTTTTGTTCAAAAACTATACACAGCCTCCTGAGTTCCTTGTTCAATAAATTTATGATGCAAATAACCTGGCTTACAGTAGCATTCTCTATGCTAATCTGTCGAGCTGCTTCCTCAGAGGGAGTCAAGAGCAATGTATCATGATCCATGAGGTCCCACTGGAATGAATTCAGCACAACACCATCTGCTACGCTGTGACCCCTTGGTATATTCATGGACTGCCTTCTTTTGTGCAAGAAGTCTCTCACAGTTTACCTATAGTGCTGCGATATCCAGTACACCGACATCCCCGACAACGACACACACAGTGCCGAGTGTCGGCGTTGTACTGTCAGGGATGTCGTGTTTTTTTTGGGGGGGGGGGCTGCACCCCAGAACCCCCAGTCTCTAAATATTCAACTCCGAGTCGGAGTTATCTCGGGGAAGAGACAAAGCACTGGGAGATGAACTGCCGGTGTCTGCAGGGACCATCACAGTGACCCAATGCTTTTCATCAAATTCTGTCACTGTGATGCAGAGAGGGGGGGCTCATAACATGGGGGCTCATCCAGGATGTTAATTTTGTGCTCCAACCCTTGGTGGACTTGAAATTGGGTGCTGGGTACACTGTGGAAGTCCCCCTATTAGCTGGACTTTTAAGAACTGCGCAAACAAGATGGTGCATGGGACTGAGATATTTCATGCCTTTTCTTAGTGGAACTGCCAGTGTTTTGCTTCTGTCATCAGCCAGAACTGGAGCAAGTGGTGGAATGTGAAAAGAGACTGTACATTGTGGACGGCTCATTTGACCAGGGCCCAGGTCTTGTGGGTGGTTTGCCCCTCGTTATTTAGAGCTCCGTGGGCTTGGACTGAAAAGCATCCCTAGCAGAGACTTGAAAACTGTGTGCATGGACATTAGGCTTATGGAGGGAAATGGTACCTTATTTGTAAAACTAAAATGGAGTAATTGTTATGCACTGTTGCTGTAGTGTCTATTGATTGGTTAAATGTGGCACTTTTCTAATGCAGCATTTTGAATGTACTGTTTAATTAAATGTATGCATGGGTTAACATGGGGGAATATTTTATTCTGGGGAACTAACAAAATGGTACTGTGTGAAAATGGTTCTCTATAGCTAAAATGTTTTACTAGTTGTAGTCATTACTTATAGGATAGTAGTGAGAAACAAAATGTTTAGTGATGTGCTTTTACTGTAATGTGTTGCCTAATACTAATGTTTTGCATCTATGTGCTTTATGTTTTAATAAATGTTCAGGCAGTCCAATGCAGTTAGCTGGCAGCAAGAGTGGGGCTCAAGGTAAGTGTTTGAAATAGGGGACCTTGGGATGCTCCCAGTGTAATCCAAAAGTCATCCATCCAGTAGGTTTAGCGGTGAGTGGCCAGGTAGGAATTTGTTTAATAGTCTGGGGGCACCATGGGTTAGGTCGAAGTCAAGGTGCAGTTCGGTGCTATAGGTGGGTGGCCCAGTGGTTTGTTAGATAAGTGATCCCAGGCAGATTAGTGAGCTGGGTTATTGGTAGACTTTTAATGATAGCCTTGGTAGTGTTGCATTGGTATAGTATAGGTACAGTGTAACAGTAGTGTAAGTAGTTGTGTGAGTTGTAGCTCGCCGAGACGGTGAGCATTCATGGAGGGGAGAGTAATAGCCCCCAAAATGGGCTTACCTTAAGGAGCTCTTACTCTGTGTCTCCCTCCAGGGTCATTTGTCAATGGCCTTGATGGGATTCAGACCTAAAGGTCAACGGGTGGTCCTTGCGGCTCTGTGCCATCCTTCAATGGTGTCTCGGCCCTTGCCAAGCAGGCTAAGCTCCACTCCTTAGTTTCGCGCCTCTAGGCGCTCTGTGGGTGGTTTTGGTCCTGGGAGGGTTGCCGTGGTGACCCTAATTGGTTGGCTTCCTTCAGTGCCCCAGTATCATGAGTGTTTGCCTTTGCTGGTCATGTAAGGGTCCAGGGACTTGGGAGTATTTAGCAGAGATCGGAAAAAAATAGTTTACATTTTTTTATTTCTGTACTCTGCCCTGACCTTGTTTAGTGACCTGCATGCAGTACTGGTGGTGAGAGTGTTATTTTTTTTTTTGTTGCCTGTAACCTGTTGTTTGCTGACCTGTAGTTCTTCCAGGTTCAGGTACCTTCCCCGTACCCCCGAGGCATGTCCCCGTCCCCCTTCACAGCATAGACTGCTGCCTGTAATTCAGCTTCTCTGTCCCATGCCATCAAGTACCAGACCAGACCGTACTTCTGAACCAGGCCAACTTAACAACTCAGGTACAGCCATGAAAGGCTCAGAATTTCTGGTCAGAGCAGATTCATCCCAGTCTGGGAGGTTCAGAAGTACGGCAGAGTCATTCGGCCCATCTCTAGTTTCTGTGGTTCTATGTTTAGTTTCCCAGCATTGTTCTTATGTTAAACAGTGTTGTGTGTACAACACCAGACTTCCACAGTTTTGTGTAGACTCCTTCAATTAATTTGCTTTCAGCTTTGGTAATTAGTTGTAGGTGCAGAATTAGCCATTGCTTTGCAACTGAAATCGTCTTCGAGCCTTGAGAAACAGCAGAATATTAACTCCTCACTGACTGCAAACAGATTTATTGAGGCTTGTGTGGCCATTTTCTGCAAACAGGAGGAAAGAAGGAAGACCTGAACAGTAAGCAGTCATGATAACTCCTCTCCAAATTTTTATCACGAAAGAAGCTGCTGCTGAGGCTCCATGCCATTTAACATTTTCATTGGAGTAGCGCATACATGTACTTCCTTTTTTTCTTTATAACTCTTTTTTTTCCCCTATCCTCTGGGGCATCTCTCAGGATCCCTCTCGAGGCCTGCAGCTCCTAACCATCTGCCTGAACCGCGACCCTTCGACAACTGTATCGGATCAGGACTCTCTTCTCCCCCCTGAGCCCTATGGAGAGTCCCCAGAGGGTAGAGTCAGGGGAAGCAGCCGGCATTGGGTGTGTGGGTCATGGCCTCGGAGTTCACCGTCATCTCACCCGATGGCAGGGGGTATTTTCCCCTTACTTGTTACACCCTCAATCACCTCCCCTCAAAAGCTTGGTCATGCAATGGCATCCAGGGCACCTGCCGCAGCTCTTGTCCCCTTGCTACATGTTTCCCGGGCATGTGCAGTGCCTCCGGTCACCACCGGAGGCTGCTGCTGCTGTGCTGTGCAAGCCTGGATCCCACCCCAGGGAGAGGAGAGTTGTCCTCTGGATGCTCAATCCTCTCTCTCCCCTGCCAACCCCTGGCGGCCCAGGCTTGTTCCCGAACCTGGGTCGCTGGTGTGGAGCGAGGTGTGACGTCCAGCGCCTCAACCCTCAGCACCACCAGGCTGGCTATATATGTTCTACCTAATGTGTGAAAAGTTAAGAAAGAGTCTTTTCACTCATTTTCTGTTGACTAAGAAAATAGCATTGTTTCTCTGGTAGTTTCCAGCTGATCCATATAAGACAGAAATTAACTTTTTTTTAATTCTGCTGGTTGGTGGACAGCAATACAATGTTTCTACAGTACAAGACACTACATGCAGTGTCATGCTTTCTTTAAGGTGAGTTTAATGTTTTAAATATTAAAGTAGTATTTCTATCTCATCAGCAGAGCAACTCATTGTGTCATCTGCTGTATGATTGTAAATTTTGCCAAAGGAGGGAAACCACCATTTTAATAAAAAAAAAAAAATCAAGCTCGAAAATGTTTCCATTGATAACGATAACAATATCAGGGAAGTGATCCTCATGGATTCTCACGCCTTTTAGCATCAGCACTCCTTATAGGTGCAAGTCCTGGCTGGGAGGTGCCAAAAGTGCAAACACTAAGCCAAGCCAATTTATACAATGGGGGGGGGGGATCAAATGCCACCATACCTCTCAACCTCCTGCCTCATAAATCAGGGACGAGGCTCAAACAAATCAGTGACAAAGGACCAAAATCAGGGACAAATCTTCCAAATTAGAGATATCCACTCAGAAAGCTGGTAGAATATGGGGCTTAATGCAAAAGGTATTTTCTAAAGAAGAACAAGTCTGTAACTTTAATGTTTGACATTATTTTGTACTTACAATCCCCAATGTTTAGCCACAAAAACAAAAAGTTTAGGAGAGACGGAGTAAAATTTTGAGGCTAAATCAGGGACAGTTGAGAGGTATGAATGCCACGATCTATGCAGTCAACATTAAACAACTAACATACAGTAATGTTGTAAGAGATGTGTTTACTATTAATGCATTTGAAGTAATATTTTAATTTTTTTTTACATCTGATCTCTAGAAGGTGATCCCCTTTCACACATTGCCAAACACAAACCTAAATCATGGAAGTGTTCTATTTACTGTATGTGGTTTATGTTTTTTGATTGGTAACGTATGAAACGGGTCCCATGGTTTTCATTGCAAAAAACACAGAAATGTAGACTTTCTTGGCAGATAAGGCTCCTTGGCCCATTGTGTCTGCCCATCTAATATTGAATAAGACAGCCCTACAGGCTCTTTACGCTCCTTCCCCCTCCCTTTCTGGAAAGCTGTTTACCAAGCTCTTCTATCTGTCCCACCCTCAGTTGAATCCCACCACTGATTTTGCACAAGACCACCTCCTCTGGCAGCCTATTCCACCCCTCCACCATCCTCACCATAAAAATGTACTTCCTGGTATCTCTCTCAAACATACCCACTACAAGCTTCATGGAGTTGCTCCTGGGGTGGGCAAGTGGTGAATATTGATAATGGCCAATGGGGAGTGGAGGGTATCATATGTCACTGGAGTTGCTGACACCTTTAAAATAATATCACTAGTGGAGGGCAGGTGTATCAGGTAGATTCTCCTTTAATAAATTCTCCCACTCTAAGAGTTATCAGATGCCAAATAAGCCACCCACTCATAATAGCATGCAAAATACAATACATGAGTGCACTATAGCCCAGTATCATTATTAGACATATTTATTATTGGAGCCAGTAGACTAAGAGGTATACAGCATGATGCCCTCATAGTAGCAGTATTTATTAGATGGAGACAGTAGCTGAGCAGGTGTTAAATAACCTTATAGCATGGGTTATTTATTATAAAGGAGAGGGTAGCTTATGTGGCATCTGATAACTTGTAGACTGTTGAGTGCAGAGTGCAGAAAATTTATTAAAGGGGAGCCTGCCAGTGGTTTTGGTGGAATCTTATCTGATACTACACTTCCAAATTCAGGGTATTCAAACTGGATTATGTGGTTTAGGTAGTGGACAGCCTCAGTGTTATATTTTAAACAGACAGGTTTCTTTTCATGGGGGCTCCGGGGCACGGATCTCGGACCAGGATTCGCGCCCATAGGCGCGCTGGTGGAAAAGCGGCTAGCAACAGCCGCTCCTACGGCCGCCGCCGCCACCGACTCTTCTCAGCAGCCCTAGCCAACTGAAGGGCTCTGGGGCACAGATCTCAGACCAGGATTCGCACCCGTAGGTGCGCTGGTGAAAAAGCAGCTAGCAACAGCTGCTCCTACGGCCGCCGCCACCACCGACTCTCCTCAGCAGCCCTAGCTGACCGCAGGGCTCCGGGGCACAGATCTCAGACCAGGTAGATACCCTTAGGCTCATCTGCAGAAAGCCAGCACACCTGGGCACCTTTGATTGGTGCAGCGCTGCCCTAGGGGGATCGTGATTGGTCCACCCGCTTGCCTGCTTTGCTCCGATTGGAGTGCCTTCTACATAGCACTTTACACTGTTCCCTTCTGATTTCTGACTTCTCAGATCTCGCTCTGACCTGAAATTTGTATAAAATTTGCAAAAGTGTTAGCGAATGTATACTGGTTAAAGTATAAAAAAAAAGGAAAAAAACTGTTAGATATCACTGTGTTCTGCCTTGCTTAGTCTGTATTCATATTGTAACAGTAGCCTGCATATGGTTAGTGTGTTAAGCTGCACTCTCCCCTCCAGCCTTCTAAAGAATAAGCTGCTGCTGTTTTCTCTGTGATTTCATTTTTTCATTTATTGCTGTGCTAAACCCTTGCCCTGTGCACTGTTATTTCCTTTTTTTCCCTCCTCTGTCTTTGCCCCAGTATCTAGCGTGACCTGCCGTATCTCCCCCTCCCCCTTCTGTAAAGTAATAGTAATTTGCTGTGATTCGGCGGCTGCCCTGCTCTGCTTGAGACAGCATACCCCCACCCCACCCCAGCTTCCTTAACTATCAGGTAGCCATTTAGTTCTACTGTCTGCCCAGTCCTGTAATCATTTTTTTTTTTTTTTTTCCACTTTCACACCTACCCCCTGCTGACGAACTGCCGCCAGCTCCCCTGCCTTCCCGCCCCTTAAAATTGTATTCGCCATTGCATATAAATGACCCAGCTCTCTTTTTGTTTGTAGGATTCGCGCCCGTAGGTGCGCTGGTGGAAAAGCGGCTAGCAACAGCCGTCCCTACGGCCACTGCCGCCACCGACTCTCCTCAGCAGCCCTAGCCGACCGCAGGGCTCCGGGGCACGGATCTCAGACCAGGTAGATACCCTTAGGCTCATCTGCAGAAAGCCAGCACGCCTGGGCACCTTTGATTGGTGCGGCGCTGCCCTATGGGGATAGTGATTGGTCCACCCGCTTGCCTGCTTTGCTCCGATTGGAGCGCCTTCTCCATAGCACTTTACACTGTTCCCTTCTAATTTCTGACTTCTCAGATCTTGCTCTGACCTGAAATTTTCTCCCACCCCCAGCACCCCCTCCGAGGCCTCCTTTAAATACACTCATGCTCCGCCTCCTATATCACATTACTGCTTCACTGGCCTAGTTTTGACTGCTGCCTACCTATGATTGGTAGCTGTGTGTGGCCAATAAGCCTGTCCAGTGTGAATCTCTCTTGAGCCTCTGACACTAACTAAGCTGCTCCTGCTCTCCTTGTCCCCTTTCTGCCTGTATCTTCTCAGCTAGGTTTTAAGTGAGTACCTAGCTGGGCAAATTAAGTGCTTAGAAAATATTGCACTAATACAAATCACGGGACCACCCAACCTGGGACCATGGCTCTCTTTATTGTGCTTTTATTGCTCCTAAGGTGCAGAGCTCCCAGCAACACAGGGCAAATCGAAGCACCCCAATGCAATTCAGTTCTCCAATGTACCTTATAATTACCCAATGTTATAACAGCCTGCCGTGCAGACACTATGTCTTTCTCCTCTCCCCTTTTGGCCTATTTCCTCCGGTTAGCCTCCACCCCTTTACTACTGCCCTCGCCTATGTCTATCGAAGCACTTACATTGACCACGATAAACTGTCGTTACAGTGGTGCCGCTTCCTGTGCAGAACGATTTGGGTTATCTCGAAGAAATAAAAAAGCAGTCTCCATTCTTATAAGCTCCTTAAAGAAAGTTATACTTCTGCTTCTTCTCTGCTCAGGAAATGTGGAGCTCAACCCTGCCCCCCCCCCACAACTCAGCTCGCCTATCGATTTTGCTGAGGCCACAGGTCTCAAAAGATGATGGTCAACATTTTAAGCCTGCCTAAAAAACTTGTACAGCTGCAAGCCTGGGTAGCTCACGTTAAGCCTGACCTTATCATAATTACTGAATCGTGGTTAAAAAAGACAAATACCGATCACCAAATATCACTACAGGGCTACAAATTATTTAGAGCTGATAGAGTGTCTAGAGGTGGGGGAGTGGTTATCTACACTAAATCTAAGTACTCGGTCACCAATATCAGTTGCAACTCTCTAGCCAAGGAATTTGAGTTAGTCTCACTGAGCCTTCATCTCCCCTCCTCGGAATGTATCACTATAATAGGTGGCTATAGACCCCCGTCTGGTGGAGATGAAGTCCTTAATATTCTGAAATCCATGCTTGCAGATGCAAAAACTGAAACAATATTCCTAGGAGATCTAAATATGGACTGGCTGTTACCTAAATCATACGTCCTTAAATCCCTTTGTGATGAGCTAGGTCTTGGGCAAGTAGTCAGTGAACCTACTAGGAACAACATTCTAAATACTGCCAACAGTTCCTTATTAGATGTGGTGCTAACTACCCATCCGCATAAAATATCTCATTCGGCAGTGTTTCACAATGACTTGAGCGATCATGGAATTGTTGCTTGCATAAGATCCCAAATTAAGGCCTGTCCGCAGCCCATCTTTATAACAAAACGATCCTTTCGCAAATTCAGTGTAGCAAACTTCCTATCTGACCTGAGTATGATCAGATGGCAGGATCTCAACCTAGCTAAAGATGTCAACGAGGCAGCTTATACTTTTAATGACAAACTCACTACATTAATAAATAAGCATGCCCCTTTCATCAAAGTAAGGGTATGGAATAATTCCAATCCCTGGTTCACCTTGGATCTCAAGGCAGCCCTTATAGCTCGAGATAAGCTTTGGGCTAAAGCTAGACATTCTAAAGAATCCTCGGATTGGCAGGACTTTAGAACAGCCAGGAATACCTGTGTGAAAAGTATTCGCTCTGCCAAAGCTAATTATTATATTTCTACTCTCGAACAAGCTAAAGGTAACCCACATAAGATATGGAAGACTATCAAATCTATAGAAGGATGACCCACAGCCCCCCTCTGTCCCAACAAAGATAGTTGTATGTGGCAAGATTGTGGAAAACAAGTCCCTAATCCTGGAGGAACTTAACTCCCACTTTGCCACAGCTGGACTAGCTTTTACTCTTCACCTTATGCTGGTTCTGCGGTGAGCCAGCATACCCCTTCCCCTATATCTAGCCCTGCACCCAGCCCCTTCCAACTGCATAAGTTAACTTATAAAGAAGTAGAAGATTCTCTTCTTAACTTAGACACCAAAAAAAGTGCAGGGGATGATGGCTTGGAACCCTTTTTCTTAAGGTCAGGCTATGCCCATCTCACTGCCCCAATTCTCCACATCTTCAATCTCTCCATTACATCTGCTACTGTGCCGTCCTGTTGGAAATCAACACATATCCTCCCCCTATTTAAATCTAGTGACCCGTGCAATGTAAACAACTATAGGCCTATCTCCATATTACCTATCCTTTCTAAAGTTCTTGAAAAACTGATCCATATTCAGTTAAAATCCCACTTGGAAACCTTCTCTCTCATTAACCCAGCGCAATCCGGTTTTCGGGCTAATCATAGCACAATCACTGCCCTAGCAAAAGTAACCAATGATTGGATCTCTGCTATAGATGCTAAGAAGGTAACTGGCGCTGTCTTTTTGGACCTAAGCAAAGCTTTTGATACTGTTGATAACAAACTATTAGTCAATTGCCTTGCTAAGTTGGGTACCACATACCATACCACCCAGTGGTTCTCTAGCTACTTAACTGGGAGATCCCAAAAAGTAAAGGCAGAAGGTTTTTTCTGCTGCCTTGCCAGTTGCAAGAGGAGTCCCTCAAGGATTCATCTTAGGCCCTATCTTGTTTTCCATATACATTAATGACTTAGACGCTAACACATCTACATCCAATCTGCACTTTTTTGCGGATGACACTGTGTTGTACACTTCTGGTTCATCGTTATCTGAAGTCAAGGGAGTGCTTCAAGTGGATTTCACACAACTTGAGCATAATCTAATAAAGACAAAGCTTCTGCTCAATGCTAAGAAGACTAAAGCGATGATTTTCTCCTGCAGTGCTGTCACAGGCCCCCCAATACCCTTGCCCAAGATTTCATTGTCACCACGCTAAAACAGCCTTTAGAAGTTGTATCCAAATTTAAATGTCTGGGTATCTGGATTGACAATAAATTATCTTTCAATGACCACATCGAAGATGTCACTAGAAGGTTAAAAGCCAGGTTAGGGTTCTTCTACAGAAATAGGCCCCTTTCCCCCCTTGAAACTCGTAACAAGCTTGTTCAGGCCACCTTTCTCCCCTTGCTCGACTATGGAGATGTAATCTACTCTTCCACCACTCTTTCAAATCTAAGTAAACTGGACATCCTCTATCACCATGTGTTAAGGTTCATTACTAACTCCCCTTACCGTTCACATCACTGTGACTTATATGCAGCTGTTGGTTGGACATCCCTTACTACTAGACGCCTGCTCCATGCTGGCCTGTGGACTCTCAAACTGCTCCTGCAGAAATTGCCAAGCTATCCCTCATCCCTCATTAGTATCTCATATAGTGCATATTCGTTAAGAAAATCCGGACTTTATTATGCTTGATATACCAAGGACGCGGACCTCCTTTGGTAAACGTGCGATTGCATATGTCCTTCCCTCCATCTGGAACCAATTACAAGCCGTACTGAAATTAACTGGCACAGTTACGATAAACTTTTACAAACTGCTAAGTTCAGCCAAAATAAAAGACATCTCTAACTGTCATTAAGTCTCTCCCTTCCCCACGTATTCCATATTTATCCATGGGTAAGGTATAATTGCCTTGTCATATTAATTGCTTTCCCTCCCCATCTACTCCTGGCTTTACCTGTGTTTAAGCTCCAATGCTACACTATTAAATCACTCCTACCCCCCCTTATCAGTTGTATTCTATTTTTTCTAGCTGCCAAAATTATATGTATTGGATACACCAGGCTTCATGTTTCATTTATCAATATGCAACCTGTAAGTCTACCCTGTATTAGACTAGTGTTTACCACCTGTGGTCTTCCCTTGTGGTGCTCTTGTATGTATATTCAGTCTCTACCATGTAATGTGCATTTCATGTATTTACTGTTATTACCTGTTATGTTCTTCATTGTTTAGTCTATATGTCACAGGACCTCCTTGTGAATGAGCTTGCTCAATGGAGTTTTCCTGTAATAAACTTGAACTTGAACTTGGTAGGGATTTAAGTGTTATTCAAAATATGTGAATGTTATGTTCTGGAGTTATGGTGCCTCTCTGCTTGAGTAATATATAATAAAACACAAAAATCCAGGCACTCACCAACAACAATGAAGGTACTGCATGGGAGGATTATATTTAAAGCACATTTATATAAAACAACCTGACACATTTCAGGTCAGCTGGACCCTTTATCAAAGGTTAGAAACATAGAAACATAGAATTTGATGGCAGATAAGGACCGCTTGGCCCACCTAGTCTGCCCATTTCCCTACCTAACAGATAAGCTGCAGATCCAAGTTAACCAACAGCTTACTTCCTCCTACCCCCCCACTAGGACTGCCTCATGTCTGTCCCATGCATTCTTGAATTCCCCCACTGTTCTTGACTGCGACTTCTTCAGGGAGGCTGTTCCATGCATTCACAACCTTCTCCGTGAAAAAATACTTCCTCACATTACCTCTGAGACGTCCCCCCTCTATCTTCAAATTGTGCCCCCTTGTTCCTGCGCATCTCTTTTTCTGAAAGATGCTACCCTCTTGGACTTTGTTGATTCCCTTGAGGTACTTGAAAGTTTCTATCATGTCCCCCCTCTCTCTCCCTTCTTTCCTCAAGGGTATACGTATTAAGCTCCTTTAGTCTTTCTTCATATGTCTTCTGGTGCAGACTCTGCACCATTTTGTTTGCCCTCCTCTGGACAGCCTCCACTCTGTCTATGTCTTTGCGGAGATGGGGTCTCCAGAACTGCACACAGTACTCCAGATGGGGTCTCACCAACTGCCTGTGAAGAGGGACAACAACTTCCTGTTTTCTACTATTGATGCCTCTCCCTATGCATCCCAGTATCCCCCCCCCCCAGCCTTCCTTACTGCCTTCTCACATTGCTTGCCCACCTTTAGGTCATATGATATAATTACCCCCAGGTCCCTTTCCAATTTTACTGTTGTCAGTATCTCACCCCTCATTGTGTACTCTTCCCCTTGGTTTTTGTTTCCCAGGTGCATTACCTTGCACTTCTTTGCATTGAATCTGAGCTGCCATACATTTGATTATTCCTCCAACCTTGCCAAGTCCCTTCTCATCCTTTCCACTCCATCTCATGTATCAACCCTGTTGCAGATCTTTTCTGCAAAGAGACATACTTTTTCTTCCAGTTGCTCTGCAATGTCACTTATACAGACACTAAAAAGGACCGGTCTCAGTACTGAACCCTGCGGTACACTGCTAGTAATTCCCCTTTCTTCACTGTGGACTCCATTTACTACTACCCTTTGCGTACTGTTGTCTAGCCAATTTTTTATCCAGGCTACCACCTTGGGACCCACTCCAAGGCTGGCTAACTTGTATATTAATCTTTTGTGTGGGACTGTATCAAATGCCTTGCTAAAATCTAGGTAGGCCATGTCCACAGCCCCTCCCTGGTCTACTACTTTGGTCACCCAGTCAAAGAAATCTATTAGATTCATCTGACATGACCTTCCCATCATGAATCCATGCTGCCTTGGGTCCTGTGCCCCACTGGCCTCTAGGTACTCAACAATTCTTTCCTTCAGAAGTGATTCCATCATTTTCCCTACCACTGAAGTCAAACTAACTGGTCTGTAGTTTCCTGCCTCTGTCCTGCTCCCACTTTTGTGAAGAGGAATCTCATCCGGCATCCTCCAGTCCTCAGGTACCACCCCATCGTCCCATGATTTGTTAAAGAAAGTAGTCAGTGGTGTCACTAGTTCTATCCTTAGTTCTTTTAGAATTCTTGGGTGAATCCCATCAGGCCCCATAGCTTTGTCCACCTTCAATTTTATTAGTTCTTTCAGAACCCTTTCTTCTGTAAATGGACTGGTATCGACCCCTGTCTTCAGAGTGTTTCTCTTGTTTGGTTTAGGTACCTCCCCCTCCTCTTCCTTTGTGAATACTGAGCAGAAATATTTGTTCAGTATCCCTGCTTTTTCACTGTCACCCTCTGCCCACATTCCCTCCCCTTGATTAAGCCTCAGTATCCCTCCTTTGGTCTTTCTTTGCTCCCTAATGTACCTATAAAAGGTCTTATCCCCCTTCTTAACAGAGTTGGCTATCCTTTCCTTGGTTTGGGCCTTTGCTATTCTGACTGCCTTCCCTACCTCTTTCTGCTTTAACTGATACAGTTCTCTGTCCTGCTCCTTCTGTGTTTCCTTATATTTCCTGAATGCTATCCTTTTCTCCTTAACCTTCCCTGCCACCTCTTTTGAGAACTATAGCATTTTTTCCTTCATTGTGTGTTGTTGATTTGCTTTACACAAAGGCTTGTTGCCTCTGTGATGGCTGTTGTGATTACTTCTCATTGTTTCTCCACCCCTCCTTCTTGCCTGTTTGATAGTGCTTTTCTGAGGCACTCTCTCATTTTCCCAAAGTCAGCCCTCCTAAAGTCCATTACTCTTGCTTTTGTATAGCTTGATTACATGACTGTGTTTATAGTGAACCACACTGTTTTGTGGTTGTTTGTTCCCAGATGGCTACCCACTTCTAAATCTGAGATTCTTTCTCCGTCCCCATTTGAGAGTACCAGGTCTAATATTGCTCCCTCCCGAGTGGGTTCCAATACTAGCTGTCTGAGGCATGCCCCTTGTAGGGCATCAGGAATGACCCTGCTCTTGGATGTGCCTGCAGTAAAGGTGCTGCAGTTAACATCTGGCATATTCAGGTCTCCCATCAACAATATCTCCCCTTTTTCTGCCATTCTAAGGATGCCTTCTATCATTTCCTTGTCCATTCCCTCCCCCTGAGATGGGGGTCTGTATACAACCCCCATGTGGATTGTGATGCCATTTCCTGTCTCCAGGGTGACCCAGAGTGCCTCATCTGCTCCCTGTCTACTCTTTAGTTCTGTTGCTTGATCCCTTCCTTTACATAGAGCTCCTCCTCCTCTTTTACCCTCCCTGTCCCTCCTGTAGATTGTGTATCCTGGTATGTTGACATCCCAGTCATGGTTCTCTGTGTACCATGTTTATGTGACTGCCACAATATCCAGGCAACCCTCTTCCATCAAGGTCACTAATTCAGGGAGCTTGTTACACAGACTACGGGCATTGGTACTCATCACTCTCCACTTTGTGATGGCCTTACCCCTTTTAGCCACATCCCTGTCCTTACTGCCTGTGCCTTTTTTTACATTTACCTCTGTCCTGCTCCCTAATGACTTCTCTACCTTAGTGTTTACCTCACTAATTACTGTGTTTTGGGGGGGGGAGGCTGGGATTTCCCTGCTCCTTTTCAGTGCCTCCCCCTTGGCTAGTTTAAATGCTTGCCAATGAAGCATTTAAACCACTCACCTAGGATCCTGGTTCCCCCCCAGACAGATGCAGACCATCACGCCAGTATAGGTCTGCATCCCTCCAGGTGGCTACCCAGTCTCCAACGAAGCCAAAACCCCGAGCTCCACACCAGTTTTTCAACTATTCATTGAATTCTCTGGTGAGGAGTACCCTAGCATCACCCTTGACATAGACAGGCAGCACCTCCAAGAAGGTTACCGTATGCGCTACTTGTCTAAGGCCCCTTCCCAACTCTACAAACTCCTCTTGTGCTGCTCTGATACCATTCCTAGTCAGGTCATTTGTCCCTAGGTGGACAATGACATCCAGCTCCCTCCCTCATGCAGCTGCTTCCATGATTCTGAGGATTCACTTCCTGCCCCGCCAAGCCATGGTGCCAGGCAGGCACCTTACCTCCCTCTCCCCTTCCTCCCCCACTTCTACCATCCTAATGACTGAGTCCCCCACCAGGAGTTGTTTCCTTCCCCTGTGATGTCCTATGCCACCCTTCTGTGGGTCTCCTTTATGAAGGTTCCCAGCATCCTCCTTGGTCTCCACTGCAGGTGCCTCCATAGAGGAACCACTATCCACCAGAAGAGTGTATGAATTGTAGAGAGGTACAGCTGGAAAGATGCAACTCTGTTCCACCACCCTCTCCCTCCCTGAGCCCACCCTGGTCCAGCCTCTCCTCTTTCTTGGCAACCTCTGAGGTAATGGCATTGGCCCTGGTGGTCCCTGGGTGGGGGAGGAGGTTTTATGAATCCTAGCCAGGTCAGCCTGGAGACGAGCAACCTCCCTCAGACCAGAGAGGTGCCTGCAAATAGGGCAGCATCGCAGCCTCCAGAATATCTCCTGGAACTCTTCCGACCCACAGCCACTGCACTGCACCACTCCTATCATGTCTTATTTTGTGTCTCCTCTCCTGTTTCTCTGTATGCTTACTCTCTCCTCTCCTTATAACTCTCACCCTTCCTGTTCTGGGACAGCAACTTCCTATATTCTTCAGTAGCCTCCTTCTTCCTTGCTCAGTGTCAGACCACCAGCAGCTGGGGGGGAGAGCGAGCTACTTTTTTCCTTTAGGGTTGACAAAACTAATGTTTCTCTATGATCCTTTCCTTCTGCCTGCCAAACAGGAAGTTCCTGTTGTCCATCAAATCCAGTGGCTATAGAAGTAGAACTGGCTTAGGGTGGGTGGAGGGGTGGGATGGAGGGCAATTAGTAAGAAAAAAGGCTAGCAACAGGAAGTTGTAATTGGAGTCACCTGGTTTTATTTTGTCTAAGCCACACTCCCACTTAAGCTCTCTCTCTTCTTCTACTGATTTAGCAAAGTAAGTTGATACAGTACCCTTCCCAGCATAGAACACACACTGACTTTCTTTCTTTTCTTTTTTTAACCCTAAATAAAACCCCTTCTATGTCTAATAAAGTATCTCTCTGCTTAATCTCAACAGACACTGATTCCTGCTGAAATAGAAGTGTTAAATTAGTAAGAAAATGGTAGCTTCTTTTAGTTAGCTGCTTTCTGCTCTACAGGCTAGCAACAGGATGAGTAATATATATTATATAATTAAGCAATAAGGCATGACAGGGTGTGGTATATCGTGGGATATCATCACGCCTCAGGTGGTTGGGCATGAGGCCACTGGCTGGGTGTGTCCAACCACCCGAGAAGTGACAATATCCCATGATATACCACACCCTGGAGTGACTTATTGCTATTATGAACCTAGTTTGATGTTTTATAAAAAAAAATAAAACAAGCAGGTTTTAAAACATTTTATGAATGAGCGTTTGGGTGGTGTAGGAGCACATTTTGAAAAAATAGTTCTCAGACAGCAAAGAGCAAAGAGGCTGGTGATGCTGGAACTTTTTTGAAGCCATGATGATGTAGCCCGATATCATCATGGCTTCAAAGAGTTCTTGGCCAATCAGATTCCTTTATTTATGATCCTCAGTTCATAATTATACATTTAGCACAACATAATCAGTTAAGTCAAAGATAAAAATATAGCCAAATTTCAGATTTGCTAAAAAAAAAAAGAAAAATATCAAATTTTGCATTAAAATTTATTGCAATCATTATTCTATGCAGAAGTGCAAACAATAATTAGTGCCATTCTATTGTGATTGGAATGTAATGGTGAGAGTAGAAATATTTAATTATAGTCACCAGAAATTGAAATAGTCATATGGAAATAAGGATTAAGAAAAAATGTTCAGAATATGCCTTCACCCCTTTACTTTACAATACAGAAATAGATTTGAATGTGAAACATCTTTTTCAATTTATAGACTTTTCTGTGTTCCTTTCTGTGCAAGTCTATGATAGATGCTATAGCTTTTGAAGACATCTTACTCACCTAAGAGGTCTTCATATGTTACTGGCCCTATGTGTGCCAAAATACAGTAACACATTCTTCTGTTTTTTGTTTTTAGGTAAGACATGGGAGTCATCTTTCAAGTGTCAAGTGTCATACTAGTACAGAACACTGACAGAGCCATGTGACTGACACCTGCTTATGTAGAGAATAAAGATAAACACTGTTGTGCTGTTAGATTTTTTAAGCAAAAGTACTTGCTCATAGAAATAAAGATGTCATCGACTCCTGTCTCTCTCTCTCTCTCCCCTTCATTTGTGCATGTCTTTGTAGAATGGTTGTGATTAACTCACGCCTAATCCTACCATTAGCCCTCTTCAGCTGAGCACCAGTCACCATGAATTACAACCAAGAAGATGTTTAACAAAAACAAGACTAAACTAGCTGTCTGCTAGTCTGATGCAATGCTGTTGTCAGGTACACAGTGGCTACATTTTTCAATTAAATAGACTATACAAACTGCAGGCATGAGAACACATCAATGAGAGTAGGTAGGCAGTATACACTGAAAGTGGGAATCAATGTTATTTTTGACAAATGTTTTCATAACTCATTCAACATCTGAGTAGTCAGATAGACCGAGAATATCTGATGCTCTTGTGGAACTGGAGGTACAGTCAATAAAACTGACAAACTCTGACAGTGCTTAAGAAATAAATTAAATAGTAACAATTGAAGTACTGTATCAACTTCACTACAAAACAAGCAAATGAAGACCATCCTCAGGGCAATAAGAACTGTAAGTATGTCCAGTACCTCTTAATTTACATGTAGTTTCTTGAATGCTATGTAGAGCCTGAAGGTATTTTAGTTTCACAATAGAGATGAGCATAAGAGAAACCCAGAATGGAAGAAAGTTCAACAAGCTATCCTCTGCTTCTGTCAGTACCATCTCCCAACCCCATGAATTTGAATGGTCAGTAGCCACAGTTCACCTCTCTAGTAATGAAACCATCAGTATAGTTGAATGCTATAGACTCCCTATGGGTGGCACTGAACTCCTCATGAATTTGAATGGTCAATAGCTACAGTTCACCTCTCTAGTAATGAAACTGTCCATGTAGTTGGATGTTATAGACTCCCTAAGGGTGGCACTGAACTACTGCTCCACCAAAACAATTTTGACAGCTCTCAAAGCAATGAAGCTGTCATTCTTGGTGATCTAAATCTTGACTGGCTCACTGCCAAATTGACTGACCTTAAATGGATTAGTGAAGAGCTCAGCCTAACCAAGCTCTATTCTGAACCCACAAGGCCTAACCCCCAGAATCCTGCCTGCTTCTCAGTTACTGATATTCTAACAAACAGGCCAGAAAAAATTACTCATACTGTGGTCTTCAACAATGATACCAGTGACCATAACACTGTTGCCTGTATTAGGGGCTTATCCAAAGCTAGATTCCAACCTAAATTCATACAATAAGGTACCTTACTCATTTCTGCAAGCCTAATTTCCTATGGGACCTCACAGCTATCAATCTGCAGAATTTCTATCTAGCCTCATCAGTGCATGTGTTATTGAAATTTATTACCAACTGCTTATTGGAGTCATCTTTTTTTTAATTTAATTTATTTGTTTAAAACTACTCCAATCACTTTAACCCCATGGGATGCAACGTTGGGGTTTCATGGGCTCCCTAGGAGTACTTATTAAGGAACCCACTAGGTGGTCCTCCGTTGGTGGCATGGACTCCCTTCTAGACTGGGTCCTGTCCAATAGACCAGAGAGGATTAGCTCTTCTGGCACTCTTCCTGACTCCATCTCGACCACTCCCCTGTGTTCTGTGTATGGAAGATCTCCTCCCTGAAAATTCCTCATAAAGCCATCCAAGTTAGGGACTTCTCCAGGTTCGACCTGTGGTCTTTCCATAACTATCTATGGCTTACTGACTGGTCCTTGGTTTGGAATGCCCAGGACTCAGCCTCTGCAGTCAGTCATTTTCTCAGCACCTTTGGAGCACTGCAGAATAAATATGCCCCTCTCATCAGATGGAGGGTAAGAGAGTCTGCTACCAAGTGGTTGCATGGGAGCCTCCTTACCCTCATGAGGACTAGGGGCAAGTGCTGGGCAAAATTCAAGGTCACGATGGACCAGGTCATATTTCAGCATTGTAGGAGTCTCAGGAACAAGTGTAAGAAAACAATCAGGGCTGCCAAAAGTGAATTCTGCAAAGCGGCACTGCTGACTTCAGCTAAAGACCCTAGGGCTTTCTAGAGGAACATAAAGAACATAGAATGTGATTCCCTCAATGGTGAGGCCACTGACATGCTCATTGATGGTACTAGTTGTAACAATCCACTTACTATTGCCAATGCATTTAATTCACACTTCTCAGACCTGTCTGCCTTCACCTCCTTATTCTCCAGTGGTTGTACTAGTTGTGTCCATGACCCTGCTCCACAACCGGCACCCATCTCCCACCGGTTATTCTATTTCAAGGCTGTGATGGCACAAGAGATGCAGAGATTGCTCTCTGGTCTCTCCTTCTTCTCCAGTGCTGACCACGATGGCATGGAACCTAAGCTCCTCCATCTTGGTGCCTCTCATATTGCCTCCCCCAGTGGCCCATATCTTCAACTTGTCCCTAGCCTCTGGGGTCATTCCTGACATATGGAAGGTGGCTAGGGTTGTCCCCATTCTCAAACAGGGCAACCCTAAGATTCTTGACAACTACCGACTGATACCCATATTGTCTGTCATCAGTAAACTTCTTGAGAAAGCTGTGGCTGGACAACTCATGGAGTATATTCAGTCTCACGAGCTGTTGTCTCCTGAGCAGCATGGCTTTCGTAAAGGTCACAGTACATCCTCTGCCCTTGTCACTGTCACATCTGGGATCAGAGTTGCCATGGACCAGGGTAAATTCTCTGGTACCATCTTCATCGATCTATCCAAAGCCTTTGATCTAGTTGCCCATGCCCTACTCTGCTGTCAGCTTAGGTCCTTTGGCTTGTCACCCCCTTTACTCAGTTGGTTCACCAACTACCTACAGGGCAGACAGCAGCTGATCAACTACAGTAAGGTGCTCTCGGACACCACTTCTGTGTCCTCAGGTGTTCCCCAAGGTTCAGTCCTGGGGCCCCTGCTCTTTTCCATCTTTGTCAGCAATCTGCCTGCTACCTCTTCCTACTGTAGGTCCATTCTATATGCTGATGACCTGGTCATCCTCACCCATTCTCAGGACACTGGGGTCATAAACCACCAGCTGAGTGAGGACTTTGAGTATCCAATCCTAGATAACGTCCCACAAGCTGGTCCTCAAGCTCAAAAAAACCCAGGCCAGGCTCTTTGGGTCCCTGGCCAAGATAAAGGCCTCTCCAGACCCTTTGTGTATCATTGGTTTTGACAGTGCTCCTGTCCTCATCACTGACTCCATCAAATACCTTGGGGTGACACTTGATCCTCAGCTTGATCTTGGACTCCATATCCAGAATGTATGCAGAGCCGTTAACTGCAAACTGGATCTGACCTATCGAGCAAAGAGCAATCTCACTTCTGCTGCTCACCTTGCACTGGCTAGAGGTGCATTTCTCCCCTCCCACTGCTATGTGCTCCTCCTGTTTGCTCCTACCTCCAAAGCCCACCTCTCTAGGTGGACCATCGCTTACAGCAACATTTGCTGTTTTGCCCTTGCTGACCCTCATCTCACCCACCACTGTGACCTGTATAGTAAAGTTACTTGGCTCTCTCTCACAATTTACTTACATTTTGTCCTGGGCTTTTTCAAGGGCAAGGTTCTTGGTACTGGTACCGCCCTGGATTGGCAGAGCTCCTCGTGCTGGCTGCTACCTCCTCATACTCTTTCATATCCCTGGGCCTGGCTGTTCTTAGGATTCCTGCCACTCACACTCAAATGGGGGACAGATATTTTGCCTCATGTGCCCCCAGACTATGGAACTTCCTTCCTGCCCAGGTCCGCTCCTCCCCCTCCCATGCATACCTCCGAACCTCCATGTGGAATCATTTGAAGTTCTCCTCAGTATGTGGTTGTCCCAAACCTCCATAATCTCACCTGGTCCCCTGCACTGAACATCCTTCCTAAGGTATAGCCTGCCTGACTACTTTTTGTCCTACACACAGTGTATACACCCTGGCTGGGATATTCAGAAGGGTTGCGCACGGTGCAACACAGTTGCACCGTGCGCAACCCACTGATGTGCCCAGCGTGATATTCAAATGGGGATTGAGCCTGGCACAAATCTCGATGTGCTGGAGAGCATCAGTAATGTATGCGGCGTAGGTAGGAGGGGCGTGCCCATGCATACTCCGCACATCCTGATATTCAGCCCGGGATGTGCTGAGCCCATGCATGTGCAACCCCTACCTGTGCTTCACACAGGTGAGCCAAAAAAAAAAAAGGAGCAACAGCTGGCCACCCACAGGTGAGCTGCTGTATTGCAGGGTGCAACACGTCAGCTGCCAGCCACCAAGCTCCTGCTGCACCTTCATGGTGGTGCCCCCCATGCCTGATTGCGGGCATATGTTGTTAAAGAAAAGTCCAATATCCCTGGTGGACCGTTTGCAGCCCGATTGCAGGCATATGTTGTAATAAATGTAGTTCAATATCCCTGGTGGTCCAGTGGACCGCTTGCAGTCCGATTGTGGGCATATGTTGTAATAAATGTAGTCCAGTATCCCTGGTGGTCCAGTGGACCGCTTGCAGCCCAATCACAGGCATCAGTAAAAAACAATGCTACACCAACCCAACCCTGTTGGTCTAGCGATACCCCCTCCACACCTGCCCACTGAGCCCCACTGCCCCACTCCCCCCAGTCAGCGGCAGGCGGCAGCTCCCCATCCACTTGTCGCCCCACCGACTGACACCGTACGGTAGTGCTGGATGCCCATTGGTCCACAGTGTGAGCCAATGGGCATGTAGCCCATACCGCACTACACAGTCCAGATATGTGAATGGATCCATTCACATATCTGGACTCTGTAGTATGGTACGGGCTGCATGCCCATTGGCTCACGCTGAGGACCAATGGATGTAGAGCCCTACCGTATGGTGTCAGTCAGTGGGCGGCGGGGCCGCAAGCAAGTGGGGAGTTGCTGCCTGCCACTGACTGGGGGGAGCGGGGCGGTGGGGCTCAGTGGGCAGGTGGGGAGGGGGGTACCGCTAGATCACCAGGGTTGGGTTGGTGTGGCATTGTTGTTTACTGACGCCTGCGATCGGGCTGCAAGCAGTCCACTGGACCACCAGGGATATAGGACTACATTTATTTCAACATATGCCTACAATCGGGCAGCGAGCGGTCCACTGGACCACCAGGGATATTGGACTTTTACATTACCACATATGCCTGCAATCGGGCTGCAAGTGGTTCACTGGACCACCAGGGATACGGGATGTTTACATAGTTTTTATATGCTCGCGATCGGGCGTCTGTGCGTGTTGCTGCTCGGGCAGGGGGCGTCAGTCCCCGACGGCTGCAGCCTGGCAGAGTGCCAGGCGCAAGTCACAGGGGATCGGCACACCTGCATGCAAATGGAGTCATAATGACATGCAAATGGCCCCATTTGCACCTTGCATACATGATGGCCCCATTTGCATGTGCACTTTTGAATATCGCGGTTGTTGCACCTAGCGCAACGGAACTTGCACTAGTGCATCCCCATGCTTCACTCTGGCCACTTGCGCTGGTGCAGTGCCACTGCACCATGCGCACTGCGGGTGGCCAAGGTGCGATATTCAATGATGCCGTGCCATGGTGCAGCTTCATTGAATATCACCTTGTCAATGCCCCTGCGTAGCCAAGTTGCGCTGCATCCAGGCTTGCGCCACAGCCTGGCACAGTCTGAATATCTGGGCCCCTGTGTATTAAGTATTGCTCTGACTGTGCCCTCACTTTATTTGGGTCCTATACTGTATATAATTTGTATATAATGTGCTGCTCGCAGCTTTGGTGACTTGATGTATGTGCTCAAACCATTTGTGTGTATCTACTGACTATGTAATGCTTCTGTTTTCCCTGACTCTGTGTAACTGCCTAAAGTGTATCATGTTGTCCTATGTCATATTTCCTTGTACTCTCTCGAGTCGTACCTGAAAATAGGCAAATGTCTTGTCTAGTGTACTTAGCAGGTTAACAAAAGCTAAATAAATAAATAAATAGATAGCAGCAGTCAGCAGGTTTAACAAAGTCCAGCAGGAATAGTTACATGCAGGTTAAACTTAAAAGTGTTGTATACATGCCACTTGGTTAAACATAGGGGAAAAAATATAAACTGTCCCTGGTTCTTTCAGGAGTTACAGACAGTATTAAGAGATTAAGAGCCTTAAGAGTTTATAGACAAGCACTGGGCCAAAGACTGGGGCACTAAATCAACACTTGACTGGGCTATCTTTAGGCAAAAGCAAAATCATTGCACAATGCTAATCTGGATTGCCAAAGCTAATTACTACCTGACCCTAATGGAAGAGAAGAAAAACAGTTCCTCCAAATAGTGGAAGGAAGTAAAATCTCTGGAAAGGGAAACTGCTACCTCATAATTGTCAAAAAGACGCAGTTGATGACAAGGTTATCAATAAAAGATTAAGTATTCTGGAAGCTAAACTCTCATATTGCCTCTGCAGGACTGGCTTTTGATAACTGTCCTGTAGCTTCCTATCCTCCCCATCACAGCACAGACAGAGAATATGGCCAATGGTAATACCATTTTTCATTTTAAGTAAATTTCCTATAAACATGTCAAACGTTTCCTCTTAAAGTTAGATACCAAAAATAAATGCTGGGTTTGATAATCTGGACCCACTGTTCCTCAAATTGGGATGACCCCTGCTCTCTGCCCCGATCATCCATCTATTCAACCTTTCGTTAATCCATAATGACCTACCTGTAAGGTGGAAAATGGCACTGATTAGTCTCTTATTTAAATCGGGAGCTAAGGACAATCTTTATAAATGCAGGTCCACTTTAATACTTTCTGTTCTCTGCATAATTATTGGGAAAACTGGTGAACAAGCAGCTATGTGAATACTTTGACCTATTCAACATCATCACAGCCCAACAATCAGATTTCAGAGCCAAACTTAGTATGTCCACAGCTCTGGCCAAAGTCACCAGTGACTGGTTCACTGCGCTAGATTAAAAGCTCTTCAGTGATGCTGTTTTTCTATACCTCAGCAAAACTTTCAACACTGTCGACCACAACATACTGCTACAGAAGCTCTCTAGAGTAGGTGTTAGCGCATCCTCCCTGTTCTGTTCTGTTATTATTTAGCTGGATGTCAGCAGCAGATAAAAGTAGAAGGGTTTCTCCTCCTGTGCTCCTTTATGCAAATGTGTATCTCACAGGTTAGTCCTATGTCCACTGCTGTTTATGATTTACATAAATGACCTCAGAGCTAATATAGATGGAGCCAAATTGCACTTCTATGTGGATGACACTGTACTATATACTGTATCTCCAGGCCCACCACTGCCTCAGGTATGACTGTCTTTTGTAGTTCTTCTCTGCTGTACTATGGGCTCCCCATTACTCAAACAAGTAAGACCGTCCTAAGACTGGCTGGTTCCCTCCCTCTGGGCTGAGATGTAGATATGGCACACCGATGAGTCCTAACAAGGATTAAACCTGTGTCTGTGTCTGCAGTTCTCAGCCTTTGCTGGTTGCATTGTGAGACCTTTCAGCACCATGCAATTCTGCTTAAAGTTAGGTCAGTCCAGTTTCCTCCATGGTGATTTGCATATGCTTCCAATTATGCTTTGCATTATTGGGGTATGCGCAGCTGTGTTTCTCAGTTATGTCTGACTTTCAGACTGCATTCAATGTACTGCAACTCAGTCTGTTTCAATCTAAACTGTTTCTCAATGCCTCAAAAACCAAGATCACAATATTCACTCCCACTGGTAACCCATTCTCAAATGCACACCCTTTCTTCACATCCACTCTAATGGAGGATAACCTAGAGCTGGAGGACAATTATAAGTAGCTGAGCCTTTGGCTGGATAGTAAACTGTCATTCACTACACAGATTGTTATATTTTGCAAGAAACTCCTTTCTAGATTGGGATCCTAATATAGGAATAAATTCTGCTTAACTTCTGATGCACAGAAAAGATTGGTATAAGCCATAGTCCTACAGATAGCAGATCATGGTGACAAGATTTAAAGATATAGTAACACCATGATGTGATCTACCATAGGGCACTTCCTTTTATAAATAGTCCATCTCCCAGAACCCATCACTGTACCCTCTATTCTACCATAATCGGTCCCTCTCTGTCCACAAGAAGGCTGAAAAACCTCTATCTGTGAATGTATAAGGCTCCAAGGAATGACCTACTGCCTTTTGTCATGGTACTGTTCCATAGAACCACCAGTCCATACGAACTGAGGAGAAATAATGTTATTCTCCTCGGGGTCCCAACATATCTTATTCTTTCTGGAAAGCAGCACTCAGCTGGCCTAGGTTCATACTAAGTTCATACTAAGGTGATTAGGGTGCAAGGGGGCTGGAAGACCCATGACAGCACCAGTATTAATTATAGTGTCCAATACTAGCCCCAGTTGAGATTAATTTGTCCAAATGGTTTTTAAACTCTGCCTTGGTTTTACTGGAAATAAATTCAAAAGACAGTTTATTCCAGGGATTAACTATTCTCTGGGTATAAAACTTTTTTTGAGAGATATGGTGAAACCGGTGTCTAGAAATTTGAAGAGGTTGTCCTCCAATATTATGTGTATTATTTTTAATCTCAGAGCCTAACTCTGTAAATAAATGTGAATCCTGTACTATGTCATACATAAAAATAAGATCACTTCTAAGGCATCTAATTGACAAGAGCATGAGATTTAATTCTTTCAATTTGTTTTCGTACTGTACATGATAAAGGCCTGATATATACTTAGTAAATTTTCTGTGGCTTTTTTCCATAGCTATACTTTCACTTTTCTTATATGGGCACTACAGTTGGGAGGAATAATCCACATGGAGTCTGGCATAAACCCTTAACAGAGTGAGCATAATCTCGGGGGGTTTGGACTTGGTATTTCACTTGATTGACCAAATAACACGGTTTGTTTTGTTGATTGCCTCGTTAATTTGTTTGTTTCCTAGGTCATTTGATGTAAATACTCCTAAGTCTTTTTCATTACTGGTGATTTGTAATGGAGTTCCATTTAATAAATATACTGAAGATGGGTTATTATAGCCTAGATACATCGCTTTGCATTTTGATGCATTTAATGTCATGCCCCAGTCTATAACCCACTGTGTTATTTTATCTAAATTATGTTGAATTATAGCAGTATTTTCTATGTTACTGAATGGCCCACCAATTTTGACATCATCTGCATATTTTATTGCAGATTAAAAACAGTTTTTGGTTAGGTCAGCTATAAATACCTGAAATAAACAAGGACCCAAAACGGATCCTTGTGAGACATCGCTAGTGACTAAACCTATATCTGACAAATGTCCCGTGATAAGTACCCTCTGAGTTCTATGTGTTAACCAGTTTTCTGTCCATTTAACAATGTGTTTATTGATGTTAGTCTGAAGAAGTTTTGTTACCAAAGCTTGATGGGACATCACATCAAAAGCTTTACTGAAATCTAAATACACAATGTCGAATGGAATTTTGGTATCTAGTTTATTGCTGACATTTTCATAGAAACACAGTAAGTTAATGAGACAATTTTTAAAACCATGTTGATCTGGGTCAATATCATTGAGGGTTTGGTGTATTAGGTCTTTAATTATACCCTCAAGGAGTTTACATACCATAGATGTGAGGCTACTAGGCCTATAGTTCTCCCAGCTTGTTTTGGGGTCCTTTTTATGTTGGCTCGCGCTTGCGCACCCAACATCTAGTGGTAGTAGCAGATTTGGAGGCGCAGTCACTGTTGAGTGAATGCAGGGTATGCATCAGAAGGTGCATCCCTCATTCCCCAATCAGCCAGCAGCAGACGCTGACCTCACGCATCCCTAATGTGGCCATGAGAACAAAGAAAAGGTCTGCTGCAATGAGAGTGAAGCTCCCATGCAGCGTGACCACAATGCGCCTCCCAACGTGCATGCAAACCACCTGTCACAATGCCGACAGGGGAGCCCACTCCCCATCAGCATCATGCGGTCCCCCCAACAGTTTTTCTTTTGTGACAGAGGTCCCAATCCCCGACGGTGTTTATCCCCATCCCAGTGTATTTTGCAGATATCCTTTATAGGCAATGTGGAAAATACATGTTCCCAGTTTGTTAAAGAAAATGCAGCCTTAATTTTAGGTAGATCTACCTTGTTATACAAAAATAGTTTTGCGGTGTTATTGCTATTCGTAAAACATTGTTCTATTGAGAAACATATGCTATTGTGGTCACTATTACCTATAGGTGGTTGTACTTGCACATTCTTAATGTCTAAATGGTTGCTATGGAGTACTAAATCTAAAATATTATTACCCTTGTTGGGAGCAGGATGCATTGCTCGAGATTCAGTTGTTGAGTGCATATGAGGAGTTTTTTGCCTGACCTAGTGCTGGCATTACTAGGTCCCAGGAAATATCGCACAGATTAAAATCACCCATACAGATGATATTATCCTGTTCACAAGAGCTTTATAATGCATTAATAATCCCATCAATAATTACAAGGTTAGAATTGGGGGGGAGGCCATAGCATACACCCAATACTAAGTCCTCAACCTCAGTTAGTATTTTAATCCAAATGGATTCAATACCAAGGTCTGTGTTTTTGATGTTATCTGAGATACCCATTGAATCCATATCACTGTTGACAAATAATGCCACACCACCACCAATTCTGTCTATACAATTTAATTTATATTGAGTGTAACCCAGTAATATACAATCCCATGAAGCTTTGTCATCCCCCAAGTTTCACTTATGACTATGACATTAATTTTTTTCCCCATGTATTTTTATTTTAAGCTCATCCAGTTTTTTTATTGAGACCTCTAGCATTGAAATAAAGACGCTTCAGATGGCTATCTCTGCCCATAGGGTTTGGTGCATTGGCATTCCTTGTGTTAAGTGTGCCAGGCATGTCCTGCCTCTCCCCCGGTCTGTTTAGTTTAAACTATGATTAATGAAGTTGACAATTCGTTTACCAAAGAGTGAGTTGCCCTGTCTGCTAAGGTGCAGGCCATCCCCACAAAATAATTTGACATGATCAGAAAATTCTTCCCAATGTGTTATGCACGCCAGTTGTTTCTTGAGGCACCACTTTCGGAGCCATTCATTAAGCTATTTAATTTTCAAGTTTACTGTTTTAGAAGCCCTTGGTATTGGAAGGATCTCTGAAACGGATACCTCACAACCCAGGTCAATCAATTTATTGGATAATGCTATAATGTCTTGTTTGACCCTAAGTACGTCTTCCCTTATGATGTTATTTGCACCTGCATGTAGTATTACTAAGGGGTTATCTCTCCACCACACAAAATAGAAGATTACATATGAGTGATATTGCTAAGGTTTGCTCCAGGAAATGATGAACAAGTGTGATTTGCTTTGTCTGGGTCGCAAACAGCCCCGTCAATGTACTTTAAGATAGACTCCCCAATGACAAATGTCTGCCTATTAGGAGTGGCAGCAAGTATACCTGTAGCAGTATTAATTTCCATTTGTTCATTTAAAACAGGGTCCCTTATGATTGTATTATCTGTTAGCTCCACTGGGCATATAAGGTCCTCAGGTCTAGTTGTACTTGTAGGTATAGTAGTGGTTTTTACATTGGGCTGAGGTGGAATATTTAGGTTGGACAATGTGACCTGAGAAATGTTAGTTTGTCCACTTTTATTCCATTGATTTGTGGATGTACTGGGGTTTGCATTGGGAGTAGCGTCCATCTCAATTAAAGGATGAGATAATAGGGGGTTAAATTTGTTCTGTAACTGTAAATTAAATGTGTTTGCTTTACAACCCTTTTTGAATGTTCTTTTACTCTGGACTTCATATCATAAGTCATCTGACCCTTCACAGTGAACCTCTTCTCTCCCTCTTTTTTTTTTGTACTCATCTCCTTTATATTGTTAGTACTAATGGTAACATTTGTATGAGACCTAGAGGTTGTCACATTTAAGGGTGTACTTAGCCCTATGCTTGGGGTCAGTGTTAATGGTCCTAAACTGTAGTTTTCAGAGAGGACTTCAGCTGATGCTGTAACAATATTGCAAGAATTTAATGCGCTAAATCGTAATGCCATATCCTTTTGACTTTGTTCTAGCGCCTGCATATGTAAATTAAAGAGGGAAATGTCCCTGCACACTGGAATAAGCTACAACACACCCTAAAACTTGGCACCTTAATTAGTCTCAAAGCTTTTATAGTAGCAGTGCAATGAAAAAATGTTTTTTGACAAAGCTAGTTTAAGATACAATTATTCTGCAGTTGGGCTCGGATCAAGTCAGAAGGGCTCTGTGCTGCATGTGAGATTGATATGTAGTTCTGAACATTTTACCACCATAGTTAACCCTTTCTGGAATGGGAATTTGGAGATTCAAAGTGGTTGACTGAGGAGGAGAGACAGAAAAGGACGGTGCAGGCAGACACTAGACCACTGAGGAGAAACTGTCATAGCAGGAGTCATAAAAAGTGAATTTTATTTTAATAAAAGGTATACCATCATTGCCAGCATATTTTTAAAAGATTTCTGACCTTTTCAAAAGTTCTTGGACCCCACACCTCAAGAGAGTAAAGGAGAGAGGGAAGGATGCATCAAGCTTCTGAATATCCATCAGACTAAGTTGAGCCCTCAGCGATGGAGAGGAGCTGCCAGCAGAGTGGAGAGATGCAGTGAGCTCTGTAGAGGCCCATCACCCTGACAAGCCTTAAAGCTCCAACAGACTCTCAAATACCATGAAACCTCCTCCTCTAACAGCTTATATTATATTTCCCGGTTTAGACACCGGGCTTTGAAAGTTAAATTTTACTCCTGTTGTAAATCTTTGTAAAATTTAAGAAAGGGGATATATTCTTTTTGCTCCCACCTTACACATTGGCTGATCCCTCTTTGGGGGCTCCCAGGGATCTTCTCACCCTGGCAGCTCCTGACCCCACTGCCCCACATCGCAGCCACCCAGGGTACCCCAATGTATTCCTTCATCAGGTGGGTCCCCTGCTTACATAAGGAAAGAGCCGTACCAGCCATTCCAATGTCCTGGGTGCTGTGGAGGTGGCTGATGGAAGTCTGGGATTTCCAGTGGTGAGGATCCAGGAGGCCATCACCTGATTGACCAGTGCACCATTTTTTACTTTTCTCCAGTGAATGTGATGTGTGGGAAACAAGACAAATGCCAGCATCTATCACCATCTCTGAGTACTCTCTCTATAGGAAGGATAGAGTGGGCAAGTGGAGTGGTGGCTGTGCAATGTACTTGAGTGACACCTTACTGGGCCAAGCCCTACCCCCACCAAAACTGGATCACGGCTTCCAAGCTATGTCTCTAAAAATCACCCCTGATCTATCTAAGGCCCCCCTTATCATCAATGTGGCATACATTCCCCCACAGAAACAAACCCATGCACTCCTCTCCCTCATGGAATAACTCACCAGCTTTCCCTACAAGGTTGAGCATATCCTGCTGAGTGACCTCAACATAAACTGGTTCACCAGCTCTGCTACCTTGGCCAAGGATACACTCTCAGCCCTGGACCTCTCTCAAGTGGTAACACAGCTGACCAGACACAACCCCTCTATTGGCACACACACCCTGCTGGACATCGTCCTTTCCAATTGAGTCCATAAAATCACTGATATCTCTGTCCTACCAAACGCCCTCAGCGACCACTCCCCAGTGATCTTCTCATGGTCAGGCTGCCCAAATGACCACCAAGAGTCACAATCCAATGATGCCTCTGCCCTGTTAGCATCTCAAAATTCAAATAACATCTCACCCTCATGCACTGGTCCTCAATACACCTTGCCACCAGCATCAGTGTTGTGCTTGAGTACTTCATCAACTCTTTCAACTTGCCCTGTAACACCTTTACCCCTTCACAAAGTCCCACTCTAAGCAGCACAATGCACCATGGATTCCTAATCCCTCCTCACCCAACTGAGGAATAGAGACAATCTATGGCACAGAGCCATGGACTCAGGCAAACCAACTGATATACAGGCATACCATACTAAGCATAACAAATGCATCTGGGCCATTCACAAGGCAAAAGCTGAATGCTATAGGTTGACCCTAACCACCTCATGCAGATCATTCCGTAAGTTCTGGGAGAACATAAAAATTCTAAACAGCAAATCCTGACTCCCCCCTTCTCAACTCAGTGTAAATGGCTCTATCACCACTGACCCAAAGTGTAGAGCAGACAGCCTCAATACTAGCTTTACCAACCTAAGCTCGGTGCTTGCCAAAAATGTCTTCTACCCAATACCTACCCCCCAACCACCCTTTCTCAAATGCTCCCCTTTCTGCCTTCGGACAATCTCTCCGCAAGAAGCCAAGCCTTACCTTGCCAAAGCCCTCAATGGGTCCAGCCCCCAAAACAACCCCTTGGATATAAGTCTCTTCTGCCTGGCACTTGAGCTTCTCCTTCCCTGACTGACCTGTTAAACTGCTCCCTCTGCCTCAAGCAGTTCCCCTGTGCCTGGAAGACTGCAATAATAACACCCATCCCCAAAGGTGGGGATAACTTGTCCCCTGGGAACCACTGACAAATCTTCATCCTCCCCCCAAAGCCCTGGAAAAGGTAGTGGCAGACCAACTTGACGACTACCTCATAACCTATGAACTGCTCTGCAAGGAGCAGCATGGTTTCCGCTCAGGCCATAGCACTACCACAGCACTCCTGGAATTCTCTAGTTTCCTCCACACTGCACTCAACAGGGGCCAGCTGGCAGGTGTCACATTCATCAATCTCTCCAAGGCCTTTGATATGGTCAGTCACCCCCTCCTGCTTGACTCCCTCCTGCAAGTGGGTTTCTCCAAAGGCCCCTTAGCTTGGTTCATAAGCTACCTAGCCTCCAGGGTGCAATGCATTAAGATCAACATAATGCTCTCTGGTACCCACCCCGTCTGCTCAGGAGTCCCATAGGGCTCCATCCTGGGGCCAGTACTCTTCAGTCTGTTCATCAATGCTCTGCCTAACTCATGTACCAGCAAGGTTCTACTCTATGCAGATGATGATGCTCTCTGTGCCTCCCACTCTAACCCCTCTAGTCTGCAGGCCTCCCTCCAGCTCTCCTTCAGTCAAACTGAATGCTGGTTCTTGGACCATAGACTGGTCATTAACCTGGAAAAATCAAAGCCATGATCTTTGCCCACCACCAAAATAAAGTTAAAAATTCCCCCTTCCAGGTCCTCTCCAGCACCCTCCTTCCACTTGAACAGGTCACCTCCTATAAATACTTGGGTATAATCTTTGACCAAGCTGTCACCTTCCACACCCACATAGATGCTGTCACATCCACAGCCAATGTACATATCGGCCTCCTCTACTACCACAAATACACAACTCAGTTGTGCCAGGCACAGCCCCTTTAAATGTCTGGGCCTCTGTTTTTTATGCACCTAGAATATTATTATTTATATACTGTTATAACAGCTGTAACTCATGAACTGCACTATGTAACAATGCCAGTTCTTATGTAATATTTTGAATGTATGTACTTCTAATTAATGTGTTTCCCTTATGTGTACTATGATGTGAAGCCTTCAAAAATGAGTCCCTGACTCAAAGGATTGTAATTCCAATCTCTGACAAATAAATAAATGAATAAAACAGTGGGACCTGGCAGGCTGCTGTACCCCCAACCTCCACTAGGGGTCAGTAGGCACCGGTCCTCTATCCCACCCTCTCCCCAAGAAAAGGTGAGCAGTCAACAGATGCTTAAGCCTTCTCTCTCCTGGCCAGCCCTTTGATGCCCAAGTCCATTCCTGAACCTAGGTCCCTGGCATTGCAGCAGTGAATCTTTCCACTGTGCCGGCAGGCTGGCATCTTTCTGAGTTTTTATTTAACCAAGTTCTAACTGGGGAACGTATTGGTGAGGGCTAAAACTGAGAGTATCCTTCAGAATTTCCCAAGTTGGAAAACTGATATTTATATTCTGCATTTTACTCATGTTTTAAATGTGGTGTGCTTAAAGTGCTCTGGTAATTCCCAGCGAGTAGATTCCATTTACTGGTTTTGCTGAAAGCTAAGTTGTGGTTGTTGTGCTGACTGTTTAATAGAGTAGCACAGTGATTTAGCTGTGATGCAGTAAAACTGTACAAAATATTGCCTAAAAACTTACTGTTTTGCATATCTACTTAAATTTACTAGGGTCACTAAAAGCAGGAAATAATGCATTGATTGGTCAGTTTAGACCTCCTGACCAGTAAGCATAAAAGTGCTGGCATCAAAAATTCAGAGACACCATTGCAAGCACCTAGGGGAACATGTGGATGCTGGAAAACTTTCATACACTCTCTCCTGTGATTTATGGATTTTTTGGATTATGGGTTCCCTGTTTGTATAAGGTATACAAATAGATCACAAATGCTGGTAGTATGGTGACAACATGGAATGAAAATATTATAATTCCCATCTTTAAAAAAGGAGATAAAAAAAATGTAAACATTACAGGCCTATAAGTTTGTTGGAGACCTCACAACAAATATTTACCAAGGTTCTGAATGAGAGAATTCTAGACTGGATCTATGAAATTAATATCATAGATGAAGCACCGGTAGGGTTCATGCCAGGTCATTCTACCCTAGACAGATGTTTTGTCTTGGCCCACTTAATACATTAATATGTTAAAATAAACCAACTAAACTCTATTGCATCTTCATAGACCTTCGAGTGGCCTTTGACAGAGTCAATAGGGATAAGATCTGGAACACTTTAGAGGAATATGGGATGATCCCTGCAATATTAAATATTATAATAGCTTTATACACAAATAACACAATTTGTATAAGATATAACAAAGAAAGTGACTCTACCATAATATTTACAACAAATATGGGCCTCAGACAGGGATGCGTACTGTCCCCAATTCTATTTAATACTTTTCTGAACAAGATTTTGGGAAAATTGTACACTTAGGAATCTCACATGCCAAGGGTGGGCTCCAGACACTGTCCCTATTTAGTCTATGCTGATGATGTGGTCCTAATTTCCACAAGTTATTTAGGTATCCAAAGAATTTTACAAAACTTTCAGACAGAAAGTGACAAAGTGGCACTGGAGATCAATTGTGACAAAATTAAATACATGATTTGTAATAAATCCTTATTGAGGAATGGAAGATATCTTAAATGAACCTGCAACAATCATAAAATAGAGAAGGTAAACATTTTTTGTTATTTAGGAATTATTTTTACATATAACTTAAAATGGAATGAACATAAAAAATGATAAAACAGAAACTAAAGAGATTTATACATGCACTCAAAGTTTTTTTCTTATAAATATGGAGGTCACTCTATCATTAGATTGCTTGACTGAAAGTTTAATATGACCACCAGAAATAGTGGAACATAATAACAAAATAGAATCAAGGAAATATTTATACAAAAATAATTGGATCTGGGTAAAAATTGTTAAATAAGTAGCTGGTTATCAAGGAACAAACAACATTTTGGCTTGGCACCATATTTGGTCAAAATAAAAAATCAAAAAAGAGAATAATAACAACATTTAGATTCGGATACCATGAGTGTCAGAGACTTAAAGGGTTCTTTGACAAAAAGGTTTCACAGTCCTTAACTAGGGAAGGACAATTTATTACATCTGTTGGTTTTATGCCCACTGTATGTCTCTGAGAGGAATTTGTATTTGGATAATATTTTGTCATCTTTGGATATGGAACCAAAGTATCAAGTGAATGTACTGTTGAATACCGATGATAATGAAATACTGGAAAGTGTTGCATTATTTTGTAAAAAGAAAGAACAAAAGAAATTACATATGATACAAAAAGTCTAGGTTACTATTGTGTTAAAATACATAGCAGGAGATAAAGTATGACTAATAGGACATGTGCAATGTACAGAATAAGTGCAATAACAGAATCCACTTTAAATATGACTATTTTACTGTTTTTCTTAGCTTAAACAGCTATGTATTAGTATCTGTATGAATATTTGTCTTACATATGATGTAAATGAATATTAATGTATGAATAAGTGTTTTTATAGTTCATTTGTAATGACAATTTTGATTTGGCAATCAATAAACTGAACAGCTACAATTAATAAAATCTTACTACACCTGTGAAATTTACTTTCCTTGGTGCTTCCTATGCTGTGCACCATTAGTTTTTTTTTTGTTTGTTTTCTTGATCTAATCTTTGCTAGATCTACAATAATATTTCTAAGCCAAATGTGCCAGCCATCTTGTTGTCTTAACTAGAAAAAAATTACCACCAAAAAAACTGAAAGGTACCTGGAATGTTTCTAGTAAAAAAAAAAAAGGAGGGTCAAATTTATTACCCAGTTTTGTTGCACTGCTGCTTTAAAGAACTTTTTGAGAACTATTGCATGGATGTTTGTTACTGCTGATAGACTCAGTTAAACCATACTGTATACTGCCTCTGGTGTCTTATAATTTATTGCAACCTCCTTATTTAGCAAACCATGCCATGAATTTATGACATGTTATATATCCCCTGCCTCTATATACTAGTCATGCTATGATTTTCTGTCTTTTTTCTGTGCATACTAATTTTTATTTTAGTATGTACCATGATTTTTTTCCCTATATTTTCATTTTTTTATGAATTTTGCACTTTTCCATTATGTATCATATCATTTTATATTCGGTGCATGTTTCACTGTGGATACTTTTCAGTTTTTTTTGCCATCCTAACCAGGACCTCCTTGTAAATAAGCATCACTCATTGGAGCCTTTTCTTGGTAAAACAAATACACACAAAAAATTACAGTATATTTTTTTTTATTTCAAGCAATTTAAATTCTTTAACAGTCCTGATTACTGTGCAAACACTTTTTTCAACATGCTCCTGATCAACAGTGTAAATTAAACGTGGGGGTGGGGAGGTGGGCAGCTTAACACTGGCATATGAGCCAACCAACATTCAGATCATATACTATAAAGGATATCTTAATTTTTAACATAGTAAAATTAAACACTGTACCAAACCAGCATTGGTAGACATACCAAATAGGTGGACATATTATTCAGTGTTGATGTAAGAATACCCGGTGGATAAAATTAAGAAATGCAGACAGGAATAATGTTTGATTTACCAGTGCACAGATATTAACAATGTAAACATCTGCAATCATTGTTAAAAAGGTAATCCCATTTTGGTTGTGTACTATGAGGGAAAAAGAAAGGCTTCATAGAAAGTGAATGGGATGTCACTATGGCCATTTCACTATATAACAAGTTCTGGTCAGAGCCAAAATAGCTTTGAAAACATTAACCTGATAAGGGATATAAAATGAAAGTTGTGGCTAACGTTAATATTAGTCACAAGTGGATACCATCCAGACCTAGGTTGCTTTTAAGCAATAAGGCATGACCAGGGGTTATGTTAATGCTTGAGTTAATCACCCCAGGGGTAATGTGGCACGCAGTACAGCAAAGTGCCACATGCTGAGGGTGATGCTGGCTTGTCTGCTGCATATCACCCTAGAGAGTACCTTTTGCTATTATAGCAATGTCCAGACACTTTATTATTATGTTGCTTTGTTTCTTTCTTTTTTTTTAAATTACCTCGTTTGTTCAATAAAATAGTCCATCCACCAACAACACTAGCCAATGATCGCCTGCTGATTGAAGTGTTTTCCCACATCATGCTTCCTGGTTGTTATGGTGACCACCAGTCGTCATGTGAAAGTATGGGAGTCCTGCCCATTTTTGTTACCATGCAGGCAGAGACAGTTACTTAAGTTAATAACATGACAACATTTCTGCAGAAGTACTTTTTTTGTTTTGTTAACATTGTTTACATGATGCCATTACAATAGCTGCACTGAATGTGCTGGTTAGCCCTCCAAGCATTTTGGCACTGCAGCTCACTTCCTCCTGGCAGAAGACGTAGATCTTTCCATATTGGTCTCGCAAAGCATTGAGAGAGATAGGAGTGTCGACTGAGAGAACTGCTGTAGCCTGATGAAAGAAACACTTTTAGAATAGCACCACTGTTGTCATAACTGAAGCTGACAGCTATTTTTTGTAGTGCATGAGACCCGAGCACTGCAAACACTGATTCTTGCAGGCTGTGCTCCAACTGATGCGTGTCTTCAACCTGTGCATTCAGCACTGAATTGTCTCAGTCCCATCCCTGTCCTCTAGCATCTGGGCAGTCAGATTTACTGGTATAGTATATTTAATAAACTGAATGCAGACCCACAACCCTGAGCATCTGTACACATGCAATAACACTCCCTTAGTCTTTCTCTCACTATGCAGTGATCAGGTTGGTGGGGGGGGAGTAAGCAGCTTTATTTAATGTTAATGCGAACTTCTTGAAACATGTTAATACTCCTTCACTCTCACACTGAGTTGCTTACTCCCTGTCTTTCTCACTTGCCAGTTCTGTACCACTATTTGTATGGGTGTGGTGGCCAGGTGGATGGGGTAAAGTGAGTGGCTTTAAGCATTACTAAATCTTCTAAACACAGTAATGCTCCCTCACTCTTTCTCTTGCTACATGAGTGCGATGGTAAGGATGGGAGTGGGAAAGAAAGACTAAATGAACACTGTGCCAAATGTTAAACAATTGAGTTTGAACTTCAGCAATACTGTGATTAGCGCTGTCGATACTGGTAAGAGGGCACAACGATGGCAGTCAGTCAAAACTGCCATGGAATGTTGCTGCTGAGTCAGCATTCCATGATGGACTTCAGAAGGGGGATCATGCTGCATGGGAAAGGACTGTACATAGCTAATAATGAAAGATTACTGTAACCTTTCTTAGCCTGTATTAGCTAATCAAATTGCAGCCATTCAAACTACATTGCTATAAGCTGAATTGATGCCCTCTGATTCTGAGAATAGCAGTGATGGTGATCTTAAACAGGAAAGGGTGTGGAATTAGAAATACAGTTTTAAAGATGCATGAGCTAGGGGTTTAATCCTGCAGTATTTGTGTTGCTGAAAGGATATACTGTAGTTTGGTACTTAAGTAATACCGGGATGGGGGGCAAAGAACGAACCCCAACCTCCCAGTACACAAAGCTGCCTGGGACTATGTTAAGTGATGGCAGTGGGTTGTGAGTTCAGCAGAGCTCTCTACATTGGTCCCCCTGATGAATCCTAAGTGGTAACAAAATGCCAGGGGTTGTCAGACAGGCATTGTCCATCTGCCAATAAATGCTGCTCAGAATCTGCCTTGGGTCAGCTTTAATGATTTTTTCCTCTGGTTCCCAGCCCCATTATTCTGTTCTGCCTCTCTGTGCTCTCTCCTCTCTGCAATGGTGTTACTGGCTGTAGTTTTCCAAGCCCTGCAGGACTTGCTGCAAAGGTGCCACTGGCCCCAGCAGTCCTGAACCCTGCAGGGTCCTTTACAAAGGTGTAGCCAGCCATGGCAGTTCTGAGTCCAGCAGGGCTCTCTGTGGAAGTGCCATTGGCCAGTTTGGTTCCCAGTCCAGCAGGGCACTCTCCAAAGGTGCTGCTGGCCATGGTGGTTCTAAAGGAACACCAGACTGAAATTCTGAGTCTCCAAAGCTCCTGTAATTTGCATTTTTTATGTAATTGTGCAGCATGATATAAAATGTAATTTTAATTTCTAATAAACAGGGTGGCCACCAAGCTGACATTTTCAGAAGCCACAGCTCCTGTGGTGGCTGCCATCTTGTATAATTGTACAGGGCTGGCACACAAACTTAAGTAGTCATATACCACTTTAATTGGCCATTAACCTTTTTGCTACTGATGTGTTAGACTGCACTGCACCAAAATCTTCTTGTTTTGCATTAATTAAACAAAAATGAAAAAAAAACAGTAACTCAAATTTAAACCAAAGTATTAGTAAAGAAAACCAATAAATGTAAAATGCACACACTCTGGGGGTCAGATGAGTATTTTCTACACTGTACTGCAATTCATGATATCCTGTTTGCCTATCACATTGTTTGTTAGACAACATGCTGCAATGTTTTCATTATCGCAACAGGATTATTAAACTAATACAGTCTTGTGTCTGTATTACAGGGCTGAGAGTACATCTATAGGCTGGGAGAGGAGTTGCTGGCAGTCACAAGGGAAGAAAGAGACTTGGGCTTCATCATCATCGATGACCTGAAATCATCCAAGCAGACCACTAAAGCAGTAGGTAAGGCTAGAGGGATGTTGGGTTGTATTAGTAGGGGTATCACAAGTCAGAAGAGGGAAGTAATAATCCCTCTTTACAAGACACTGGTTAGGCCCCATCTGGAGTACTGCATGCAGTACTGGAAGCCACACCACACAAGGACATTAACCAAATTGAGGCAGTCCAGAGAAGGGCAACCAAAATGGTGCAGGGACTGCATCAGAAAACATATGAGGACAGATTAACGGAGCTCAATATGTATACCCTAGAGCAAAGGAGGGAGAGAGGTTATATGATTGAAACATTCAAACACCTTAAGGGCATTAACAAGGTGAAAGAGTCTAACATCTTTAAATGTAAGAAAAATAGCAGGACAAGAAGACACAGCATGAGATTAGAGTGAGGATGATTAAGGGGTAATGTGAGGAAGTTATTTTTCACAGAAAGAATGGTGGATGCATGGAACGGCCTACCTCAGGAAGTGGTGGATATGAATACAGTGCAGGGCTTCACACAGGCATGGGATAGGCATAAGGGAGCAATACAGATGAGTATGAATAGATAGGCCCATTGACAGAGCAAAGGATGATGGCACATTCATAAGGCAGAAAAAGAAATGGGCAGACTAGATGGGCCTTGCGGTCCTTATCTGCCATCAACTTCTATGTTTCTATGAAAGACAAACATAAATTCACATGATTCAACATGAAGCAGCCATAAAATGCAAAGAAATGCAGTAAGCATATATATATATATATATATATATATATATATTATATATATATATATATATAAAAGACAAAGAACCTCTGTGCTAAACACTGAGGTAAGGGTTACCCCAAAGGGCATTTGGCTGGGAAGCCAAGTTTCAAGAAAATACAAAATCACACATGCCCCCACAATGCAAAGCATCATGAGCTGCATATGCAAATCACCACAGAATGTTATGCTGGTCCAACTTTAAGCAGAATTGCATGGTGCGAGACTCTCACACAGTTTGCAAAGGGTGCTAACAGAAGACATAAGACACGTGTTTCATCCTACCAGGACTCATCAGTATGCCTCTGCCTGCTTGATACCCCAGTATATATATATTTATATATCTATATATATATATATATTATGGTAGCATGGTAGTGCTACCATAGTTAGGTTGAGTAGCCCTTTAAGGTTAAATGGTGAAGTTTTGCACCTTAATAACTTTGCCACCATTCAACAGATTTGCATGAAATTTGGCAGACAGGGGAGTAACCATAGTTCTTGAAACCTAATAACTTTTGTACTGGTTGGATATACGACTGCGGAGTTATTAAGAACATCCATGTACGCAATTACGTTTTTTGCGCATTCTTTGCTCACACCTACAGGTCGCATGGTTTGTGAGACCAGTCCAAAAACTTCAGGGAACGTGCGGCCCGGGTCCCCGATGTGCCTTTTGAAGATTTTGTGAAAAAATATTGAACAGTTCAAAAGTTATTCGAAAAACAAGATCCCATTATAAGTCAATGGGAAAAGTTAACAACAAGTTCGACACTTTCACAAATGCAGTTTTTAGTGTCACAAATGGGCCCAGTAGTGTTGCAAATCCACCATTTTGTTTTCAGTTGGTGATCAGAAAAATGCTTGGCATTTGAAATTGGGACCATCTTGGGACACAATTATTTTTGTGTTTACCTAGTTGAGCCCTGAGGATGCTAGGCATGTCTTTATTTTGGAGTTAAACACCCCAGAAATATGTTTTTCAAATTTCTGGAAAAAGTAGTGTCGCAAAGTAGTGTCAAACCTGCAACACTTTTGCAAATATTTGTGAAAGCTTTCGCAAATCACGACACTACTTTTCCAGACTATGGCCAAAATGACAGGAGTTCTTTGCCACCCTGCTGCAAAAGAATGGTTTGGTCTTTTGAGCTGAAATTTGGAGGGAAGGCAGCCAACATCTCACAGATGTGCCTTTTCATGGTTTGGTGAAAAAATATTGCACAGCTGCAAAGTTACAGTACTCCAAAGTTGATGTTTTTTTCCCATAGACTAACATGGTGATGTCCACCACGCCTTTCGGGACTCATATCTCAAAAACAGTGTGAGATACGGAATTTTTGTCATGGAAACATAGCCAGAAAAATCATGAATCGTGAATTTTTTTTTCTACATCATACGGTTACTGAGATATAATCAATTTAGTATTCCAACACCTCATTTTTGGCTCCAAGGCCCATTATTATGCATACATTCTTTGTACACACTGTGTTTCTCTATGCAGCTGTTGGGGAAAAACAGAGTATACACGTCTGTTAATGTTACAGTTACTATTTCCACTTGCGTTTATGTACCCGTTTGCATTACTGTTCCCGTGTATGTCACCGTGTGCGTTACGCTTTGCGTTCTCATTTGCAATTGAGTTTGCTTTTCCGTTATCATTTGCGTTTCCACTACTGTTTGTGTTTGCATTTTGGTTTGCATCACCATGTGCATTGCCATTAGCATTTACAGCAGCCCTTTCATTTGCGTTTGTCTTTCGTTTTGCTTCTTCGTTGCTGTTACTGTTACCATTTGCATTTCCTATTGCGTTACTGTGCTCGTGCGCATTATGGTTTGCATTTCCATATGTGCTTGCGTTTCCTTTTTGCATTTCTGTTTCCTTTGGTGTTATTGTTCATGTTAACTTTGCCATTTGCATTTACGAATTCGCGGTACCGCTGCCACGTGCGCGTAGGTTTGCGCGTTTATGTGCGCTTCGTTCGCGTTTTCATTTCTGTTACCTTTGGCATTCTTGTTGCTGTAACACTTAACATTTGCATTTACAATACCAATGCCGTCACTGTGCATGTTGCCAGTTGCGTTTTTGTTTGAGCTTGCATGTCTGTTTGCATCACTGTTTGCTTCGGTATCACTTTACACTTGCATTTCTATTAACATTTGCTTTACCATTTACATTTGCTTTGCCATCTGTGCAACCATTGCTGCTTGTGTTTGTTTTGCAGTTCCTGTTACTATGTAGCAAAACATCATGTGGTGGGGGCCCCATGCTCCTGCCACTGCATTCTATTCACTATTTATCATCCTCATTCTCAAAAAGAAGGGAAATTAGAGGAAAAAAAATCCATTTAATGCATCAGTTAGGGTTGTTCACAGCGACAAAAGCTAGGAAATTCAGTGCTAGTGTTGAAAAGCCCCCATGGACCCCCAGCCCACCCACCAACGCGGCATCAGTGCGATGTTGGGGTCGTCAGTCTAACTCTCACCCCATTCTCCTATACCTCTGCTTTACACATGTGATGGGGTGAGAGTTAGGCTGATGACCATAACGCGCACCCCAATGCCATTTGGGGTGGGCTGGGGGGTCCAAGGGGGCTTTCAACCCTAACTTTCCTCACTTTTGTCACTGTGGAACAACCCTAACTGATGCATTAAACAGAGTTTTTTGCCTCTAATTAGTATATATATATATATATTTTATGCAAAAAACTGCATTAGTGCATCATTTAGAGTTAAACCACAAAAAGTCAGGAAATGAAAAATCTTTAGGGTTGCCCCTCCCCCCGGACCCGCCAATCATCCCAAGATTGACAGATGACGGGGTGTGTCTTTGGGGTTGTGAGGCATAAATGTCACCCCATTCCATGTGTAATTATATTGACAAGGGACAGCGAAAAAGAATGGGGTGACATTTAGGCCTCCCAGCCCAATGACACACCCCATCATCTGTCAATCTTGGGATGATTGGTGAATCCGGGGTTGGAGGGGCAACCCTAAAGATTTTTCATTTCCTGACTTTTTGTGGTTTAACCCTAATAATGCATTAATGCAGTTTTTTAGATAGAATTTCCCTACTTTTTGAGAAAGAATAGAAAACTAAGAACTTGCAGAAGTTGGTGGGACTGTGAGCTCTTCGGGCCCTGTGCTCCCACCAACTTGTAAATGTGTCTCTACCATCAACACCCTCCAAATTTCAATGTAAAAGACCAAACCATGTCCAAGATATAACATGTTAAAGTTTGAGATTTTCATTCATTGAAGTTGCAGAATTCTGCAACTGTTGGCATTTTAGAGACACAACAGCTGAAAAGTACATCCATGACACTAAGGCTAGGTACCCTATCAATCTCAAGGCACCACCCCAATGTAAAACACTGTCCGCAAAATGTAAATTGCATCATGCAATATCTCCACAAAAGATATTTTCTCCGACATGTAAACACCGTAACTCACATGTACAGGACATGCCGTCAATGCCCTCCAAATTTCAAGTAAAAAGACCAAACCATTTCAGAGATATTTAATTTAAAGGTTGTGAAAATTGGCCTATCTATTCCATTACAAAAAATCTGGCCATCTTGTCCCTCCCTCATGATGCAAGATCGTAATCAAAGAATCTTGTGATCAAAGAATTTGCAGGCTTGCGATCAAAGAATTTGCAGACTCACAATCAAAGAATAAGAAATGATGAAACTTGACTTTTAGGCAGAATTACATGAAACCACCGCCATGCTGCAATAGAATGAAGCCCCCTGAGCAACCCCGCCCCCATGTGTGTTCCTAGGCCACCCCTGGGCTGAGAAATGAGAATTTTCAAAGGGCCATCTCGTCCCTTTCTCGCGATGCAAGATCGTGATCAAAGAATCTCGCGATCAAAGAATTTGCAGGCTCACGATCAAAGAATAAAAAATGGTAAAACTTGACTTTTAGGCAGAATTACATGAAACCACTGACATGCCTCAATAGAATGAAGCCCCCTGAGCAAAACCCACCCTAATGTGTGTTCCTAGGCCACCCCAGAGCTGAGAATATTGTATTTTTACTTTGCAACACAAGATCGCTATCAAAGAATCTCGCAATCAAAGAATTTGCAGGCTTACGATCAAAGATCATTAGGAGCTGCGATCAAAGATTTTAAAACATTGCAACTCTAATTTTTTGACCATTTTGTGTTAAACTGTAGATCGGAGCCCCCTGAGTAAAACCCATCCAAGTTTTACTTCAGGAGTGACTCCTGAGCTGAGATACTTGATTTTTTACGATCGGAAATTCGAAAACAAGATGGCAGACCTCACGATCAGAGAATTCTTAGGGACAAAGATTCTTTGACCACAAGGCTGCAAATTCTTTGATCGCCAGGTGGGATGAGATGGCCCAAACCCCATTCTTTGTTCGCAAAACAACCATATAAATTTTCCCATTGACTTATAATGGGAGCTTAAAAGTGGCATAACTTTTGAATGCCTTAACATTTTTTCACCAAATGAAAAGTGGCATGTTCAGCCAGCTAAGCTCTTTCAGATGTGCTAGCTCACAGAGTGGTACACCACATGATGGCCACGCAGGGCCATGGACAAAATCACAAAAACTGCTTCCAAAACTGGCTAATTTTGCATTTTTCAGTGTTTTCATGCACAAAGACCGTAAGTCCAACAGAAACAAAATTTAGAAATTCAAGAGATCTCCCATGCCCCACTGCACATACCAAATTTCAGACAAATCCGTTGAACAAGTCCAAAGTTATTAATGTGCAAAATTTTGACTTTAACATAGAAGTGCCTTCATAACCCTAAATATAGTGGTGCGACTGCGCCACTATTGTAGATATATATATATTTTTTTATATATATATATGTACACACACACACACACATATGCTCAACATCTGAATATGTTCTCAACATGTTCTGTGCTCACTGCCTTGTATTGCGTTTGAGGACCACTATTAATATCATTAAAAATGTTTCATCTTCGGTTTTTAACGGGATATTATTTGCAGAAACTGCATCCATCATAGGGTTACAAAGCTGCAAAGGAAAGGAGAGAAGCAGTGTAACTGATGCAGAAGAAACATAGACTTTGACGGCAGATAAGGACCGCTTGACCCACCTAGTCTGCCCATTTCTCTACCTACAGGATAAGCTGCAGATCCTAGTTAACCAACAGCCTATATAGAAGGATGTGAAAAGTTTGCTTTTCCCCAGATGGTTTAGAACTGGTAGCAGACCGGGGGATATTGAGGGATGGGATTTTTATCTTCTTGTAACTGGGGGTTCAGTGATGAGTGGGGAGTGAGGTAGAAGTGAATGGGGCAGAGAGATGGACTGTTTTTTCTATATACTGGAGGCTCAGGGATGGATGGGGAGAGTACTTTTTTTTTAACAAAATAAAAAGGCAGAGTCCCAGAGACAGAGCACCTGCTGGAGTGAGGCACAGGATTGGACCAGCGAGGGGAAACAGTGAAAGATCTTTGTTTTTAGCCAAGCAAAACTGGAGTCCTTGAGGCTGAGTCCTGCCTGGGGAGGGGGCGATGGTGATGGAAAGAGAGAAGGATGGGGGGACAGATATGCGGTGAATTCATTGCTTCATGGCATGAGGATGCTGGAACCCAGAAGAGCTCTCTCAGTATGTGCCATACAACACAACCTTCCGAGCCCAATAGGGTTCTGTGCAAAGGTGCAGTCAGCCATGGGAGTTCAAAGCCAATTTAGGCTCTCTCCAAAGGAACTGCCAGCTGTGATGGTTATGAGTCCAGCAGGGGTCTCTCCAAAGGTGCTGTGGGCTGCAGCAGTTCTGAGCCCAGCAGGGCTCTCTACAAATGTGCCATCAGGAATGGCAGTTCTGTGCCCAATAGGACTCTCTGCAAAGGTGAAGAAAGTCCCTGTGGTTCTAAGATTAGCAGGGCTGTCTCCAAAGGTGCCACCAGCCCTAGCAGTTCTGAGCCCAACTGTGCTGTCTGCTAAGGTGCCATGGTTTGCAGTGGATCTGAGCCCAGAAGTGCTCTCTGCAATGATGCTACTGGCCACAGCTGTTCTGGGCAGAGCAAGGCTCTCTCTAAAGATACCACTGGATGCAGTGGTTCTGAGCCCAGCAGGGCTCTCTGCAAAGATGCTGCTGGCCACAGCATTTCCAAGTCAAACAGTGCACTGGGGGTTCAGGGTTGGAAGGGAGAGGACTTTTGTTCTTTTATTTTTGAAAAGAAAGATGGAGTTCCAGAGACAGAGTACTGGCTTGAGTGATGGGATCGGGCTGTTGAGGAGAAACAGTGAGAGACCTTTTCAAATTGAGTCCCAGTTGGGGGGATTCATTTAATAAAAGTTCAGCAAGCTATTAAACTGTATATACTAAACTTCACCTTGGTGTCATGTTGCACAACATACTACAGTACTCTAACAGGACTAGCATTTGAAAGGAACAACTTTACTTTTTACTGATAAAACACAATAATAATGTTAAGTCCACCCTGAAAATGGATAATTGGTAATTTAACCAGTAGATCACCTTCAGGAATAATTACCCCTTAGGCTGACAACAGAATTAAAACTTCTTGGAATTCTATACTGATATATCAGTGCACAGCACAGCAAGGGTTAATAAAGAAAATAAAGAAGTGCCCATAAGTGTTCAGATACAGAGTTTTATTTTGTGTGTTCTATATTCTGCAGATGCTGTGTGAATAACACCAGTGAGGTTATCAGCTAGGTGATAATTTTGGTCACAGTCATGCTTTTCTTATCAGAGTGAATAATCCCTTCTTGCAAAGAAAAGGATAGCACAGCAATAGATAAAGCAGACACTTGCTGACTTTGGAGCAGATAGCACATTAGCACAAAGAAGCAGCCATCAGCTAATCTACACAGTTTCTTCCAGTAGAAGTCTCAGTTTTGAGATGTGGTAATGTTAGTTTGGTGACTCCAAAGTATAAACATGGGGAAAGACCAAGAATTGCAGCCTTATCATAGTGCTACTGCACTAGATTATACTGTAACAAACAAAGCAGTGATAGGGACCACATGCTCGCAATTAAGATTTTTATGCAACAAACCAACATGAATTGAGCACTCAACCATTTGCAGAATGATGTTAAAGATGCTGAAATATTTTCAGAATGTGCAATATTGCAGCGTTTATCAAAGTGACTGAACTGTCCATACACAACACCTAACACGTTTTGGACTGCATGATTCCTTTTCAAAAGCATAACCCTGCAAGCACAGCAGTCTTAAATTTGAAATATTTAAAGAAACAGAGACTGTTGTCAGATGGTGGCTCACCTAGAATAAAGTGCTAAAAAGATCAGTGTGAGGGGGCAGAGTTGTGTCGTCTCCTCAGGGAGCAGGCAGTTCTTGATGGTAACTGTGACAAATTGATGGGGTAGGGATCTGAGTCTGGCTATTAAAAGTAGGGATGGGTAGGTACTAAAATACCTGACACTCAAGACAAGCCATGAGTACCTCTAAACTACCCTAAAAATACCCATATCAAAACCAAGTAGTTGGTTCAGGTCAGGCAGTTACTATTTGACCTGTTTCATTACATGGTTACTGGACCCTGACCATAAAAAAAAATTATCACCTTCTCTGGTGGTCTAGCAGAGCCCCCTCCCTATCCCCAACCTGCCCGCATTACATTCCCTGGTCTAGTGGACCCCCATTCCAGATCTGCTTGAAAATATATAATTCCCCTGGTGGTCTAGTGGACCCCCCTCCCTATTCCCGATCTGCCCGGATTAATATAATGCAAAAAATGTATAAAATGGGCAAAGGATTTTGAACAATTTGATTGGCTGTTAGCCATATGTTGGAAGTGTCTAAGGCACTGCTAAAAACTAGTCCTGGCAACCAAGATGCAATATCTCTTTCAAAATTCTTGAGCTGCAGTTTTAAAAATGAAATAGCCCCAATTGTTGTATCTTCATTACAGAGAAAAATTATGCCATACTCAAGTATAGAAATGTACCATTTCACTTCAAAAGAACATAAACAGTTCTTACAAGTAACACAAGTCTTTTATCTTACAAGAAAAACACATTTTCCTGTTTTTTTCTGTTCTCTAACACATTGATTGCTTAGCCTGGGGTCAGCTGCTCATTGCCCCTTCCACCTTGATTAGTCTTCTACTTGCTCCTCCTCCCCCAGCCATCAATCTTAGTAGTGACACTCCTCAAAACACTTCTCAAAACACAGTGCAGCAATCAGAAGCTGGTTTAACTTTTTATTCCGTACATTTTCTTTTTCTTTTGGAATCATGTACCAGCACTCGCTGTACTGCTGCTAAACCAAGTGCCTTCTGCTTCACCGGAATGTGCATGCACCCTTGCTCACTCACTCCTTACTGGCTCCTTATCGGAGCTTACAATACCAGTGTGCAAATACAAATAAATACATAGATAAAACAAAATATACACAAACATGTTATTAAGTTTCTCAGGATGTGGATGTGCATGTGGTGGGGGAGTCAACAGTTTGGGTGAGGAGGCACCCCGTAACCATAGAAATCATCCTCAACTATAGTGGCCACAGTGGGACAAAAGTCCAAGGGACAAAAAAAAAAAAATACAAAAATCAACTACAGGTGGAGTAACTATTTTACATCAAAACACATTAAAGGTTTACATTTTTTTTATTTAACATAAAACATTCGATTTTTACAGTCATGTAAATTACAGTAGCCCTTTTTATAAGCACAATAAGCCACTCCGAGCTGTGCATTAGACAGTTCTAATGCACGGTTAGGGAACTGAATGTACTCAGCCTGTGGCCTTTTACCTCATTACACCCCCTAGCCATGCATTAGAACTGTCTAATGCACACTCCGTCATGTCTTATTGCTTACTTATCACTTTTCCCAGTGGTCTAGCAGACCTCCCTCCCTCCCTATCACCGATCTGCCTGTGTCACTTTCCCTGGTGGGCTAGTGGACCACCCTCCCTTACCCAGTCTTCCCTAAAATATGACTTACCCTGGTGGTCTAGCAGTGTATCATGACCAGTCACCAAAAGTAAAGACAGCAAGATCAAAAACCGCATGGAGAACTCATCAAAAGTCAAAACCATGCAATGAAAATACACCTGGGAGACACAAAAAAATGTAAGTTTTGACTTTTCACTTGAGTGGTGGTCCATGGCGGCATGGTGTTGGAACAGTAAATTACACTGGAAAGGAAATTCATGGTGGTATTTGGACTGCATGGTTTTGACATTCACTGAGTTTGCCACATGTTTTTTATCGTGCTGTAATTACATTTGGTGACTTGAAATGGAACCATTTAGTGGACCCCCTCCATATCCCCAATCTGCCTGTAATAATTAATCACTTTCCCTTGTGGTCTGACACCCCCCCCACTTCAGCAGGCAGTGACCCACAAGCCCTCTCCTCCTGTCCCATCCCTGTGCTGGCTATTGGCACAGCCCTCCACTATCCACCAGAGTCCGCTGCCGTCTGAGCTGTCAGGTCAATGAATGAGCATGCCCGTGTACAAGTACGTTCTCATTCACTGACCTGACAGGTGACAGCTTAGTTGGTGGCTGGCCATGGTGGAGAGTGGAGGGCTGTCCCAGTCGGTTCAAGGATACAATGTTGGGGCAACAGCATGGTGGGCAATGACCTTCCCCCCCATTACAACCCCAAAACAGCGACTGGGACAGCCCTCCACTCTCCACCATGGCTGGCTGCCGCCTGAGCTGTCAGGTCAATGAAGGAATGTGGTGGAGAGCAGTGGGCTGTGCCGGTCACTGGCTCAGGGATGGGATGGGGGAGCAGGGTGGTGGTGCTAGACCACCAGAGAAAGTGATAGATTAAATAATATGGGCAGATTGGAGATAGGGAGAGGGTTCCACTAGACCAGGGGTTCTCAAATGGTGAGGCCTCAACCTGTTCCAGGGGAGGCTCAAGTAAGTCTGAAAAAGTACTGTATTTACATTTTGAGTTTTATATATTTTGTGTGAAGAGAGGGAGCAAACTGAAAGAGGATAGTAGTAGGTGAATTTAATGTATTTATTTACTAATAGGTGACAAGGGAAGGTGAATGAGCCAAGGCTCGTCTCAGGTCTACCCAGGGAAGGGTAGGGAGTGAATACATTTCAAAAGGTAACTGCGAAACAATCAAGAAATACACAGTGAAAATAGTGCAAACAAATACGAACAATAAATTAATAATGAGTAGTGGCAATTGATCAATTTGTAGCCTGATGGCAGAACAACCCAAATACAAGGGTTGAGCATAGAAGTGCTAAGAGCAATAGCAGTAAGGAGCAAAGTAATAAGCTGAATAACAATATTTATTTTATTTGTTATTCAGATAACACCTTTGAGCACAGGAGCTCTTTTTCAAAGGTTTCACGTAAGTATAAGACAAAGAACTGAATGTGAGTCAAGTACTCAGAGGGGTTTCAATATATTCAAGGTATACTGCACAAAGACCAGTATGTTATTTTTATTTAGGGAGGCCCAAGATTATTTCAGTTTTTAGAGGAGGCTCAAAATCTTTTCCATGGATTTGGGGATGCTCACTGTGACAAAGTCTAAGAACTATTGCACTAGACCACCAGGGAAAGTAATATTTTGAGGTGGCTTGGGGATGGTGGGAGGACTGCTAGACCACCAGGGAGAGTGATTTTTTTAATTTGTATGAATATAGGCAGCTTGGGTTACCTGTCAGGTTACCTGTTAACTGTCTCAAATGACCCGATTCAGGAATTATGCTGTTATGTCAAGAAGGGTAGTACATTACCCAAACCACCCTGCCCAGTGAAAAATCATTGATACCCACCCTACCTGATCCAGATAGCTGACAAGTAGCCCATGCCTAATTAAAACAGGACAGAAATTAGTATTTTTTCGTTGGTAGGAACTGAATCTGGTGAGAGGAGAAAGAAGGATATTTAAAAAATAGGGACTATTTTCAGACAATGACTCATCTAGGATGAAGTTTTAAAAAAAAACAGTGTGAGGGGATGGAACCATGTCATCTTTTCAGGGGAGCAGGCGGCTCTTGACAAACTGATGGGGAGGACTAGGTCTGGCTATTTTAAGGGGGCAGGAATTACTCTTTTTTGGCTAGTGGGGGCTGGAACTGGTGAGGAGAGTGTGAAGGATATTTAAAGAAAAAGAGATTATTTTTGGACAGTAGCTCACCTAGGATAAAGTGCTAAAAGACCAATGCAAGGGGACAGAACTGAGTCATCTCCCCAGATAGCAGGCAGCTCCTGATGGAAACTGTGACTAATAGATGGGTTGGGGGGCTGGGGCTGACTATAAAAAGAGGGCAAGATTTGGTATTTTTTGGTTGGTGGGAGCTACAACTGGTGATGGGCAGGAGAGTGGGGATTTTTAAAAAAATAACAGTCAGGGCAAGCAGGAGAGGGAGAAAGAGGCAGAGAACCAAATGAGTTTGTGATGGGGGGGGAGGTGGGTTGTATGGCAGCAGGCAGTTTTTTTTTATTTATTTTACGTGGAACTAGTGGGTCCATCCCAAAGACCTTGTGTTGGAGGAAGTGAGAAAGAAAGAGAGAGAGAGAGACAGACAGACAGACAGACAGAAAAGCAGTGACGGAGATGTGGGGGGAGGGGGCCAAAGAGGACTCATTCATGCATGCTATTGATGATGTGGTTCAACTCCACTGCCCACAGTGCAAGCATTACTGCAATTATATGAGGCATTCGATATCCAGTCCCACTCTTTCAGAACCCCCTTCTCTCTTTCTTCCTACATCAGCAATACATCAACATAGCTCATGCTATGCAGCCCTTAAAGTTCATCCCCTGTTGTTGAAAGAGTATCGCTGTAATGTTCTTCTGATCCAGAATCTTTTTACAAGAGTGGTAATCTGCTGAGCAAGTTAGTTTAATAACAAGTTTTTCCAGGATAATTAGCTTGAGCTGAGAATAGCTCTTCTGCAGAAGAATCCCAGGCCAAGATTGCTGATGCATTCAACGCAGGTTCGGCATCACAATATATAACATATCATAATACAATGATAATGTTATAACAATCAATTGTCAATGTGAATATTTTCTTGCTTGTATTTTCTGTGCAGTTGTTGAGCACATATATTGTAGTGGGTAATATTAACAAATTAATAATATGAGTTGTAATAGTGAAACTGTTATGATAGGGAAATAAAGAGTTTTGCACACAATGAATGACTTATCTGTCTCTCTATCTATCTGCATCCATCTATCTGTCTCTCTATCTATCTATCTATCTATCTATCTATCTATCTATTATTCTGGCACGGTAGTGTCAGTATAGTTAGGGTAGTTAGAGTTCAGTGCAAACTTCTATGCTAAAGCCAAATGTTTGAATTTTAATAACTTTGGAACTGTTTAACGGATTTGCATGAAATTCCGCATGCTTCATCTCTAGGGGTAGGTCTCTTGGCAAATTATGTGCGAATCCGTCGTGTGGTTTTTGAGATACAGTGTGTCATAAATGCCTAAATTTACATGTTTTTTTGCTGTTTTTTTTCTACAGCTGTATCTCAGAAATGGCTTTACATTGTGGTCTGAAATGTTCTGGGTGAAAAGCCTTTGCCTCACAAATGTGCCTTTTGAAGGTTTGGTGAAAAAAATGTTAATCCATTCAAAAGTTATTACATTTTAAGGTTTCACATTATTTTCTATGGGAAAAGTTAGATGTTCTGCACAAAAATATTTTTTGTTTTTGCAGGAGGTAGTATATTTTCACATGGAGGGTCACATACAGCCTAGTTTGTTTTCTCAGAGCACAGTTGTTTTCCCAGGAGTTACTATCATTTGGCATGTAGGGTAACATAGACCCTACTGTATTTTCATAGCACTCTGTTGTTCCTGTATCTTGTTTTCTTGTTAGCGAGAGTCCAAAAATAAAGAAAACATCGAAAAATTAATGTCATGCAAAGAAAAACAAAAAACATCAGTTTAGCCACATTCTGATATGTTTTTTTAATTGTGTCCAGAAACACCTTTTGTAGGCACCCAAAATCCCAGATGCCAAGTTTAGTGAGACGACAACTTCTGCCATATTCTCCGTACAGGAACAGTGGGATTTTTTTACTTCTGCAGCTGCAGCTTTTGCTTCTGGTTGCAGCCTTCTCTGTAACCCACCATTTTTCCTGGCATTCAGTTTCACCCCCCCACCCGCCAATCATTGTCCCCTATCCCTGGTGCCTAGCAACACCCCTCCTTATCTTTCCCTGGTGTCTAGTGGCATCCCCACCCTCCCATTGTCATAATTTTATTTATTATTATAATCTGACTCCAGGATGCCCACTCCCAGTATACAATGCATCCCCCCACAGTCCCTTGACATACTGATTTCCCGACATCGGGGGGCCTTATCTCCGTGATGGCAATGGAAGCCCCCCAGCAGTGTGGGGCACTGGAGAGCCCACTTCCAGTGTCCCCAAATATTTATTTCAGTTTTCCTGTTGAACAAGAAAACCGTCCCTTGATGCCTTTTATTTTGCCCCTGAAAAAAGAAAATGGTCCCTCATCATCCCCACCTTCTCCTCCCCCATCTCTCCCCTTCCACTGAGTACCCACTACCCCAAGCCCCCGCTTACCCTAAACTTAACTCTGGAGGTTGACTGCTGTCATCTTCTGTGGACCGGGACACATCTGGACTCTTCAAAGCCGAACTGCAAACTGAGGAATCAAGGTAAGTATAATATTTATTTATTTATTTATTGAAACGTTTCACCAGGTAAGGTACACTGAACAACAAGTTGCTCATCTCCCAGTACGACCTGGGGGAAAGGGTGATGGGAGTAACATAGTATCAATGAGCACGCTCACATTATATAATAGCTTAAAAAACATAGGTTGTGAATGAACAACACATTAGCAAGAAGAGCAAATAATTGCAGAGTAGAGTAGATTAAGATCTAGTAGCTATGAACTAGTGGTGTGGCAGAATCATGGGTAACATAACAGCAAATGGGACCTGTGGCCTTACACACTTCAGATTAAAAAGGCACAGAGGAAACAAGTGATGGAGAGGTAGCACAGTGGTAGAGAAGCAAGCCAGGGCCCAGGGCTAGGTCAGCAGGCTAAGGAGATAGACCACTATAGAGAGAGAGAGAAAGAGAGAGAGAGAGATGTTAAGAAGCAACCGTACAAAACTGGAGCCAGGATAGGCTCCGAGACTATAAGTGCACCGATGTGGATTGTACATAGGCAAACAGGGCATCAGACAGGGTATGAGACAAGAAAAAGGAGGGGGAGCTAGGAGCAAGTGCAATTTACAGAGAGGAAGTTATGTAGAGCTTAGTTTAATGAGCCAGGTGAGGAAGAGGATCGGATTTGTGTAGGAAGCTCATTCCACAGTTCAGGGAGACAACAGGAGGAGGAGGAGGCCTGCCCATTGGAGGTGGATCTCCAGGAAACAGTCAGAGTTCTGTGGTCATGGGATCTTAGAAGTCGAGAGGGAGTGGGTTTGGGGGAGATTAGGGAATTTAGATAGGGAAGGAGTGTACCAAACCAGGACTTAGAGATGAAATTTGCACAGTGGTGCAGTCGCCTATTTGTTAGGGAAGGGAAGGCTAAAGCTAAATACAGGTGACAGTGGTGGGTAAGCGGAGGTGCATCCAGAGCAAACCAACAGAAGGAGTTGAAAAGAGTATCCAAGTTAGCTAGGGAGGTGGCAGGAGCAGAGCTATAGACGATATCACAATAGTCAGAAATCGGGAGGATCATTTTTTGGATCAGTTCATGTCTTGCCTGGGGCAGGAGGCAGGAGCGGTTTCTATTTAAGACACTGAGTTTGTGGTGAAGCTTTTTTATTATTGTCTCTATGTGGGCCGAGAAAGTGAGATGTTGATCCAGCCAAACACCCAGATACCTGAACGACTTGGTGGCAATTATAGTTGCCCCATCAAGGGTAGAGAAGGAGGGGGCAGATTGGAGCCTTGACAGTTTATGACACATGATAAATGTCATGGACACAGTTTTCTTGGCATTTAGGAAGAGTTGGTGAGACTGAAACCAGCTCTGGACATTATTGAAATCACTTTGGGGCCTGGAGGTGACATCCACAGGTGAGGACCCTGTGGAGAAAAGAACCATGTCATCTGCATACATATGCATAGAAGATGAGGTACAGATGGATAGCAGGTTATTTAGAAATATGAGGAAGAGAATCAGGCCAAGTATGGACCCTTGAGGAACACCAGAGCATATGGGTAGAGGAGGGGGAGATGTAGTCGAATATTTTTGCAGACTGTGAGTGGTCGTTAAGGTACGTGCTGAACCATTTTATGGCATGTTCAGACAACCCAGCAGATGAGAGGGAGCAGAGCAAGAGGGAATGGGATACAGTGTCAAACACTTTAGCAAGATCAATAAAAATGGCAGTGGTGATGTGACAGCAGTCCACGCCTGTCAGGAGTGCATCGGTGATTTGGAGTAGTGAAGTAGTAGTGGAGTGGTGCTTGTGGAACCCAGATTGATATTGGATGAAGAAATTAATGTCAGAGAGGTACAGGGATAGTTGGTCAAGGACTAGATGTTCTTGTAGTTTGGTTAACGTTGGGAGGAGTGATATAGGGTGGTAGTTCTTGGGGGAAGAGGAGTCGCCACCCTTTGGGAAAGGGAGGATGATTGCATGTTTCCAATCAAGGGGAATTTTTGCCAAATGAAACGAGAGATTGAGAAGGGCAGTCAGTGGGGGAGCAATGGCCAAGGCAGGCAGGTTTAGTAACTTTTGGTCCAGTCCATCGGGGGAGCTACCTTTGCTCGGGTTAAGGGCTTCCAAGACCATCAGCATGTCAGTTGTCGGGATTTTAGAGAAAGAAAAACCAAACGGGGGAGCTGGTGAACTTCTAGTAGATGCGGAGGTTGACTGGTTAATGGTTGGGAGGGAGCCTAACAGGGCAGAAGTGCATGAGATAAAATGCAAGTTGAAGATGCGGCAATGCTTGGGTGGTTAGAGATGACAATATTGTTTATTTAGAGGAGGGGAGGAGGGAGGTGGAGCCTGAGGGGAGAAAAGAAAGTGAATTACCTTCCAGAGTTTTGATGGGTTATTTATATTATTGTTAAAGGTAGAGCTGAAGTATTCAGCCTTGGCCAATTGAGTGGCTTTTGTGCATTTGTTTCTGAGGATGTGGTAGGCTTCATAATCTTTAAGAAGCATTGTGCTTTTATGGAGCTTCCAGGCTGCATTACGTGCCCTTTGACAAGCAATGAGTTCTGGAGAGATCCAGGGGAGGTGGTTTCCTCGGACGTGAACCCAGCGTAATGGTGCATGTTGGTTCCAGACTTCAAGGAATCGGTCTCTGAAGTATTTGGCTGCATCATCTAGGTTGCTGGCAGCAGGTATGGGTGCCCAATTAATGTTGGTCAAATCGTATAGAAGTGGGGCAATGTTCAGGGATTTGTAAGAATGGATTTGTAGAGTTTTATAGGGGACTTTGACTTTGTGAACTGTTAGGAGGTCTTAACCTCACTTTCAGGTTCTTAACGATATTAGGAATGCAAGTAATCACAGACACATTGCATTAGAGTAATAAACAAGTTTATTACTACCAAAAGGATAAATCACAGTTGCCCTAAGCAGTTCTTACCAATACGAACAGGGAGCCAGTGCTAAGCGTTCCCTATACCTCGAGGTTTCTCAGTGTCTCTTGGGGTCTCTCCTGAGGTCCCCGAGGTATGAGACTTTTGCATTACATTATATACCTATGATAATTACTATGGTAACTGTAAGAAAGAAAGATTTCTAGTTACAGAGATGAGCCCTATTGGCTAAATTAGAGGTGGCTCCACGGTCCAAGATAACATTATATAATTCTGTAAAGCTATCAGTTTGAGAACAAAACAGTTCTTATACAGAGTCTTACATAACTCAGTGTAGTAGTACAAATCACCAAAAGGTGGCAATGCTGTCTTATATATTATAATTATTCCAAGGACACAGGTGCCTTGGCATCTTACAAGTAAGAAATACACAGAAAATACATAGCAGAATATATGTACTAGCAAGCAAAGTGTATTACGACAATATGCATTCACATCCAGATATCTAGTCTTGTACGGTAGATGCCCTTAGCCCTATATGTTAGTATAACATATGCTTAAGTGCTAGCTGTCTACGGTGTACCTCTGAGGGTACCAATTAGGGTGCAGGGACCTCATATAACTGAACCCTGCATAACAGGAAAGTCATGCAATGGTCACTGAAGGCATCTGCTAGGGTACCCTATTTAATGACCCTATAGGTGCGAGTGGTAAGGCCCCAGTCAATGAGGGAGCGGTTTCCCGTCTTATGGTTTAGCCTAGTCGGATCTTGGATAATTTGGGTTAAGTATTTAAGTGGCGTTTTGAACTTATGTTCATAGATTTGCCATTTTTAGGTATTGTTTCACCAAATTTTCAACACTGGCTTTTTGGGACCCCACTTCATGAGCACTATGACTGTTGTTTCATTAATCGGCCCGGAAGGTACTTTCAGGGTCGGTGCGTGAAAGCACCTTTGATTAATGAAATGACAGTGTGAGTGTTCATGAGGTGGGGTTCCAAAAAGCCCATGTTGAAAATTTGGTGAAAGAATTCCTAAAAATGGCAAGGTACAAGCATTTGTTGAAATGTTTCTACACACACACATAACTTTGGTCATTTTTAATATTTTGACTCCAAATTTTCAACATAGCCATTTTTTCACACCACCTCATGAACAGTGCAGCTGTAATTTTTCACATCATGCCCTAAATGTGTTTTTACACCCATGGTGCAGAATGGCATTTTGGCATGGATTTAAAAATGTTCACCTGCCAGGTTTATGAGGTGAGGTCGTAAGATGACTATGTTCAAAATTTGGGATCAAAATATGAAAAAAATGCCAAAGTTGTGACCATTAATTTTAATTTTGGTATGCCCACATGTAACTTTGAAAATTTGGTTTACATCCCCAACAAAATTGTACAGGGGCTCCTATTACCTCATCAAAAATTTTTATTTTAAAAATATTTTTTCTCAAAGGTGGATTCCAGTCAAACATTTTTAAAGAATACTTACTGTTACTGGAATAATCTGTGTTGAGGAGTAATAGTTGAGAACCTGTATGTTTCCACTTTGACAAGTCTGTGATGTCATATAGCCACTGGAAGACTAACTTGCAATACTACAAGTCTATAACAGACAGAGTAAGGCTATAACATATGATCATCAGGGTTTTTGTTATGTAATTTTAATAGACTTGCATAAAAAAGATGCTCTGTATTGATTTTTCTGTAACAGTAACAAAAATACACCAACACATGTGCACAATTCCTTTAATGTCTGTATATTCTGTGTGGAGTCTAATTTTACACCTGGACAACTTAAACTCATATTCCTATGGATGCAGTAGGACCATCATAGCTAGTTATACTGTATTGCTAGCACCACTGCATTTGCTTCTCCCACTACTGACTCTTCCCACTTCTGCCTATGGTGCACCTCTTAGTTCCATTCCTACTCCTCCTACTTTTGGTCCTAAGCCGTGCCTTTCTCATCATGTACCCCCTTCCCACTTCTGACTACTTCTCCCACTTCTGGCCCTGTCCCTCCCCTGGCCATTCCACTTTTAAGTGGGAGTGTTGGCAATCATATATCCAATCTTAGGCAACAAAGTTTTGTTTTTTTCTTTTGTTTTATACTAAAACTTTAAACATTTTTTTTTGTCGCACTGTGCAATGAAGCAGTTAGGAAGAGGACAATGCAAATTGTCAGAGTACAGCATGGGAAAAAAAGGAGTGTGCACATTTTTAACAACAGCCAGTGGTAGGCAGCCCATAGAACCCAGTCAGCTGCCTGTCATACAGCATGTGGGGAAGGACGTAAACACACACAACATGAGAACAATGGAAGGAGGGGGCCAAAAAAGACACAGCACTATAAAAGGCTCAACAACTGTCATGTTGCAATCAACTACAGAAAAGACACACAGCATGGGAATAGAATGCCATAAAACTGCTCAGCTAATCGCTGACCAGCTTCATGCAAATAAAAGGACCTAAGTGCTCTCTCATAGGAGTGCTTCAGTCCTGTTAACTACAAGAAGTTTCTGCCCAGCAAACGGTGACCAGTGTCATAAGCAGCTTGCCTGGTCATTGGTCTGTCACTGCCAAGCTGAGTGCAGCTTGATTGGCATTGGACATGACAGTGACACACCTCTGAAATGTGGTTCATCGTAACAAAATGTTTGCTGCACATGCATGCACAAGTAAACATGAAAACAAACACAAACAGATTCTGACATATAGGCCCTGTACACACTAGGCTTCTTAAATCGTTTTAAGCAAGTTAAAATGGTTTAAGAAGCGCTAATGTGGTTTGTGGACACATTACAGCGTCATTTAAACCATTTTTAAAAACCATGCCAAAACCCTACTAGGTACCTAGTCTTTAGTCCAGTTTTAAAAATGGTTTAAGCTAAACATGGTTGCACTTACCAGTGTGTACATGCTACCATGTTCATCCTGTTCTTTCCAGGTCCTCCACTATGCACAGCATGATTGCAGGGATGACTCAGTGAGGTTCCAGAGTGTGAACAGGATGTGGGTATGAAAATGTTTCAAAAACTGGGTCAAGGCAGCAGTGTGGCTGCACTAACATGGTTAGAGTTAAACCGTTTCAAAGAATGGTTCAAAACCCACCTCATAAGTGTGTACAGGGCCTAAATTAGTTTCTGAGGGTCAGTTGAGACTAGAGGCAAGCTTGAAAAATTCCTCAGTTATAGAGGTTGCTATAACAATATAAACTTGTTTTCCCAGTGGGGTGAATACCCATAATTTGTTCTTATGTTTATTAGATTCTGACAGATATTCTTCAGTTATTTCTTCTTCCAAATCAAAAATGAAGAGGCTTGAAGATCCTTGCTATTAAAAAATTAAAAGATTTGATTTATTTTTTACCTTTTCCTTTTTCTCTTTCGGTGTCATCCAGTACAAAATGGGTGTTCCAGGAGCTGGGGTGCCACTAGACACCGGGGATAATCATTCAAAATACAAAATGGAGGATTGGGTATGGGCAGCTGCAGTACATCCACCCTGCCTTTGGGAGGGTGGGGGCACCCCATTAAGAGGTAGTTTTAGGTGGCAGTAAATAGCGCAGCTTTGGGGGCTATTTACCACTGCCACAAAACTTTGAAGATACCACTGCACTGATTTGCATGGGGGACCCATCATCTGCATAGGTGTGGTAGTATTATAGTGCTTTGGTACTGTGAGATTATGCTAGCTCTACTGGGAGTTCTGAATGTGGGCCAACTGGGAATGTCAGCACAAATCTGGATTATCACAACCAACAATCCTATTTACAGGTGTGCTAATCTTTGAATCTTGGGCCCACGGATGTGTTTGGCCACAGCTAGAGAGCAAAACACAATGTTACTGCAAATCCAGAGCTTCAAAGAATTCTTGCTTTAGTAAAAGAAAATGTAGAGCCTTTTGGGCATAAATCAGCTGATCAAGGACCACACCTGCAACTGTAATTAATGTGCAGTAGATTCAACTTGAAAAGAAAAAAGAAACAGTAAAAACTGAGTGCAGATGATACTTATTTAGTTTGTGTTGACCGGGTAATTGCACTAGACAAATTCTGCCTATTTTCAGGCACGACCCGGGGGAGGGGGATACAGATGAATGCTAACTGATTTTGAACCTGATTCAGCTGTTGGTGATATTTTAGTGAATTGGGGGAAATTTGGCCAAGGCACCGGTGAAATTCCCCTGCTCTCCAGTAGGGGGACCTCTGTCATCCTGGTCACCAACCAAGATGGCTGCCTTGGAGGAGCTGGAGGATCAGATGGACGCTGAAGAGGCTGGGAAACAGGTCTCAATCCCTGCCTCAAATCTGTCTGAGACCGAGAGAAATCAAGGGAAAACCCTGAGAAATAAGGAAGGACAGGAGCAAGTATGGAATGATAATGCAGTACCCTTTAAACCTATGTCTAAGAGTGTAGCAGAAAACACAGCAGATGATATGGATGTTGCACAGACTGCTGTGATGTCAGCGTTACAAATCCAAGAACTAATGAAGGAAGAAGAAGAATGTTTTGCTCAGAAACAGTTCGCCCTAAAACAAGCTTTGTTGTTGGCGCAACAACCGGAGCATTAATAGAAGTAGAATTTTCAGACAATAAAATGCTTGATTTGCAAATTGGGTCCCCACAGAAAATGTTTCAAGCACCTGGCATCTGGAAATTTTACTCTTCCCTGCTGTTAAAAATGTGAATGTCTCAAAATAACCATTATTTTATTTCTATGAAGAAACCCATTCTAGAAATGCATGCCAACCCCGCCCTCTGGTGGGAAGATATGAAGAGTGCACTTAGATAGTTTTTAAAATCTGAAAGTAAAAAAAATAGACCCAGTGGCTCAGATATTCAAACTGCGCCATTTTGTGGCGCAAGCCTGTGTGCCGCTCAAAATAGTTGCGCAGGTGTGTGGCCAGGGCAATATTCAACAGAGTTGAGCTATGGCGCAACTGCTTTGAATATCGCCCCCTGGCCACCCCACTGTGCATGGTGAAGTGGAACTGCGCCAGCGCAAGTGGTCAGAGTGGAGCATTGAGATGCGGTGACGCAAGTTCCATTGCGCCATGCACAGCACCTGCGATATTCAAAGGGTGACATGCAAATGGGGCAATGATTTATGCAAGGTGCACAGGGGGCCATTTGCATCTGATTACGGCCCCATTTGCATACCATTAGCATGCAGGTGCGCCGATCCCCGACGACTTGTGCCTGGCACCCTGCCAGGCAGCAGCCATCAGGGACCGACGCCCCCTGCAATCCGATTGCAGGATGTCCCGTAAGGGACAATGCATGTCTCCAATCCCTAGTGGTCCAGTGGACTGCGATTAGCCCGATCACGGGCATAACAGTGTACCCCCCAGTAGTCCGATTGCAGGCATAATTTCATCCAACCCCCCCGAGTAGCCCGATCGTGGGCATAACTTCATCAATCCCCGGTAGCCCGATGTGGCTGGCATTACAGTGTCCCCCGAGTAGCGCCGATGGCAGGCATAACTTCATCCAACCCCTCCAGTAGCCCGACTGCAGGCATAACAATGTCCCGAGTAGCCCGATCGCGGGCATAACTTCATCAACCCGGTAGCCCGATTGTGGGCGCAACTTAACCACCCCATTAGCCCGATCGCGGGCATCAGTATTACCCCACAAAGCCCAATATCCTGGTGGTCCAGTGGACGGCGGAGCCCGATCACGGGCAGCATTCCTCACCCCCAAGTATGAAATCCCTGATGATCTAGTGGACCCCACCCACCGCCCATGGAGCCCCCGCCCGCTCCCCGTCAGCCCGGCGGGCGAGCAACCCACCTGCCTGCCGCCCGCCACCCGCCGACGATAGCTCAGTATGGCTGCGCCATTGGTTCAGAGCATGAGCCAATGGGTGTGCAACACTGCTACTAGTCAGTCCAGATAATGAATGAAATTCATTCACTTATCTGGACACATCTGATATGTATAACTACATGCCCGATAGCTCATGCTCTGAGACGCTTATCACTAGTCAGTCGGCGACGAGTAACGAAACAGGTGGTGCTACCGCCCGCCGACTGATGGGGGAGGCCGGGGTGGTGGGGTGGAGGTCACCTAGATCATCAGGATTTCATACGGGTGAGGAATGCCGCCCGCGATCGGGCTCCGTCAGTCCACTGGACCACCAGGATATTGGGCTTTGAGGGTACTGATGCCCGCAATCGGCCTAATGGGAGAGGGTTAAGCATGCCCGCGAACGGCCATTTGGGGGTTGATGAAGTTATGCCTGTGATCAGGGTTACTGGGGCACCGTTATGCCCGATCAGGCTACTCCGGCGGACCGCTGGACCACCAGGGATATTGGACTTGGGATACTGATGCCCGCGATCGGGCATGGGGGCACCACCAGGTGCGGAGGGAACAAGTCGAGGGCCACCCACAGGTGGCAGCTGCATGTTGTGCCCTGCAATGCAGCAGCTCACCTGTGGGTAGCCTCGGCTGTTCCCCTGGCGTGCGTTGTGCAGGCAGAGGTGAGGGTTGCACCTGCATAACTCTGCACGGCCCGGGCTGAATATCGGGCTGTGCAGTTTATGCATGGTTCCTCACCCTTTGGTTGCGCATGCCTTCATTATCATTGCGCTGTTGCTCAGCATGATTTTGGGGGCGCAACTGCCTTCTGCTGAATATCGCAGAATGGCGCAATTTCAGACTTGTGCAGGCGCAACCCTATTGCGCATGGCTCAACTCTTTTGAATATCTGGGCCAGTATATATACAATACCTGCAACAGAAACAGCAACTTCAAAAACTGCAAACCTTAGCTAAAAGTACAAAACGTGATTTTTCAGCCCAAATTAAGCTTTTAAAGCAAGAAATGCAGGTTTTTCATTTAAAACAACAAGAAAGTCTACAATACCAGCATAATTTCAGTGTACAGGGGAAAGCAGAAAGTATATGTCCCTACATACATGTGAAGGATAGAATAAAACAGAAACAGATAGAACACCTTATGGATTCAGATGGTATACTTTTTTTCAGACAAAGAGGATTTATTAAGACTGGTTACGAAACATGCAACAAAACTTTTTACTCAGATGCATCCTTTGATAGGTAAAGAGCAAGATTTTTTAAATGCAGCTCATATACCTGTATGCCCCTCATTTGTATTGGAGGAACTCACTGGAGATATCACAGCTGTAGAAACAGAGACTGCAGTTCAAACACTACATAATAATAAAGCACCTGGGCCAGATGGTTTAACTTCTGAGTTATATAACATGTTAGGAGTCTCTATTTCAAAAGAGCTAGCTGCAGCTTTTACACATATGCCAAGGCAGGATGCCATTCCATTAGAGATGGCAAAAGGAACATTATTTTTTTAATTTAAGAAAGGGAATAGAGCTGATCTGTCAAACTGGAGACCTATCAGTCTCCTCAACATTGATTTAAAAATGTCATCCAAATATTGCATACCAGGTTATTACACACTGCTGCTTACCTTATTTCACCTTCACAATCCGGTTCTATTCCAGAATGGAAAATGAGTGACCATCTCCTATTATTAAGAGAATTAATAGAGAGGGACAATAGTACAGGGATAGAAGGATTTCTTCTTTCACTAGACCAAAAGCAAATGTTTGATACAGTAGAACACCAGTACTTATGGGAAGTGCTTGCTTACTATGGAATAGCAGTCTTTTTTATACAATGGCTCAAAGCTTTATACAATACAGCAACAGTCACTCCCAATATAAATGGATGATTGGGCCCAATGATCCGAATAAAGAGAGGAGTAAGACAGGGCTGCCCACTTAACCTCCTGCTATACGTTTTCAGCATTGACCCTCTTCTTAGAGTGCTTAACTCTACCCCGCTACTTATTTTTTTTTGTAATCAAATATACTTTATTTGAGCTTCAGCCAAGGTGACATAACATACAGCCTCAGTAGTCTGCACTGATACAATTCTAATTGCCTTCTGCTCAATTATTTTATCATTTTTACACAATACAAAAAAAAAAGAGCTAACAAACTACAGCTATGTAACCTACCCAAAACCACACCCTCAATCCCCCTACTCCCCCGCCAAGTGCAGTGACAAAAGGTATTGACACATTATTATGCCCATCAATCCAATGTAAAGAAAAAAAAAGGAAAAAAGAGGAAAAAGAATGTTAAGGTTTCCATGACATCAATATGGCATCCAGTGGGCCCCATAAGGCTAGGTAAGCATTACTCCTATGTCTCATACAGGCTATGTGCTTTTATAACTGTAATGCCAAAAGCATCTCTCTATACCACTCCATGACCGAGGGCAATTGGTCGTATTTCCAATGTTACATAATAATTAATTTGACATTTGCTGCCACTAAAGTAATGTTGGCCCTTCGCATTTTTGGAGTTCTTGGGGGGAACAAGTGCACTAGACAAACTTCTGGGGTAAACAACGGTTGCAACCTGAGGAAGGGGTCCAACACCCTCATTACAGCCTGCCAAAAAGGTCGAATTTTCAAGCAAGTCCATAGCACATGGAACAATGTACCCTCTTCCTCCTGACACCTTGTGCAGGAAGGAGAGGGTATTAAGACCACTCCTATACAGTTTCACTGGTGTATAATACAGATTATGCATTATATTAAACTGAATCATCCGGAGTCTATCTTTTTTACAAATCTATGGCAGTTTTGCATATTTTCTTCCAGGTATCCACTTCTTGTGCCAGGTTTAGTTCTCGTGTCCAATAATAGCATATGCCGTTGGGTAAATGTGGATCTAATGTTTGCAGTTTTTTATACACCACTGATACAGAATGGGGTTGGTTCGCTGCCTGCATTAGCATCGGCACATTTGAATCCTCTGATATCTGACCAGATGCATCTCCTATAAAGGCAGAGATTGCATGACAGATCTGAATAAACTTGAATTTATGCAAATCTGGTACCTTATAACGAGATTGGAAGTGGGAGAATGAGACTAATTCACCTTGCCAGAAAAAATCTGCTAGTCTACAAGTTTTCAGTGGGGCCCAAAGGGAAGACAGTATGTTTTTTTTCCCAATTTTGAGGTGGAGGTTACCTGTAATAGGTTGCGTGAGCGCCCGGTGCCAGTTCAAGGAGAAGTGATGCTGCATTTGGTGAACTGCTCTAAGCGACCATCCTATCAGTGTATTTTGGAGCAACTTAGGAATATGGGAGGGTGCAACATATGCAAGGGCAGATAATGAATAATGATATCTAGTTGTCAAATATTTCTCCACCTCCACCCAGAGAGGGACGTATCTGTCCGTTCCTAAGGGGGGAGCATTTTGTGACCAGGAGGCCACCTTACTAAGATGCTGAGCACAATAGTAAGTGAAGAAGGAAGGGGTTGCCAGTCCACCCTGTATTTTAGGAGCCATGAGCTTGAAATATGCCCTCCAAACCTGTTTTCCTTTCCATATGAATACACTTAGCATTTTCTGTACTTTACTAAACCAGATCTTAGGGAGGTAACACCCTATTACTCCTAAGGGGTACAGAAGACAGGGAAGGATATTCATCTTTACAATACTAACTCTACCCCAAAGGGAGAGAGGTAGAGATCCCCACATACCCAGATCTGCCTTCAAGGTTTGAAGCAAGGTACTTAAGTTCTCCATCGCCAACAAATGAATATCCCTTGTTATTTTAATACCCAGATATATAAGTGATTTTGGCTCCCAGGATAAGTTGTAGGGTGTTATCTGGGCCTGTGTGAGCCAACTATTCAGTGGGAAAATTTTGTTTTTTGAGTAATTCAACTTATAATACGATACCTTCGAGAAAGTGTCTATTTCTTTTAACAAACTGGGAATAGTTTGTTGTGGCTCTTCGATGTGCAGGAGAATGTCATCTGCGTAAGCAGAGAGTGTAAATCTCTGCTCACCAACTTTGATGCCTACAATGTCTTGTGAAGTTGAGAGCCACCGAATTAACGGTTCTAAATAAAAGCTGAAAAGAAGTGGGGAAAGCAGACAACCCTGTCTGGTGCCCTGCCTAAGGGGGAATGGTGTAGAAAGAATACCATTGCTCCAGACCCTAGCAGTTGGACAGGTGTACAACAAACAGATCCACCTAATGTATTCATCGGGAAGACCAAAGCGGGATAAGGTTTCAAAAAGAAAGTCCCAGGAGACCTGATCAAAGGCCTTCTCGGCATCTAAAGAAATTAAAGCAGCGGGTTTATCAGAATTACTTGCGATCGAGATAAGATGTAGCAATTTCCGCAAATTGTCTCCTGAGGACCTTCCTACCATGAATCCAACCTGCTCAGTGCTGATGACCTCACCCAATATGGGGGATAATCTATTAGCTAGTATCTTTGCCAATATTTTAAGATCCGAATTTAACAGGGAGATAGGATGGTAATTCTCAGGGTACATAGGGTCTTTTCCAGGTTTTGGAATAGGGTAATCAATGCTTCTGAGAAGCTCTGCTCAGAAAAGCCATTATCATACCAATAATTGTAAACCTCCTGTAGTATCGGTATTAAAACTTTTTGACACACCTTATATAGATTGTTATATAGCCCATCAGGGCCTGGTATTTTATCCATGGGCAACTGACTAATAGCCTGGTATATTTCTTCTTGGGTAATATAACCTCCAAGTGAAATCATCTGTATCGATGATATTCTAGGGAGATTGACTTCATCCAGTTATTGATTAATTGCAGCCTGGGAAGGAGATGTATTAGAATCTTCTGAATAGAGGGTCTGATAGTAAAGCCCCAGTCCTTGGGCTATCTCTTTAGGGTCTGTACACATCTGACTGTTGTCAGAAAAGTATAGGCCTGGAATGTGTCGGACAACTTCTGCTTGTCTCATTCTAATGGCCAACAGTTTCCCGGCTCTCTCACCGGACTCTAGGTATTGGATTTTAGTATGGCGCAGGGCTAATTCGGCTCTCTACACCTGGAAATCTGCATATTTTGTTTGTAGCCTACTTAATTTAATTCTTTGGTCCTCCCCTAGTTCTCCGTCTGGTATTTTTTCCAGTTCCCGAATGGAGCACAAAATTTCAGAAATTTGAGCTCAGTATTGGGATGTCCTAATAGTAGCTAACCTAATACATTCGCCATGAAGCGCACACTTTAGGGAGGCCCAAATCATGTCAGTCTTTGTAATTGTTCCTTTGTTAACCTCCTGGAAAGAAATAATAAAATCGGTTATACATTTGAGGGAATCTGGACTCTGTAAGAGCTGGGTATTAAGTCTCCATAGGGAGTCTCTCTTAACTCCAGGTCCTAACAGAAAGGTAATCACTACTGGAGAGTGATCCAAGATCACCCTGGCATGAATATCCACTGCAAGAACCCCTGGCAAGGCAAAGTCACTAATTTGGAAATAATCTATTCGGGAGTAGGTGCAGTGGGGGAGAGAGAAAAATGTGTAGTGCCGTTCTGCGGGGTTTAAGATTCTCCAAACGTCGAGTAATCCAACCGAGTCCATTAATTCTTTAAGGGCTTTCTGGGTTAGAGTTAGACCTCCCTGTTTATAATCCAACTTATCAATACCTGGCTGCAAAGTAATGTTCCAGTCCCCCCCCAATAATGTGAATTTTATAGGTTCGTTGGTTATCAGATTTAAAAGATGCGTAAAGAAAAGAGGGGATTCCTTATTGGGGCCATATATGGCTCCAGTAAGTACTGGATACGTGGCCAGGAGACCATGGATTAAAATATAACATCCTTCTTGGTTCCAAATTTCCTTCATCAATCTGAAAGGTACGGTCTTTGCTATCAAAATAACTACCCCCCCTTTGGATGTGGAGGCTCCAGCTCCAAAAGCCTGTCCTACCCAACATCTTCTCCATAACTGCACGTCTTCCCTCTTTATGTGCGTTTCTTGTAAACATACTAGAGCAACCTTTAAATGGTATAAATGCTTGAGAATAATCTGTCTCTTACACCTATCCCGGCCTCCCTTAACATTCCATGTTACACAAGTATATGGACCCCCCATGATTTATCCCACACTTGGAAGCAAGTTAACCAGCCTATGGGAAACCTGTTTACATTGCCCTCTGTACATATGTTATAATGTGTATTTATTGATATTGCACTTGGCGGCCCCCCCCCCAATATCTAAAGAAAACAATCAAATAAAACCCATAGCCCCAATCTAATATCAAGAAAACCAAAAATACCCCAGTTCTATGCAACTGTACCCCCACATACATGCTGTCAGGTGAAGTTATTTCGCAAATCTGAATGAGGTTATTGCTGTTTTGCAGCCCCCCTCCCTCCCATCTTAAAACATGTCTACCAACTATCAAAAGGTATCTAAACAGTTATTGAACACTGAACCATTAACAGCCCTAGATATAGATACACATATCATAATGATCTAACTTGATGCTTCATTAGCATCCCCCGACACAGGCCCTCAATTGCTTGAAAAAGAAAAATACTCATATAAATGACAGCAGAGTATTGTGAACTAAGGGACTAAATAAAGATTTGGCCAGCTGGGCAGTAACTTGCCTGTCCGGCAAGGTGTCACATTCATGAAGAGGGCTGCATCCATCTTAGTCCTATTATGACCACCCCACGCCCCCGAAAGGCACGGTTCAGTTTTGGCCACTTGACTCCCCATTTCCATCGCTAGGGGATATTAGGCACCTTATATTGAGCTATCTATCCAACTGCAAGCACTTTTTGTTAAGTAGTGAACTCCAGAGACATAGGCAAATGAAAGGGGAGAAACAGCAACAAAACTAAAAATAAAGAAAAGAAAGAGAAAAGAGAAACAGAGGAAAATGGACACAGTGGCCACATCTCTGAACTGAAGGACTCTTCAACACCATCATGTGCTCCATGGATCTATAACTTGTCAGAGTCTATAATATCTAGAGCACTTTCCGTGCACAACATCTCGGGGGGATGCACACTCTTCATCTTCTCCCACAGGAACGCAGGTGGCACTATGAACGTTTCAACTGAGAAGCGCATGTCGGCCTGCACCATTTTATACAGTGGGCTTCTTCCTCAGTTCACTGTTCAACTAGGTGTGTCAGGGCCCATCCAGGCACAAATAAAGAAGGATAACAAGTGAAGGGACGGGCGCATAGTAACAGCCGCGCGTCTTCAATGGCTAAGCCCAGCGGTAAGCGTTTATGACTTTACCAATATACTACCATTGTCTAGGAAATACAGGGTTGCTTTCAACTCTCGTGCTCCAATCCAGGGTTCCAAACCAATTCTCTATAATGACATTTGGTCACAACTGATGGGCTACACATAGGAAAACTGCCCGGCTTCATTTGAAAAGATCTGGCAGTAATGCTTTAAGCTCTACTTTGGCTTGGTCGGGGTTTTCAAATGAGAACCACTGCTCATTGTGCTTAATCTGTAGAGTTGCTGGGTACTTTACATGAAATGGCTTTCCCGCAGCTATTAATTTCGTTACCATTGGATGCAACTCCTGCCGCTTAACTCTCACTGAGTGCGGGAGATCTTGCGTAATCCTGAGGGGCTTGCCTTCCCATTGGATTTCCTTAAGCTCTTTTACTTTAGCTAAGATGTGTTGCTTGTCTAGAAAGTTAAGGACTTTGAATATCAAAGGTCTGGGTGGTGAGCTGGTAGCTGGTGGGGGTCATAAGGCACGGTGTGACCGCTCCACTATGTACGTAGGGCCATTCGGAGAAGGCCCTACTATCTTTTCACATAGCTTTTGGATGAACTGGATCAGTGCATTGCCTTCTTCACCCTCTGGAATGCCAATAATGACCAAGTTGTTCCTCCGGCTGCGTCCTTGTAAGTCCTTTCTTCCAACCACTTCAGTTTCTTATTCGTTACAACTATATCTTGCTCTGTTTTCCCTTGTTTGCCTTCCAGGGGGGCAACTCGAACTTCGGAATCCCCCACTTGAGTTGTTAGAGCAGTGACTGAAGATTTAATCTGCTGTAGGTCAGCTGACATTGCCGCAATAACTTCTTGTATCGGCTGCATAATCTCCAAAAATTTATCTTCTGATAATGCTGACTGCACCATGGGGGGTTTAACTGGGTTCACGGTTTGCTGTTTCACTCGCTTAGTGGCCTTGTCCTTTTCAGGGCTCGGAGGTGGAGAGTGCCGTGGTGGTGTTTTTCTCATATAAACCTCCATTTTAAGCTTCTATATTCATCAATCAGAGCAGAATTAAGTGTTCGCTGTCACTTTTGGTAGTAGCTGGTAGTCGTGATCAGTTAGATTGGTGAGTTTTGATGAGTAGAGATGAGTAGAGAGTGGAGCTGCTGCAGAGTGCTGCCTATTTTCAGATCACCATCATGTGACTTCTCCACCCCACTACTTAAACATATACAAATAGATACATACTGTATACTTTGTCATACACAGCACTAGCATATGCAGATGACATTACCACTTTGACAAAAACTAAGCCTCTGTGGAGCAGGTGATAGACATATGTCATAAGTTTGGGGCATTGCCAGGAACCACTCTGAACCTACAGAAAAGTACAGTATAGGGAGCCAATTAGACAGGCTAGATTCTCTAGTGTCATCATTAGCTGGTATTACCTTCACCCAAGAACCCATAAAAATACTAGGGATCCTTTTTGGATCTAGGCAGTTGGATATTCTTAATTGGGAACCTAAGATTCGTCATGCACAGGGCATGGTACAAAACTGGAATAAATGGCAGATGGGCAAGAAAAAGAGGGTACACCCGGTGAAAACTTTTTACTCCCTATCTTTTTACATATTAGCATTTTATTTCCCCCTTCAAAAACAATTGAAGCTACTTTATACAGTATCTTTTTCCAAACTGCATGGGGAAGCAAATTAAATCCATTGAAAATAAACATATTATACCTTCCTAAGGAGAAAAGAGGCATAGGGATGGTGAATCCTATAGTTATGTTTTGCTGCATATACATTATAGCAAATTTGAGACCATTGCTAACAAGGATAACTTTGACCTGGAAAACTTTATATGATATCTCTTGCAGTACATGGTTCACTCAATAGTCCACTGCTTCTCTGAAGCAAATAAAATACACAAACATAAGTCCACCATATGTGCGAGATATTTTTGTTAAAATTAAAAGTTGGCAAATCACAACTAATATGGTTCTGAATCTACACAGGAAGTTCCTTTATAAGCAAATTATACAGGGAAAGTTTTGTGAACAGGTTACCTTTCTCAGTTGCCCAGAAGTTTTACTTCCTACATTATTGGATTACTTAAATAACCCGAGAATACCGGAAAAAATGTGGGATATGCACTGGCTGTGTTGTCATAACAGACTTAATATACAGGCCAACCAGAAGCATAAACAGGTACCAGAAAGACTGTGCTCTAGGCCTCAATAGTCACAACAGAAACCATATCTCATTTATTTTTTTCCTGTTCATACGTCTCATCATTTTGGATTTTATTAGCACAAAAATGGAATATGCCTAATTTCCAGAATGTGCATTTGGATACAATATTGTATGGTTCTTTTGAAAAAGCCTTGGGAATATGGGAAACCTTTACTTTGCACGTAATCTTCACAGTTGAGAAGTGGTATATTTAGAACTCACATTGTTGGTTCACATTACAGCAGAAGAATGCAACTCTTATAGAGCTAATAGAAAAAATTACCAGGGAATTCAAATGAATTTATCATAAAGAACTAAAAGAAAGATTACAAACTGGGGTTTTTCAATCTTGGAGAAATCTCCCTTGGATCACAGACTCAGATGCATCCATTACTTAAGGATATAACTGTTTGCTTGTATTTTCTTTTTTTGTTGACTATTGTACACAGAATGTTAAGGGAAATTTTACCAGGGATATGGAAAATAATTTGATAAGATGCATCCATATTAACTGATGTTTTTTTTAGTTCTTCTTTTTCTCTTTTCCTTTTCTTTTTGTTCTTTTTGTGTTCATTTATGATGTATGTACCTATGTACAGTATGTACTGATGTATATTTTTTCTTTGTTCATCCTGTATGATTTCTAATAAAATAATAAAAAATACCCCGACTCTTTTCGAGAAGTGCCATGGGATCTTTAACATCCATCTGAACTACCACCAGAACAGGCAGATGGGACCTCAGTTTAATGTGTCATCCAAACGACAGCACCTCAGGAGTGCAGCACCCCCCTCATGCTACACTGCAGTGTCAGTATTGGGATATTAACCCAAGTATAAAAAGGTATAAAAATCTGCATACTCTCCAGCAGCATAGACAACAGATCAATAATACCACTTTATGAGCAGTGTCACCAGCCCACTCCTATGGGGTGGGATTTCTCTCTGTGTCACAGCAAATCCCTCCGGTGATGGGGGGGTCAGGGATGCCCTTTCTCCATCCTTCTAGTATGCTCGCTGTTTCACAACTGAACATATGCCAGAGAAGCCCTTTGTGCAAGGGAATACACATACAGTCTCAAGTCTGTGTTCCTGGGGTAGAACCCTTTCAGGCACTGCACCACAAACCAGAAAGCCACAGGCATGTATAGGCTTTGGGGGGGCCCTATACACCCTATTGTGTGTTTCTCTCCCAGAAATGTAGAACTCAGTTCAAACCCCCACAGGCTCCTCTTGAGACCCTTTGTATTTCCTCCCCTCCTTTCATCACAAAGTCCCTAGTAGTATTTCACTTTTGGTAGTGTTTAGCCTTAAAACCATCACACAGGTGTGGTGTCAATCGAACAACTTTAACCAAGGCAGCACACACACAAACTACATAGACAGAATTATTTTAAAATAAGGAAGAGGCTTTACTAATTAAATTAATAAAAACAGAAAATAACACAAAGACAAATAATTTTAGACATTGGTTACAGGATATTGAAATAAAAACAGAAGGTGTACATAAAAACCTACAGTTTAAAGCTCTGAGATTAGAGTTCTACCTTGAGTCCTTAGCTGTTGAAGTTTGAAAGTGCAAAGTGCCCTTAGAAGCGTGGTAGTTGAAGTTTTGGCTCTGGTGATCCAGGAAAATGTTCTTGAAAAGAAAATTGTCTCTACTCTCTCATCAAGCAGGTAGAGAGGGTCCCAAATGCAACAATGGCAAAAGGCTTCAAGCAAAAAGGCAAAAGCTAAAAAAGGCCCAGATATCTCTCTGCATCCTAGTTTTAAAGGGTTTCAAAAGAGCGTATCCAGTGGATAGTGGCTGGCCCTGTGACTGGCTAGCATTCTATGGTTACCCAACCAATCAGAGTTTAATATTTTATTGCAATATCACAGATTTGAGGTTTTGAATATAAAAAAAAGGACTCAGTGGTCAGCCAGCTCAAACCATATTTCTGGGGGAACATTCCAGCCTCTCTGCTGGGATGGCTAATTAAGCTATAATCAGTACAGTCATTTACTTAAATGGTAGCCCATTCAGCTGGTAACAAGCTTAAGTCAGTACAGACCTCTCCAAACAAAGGGTGTCCAGACATCACAGCTCCTCATGAGGTCTTGCCCTTTCACAAGCAAACTGGGCTGCCTGCCTCCCAGCTAGGCTTAATTATTCTTTTGTTTCCTTTTAAATAATTTAATTAACTCTAGCCTCTGCTAGCAACAACATTTTTTTTGCCCAGTAACAAGAAACTCACTTCAATCTACACAGCCCATGTACTTATACCCATAATCCCTTGCACATACACTGGCCACTATGGGCATCTGTGATGCATTATATACATAAAATTATATAAAACAAGACCAAAACAATAAGATATGGCCTTATCTCACCACAAGCAGATGTCCAACTGAAAATAACACTAAAAACATTATAAAAATTGATGTTTATTATCTAATGACATTTCCTGTCACATCTGAAAAAGAGTACATAACTTTTCCTCAAGACCCCAATGATCAGCCAAGGGACAGAAGCTTGGGAAGTACTCCAAAAAAAAAAGTTCCAGATTCAAAAGTGATCAAACCCTACAAATATCGTGCCATGAAAGTTGAATATTAAAATCCAGTGGGGATGTCTACTGCATAATGACAACTGATGAAAAAAGGTTGGGTTGTGGCAATATTCTCTAAACTTCGCTTGGTGCCAAAAAAGAGCAATTACCAAATAAAAACAAAATTACAATATGAAATTAGGCTTGAAGGATGAGCACAGACGAGTTATGGAAACCAATACATAAATCTATAACTCCAAAAACTCTTGATACAGTAATTGGTCATATGGTCTTGGGTAACCAAGATTAACGTCTGTCACTACAATGCCACCCTCCCCCAACTGGCTTATTGGGATACTTGTTAGGCAAGCCTAAGGTTTGTTTATGTATGATAGCATAGCAACTGTTCAGTGGAGAATAACATGTTCATCTCAGTTTATTGGTTGGCCTGAGAGAGAAAAGGGACTGTTACAAAAAAGAGCTAATATATTCTGAATGTTAGAAAGGTGTGATGAAAGTAATAGCTATTTTCCAGGTGTGTCTTGGGAAGTGAGTTACACTGATCTGCTAATTCACAGGGGGATATTATCCAGAACACCAGGGAGAATCCCTATCTACTAGAGATGGACAGAGGGGACCTTGGTTTCATTCCTCAAAGAATAGCACCTGAACAGTACAGCATTCCCTAGTGCTATACTCTGTTAGTATTGAGTAAAACCTTCTGCTCTTCCAGCCCCATGGGTGAGGTGTACAACTTATTGAGACATAGACACAGATTTATACTTTCGTGGTTCTGTCACCTTCGTTCTCCCTTCTGACTATACATTTGGGGTTTCATATGGAAAGGGCACAGTTAAAAGAGTACCACAGTCAAAATTTGCAAAACACATATGTTGTGCAGAGTGTTTGACTTGAGTATGTAGTCCTAGTGTGTCATTTCCTTTCTTTGCTATTAGAAGCTTTTTTTGTAAATCTGTCTACTAGTTTTGAGGCCCCTTGCAGTCTTGATGTTAAAATGTTTTACTGCTCTGCTTTGTCCTACAATGCATCTTGTCCCATGTGACAGCGATGCATCCAGGATCACTGATTCACTGAGTGAACACTGCTGCAGTAGCAATCTTGTGTAAGGAGCCTGATTTTCTGGCCTCAACTAAGTAACTCTTCCAATTCAATCTTTTTGTTTTCTAGGTCTGTGTCTAGGTCTAGCCAGCAGGAGTAAATGGTTTGTTTAAAAAGTTTCTCATTTCATCAAATTACATACAGCCATAAAAAGCACACAAATCGCCCAAGGTCATTAGTGCTATAATTGGTGAAGATTCTAGCTATTTCCTTACAGAATAGCCAACTCCATTGTCCATTAGGTGTTTGCAAACCTGTAAATACAGCCTTTATTAGTGCTCATTGGATATGGGAAGTTACTTAAAATCACAGCTCTACTACTTAAAAACTGAATCTAAACCAGTACTTGCTGAATGGTCCTGGATGCATCACTGTCACATGGGACAAGAGGCATTGTAGAAAAAAGAAGATCAATATAAAAATGCCAGCATGAAGATCCCCAGGGGCCATAACACACTTAGCCAAATTTAGAAAAAAATCCTTATAGCAGGCAAAGGGAAGGACACACTAGGACTGCACACACAAATGAAAGCACTCTGCACAACATATGTTATTACAAATTTTGACTATAGTACCCTTCGAAGTAGAAGTTTCCAAAATAATAGCCAGAGTAAATAGGACATTGGGCATTGGATAAATAAGTAAAATAGGTCCTGTGTACTTGCATAACACAGCTGGGCTCTCTGTAGGATTTTCAGTTTCAGGCTGTTGGGCTCTCATTGGAAAAATATGGTGATCTTGGGAAACATGTGAGGAGTTCCAGTGTGTGCACTTGTGGTGCAAAGTGCCAAATTGAACAAATGAATTACTGCAGTTCGGCAACTTTTAATGGAAACTGTGCATTCTGGGGATACACATCGGGGTAAAGCACCAGCCTCCCATAAAGACAGCTGATCTATAAAGGATACAGGTATCCATGCCCTTGAGAGATGCAGGTCTGTTAGGGATGTGGGGTCTTGCATCCTTTATGTCAATCAATCAATCAATCAAATTTTATTTAATATAGCACACTTTCTCATTTCAAATCAAGGCACTTTACAAGTGAGACAGAACAAATTAAAACAAAATATTAGCAATAAAACAATAATAAAATGTATCCTGGTGATTTATCCTGGAGGTAACTCTAATCAGGTTGAAAAGCTTGGATAAATAAAAATGTGGCTGCTGTGCATCAGGATGAGGTTTGTCAGGCCCCATGGATGCGGTGCTGGCATGACCTACAAGTCGCTGCCTGGCAATAACATGAACTGCAGTAGAATGCTTTAAAGGACACCATAGCAGCTCTGAAGGACTTCCAGGGTTTTAGCCCTTTCCAGAGGAAAAATGATGGAGTGCCCTTTCTAGATTCTGATAACCTATAGAAATAATATATTAGTTTTGCCATTCTTACTAGATCTGATAAGCCTGTACATTTTTGTTGGCTGTTTTCCAAAGTTATGCACAGCTTCAGATTTTCTTTAAAAAAACAAATTTGAAATCATGAAAATTACATGGAAAAATTCTGGTTTCTGCTTGAATGATAGGATTTCCAGCTGCTGACAGCCATCTTTCTGTTGTTCATAAAACATTTAAGCAGTTAAAAAAGGTCTTAGTTATCTTCTGTTTCCAGGCAGGCTACATTTACACAAAGAAAGTTTTACTCTAAATAGTTGGATTATCCCACCCATTATACAAGTGACTCCTTCCAAACTGGATTTTCAATTCTTTACATTTTATATGTGTGATCATGCTTTTACGATCCCTCTTTCCTCATCCCTTTTTAAGTACTCCTTGACATAGAGTGCTCACCCACAATCCCCGTGCATGTTGTCTCTAGAATCCAGTGACATCCACCACCCTACAGAGCACCTCAACTCCTGCTGCAATCACGTGATGACATGTGGCACAAACCCTCTGCTCACTTCCTTGGCCAGCAGCAAACTGACTCATGAAAACTTCTACATACCACTGTGTATATAAATATAGTAGCTGTGAGACGTCTTACTGAAAATCACGGAAGTGCTACCTGGATGTACAAAGTACTTGAGCTTTTCCAGTGCTTCTTGTCATATCCATCCCTTGTGGCACAGCTCCACCAACATCCCAAAACCACAGAGGGAGATATGTGAAATTACACTGCCATTGCTGCTGAAGTCTCCCCTTTACATTGCAGTACCCCGACACAGTTTGATCACCTTCCTCTGGGGTGAATAAGGGTTAGCCACATGTCCATGGCAGGCAGCTTCATATAGACAATACCCCTAACAACTCCCTGTGGGCTTTACCATTTCCCCCCTGGTCCCACATCAAGGGCAGAGGCACTGACAAGGAGTCAGAATCATTTCTCATAATGTCACAGTAACTGTTACATGGTGCAAACTCATCAGCCCTGGTGCTTCCTCCTACAACTTGGCATTGGCTTGGGTATGGTTGGGTATGCCGCTGGTCGTAGTATCAGTAGGATTTTCAAGGCAGGTGGCAGGCTCCCCTTCTGACTCTTCCTTTGGGCAGGCTCCATAGATGCATAGACAAAGATAGCAAAAAAAGGCCCATTGGCCAACCCTACCTAACTACTCCACACTGGCCATCCCTCCTCTTTGTTTCTGCCCCCTTCCTTTTCTAACTAATCCCGTATGCTTGTGCCATCCCTGCCTACAGCTGTTCTCTGTTTTGGCCTGTACCACTTCCTCCAGCAGTTTGTTCCACTTTTCCACCATTTATTCTGTAACAAAGTGTTTACAGACGTCTCTTTTGACTCTCTCTCCCTGTGAATTTAAGTGAGTGCCCTCTTATCCCTGTATTTGAGGCAAGGAGTAAAGTTCCTTAGTTGGTATCCATTGTTTTTATCCCATGCAAGCACTTGTATGTCTAGATCATGTTCTCTCCTTTCCCTCAGTTTTTTCAAGGATGTGCATGTTCAAGTCCTGCAACCTCTTCTTGTATGCCTTGTGCCCTAGTCCATGCACTATCTTGTTTGCCCTGTGCTGTACTACTGCCAGCTTGTTGCTATCTCTCCTCAGATGTGGACTTCAGTACCTTGGGAAGATTCCATGTGTGGTCACACCTGTGACCTGAATAATGGGAAGATCACCTGCTGAACTACTGCCTATCCCCTCTCTTATTCAACCCAGCATTCTGTATGCCTTGCCCCCATAGCTCTATTACAATGTGCAGTTGTTTTCAGGCTCTCTGACATAATGATCCCTAGGTCCCTGTTCATCTTCCCAATGTGCATGACTTTACATTTTTTAGCATAGTGGCTTCTTGCTCCTTCTCCTTCAGAGCAGCCTCAGCCCCTTCCACAGACTCACTTGCAAGGCTGCCCCTCCTCCTCTGCAGAAACACCTTCTCTTAGTTTAACCTTGGTCACCACCTTGTTCCCCCTCTGGCTCTGGTTCTACAAAAGGCAATGTGAGAAAGTCGTTGGGGGTCATCAAGAGCCCAACAGGTATACCTGCTGGGCCAGGTGTGTTCACGGTCTGTTGACTGGCACCAGCAGCCACCCCAAAGGGTCCGAGGGGCAAATCAGCTCAGCAGTGGGTACCCAAGATCAAACATAAGCAACTAATTCCTTTAGACAGAACACACAGAGGGTGATGGCTCTTATATTGCAGTCACTGCTCCTATAAGTCTGACAGCATAGGCAGTACTCACCACAGGCATGCTCCGACTCACCCGAAGGGACACATTCAGTAACAACTTTTATTTTGTTTGTTAGTTTTTGTTAACCAGGAAAGGTGCACTAGGAAATACTTCTGGTTTTCAGTCTCATCCCAGGAGGAAGTGGATACAGATGCATAAGCAAACCACCTGATACTGAACCAGATTAATCTGTTGGTATATTAGTACGTGACCCCTGGGTTGCTGTGTCTGGGTTCACAGCCCTGACAAGTGATTGTATAGGGCCCACCTGGTTAAGGGAGTTGAGATACTTCTTTCTCCTGTGGTGGTGGTGATGGTGAGGGGGAGTTATCTCAGAATAAATAATAAATAGTGTAGTGTCTCCACTCAGAGAGATTACATTACTAACAGACCATAGTGTGCAAGCATAATTTAAAGAGCTTGAAATACAACAGAAAAATGCTTGAAACACAACTGCAATCCAAAGGCAGAAATGGTAGTCCAAAATTGGAAAAGTAAAAAGGCCCCTGCTAGCAATGCCAGCACTCACATGGCCCATAGATGTAGCAGTTCAATCCAGGTGGGTAACAGCACACATCAGCAGGCTGGGCAGCAATAAGGATCAGGCCCCAGGGATGAAACACTTCGGACTCTCTCAGAGGTTCTGCAACAGCACAGCCCTTCTGGTTCACACCTCTCAGGATGCAGGCTTTTTGGTTCAGTTCTCAGTCACAGGAGCACTATGCAGCAGCTTCCCAGTTCTCAAGGAGCCCAGTCCCCCAGCAGTAACCCCCACTGTCCGACTCTCTCCGAGATCAAGAGCACCCACATACTCAGGGCACACACCCTGTGGCTCCATGTTCCCCAATCCATCCTACTAGAGAAAGGCTAGCAGGTCCCTTACCTGGCTCTGGAATAACCTGTGTAGGATGCAGATCTCTGTCTCCACTCGATACAACTTTAGTATGCAGCAATGGCTCACAGGCTCATACTGCAGTTTCTTCCCACAGGGGCTCTACTGGCACATTCTCTGAATGATGTAAGCCCAGGATAAGGCTCACAGTGAATTTGCTGAATGAATCCTGGTGAAGGCTCAGAGGATAGCTGGCCTGGCTTGGCCTCTCATTTGGTATTACCAGCAGCAGGTCTGAATGCCTCAGTGTCCCCTTTAGACTGCTCTGAGCTCCTTTAGAGCCAAAAAACTATTTCTCAAATTCAGTGTCCCATTGGAGAAGCAGGGTTGTCCAGCAGTCCTTCTGCCCTGTCCTACTGTCTGATTGGCCCTTTTAGCTTGCCAGTACAGTTAGGGAGGTTCCTTGTGTCTTTGCTGACCCAAAATCCTTTGCCACTGTTGCTAGGACTTCATAGCCCTCTGACTGATTGAGCTGAAGCATGGGAGGTTGCCAGCATGGCTGCTGCCATGTCCAGAATAAGCCTTGCCAGAAAATGTGTTCATTTTAATTATTTCTTTGCTCCCCCCATCAGTATGCTGGCCCCCATGGTGTGTAGCAGCCCTCCTGGGACCAGTTCCTTTACTGGTGGTCAGAAATGTCAGGCAACTGAATCAGGTGACTGGCAGGGTAGCAAAGCTGGGTTTGCTGGGCAATAGCTCCTGCACACACTTGTGCTTCGGCCAAGGATATGGTGGCAGTTTGTGGCACAGTGCACTGAGGCATCAAAATGTAGAGGTTGTGTCCTTGCTGCTCCCAGTCCCCTCTGCCAAGATCTGAGGACTAGGATCTGAAGCAGCCACAGCCACAAAGACAGAGGGCATTGGAGATGCTGAGGATCAAAGGCAGCAAGCTCTCTCTCACCATCAAACACATGTGGTTGAGCCAAGAGCTGCACCAAAGTTTGCAGCAGCAGATGCAGCACCTGGGAGGGCAACAGCTGGTGCAGTCCAGGTAAGACTCCTCAGGAAGAGAGAGTTGCAAGTAAATTTATTAGCCTCAATTTGTGTTATGTTCTTAATCCAAATGTTTACTCTGTAATATTTGCTTGTTTTATCCTTCTTGTTTGTACATTGTACCTGTATGTTTTATTGATGTGGAAGCTATTTAAAGAGCTTGTAGCTCACAGGTATGATCTGAGAAATTCAATAAATAAATTTCCCCTCTGCATTTGTCAATGCAAAAGTTGATTGGCTTACCACTGTGCAGTTGGCAGTTTTCACACTCTTTTTGGGATCAGCACAAACTTTCTACAAGCAGTCTCTCTCTCTCTCTCTTCTCTCTCTCCCCCTTGGCACAGTTACATAAAAGGGTGTAGGTGCACTGACTTGACTTTCCTCACCCAAAAATAACAAGCAGTTGACGCAGGTATGCAAATTATAGCTGCTCCCAGCTTCATGGTAGTGCAGCATTTTAGTGCCAGAATTCAACTACCATGGAAATCCCTGCTCAGACTGACTGGTCTGGTAGGTTTTGTCCTGGGAAGAATGTTAGATCTATGTTTTTTCATCACACAGGACATGGGGAAATCGTTGCTGAACATATCCAGAAGACTACCTGATGCAACTATCCTTTGTATATGGATATAAAGAATCTGATTGCTACAATTTGGAGACTGTCACATTTAGGCAAGCTAGCACCTCACTGTGGTGGGTGAGGTGGAGGGCTTGGACTGTCAAGTTGAATTTCTTGGATGAAGAGCAAAACCAATTACTACTGAGGTCACCTTGGAGTAGAAGCTTACCTGAGGGAGCTAGGGACAAGGAGAAAGAGATAACCTCCAGAGGAGCAATAATAACTACCAAGGCTGCAGTAGTCACTGATGTATACTGGAAGGGAGTGGGAAAAGAAGATGTCTGCTATTCAGAAGTTTGTGGGATTTATGGCTAGATAAGGAGTGACAACCTTGAAACTGAGGCTATGGAGTACATATATGGCAACATCTCCCCCATGACTGCCCTGGTCTTTTCTGTACACAAAGTAGCCAGACAAGTAGATGGCTGTGAAAACAACAGAAGAATATAAAATTAAAATTGTTATAACATTTTTAATGAACAGGTGATGAAGAAAAGTAGGTATTAGCGGGGGCTTCTTAACTGTCAGCCCCCCCCCCCACTCTGTGTGATCTTTAGTAGGTAGGGGTGCACAAGAGGCACATGCCCTCCATTTCTCCCATAATTAACCCCTATGCGAAACCCACAGAAGAAGATACAATCAAAACCATTGTAGCATTTTTAATGAACAACTGACTAGCAGTAGCAGGCATCTGATCCAAAGATATCCCTGTCCCTGACCTGTTTTAACTCTACTTATCATTAATCAGAAACCTACTGTAATACTGCACTTGGCTGCATTACAGGTTATGGCACACAACACACCTTAGGAACCTTGAAATTATCAGATACTATAGTGTCAGCCTTGGGATTTTTTTTTTAAACTTTCTTTCTGGACTCAGTTCAAGGCCACTGTTGCAGCTATCCTTAATTAACCCTCTCACTGAATTCTCAAACAAGAACAGATGTGGGCTACATTGGTTATACAAATAACAGTCTGGGAGGAAAATGGTTAACCAGTAGATTCCAGGGTAAATAAAGTTCATTGTGGTGAACCAGCATCCCTATAAATAAAAGCTGCTCTCTCTCTATCTCTCTCGTCGCTTTTGTTCCAGCTTGCATCATTCACAAGGACCATCTTGCAAGTAGATAGCAAGAATGATCTCCATTGCTTTGATCTGGGGTGTTGTAGTGGCACTGTGCTGCTGCTTATGGCTTGTGCTGGGGATTAGGAGAAGGTAAGGGATACATTTTAGAGATTCATAAATCTCAATTTAACTCCTGCTTTGCAATGCTGATTCTAAAGCATGTTAATGCTATTTATTTTCTGTTGAACAAACCTTTCTAATATGACCACATCGCACAGCAAATTATAGAGATTGTTGATGGAAAGAAACACATGACTACCTGCATGGAATTTCCTAGAATATCACCAGAATTTTAAATAGTTATACATTCTGGTTATATCCCTATAGACTTAGCTTTTCTGCCAAAAAAAGTATTTTTAAAATTTAAAGGAGCAACCAAATTGCACCTACAAATGTTTTGAATAGCTAACCCCAAGTTCTTAAACTTTGAAAGTGTATGGGTGAGCTCCTGATGAAACCTGTGAAGGTGAAGCACTGAGATGTATCTGCTTAGTAGTGAATTTAATTTGTGTGGACTTCTGAAGAACTATTAAAAGTTTGTATTGCTATTTTTTTGATTTAGTCCATTTTTTAAGTAAAGTGAGTGCTTCTGTCCTTGCACCTGATCTTGAACTGGGGTAGCCACCCTCATAGGAGAACCTCCAACTATTCCCTGTGGTGCAACTGTATTTTCTGATACTCAGATTGCACCTACAAATGTTTTAGAATAGCTATCCCAAGTTCTTAAGCTCTGAAGGGGTAACCTGTGACATGGGTGACCGTGATTGAGCACATACAAAAACAGTGATTCAGTCACGGCACATGTCATCGGGGCTACATACCAGGGAGGTGACCATAAGGGTTGGGTTTGTGCATATAGTGACAGGATGTTGCTACATGTACACGCGCGTGGGGGGGGAGCTTGCACGCTCAGTGAGAGGCGGGAGGGAAAGGAGGGTTTCTGAGGGGTGGTGCCATGGTGAGCTGCTGAGCTGGCCCTGTGGCGTGGGGGGTGGGTTCAGGGCTGGGGTTCACCGGGTGCTGGGTTTGGGTCTGGGTGCAGGTACATTTTGTTGCATCTGGCTCAAATTATTTTTTTTTCAGATTTTCACCCCCCCCCAACATGCACCCCTCTGGAGTAGAGAATCCTATAGTTGGGGGAAGGGGTTGCAGGGGGCACAGACCCCCACATAACATTGAAAATTGTAAGTCCCCAGTGCTGTTTTGCTGTGTGCCGGTGGGCACATCGTCAAAACTGATTTTCAGTGGTGTGCCATCACCCTAATGGTAATCGCCTTTCGGCAGTCACCATTATCACATGGAACCCTCTGAAGATGCATGAGTGAGTTCTTTATTTTCACAAGGTGATATCTGTTTCCCTTTCTGTGATAGGATATTTTAGCATGAAACACATGCGTGTTTTGTAATGCATTTTATATTTTATTTCTATTACATTTGTGGTACCTGATATTAAACTTGACTCTTTTCTCCCCATGACAATGACAACAACAAGAAGCAATAAAACATACCTTGCACCAAATACCAATGACAGCACTTGTCATTTTTATTCTTCTTTACACTATGTGTGCTAAATGTTTGAGTCTCCATTGATTCATATCAATCGATTGACAAGAGCAAGAAAGGGTGGTGGACATTTTTGCTTTTACATAACCTTAGTGAAGCAGACAGGGTTATGTAAAAGTACTTCTCTTACAGACTTTTGAAAGAAAGGCTGACCTCATCTGGTCACTATCAATTGTTTCTAACAAATGTGCATGGTGTTGAATGTATTATTGACACACTGGTAAAAAAGCCTTTCAGATAAAGACTGAAAATGCCTTGCCAAATCTACTGCCATTCTGGTACTACTACTACTGTAATAATAGTATAGCATAACAGTTTACAGATGACATTTTAGAGTAAGAGGACGCATTAGGATGTGTGCAGGATGGGAGTAAGCTATCAGTCAAAGAGGGCCAGGTGGAGGACTGTGTTTCCCATTTTGCGGAAGTACTTCTTCCAGTACTGTTAGTATCAGCTAGCCAGGTGGAGGACTGTGTTTCCCATTTTGCAGAAGTACTTCTTCCAGTACTGTTAGTGTCAGCTAGCCAGGTGGAGGACTGTGTTTCTCATTTTGCAGAAGTACTTCTTCCAGTACTGTTAGTGTCAGCTAGCCAGGTGGAGACTGTGTTTCCCATTTGCAAGTACTTCTTCCAGTACTGTTAGTGTCAACTAGCCAGGTGGAGGACTGTGTTCTCATTTGCAGAAGTACTTCTTCCAGTACTGTTAGTGTCAGCTAGCCAGGTGGAGGACTGTGTTTCCCATTTTGCAGAAGTACTTCTTCCAGTACTGTTAGTGTCAGCTAGCCAGGTGGAGGACTGTGTTTCATTTTGCAGAAGTACTTCTTCCAGTACTGTTAGTGTCAGCTAGCCAGGTGGAGGACTGTGTTTCCCATTTTGCAGAAGTACTTCTTCCAGTACTGTTAGTGTCAGCTAGCCAGGTGGAGAATTGCATTTCATATTCTAGGGAAGCACTTTTTACAGCATATATGTATTAGCTAACCAGGAGGAGAATTTCCATTCCTATTTTGGGGAAGCACGGCTTACAGTACTATAAGTATCTGCTAGCCAGTTAAGGCATTGCTATTTCGATCTTGCTAAACACTTCTTACAGTATGTATCAGCTAGCCAGGTGGAGGATTTCTATCCATATTTATTTTTAATAGTTTCACTACCTTGTTGATATCTTATTCCTCTATTTCTGTATTCTTCTATAATGCGTTTTGATCTTTTTTTATCCTACGCCCCCACCCCTGGAAAGGAGCTTTGGCTCAGTGTGCGTTTTTGGCCAAAATATTAAATAAACAAATGGTTGGAAAGCACTTTTTGCAGTATGTATAAGCTGCCAACCCCAGTAATTATTTTTCTGACTCATTCAAAATGTAATCAATAATAAAAAGTGGACAATGAAACTGCAAGGAAATGTTTTTTAAAGGTTGTCCACATTAGTATGCTACCCAGAAACTCAGCATACAGTCTCTGATAACAGATACTTGAGCACTGGCAAGTATCGCAGCTAATGTGTACAGTATAAATGATACTCAGTTAAGAGATGCATGTGAAGTGTATGGTACAACAGTAAAATAAATATGCATGTCCAGGGAAGAAAGCAGTCCAGGGGAAAAAAAACCTGTATTACATGCCCTGCCACAAAATTCTAGACTCAGCAGAAAACAGATCAGCACTGTAGCAAACAACTGCCACAGGGTAACACAATGTCAGGGTACACAGTGTCAAATCAAAGTGGCTGCATATCTGCAAGATCTGTTGGAGCACCACTACGTACAGCAAAAAGATATTAAAATTAGCTTACCATTTCTAGGAAGAGACTTTTAATGCAAAATGCTAACAAGATAGCTCAACCAACAAAGTGTTTTCAGCAGGGAGAACAAATTAACAAATGAGGCAGGTGACTACTTATTTCAAAATCCTTTTCTTTTCCCCAAATATAGTGGACAGCCACGCTGGTGTCTCAAATTAAAAGGCCACATGAATTGGCTTTTCTGATGTTGCATGGCATCTTCTTACTAACACATTCATTAGATTCAGAAGAAGTAGTCATGTGATGTTAAAATGTCAACCCGTGTGACCTTTGAGTTTGTGTAGAAAACCCAAATGGGGCATGCTGTTTCTACTTTACACATGCACTCACTCCCGGTGAGTCAGACAGTGGCCAACCAAGGTTGTGAGTGGAGGATCTTTGCCAGTTGCCATCTGAGGACATGGGAGTGGCTCTAGAGGGTATTATTGGGTGAGTCATGGACTGGTGACAAGTGGGGGCAGTAAGTGATGAGTGGATGGGCTGAGGTATAGGGTTTTGGTGTAAAACTGTTGTGACAATGATTAGGGTGTTGGGAGCCAGTAGACTATAAGATGTTGTTAAATATATATTGGAATGGCAATTGGGGGGGGGGGGCGACCACTAGACTACCAGGGAAATATAACAACATGTATTATGGATTCCAGGAGGGGATCACTAGATTACTTGGGGGTTAAAGATATATTGGAATGATGATCAGGATGGGGACGCCACCAGACTGCAGCAGTGGCCTTCACATTTATCGAAATGGCAAATGCGGTAGGGGGTCGCTAGACTACCAGAGAAATGTTATGCATGGTAAACATTGGTGATCAGGGAGTGGGGGGGACAACTCTATTACCAGAAAAAGTTCTTAAACATTATTGGAATAACAATTGGGGGTAGGGGGGCCAATAGACTTTAGAAATGTTATGTATGGTTAGGACTGGTGATTGTGAGGATGGAGTAGGGACCAGTAGACTACCAGGGGAATTTTGTTACACATTATTGGACTAGTGATCAGTGGGTGGGGTGGGGCACTACACTAACGGTATTATGTTTTAAATGCAGCTGGTTGGTGATGTGGGGGGGGGGTAAAGTCTCTGGAGCAACTGTTTGCTCCAGGACTGTAATGTGGCCAAAATGACATGCAAATGACTCTATAGTGCCTTGCCTGTGCTATGGGGTTATTTGCATGGGGAACGTTGAATATGTCAGATTGCTCCACAGGAGCAGTCACCATTTGTAAGCCCTAAACAGCACATTTGCTCCTGTCATTCCTGCTGTAGTGAGAGCTCCCTGTTGCCTGCATACCTCATCTGGCCAGTATGGGGCTGTGGTTTAAAATGAGCAAAAGGGTTAGTGTTCACCTCCTTCAGCTGGTATAATGCACTTGCAATGTGCTTCAAGCATGTTCCAGTATACCTGTAGTTTGTTGCAGGCACTAATTTGCTCCTGGAGTAAACTTTGTGTACACATAAGCACAGGGTTTTGAATATCCTGGCCAATACGTGTTCCAATAAATAAATAACTACATTTATTGTGATCTAGGAAATTGCAGACAATGACCTAAGTGTCTGTATATTTTTGGCACTGATGAGCCTTTTTATTCGCATTTCAACCTCTGGCCACAAGCCATTCTTCTAGGCAAATGTACAATATATTTATTGAGTACTTGCATTCAAGTTGCAGTAGCATACAAAATATATTTTATTTCATTTATTTTTTTAGTTTGTCAGGAACTAGTTACATTTAAAACCTGAGTGAAAAAGATGCAATGCAGAGGTTCAATATATAAGGTATATGCAATGGGAACTTGTTGAATGAATGATTTATCTTCACAAGAGCAGTTTGACCTCGGGTAACCTCAAGACTGGCATAAGGCACGGGTGATGTGTCCAAGGTCAAACTGCTCGAATGAGCATACATTTATACAACAAGGTCCCCATTGCATATTTCATTTGTGCAACTTGCTGGGATCTTGTTCGTTTATTTATTTATTTTTTTTGTATTGGTTTTGTTTTTTCTAAAAGTAATTCTTTTTGTGGGTTTCTTTTGCAAAGAAGCTGACTGAGAAACAGTGCTGGCAGGCAAGGGGGGAACAAGATGATGACGTCTCTACTATATACATAAATGTGCATGACATGTCTACTGTATATAAACAAGATTAATACAACAGCAGTTTAGGTAAATACATTTATACTACAGCTTTTCATGATATATTATAGGGGCGTGGTCACACCTTTATAGTTAGGGTTGAGTAGGCACTTTAATGTTAAACCTCAAATTTGCATGTCAATAACTTTGTAACTGTTCAATGGATTTGCATAAAATTTGAAATGTCTGGTTTGGAATGGTAGATCTCTTGATTTACCAAGTTGTGTTTCGGTCGGACATACAGTTTCTGTGCAGCAAAATGCCCAAAAATGAACTTTTCGCCAGTTTTCACACATTTATTGCCCGAGATGATGTGATCCCACCATGTGATCTTTTGGTCTGAAGCTTGGAACATAGAAAGAGTTTGGGTCAAGAAACAATCCAGCATTAGTTTGGTAAAAAAAATATTAATCCGTTCGAAAGTTATTACATGTTTAATTTTTGAGTTTTGAGCATGCTCAGTTCAGTCCAAAATATATATGTATGTTTTGCTACCTAAAAATTGTCTCATGGTCAAGAATTTCGCTACCTCGTGAAGGAAAATCCTAGTCCATCAGAACAATTCTTAGTTCATGAGCCACCATCTTGTTTTTAGTTTTCCAGTCAAACAAAATGTCATAGCTTTCTCCACAGGTGACTTCTGGGCCAAATGAGGAATGGGTTTTGTTCAGGGTGACCCCCTCTACAAAGCCATGCCTTTGTTTTGCTTCATTTCTGTCAAAAAATAGGTTTTTGAAAATTAAAAATTCTTCTTTCATGACTAGCTAACAATCTTCTTTTGCAAGCCTGCAAAATCCTGGTCTGGGAGACGATCCTAGTCCATAAGCTTCATTTGTGAGGGGATGACCAGATAGCCAGAATTTCATGACCAGATGTCCCTGGGGATGACCAGATGGCCCAGACTGGCATGATCAGATGTTCCCTAGTGGACTAGGATTTTCTTAGGCCACGGACTAGGATTTTTCTTGCTACCTAAGATTTTGCTATCTCACGACTGAAAAATCTTTACAGGTGTAAAAACTTTAGAATTGCATAGCTCATTAACAGTTTGGTCTTTTTACTTGACATTTACATGGTGTTGAGGGGATGTCCTACAGGTGTGAATTATGCTGTTTAGGTGTTGGGGAGTTAAGTGGTTGCATAGACATATCATGATGAAGTTGACGTTTTTCCCATAGGATTACATTGTGGCATCTGTCATGCCTTTCGGCACCATTATCTTGAAAACAAAGTGAGATACAGAGTTTTCATTACTGGCGGCGATCTATGCCACTGGATCAAGATTTTAAACCATAGAGTAAGCATGCAGTGGAATTTTTTCCATGGGTTGCACAGTTAATGAGATATTGTCAAATCTAGGTTACAAGGGTTTCTTGCCCTATTGGGCTGCTGTATGGTTCTGCAGCTATGTGTAAGTGGGAGCGCGGGCCCCGAGGGCATGCACTCCCACAGATGCATATTGCTATGCAGAAATTGGCAACTTGGTGGGAGGTATGTTGTTTTACTAATTATATTACACTTTTTCAAAAAGTAAGGACATTCATGGCAAAAAATGCATTTAATGCATCAGTTAGAGTTAAAGTGACAAAAGTCAGGAAATGAAATGTTTGGGTTGAGCCCCTAACCCCCTCATACACAACCCACACACACATCCTCCACAGAGTGACAAATGCCAAGGTGTGCCATGGGGTCGTGAGGCCTAACTGTGACCTCATTCTCCTTTACTGTAGCATGTCAACCTGCTTACACGTGGAATGGGGTGAGAGTTGGGCCTGATGACACCATGGTACACCCTGGCGTCTGTCACTCTGTGGAGGATGTGTGTGTGGGTTGTGGTGGGGGGGTTAGGGGCTCAACCCTAATGTATGATTTCCTGACTTTTGTCACTTTAACCCTAACTGATGCACTAAACACAGTTTTATTTGCCATGAATATATATATATATATATAAAAATCTCTCTCTATATATATATATTTTATATATGAAAAGAATCGCTGAAAATTACCCAAACTGTTTCTGAAGTTGTAAAGAATGTATGTGAACTGTGGGAAGTAAGTTGATGAGTGATGCTTCTTTTTCAACCCTTATTTTCAGACGACCTGGTGAACCACCTCTTGAGAATGGCTTCATCCCATATATGGGCTGTGCTTTGCAATTTGGGGCAAACCCTCTGGAATTCCTTCGAGGAAGACAGAAAAAATATGGCCACATTTTCACATGCAAAATTGCAGGACGATTTGTTCATTTCCTCACAGACCCATTTTCCTACCACTCAGTGAATCGCCAAGGAAGACATCTCGACTGGAAAAAGTTCCACTTTGCCACGTCTGCCAAGGTATTACCGTGCATTAAAATTTTATGAAGCTTTCAGTTTTATAATAAATTTATTTTAATATAGTTCATACCTTATTCTAAAACAAAAGCATATGCACCAAAAAGGACAAAGTGATTATGTGAGCTGAATAGCTGAGATCTGGCATGGAAATTTTAATTTAAAAACAATTCTATCATAACTTCACCATAACTGGGGCATGGTTGGTAGGTGCGGAGTAATTGATGTTCACATAAATGTATTTATTTAGTTATTTTGTTGACTTGGAAAAGAGGACTTGAAAGCATTTCCCATTGTCAGACATATCCTGTGAGTGGGTACAGCTGGTCCATGAGATTATAAAAGGTATAGTAAGTAAAGGCAGGGTCAGGATAATGTAGCAGATAGTGAGATAAAATCTAACGTAACATAACAGTGTACCATATTTGCATTCATGCAACTGCCATGTGACCTGCGGCATACCACACATTTCCTGATATGCCCATTGCCAAGTAGATGAACAAAGTAAGTGATTTGATATCTTTTATTGGACCAAAAAGAAATGTTCAGAACACAAGCTTTCAGGCTGCACAGAAGGATTCTGTAGGTGCAGAAGTCTCTACAGAAATGAAGCTTTTATTCAGTGGATAGTGCAAGCTACTGATATCAATTAACACACGTAAGGTAGCATATCACCCACTTTGTTCATCTTTTTGTATAAGGATCAATATGGCTATAAACAGTTGCACAGTAGTAAGATGTTTTTCTTCAGGGGTCCCTCACTACAGTATGCCTATATTGGAGGGATAGTTGAAGTGTAGCATTTGCAGTACTCTTTTAACATTATTACATGGATAACTCATGCTATGCAGTACAAGCCTCCTGACTCTGTAGGAAATAAAGAGCTCACCAGAATTGAAAAACATCATGGGCAGTATCCAGTGTTATTATTCTTGACATGTTCTGAGATGTAGAGCACTTCAGTACAAGTAGCAGCAGCTTTCTTTGCCTCCCAGTCCACATTAATGCCGTTGGAAGCACTTTGGTTAACCATCCATTCAAATGCATATTAGGCATTTAAAAAACAATATTTAAGGCCCAGTAGTGGAAAATACCAGTCTGAACTTAATGATTACCTCTCCCAAAAGAGCACATATTTAGAGTTGTGGTTCCAGATTATTCTTTTAGCATAGTCAGTTTATTATTAAGTGTCACTAGTCACATTATACCAATCGTCAGAACCTGTGATTGTCAATTAGTAGTGTCACAACAGTTACGTTACAGATTATTAAAGGTGTTTACTCTTGCTGTATGTTAACAACCCAATAGAATTCTCGGGTGTCTACACACTAGAGTTTTCTTTTGGGATCTGTTATTCCCCGCTCTTAGTCACCAACACTAATGTGCCTTAAGTCTTAGTTAGGAAGCAGCCCATTAAATGATACTGTATATACTCAACAATTAGACATGGTTAGTACAAAAGTAATGATAATCACTTAGGGAATTTTATACTTCACCATAACTTAAACACAGATCAATACACTAGCAGACACAGGCACTGCCAGTGATTTCCCGAAATTTCTGTGATATTTCCAGAAATTTCTCCTGCTTTCTGCATTTCCACAGTAGGGGCAGCAGAGAGAGATACTCTTCAGAAATTTTGCAAAATATCTGGATATAGCTGGCAATGTCTGTGGCTACTACTTTAAATAACTATGAATACCATGTCTCACATTCCACTCTGATGGAAGAATGGAACTGAAGCATCACCTGCTGAGTAGGCACTGATAATGACAAAAATATACATACCATCTTCAAAGCACATGCCAGAATATTATGAAAGTTGTGCTTTTACTCAGTAGTAGGACAAGATAAACCTGGTTATTAGACATATACCAGAAAGAACAAAGCTTGGTCTAAGTAACTGCCTAAGCATTTTATAGGAAGGAGGAAGACCAAAGGTCTATCAGGTCTAACCCTCTACTATCCTAGCTGTTGGATTCTGTGACATTATTACTGTCTCTCAGACCTCTTTCTGTTTACATGTACCCCACCCCATGAATTTGATTTGATTGCCTCTTAGGTTAGCTTATCGCACAGTCTTAACACCCTCTGAGTAAAGCAATGTTTCCTTAACTCTGTTCTAACCCTTCCCACTATTAGCTTTAAGCTATGATAATGTTAATGCAACCAGACCATAGATTGACGAGCGTATGAATTTAAAGAGAGAAGCCCCCTTGTCCCATTGAGTTCTTTCTCCTAGCAGCTCAGTCATTTGAACCAATGATATTCTGTTTTGTAGTTACCACTTTACCAATATCACTTGAGTTATTGTGGCACTGACCTTCATGAAATGATGACATAAGTACTGTTATTAAAATGAATTGGTTTTAAATTGCAAAATGCGACTTTCTTCTTTCTTCTGCTTTATGTTGTTATTTTGAAAGTAACCATACTAACTTACAAACAAATAATAATGTCCTCAACAACAGTGCAAAACAAGTGGAAGAATTACCTCTTCCCATTCCTACGTATTGTACCGATACCAATTGGCATGTACAAACAACCTGTGTTACTCAGAATGCTGTAGACCAGTCACAGCAAAATGTTAGTCTGCTCTGACCCTGTGTGTTGCTTTTGCATAATTTGTTTTCCGTTTTACTGCAATGTTGAATCAGCCTCCTAGCTGATACATGGGTGTTTGATCACAGGGTGAGCAATGCAATGGCAATACTAAATGAATACACAAGAATTATTAAAAGTTATTGCGGAAATCTGAAAAGGGTGAAAAAGCAATGCAGGAGCATGTAGAAGAAATCACTTTTAAAATTAAACAAGTATTTGTCAATGTTAAATGTTGGTTGCTTGTTTAACACTGGCACTTCCCTGAGCTCCCTTTATACCCTGCAGTGTACCTCTTCTGGTCCCATAGCCTTAAGTACTTTCAAGGCAGCAAATTTTATCAGTAACATCTGTTTAAATCCCACCCTCCTATGCACCCAGCACCTGCAATTATTTTTTTCTGCCGAAAAAAAACCTTTAATGAGGACTGGCAGAATTTACCCACCTCCACGGCTGGCCCACATCTTATAAACCAATTTAAGTGAGAGGCAGCAGCACCAAGAATGCAGAGTAATCCCCCAAATTTAAGCGAGAGGCAAGTGGCAGCAGCACCAAGAATACAGAGTAACCCCCCCAGCAACAACAAGCAGTGACCTGACCACTCTGTCCATCCATCTCCCCCCCACATGAGCACTACACACCCAGCACTCAGCACCCAATTCAGCACCCAATTCTCCTTATTAGGAGAAGGCAATTGCCACCACCCACCAGTCCAGCACAGTACAAGCCTCCCTACTCCACTGCTGAGGGCTGGCTTCTAATGAATGAAACTGCACTGCTTGTTGTTATAGTACAGCCAGCAGATCACATTGCAAAAAAGTATGTTATTGTATCAGTTAGGGTTTTTATTAGATTGTCAAAAGCTGGGAAATTCAATGTCAGGGTTCCGACCCCTTCCACCGAACCTCCCCCACCCTCCGCACACCAACAGTGTGTGTCAGTGTGTGTCATGGGTTCATCAGACCCAACTCTCACCCCATTCCATGTGTAAACAAGCTGACATGGTACAGTATAGGAGAATGGGGTGAGAGTTAGGCCTGATGACCCCATGGTACACTCCAACACCTGTTGGTGTGTGGCCGGTGGTGGGTGGGTGGTAGGGGTGGGAACCCTAACATCGAATTTCCCAGCTGTTGACAATCTAAAAAAATCCCTAACTGATGCAATAACTTAGCTTTTTTGCAATGAATTTCCCTTCTTTTTGAGATAGTATAATGGTATCCTTATTTTACTGTGGGAGCACAGGATCCAAATTCTGCAAAGTTATGAGCGTGCGTAGAATAAATTAAGTGGACACAAATGACTTGGGCATTTTCAGGAATTTTTTCACCAAATTTTCAACATGGCCTTTTGGGGACTGCACATCATGAACACTGATACTGTCATTTAGTTACTCTATCCCAAAAATTGATTTTGCAAAGCAGTTGCGCTATTCTGTGCAACGGGTGCAAAAACATATTTTAGTCAGGATATTAAAAATGACAGCTATATACTGTTCATGAGGAAGTGAGAAAAATGGCAATGTTGAAAATGTGGAGTAAAACTATGAAAAACTGTCAAAGTTACACACGTGCATAGAACCTGAACAATCCAAGCTCATAAAGCGGCTCTTTTTTTGAATTATTTCACCAAATTTTCAACAAGGGATTTTTGAGACCTTCCCGCATGAACACTGGCACTGTGATTTCATTAATCTGTCTCAAAAGTTGATTTCACACAGCAACCATGTCATTCTGAACCACATGTGCAAAAACACATTTTGAGCAGGATGTGAAAAATAACAGCTGTACTGTTCATGAGAGGGCGTGAAAAAATGGCAATGCTGAAAATCTGGAGTGAAAATATTAAAAACTTGCAAAACTACGAATGCGTGTATAAACTGTGCAATGCACACTTGTAATGCAGTCAATTTTGGGTATTTCTGCACTAAGTTTTCAACATGGGTTCTTGGGACCCCACCTCATGAACACTGGAACTGTCATTTCATTAATCGGTCCCAAAAGGTGATTCCACACAGTGACTGCGAAATCACCTTTCAGGACTGATTAATGAGATGGCAGTGTCAGTGCTCATGACGTGGGATCTCAAGAATTCCATGTTGAAACTTTGGGGTCAAAATTCCTTAAAATGGCTGAGCTATCAAGGTAAGTTGAAAGCCCCATTGACAGCTATTATACAGTTTACCTTGATTCCTTCAGTTCGTGGTTTGCATTTGAAGAGTGCAGACGTGTCCCAGTGCAGAGAAGATCACAGCTGCTGACCTCCAGAAGTAAGTATGGGGTAAGGGTGGGTGGGTGTGGGGAGGTGGGTGCACAGAGGGAGGTTGGAGATGGGAGGGTGAACGTTGGGAGATGATGAGTGACCATTTATTTTTCCCATTTAAAAAAAAAAAGACGTTGAGGGACTGTTTTTATTTTTATATGTACAATTATACATTTGGGGACACTGGGAGTAGGCTACCCAGTGTCACACACTGTCAGGGGCAGGGGGGCTACTACCAACAAGGGGATTGGGCACCCCGCTGTCAGCAAACATAAGGGGGGAAAACAGCAACACTGCTGGGTGGGACATACTGGGAACACTAGGAGTGGACTCTCCAGTGTTCCACAGCAATAAATGGGGATTTTATACACAACTAAGGACACTGGGAGTGGGCTACCTAGTGTCCCACACTGTCGGAGGGAGGGGGCTACTGCCAGCATGGGGATTGGGCACCCTGCTGTCGGCAAACCTTAGATCGAGGCAAACCTTAGATCAATAGGGTACACTGCTGGGGGGAACCATACTGGGCTGAAGGACAACTGGAGACATGGGGAGTGGCTACCCAGTGCCCCACATTGAGGGAGATGGGCAGGCCTGTTTTTGTTGATCTGGGGTGGAGATTTTTTTTTTGAAGCCACTGTTGCAAGACTTCCCCTTTTACTCCACCAGCTGATCAATTGTTTACTGATGTGGGCTTCATGCAGATCAAAGGACCAAAGCCCTCTCTGATTGTAGCGGCTTCAGACCTTTGAAATGCATGACCATTCAGCCCACCTAGCAGAGAGTTGTGTCAGGACCACACCAAGTGGTCATTGGTGCTGGCTGCCGAGCCCATTACAAGCCCCTGGTTTTGTGTATTGCAATAGGCTCGGCAGTGACAGATACCCCAAATCCTGTATTGCAACAGTACCAATACGTTGGTTTGCACTTGCGTGCAACCAACATAAAAAATCAAGTTCTGGCATTTCAGGAATCTGGTGGAAGCACACACCAACATGTACAGTATAAATGTGCTGATGTTTTAAAGTTATCTGATGTCTTTCTCAGAAGTCTTAGAAGACTTAACTGCCCCGAATGTCACTATCAACCATTTTAGGAATTCCTGAATTACTTTGGATTATTCTCTTGGTACACACTTGAAGGATTTAAGAAACATAGAAACATAGAATATGATGACAGATAAGGGCTCGTGGGCCCATCCAATCTGTTCATCATTTTAACCTTCATTTGCTGCTGTAGATCCAACTTGATCTGTGGCTCCATTTGGATTTGGATGAATGTATTGCACAAAATAAACTTTGAATAGTACAGACCCAGTTTCATTAAAGTTGAAGTGCATTTATTTAGGAGTGTAACCTCACTACTCACTGTCTGAGTAAACACCTACTGTATATCTTACTATTATTCAATTGAAGTATACAGTAGCACCGATGTGTCCATTTGTGTTACATACTGGATTTGATATTTTGATAAACTGTGTGTTATTTTCTGTATTTAGTGTCAGTGGTTCAGTAGGTAGAATGCTCACCTCTTGGCCAAGATGATCAGAAGGATGTGGGTTATATTCCCACACCAGACACTTGGGGTAAAACCCATAAGTGATATTGTAGTGCAGTATGAGGGGGTACTGCACTCTTGAGGTGCCATCTTTCAGATGAGACATAACAACGAGGTTCTTTCTGCCCATCCCTGGTCACAGTCCAGGTGAAAGTAAAAGATCCCATGTCATTTATCAATAAAGGGTAGGGGTGTGTCCCTGGTATTATGGCCAACCTTCCCCATCAGTAAAACAGGTTCATGCAACCCCCCCAACCACACACACACACACACACACACACACACACACACACACACACACACACACCAGGACACACCAAGAAACAAGCTGTCACAGCTTAGTGTGGCTTTCCTGGTCAAAAATTAGAAATCAATCACTAATTAAATACACAAATAAATAAACTCTTATTGACGTGCTAAGTCCCTTCTGCTTTACCTTTGCAATCGAGTGTTTTACATTTTTACATAGCTTTGTACTTATTATAAACAAATGTTTCACTACAGGCTTTTGGACACAACAGCATGGATCCAAGTGATGGCCACACCACTGAAAATGTACACCAGACATTTATCAAAACACTGCAAGGTGATGCCCTACACCCCCTCATAGAAACCATGATGGAGAATCTTCAGTGTGTCATGCTGCAATCAGATATTCCAAAACTGAATTCGAAGGACTGGGCTGCAGATGGCTTGTATGCCTTCTGCTACCGGGTGATGTTTGAATCTGGCTATTTAACTCTTTTTGGCAAAGAACTAAATTTCGGTGAAGACAGGAATCTTGCCAGACATGAAGCACAGAGAGCACTTATCCTTAATGCCCTGGAACACTTCAAGGAATTTGACAGAATCTTTCCAGCTCTGGTAGCTGGTTTGCCCATCCATGTTTTTAAGAATGCACATAGTGCCCGAGAGAAACTGGCAAGGACCCTTCTGCATGAAAACCTTCGAAAAAGAAATAACATCTCTGAGCTCATCTCACTAAGGATGTTGTTAAATGACACGCTGTCCAATTTTGATGACATGGGAAAAGCAAGAACCCATGTGGCAGTGCTGTGGGCCTCTCAAGCCAACACATTACCTGCTACATTCTGGAGCTTATTCTACCTCATCAGGTATGCAAGCAATAAAGAAAGATTCAGCACCCATAAAACTATCAGCAAGGGACTCAACGAAAGTATAGCAAAGACATTCAAGGTTCGATAGGCCAGGATACATAGCCTAACATGGAAGGTATTTTAACATCTGTTCTGTCAGATGGATTTAAACGTTGGTTTATTAGAAACTATCTATTGAAATGTGAGCAGCATATGCCTTAGCATTATTTCCACAGGTGTGTTCAGTCCACAGGAGGCTATCATGAGTTACGGCATCTGGAAGCCACCTTGCTGTATTAGAATTTGAATAGGGTTTTAAAGTGGTATGCCAATGGTATGGTGAAACCCCATCAGTGAAATCCTCCACAGTGACAGCTTTGACAGAAATTGGAATTGTCACTGTGGGGGAACCACCAGCGAAATTTCACCCTTTTGCCAACTTTTGCCCCCCCCACACATTAACTCTAACTGGAGTTGACAATCCCTCAGTGGGGGGTGCGGAGGTACAGACCCATCAGATAGTTTGGGGCACAGCCCCTCAATAGAAAACACATGATGTTCGGACAAGCAAAATTTCACCTGTCGACATCGGGGATGTCCCTATGCCAAATGTCGATAGGAATGTTGTCACGTTTGCATAGGTAAACCTTTTAAAGCATATCAGAACAGAAAAGTAACCTCAAGTTCAATTTGGTCAGGTTAGGCATATATTTATTTCTAATGGTCCTGACACAGTATGACCTGTAATTTAACAAAAGTAAATGTGTCCTAAGTAGATTATAGGCTCTGAGGTAAAATCAGCTCAGAAATAAAGAATGGGGTTAGTTTTGGGTTGATTGAACAATTATCATCTTCACTAATCATTGAGCATGGTCCTAATTTTAAACCTGGCACTGTCAGCCCCTGTCGCCAACTGCTACAATTAGATGCATACATAGATACTAGTGGCAGAAAAAATGATTTTGCATCATCTAGTCTTCTGACCCAACCTAACTGTTCTGCCTTGCTCTGCTGGTGATCTTCCCCGTTGTTACTCCCTCTTTCTTCTCACTAAACCTATATGCCTATCCCATCCCTGCTTGAAGCTGCTGATTAATTTTGCCTATATTACTTCCTTGCGTAGCTTATTCCACTTGTCTGCCACAGTTTCTGTGAATAAATTCTTATGGGCATCCTTTTTGAATCTCCCCCTGCCAGCTTTAGTGAATTCCCTCTTGTCCCTGTGTTTGAATCCAAGGAGGAGAGTTCCTTGGTGTTCACTCTCTTTGTCAAGTGCAGGTGCATGTATGTCTCAGTCATGTCACCCCTTCCCTCCTCTTCCCAAGGATGTGCTGCCACAGGCAGGTATACTAGTCTTAAAAAAAACTGTATGTTCTAAATCTTCTGGTAGCCTAAGGGTTAGGACCTGCAGCACCTGCTCATATGTCATTTAATGCTAATCCAAGGTTTACAGGTTCCTAAGTGATTCATTTTATAATTAGAATAAGCCTGATAAACCGTAAAACAGGTCTTCCTAATTGAGAATAGATGCCAGTGTTATGTAAGTTAACACACTGGCAGATTGTTTTATTCATCTGAGAACATAGTTAGCTACTGTAAGTTCATGCAAACTGAATTGAAGATTGTCTCTTCGCAATCTTTAGTTTCACTGTGTTGTCTTTTTATTGCTTTTAGTCACAAAAAAACTAAATAGGTTGTATTTTTCAGGAGCCCAGAGGCCACGAAGGCAGCCGCTGAAGAGGTGAACAAAATGTTAGAAAGAAATGGGCAAAAAGTTAGCTTAAATGGAAAACATATCTCCTTGAGTAGAGAAGAACTGGATAATATGCCAGTATTAGGTAAGTACTATAGATCTTCAATTTATTATCATCACAAAGTGACATTCTATAATTTGATGTTACTTTTTAACACAGGGTAATGTTCTTTGTTTTATTACTCATTAGGATATTTCCTATAACATTGGGATACACCAATGTAAATATCTGATGACTTTAAACATGCTTTCAGAGCAACAACAGTAACCACTGTGCAGTAGATAAAACATTTCAGTTTCAGGCCATTGTATATTCAGTTCATCTGTTAGCCACATACATTATTCGTAATAGATACACATTTTATACTTCAAAGGTCCTCTTAGTTTGCAATTTTGGAAGAATGTTTTTCCGTAGTAGTTTACTTGGGAACATTTTTCCAGTACACAGGTAGATGAAAAATGCCTTTGCACTCTCTAGGCACAAGGAATAATTCAGAGTTTAACTGTCAGGAATAAGTAAGTAAACATACTAGTAATCTTTATGAACCACTGGGAAACTATATATAATTGTGTCCTTTGGGTTAGTACAAGAAGGGACATTTGAAAATTGAAGCAATAAAAAATGACATTTCCAGCTCTTGGGCTACTTGAGCGCTTTGCTCCCAAAAAAGAAAAAGTTCAGCACAGTGCAATTCTAACACCTTTGTGTTATGATAGTGGAGTGACACTCTTAATGAATAGCATATGCCTCTTACTTAAAATTATTACCTATTACTGTGAGTAACCATGGACTACTCATCAATTCAACAGCATGTCTAAGTGGGATATATCCAAAGCTGTTCACTGTGGTCACCACTCCGCTCTTAAAGTACTAAACACAGTAACAATGTACTGCTTGGTACTTGAACTGTAAAAATCTTACTGGACCTATCCTGATGGTTAGATTTGCTGCTGAACTGATGTTGGTTCCTCCACTAAGCACAATAAAAGAAAAGGTTTTTGTGGTAAGAGATATGCATAATTGTACTTTATTGGGAGTGCTTCTTCCCTGGTCTCAGACAGTTGTGTTAGAATTGGACTTATTGCATTGGAATTGTACTGATTTGGAAATGGGAAACAGAATGCATCTTATGACATGTTCTAGTGTACTCAGTGTAGGCCTTTTCCTTGAAATGACCATCCTGCTTCTTGGTTTTTGGGATACAGCATGTGTAACATCCACTTCTATTCACTGTGCTATCATAAATGACAAGAGTTTTCAGCCCTCAACCTTCTTCTCAGACAAAGTGCTCATAATACAACTTAAAGTAGAATGTGATAAAAATGATTGCGTCATGCTGAAAAGGTATATTTTTTTTACAGACAGCATTATCAAGGAAGCCATGAGACTGTCCAGTGCATCCCTTAATGTCAGAATTGCCAAGGAGGCATTTATTTTACACTTAGATAACAATGAGTCCTACAGCATTCGCAAGGATGATGTCATGGCCCTTTATCCACAGCTGCTACACTTTGATCCAGAAATTTATGAGGATCCTATGGTAAGCCATGGTTTAATTCATTTGCAGAACCAATATTGATATTTTATTAATTTGTGATAAGCAAACTTAACTTTACTGTACAAACTGTAAATGAACTTCACCTTTTCGTGTGTGCAGGTGTTCAAGTATGACCGTTTCCTGGATGAAGAGGGAAAGGAAAAAACAGCCTTTTACCGAAAGGGGCGTAAATTACGTTATTACTATATGCCCTTTGGTTCAGGAGTCACCAAGTGCCCAGGACGAATCTTTGCTATGCATGAAATCAAACTGTTTTTGATACTGCTACTATCCTACTTTGAGATGGAATTTGTTGACAAGAATGTAAGGTGTCCTTCTCTGGACCAGTCACGAGCAGGACTAGGTATTTTGCAGCCAACGCATGACATTGACTTTAAATACAGGCTGAAGGCATTGTGAGACATTTCTGCCTCCGAGCAAGAATGTAGCTATTTGCTGAGTTACTAAAGATTATATGAAGATACAGTATCAACTGTCCTGTAAACATGCATTACATCATTTTCCTGAGTTACCGAAGAAGGGTTAAAACAAAACTCTGCCTGCCTTATGACCTTCCAATATGAGAATTATGTCATAGTTGTGTAGACTATACTTTTTTATCTGAAGAACCACTAGTCCACATTGCTGCAAACTGAACATAACAGGAGCTTCAATGACATAATAACTTGCTTTGAACCTAGTTTTTGACTACACAATCCTGACAAATGAACTTGTTTATTTACAGATTATACTGATATGAACTCTGGTATAATCTGGGATAAGACAGTGTGCTGCTTCATTTAAGCAAGCATTAATAGTGTTGTAACTATAATGTATATAGTATATATTTTTCATTAAGCACTTGTTGTATTACTCTTAAATGTCTCACATTTCAACATTTAGGTGTTTATCACCATCACAGATATGAATGGCTTGACAGTCATTACTTTCATGTTTTCCCTTTTTCTGAAGAATTGTTTCCATTGGTGCTGTTCTAATGCTCACATCTAATCTTTAGATCTGCATTTATCTAGTGATTAGATGATATGATAACATTTTCATGGCACATTTATCAGCACAGACATTGTGTGTATGTGTGTACCTTAATTTTTTTCCTACCTATCCTGGTGGGTAGGTAAATGTAGGACCTCTGCAGTATGATATAACAATGCACAAATATGAGACACAACAAGTAGACTAAAGAAACTTCAGTACAAATGTATCACACAAAGCAGGCACCTGTAGTAACAAGAATTTCCAACAAGGGCAATACAAAGTATACAGTTTGGCTTATAAATGCAATTAAATTTGCTATATATCTTCAGTGAAAAATTGCACAGAGGGATTAGGAAACGTGTAGAGAATGATGCAGTTCAAATTCAACTTCCGGGATTCACAGTCAGTTTTGGGTAGAGTGTAAATTATCAGTAAGTTTAAGGTCCCAGGGAGACCATAAGAATACAGGTAGTAGATTTCACCTACCAAGGTTGATAGGTATACCTGAGCAACACATAGGTGCAGTCTTTGAAATGTACAGGTAGAGATTGATTCTCTGAGGTCAGTGGGGAGAATGTTCTACAGCACAGGGACCCTACAGGGGAAGCCTGTTTAGTCTCAGTGGTAAGGAAAGTTGGTCTCAGTGGTAGGGAAAATGATGGAATCACTTCTGAAGAAAAGAATTGTTGAGTACCTGGAGGCCAGTGGTTCACAGGACTGAAGGCAGAATGGATTCACAGCAGGAAGACCATGTCAAATGAATCTAATTGATTGATTTGATTGATTTGACTGAGTGACCAAAGTAGTAGACCAGGGAGGGGCTGTGGACATGGCCTACCTAGACTTTAGCAGGGTATTTGACACAGTCCCAAACAAAAGATTAATAAACAAATTAGCCAGCCTGGGAGTGGGTCCCAGGGTAGTAGCCTGGGTAAAACATTGGCTGAACAACAGGACACAGTGGGTAGTAGTAAGGAGTCCACAGTGAAGAAAGGAGGACTACTAGTGGGGTACCACAGGGTTCAGTACTGGGGCTAGTCCTTTTTACTGTCTTTATTAGGGACACTGCTAGGGACTGGAAGGGTAAGTATGTCTCTTTGCAAATGACACAAAGATCTGCAACAGGGTTGATACGCAACATGGGGTGGAAAGAATGAAAAGGGACTTGGCAAGGTTGGAGGAATGGTCATATGTATGGCAGCTTAGATTCAATGCAAAGAACTGCAAAGTAATGCACCTGGGAAACAAAAACCCAGGGCAAAAGTACACAATGGGGGTGAGATACTGACAACAACAAAAATGGAAAGGGACCTGGGGTAGTCATATCAGATGACATAAAGATGGGCCAGCAATGTGAGAAGGCAGTAAGGAGGGCTGAGGGGATACTGGAATGCATAGGGAGAGGCAGCACCAGTAGAAAACAGGAAGCTGTTGGCCATCAGTACAGACAGTTGGCAAGACCACATCTGGAGTACTGTGTACAGTTCTGGAGACCCCATCTCTGCAAAGACATAGACAGGGTGGAGGCTGTTCAGAGGAGGGCAACCAAAATGGTGCAGGGTCTACACCAGAAGACATATGAAGAAAGACTAAAGGAGCTTAAGATGTATAGCTTCAAGGAAAGGAGGAAAGGGGGACATGATAAAAACTTTTAAATACCTCAAGAGAATCAACAAAGTCCAACAGGGTAGCATCTTTCAGAAAAAGAGATGTGCAAGAACAAGGGGGCACAATTTGAAGATAGAGGGGGAATGGCTCAGAGGTAATGTGAGGAAGTATTTCTTCACAGAGAGGGTTGTAGATGCGTGGAACAGCCTTCCTGAGGAGGTCATAGAGTCAAAAACAGTGGGGGAATTCAAGAATGCATGGGACAGGCAGAAAGCAATTCTAGTGGGGGGTAGGAGGAAGTAGGCTGTTGCTTAACTAGGATCTGCAGCTTATCCATTAGGTAGAGAAATGGGCAGACTAGGTGGGCCAAGTGGTCCTTATCTGCCATCAAATTCTATGTTTCTATGTTTCTGGTCTGAGGCTATGGCGCACCTTTGGAACTGGAAATACCTGGACTTTTGTGCCCTGAGTGGTCTGTCTGTCTGTCTCTCTATCTATCTATCTATCTATCTATCTATCTATCTATCTATCTATCTGGCTGTCTATCTACCTGGATTATTACACTTGCACTGATGGTATAATCAGATCTGTTTTTATAACTAACTCCAAGCCTATTTATTCACAAGTACTGTAATATAGCCAGGAGTGTGCAATCAGGCTTAGAGGCATGGGTGAAATTCAATTAGATTATACCATCAGGGCAAGTGTAATAGTTGATTTATACAACACATAGCTACGTTGAAAATATAAGCAGATACTCATGATTGGCTTAATAATTACAGTTCATAGAGTACACAGAGTACATAGGGTACAAACTGTTTAATGAGAACATAAAAGTACATACGTAGAAGTAAATATTTATGTTATGGACGTGCATGAAAATAAATGTTTATTTCTATGTCTGTTTACCTGCAGGTCTATATAATAGGAAGATTTATTTTTATCTGTTTATAGCCAATGCAACAGAGGAATACTAGCCTGCCATTTTTGTTTATTTGTAGCATTGTCAATGCTTCAGTGAATCATACTGAACAAGGCACCCCTACCCTTATGTACTTCAGTCTTCATAACTAAGATGGTATATCATAGTTGGCTTATCCCTGATAAAAAATATAGAAATATGTATAATTAATATGATCCTCTTGAGAATAGGTTATTTTATGTTTAAGCCTTGGCTTGAGGCTGTCTTGCTAAAATTAGATATATTATATGTTCATGTTATGTACAGCACAAGGAAGTAAATATCAGTTCAGTTCAACTCAAAACAGCCGAGGGGTGATACAAGTCCAATTTGTACAGAAACTACCAAATAGTTGGGAAAAGAAAAACTGCCATTTTGATACAAGACCTTCACCAGAGAGATAATGGAAGGGTGTGGAAGGGATATATTTGACAGCTGCTTAGCCTGCATTGAGGTAAACACCTTTCCTACTTTATCTTTTCTTAATGAAGGACTTGTCTCAGGATGTCAGTTCTACTTTGGTAGTCTCCCTACAAATTGAGTCATGGCCATCCTTGAATCATTTCAAGTTGTGTCTGATACCATAACACCAATGTATATTTACTGTGTCTGTCTAGAGTATATGTTTATCTGCCTAGTATTACACTCATGTAGTGTATACTATTTATACCTTTTTTGAAGGTGTGTGTATATATCATAAATAAGAGATGTAACTAATATTATTCAAAAACCCATCGTATTGTATAATGTTGTGTACAGCATAATGCAAAATGATACTTTAATGTATGTATCTATCTGTCTATATATATTTGTATATATGTACAGAATCAGTGGTGCAGTCTGCACTCTGCTGCTCCATCATGTATTGCCAAGAAAGTTGTCACCTGAACCTTTCTAACAAATTATGTATTTAAGTTTTGTTTCAATAAATTTTCAATGTTCTTGATCTGAAATATTGGTTGTAAGAAAAAGCATCACTTCAGTTCTCGTAATGAGCAAATAAACATTTTGCAAATAACTTTTTGTCTTTGTCAGGCTGTTTTTAGAAACAAGTTAACTCTTTTTCATCAGTTTCCTCATTTTGACATTTTTTCAAACATAATAGTTTTCAGTCTAGCCCTTAATTCACTGTCTTGCTACTATAGATGTCCTTAGAGCTCCCCAGGAGATTTGTTTTAAATAAATACACACATCTATATGCAAGTAAACTTTATAAAACCAAAAATATACTTCATGGCTTTAAGTTAGGGCATCATGGCACTGGCCTGTTCCTTATGACTTGGGATTAGGAGATGCAATATAGTAGTAAGAAAGAAATAGTGTCTCCCACTGGGAACTGAACCTATGCCCCCAGAATACTGTCCCACTACTCTACAACTGAGCTTTAGACCCAGATGGTTAGATGTTTAGTACCCAGACACACTTCCTTTCTCTGGTATTGCATATCTTGAAACTAGGAGCAATTAAGATGTAAATTAAATGTTCTGGCACAGTATTAGCCTCTGCTTAGCAATTAAATCTCAAATTATACTGAGAAAGAAATAACACAACCTTTAATATTCTGGAGGTCTGGGTGCAATTTCCAGTAGGTCACATTATTTCATATTCACTATTCTCCCACAGGATGCAGGAAGAGAAGGCAAAGGAGGAGGCAGAGTAGGAAGAGGAGGAATAGGAGGACATTACTACTGATAGAAAGGCAGGAGACTGCCCAGGAGAAAGTAGTCTTCAGTTTAAGTTCTAAACCATTATCTGACACTGAAGAAGACATTTTATACAAATGTCTTTCATTTTCACCAACAGCAAACATAAACATCTTTGAAATAAAGATAGACTATGAAAGGCTTTTCAGGAAACATACATTAGAGGCTTAATTTTCAGACTCGAATATGAGAGAAAGTCTGAAAATCCATAGGGTATGACGAGAAGTAAAAAAAAAAGAAGAAAGAGCTAAGGTTGGCTCTGTGTGTTAAATCAACATACAAACCCAGTGAGAGCAATCAGTGAGCAGTTGAGACTTATAAATTGGTGGATAGAGAAATACAGGAATTGGCTAAAAAGAACCATAATCCAAAGAACCAAAACCTTATGTAGCAGCAAACTAAAGCTCTTAAGTAATGTTGAGGGGGACATTCATATTACTGTCAAACGAATGGTGAAAGGGGGCAGGATAGTGGTCATGGACTATCAGGATTATCAGATGGAATGTTTATATCTTTTGAATGATACCGAACACTACGAAAAAATGGATCATGATCCCACACTAGACATCTAGAATGAAATAAAGCAGTTATTAGATTTAGGGCAGGACAGGGGTTTGATTACAGAATGGGAAGTAGGTTTATTAGAAAATCCCACAACCAGAGCACTTGCTTTCTATGACATCTCCCAAATCCACAATAGTTTACAGTCTCCACCAGGTAAACCAATAATATCAGAGATAAACTCAGTCACAGAGCCACTATCTAAATATGTTGTCTATTTCATTCAACCACTGGTAGCTCAGAGTAGGTCATACGTGAAAGGCATCTAGCATGTTCTGGAAATTATTTAGGCCACATTTTAAGTTTCAGTTTCAATGTAACTGCGGGGTGGGTAATCACTAATCACATGCAACAGGTGTAATTACCCTGTAGTTATATATTTGTTGCATGTAACTGCATTACAATTGCAATGCAATTACAGAGCAGTTACACTGTAACTACAGTGTACTCAAGAAAACAAAGTCTTACCATTATTTAACAGATAAATAGAAAATCAAGAGATTTGGGAAATGTAGTACTAGTCACCTTTGATGCTGGAAACTTATTCTTGCATTCCATATGAACAGGGTCTAGAGTCACTACATTTGGCTCTAAGAAACAGACCTATTGGAGAACTTTCCCCTAGCCATTTTATGATACAGTTAGTTGAGGTTGTACTAAATAGGAATTGCTTCATGTTCAAAGGTACTTTCTACAGTCAAATAAGAAGTACAGTGTTATGAAGCTCCTTCACTCCCTCCTATGCCAACCTGTATTGCCCAAGGTTTTAGAAGACATACTGTATATAGACAACAACAGGAAAACATACACCATCGGCATCAATGCCTTTGGAAAAGGTATATAGATGATATACCGGTATAATGGACAGGAACAAAAAGGGAGCTTCATCTTTTTTTATGAGTACATCTGTACGAAGGCCACAAATCTCAGAGTCACCATGTCAAACAAGCATTTGTCAATGCTGAATGTTTGCTTGCTGGTATTAGCATTGGAAATGTAGGAGTTATACAGATGCAGAATAAGAATGGCAGTGAAGTATTGAACTTCACGCCATTCACACTTCCACCCTGCAGAGACAGACAGGCACTGGGGTATGCGTTTGGGTCATCGCCCATAACATTCATGCCATTTCACCTCACCCTAGCCTGCAGATATCAACAAGTGTTGAGGTGTGCCTTGGGGTGTTCGGCTTTACAATCACCCTATTCCATAAGGACATACACTGAAATGGGTGCAGTATAGGAGAAAGGGGTGAACTCTGGGGCCAAAGAGTCCAAGGCACACCTCAATACCTGTCATTGGCTGCAGGGGGGGTGGGGTGGAATGGCATGAGCATTACAGTCGGTAATCCAAAGGCACACCCCTGATGTCTGTCAGTCTGTAGGGACGTTATGGAGTTAGAAACCATAACGTCCTGGGTGTTTGTTGGCATTTGCACTACAGATTTTCAACATGGCCTTTTTGTGACACCTTCCTCATGAAAGCATTTGGGACCTCTTCTCCTGAACAGTGGCACTGTGATTTTGTTAACTTGTCCCGAACTTTGAGTTTCCACAGCGATCGTGCCATTCTGCACCAGATGTACGAAAACACAGATTGGGCAGGATGTGAAGAACGACAGCTGTACCATTCATAGAGAGGTGTGAAGAGATGGCAATTTTGAAAATCTGTAGTGAAAATAATAAAAATGCTCAAACTTCCAAGCGTATGTGGAAACTGTGCAACGCATGCACATAACACAGTCATTTAGTGGAATTATTTCACCAAATTTTCAACATAGGCATTTTGTGACCTCTGCTTATGAACACTGTCACTATGCTTTTCTTAATCTGTCCTGAACATTGATTTCCCACAGCAACCATGCTATTCTGCGCCAGAAGTGCGAAAACGCAATTCAGCCAGGATATAAAAAATGACAGCTGTACTGTTCATAAGGAGGTCTGAAAAAATGTCAATGTTGAAAATCTGGAGTGAAAATACTACAGATTTGCAAAGTTACAAGGGTGCATGGAAACTGCACAATGCACACCTGTAACACAGTCATTTTATGGACTTTTGTCTCCAAATTTTCAACATAAGCATTTTAGGACCTCTGCTCATGAACAGTGTCACTGTTATTTTCTTAAGCTGTCTCAAACACTGATTTCCCACAGCAATCATGCTATTCTGTGCCGGAAGTGCGAAAACACATTTTGTCCAGGATGTGCAAAATGACAGCTGCACTATTGATAAGGAGGTGTGGAAAAATGTCAGTGCTGAAAATCTGGAGTGAAAATATTACAGATTTGTGAAGTTATGCATATGCATGAAAACTGCGCAATGCACTCTCATAAAACAGTCATTTTTTTGGATTTTTTCACCAAATTTGCAACATAGGCTTTTTGAGAGCCCATCTGATGAACAGTGGCACTATCATTTTGTTAATTGATCCTGAAAGGAGATTCTGTGCAGTGACCATGAAATCATCTTTTGGGACCAAATAACTCCATGACAGTGACAGAATTCATTATGAAGAGTCACAATAACCCCATGTTGAAAATTTGGTGTCAAAAGTCCCAAAAATGCCCAAGATATCCACATAAGTTGAAAAAAAAACATTTATGCCATTATACAGCTTACTGGTATTTCTTCAGTTTGTGGTCGGCTTTGAAGAGTGCAGACGTGTTTCCAGTCCACCTAAGATCGTCGCGCTGGACTCCAGAGGTAAGTATGGGGTGAAGGTGAGGTGTGGGGTGGGGTGAGCAGTGGGTGGGTGGTACGAGTTGGGAGACTAACAAGGGACAGTTTCTAGTTTACAGGTTTAAAAAAATTTGTAATAATGCCACAGGAAGGTTTTCTTATTTACAGGGAGTTTTGGCATGCTGGGTAGGGCTCCCAGCATGCCACCTGAGTGTTATTTTTGGGGAGGCTGTAGCCAACAGGGATTGGGCACCCCCGTCAGCACATACCAAGTGTTGGAGGGGCAAGAGCCCAGGGGGATTTAGCACCCCCTTGGCACACAACAAATGGGGGGGCAGTATGCTGAGCGGAAGTGGGCTCCCCTGTCAGCAAATGAACTGGGTCGGGGCATACCGACAGGGGGATTGGGCACCTCCATCAGTCAGCTTTCATGGGGATCTGAAGTAGCGGCTTATTAAGGAAAATATTACACCAGGCAAGGTACTGCCCTGCAATGACGGGTCGCTCCCTCATAGCATCGGAATGGCTGATGCTGCAATGACGAGGCAGACCCTCATTGCAGCGGCCAAATCTTTTCAAGTTGGTGGCACTTCTGCAGAACCAATGTCATCAGGACACTGAGCCTGCATTGGGTGAACAGTGTCAAGCCCACAAATGCAGTGTTGGCATTGGCTGCCACAGTGCCGTACGTCCACATCCCGCTTCTCTTCTAAGCTGCCACATAATGTTTCTTGCTCATGCACGCAAGCAAGCATAAAAATGACACAGAAATCCCATTTTTGGATTTAAAAATCAAACCGGTAGGAAACAGAAACATCACTGTACTGAAAGGAGACAGATAGAAATATGATTCTTCATGCCATTAGCTTTCATGACATCATCAGTAGAAAGCATACCCTACTCACAATTTGTCTGGACCAGTAGGAATTGTACTACAGACATGGACTATGAAACAGTGAGATACTTGTAGAATGGTTTGAGTCAAGAGGTTAGAGGCAGCAAAGGTATGTTGTGATGACATTAGGCATGGGAGAGCCATGCCATATATTCTTTGAAACATTTCATAGAACAACAATCATCTAGTATTTAGCATTAGATTTTCAGACAGTCCATGAATGTGAGGTAGTATAAATAAATATTGGCACGTTCTTCATGTATAGGGTGGAGATTTTACCCAGTTTTCCCAGAGATCTCTGGCGGTCAGTAAAAAGGATCCTATGATTAATGGCCAGATCACACATACTACCAGGAGACTACCAAAGAAGGAAGGGCAGCAACTTTTTCTAGGAACCCTAAAACCAGGGAGCTACAGTTTCCATGAGGCCACTGATCCACGTGCTCACACGCTACACAGAAAGAAGAATTTATCAATAATTTTGATGGAGAAAAATATTCAATTAGGGACCATGTGACCTGCAATGGCAGCTGTGTAGATTATGAACTCTTCTGTCCTTGTGACAAATTATACATTGGAAAGACCACCAGGCCATTAAAACAACACATCTAAGAACACAAAAGCTGCATCAGGTGTAATGATAAAAAAATAATCTGTGGCAAGACACTTATAAATTGCGGGACATAGCTGTGCCTCCCTTAAATTTTGGACTCTTGAGCTAGCTAAAGAGACCCCAAGGGAAGTGGACTGGGACTTGACATTGAGGGGAAGGGAACTGTGGTGGATTTTAAATTAGGATCTTCCACAGCTGAAAGAGGGATGAATGAAGAAGAAGAAGAACGGCATATCTTTTAGTAATGTCAGGGCAGTCTTTGACAGGCATTTTCTTAATGGCATAACTATTCTTGATTCACACTCAGCCTGATCTTTATAGGATCAGTTTACCCTTTTATTTGTTATGTCATTAACATATCTCTGATGTTTATGTAAGTTTGTACTTGTTGTTTGGGTCCATGGGGCATTCCAATTTTGGTACCTATGTTCGTGTTTGCAGACTAGGATTATCAACTCCATGTAGTTCTTTCCGGGGCATAATACACTAAATCCCTGGATCACTTTAGTGGTTTTCTTTTCATTTTAAATTTACGATGTACAGTAGATTCTTAGAATTTCTATTACTGAATGGTGATTCTTTTCATACAACTGCTCACGAGGAGGTACTACCCAACTAGCACTGCATTATAATTCACATGTAGTTTTTTTTCTAGTGTTCTGTTCCTATTGGAAGGATCAGGAAGGTGTAGCATGATATCCCAAGGTGTGTCAGTAGGTTTGATGTCAGATGCAGGCCACCATGCCACTGAGCAACAAACTATAAAAAGAGTAGAGCTGGGAGATGCCGTATTGCAGGGCACCAAAGTCTCAGCTTGCTACGTCTAACAGAAAAAAACATGTGGTTAGAAACATTTTTTTTGCATTATCTTTTTATCCCCCAAAGTGCTCCACCCCAGCCACTCCTTCAGACTTTGTGCCAAGGCTGGATCTGACCCATCTCACTCCCCAAGCCACCATCTTACATAGTAGCCAGCCCCAGGGTAAACCCAACATAACCATTCACAGGGTGGGTCCCCCTCCTCCGAGGGGGAAGTCACCAGCCAAGAGGCCAGACCAGTTCAGTGCTTGGCCCCGAGGTGCTGCTGAGACCAATGGCTCTGCTGGACACTGATGGCCTCAAATAGCCAGGCAGACGTCATCCAGCTGGACGTGAAGTGGGTATTTCCACTTTTCTGGTGATGTTCCCTTATACATTGCATCTGCAGTGCCCCTGGTCTCCACCAGAGGCTGCTGCAGAGTGACGCCAACCCACTACCCACCCCAGGAGAGGAGAGCACTTCTACGGATGCTCAATCCCCTCCTCCCCTTGCCAGCCCCTGGCATCCCAAGTCCCCTGGTGTGGCTCAAGGTAAGGCACCAGCGCCTCGGCCCTCTGTGAGAAACATTTTATTGAATGTATCTATTTCTTTGAAAACTGGTAACCAGGAAAGGCACACTTAGCCATGGCTCATTTCCACATGGAAAGGGGTACAGAAGTAGATAGTGAACTGTACATTACTTATATGAAGCAAATAAAGCGCAGATAGTTAGCAGCAAACTACATGACTGGTACAATCAAGAAACAGGATAAAGTACTAAATAAGTTATACAAGCATAAGTGCGTGTAGAAAATTATGATTGACAACAAGCAATGTAAAGTCAGTCAAAACAGGTGCAGCTGTGTAGGTAAAGGAGATTCTGCTGATGTCTGAGAGACCTTACTGAAATGAAATGATGAATAGAATAAGGGAGCTAGTTCCAGATTAATGGTAAATTATAGGAGATGGTAGATTGTCTGGCAGAGGAACAGGGGTGAGGAATGGAGAAGGTTCGCTGGACCCTTGAGTGCAAGTAGCATGGAGCAGAAGGGATTAGAAAAAAGAGTGAGAAACATAGAAACATAGAATTTGACAGCAGATAAGGACCACTTGGCCCACCCAGTCTGCCCATTTCCCTACCTAATGGATAAGCTGTGGATCCTAGTTAACCTATAGCCTACTTCCTCCTACCCCCACCCCCTAGAATTGCCTTATGACTGCCCCATGCATTCTTGAATTCCACCACTGTTTTTGACTCCACAACCTCCTCAAGAAGGCCATTCCATGCATCCACAACCCTCTTTGGGAAAAAATACTTCCTCACATTAGCTCTGAGCCATCCCCCCTCTATCTTCAAATTGTGCCACCTTGTTCTTGCACACCTCTTTTTCTGAAAGATGCTACCTTCTTGTACTTTATTGATTCCCTTGAGGTATTTGAAAGTTTCTATCATGTCTCTCCTTTCATTCCAGAAGTCTGACGCAGACTAGCTCCTCTTGCAATTTAACAAGGGAGGTGAGGAGGGAAATAGAGCTGTAATTACTAGGAGAGAAAAGGTCCCACCTTTTATGAAGTAGAACTTTGGCAATCCTCCAGGCCTATCTGAGGTTAGATAGAATGGCAGGGATCAAAACCAGTACTTGGAGATGCAAAAAGTGTTGTGTAACTGGCAACATGAGGGTAGAGGGAGGAAGACAAGGAAGGAGTAGAGAGAGCAGTGGTGCATATGTGGAGGGGAGTTAGTCATGAAAAGACAAAAGGCATTGCAGAGGGTATACAGTCTGGCTAGATAAGTGGAGGGGGAAGTACCATTAACCACGTCAGTATAATCAAAGATTGGCAGCAGCATTTTGGTGACCAACTTGCAGCAGACAGGCAGGGATAGGCAATCTTTATTGCAGTACAAGGAACCTAGTTTAGGGTGGAGTTTTGCATGGACAACACTGATGTGGGCACAGAAGTCAAGCTTACTGTCAAGCCACATGCCAAGATACTTTCAGGAAGGGACCACTTCAAGAGGGGAGCCATCCAGTGTACAAAAGTCAGTGGTCTCAACAGTCTGCCTAATTTTTGGCTGGTATCAAAGGTCATACAGTAAGTACTGTTTTTTAGTGCTGACCTTGAGATGGTTGGAATAGGACCAGCACAGTCCTGTTGAAGTTGGTTTTCTACTGAAGCTGTTGAAGTACCAGAGGAAAAGATGGCTGTGTGATCTGCATACATGTGTACAATATATGCAAGTTGACACAGGCAGAGGTGAGATAATTCAAGAAAATGGTTCAATTTGGCTACTACATCTAAATCATCCCATTCCAAGGCAAAAATATGGGACTTCAGAGGAGCTGACTTTGATAAGATGGTCAACAGAGTTAAGCTAGCCCTGGCAAAAAGAAACACAGGTGAGGGGGTACAGGCAAAGTGGGCAAGCATTAAGGATGCAATACTTGAAGCAACATCCCATTGTGTTAGACAGAAAAGGAAGTGCAAAAGAAGAAGGAAACCACTTTGGTTCTCAAATACAGTAGCAGAAAAGGTCAGAGCCAAAAGGCTGGCCTTCAGGAAATATAAGGGAACACAGCGGGACAAAGATAGGAGGCATACCAAACTGTCCTAAGGGAAGCAGGAAGGCAGTAAGGCAGGCAAAGTCCCAAACTGAGGAAACACTAGCACGAACAGTAAAAAGAAGGTGACAAGACTTTCTATAGATACATTAGTGAAAGGAGAAAGTCCAGAAGGGGTATTGCTGTTAATGGAGAAAAGGGAGCATGTGGAGGAGGAGGACTATGTAAAAGACCATCCTAATAGATACTTTGCTCAGTATTTTACTGAAGAGAAGGTAGGGCAGGGCCCACAGCTCAGCACCATGGACACTGGGGAGGGAGGTGAGCACTACTCCCTTCACAAAAGAACGGGTCCTACAAGCTGCTAAGCTCAGGTGGATAAGGCAATGGGACCTGATGGCATACATCCCAGGGTACTTAAGGAACTAAAAGTGGAACTAGCAGAGCCATTAGCAGAACTGTTTAGTGAGTCTCTGAGCACAGGAGAGGTCCCAGAAGACTGGAGAAGGGCTCATGTGATCCCACTCCACAAGAGTGGTAGCAGGGAGGAGGCAGGGAACTACAGACCAGTCAGTCTTACCTCAGTAGTGGGCAAGATTATGGAGGCACTCCTTAAGGAAAGGATAGTGCAACACCTGGAATCCAATGGGGGCACAGGATCCAAGACAGCATGGGTTTACAAAAGGAAGGTCCTGTCAAACTAATCTCATAGATTTCTTTGACTGGGTAACCAGAGTGGTGGACCAAGGGAGCAGTTGATGTCGCCACCTTGACTTCAGCAAAGCTTTTGACACTGTTCCACATAGAAGATTGATAAATAAGCTGGTAGGCTCAGGGTGGGTCAGAAGTTGGTCAACTGGGTGGCAAACTGGTTGACGGGCAGAAAACAGAGAGTGGTGGTAAATGGTGTACAGTCAGAAGAGATGCAAGTCACAAGTGGGGTACCTCAGGGATCAGTCCTGGGGCCAGTCCTCTTCAACAACTTCATTAGTGACCTTGCAAATGGACTAGAGGGTAAGGCTTGTCTGTTTGCAGATGACACCAAGATCTGCAACAGAGTAGATGATCCAGATGGGGTGGGCAGAATGAGAAGAGATCTGGATAAACTAGTAAAATGGTCAAAGAGTGGCAACTGGGATTTAATGCAAAGAAGTGCAAGATCATGCACATAGGGAAGAGAAACCCTGAAGCCACCTATAGGCTGGGAGGAGTTGCCAGCAGTCACAAAGAAGAAAGAGACTTGGGCATCATCATCACTGATGACCTGAAATCATCCAAGCAGACCTCTAAAGCAGTAGGTAAGGCTAGGGGAGTGTTAGGGTGTAGTAGGGGTATCACAAGTCGTAAGAGGGAGGTAATCCTCTTTACAAGACACTGGTTAGGCCCCATCTGGAGTACTGCATGCAGTATTGGAGGCCACACCTTCACAAGGACATTAACCAAATTGAAGCAGTCCAGAGAAGGGCAACCAAAATGGTGCAGGGACTGCATCAGAAGACATATGAGGACAGATTAACAGAGCTCAAATGTATACCCTTGAGCAAAGAGGAGAGAGGTGGTATGATCGAGGCATTCAAACACTTAAGGGCATTAACAAGGTGAAAGAGTCTAACATGTTTAAATATAAGAAAAATAGCAGGACAAGAGGACACAGCATGAGATTAGAGGGGGGCCGATTAAGGGGGAATGTGAGGAAATTCTTTTTCACAGAAAGGGTGGTGGATGCATGGAATGGCCTACCTCAAGAAGTGATGGCTTTGAATACAGTGCATGGCTTCAAACAGGCATGGGATAGGCATAAGGGAGCAATACAAATGAGTATGAATAGATAGGCCACTGACAGAGCAAAGGCCGATGGCACATTTATAAGGTAGAAAAAGAAAAGGGCAGACTGGATGGGCCTTGCGGTCCTTATCTGCCATCAACTTCTATGTTTCTATGTTTCTAAAATGAAGAACCAAATAGGGCCTAAGATTGAACCCTGTGGGACTCCAGCCTGAATGGAAATGGGAGGTCATAACATCCTTCCAACCTGATCCAACTGCTGGCAGCCAGTTAGGTAGGACTGGAGCCTGTCAGTAGCAGGAGTTGATAGGCCATCCAACTTCAACATATCCAAGAAGAGTGAATGGGACACAGAGTCAAAAGATTTGGCCAGATCAATGAAATTGGCAGTTGTGATATGTCCTTGATCCAGCTCAGAGAGGATCGAGTCAGCGACATGCAGAAGGGAAGAAATGGTGGAATGATGTTTCCAGAAGCCAGACTGAAACAGAGGACAGTAACTGGAGGAGGTTAGGTAGTCATGAAGTCTAGCGTACCTTCTCTTGCAGTTTAACAAGGGAGGTGAGGAGGGAAATAGAGCTGCAATTACCTGGAGAGGAAAGATCCCACCCTTTATGAAGTAGAAGAACTTTGGCAATCTTTCAGGCCTGTAGAACAGAGGTGAGGGAAAATGAGAGGTTAAAGAGACAAGTGAGTGGAAGAGCAATTGTGGGAGAGGAGATGTGTAGGAGTTTGAGGATCAAGACCATTGGAACTGGATTTAGACTTTTTAGGTGAGGATAGGGCAAGCAGTGTTTCTTGAGTGGTAATGGGAGGAAAATGGAAACCCAATGTGGGTTGACAGGGAGAGAGTGAGGCTCAAGAGGTGATGGGTTTGAGTCAGTACCGGGGGGGGGGCAATTGGTGAAAAACTAGTGGAAATGAGTAGCAACAAAGGAAGGGTCAGAAATCTGGGCGTCATTAACCCTGAGGACAGGGGGAGCAGATTGGGGTGGGGGAATCAAAAAGAGCATGAATTACTTTCCAGAATTTGGCTGGGGAGTTAAGGTTATATTAGAGGTTGGATTGGAAATAATGTGATTTTGCAGCCTGGACAGCCTTGTTGCATTTGTTTCTCATGGCCCTGTAATAGAGAAGATCAGGAAGGGAAACAGATTATTTGTATTTGGCCCAAGCAAGATCATGGGACTTGCACAGGTCAATGATTTTAGAGGAGATGGGATGATTTAACACTGGATTTTTGGGGGGGGGCATGCAGGTCCCAGACTGACTTTGGAAATAAAAAGTGAGAGGGCCACATTAATGTCAGAAGCCTGAAGGATGGCTGACCAGTCTGATGCAGTGAGAGCACTCAGTAGAGTATTAATGCTCAGCGAGCAGAAGCATCTGGACCAGATGCATTGGGGGGGCTGCAGCAGACCTGATTCATGTCATTGAACACATCAGGTAAGATACCTGCTACTACGGTGCTGTGGGGGTGGAAGACAATAATACATCTTTTGTTTTGGGACTCAATAATTGCCACTTTAATCACAAGAATTACATTGCTTAAGGAGATTTTATGTGATAGTTGCTATTGTGAAAAAAACATTTTTAAAGATTAAATACCATATACCTGTATTTAAGAAAAGCTTGAATGTGCTTGAATTCAAGTCCCTGTGTCATGAGTAGTGTTTCCTGAAAATATCATGTTATTTGGTTCTGTGATTTTCTTAAAATCAGCATATGTTAATGTGCTCTGCAGTAACCGAAAGCAGTGAAGAGTTTTCTGTCCCAATCAGGGAGCAATGACATCACTTTGGTCTAGCATGCTGCTTCAGCAATTAGGTCCCTGATTGACTGAAGAAGCTGTCGCAGTTCCCAGTCAGAGTAGTCTGTAGAGCTAATTGTTTTCACTCAAAGTTTGTTACTAACCCATCTGGTTTGTGTTTAGATTGATTAGCTTAAAATCAGTCATTCTGTTCTCACAAAAAAAAAAAAAATTGATCATTTGAGTTTCAGTGCTGAACTGAAGTGTCATGAATGTCTGTGAGAAATTTCCTTGTCTGTATCACAGCTGCCAGTTCCCTTTCATCAAAACTCTGCATTGTTTTCTGGGTATATAACTCAGGACTGTTTAATGAATATAAAATAAATCCAAAGTTTGTTAATTCATAGAAGCAGTGTGTCTTTGATGTAACCTCCATAAATAGGTTCATGTGAGAACAATTTTGTTTTTATGTCAGATTGACTGCCCCCCCCGAGTGCCATACCTCAAAAGAAACAGAGCTAGAGACACCAGCCGCTACTGCAGAGCATGGCAGTCTCAGCTTGCTCTGTTTTATTTATTAAAAAGCACTGTTTTATTTACTAAAAAGCACTTCGTAATAACCATTTCACAATTATGCCTTTAGCGCTGGATTTAAAAAAATAAAATATGCTTTTTTTAGAATAAGAATTGCATAGTTTATTATAGTCTTTAGACAGTTTCACACTTAAATGTTTTTCTCTACAAATGTTCATATAGAAAAAATGTTTACATTGTTAGAAATTGAATATTAGCTTAAAACTGCAGATTACTAGTGAGTTATAATGTAATTCTTCAGTACTGTATCATTTTCTTAGAGAAGAGTGATTAGCTAAATAGTGTAAGTATGGAGTGTGGATAACACATAGTTATTACATTTCTCTTTGCTTGTAAGTTTGAACTGAATGCAAGCATATGTGCATAGCATATATGTTTGTGCAGTGATATCCATACAATTTCTACCTTTGCATTCTATCAATTAGCAGAATGCACATTAATCTATAGCAAATGAAACATTGTATTTCAAAAGAGCACAATGGTTAGGCTCTGTTTTGCCTCTTTACAGGAGCTGTGTATTATTATTATTGTGAATAAGCGAGGCTGAAGGTATGACCCAATACCAGACAAGGTATGACCAGGTATTGATTTACAAAGTGTAACAAGATTACATAACAACTAATGAAATATTTCGACCAAAAAGCTATTTTCAGTGAAATTAAATAATATGTATTCATCATATTTCAGGTTAAAGGGATATTCCCCATAAAGTCATTTTATGGACTATGGGAGTAAGGTGAGACAGAGCAGCAAGATGGCGACAAGGCTGCTCTGCCCCATTGCTTAGCTCGGGACTTGTGCCCCTTTTATGAGTGTTTAGCTTCTCTACTAAGTAAAGTAGTGTTTGTTTCCAGCTTTTGCTAGTAAAGGCAAAGAGTGGAATATTAATTTAGTTTAAAAGTGGACCCTGAGATTCTCGGGACAACAGAGACCTGGAGCAGGAGGGATCAAGCAGGGAAATTAGTATGTCCATACCATGGACAGGCAAGCAGAGCAGCTGTAGTGTTACTCATACAGTGTTTTGCTGTACAGGGACTACAGCAGTATGTCAAGATTTTGTTCTGTTTGGCTTCGATCCTGAAGTTAAATGCTGCTAAATAATTAAACTGATATAACGAAAACCAGGACCTGTGTTATGTAGATAGATAGAGTGCTTAGTGGCATTTTTCTTCTTTGGTGTTAAGAAGCTATGGCTCAGACATTTAGAGTTTTTGTGGCTCCACAGTATTGACGCTGATTGCTTTTTGTCCCAGTATTAGACACTAGATACTGATCATAGTCAGTCTTGTGTGTGCTGACTAGGAGGGGAATAAGGGGCTGCTGCCTTACAGTGCTTGGTTGGGCCAGTTGGAAGGGAGATTCCCTTTTGGAGAATGGGAGAAGCTGATCAGAGCCCTGGAGATGGCCCACTGAATAGAAAATGAGGGGACAAATGGAAGTTGTGATTGTACCCGGGTTTATTTAAATAACTTAATGCTTATATGTGATTTAAGATGTAGTACGTGTGTTTTGCTCGTCTGATGTTCTAATTTATATTCTTTTTTATTCACATAGGAGTGAAATAGTTCCATATTGACCTACAGATTTCCCATATAGTACCAAAAAAAACAGAAGGGACATAACAAGAGTCCCCAAATAAGCTAAAATGCAGCAGATTGGGGAAGGCGGAAGGCCTGGGGGATAGATAATGACATTTTCTGGTGACTTCATGACATCCAGAACAATGAGTAGCTGCACAGTGTTCCTGTACAGTCTGAGCTGCAGGCAAGTGGTGCTCCACAACAGCCACACTGGCTCCATATAAAGCTTCCTATTACTGTGTCTTTTACTTTCTGCAAACTGCTTTACTTTGTTTTACTCCAAACAATTGCTAAGAAGGGTTATGGCAGCCCATAAGATGACAGTTTGTGTCTGTTAAATATATATGGTAGCTGAAATCACCATTGTAGTATTATAATGTCCCTAATGTAAATGTTTCAATAATTATAAAAACACTAGTTACTAGATAAAAAAAACAGTAAAGAAAAGGGGGAAGGAGTACATATTGACTCTATGATAGTCATCTATTAACATTATCTCTGTAATAAAGGCATAGTAGACACCACTTATAGGAGTTCTACTGGGTTCTGACAAGGTAAAGTTGCTTGTTTTAATGTTTGGAATCAAAGATGCATACCTGTGTGTTTCGTAATTATGATTTCAGCCTTTTGATATAGGAAAAAAAATCGTTGAATGACATTCTGTCCTGCACCATGTTCACGCTGCTCTTGATACAGTGTTTATGTTTCAATCATCCAGCATAATGTGTGCTGATGTCATATTGCCCATCCCGCTCTGCTGCTCTCCACATTTGTGCCTGGGCTCCATACTGCCTGTTTAATATCTTCCTTTGATAAGTCATTAAGAAATGACGTATTTTTGTTGGTAAACAGTTATGATGCTCCTCTGTCTGCCCTCTGCCTGGTATGTAACTATGTGTAATAGTGATGGCCATTTGGAGCTTTTAAATCTGCCGAGAATAATGTCATGCGCTGAATATTTGGCACCAAAAGTAAATTATGTGGTTTTCTTAAACCCAACCTCAATTCATGAGATTGAGTTGCTGGGTTAGTGGTTGAAGATTTCTTTAGCCCTTCCTGCAGTCTCTCAGAAACACCAGATTCATTTTGCTCAGTGTGTACTTGCACAGTCCCTTCTACTATACCTGGAGTTTGGGTTACTGAAGGTTGCTCACCATCTCTTGCAGTACAGAGATTTCCCCATTCCATTCTCTCCATCTGGGCCTATATTGGCAACTTGGGTGTATTCTCAGGAACCATCAGCTGTGTTTCAGAAATCAGGGAAAACCAGCTTTTCTGAGCAATCATTCTGTTTCACCAAATCTTGCTGTTCAGGGTGAAGTACGTTTATGACAGTATTCAGCGCAACTTCTGTTCCCCAGACTGACAGTCCAGTTATCCCCAGTCCATCAGGTGACTCTCTGGGCAGGGGGACCAAAAGGAGATGAATCCTAATAGATAATCAGGCAATCTTCTGTAGTGAACAGGTCAGATCAAGAACTTTTTTTCCCATGCAATTTTAATGCACTTTTATGAAGGTGATAGCATGTCTGTGCTTTACAGATATTGTTGCTGACATTGTCTATTACGCTGCATCTGTGCCCCCAACTGCCAATCTTTTTGCAGTTGGCTTATGGGTTGCGGAATGAGCGTGCATTCTTACTGAGATGGCTGCAGAATGAAGCTGATTTTTTCATTTTCTGTGTTTTGTCCTTAAGTTGCATATTGGTAAGCTAATGCATAAGAAAATAACGTTACCAATCGATAAAAAATTACTACTGTGTATTCCTTCAGTCAAGGGCCACAGAATTTTGAGTGTATGATTATTAGTCCATTGCTGGCATGAAATCATCACAAGGTACACATTATCATTTGGCTTCTTATACTGCAGAAAAATGAAAACCCAATCAAGATGAAATTAACAAGACCAGTCTTACTGTATGTGCATACATAAATGTAAACTGATGTCTCTGTCTCTCTCTTCATTCTTGTACTTGCTTCCATGGTTTTGCTGTTGTGACCCCAGACAGTGAGGTGTTTCATAAGGTACTTGTGCATCCATGGCAAAAGAACCCTCAAAGTGGCTTAAGCCTTGCAGTGCGGGAAAACAAGCAGGAATAGCAATGTACAAGAAATCTTCTTCTAAGATGAAAAACAAACATTTATTTTCAGTTGTTATGTTTAGATCTGATCATGTGTCATCCCTCAGATGAAAACATAAGAAAACACATAGAAGTTTATATATTATATATATATATATATATATATATAAATAGAATGGGGAAAGAAAGGTGTAAAGGGAAATACCACTGGGAAGGTAAAGTCCAGAAGGCATGTCCCTCTACCCTGTATCCACCCTTTTAATTTTTTACCTTTCTTCCATCTTCTGTATTGGTCCATTAAGTGCCTGTATAAACCTGTCTCCTGATTCTCAGCTTTTCACCTCAGGAAAATGCTAATTAAAACATTCTGCCTATAAATATAATGTTGTTTGTTTTACTTTTTAAAATGCAACTACCTGATGGTGTTTATCTGCCCCCTGCATCCCCAGTGCCACTTCACCTCCTGTGCACTCTGTCGAGCATTGTTCACTCAGGTCTCATTCTGTTTTGACCACAAGCAAAAAAAAAACCCACCCAGAACAGAAGGCCTGATTTATGGTGTCACTAAAAGAGCTGGTGTACTACCTAGAATTAATAGTAATTTTCAGATGTGGTCAGCTATCACTTCCTATAGCTGAAGTGTTTTTTTTTTATTTTTTGTTTGCTAATTAAAAGATTTTCCACCTGGCAGTACTGGGTGATGTGTGGAGCAGCACTCTGTTTAGAGGCTAAAAAAAGTCAGTTCTGTCCCTCCCACTACATCATCAAAAATGTGATCAAATTCATTGAGGCACCACAACCCTTGCAGCCTAAGCAATGACTTTTACAAGTTAACAATTAAAATGCAGGAAACTGTGATGTCACTAGTAAACAAGAAGAGACAATCCTTGATTGTAAATTGTGTTTGTTACCTTTTTTTTTACCATGTACTGCATATTGTTTCATGTCACCATGTACTTGTACTATCCACTCCCCTACCCCCCAGGATGCATCTGGAAACAAGCAACTCTGCTCAGTATGTTTTTCCTGGTGAAATATTTAAATAAATAAATAAAATAAATAAATGTGGAAGAGAATATTCTGGTAGTGAAAAATGATGCTTCTTGGTTACTAGTGATGTCACAGCCAGTGTGGGCTCAGTCTTGATGATGTACTGGGAGGAACAGAACTGACTATTTTTTGGCCCCAGACAGAGTGCTGCTCCACACATCACCCCAGTACTGCCAGGTGGAAAATCTTCTAATTAGCAAACAGAAAAGAATAAATACTTTAGAGAACTGATAGCTAACTAAATCTGAAAGTTACTATTAATTCCAAGAAGTACACTAGCTCTTGAATCCACTCTGAAATCCCCAATTCTTGTTTTTGGTGGGCTCTCAGCAAGACACCAACACAAAAAGGAACCAGAGTTGTGTGGTGGCAACAGTAGCTGCTTCACTGTTGTCTGCAATACTGCTCTGGTGTGTGGAATGTCTGCTTTGGATCATGGATTTATTTTTTGTATCTGCACAACTGCTTCAGGTGGGACAGGATTGGCTACTCTTCACAGCGGGTGCTCTGATGTGTTCCCTGTGCTCCTGTCCCTGGTTGATATCCCATGATATGGGCTGTCATATCAATAGAATATGCTTGTTATTATATGAATTATACTTTTGATATAATTATACGTTTCTGTGAATTCCTGCTGGAAAAATATGGCAGTCAGCACAGGCGATCAGGGGATGTTGGATTTTTTTTTTATAAGAAAAAAAATGGGCTGGCCTTGTTGTTACCTCTTGTTTGTAAAAGCTGAGTTCCTGGGACGATAATCATATCAGGTTGTAACAGATTATAAAACACCCACTTGTGGTGAAATCCCAAAAAACTAGCCATAAAATATTGCCTTTTATGACCTATTAGGAGGAAGGCAACTTCTGACAGATACCTGTTACATTTCTCACCACTAGGAGAAAAATAGCTGTCAAGAAGTTCCTCTGAAGATCAAAGGGGTTATTCTGACCTGTCAATAATGCAGGCTCACTAATTAAATAAATATATATATATATATATATATATATATATATATATATACTTGTGTGGGTTGCTTAGCAACATGCACATGCCTAAGACTAATTGGTATACAGGGAATTTGAGTGACCTCACAGCCAGCATCATTGTGAGATGTGACCTCACCAGCTGGGTGGTACCCTTGTTCTCTATAGAGGGTCAAACCTCAGGGAAACATGTGATTTTTATCTCTGGGCTCTTGACAGTACACATTCTCAAGCACTTCTAGTGAAGTAGGTAATCAACCACTACTATGAATGGAAAATAGGCTAGGATTAAATATTCAGTAATAAGGCAGTTTTGTTTAAATTATCCATTTCATTTCTATGACTGTACACCCAATGTTATATGGTCTATGTTTTTTATTTCATTTACAATTTTTAATTTTAGTAAATGTTGGTTTCCTTAAAATCCTGCCTGAGTATTTTTCTCATTTTGAATATGAATGCTGGGACAGTGTTGATAATTCTGACAGAACTGTTAAGCTCTTACAGTGTGTTGCCATATGCACCAAGATAAGAATAGTATCTAGGTCTCAATTGAGTGAAAAAGGGGATTGTGAACCAGGTTGGGTGCCCACTGGGTTAAGTATTGCACTGCATTTTCCAGAAGAAGGTGATATTTGAACCTGTTAACTGGGTGTGCTAGTGAAAAAGGGTTCATATTTGACCCCAGGACTCCAGACTGATAGTTGTTCAGACCCAAAACAGACAGGAGGGTTACCCTGTTTGTCTCCTGTTCACATATTGCACTTGAGGTTTGGCACTGTAGGAGCAGAGAGCATGACCCGCGGACTGCATTTGTGATATGGGCGACTCAATTTGAGTGACTCAATATCAGTGACTCAAACAGAGCACCTGTAAAAAGTGGTGTAAGTGTAAAACAACAGGAGCAAATAGAGTGAGGTTGTGCAGTGATGACAAAGTTTGCTGGGGTAGTGTTGCATACGTTGTCATATATAGTGTGGTCTCAGAGTTAGTTATATTACTAAAGGGTGGTTCTGCGGGCAAAACCCCCCATGTGGGGGGTGGCAGGGGCAAAGCCCCCCCCTGCATAAAATATATTGTTGTTATTGTTTGGCTGGGTATGTGATGGTAGATGTAAGCTGGTTTTGGATAGACTGCAGTTGTGGTCCCGCTGTGGTGTAATGGGTTAGGTAGAGTGATAAGTAGGTAGGTAGGGTGCAGTGTAGGACTGAGTGTTGTGGTGTTGTGGGTTCAAGTCTAAGTGTCAGCGTGTGATGTGAGTGTGTGCAAGGTGGGTTGTAGTGCTCTGTAGTGTGCTTTTTTTGTCATTTAGGATGTCTGGCCAGGTGTGTGGTGTTACGTGTATTAGGTGTGGTTCTTTTGGATTTAAGGGGTGGTTTTTGGTAGTTTTTGTTAATGAGGTATGATGCTGGCGATGTTGCTGTGCCCCAGGTTATGTGTCAGCTGTGGGATTGGTCTTGTTCAAGCATGGAGAGTACATCCCATATTGTTGTGGACTGTACTTCAAGGGCACCGGATTCCGTGGCTGGTCGTCTGCCTGGGGTGCAGCTGGTGAACAGGACCGCTCAGCGTGTTCACCATTCTGAGAGGGGATGTCTGGTTTTGACGTCTTCCGTGAGGGAGTTATCCATACTTGAGCAGTTTGGAATGTGATGTGTGCATTTGTATCGTTCTGTGTTATCAGTGTAGTTTTCATTGGTTTTATTTTGTTGTTGTTGGGGAAGTCACTGTTTTGACATGCGCTGTTGTTAGTGTGGGCTGTATACAGTATGTCTTTGCTATTTAGTGTTTGCTCATATGTTCAGTGCTATATGCTTTCGTCATATCACATGGAACCCCATGGTTACTTCTAAATGCAATGCATTAAGTATTACATGCTGTGCAGTGGCAACCACAGAGCTCCAATCCCTGCCTTAGTATAATTGTTATTCAGTCCTATCCAGGTGCACACCCTCACCCTTTGATTGCTCAGTGATGTTCAAGATATGTGATTCCAGGACTGTGGTGGCACCCCCTACCTTCCCATCATTCACTGCTGTACGATACAAGCAGTCCCTGGCATGTAGTCACCCCCCCCCCATGCAGCACTGGTCACAATAACCAGTCACCCTTTTACTGGGCTGATCTAATATGGTGAATGCCACACCATTCCTTTCACCATGTAGTCCAGCTTCTGTGTGGCAAGTGGTGTGCATACTGTGCACTTTAAAGTGAGCACTCATACTGTCTACTGTCATGACGCATGCTCACTTTAGGGTGTCAGCTGTGGTGTTTTTCAGGAGGTCTATGCCATACTCTGTATTGGATATATGATGCCCTGGCTGGTAGGGGAGGGGTGGTAGGGTGTTGTGCCATGTATGTGTGGTTTGTGGTGTTGCTGCTACACACCAGTGACTGCTTTTATTCAGCATCATTGAGCAATGTATGGGTGGCAGGTGCCACTACATACCAGGTACTGCATTTCTTGTTCAGCAGTGAGTGATCAGAGTGTGAGTTGTGCCAGTGGGCAACAGGGACTGTGTTTTAACTGCAGCAGTGAGCAATCTGAGGTCTGGAAGTAACACTGGACATCATGTAATGTATTAATTGTACTGCATTGAATGTAGGGGGGGCAATGGACAACATGAAATACTAAGATGTATATGGGGAGAGTGATCAAAGGGGGTGCCAGTGGACACCAGTGAATAATGAGGCTGTAATGGGTAGTGTGACAGTGGGTGTTGTGTGCACTACATATGTCAATACATGAAATAACCTGTGTTACTATCTACACATAACTGTACCTTGCACCACTCAATCAGAATCTTCAATTACCCAGCAACCATTCACAAAGACCATTCATGTCTGCATCCACTTTTGGGTTCAGTCCTTCATCCCCAATGTAACACTTACAGGATTTCATGGTAGTGTTTGACATCAACAACTTTTATCTTCCATAGGCAACAGGTAATTAAGCATCATTGTACCATGTCACACTGCATGGCCTATGGATAGATTCTCTAATCACACAGGGCATTTGCCTGATGGAATTTCTTTGCATCTGCTTACAAAAGACATCACTTTGTGCAAGACATGGGTTCGGAGATGTGGAACAGATGTTGGCAACATCTGTAAATTTCTAAATGAAATTTCAGAGAGCATAGCTCCAAAATATTTCCTGTGCTCTGCACACTTTCAGGACTCCATGTTCAAACCAAACTACACATTTGATCTACTATCAGCATACCCAAAACCACATAAGCCGATACATTGCTTGATTGACTCAACTGTTCCCACAACATTTTCCAACTGCAATGAGAAGCTCCAATTAAGTTTCATCACCAGAACTGAAAGAATGGATCGTAAGAGGGTATGAAGGCAAATATTTATCTTTACCTTCATGATAACTACATTACTTAAAATCACTGAGTATCAATATGACCACACAGATGCAACCAGCAAAATGTAAGCCTGCAAATGAACAAAAATAATGATAGGTTAGTGGTGAGTTTGGCAAACACACCTCAGGTAATATTTCATTTGCGTGCTTTGTATGTGCACTGCAATCATCATGGATGATGCTGTGCTTCACTGTTTGTACCATACCCAGCACCAATTATTGGAATACTGATTGTTGAAGGTTTTGCTGGACTGCACACGGCTTGGCTTACTATAATGTTTCTAGTATTTTTTTTTTATTTTTTTTTTTACATTTATTCTACTTTTTCTCCTGGCAGGACCCTCCTATCGAGTTCTGCCCTGGTCACGGTCCCCGGGACTCCCACCTGCTGCCAACTGCCGTCGCTTCTCCTGGTCACCCCTGACTTATCCCCCGGAGGGTGGGGCCATGGCACCGGCTTCCAGTTATACCGGCACCACAGAACTAGTATTCAGTTGGGAGAGCTTCTGGTGGCAGAGGCTAATTGAAGTCGGGGGGAGGGCTTCATAGAGACAGGAGTCTCGCTATGTTTTTTCCCCCTGTAGGCTGGGGCGGAGATGTGCAATGATGTCTAGCCTCTCTCCCACCCCAGAGAGCATTGATTATGCATCGCTACAGGGTGGCAACCCAGCCTCCGCCAGGTGTCGCTCCTGTGTGATCACAGGCCAGCCCTCCCAGAGAAGGAGAGCAGTTCTAGGGATGCTCAATCCTTCTCCCCCGGTTGGCCCTCCAACAACCCAGGTCCGTTTCTCAAACCCGCCGCCAGCGTCGCAAGTAGAAATCCAACCGCTGCGCCAGCAGGCCGGCATGTTTGTAGTATTTTGTTTATTCATTAATACCTCACATGGTAAGGCTACAATACGCAATGCAGTTACATTGTATCTTGTACATCACTTTCAAATGTTTACACAATGCATGTGCTTGACTAGGTAACTGTGACTGTTGATGTTGTTTAGGTTCATAGAAGAATACTTATTCATTTTTATTTATTTAAAAGTTTGGTGACCAGGAGAGGCACACTGAGCCAGAGCTCGTTTCCAGGTGCAACATGGGGGAGAGGGGAAGGGAGGAAGTACAGAAGTTAATCTGAGTTACAATACATTATTTATCAGTTATACCAGAGGTAGCTATATACTGTAAGGTACTTGATGTTACAATGAAGCGAGTAGAAATGACTGAATTATTGCCTAGTTATTACATGACTGAATGGTATAGGCAGAAGTTTAGGAAAAAGCCTGAGAGATGGGAGAGAGATGTGTGAGTGTGGAAGCAGAGGTAGTTAAGGAAAGTAATAAGCCAACAGACAGATGAGGAGAGATTAAACAGTCTCACCCTGGTTACAAGGAGGATTATGGGAAAATCATTTGTAGTGTATTACTACCATGAGGTTACAATTGCTGTTTAACTTACCTCAAGTTACCCATTATAAAATGGTTTGTTCAATGCGTTTGCTATAAATATATTGTACTTTCTTTCTCCATAGCTGGCCGATGAACTAATTCAGTGTGGGAAGAAGCAACATCTACAAATTAAGCAATAAGGTGCAACAGGGTGTGTGTTATTGTGTAATAACGTCATACCCCCGGTGGTTGAAACATGAGGCTGAAGGCTGAGTGCATTCAACACCCGAGAAATGACACTATAACACAATAATACACATTCCTGGAGTGACTTAGTGCTATTATACAATGGCTCAATTTTATGTAGAAGAAAAAAAATAATTTTCAAATTAGTTTTTAATTGTTTTTTCAGTGTGGACGCATTCTTAAAGGAAAAAAGCTCCTCGTCTGAATTTTTCCACTAGGTGGAGCTGTTATATGATGCTGTGCCCCCCGCTCTGTTATTCTATATTCTGTTCACCTGCTTAGCACCCCAATCCCCACCCATCCTGCTGCATCTGTGTATCTTTTGTTTAGTGTCCAGTCGCTCCCTGTTTGAATAACTGTTGCAAGTGCTGACTTTTTTTTGGGTTGGTAGTGCATTTAGGAGACAGACAAGTGGAACCGGGATCAGGACCAGAAAACAAGTGCAGTTGTGACTGGGACTGGGAGAAAAGGGGCTGACTGCTGGTACTGTGGTTTATTTAATGGGCCAAAGGTGAGTGGAAGATGGGGACCAGAGGATGTGTTGTACTGTTAGTTTCAGGAGTGGGAGAGCGTGTGGAGCGTGCATGGCACTTTGATGTGCACTCAAGCTCACAAGATCACAATGTGGAGTGTGCAACTGAAATGGTGACTAGGATAGCACTTTAGTTGCCTTAGTTTGCCTTCATGTGAGCAAACTAGCTGTGCGAAATGAAGATTTTATGTTTTACTCAGACAACCACTGCATGTGGCTTTATAGAGACAGTCGAGTGTGCACGCACTGACAGGCATTTACATATAGGCATCAGCTAGCTGGAGATAACAAAAATTTTTCTTTTTGTTTTTGCTGTGGCTGCCGGCGTAAGGGATGGAATGAGGGACTTGGGGGACATGAATCAACAACAGCTTGAGTGCTCCTTGTGGCTGGTGGGGGCTGGGACTTCTGGAGTGAGCACAGAGGGGTTCTGTGCAATGACGTGGGGATTTACTCATTTCTGTGTTGCCATGTGATGGAGGGATTTCATATGTGTTATGAGGTCATGTGTGTGCCTGGAGTAGATCCAGTGATGTTGTCAGATAACATCACTGGTCCAGGGGCACACTGACCAATCAGCTTTTAAGAAATGTTCTTGCCACTGTATAATACCTGTTATGACTACTGTAAGAAAGGTAAGTTTCATTTTTTTCATTTTTAAATTAAAAGTACATCCATTTTATGCTTTCTTTATGCCTTTTTTACTCCATGGCTGACATTCCTGCTGCTCATCACTGCTATCCTGTGGTATCATCCCTTGTCATGCCTATGTGTTATTCTCACAGGTGTGCTGCTTTCCCCAGTGGACTACACCTCCATCCACGCAGTTGTGGGTCCACCAACAGCCCCCATTGTCATGGAAAATCCACTCCTCACAGTGTAACGGCATGCTGGCCATGTGACATCCTGCATGTGGTCATGTACCACAATTCCTTGTATTTGGTGAGAAGGTTGTGCGCCATTTCACAGCTCTGTTGGCTGTCTTGACAAATAAATAACAGCAGAACAAAAAATGAATGCAAGAGCCACCTCGGTAACACCTTCTGTTGTACTTATGTCTAGGCTACAGACAAGACAGCTGGAAAAACTGTTCAGCAGAAACACAAGGCAGTGACAATAATGGTATCCCTTGAGCAGGCAAGCAAACAAACAGCCGCATCATGTACATGTCTTCTTGGGTTAACAACTTTTCAATGACAGCAGTGTTTCTACAGCAGCACAATTTCATATCAGTCTGCATAATTTTTTTTTCTTAATCAATTTGCCTTCCTGAGAAAGGTAATGTCCATGTCATGCTGTCATTCTGGCATCTCAGTCAAAAATGAAACTGCTGCACCAGTTCATCAAGGGCATCATTACAGGAATACTTGTAATGATCAAGTGGGATGGCATGTATTACTGTATCAAATTGCTGAAGACACCCAGCAGAACCAACCAGACCCAAGGACCTTATTGGTGCAGTACTGTGTCTATGTTCACAAGTTAGAGCTTGCACCCCATGGCACAGAACACACAACCACATAAACATGGTTCAAAGCAGTGATGATCACAGGGGCAGTGGTGCTTCTCCATTTAAGGTAACTGATTTAGGCTGTAGTGGGGAGCAACTCACCCTTGCAAGAGCAGCTAAAATAAAGCGATTCACACAGTCAGTGTTTTTTCCACTTCTTCTTTACTCTCAAAGCATCAGCATATTACAGGAAAATCTTACATTTCGCCCGACATTTCAGGCTTTTTCAGAGTTAGTGAATCCATTTACAAACTGAGTATATATACTCTTAACACCTATGACATCATTTTAGTGAAAACCAATCATTTCACTGTTCAACTAATTAATTCACCAATCACAGTGTCTCTTATTATTCAAATAAGGGTGTAATTAAATGTCCAAGAGGTAACCCTTAGTGACTTTAAAATGTGTTATCAGACTTGGATCGTGAACGTTATATTCAGGTTCCATTTATTTATTCATATCCCTTCATCTAGTTCCGATGGACCTAAATGAAGAGAAACATTACAGAAGTGAAATTAGATGCTGAACCATCTCTGTCTACTTCTCTCAAATATTCTCAAAATGCCAGTTCATCACAATAAACAGATAGCATATGGACAAAACCCTAGATACATAAACATGACTGTCATGGAGATGACTTCCCAATGTTACAATTTATTCCAGGGTTATGATGGTGTTCTGGTTATCATTTGCGGTGCACACTGCGCAAGTATGATGTTACTGTTCTCCATTTTCAAATGTCCTCCATCCAGGTATGCTTTCTTTTCATCATGCAACACCTGTTAAGGCAACGATTCTAATACACATGTTCTATGTCCCCTGGTCTGCATTGATTACCACTGATAGGTCATGCAGGGTGTGTTTTCTACTGTGTAACAAATGTGTTGATCACACATGCTATGTTTCTTCTTCAGTGACACGGTCACACAGCAAACGACAATGCACGCTCAAGACATCTGGAACACAACACATACCACACTTTGGGTGATTGCTTTCCAAAATAATGTCCATAATACCAACAACTGACCCCCCAGCTTCATATAGGAACCCTAATCAGTAAGACGTCAGTTCTGTAATGGTGTACATACTTTTGCTGCCGCATAACAAGCTCTGTTTTGCCCCTAAATAACATGACAACAGACTTTTATTTATCTGTCATTTTATTCATACTAGTTAGTAAACCTTGCTATTCTTCCTGCTTTTCCAGTGCAAAACTGTCCATGGAATCCAGTGCAACCTCAACATGGATGAGTACATAAAGGAACACATTGCAGAACAAACAAGCAGCTCCTTGGATGGTTGCTGTCAGACCGAGACCATACAAACCATGTGTGATGTGTCAACACAGACTGACAGTACTGTGACATTGTGTGTGTCATGCCAGACCATTGAAGTAATCTGTTATGCAGTGTCAACACAATGTCCAGAGGAACCTGTGCCAGTAGGTATAGATAGCATTGTGAGATCACAAATACACCAAGTTATGGGACGGATGTCTACTCAGTGTGAGTAACGCTGCACTGCCAAACAGTTTGCCACCACTTGTGTCATCTTCTGTGTTCAAATGTAAGCTGTCCTTGTTTCAAAGTAACACTTCCCCTATTAGGAGAACATGTGCTAACACTCTGTGCTCTGAAATCAGTGAGGACACATCATTATTGGACAAAGAGTCCAAGGAAAATATAAATGATTCTGGTGATTTTTATAAACTGTCCTGTACAATGATGTCCTCTGATTCTGATGACAGCTTTGTACAATGCAATGATGATGAACATAACCTTGTATGTCAGTGCAAATATATAATATTTGAGTCATGTCTGGTCAGTCTTCTAATGAAAATGATATGTCAGCTTTGCAAAACACTGGCACATGAACTGCAGAAAGGTAATATAGTAGGCTCAATGTTATCTGTCTGGGTGACATGTTTAAATGGTCATGGCTTAGTGTCTTGGCAAACTCACCAATTAATTGGCAAATTGCTGGCTGGGAATTTTATTGGGGCAGCTGCAGTACTGTTCAGCGGTAACACCTATGCACACGTCTCACAGTTCTATGTGTATTGGGGTTGGAGTTTATTGCATCAAATACTTTTTATAAGATGCAATGGCAGTACCTTTTCCTGGTCATACAACATACATGGGAGAGAGAGCAGAAACAGTTATTTGGTGAAATTCATGGTAAGTTAGTCCATTTAGCAAGGGATGGAAGGTGTGATAGCCCCAGATATTCTGCCAAGTACTGCAGCTGAACCATGATAGGCATGGCTTCTGATAAGATAATTGATTTCTCGATTGAGCAAGTTGAAAAATGAGTATCATCAGTTACTCATGAAAAGGCATTTGAAAATTGCATCAGAAAGATCGCACAACATCACTATTGATGTTTTCGCCACAGACATCATGAAATGGTCCTTGACTAGGAATGAATTCCCAGAGATAAATCATCATTTATGATTTGTGGCACTTCTCCAAAAGTTTAACCAAGAAAATTGCTGGGGAGGCAAAAATGAAAGGGGCTGAGAAGCTGGTGGCTTGGTGTCACAGTATTGCCAACCACTTATAGCGGTGTTCCAAAACCTGCCAGGGGGATGAGGTGTTACTTTACAAGAAGTGGACATCTTATTCATCATATTACAGACACTCACAGCTGGAACTGGGCAAAGAAGTATTATTCCTGCAGTCAGTGTCACTTTGGAAGGTGCATCCCCCAAAAAATGGCTAAATGAAGGTGATGCTTGCCATAATTCTTTACGTAAGATCATGACAAACATTATATTCATAAATGATCTGAAGCACAACACTGAATTTTGTTATACTGGCAGTATTGAAGTATTCCACACTTTGCTATGCAAATACAGTCCAAAATTTGAAAACCTCACTTATGTCGACATGAGGGCAAGCATGATGCTAGTTATCCTAGACCACAATGCCAATGTCAGTCATAGTCAGTCACCATCCACTACTCCAAACAAATGTCTGCTTCCAAGGGACAGAAATGATAAAATTCTGTATCCTAAGGCAAAAAAAGAATGGATTGCAAAGCCCAATTTTGAATCCAGACAATCAGATTACATACTTGACACGATGGTCAATGTTGTAAAGGCAAAGAAGGAGATACTAACGCTGTTCTTTCATTACCAAAGAATATTGAGGACAGCGAATGACCACCAAAACAGGATGTGCTTGATAAACATGTCTCTTATTTCAGGAAGTAATGATAATATCTGTTATCACTCCTGATTGTGATTATAAGGAATACAATATAGAGACCATCACATATATAAGTCTTAATAAACATTAACTGAGAATTACTGACATGGTGATTTGCATGTGATGTGGCCAACCTGCCACTGTGAATATCTTGTTCCTGGGGACCAGGTACTTTATACTTATGAGTGAGCCGGTGGTTGACTGATGGGTACTGACATATTGACTTACACAGGGATTGGCCCACCTGTGACTGTGAAATACTTGGTCCGGCAGACAACATGGCCCAGATATTCAAACTGCACCCAAAAAGTATGCAACAGCAGGAGCAAGCGCAAGTCCATTGTGCCCATGCACAAGAGGTGCGATATTCAAAAACTGCACTGGCCAAGATGCGCCTACAGCCGACGACTAATTATCGCACCACCTGCACCATAGCGCAAATAGGGAGGGGAAGCTGAGCATATCTGATGTGCCATAGCGCAACAAGGGATGTTCAGCTGAGCAGTCCAGATGTGCCATAGTGCAACCAGGGACGCCCCCCAGCAGCAGGGCAGCAATGCAACAGCACAACCAGGGATGCAGAGGCCCACCACCCATGCCACAGATGGGCAGAGGAACACACAGCAGAACAGACATCGTCCCCCCATACCCCATACACTGCACAGCTGAGGGAGGGCTGGAATAACCACTGGCCCATGGAGACAAGTAACCAACCCACAGCTGGGCCATGGTGCCCCATCACACCCCCTGGCAAACTGTGACCGGCACACAAGGAGGGCCGACCACCCTGTGCCACACCATCCCCCCAATGCAGAGCACACCCTGCACCATGACCCCCAGACACCCTGCCCAGGAGCAGCATCCACCAGTGCAGGATACCCCATGCATGCCACCACCCCCACTGTGACAATGCAACCCTGTGCACCACAGAACCATGCAAGGCAGCCCCACCATGAGCACCCATCAGCGGGTGGCAGCACACAGCGATGCAATGACGGTATACACAGTGCCGCCACTCACAGCTCCCCCAAGGTGCAGCTCAGAGACCGACCATGCGTCGGCACATGAGGTACCCCACACATGACAAGGCATGCCCCGTACCCTACCACCAGTGGTACTGCACCCTGCACACCCTCCCAAGGACACACCCCGACCCAGCACTGGCCACAACAGCCAGCGCAGACACCCACAGTACCAGATGCAACACAGTGCATGGACAAACACCCACCCATACCCAAGGGCACACCAACACAGGGATGCAGTAGAGGGGCAACTAAACCCCCAGCATGGCGCCATGGAAACTGTGTACACATGGCCAGCAGTCTTCCATGGCACAGGAGTGCCAGCCACCCTGTGCAGGCACTGTGGACCTGTACACCACCAGCATTTGCCTGGAGTACAAGTCACAGACAGTGGTGCACATCCCCTGCAACACACACAAGCCACAGCATGGAGGTGGGACAACAACAGCAGAGGCCACAGTGTCACCTGAGGCAGACATGCACCACACCAGTGACAGGAGGCAACCCAGCATTGTGACGGGTACAGTGGCTGCCCTGCATGGACAGCCACCACTGACATGCCAGCAGACCGTGCAGGTCACAGACATGCAAGGGTGTCAGCTGCACAGGCCATGGATGGGCTGACAGGTGCACCATGGACACAGAGCATGCACCATGGACCACTGCACACAGTCATCCAGTGCACAGGGAACAACACACACACCACAGACAGTGACTGATAGCTACTCCCACACCATAGTCACTTCCCCACTGACACACACACATACCCATGACTGCACCACCCCTGACGCCATGCACACCACTGCAGCTGAGCACCTATAGCCTGCTGCAAATCAGAGACCACCACAGTAGTCATATCAAAAGAATTGTATTCAAAAACATCCAACAAAACTATGTACAATTATTTACAAATGTGTGGGGGTGCCACAAACAAGGTGGGGGTGGATAAGGGGCAGGGGTGAACAAATGGTACAGGAAAGGAGGGGTGTGAGGGTGGGTCCAGGGGGGTAGGGGAAATCAGGGGCAGTTTGATGATCAGTGGGATCCCCGCTCCCTGCTCCGGCTGCTCCTCCTTCCATGCCGCCGCTTCACCCCCAGCCGCTCAATCCTCTGCAGGATGTCCAGCGACTCCCTGGCCACAGTAAGGATTTCCTGCAGCTCCTCCTGTATCATGCACAGCTGCCAGACACCTAGGACAAGGGAGCAGAGTCAATAGGTGTGAATGCACAGCCCCATACAGCCCACCCATGGCATACGGCCATGGGACATGCCTCTGTGATAGTGTGTGACCACCCAGAGTGATCGTGTCCACAAGACCTGCCCACCCAGGTGTACACAGCCATGCGGACTGCTGCACACACCCACCAGCCAAGTCCTGCACAGCTCCAACATGGCTGTTTAGTGACAAGGCTATGTGGTGTGAAGGCAGTGGCACAGCCATGTACCCAGTGCACGCATGGACCGCCATTGATGCACTCCCAGACATGCAGTGCCACTGGACAGTGCTGACTGTAACAAGTTGCATGCATGGCAGTGGTGTCAATGGATGGTGGCCATGCCCCGCTGCCTGCCCTGTTACACAGCATGCAATAGTAATCATGGAGGTAAGGCACTCACCATCATCAGGCTGGTCCCTCTGCCGCTGTGGACCTTCGCCCCTCCTGTTGTTCCGGTCCTCCAGCTGGTGTCTCCGCTCCCTCACCAGCTGTCTCTCTTCTGGCCCTAAGGTGCAAACATGGAGAAAGGAACATCAGCACAATCCTGTAGCAAAGTCCCCTGCCCCCATGTGTGCAATCCCACACAGCCACACCCACCCACCCCACACCCTGATAACACCATGACAGCTAACACTGGATGGTCCCACCCCATGTTCTGGACACATGCAACTGTGATACCCATATGGAAGATAAAAGTGTATGGACATTACACCTACCTGGCCGTGGCACTGTGCCCCTCCTGGCACATGCTCGCAGGCGGGCAAGTAGGTCTGGGTTCCTCTGCCTCAGGTCCCCATACCTGTGGCGGCACTTCTCCGCCATCTGCCCCATTTCTGTGGCCTCCTCCAGGGCATCGGCCACCTCCTGCCACACCTGGCTCCTGGACCTGTCCAGGGGTGCCTCCCCAAACAGTGGGCCAAAAAGTGGCTCAACAATGGCAACCAGGTTTGCCATTTCAATCTGGCTCCACTGGGCAGCTCTCCTCCGCACCATCTCTCTTGCTTAGTAGGGTCAAAATAGCACTCTGCAGCATGGTTCCATCACATGCAGATGCTGCGAGGTACAGCGCTGCCATTCCCTATTGCACTGTCACCGAACAGCGTGAAAGTGGTGCACCCATGCCTGACGCATGGCACCTAGAGGGCAAAGGTTGGGCACAGGGTCAAGGGTCTCTGGCGCACGGACAGGCACAGCGCGATTGGAACCCAATGTGTGTAGTGCGATTGGGTGCCTGTGTGCTACCTCCAGTAGCGGCCTACCGCGCTGTTACCCCACTGTGCCTATGATGCCCCAGTGCCACAGTGCCATATAGGTGAACATCGCTGTAGAACCACTGGCACAATGGTGGCCATGCCCTGCAGTGCCTCCTGTGTACAGCACGTCAGCAGCGCGGCAGGCGCCTGCGTCATCAACCCGGGCATGCTCAGTTAGGTGTGTACTGTGCATGTCACAGAACTGTACCCTTGGCTCAGCATGTTCAACACAATTGCACAAAGCGCAAAAGCGCGATATTCAGACGTCATATGCAAATCACCTAATCAGCCATTCAATGGCGCAGCAGTGCAATTTGCATCCACTTAAAGTTGCGCCTCGCCTCATTTGCATGGGTTGCGCTATAAAAGTGCGACATTGGGCTGCATTGGCCATAGTCGGTACTGCAGTCTATTGGTAAGTTGCATGCTGTTTGGGAGTGTGGACTGTGGATTTTGGGACATGCATGGGATTGCACAGTCACAGGTAACAACTTTCATTCTCACAGGCTGAATCATGACCGAGTGAGTTGTGGGAGAAGAGGAACAGAGTTGTGGGAGGAGGAGGAGGCCAAATTTCACCAAGGCCGAGACAGATACCCTGTTTGAGGCCTACCTGGACCAGGAGCCGCTTCTCAGTGGATGCCAGGGAACACCACAGGCCCATGCTGCTGCATGGGAGGAGGTGACGCATGCTGTGAACCTGCATGGCAGCCACCAGCACTCTGTGCAGGAGTGCAAAAAGAAGAAGGGCACAGACAGGAGGAGGATTAAGGAGACAGTGGCTGCCATCAGGGCAGCACGATCTGCAACAGGTGGGGAACAGTCGGAGGTGCTACGCCTGACCCCACAGGAGGAGAGAGTTGCTGGCAGCATGCAGTGTTGTGCCATTGAGGGTGTTCCGGGTGGTGGCTTCCAGATGGGTGGTAGCCCGTCACTGCATGGTAGGTCATGGTCTGTCTATTAGGGGGCAGGGTAGGTCACATGCAGTAACGCAACTTTGTTTTCCCTTACAGATCCTGAGTGTCTGCATGGGTCAGCGGTGGTGGGTCTCTCCACTCAAGCCAGTCAGATGGAGATGTAGGAGGGCCCATCCACCTCCACAGAAATACGCGGCTCAGTGCGACAGTGGGCCCGCCTGGGTGTCCAGACTGATGTTGTTGGAACAGGTGCGGAGGAGGCCCTGCCTGTGTCCCAGCATGCCAGCGTCCACGGATGCCAGCATGCTGTGACTCGGGCTGGTGCCAGGTCCATCACCGATGATGATGTCGTTAACATCATGGGCAGTGACACGTGTGTGCCACAGGATGGCCACACAGCAGGTAACATTGCGGCCATGGCTGTGGGTGGTGCCGTCATGGAGGCCTGTGTGTCATCACAGTCCCAGCCTGTGCCTGTCAGCACCGATGGGGCAGCAGTGGTGTGTGTGTACAGGACAGTGGGACTGTTGCAGCCACTGTGACAGCGCCAGTGAGCTCTGGGGAACGGCAGCTGGAGGGGCAGCATCAGCAGTCGGCCAATGGGCTTGGGGGTACAGTGTCAGGGGGCGGAGTCAGTGCACCACCTGTGGACATGCCCAGGCCTGGTCCTGGTGTGCAGCACCCACCCTTAAGGGGTGCTGAGCATCAGGGCTGCGCACACCCTGAGGGACAGGATGCCGAGCAGGCAGATGACCTCTTGGATAAGTACACCCGCATACTGCAAGCATCAGTCAACCGGCAGATGCGGCTTGTGACGTCGGTGGATGCACTGCATGCGGCTCTGGAGCGGACAGAGGAGCGTTGCAGCAGAGACACCGCTCTGCTCCTGGCAGGGATGGACTGGTTGTGGGAGGATGTGACCGCTGCCATTGACAGGCAGACACAGGCATTCACTGCTGTCATGGCCACAATGGGCACACAGTTATTTGCCCATGCATCGCAGACACCACGCAGTGCACTGTCCACCCCCCATTCCCATCATCGTGTGACACCATCCTTGTCGACTCTGGGTTCAGCTGTGGGCATCCCAAGCATGCCTGGCGCAGGCATGTTTGGTGTGCTGCAGAACCCTGCATGAGCACGGTTGCATTCATGCAGTGGAACCCCTGGGGGACCATCGGTGCCAACCCATGAGGCCAGTGGTCAGCCTGTCAGTGTTGGCGGATCTCGGCGGGGCCAGCCACGCATCCGTGGTGGCCGGGGCACTATGGCGCATGACTGACCTGTCTCCCAACATGGCTACTGTCTGATGCTGCCCTGTGTGCATTGTGTCATTTAGCGGGCAATGCACGGGTGGGTACCCGGCCCTGCATGCAGACACACAGTCCATCTGCACACCCTCCCAGCTGCTGTCTGCAGTTGCATGTGCATGATGATGCCTGCATTGCGCTGTACACCAATGTGCAATGGTGCTCAGCATCTGACACATGCACAATGACAGGCAGTGGGCGTGGTGGTCTGTGGACATGTGTGTGGCTAGGGGTGGCATTCTGGGTCGGTGTGCCTCCTAACCTTTGTGCCTGTCTGGTGCGTTTTGTGTGTGTATGTGTGTGTGTGTGTGTGTCTGTCCACGTGCCATGTTAGACCTCACCCATCCCTGGTGGTGTGTGTGGTTCTATACCCGGCCACTTCCCTTGACGGCATGCACCCCTGGTGTGTGTCCATGCATGTTTGTGGGTTGGGCCGTTGCCACTGGTGGTTGCACATGACCCCATGACTTACCTGGGTTGGCTGAAGTCCTCCTCCGTGATGGTGTCCCGGTGCAGCTATGCCAGCCGGAGCAGTCGGGGGTTCCGTCACCCAAGGGGGGGCTGCCCATCACCATTGTCACCGGCGTCCTCATCATCCCCATCGCTGTCCCCCTCTTCGACCTGTATGGCTATCCCACATTCATTGGCCATGTTGTGCAGGATGCAACAGGCCAGGAATAGCCCACAGGCCTTTGAGGGGCTGTACTGTAGGGCACCACCTGAGGTGTCCAGGCAACGGAAATGTGCCTTCAGCATCCCGAACACCCACTCAATGACATTACATGTGGTGGCGTCTGCCTCATTGTAGCGTTGCTGCGATGGGGTCACGGGCCACCGGTAGGGTGTGAGCAGCCAGGGACGGAGTGGGTATCCACTGTCACCTGTGTGTAGAGGGTGGAGGTTAGTTTGGTGATCAGCATCGCCCTGCCCCAGGCCATATAGGCCACTACCCATGTCACCTCTGACTATGCCCCCCCAGGCCCTATGATTGTCCATGTGGTTTGCATACTCACCCACTAGGTGGCCAGTGGAGATATCCCCACTCTCGAATCTGTGGCACAGTGCCGACTGGTGCCAGATGAGGCATCGTGTGCTCCCCAGGGTGCATGGCACAGACATTGATTATGCACCCTGGCACGCACACCACCTGGCAGTTGATGCTAGCATAGCCCATGCGATTTATATATGCATTCCCTGGGGCCAGGTGGTGCGGATGGCCACATGGGTGCAGTCTATTGCCCCTAGCACACCAGGCATAGTGTACCCTGTGGAACTCCTGTATGTTTGCTGTGTGCTCCGCCGGTGTGCTGGGTAAATGGATGTACTCCACAGCATGTGGCAGCAGTGCGCTGAGGAATTGGGTGAGGTGGCATGACGCGGCCAACTGGGTTATGCCTGTGGTGTCCCCAGTTGGTCTCTGGAAGGTACCCGTGGCGAGCAAGCACATGCAAGCTGTCACTTTCATCTCCACTGACAGAGCATGGCTCCATGGTGTGGGTGCCTGCATCACATCACTGCACAGCTCACATAGCCGCCTCAGAATTGCCCAATTCAGGTGGTACTGGCCCATGATCTCTGTATCACTATACAGCTCGAAGCTGGTGTGGGATCGGTACTGCCTGTTGGGGGCATACCGCCAACGGGCTCTTCCATGGCAGCGCCCCCCTGCTGCCCGCCTTCTCACCCCCTCATTACTGCCTCCATCTGGATGGTGGCACTGGCCATGTCCCTGGCTTGTGTTCACCCCCCCGGCAGCTGTTTCTGTGTCCCCCCCCGCTGTCCTGGCTGCTACTTCCCCTGCACTGGGAACACCTGACTGTGCTGGCCTCACTGCTATGTGGCAAATACTTCCTCCTTCTGCACTGTGGCTCCCCACACCTTCCCCTGAGCCTGTGGGTTCCAGGTGCCCTTTCCCTGGCCTGCTCTGTGTGTCCCTCCTGCCCAGTTTCTCTGGCTAGAGTTCAGACTCATGCGCCTTCCCTGTAGCATTCTTGCGCCTCTCCCTTGCTCCTTTTTATTTTGGCTCATTTCCGCTATGGTGCAACCTCTGCTTGCTCCCCTATTGCGCATGGTGCATGTTGTTGAATATCGCACTGCACCATTTATGCATGGTTCCTCCCCCTTCAGTTGCGCATACATTCATTATTATTGCGCTGTTGCTCAGTGTGATTTGGGGGGCGCAACTGCCTCCCGCTGAATATCACAGAATGGCGCATTTTCGGACTTGCGCTGGTGCAACCCTATTGCGCATGGCACAACTCTTTTGAATATCTGGACCCATGTTTCATACTTATGGGTGGGCCCCAGGGTGGCTGATGGGTACTGACATATTGAGTTACGTGTGACTTGGCCCACCTGTGACTGTGTAGTGCTTGATCCTGGAGACCATGTGTTTCACATGTACAGATGGGCTAGCGGGTGGCTGGCTGGTACTGACATACTGACTTATGTGGTACTTGGCCTACCTATGACTGTGAAATGCTTGATCCTGGGTACCACATGTGTAGTACTTATGGGTGGGTCTGGGTTGACTGATGGGTACTGACATTTTGACTTACATGGGACTTGGCAGACATGTGACTGCGAGATGCTTGGTCCTGAACAGTAGGTGTTCCACACTTATAAGTGTGCCAGGCATTGACAGACAGGAAATGACAAACAAACTGGAATGCTAACTGTCCCAGCAGTTACTACAGCTATGGTAAGTCATGTCGTACATAGTGACCACTTTCAGGATTCCAGAATGAGACAGATCAGCACTGTCTCACCAAGCAGACTCATGGACAGCATACCATGTTTACTGAAAGAATGATACTTCTCCAGCACGGGTGAATATATGCAATTACCCAATACTTTGGTGTTTCTTTGATCTGACAGTCCTATTCATTGCTTTACATCCTGTTATGTTGCTTGAAAAGGATTATCAATGACTTGGAGTTTTTCTAACTCTTAGCAGAGGAGTTGCTCACTGATGCAATGCTATGTGTGTGACACTGATATGAACATACATAAATTGCCAGCAGCAAAAGGCTACCATAGTCTATCTATGCTGCTCGTGAATGCAGCTAGCTCCCTATTCTATATATAGGTGTCAGCGTGGCTCAGTTGGTAGCACATCCGCCTCTGGACCAGAAGGTCGTGGGTTCTCGTCCCACACCGGGATTGGACTTGCACCTAAAAATTGCTGGCATCCGAGTGCAGTATTGGGGGGTGCTGTACTGCTGGGGTGTGCCGTCCTTCGGATGAGATGTTAAACTGAGGTCCCTTCTACCCATCCTGGTGTTGTCCTGGTGGGTGTCCAGGTGGAAGTAAAAGAACCCAGGGCACTCTTCGCAAAGAGTAGGGAACATTCCCGGTGTCCTGGCCAACATTCCCCTTCCCATAAAACCGGTTCATGCAATTATCCAGGCTGTGTGTGGGTGATGATGTGCGATATGGCCGCCACCACACATTCAGTCACTTCACTACCAGTCTAGCATTGCTTGTAAAGTGCTTTGGATGTATGAAAAGCGCTATATAAATGCTGATTCTTCTTCTTCTATTCAGCAGCTGGCCCACCCCCCTTACCTCCCTTTACCCTCCCCTTTGCCCTGTCCCACCCCTTCTTGGAGCATTCCACTGTGGTACATGCCACCACTTCAGCTGATAGTGCATTCCACTTTGCCATCACCCTTCTCTGTAAAGAAATGCCTCCTCACCTCCCTCCTGAACCTACCCCCTCCAATCTCATGTCATGGCCCCTAGTGTCTCTCCCCACCCTCCTCCTGAGCAGACCCTCTGTGTCTGTGTTGATTATCCTTTTCATGTATTTGAAGGTCTCAATCATATCCCCCCGTCCCTCCTCTACTCCAGTGTGTACATGTATAACTCTCTTAGTCTGACCTCATATGGCAATTTCCCAAGGCCCTGGATCATCTTCATTGCCCTACACTGCACCCCCTCCAGCAGCCTATGTCCTTTTATTGGTACGGGCACCAATACTGCATGCAGTATTCCAGGTGGAGTCTAAGCAACAATCTGTATAATGGTAGAATAACCTCCCTTCTTATCGAGGTAATTCCCCTTACATGCACCCCAGCATTTTGTTGCCATTGCTGTTGCCTTTCTGCATTGTGCAGAATTGTTCATTGCTCCTGTAATGAGCACCCCCAGAGCCTTCTTCTCTTCTGTTACTTCCAGCTGCATTCACCTCAGATGGTAGCTTCTCTTTGGATTTTTTGTTCCAGAGTGCATCACCTTGCATTTTATTGCATTGAACCCAAGCTGCCATCTGTCAGACCATGCCTCCAGCCTTGCCAGATCCTCCTGTAGCCCCTGCCACCCCTCCTAGTCATCCACCATCACGCCCATCTTGGTGTCATCCACAAGTAGGCTGATTTTGCTGCTGATGCTCTCTGAGATGTCTGCAATAAATATGCCAAACAGCACTGGGCCCAGCACAAACCCTGTGGAACACCACTTGTCACAGGCTTAGGGAATGAATATTCCCCACCTATCACCACCCTCTGCTGCCTGTCTTTTAGCCAGTTCTCCACCCACCTACCAGTTTTGCTTCCACCCCTGTGACCTGTAGATTGATTCCAAGTCTCCCCTGTGGTACTGAATCAAAGGCCTTACTGAAGTCTTGGCACAGGACATCCACAGCACGGCCCCTGTCAATTTGCCTTGTCACCCAGTCATAGTATTCCACCAGGTTGGTCTGGCATGACCTGCCCTTGATGAAGCCATGCTGCCTCCCATCCCACACCCTGTGCACCTCCAGTAGTGCCACTAGCCTATCCTTTAGGATGGTCTCCATTAGCTTCCCCACTATGGACGTTAGACCTACTGGCCTATAGTTCCCTGGTTCATCCTTGGGTCCACTCTTGTGGAGTGGAACCATGTGTGCCAGTCTCCAGTCCTATGGTGTGCATCCTGTGTCTAGAGATGAATTAAATAAGTCTGCCAAGGGTCCTGCCAGGACCTCTGCAGCTCCTTCAGCACTCTCGGATGTACTCCATCTGGTCCCAGAGCCTTGTCTACTCTCAATGCCCTTAACCCCTCCAGCACACTCCCCACTGTGATTCCTCCGTCCATCACCCCCCCCATCTGTTTCTATCTTCCCTCCTACTGTGGGTAGCTCCCGTTCCTTTTCTTTAATAAAGAGTGAAAAGAAGTAGTCATTGAGCACTTCTGCCTTTTCATCCCCTTCTTCCACCCATCCCGCCCTTCTTCTTAATTCTTACAATTTGGCCTTTACAGCTTCTTTTCTCCCTGATGTACCTAAAGAAGTCTTTCTCCCCTTTATTATGCCCTGTGCCAGTCTGAGTTCCCTTGCTGCCTTGGCTGCCCTTACCACCCTGTTCACTTCTTTCCCTTCTTTCAGGTATTCCTTCCTATCCTCCTCCCTCCCCTATTTTATGTATCTCCTATAAGCTGCCCTTTTCTTCCTCACCCTGCCTAGCACCCCTTTACGTATCCAGCTGTGTTTCTTCCCCCTAGCCTTCTTAGTCTGGGCCCTGTTGCAAGTTTATGTTGCCTCCACTATCCCCTGTCTTATCAGTTCCCACCTTTGTTGTGTATCCATACACAGTTTAATTTTGCACAGGAATCTCTGTACCACTTCCCTCATCATCTAAAAGTTGTCATTCCTGAAATCCAGCACCCTTGTGCCAGATGCTATACTCTCTTTAGCCATCTGTAACTGGAACCATACTGTCCGGTGATCACCCCCCAGTGGTTCCTCAACCCTCACATCCCTCACCCACTCCCCGTTTGTCAGTACAAGGTTAGGGGTGTTCCTTTCCCTAGTTGGTTCCTTGACCAACTGTACTAGAAAGCTTTTCTGGAAGGCATCCAGCATTATCTGCTCCCTTCTGCTCTTTGTGGTAGGTGTGTCCAACTCCACCCCCAGCAGGTTGTAGTCCCCAAATATCACCACCCCCCTTTCCTGCAGTTACTCATGATCTGTTCTGCCAGTATCATGTCCATCCCTTCAATTTGAGAGGGTGACCTGTACACCACCCCCAGTCTTCATGATCTATTTTTGGGATCTTGTAGTTGCACCCACAGTGTTTCTGTATTTCTCTCATCTCCCTCCTCCCTTACACACTTTAATTCCTTCTTTATATACAATGCCACCCCCCCTTGCCCTTCCTCTTATCCCTATCCTTCTGGTGTAATCTGTATCCTGGAACCATCATGTCCCAGTCGTGGCTTTGGGTGGCCCTTGTCTCAGTTATAGCTGCCATGTCCATGCTCCCCTCTCCAAGAGAACATGTAATTCCACCCCTTATTCCCCAGACTCCTATCATTTAGCATTACCACCCTCCAACCTTTGTCTCTACCCTCCCCCCACCTCTCTCCCCTTATGTCCATTCCCTTAGTAGTTGGCTTCCTTCTTACCTTGCTATTATGGGGGGTAAGCCCATTTGGTTTCACATTACTAGACCTCTGAACACCACTATCCCTCCTGCTAACCACCTCTCCTAATTTAAATGCTCCTCAATGTGCTCCCCTATCCTTGCCTTCAGTACATGTTTTCCTTCTTCATTGATAGTGATGTGCCTCACCTGGTAGGGTACCAAAGGTTGCGGTATCATGACATGGCGTGCCATGCTGGTAATACACATGGTGTCTACTGAATTATGCCGAGAAGTGTGTACATTTGGGAAAACCAGAACTGTGGAGAACAAGTATAATGCAATGCACTACTTAATTACATGAAGCATAACAGCAGGAGACAACCGCAGAAATTAGTATTTCCTTGTGTGACACAGTAATGTGACAAACCCAGATTGACATGCAATACAGAAAAAGGTTGTGTGACTGTTACATGAACCTGGTCCAGTAACAAAGGAATGTACAGACTCTTAAGATCTTTCAACTGTATAACCAGAAAAAAGGGGTGGCAGAAATGTGAAGACCACCTTTTTTGTTGCCGTGCAGGACACCTGACTGCCATACAGTCCACAGGAGCAAATTATAGTTTGTTCCTTACAGAACTGTGGATGGAATGTATTGTACATTTGCTATGTGGGGCCACGATCTTTATCCATTCCAGTTCCCTATTTGAAGACACGTCACCACACCTCGAGTTTAGTGATGTCATAAATGGGGTAGCACATGGCAATCATCCATTAACTTGTATTGGCACCCATTTTACTATACTTTGCTCAACATCTTCTGTTTACCTTGTTCAAGTGACAAGGTCCTTGTCCACTTAGTTGCAGACTTGATGTGATGACATCCGCACTGCCAAATGTTTAGCACAGTTACTCAAGCAGAGACCGCACACAAGTCTGTGGAGTGTTCAGCAACACACTCCATAGTAGTACGTGGCAGAACTTCAAAGCGCTTTGGTGTGTATTGAAATTGGGACATGGAAGGGAATGTAATTTCGGCTCCACAGAGCAAATGTACAACACCTTACATCCCAATATCTTGGTAAATTACAATGATACTGTTTCCTCCCGTGGACTTTAGAGCACTTAAGTCACCTGCCATGTTTCTGTGGTACAATGTATAAAACATCACATAAGGGGGTGGTCCACTTTTTTAATATTTGTACAGGTGAGTCACATGACCTAGCCTTGTGTCAGTGCTATCCACTTTCAAACAGATGTATACAGTTAAAGAAAGTACAGATCTTACTCTGACGGTATCTCTTGCAGCAGGCCATCACTGGTAGGACTAAGCCATAAGGCACCAGGACCACACAAAAAACCTTTCTAGCTAGCATTGTACCAGAGGGGGCCTCCCACCTCCAGTGACAGCGACTGACATCAGCCTATCCTATATAAGGTGGGCAGCCCCTATGCCCTCCCCAGTTCATTCCTGCTGTCGACCAATGCACATCGGACCACAGACTCTACCACAGCTACAGTCGACCACCATTTTCCATCATTTACCATGCTTTCTTATTTTCTTGTTTATTTAGTTAAACATCAAATTTTTTCGGTGTTCTTTTCTCATGTTTATGTGTTCTCAACCATCCTCTTCTTCTGACCACTCCAATAAGTGTGCCTGCAGCAATCAAATCCCTGATGAGGACAGCCACTCTGCTTGCCTCTTCTGCCTAGGCCCAGACCACGATATGCAAGCCTGCGATGTCTGCCAGGAGTTATCTCCCCCAGCTGAAAGTCACCCAGATGGAATGGGGTCTGCAGGCCTGTAGCTTCTCCACCTTCTAGGCATAGTCCTTGGGCTTGTCCTCATTCAAAGTCCAAAGGACAAATGTATGTGACACTTCAGTTGATCACACACCTTCACAGTATTTCTTACAGTTCTATATACAACTGTACTTAGCAGTATGACAGTGACATATTGCTGTGACTGAACAACATGAAGATTATGAGCATGTGTCTCTTATTTTGTACCTTTGTGGTTTAACATCAACCATTCTTTCTCAATAGCAACACTACACTGTTATGTGTGCACTGTCATCTTACGTCTGTATTGTATAAATGTAAATATGCCGTATGATTGCATACTACCATATAATACTATACTGTTAATCGTGTTAAACACTGTTATTGCTATCTGTTACATTTCATGTATTAAGCTATTAAAAATATGTAGCTGTTTACCACACTGTTTCTTTAGCAACTATCGTATACAGTCACTTGTATGAATAGCCTATTTTACTTACATATTTTGCAACAGTTCCAGAATTTGTACTGACTTTAATATCAGTAGTATTCATAGGAATTTATATTACGCTGATTAACCTTCGATTTTGAAAACCACCTACCATATTTGCAATGTTAAAATGGTCTGTCTACTATTCATAGTACTAGATAATACTGTTACATATTATTTGCTTCTATGTTTGACTATTGTTACTCACATAGTGACTTGGTTATGCTGGCATTTTAGTTAACTGTTTCCTTGTAAGTTAAAATTACGTACATTTTGCCATAGTACTTTATAGTGGCATAACAGTTTATTTTATGTGTTACAACATATGATTAATACATATACACATATGTATACTATTGTAAATCAGACACTTGTGCTAATAACAACTGATTTACATGTTCCTGATAATATTTCTCAATCACCTCAATTGAGAGGTCTGGTGGGAATTTTCCAAATGCATCTATGTATCTGTATCTCTTGACATATATCTATGTGTATATTTATAAACATGTATACATACATATATATATATATATATAATACATCTTTATTTATATGGCACCTTTCTATAACCAAGGCGCCTAACAACAGTTGCACCACAATAATCATAAAATTAATCATTGTAAATATTTAAAAAAAAAATATTATAAATAAAACCAGCTTATCAATCAGTCACCAAATGCTTTCTTTCACAAACAGGTTTTAAGGGCCTGTCTGAATCCTTCCACGGTCACGCACTCCCATAGCTGACGGGATAGAGAATTCCAGAGGGTAGAGACCACATGCAAAAATGCCTGTGCCCCAGAAGATTTTAAACAAACCCTTGGAATCTCTAGCAACCCCTCGTCAGCCAAGCGGAACGATCGCCCATGGGTGCAAGGGACCAGAAGCTCTTTCAGGTAGTCCAGGCCCTGTCCATATAGGGCTTTATAAGTCAGAAGTCCTTCTCTGAAGGTGATTCATCATTGTACTGGCAGCCAGTTTAGTTCATGCAGCACCGGAGAAATATGACAGGACCAGGAGATTCACATCAGTAACTGGGCCGCAGCATTCTGCACCAGCTGCAAGCGGTTGATATCTACCCCAGGTAGCCCTAGGTAAAGGGAATTGCAATAATCCAGGCACAAGGACACAAAGGTATGGACCAACGTGAGAGGATCACCAGATGGAACAAGTTGCTTAACCCTGGAGATATTTCTCAGATGGTAGAAAGAGGATTTGATGACTGCCGACACCTGTGAACGTAGTGTCAGCCCTTCATCAAAAATTACTCCCAGGTTTCACACCTGTTCAGAGGTTGGGAGTGATAAGCCCCCAAGAAACAGTCCCAAGGGCGAACCTACCCCTACCCCCCTATTCGGTACCCAGGGTCCACTACCTGCACCTTGTTTTTTTTCCGAGTTCAACCTCAGTCAGCTCAAATTCATCCGGTCCTGGATTTCAGTGAGGCAGTTATTAAATACCGAGAGAGCTTTATCAAGGACAGGTAAAAGAAAGGTAGAGCTGGGTATCATCAGAATAGCAGTGAAACCTCAGCCCATACCTTCTTACAATGTCTCTGAGGGGCAGCATATACACTGCGAACAACATGGTGGACAATACCAATCCCTGAGGAACCCCACATGACAGAGAAACTGGGTCAGAGGAAAAAATCTCTGACACCACCCTCTGAGTTCTTCCAGTGAGGAAAGATGTAAATCACCTGAGGACTGTATCCAACAGGCCACAGATGAACGTCAGGCAATCGAGTAGAACCCCATGGTCCACAGTGTCAAATGCTGATGAGAGATCTAGAAGAACCAAGATGGAGTGGTTTTTCTGATCTCTTGCCATTAGGAGATAATCGAACATCTGAACTAGAGCCGTTTCATTACTGTGCCTCTTTCAGAAACCGGATTGGAGAGGTTCATAGATGTCATGGATGGTCAAATGGTTCTCCAGTTGTATAGCCACTACTTTCTCAATCACCTTCCCTATAAAGGTCTGTAGTTTGCATCGCAGTCTGGGTCCAAAGAAACTTTCTTCAAGAGGGGTGTTACCACTGCCTCCTTCTGGGAGCAGGGAAACTCATCTGTTTCCAAGGAGCACCAGACAATCCATGCAAGGACTGGATGAACGTTGTCACCACAACCCATAATCAGGGTGGTTGGTCCTGGGTCCAAACTACAGCACGTAGGGCACATACCCTTGACAATCCTCATGACATCCATGAACTCCAGGTGGTTAAAAGAACTCCAGGAAAATTGAGGAGCAGCATCAAAGCACAAATCCAAAGAAACACCCATAGAATGTGCTGGTTGGAGCTCAGCCCTAATGTCGGCCACCTTATTTGCAAAGAATCGAGAAAGCTCATCACACTCCACTTGCGAAAAGGCTTTTCGGACCTGTAGACAGGCTGGGTTGCACAGCCTGTCCACGGTATGAAAAAGCTGAGCTGGTCGATTCTGAGTGACTGCAATCTCCCTGGACAGGAATTCTGCCTTCTTATGGGTGATTGTGGATTAACAGGCTTAGTAATGGTTCATCAGTCTAAGGTGGTCGGCATCCTGGGCAGATTTCTGCCAGCAATGCTCTAACCTTCATCCTAATCACCACATCTCCCTCAAAGTCCTATCAAACCAAGGGGATCGAGGGCGATGGGAGAGAGGATGAACTCGGACAGGAGCAATGATATCCAGGGCTACAGAAATGTCCGTATTATGGGCCATCACTAAGGCTTCTGGGTCATTGTCTGCCACTGGAAGCACCAATAGGACAAGCACCGCCACCAGACTTTCAGAGCTTTCATCTCATAAAGGGCAGTATTTGACCATCTCTACAGGGGTAGGCCTGTGAAGGGGGATGCAAAAACTGAACCCCATGGTGTAGTGATCAGACCATTCAAATGGTTCCACCCCCAAGTCTGAGGCTTCGATCCCCAGGAGGAAGACTAAGTCAAGAGAGTGACCATGTTTATGGGTAGCAGCGGTAACAACATGTGTAAGACTCAGAGATGTCATCAACTGGAGGAAGTGCTGTCCAAAGTGTGAGGGTTCATCATCAACCTAGGCATTAAAGTCACCCAGGACCATCAGCCTTGGTGACTCAAATCCCTGGTCGATCACAAAGTCTGCCACTTCCTGAAGTAACCGCTTCTCATCCCCAGATGGAAGATAGATGAGAGCAATCCTACAACCTACACCTGCTACCACAGTACACTCAAATGACTCAGTCTGCTCAACTGGTTCACTCATGAGGCCCAGTTCAGTCTTGAAACAGACCACAACCCCCCCCCCATGATCCAATCTCAAGCGGTGGATCACCGAGTACCTGGATGGAGTTGCAGCCTCCAATATAGGGCCAGAGTTCTCATCCAGCAGGGTCTCGGTCATACAAGCCAGGTCCACTGTTCCCATAAGAGCTGCAATAACTGCAGTCTTGTTTTTAATGGACCTGACATTGCATAACACTGCTCAAGTTGGATGAACTTCCAGAGCCACCCAAATGACCTGCCCACCAAAACTGTAGGTGTCCTTGGGTATGGAAAACAGATATGGAGGGCCATGATCTGGGTTTCATTTCACCCCAGAGCATCTTCTGGATCTTACAACCCCAATGCGGTGGCCCCGCTCATTCACCCTCTGCCGTTGACACCCCCTCCCCCCCCGACGTGCAATACCCAGTGTTCTACAGTGCTGGTAGGTTGTAAACTGCAAGGGGGAGATGACGGGACAGAGGGTGTGAAGGGCAGAAGATGAATAGCGCACGACCATGGGGGCAGGCCTCCAGCACATTCTAGTGACCACAATAAAGCTACACTAGTCAGCAGAATAGGAAATAAAAAAGAACAAAACAAAGATAAAACAAAAAACCAAAAATAAATTAACAATATCTAAGTAAAATATAAATATAAAACCCTCAACTCTCACTTGGGGGGGATAAAACACAATCAAAACCAAATTAACCAAAATAGAAAATAAACTTCCAACAAAACAAAATCAGCCCAATCTCAAGCTATATAATAAAGTGAATAATTAAATAAGTGAAATATAACCATCATACAGCCCAGGCCACTCTCAGCATTGGTATAATATGATATTGACCAATGTCCAATATTTAAATGAAAATTCAGTCTGAAAAGGAAAAGAAAAATTCACATGGACAAAATTCCAGAAGGCTCCATTGCCCAAGAGCCACAGTTAGTGCTCTCAAACCCTTTGAGCTCTCATCACCAGGGAATAGACTTACAGTAACTAAAATGTATGCACCCGGGAGCTCACACCTCCAGGGAACCACAATGACCCTGTTCAGATTTTCTCATGGGCTCTTACCTCCACTTGGAAACCAACAAAGATCCAGAATAATACAATAAACTCAAGTCCTGGAAAACAGCTTAAAGTCACAACTCTGCAATCGAAAACAGGTAACTCACTTCATTCCCCCTAATAAATGTGCTTCTCTCAGATCACTCTTCACATTATCATGGTCTGCATGAACTGAGGGAAATGAGCTAGGGTGCCAAAGAAAGTATCAATCCACTTCAACATGCCACCAAGTTCTCCATTCAGGCTGGTATCGAGGGCTGAACTGCACTCCAGGCACTTAACATGACGAAATCCAAGCTGATGATTCCAACAGTACTGGAAGAGTCCCACCCAGGCCCCTGAACTTCTTCCCAAACCCGCTCACCACTACGGCTGCTTGCCAGCCACTGTGCGGTAGAGCAAAAGTGCCACAGAAGCAGCCACCCAATGGCAGCCACACTAAGGCACACCACTGGGTCAGTGCCGGGACCAGGAAGGAACTCCTCCCCACATTCCACCAGCATCTGCTACAGGGCCAAGTCAGTGCTTCATTCCTTGATGTTCAATGGCAGTCCAGCCACCCAGATCAGCTCATTCCTCACTCCATCACCCAGACTCCACACCTCGCTCACAATGGTCCCCTCAGAAGCCAGTTTCCAAACTCTCCAAGTGGCACCTAGTTCCGATTGCAGGTTGTAGGTATCAAAAAGTGCAATGATTTAAGTTTTGCTATATGCAGTCACAGATGTTCGTAAAAGCGTCCGCTACACTCTTCAGTCCTAGACATCAACCAAGCATAAACAGAACTAAAACAGCGAGGAAAAATACAAAACAAAACAAAATAAAAACAAATAAATAAAAAATAAAACTACTGCACACTTCTAACTTATGGTCAGCCCAGGGCGGCTACCATCTTGAGCTTGATTAAAAGTTATGTTATTATTAATAGAAAATTTTAATTTTTGCTGATGACATTATATATTGATATTGTTGTTCATAAATATATGTGGCATTTGGTTTTTCACCCACCCCAGGAACATTGACACTTTCAGACACATGGTGACAATAGCGTTGTAAAAGTTAACTATATACTAATCAGTGTGTACACATTCATTTGGCATAGAATGATCATGTAGCCTTTACTACTGTTTACATAAACTCATGTTTCACTGGTATGCGTCACACTGTTTAAGCATATGCATACCTTTTACAAAGACTTACATTTTTTTAAATATTGCATTGTGAGACTGACTGTGTCTATCAATTTGGCTTTCAATTTGGCCTTTTTTAAAAGAATAATTTAGTAATAAATCATTTTTGAAGCCTTAACTACCTGTGTTGTGTCTTTACTTATGTATAACATTGCAATGTTGATATTTCTGTTATATTTAGCACACTACAGCACATAATGCAAGTAAAATAGGTTTTGTGTGTTTTACTATTATTATCTACAAATTCACTTTGTTAATGGTCCAAGGTTTCATATTCTATAGCAAATTGTGCTAAATGAAATTACTACCACAATACATGGTATTTACTAAAAAGGAAGGAAAACTCATTCCTAATAACTCTGTGAATACATCAGATGTGCTTGTTAATACAGGACCAACACACTAGTAGGAGACCAATTTGTACACTGTGGGTGGGATATTCAAAAGGGTTGTGCATGGCGCAACAGGGATGCACCATGCACAGCCCTCCAATGCACCCTGGCACGATATTCAAAGGGGCAAGTTGTGTTGTACAACTCCGCGCATCGGTAATGTATACAGCACAAGTGCGGGGGGCATGCATATGCATGTGCAGCACATCCTGATATTCAGCCCGGGATGTGCGGTGCATATGCAGGCACAACCCTGCCTTGTGCCACTCAGGGGAGCACAAAGTTGTGCCCATACAAACAGGGAACAAGTCGGGGACACCCACAGGCGGGCTGCCATATTGCAGGATGCAACACAGCAGCCGCCTGCCATGGGTGGCCACCTGACCTCCCTAAACACTGACCCCCCCAAGCCCCCTGTCCAGGGAGCGTTGTGCCCCCCCATAGCCTGATCATGGTCATATGTAATAATAATCCCTGGTGGTCTAGTGGACCGCTCTCCATAGCTCGAATGCAGGCATATGTATATATAAACCCTGGTGGTCCAGTGGAAGGCTCCCCTTCGCCCAATCATGGACATAAGTGCAATCAACATCCCTGGTGGGCCAGTGGCATCCCCCCATCATGGGCAGACATAGCAGCTGAAGCCCTGGTGGTCCAGTGGATCCCCCTCCTCACCCGCCCACTCAGGTCCCCCACCTCTCAGAACCCCCAGTCGTCCATGGGTGGCAGCACCCCACCCGCATGCCTCCCGGCCGCCTGCCAACTGACAGCATACATTAGGGTCTGTATGCCTATTGGTCCACCGCGTGGACCAATGGGTGCACAGCCCATACTGTACTACACAGACCCGATTTGTGAATGAACGTGTTTATTCATGAATTAGGTCTGTGTAGTACAGTATGAGCTGCACGCCCATTAGTCCATGCAGTGGACCAATAGGTGTACAGATCCTACTGTATGCTGTCAGTCAGCGGGTGGCCGGGAGGTATGCGGGCGGGGTGCTACCGCCCGCCACCGACTGGGCGGGTGCTGGGAGGTGTGGGACCTCAGTGGGCAGGTGGGGAGGGGGGTCAACTGGGACCACCTGGGCTTCAGCTGCTATGTCTGGCCACAATTGGGTGATGGGGGGATCCACTGGCCCACCAGGGATGTTGATTACACTTATGCCCATGATCAGGTGAAGGGGGGCCTTCCACTGGACCACCAGGGTTTATATATACATATGCCCATGATCAGGTGATGGAAGGTGGTCCAGTGGACCACCAGGGAGATCTTTTACATTCGTATGCCTGTGATCGGGTGAATGGGATTGGAAACCGCCAAGGGTCTGCAGGTCCTCTACGGCTGCAGCCTGGCAGGGCGCCAGGTGCAAGTCATCAGTGCACCTCATGCAAATGGGGCCATAATGGCATGTAAATGGTCCCATTTGCACCTTGCATGCATAATGGCCTCATTTGCATACCCAGTGCTGAATATCACAGTTGATACATCTAGCGTGATCGCACTTGTGCTGGCGCATCCCCAGCTCCCCTCCTGCCACTTGCGCTGGTGCAGTGCCACTGCTCCCTGCACAGTGCATGTGCCCTCAGCACCACATTCAATGGTGCTGAGCCATGGTGCAGCACTGTTGAATATTGCATGCTCCATACCCTGGCACAGCTCATTTTCGCTCTGCCCAGGCTTGCTCCCCTGCCTGCCGCAGTCTAAATATCCCACCCAGTATGCAAATAGTGTATAGTGCAGTGTTGTTCTGTTTAGAACTGTAAACCTTTCAGAATGCTGTTGCACTACTGTTCAAAGTTCATGGAATTTAATACTACCCTACTGTGGTAGAAAAGCATTGTAGGACCTCTGGAGACTACATGACTCAGTTTCTTTTTGAAAGCAAAATAACTCACAAAGACATATTTCACACAGTACTAAATACTATTAAAAATACAGAATGAGCAATTCTATTCACAACCACTGTGTTTTTGCCACATCGGGGTTCACATTCCCATGGACCTCTCGAGGTTTGCTCTTGAGGTTACAGGGAATCAGGACCCCTCTGTGGCAGAACACATTTGTTCAACATTGTTGATCATCCAATATTCTCTACATATTGTTTTATCTTTGTTGTTGTCACACTCATTCAATCTAAAAAATGTTACAATTTACTTTTTCCAAAAGAAGCGAAATTAATTGTAAAAAAACTCTGTTCATGCATCAGTTAGGTTTGTTTCACAGTGACAAAAGCGAGGAAATTCAGTTTCAGGGTTTAAAACCCTAACTCTACATTCCCCCCACCCCACCCCCACATACATGCACACACACACACACACACATATATGCAAGTAAGGGAAGGACCAAGGCTACACAAACAATCACAGACAAACATCAGCGGGTAACAGAAATAACATACAACTATCTAAACGTACTACAAGACACATCCATCATCATGGTCCCTCAACTGTATGAGTTCTGCTGCCATCAGAGTGCCTTGGGGGTACAGAGGCATGCTGGGCAGATGTCCAAGGTATGATAATGGAGCAGCAGGCCTCTGCACAGAATAGTGTATTGAGACATGACTTTCTTATGACAGGATAACATTATGATGTATGAACGCACTACTAAGGGTGGTGAAAATGCTGTGTGATATTATCTGTTTATAACCACAGAGGTGGGAGCATGGGGCATGGATGGCCCCATGCTCCCACCAATGTACCCACAGTCAGACCAAGATGGGCATGTGTACATAATGATAGACATACGCCTCTTCACAACAACCTCTGCCCATAACTGAATGCATATATGCAATGCTGAACTGTTTAATGATGTCAGTATAGCTTTCTCTTCATAATAGTACATAGAAACAGTATTTGGTTATTTCAGGGTAACATCAAGAGGCATTAAAATACAACAGAGGGTGGTATAAGTGCTGGCTGATGTTATTTGACCATAACCAAATAGTCAATTAATGTTTTAAATGTCTGAAACTACTTCTCTATTAATTTCAATCAGTGTGCACAACACCATGCACACTTCAGGCCCTACGCTACCACACTGATACCCAGGTATAGAGGATAAGATACCTGTGCAGTAGTAGTACGCACATTGTAGTGTTCTGATACATCATTCATTTATGCCAGGGTAACATCAGGAAGCATAAACACACATAAAGGGTGGTGAAAATGTTGTCTGATATTATCTGGTCACACCCACAGAAGTGGAAATGTGAGCCCCTTCAACACCCATCCTACCAACAACGTATGAATTTGTACATAAACAGACACATGTCTTTAAACCAAGTAACTGTCCCAAAAGCAAATATAGTGAAGTGGTAGCAAGGTACTCTTTGGGTCCCATGCTCCCACATAGTTGGCCAGGGCTACAGAGTAAGCTAACAGTGCAGCAGAAGTCTGAACATTATAGTGTACTGATCCATCATTTGGTTATGCCAGGATAACATCAGGAGACATTAACACACAGCAAAGGGCGGTGAAAATGCTGTCTGAGGTTATCATGTTGTTATACTGATGGATTATCTATGCATACTAATTAGTAAGAGATAATGACTAACTGTTTTTGTAAGAGGGAAAAACGTACTGTGGTACATCACCCTTTGTTGCCCAGCATGCCTGTGTACCCCCAAGGCACTCAGATGGCAGCAAAACTCATACAGTTGGTGGACCATGATGATGGATGTGTCTTGTAGTACGTTTAGATAGTCGTATGTTATTTCTATTACCTGCTGCTGTTTGTCTGTGATTAGTTTTGTAGCCTTGGTCCTTCCCCCACTTGCATATGTGTGTATGTGTGTATGTGGGGGTGGGGGGACTGCAGAGTTAGGGTTTTAAACCCTAACACAGAATTTCCTCGCTTTTGTTGCTGTGCAACAACCCTATGAATATATATATATATATATATATATATATATATGCACACACACAGTATATAGGCTCAGTGTGCCTTTCCCAGTTACCAATATATATATATATATATATATATAGGGATACATGATGGGCAGGAGTGTGATATGGAAAAATATTCTCACTCCTGCAGAATGAGTTCTGGATGCTCACCATTGCCAAAGGCATGAGTGAGAGCATCCAGAGCTCACTCTGCAGGAGTGAGAATATTTTCCATATCCCACAATCTGCATATCATGTGTGCGATTTGTACAATAGGGGTTTTCAGAATGTTTTTTTTTTTATTTCAGTTTATCTTGTGGAATAAATGAAGAAGAGACAGGACAAAAAAAAGAAAATTCCATTGAAACAAGCTGAAACAATGTCTTGCCATTTGGGCAAAGCAGGCTGTTTTCCTTGGTAGTCGAGGTATTCATGGATGTGGAAGGCTTTTCTCTCTTTTGGCTATTTTTTCCAGTATGAAATTTAGGCTGCTGGTTGCTTGCTTTGGGGCTTTCATAGAGTGCACATGATGAGAGTGAAAGAGTGAGTTGCAGGTGCAGGTGTGACAGGTGAGCTACATTATTGTCATTAACTTCATGAAAGCCATTCCAACACTTAGGCAGAACCTGAATTTTGCTGGATGAGATCAGCACAGTTGAAATCAATGCTGATGAGGTAAGCACGGTATGTATAAATGTCAGGCAGCAGAATTTATCACACTCTGGTGAGGTAAGCAGAGAGTGATAAATGTCAGTTGGCACATTTGGGGGTAAGTGAGATGTGGTTTTATATTTTATGTGTTATCGGCTCACCCCTATTGCATGAATGTGTGTGTGTGTGTGTGTGTGTGTGTGTGTGTGTGTGTGTATATACATATATATATATATATATATATATATGCCTACTGCATTTCTTTGCATTTTATGGCTGCTTCATGTTGAATCATGTGGATTTATGTTTGTTGTTCATTGTACTCTCAGCCCTGTAATGCAGACACAAGACTGTATTAGTTTAATAATCCTGTTGCAATAATGAAAACATTGCAGCATGTTGTCTAGCAAACAATGTGATAGGCAAACAGGACATCATGAATTGCTCTACAGTGTAGAAAATACTCATCTGCCCCACAGAGTGTGTGCATTTTACATTTATTGGTTTTCTTTACTAATACTTTGGTTTAAATTTGAGTTAGTTTTTTTTTTCATTTTTGTTTAATTAATGCAAAACAAGAAGATCTTGGTGCAGTACAGTCTAACACATCAGTAGCAAAAAGGTTAATGGCCAATTAAAGTGGTATATGACTACTTAAGTTTGTGTGCCAGCCCTGTACAATTATACAAGATGGCAGCCACCACAGGAGCTGTGGCTTCTGAAAATGTCAGCTTGGTGGCCACCCTGTTTATTAGAAATTAAAATTACATTTTATATCATGCTACACAATTAAATGGAAAATGCAAATTACAGGAGCTTCAGAGATTCTGAATTTCAGTCTGGTGTTCCTTTAGAACCACCATGGCCAGCAGCACCTTTGGAGAGTGCTCTGCTGGACTGGGAACCAAACTGGCCAATGGCACCTCTACAGAGAGCCCTGCTGGACTCAGAACTGCCATGGCTGGCTACACCCTTGTAAAGGACCCTGCAGGGCTCAGGACTACTGGGGCCAGTGGCACCTTTGCAGCAAGTCCTGCAGGGCTTGGAAAACTTCAGCCAGTAATACCATTGCAGAGAGGAGAGAGCACAGAGAGGCAGAACAGAATAACAGGGCCAGGAACCAGAGGAACAAATCATCAAAGCAGACCCAAGGCAAATTCTGAGCAGCATTTATTGACAGATGGACAATGCCTGTCTAACAACCCCTGGCATTTTGTTACCACTTAGGATTCATCAGGGGGACCAGTGTAGAGAGCCCTGCTGAACTCACAACCCACTGCCATCACTTAACATAGTCCCAGGCAGCTTTGTGTACTGGGAGGTTGTGGTTCTTTCTTTGCCCCCCATCCCAGTATTACTTAAGTACCAAACTACAGTATATCCTTTCAGCAACACAAATACTGCAGGATTAAACCCCTAGCTCATGCATCTTTAAAACTGTATTTCTAATTCCACACCCTTTCCTGTTTAAGATCACCATCACTGCTATTCTCAGAATCAGAGGGCATCAATTCAGCTTATAGCAATGTAGTTTGAATGGCTGCATTGTGATTAGCTAATACAGGCTAAGAAAGGTTACAGTAATCTTTCATTATTAGCTATGTACAGTCCTTTCACATGTAGCATGCTCCCCCTTCTGAAGTCCATCATGGAATGCTGACTCAGCAGCAACATTCCATGACAGTTTTGACTGACTGCCATCATTGTGCCCTGTTACCAGTATCGCCAGTGCTAATCACAGTATTGCTGAAGTTCAAACTCAATTGTTTAACATTTGGCACAGTGTTCATTTAGTCTTTCTTTCCCACTCCCATCCTTACCATCGCACTCATGTAGCAAGAGAAAGAGTGAGGGAGCATTACTGTGTTTAGAAGATTTAGTAATGCTTAAAGCCACTCACTTAACCCCCACCACCTGGCCACCACACCCACACAAATACAGGTGCAGAACTGGCAAGTGAGAAAGACAATTAGTGAGCAACTCAGTGTGAGAATGAGGGAGCATTAACATGTTTCAAGAAGTTCACATTAACATTAAATAAAGCCGCTTACTCCCCCCCCCCCACCTGATCACCACATAGTGAGAGAGATACTAAGGGAGTGTTATTGCATGTGTACAGATGCTCAGGGTTGTGGGTCTGCATTCAGTTTATTAAATATACTATACCAGTAAATCTGACAGCCCAGATACTAGAGGACAGGGATGGGACTGAGACAATTCAGTGCTGAAAGCAGAGGTTGAAGACACACGTCAGTTGGAGCAGAGCCTGCAAGGATCAGTGTTTGCAGTGCTCCAGTCTCATGCCCTATCAAAAATAGCTGTCAGCTTCAGTTATGACGACAGTGATGCTATTCTAAAAGTGTTTCTTTCATCAGGCTACAGCAGTTCTGTCAGTAGACACTCCTATCTCTCTCAACACTTTGCGAGACCAATATGGAAAAAACTACGTCTTCTGCTGGGAGGAAGTGAGCTGCAGTGCAAAAATTCTTGGAGGGCTAACCAGCACATTCAGTGCAGCTATTGTAACAGCATCATGTAAACATTGTTAACAAAATGAAAAAAGTACTTCTGCTGAAACATTGCCATGTTATTAACTTAAGTAACTGCCTCTGCCTGCACGGTAACAAAAATGGGCGGGACTCCCATACTTTCACATGACGACTGGTGGTCACCATAACAACCAGGAAGCATGATGCTGGAAAACACTTCAATCAGCATGCGATCATTGGCAAGTGTTATTGGTGGGTGGACTATTTTACTGAACAAATTAGGTAATTTAAAAAAGAGAAAAACAATGCAGCATAATAATGAAAGTGTCTGGACATTGCTATAATAGCAAAATGGTACTCTGGTGGTATAATCAGCAGACAAGCCAGCATCACCCTCAGCATGTGGCACTTGCTGTACTGCGCCACATTATCCTCAGGGGGTGATTAACTAGAGCATTAACATAACCCCTGGTCATGCCTTATTGCTTAAAAGCAACCTAGGTCTGGATGATATCCACTTGTGACCAATATTAATGTTAGCCACAACTTTAATTTTCTATCCCTTAGGTTAATTCTTTCAAGGCCATTTTGACTCTGACCAGAGTTTGTTATATAGTGAAATGACCATAGTGACATTCCAATCACTTTCTATGAAGCCTTTCTTTTTCCCTCAGAGTACACAACCAAAATGGGATTACCTTTTTTTTTAAAAACGATTGCAGATGTTTACATTGTTAATATCTGTGCGTTGGTAAATCAAACATTATTCCTGTCTGCATTTCTTAATTTTATCCACTGGGTATTCTTATGTCAACACTGAATAATAAGTCTACCTATTTGATATGTCTACCAATGCTGGCTTGGTACAGTGTTCCCTTTTACTATGTTAAAAATTAAGATATCCTTTATAGTATATGATATGAATGTTGGTTGGCTCATATGTAATGTTAAGCTGCCCACCTCCCCACCCCCACATTTAATTTACACTGTTGATCAGGAGTATGTTGAAAACAAGTGTTTGCACAGTAATCAGCGCTGTTTAAGAATTTAAATTGCTTGAAGTAAAAAAATAATTTTTTGCATTTATTTGCTTTACCAGGAAAAAGCTCCATTGAGTGATGCTTATTTACAAGAATGTCCTGGTTAGGATGGCCAAAAAACTGAAAAGTATTCACTGCGAAACATGCACAGAACAGAAAATGATATGATACACAATGGAAAAGGGAAAATTGCCATAAAAAATGAAAATAATAATAATAAATAATAGCTTTATTTAATAGAGTGCCTTTCATAATATCAAGGTGATTCACAAATAACTCCATAAAATGTAATTAAAATCACAGAGAATCAGGGAAAGCCTTACTCCACAGGAATGTTTTCAGTGCCTGCTTAAAGCTCCCCACAGTCCTGCACTCATGAAGCTGATGGGGCAGAGAATTCCAGAGGGTAGGGGCAGCAAGCATAAAAGTGTGAGTACCAGATGAATTCAAACTAACCCTCGGAATCTCCAGCAACCCCTTGTCAGCCAAGTGGAGGTGTTGCACAGGGGTGTAAGGAGTCAGAAGCTCTTTCAAGCAGTTAGGACCAAGTCTGTGTAGGGCTTTGTATGTTAACAAACCTACCTTAAAGGTGATCCACCACTGAACTGGCAGCCAGTGCAGATCGCGAAGCACTGGGGTAACATGGGATCTCCTAGATACCCCAGTCTATAGACCTGCAGCAGTGTTCTGCACTAGCTGTAAGCAGCGGATATCAACCCCAGGAAGCTCTAAGTAAAAAGAGTTGCAATAGTCAAGGCGCAAGGTCACAAAGGCATGGACCAAAACGGGCAGATCACTGGACGGAACAAGGTGCTTGATCCTGGCAATGTTCCTAAGATGGGAAAAGGCTAACTTAATGACTGCTGACACCTGATGATGGAGAGTCAGCCCATAGTCAAGTATAACTCCCAGGTCACGCGACCCATTCAGAGGTAAGGATCTGAACGCCTCCCAAGAATAAACCGGAGGGCAAATCAGTCCTCAACCCCTCTGTCCTGCATTCCGGGTCCACTACCAAAACCTCAGTTTTACCTGCGTTCAACTTTAACCCACTGGAATTCATCCAATCTTGGATTTCAGTGAGGCAGCTGTTAAACACAGAGAGAGCACTAACCTGGTCAGGTGCAAAAGAAAGGTAAGGCTGGGTATCATCAGAATAGCAGTGAAACCTCAGCCCATACCATCTTACAATGTCTCCCAGGGGCAGCATATACACTGCAAACAACATGGGAGACATCACTGAGCCCTGAGGCACCCCACAAAGCAGAGAGAAAGACTCGGAAGAAAAAATTCCCGAGATGACTCTCTGAGTTCTACCAGTGAGGAAAGATGAAAACCATCTGAGCACTGTACCAGTCAGTCCACAGATGGACCTCAGGCACACGAGCAGAACCCCATGGTCTACAGTGTCAAAGGCTGAAGAGAGATTGAGGAGAACTAAGATGGAGAGGTTTCTCTGACCTCTCACCATCAGGAGATCATTGAGCACCTGAACCAGAGCAGTCTCAGTACTATGCCTCTTACGAAAACCAGATTGGAGAGGTTCGAAAATGTTATGGATGGTCAAATGGTTCTCCAATTGAGTCGCCACAACTTTCTCGATAACCTTTTTCCATGAAAGGAAAGTTTGAGATAGGTCTATAGTTAGCTAGAGTAACCAGGTCCAAAGAAGCTTTCTTCAGAAGGGGTGTCACCACCGCCTCCTTCAGGGAACTTGGAAACTCACACGATTCCAAGGAGCACTGGACAATCTGAGCCAAGACTGGGCCAATGATATCACTACATCGCAAAATCAGGGAGGTGGGGCCCAGATGTAAACTACAGCACATAAGGCACATCCCCTGGATAATCCTCTTAATATCAATGAACTCCGGCAGATCAAAGGTGCTCCAGGAAACAAGAGGCATAGTGACCAAGCACCGACCAGCAGCATCCCCCATGGAATGGGTTCTACTGATCTCTAAACTGTTATCGGCCACCTTATTTGCAAATAATTGAGTAAACTCATCACACTCCATTTGTGAAAAAACTCGATGGAGCTGGAGACAGGCTGGGTTGGACAGCCTGTCCACAGTTCAGAAGAGCTGAGCTGGTCGATTCCGAGTGACAGTGATTTCTTTGGACAGGAATTCTGCCTTCTTATGGGAAATCGCTGATTGGTAGAGCTGGTAATGCTCCAACAAAATAAGGCGGTCGGTATCTAAGGTAGATTTCCACCAGCGCCATTCTAATCTACGTCCCAACCTCCACAACTCCCTCAAAGACCCATCAAACCAAGCAGCCTGAGGGAGGAGTGGAAGGGTGTGAACATGGACTAGAGCAATCAGATCAAGAGCTGAGGAAATGGCCTTATTATAGGCCAGAACCAATGGCTCTGGACCTGAGCAGACATCAACGAACTCCGATAGGTCAATCACTGCTGCCAGGTCTTCATTGACCACATCCTACAAAGGGTGGTGACTGACCATCTCCACAGGGGCAGACCTACACAGAGGAGCAGAAAAATTTAACCTCTCGGTGTAATGATTGGACCAACTGACAGGTTCTACCCCCAGATTGGAGGCCTCAATCCCCAGGAGAAAGACCAAATCCAGAGAGTGACCACCATTATGGGTAGCTGAGGAAACAATCTGTGTGAAGCCCAGTGATATCATCAACTGGAGGAAGTGCTGACCAAAAGGCGAGGATTCATCATCAACCCAGGCATTGAAGTCACCCAGAACCATCAATCTGGGTGACTCCAAAGCTATGTCAGTGGCAAAGTCTGCTACTTCCTGCAGGAATAGCTTTTCATCTCTGGGTGGATGGTAGATGAGAGCTATCCTGCACCCCACACCAGCTACCACAGTGCACTCAAATGACTTGGCCTCCTCAACTGGTACACCCTTGAGACCCAATTTGGCCTTAAAACAGACCACTACCCCCCCGTAATCCAATCTTGGGTGATGTATCACTGAGTACCGGGGAGGAATAGTTGCCTCTAGATTTGGAGCAGCATTTCCATCCAACCAGGTCTCGGTGATGCAAATCAGATTCACTGTTCTAACAAAATCTGCAATAAGTGTGGTTTTGTTGCTAATGAATCTGACATTGCATAACAATGCCCGAGTTGGACGATGTTCATGGGCCGTCCCAGCTACTTTCCCAGCAAAAAAGGTAGTGCCCTTGGGTATGGGGACTAGACATGGACCACCACGTTCCAGGCACCATTTCGCCCCAGGGCATCTTCTGGTCCTGGTCACCTCTATGGGAGAGAACCACTCATTTGAACTACAATGTCTGTACCCCCCTACATACCCACACCCACCACCCCTGTGAGCAATCCCCAGCACATGACAGTGCTGGTAAACAGAGGCAAGTGGGGGGAGAGAACGGATGGAAGGCACTGAGATAGGAGGACGAATAACACAGGATCGGGGAAGCAAGCAGGCACATTTCACAAATAACCACCAAACTGTGGCTTAAAAAACAACGACAAGCAATCCTAGTTTTCTTGTAACAAAAGCCTGAATATGGTTGCAGTTTAAAGTTAAAACAGAAACTCCCAATAGAGTCTAAAAAACAAAACAAAAACCAAAAATCAAAAACAAACTTTAACACCCCAAAATCTCATAAACCCAACACAAGCAAAAAAAACAAAATAAAATAAATAAAACCAAAACAATAAACAAACAATAAAAATCCTCGGGCACCAGGAACTCTCACTAACCGGTGCCCTAGGAACTATTCTGGCACACTCACTGCCAAAATAGTAAATCAACAAAAGAAAATTAATAAATCTAAAAATGTCAACACTTATCTAAATACTAAAAAGGAAAAATAAATCAAATAAATTTATTTATTTGCTTTTGGTAACCGGGTGGGTGCACTAGGCATAGAGGTGCCTATTTTCAGGCATGACCCAGGAGGATACACGGGAAAAATACATGAGCAGTACAATGTGATGCAGCACAAGGAAAGGTAAACAATGGGCAACTGGGTGATATACAGAGTTAGACAATGTCAAAATTATATACAGTACAGTTAGGAAAAAGTAAAAAGTATAAACAAGGGCCAACAAGTCAGTATAGGTACAAACAGGAAAGTACAAAATACAGTAAGTGCCATCATGAGGCTCAAAACATAGAGAAGTAAAAAGAGGAGGAGGGGATGGTAGGGAACAGGGAGAAAGGGGGTTGGAAGAGTGAATCAAATAAGTCCCCGGGCACTAAAATACTCTCACTATTAATGCCCGGAGAAACTATAATAATACTCTCACTACCATAAACAATTAATAAAATAAAAATAAAAATAAATAATAACGAAACAAAATATCCAGATTTTCAACAACAAAGTTCTTGTAAAATGTCACTGATAAAGCCTGAAGATCCCCAAACCAGGTGTTCTCACTGCCAGGACCTCATTGAAGCAAAGGAACTCTCGATACCGGATAGAAATGATTATACAGCAACATAAATAAGCTGATAATTCAGGCATATGACTCAGATGAACACAGTCTTCAAAATGCTCTCATTGATTTAGAGAAAAAGTTTTTGCACAAAATTGAGCAATCTGTCCAAGGAGAAGTTCATTTAAACATCTTCGGGACTGTGTTCATTCCCTAGCTAAGTCCAGAAAGTCAAACCACAATCTCACCCCAGGCTATACCAGCTACTAAAGGACTGCAGCAAAATCCAACTAAATGGGTTCCTTGGGGTATCTAGGGGAAAAGACTCCCACCCGCCAGCTCCCCAGCAAAGGAGGCCCATCCCCTGTGCTGCTACAGCCCAAGGGAGCAGAAATCACTAAACAGGACAATAAGTAGCTGAAAAGTAAACATTACAGCCCCTAAATCCAACAGTTCACAACAGGATAGTCCATGACATCAGATGCTGAATCTCCAATGTGCAAATTCAGACCTTCAACAAGTTAAATAGTCCTTCCAAAGTAGTTATATACTCAAAATTTAGAAATGGAGCAGGACTGGGATCAGAATGCAAACCCCAGCCAACAGTACTCATACCACCAAAAGGAACTGTCCGGTAGTCAGAAGAATAGAACAGGGGTGAAGTACATTATCATACCAGTGTAAAAACACAAACTGCTATGTCCCAGGACAAGCAATGAGTGGATTGCCCACCTCCCACTCGAAAATGGAGCGCTCCAAATCAGCATCGAAAACCACAGTCAGGGCAATCGACTAATGTGTTGCCCATCATCCACTCCAGAGAAAAAACACTCCAAAGTCGGCGTCGAGAATCAGCTAATGCGTTGCCTGTCATACGCTCCAGGGAAAAACACTCCAAAATCAACATTAGGAATCACAAACAGAAGTGGGGGAGAATCAAACCCACTCAACAAAGGCCCATAAATCCTCTGAAACTGACCAGATCCAGGAACAGCCAAGAGCGAAGGCCAGCAGCTGCATTATAAAACAAAAATAAAATATTCTTAAAATAATGTTCAGAACGCAGCAAAACAAAACAAAATGACGCTAAAAATGCTCACTGCAACGATAAATATAGAGAGCGACCAATAGCACACCCCAGCCTGTCAGCCATCTTCCACATTACATACTCAAAATTAGTATGCATGCAAAAAGGCATAAAAAACATAGCATGACTAGCATATAGAGGCAGGGGATACATAACATGGCCTAAACTCATGGCACAGTTTGCTAAATAAGGAGGTTGCAATACATTATAAGACACTAGAGGTGGTATACAGTATGGTTTAACTGAGTCTATCAGCAGTTACAAACATCCATGCAATTGTTCTCAAGAAGTGCTTTAAAGCAGCAGTGCAACAAAACTGGGCAAAAAATTTGACCCTACTTTTTTCTACTAGGAACATTCTAGGTATCTTTTAGTTTTATTTGGTGGTAATTTTTTTCTCGTTAAGACAAAACGATAGCTGACATATTTGGCTTGAACTAATTATTGTAGACCTAGCAAAAATTAAGATCAAGAAAACAAACAAAAACAAACAAACAAAAAAACCTGAAGGTGTGCAGCATAGGAAGTTCCAAGGAAAGTAAATTTCACATGTGTAGTAAGATTTTAATTGTAACTGTTCAGTTTATTGATTGACAAATCAAAATTGTCATTACAAATTATAAAAACACTTATTCGTACATTAATATTCATTCGCATCATATGTAAGTCAGATATTCATACAGATACTAATATATAGATGTTTAAGTTAAAAATACAGAAAAAATATCATATTTAAAGTGGATTCTGTTATATTTCATACATTGCACATGTCCTATTATTCATACTTTATCTCTTGCTGTGTGTTTTAATGCAATAGTGACCTAGTATTTTTGTATCATATGTAACTTCTTTTGTTCTCTCTTTTTACAAAATAGTGCAACACTTTCCAGTATTCATTATCATCTGTATTCAACTGTACATTCACTTGATACTTTGGTTCCATATCCAAAGATAACAAAATATTACCCAAATACAAATTCCTATCAGAGATATACAGTGGGCATAAAATCAACAGATGTTATAAATTGTCCTTCCCACATTAAGGACTGTGAAAACTTTTTGTCGAAGAACCCTTTAAGTCTTTGACTCTCATGATATCCAAATCTAAATGTTATTATTCTCTTCTTTGATTTATTTTTTAATTTTACCAAATATGGTGCCAAGCCAAAATTTTCTTCGTTCCTTGATAACCAGTTCCTTATTTTACAATTTTTACCCAGATCCAATTCTTTTTGTATAAATATTTCCTTGATTCTATTTTTGACATAATTTTCTACTATTTCTGGTGGTCTTATTAAACTTTCAGACAAGCAATCTAATAGACCATAAAATTTCTCTACTTTTTCAATGGTATAAAGACTTGGGAAGGAGAACCTTTTTCAGTATAACCAACAGCTTCATCTATACATGTTCTTGGCAATCTTATCTCCCTCATCTTATAAGCTTTTAACCAATGCAGGATTTGCCTTTGTTCAATTCTGCACTTAACCAGTAACTGCTCCAATTCTAATCTTACCATGTTAGATGAAGGTCCTGGTGGGAGTCCCAAAAGTTTTTTTTATAAAATGTATTCATGACTGTTTCTAATATTTCTATATTCTCTGTTCCCCTATATCTCTGCACCACATAATATCTGACTTTTTTGCATTTAATGCTCGAATACAGCCGATGATAGAGTGACCTCCATATTTGTAAGAAAATCCTTCGTGTGCAAGTGTAAATCTCTTTACTCTCTGTTATAGCATTTTTTTTGTGTTCATTCCATTTAATGTCATACAGGGTGTGTAAAAAGTATCTATAAATAACAAAAATTGTTAACCTTTTCTATTTTATTATTGTTACAGGTTAATCTAAGGTATCTTCCTTTCCTCACTAAGGATTTATTACAAATCATGTATTTAGTTTTGTCACAATTGATCTCCAATGCCGCTTTGTCGCATTCTGTCTGAAATTTTTTTAAACTTCTTTGGATACCTAAATAGACCGCATCATCAGTGTAGGCTAAATAGGGACAGTGCCTGGAGGCCACCCTTAGCATGTAAAATTCCAAATTGTACAATTTTCCCAAAATCTTGTTCAGAAAAAGATTTAATAGAACTGGGGACAGTGCACATCCCTGTCTGAGGCCTATATTTGTTATAAATGTTATGGTAGAGTCACCTTCCTTGTTATATCTTATTCAAGTCTTGTTATTTGTGTATAAAGCTCTTATAATATTTAATATTGCAGGGATTATCCCATATTCCTCTAGAGTGTTCTAAAACGTATCCCTGTTGACTCTATCAAAGGCTGCTTGAAGGTCTATGAAGATGCAATAGAGTTTTTGTTGTTTTAACATATTTATGCATTAAGTGGGCCAAGACAAAATATTGGTCTATGATAGAAGGACCTGGCATGAACACTGCTTGTGCTTCATCTATGATATTAATTTCATAGATCCAGTCTAGAATTCTCTCATTCAGAACCTTTGTAAATATGTTTGTGAGGTGTCCAACAAACTTATAGGCATATAATGTGTAGGGTTTTTTAATCTCCTTTTTTAAAGAAAGGAATTATAATATGTTCATTCCATTTTGTCACCATACTACCAGAATTTGTGATTTATTTGCGTGCCTTATACAAACAGGAAACCCATAATTCGAGGTAATTCAATATTATGTCCAAGAGGATTCCATCAGGTCCGGGTGCCCTATGTCTTTTCACTGTTAATTATTCCTCCTTTATTTTTTCTTAATTTATTTCTGGATCCAGTTCCAGTCCCTGTTTTCCTTATCTTTATCTTGTCTATTCCCCTGAGGCTCTTTAAAATATTCTTCCCCAGGACCTTGGGTCTATATGACTTTCTATCTCTTTTGAGTAAACTTCCCATCCATTTGCCACCATATGCCAACATTTTCTATTATCTTTTTCCAAACTGCCTTTTCAAATTATTTCCACAAATCTATTCTGTAATTTTCACTTTTTTCTAGAAGCTTTTTATATTCTTTCCTTAGTTTGTTCAGTTGACTTTTATTTGCCCTTGAGGGGTTAGCTTTAACATACCTTATCATTCCATTGATTTCTTTCTTTGCTAATTTACATTCAAAATCAAACCATTTACTGCCCCTAATTGTTTTTATTTCTGCAACTTTTACCAGCTGTGCAGATATTTTCCTATGAACATACAAACATATGAAATTTGACAGCAGATAAAGGCCTAGAGGTCTATCAAGTCTGCTCGAATGTGCAGCTAGCAACCCTTATTCTGCAGCTGCCCCCTTTCTTCCACCCTTCCCCTCCATTGACCCTCCCCCCTTGTCCTGTCCCATGCCCTTTTTAAGCAGTCCACTGTTCTACTGGATACCACTTCTGCAGGTAATGCATTGCACTCAGCTACCACCCTCTCTGTAAAAAAGTGTCTCCTCATCTCCCTCCTGAACCTTCCTCCCTCCAGTCTCATATCATGGCCCCTGGTGTCCCTCCCCTCCCTTACTTTGAACAGCCCCTCTTTACCTGTCTTGTTTATTCCTTTCATGTACTTAAAGGTTTCAGTCATATTTCCCCTGTCCCTCCTCTCCTCCAGCGACTACATATTCAACTCCCTCAGCCTCCTCTCATATGATAAGTCTCCCAGCCCCTTGATCATCTTTGTCGCCCTGCACTGCACCCCCTCCAGTAACTTAATGTCCCTTTTCAGATACAGGTACCAATACTGCATGCAGTACTCCAGGTGTGATCTAACTAATGACCTATACAGTGGCAGAATCACCTCCTCCCTCCTCAAGGATATACCTCTTGCAGTGTACCCCAGCATTTTGTTGGCCTCTGCAGCTGCCTTCCTACATTGTGCTGAGTTCTTCATTGACCCTGTAATGAACACCTCCAGATCCTTCTCCTCCTCTCTCTGGGCTAGCAGCACTCCCCCAGCTGGTAACTGCTTCTTGAGTTCTTCACCCCAACATGCGGCACCTTGCACTTTTTTGCATTAAACCCCAATTGCCAGGTGACAAACCAGGTTTCAAGCTTTGCCAGGTCATCCTGCAACCTCTGCCATCTCCCTAGGTCGTCCACCACTGCTCCCATCTTGGTATCATCAGCAAACAGACTGATCTTGCTCTTGATATCCAATGATATGTCTGCAATGAATATCCCAAACAACACTGGTCCCAGCACCAACCCCTGTGGAACACCACTCATCACTACCCTTGGGTGTGAGAGCTCCCCACCCACCACCACCCTTGGTTGCCTTCCCTGAAGCCAGTTCTCTACCCATCTCACCTCTTTTGCACCCACCCCTGTGCCTTCTAACTTACTTCCCAGCCTCCCATGCGGCACCAAGTTGAATTCCTTGCTGAAACTAAACAAAGTAGTTTCTCAAACTGTTTTCTGATTCCTTATTATATGCTATACTCCTTAATTCCTCCTCAGCCCCACTCTCTCTCTTAGCAATTGGATAGAGGAATAATTATTAATCATTTCCCATTCAACCTCTTTTTTGATCCTTATGATTTTATCCACCTTTTTACTATTTATTGATTCTGGCCAAATATCCATACTTATTTCAACTGGGCTGTGTTCACTATCAGATCTTTCTCCTATTTTATGGTCTCTGAGGTTAGTTATTATGCTATACCTTATCCAACATAAATCAATAATCAATGCTCCTTTACTACCCATATATGTGTAGTCACCTTCTGGGTCCCCCTCTGTGCTACCGTTGATCAATATAAAGCATCTGTCCCTAAGACTGCTACAGAGCTTAGTACCTCTGTCTGTCTTCTTTTTTTCCTTGGATTTCCTTACTGTTTTGATATAACTCTTTTCCTGTACCACCATTAAGTTGGCCAATTCTTGGAATGGCCCCAGGCACTGCCCCACCCTAGCATTGAAATCACTCATCACAATGATGCCAATCTCAGGGTCAGCCTCTGTGCAGATGTCTATAATCTTATTCACATTTTCCAAAGCTTGTGTCTCTACATAGTTAGAAGTGGCTTGTGGGATACATACATTGACTGTAATAAGTGACTGTTGTTTTCTCTTTACTTTTATTGCCAGAATGTGTTTGGAGGGAGTTTTTATTTCCTCAGTATGATAATTCTTTGAAATTCTGCACCATATTACTAGGCCTCCTGAAAGTCTACCATATTTATACATTTTTTTAGCATCTTTATTACTAGTCCAATATCCATCAATATTGATATTTTCTTTAGTCCACATTTCCTGAATACAAATACAATTACATTTCTTTACATAATCCAAAAAGGATGGATCTGCTAATTTATCTTTTAGTCCTGCTATAATCCATGATAAAATATTGTATCTGGATTCTTTATTTATTTTTTCCTTTTCAGATTTATTGGATAAACCAATTATATTTTCATCTAATTGTCAATTTTCCTCATGATCTTGCAAAACTTGAAATCTGTTTGTAGTTTGTATTAGATTTAACCAGATATCTGAGCTGATTTAAATTGTTTGAGTTTCTGGTGTTATAACTTCTCCCACTAAATATACATCAATCGTATCCAAAATGTGGGCTTTAAATTGTGTTAACTGATACTTCCGTTCACTATTTACCCATTAGGTTATTTGTCCGTTCTCTTCCCACTGTACAATTTTATTGATTGATTTATTTATTCAAATCTTTGATTTTCAATAGATTCTACAGTAGCTCTATTGTCTTGGTTTTTAAGTTCTTCCTGGTCTCATTTAAAAAGTCATGTATGCCATGTATTGAGAGGGACAAGTCATTTCTTTCCTTTCTCTCTGGATAAATATCTCATAATATTTGTGAAATAAGACTTTAATGTTCACTACTGACTGTGTTTCAAATCCCATGTTTCTTATCTTATTCTTTTGTTTTTTTATTGCTTTAAGTTTATAAAACTAATTTGATATTAACAAGACCCGCTCCAGATTTTCTACTGGTCTAATTGCACTTAGTTGTTTAAGCATTGGTTCATTATGTTTGTTTCCTTGCAAAATTGTTCCCAGAAACTGTTTTAAATGTGTGTTTAATTTCTTCTCAGTTTCAGCCGGTATTATTCCTAACTTATATATTGACAAAACGTAATCTGTTTCCAAAGTCCCTTTAAGCCAATCCTTTATCTTTCTAATGTTTCTGTAGTGTCCATTTTTGTAGTACCATCTTCATTTTCCTCCTTGTTTGAATTACTATTATTATTTGTTACTTCTTCTGTGTTAAAATCCCTACCTTCTTCATTTATTTTAGCAGATGTATCTCCATTTTTTTGTTTGATTTTATTAGATTGATTTGACTTACTCAGTGCTTTGATTTGTCCTTTTTATTTTTTACTGTCTTACCTTTTTTCTTGTTGGGTCTCTGATTTTGTGTTACCTTTTTTCCTCTTCACATTCCCTTTTTCTCCTCAGCTTTCTTATTTAGTCTTCCCCCATTCACAACTTTAGATTCTGAGTGACATGTCTCAGTGACTTCTCCAACACTGAGTATTTTTTCTCACATATCTTCCTTATACTCATAACATTCATGTCTCCCTTTTTCTCTTTCAATTTATTTCCTTTCATTGTTTCTCTTCTGTTGTTTTTCCTTTTTGTTTTTTCTCTTTCATTTTTTTTCTTGAATCAATCACATTTCCCATAGCTGAGGATTTCCATTCTTTAATTCACATGCTATGCTATAATTTCTTACCTCCTCACCAGGTAACATAATCAATTTGTTTTCTGAATCTGATATTGTTTCAATTATGTTTCCAAGCATGTCTAAATTAAATGCACTGTTCTCTTTATACATCTCCAAATGTTCTGTTACCTGGTCAATCATATTCCCCTCAGCTGTTATATTACCTTCTGATGTTTCTGTATTTATAATGTCACTCCTTATTTCTTCCTTATCCTTATTATATCTCATTTCTTTCCTTTGCAAAAAGTCAATTTGCATTTTATTTTCTATACAAATGCCCTTTACAAAGGATAATTCTTGTCTAATGCTAACTAGTTGTTCATATATTAGCACATTCCCCAGAAATGGATCTTTAAGTGCATTTGCAAGCTCTTTAGTGAGATTATCCAAATTAATGTGTCTGGTTCAATTGGGCTCATTAGTTGTGTACCTTCTTCTGAAGTCCAAACTGACATGGTCAATTGATTAATTTGGTTAACTTGTTCATTAGGCCCCTCGTGGGCAAACACTGAACCATTCAACCCTTGTTTAAATTTTTATTTTTTGTTCTGTCCTTTTATTAGTCTGAATTGTCTTCCTAATTTCTTCCACAGTCATATTTACTTCTTTATTTACTAAATTCAATATATTCATATTCTGTAAAGGTGTCTTCCTTTTTGTGCCCTCTAAATGTAAACAAACTTTTGTCAAGTCTTGTAAATTTTCCTCTACTGGTACAACTTTTTCCATTTCTATCTGATTAACTATTCTCTGTTCTCTACTTTTCTCCAAGATGTCCTTCATCAGAGGTTGAATCATTTTTGGTTTCTGTTCCCCATTTTTGTCTGACCATTTTCTTCTGCCTTTCTGTCCCTCCAGGTGTGTTGATGTAACCCCCTGTTTGTTTTCTTTGGGGCAATGTAGAGTTTCTTTCTCTCTCTCTCTCTTCTTTTCATTGATATATTGTCTTTTTTATTCAATTTTCCCCTTTTTCATGGGCAGTCTGGTGGGCTTAATATCAGACCCCTCCAGCTTGTCCATGAGATTACTACAATCCAAACAGCCTTTCCCACTTCTGGTCTCAGCAGGCATATTCCAGCTTTATAATAAACCACAAAATACCAGATATATTGTTCACTTAATGTGTATAAATACTTGCCAGATAAGTGACTGAATCTGTTTTACTGAATTCACTTTTTATATTAAAATACTGTATAAGATAAAATAAGTAAACAAAAGCCTTAAATAAGTCTTAGTTTGTAGCAGAACTGATTTATAAATATTTTAAAATGCAATTGAGAAAACTTGTGCAATTAAATAATTAAGTGCAACTAGAGACAAAATGCGCCAAGTGCAAGTGTAATTTACTACTATACTAGTCTTATTAAAATAACACAAAATAAGTCCTTGAGAATTGCTAGACTCTTAAATTCACAAGTCCATTTTTATGAATGTTACCACAAGTCTTCACACTGGCCCAAACTGCTGCAAAGTGCTGCAGTTACTTCAAGTAACTGTGAATCATTTCAAAGTACTTCGGGTTACTTCTGCTTCTCGTTCTTCAATGTACTTAATGTGGTTTTAGTTTTTTGGTAACTTCAAAATAATTTGAGTTACTTCAAGACACTTCAAGTCTGATAAATGCAGTGTGCTTTCCCCAGTGTCTTTCCCCTTGGTTTATTTGCTTATGTTCCCAAATTCCTTTTTCTCCTCTTTTGCCTGTAACTTTAGAGTTCATCACAACAGTCACAGAAATAAAACATAGCCAGTAAAACCAGAAAAAGTAGTACTATAAGACTATAATGCTATAAAAAGCTGCTACAAAAAGCTACTTAATTATTTATCATGAATGCACGCTTACAGTCAGTTTAGTGCCCCCTAATTTATACAGTTGGAGTTATTTCCCCTAAATTCTAATTTCTAAATATTATATTATATTCCAAATCAACTTACTTTCTGCAAATGGGTTTTGATTTTATAAGAGCAGTACTTGCTTTGGTGAGTTACCGCTGTTGCTGTAAATCTTCCTGGTATCTCACTGGCCCGCCCGGTCAGTTGTTTACTTGACTCCTCATCTGTTTCCTAGTTTACTTTGCTGCAGCAATAGTCAAGTTATAATTTAATTTTGACAAGCTGGTAGCAAGCAAACAAGCTATCACATAGCTCTATGCTTTATTCTTCCAGGCAAAATGTTCTGCCACACAAAAAAGATTTAGCCTTAAAACTAAAAGTCATAAATTGCAGGAGAGAGTGTATGAAAGCTTTCCAGCATCTGCCTATTCCCCTAGGGTGCTCACAATGGCATCTCTGAATTTCTGATGCCTGCGCTTTTATGCTCACTGGTCAGGAGGCCTAAATTGGCCAATCAAGGCATCACTTCCTGTTTTTAGTGACCCCTGGTAAATTCAAAGGGATATGCAACATGGTAGGTTTTTAGACAATATTTTGTACATTTTTACAGTCCTACAGCTAAATCACTGTGATACTCTATTAAACAGCCAGCTCAAGAACCACAATTTAGCTTTTGGCCAAACCAGTAAAGGGAATCTACTCACTGGGAATTACCAGAGCACTTTAAGCACACCACATTTAAAACATGAGTAAAATGCAGAATATAAATATCAGTTTTCCAACTTGGGAAATGCTGAGGGATAGTCTCAGTTTTAGCCCTCACCAGTACTTTCCCCAGTTGGAACTTGGTTAAATAAAAACTCAGAAGGACGCCGGGCCCCCAGCGCAGTGAAAAGATTCACTGCTGCAATACCAGAGACCCAGATTAAGGAATGGACTCCAGTGCTGGAGGGCTGACCAGAGGAGAGAAGGCCTGAGCATCTGCTGACTGCTCACCTTCTCTTGAGGAGAGGGTGGGATAGAGGACGGTGCCTACTGACCTCTGGCAGAGGCCAGGGGTACAGCAGTGTGCCAGATCCCACTGTCTAAGAAGGGTAACAGATGCTGGCATTTGCCTTGCATCCCACACATCACATTCATTAGAGAAAAGCATAAAATGGTGCACAGGTCAATTGGGTGATGGCCTCCTGGATCCTCACTACTGGAAATCCCGGACCTCCAACAGCACCTCTGCAGCACCCAGGACCATTGGAATGGCCAGTAAGGCTCATTCCTTATGTAGGCAGGGGACTCACCTGATGAAGGGATACACTGGGGTACCCTGGGTGGCTGCAATGTGGGGTAGTAAGGTCAGGAGCTGCCAGGCTGAGAAGATCCCTGAGAGGCCCAAAAGAGGGATCAGCCAGTGTATGGGGTGGGAGCATAAAAAAAAATCTCAGAAAGAATATATCCCCCTTACTTAAATTTTACAAAGATTTACAACAGGAGTAAAATTTAACTTTCAAAGCCCAGTGTCTAAACTTGGATATGTAATATAAGCTGTTAGAGGAGGAAGTTTTATGGTATTTGAGAGTCTGTTGGAGTTTTAAGGCCTGTCAGGTCAATGGCTCTCCGCAGAGCTCACTGAATCTCTCCACTACACTGGCAGCTCCTCTCCACCGCTGAGGACTCAGCTTAGTCTGATGGATGTTCAGAAGCCTGATGCCTCCTTCCCTCTCTCCTTTAATCTCTTGCAGTGTGGGCTCCATGAACTTCTGGAAAGGTTGGAAATCTTTTACAAATACTGTGGCAATGGTGGCATACCTTTTATTAAAATAAAATTCACTTTTTCTGACTCCTGCTATGACCGTTTCTCCTCAGTGGTCTAGCGTCTCTGCCTGCACCATCCTTTTCCATCTCACCTCCTCAGTCAATCACTTTGAATCTCCAAATTTCCATTCCAGAAAGGGTTAACTACAGTGGTAAAATGTTCAGAACTACATATCAATTTCTCATGCAGCACAGAGCCCTTTTGACTCGATCAGAGCTCAACCACAGACTAACTGTAAGTTAAACTAGCTTTGTCAAAAAACATTTTTTCATTGCACTGCTGCTATAAAAGCATTGAGACTAATTAAGGTACCAAGTTTTAGGGTGTGATGTAGCTTATTCCAGTGTGCAGGGGCATTTCTCTCTTTAATTTAAGTATGCAGGCACTAGAACAAAGTCAAAAGATATGGCATTATGATTTAGTACATTAAATTCTTGCAATAGTGTTACAGCATCAGCTAAAGTCCTCTCTGAAAACCCCGGTTTAGGACCATTAACACTGACCCCAAGCATAGAGCTAAGTACACCCTTAAATGTGGCAACCACTAGGCTTCATACAAATGTTACCATCAGTACTAGTAATACAAAGGAGATGAGTTAAAAAAAAAAAAGGAGAGAATAGGATCATTGTGTAGGGTCAGATGACTTATGGTATGAAGCCCAGAGTAAAAGAACATTCAAAAAGGGTTGCAAAGCAAACACATTTAATTTACAGTAACAGAACAAATTCAACCCCTATTATCTCATCCTTTAATTCAGTTGGACGCTACTCCTGATCCAAACCCCAGTACATCCACAAATCAATGGAATAAAATTGGACAAACTAACATTTCTCAGGTCACATTATGCAAGCTAAATATTCCACCTCAGCCTAAATGTAAAAACCACTACTATACCCACAAGTACAACTAGACCTGAGGACCTTATAAGCCTAGTGGATCTAACAGATAATACAATCATAAGGGACCCTGTTTTAAATGAACACATGGAAACTAATACTGCTACAGGTATACTTGCTGCCACTCCTAATAGGCAGACATTTGTCATTGGGGAGTTTATCATAAAGCACACTGACAGGGCTGTTTGTAACCCTGACAAAGCAAATCACACTTGTTCATCATTACCTGGAGCAAACCTTAATGATATCATATTCTAGATTGCTTCACCCAGTCCAGAGCTAGTACCTATGCACTAAGAAGCCACAATTTCATCATGCTCAAGGTGCTTAAAGTCAACACCCGATACGGGAGATCTGCTATCAGCTATACTCTAGCTATATCATGGAATACCCTACAAAAGACCCTGAAGTTGTTTAACTGGATATCATTAGCATCCTTCAAACATCTTTATCTAAGTCTCTTCCCAGATAACTGCAACTGCTTCCACAAGTTCTAACTTATCCACATTCCTAACCCTCTCCCTCTGTCAGACACCATAACTCGGCAATCCACTTCCCTAGACATTATCTCCACTGTTCTCCCTTTCAGGCAGCCTTCACATGATCTCATTTCTGTTTCCGACTAATTTACCTCCACAGAATCACTCAACCCCTGTTTTTTTTTCCTCACCCACTCATTCCTGACCCCAACCTTAGCCCTTATCACTCCTACACACCTCCTTTACTAGCCCCAGCCCCCTGTTCTAGTCCCCCAACCACTTCCTACCCTGTCACGCACCAGAAGCTGTAATCATCACTCCTCAGTTCACTTCAACCACTGTGTCTCCTTGTCTTCACCGCCTACCCAGGGACCTTGAAGCTCTGGCACTATGTGTTGACTGTATATCATGACACCCCATAGTTGATATGTACTGTATATATTAGAGTCCCTAGTCTGCTTTCATTGTTCTACCTTGTACTATCATGTTTAATCAATTTCTGCCTTTTTCTTGCTGTATATATGTGTCTTGCCTTATCTGCATATGTATCAATTATTAACCTTGACCTTATCAGGTCCATCTTGTAAATGAGCTATGCTCAACGATGTTCGCATGAATAAATAAAGATTTGATTGAATAAATAAAGATTTGATTGATTGAGTGATATGTTATCTTCTATTTTTGTATGCCAGGGGGATAACCCCTTAGTAATAGTACATGCAGGTGCAAATAACATCATAAGGGAAGACGTACTTAGGTTCAAACAAGACATTATAGCATTATCCAATAAATTGATTGACCTGGGTTGTGAGGTATCTATTTCAGAGATCCTTCCAATACCAAGGGCTTCTAAAACAGTAAACTTGAAAATTAAATAGCTTAATGAATGGCTCCAAAAGTGGTGCCTCAAGAAACAACTGGCGTGCATAACACATTGGGAAGAATTTTCTGATCATGTCAAATTATTTTGTGGGGATGGCCTGCACCTCAGCAGATGGGGCAACTCACTGTTTGGTAAACAAATTGTCAGCTTCATTAATCATAGTTTAAACTAAACAGACAGGGGGAGAGGCAGGACATGCCTGGCACTCTTAACACAAGGAATGCCAGTGCACCAAACCCAACCGGTAGAGACAGCCATCTGAAGCATCTTTATTTCAATGCATGGGGTCTCAATAAAATAACTGGATGAGCTTAAAATAAAAATACATGGGGAAAAAATTAACGTCATAGTCATAACTGAAACTTGGGGGATGACAAAGCTTCATGGGATTGTATATTACTGGGTTACACTCAATATAAATTAAATTGGTGGTGTGGCATTATTTGTCAACAGTGATATGGATTCAATGGATATCTCGGATAACATCAAAAACACAGACCTTGGTATTGAATCCATTTGGATTAAAATACTAACTGAGGTCGAGGACTTAGTATTGGGTGTATGCTATCGCCCCCCCCCCAATTCTAACCTTGTAATTATTGATGGGTTTATTAATTAATTATAAAGCTCTTGTGAGCAGGGTAATATCATCTGTATGGGTGATTTTAATCTGGGTGGTATTTCCTGGGACTCTAGTAATGCCAGCACTAGGTCAGGCAAAAAACTCCTCACATGTACTCAACAACTGAATCTCGAGCAATGCATCCTGCTCCCAACAAGGGGTAATCATATTTTAGATTTAGTACTCCATACCAATCATTTAGACATTAAGAATGTGCAAGTACAACCACCTATAGGTAATAGTGACTACAATTGCATATGTTTCTCAGTAGAACAACGTTTTACTAATAGCAATAACACCACAAAACTATTTTTGTATAACAAGGCAGATCTACCTAAAATTAAGGTTGCATTTTCTTTAACAAACTGGGAATATGTATTTATCACATTGCCTATAAAGGATACCTGGAAACACTTACTAGATACATTAATAATTCTAAGAGACAAACACATCTCATTAATAAATAAAAACAAAAATCAGAAACACGAACCAAAATTGCTGACTAAATCTATTCAACAGATCTTAAGACTCAAAAACCAAAAATATTTACTTTTCCTAAAATCCCAGACAAATGATAACTGGTCTGCTTATCAAAAATTCTAAAAAGATGTAAGACAATGATTAAAACATAAAACAGAGTGGGAATGCAATCTTGCTAGAAACGCAAGAAAAAAATAATAAACACTGTAGCAGAGGTGTGGGATTCAAATGTAGACACCAGCTGAAGTGCAAAGACAAACAGCTTTTATTCAGCAGATTCCAACAAAATAGGCTTTAAGCATACTGTACGACTAAATAAAATAAACTGGATTCATGCATCCAAATAAATATAGCAATTCCGAACTGCACAGGTACCATACATATGTAGAGAGACAACTGGAAGGAACCAGAGAAATAGAGGGCACAGCCCCTTGCTGGGCCCAAAATGAACTAACTAGCCCTAGAATATGTAACGTCCAGTATCTATTATTACTTGGTTAACATAATTTTTAGAAAAAAAAACATTCTGACCATCACAGTCAAACCCCTCCCCTTTAAGCCTACCTATAAAATTGGGAAGCAGATGGCCGGCCAGCTTTATAGAGAAGCAGTACAACCCGAAAGGAGCCACAGCGTTATCGCTTCGAGGTAAAACCCACAATCAGGTACAGCTCTGCAGTATACTCAGCTTTCTCTGTTTTAAAGGCCATATTTCAGCATTTTATGAACACTACTAGAGCTGGGCTGCAATGCTAACATGCAGGGAGCTGACTGCTATTGTTACGTTTAGCGCTTTAACAGGTTCTACGAGGGGGGGGAGACTTAATTTGAGCTCTATGTTTCCATGGGCTACAGTGTCTCCAAAAATGGGACTGAAAAACCAAATTAAACAAAGGCTTGTTTGGTTCCTGACTCCTGAGAGCTTTAAGCAGCAAACGACAAATAGCACCGATGCCAAATATAAATGTGGGGGGGTAGAAATAACGAGAGGGACATGAAGCTTCATTCAATAGGGTGTTGATATTCAGCCCATTCACAGAAGGGTTACCGCTTTGGTTTTACAAGGGGGACTGTAGCGACTTGTGTTACACATCTCATCTGGGGGGGTACCGAATACCAACAAATTATGTCTGTTCCTTATTATTTATGTTTAAACTTGTTACAGCCTTCATTTGCACATCTGCAGAGGAGATGTGTGTGTATTTGAGAGGACGATCTTGAGTACGTTCGTGAGGGAGATCGTGCACACGATCGAGGAGTGTATGCGCGGGATATACAGTTAAGAAGGGGCAGAGACCACCAAGAAGGGATAGTGAGAACATTAGACAGGTGGACTACCTGCCTAAGGGGAACACAAAGGAGAAGACAAGAAAGGAAAGAAACAGGAGTGCTGTTGCAACAGACTTTTCTTGAGAAAAGGAAAGGGGGTCTCTGATAGTTACTGTAATCCTGCTACATACTCCTCCCCGCCTAGGAGAAAACCCGAACTATGGGTTTTATTTTCTTGTTTGGTCCTATTTATAGCAGGAGCTATATTACTCAGATCTGTCCTTGGAGAGATGGAGCTTCAGCCCACCCACTCTCTAAAGCCCCACCTCGGGGTCCCTATTCAGAATCAAGGAAATAGCAACAAAATTAAATAGAGTATCAAGAGTTATCTTTTGATGCTAGATTATTCATTACCCCAAGGTCTGTTTCATACGATCCTGCTCCAAATCGAGACATAAAGTCCGCGTTCTTATTAGCAGATCTGGATCTATGCTTAATAGTAAATTTAAAAGGCTGTAAAGCCAGGTACCATCATATGATACGCAGATTTTTCTCTTTCATGGCATGAAGCCAGCACAGAGGGTTGTGGTCCATCCAAACCTCAAACTCTACTCCCCACAAATAGAATTTTAATGGCTCAATGGCCCATTTAAGGGCTAAACATTCTTTTTCAATAGTAGAGTATTTAGCCTCTCTACTATGTAGTTTTCTACTGATGTATATTATGGGATGTTCTTCTCCCCCAGTTATTTGAGTTAGTACTGCTCCTATGCCAGTGTTAGAGGCATCAGTTTGTAAAATGAATGGAAGAGTGAAATTGGGACTTGTCAATATGGGTGATGCACATAAGTAACCTTTTAGGGTGCAGAAAGCCTTTTCGCATTCTGGTGTCCACTTCACTATAGATGGGTGGTTTTTCTTAGTTAAGTCGGTGAGGAGACTTGCTATAGTTGCAAAATTCAGTACAAATCTCCTATAATAGCCAGCAAGTCCTAAAAAGATCTTACATGACATTTTGTAATTGGACGGGGACTGTTCGCTGCTGCGTCTACTTTTCCAATGTCAGGTTTTATTTGACCCTTTCCGATTCGAAAACCCAAATATTTCACTTCCTGCATAGCTAAAGTACATTTACTAGGGTTTATGGTCAATCCAGCTTGGGCGACAGCTGTCAAAATGTTCTTTAAATGTTGCAGATGTTTCTCCCAAGTCTGACTGAACACCACAACATCGTCCAAATAGGCAGCACTATAATTTATATGTGCTCTAAGTAGATTGTCCATAAACCTTTGAAAAGTAGCGGGGGCACCGTGTAGCCCAAAAGGCATGGTGGTGAAATGAAAATGCCCTATAGGAGTTATAAAGGCTGTTTTTTCTTTATCCTCAGTATTTAGGGGAATTTGCCAGTACCCCTTGGTCAAATCAAGAGTACTGATAAATTTAGCCTTCCCAAGGTGATCTACAATGTCATCAATTCGAGACATAGGATCTGTGTCGAATTTTGATATGGAATTTAGGTGGTGAAAGTCTAAACAAATTCGAATGCCGCCTTCCTTTTTACCAACGATCACCATCGGGGAACCCCACTCACTAGCAGAGGGTTCTATAACCCTAAAGCCTGCATCTTTTCTATTTCCTTTATAACTTTTTGTTTCACCTTTTCGGGTATTCGGTAAGGCTTTTGTCTTATGACTACCTGTTGGTTTAGATATATTTGATGTTCCACCCCCTTAGCTTTTCCTGGCTGACAGGAGAAAGTTTTGAGAAAGTCTTGTAACAACCTATCTAACTCCACTCTTTGGCCCTCTTCTAGGTCAGGATTTATAGTGATCAATTCAGCACCACCTATTCCTTCTAGTCTCTGATAGGCTTGGTCTGCCTCACTAGTAGACTGCTCAGGGCATACATACAGGCTAGGAGTGGTCTTTGAAGCATCTCTTTCATGCCACCATTTGAGCAGGTTTGCATGATATATTTTTAATCTTTTACGCCTCCAAGGGATATCTATTTCATAATTGACAGGACCAATTTGTCTCTGTATAACAAAAGGCCCCTGCCATTTCATTGTCAGTTTGCTCTCTGAAGATGGTAATAATAGTAATACTTTATCCCCTGGTTGGAACTGTTTCTCACCCATTCCTTGATCATAATATTGTTTTTGATCCTTCTTTTTTATAAGATTATTCTGATGGGCTAGGGTTATATATTTAGCTGACCTCTGTCGTAGTTGAGTTATATATTCTATACTTGGGGTTCTCTCTCGTGTGTTTTTGCTTTCCCATTTTCCTTTATTATATCCAATGGCCCCCTTGGATTTCTCCCATAGAGTAGTTAGAATGGGGAAAACCCCATGGATGCCTGGGGCACCTCACTACATGCAAACATCAAATAGGGTAGATTAAGGTCCCATACTTTCCCTTCATCCTGTACATACTTCATAAGCATCTTTTTTAGAGTTTTATTAAACCTTTCTAACAACCCATCAGTTTGGGGGTGGTAAGGAGAGGTGTAAGAAGCCCCAACACCTAATGATTGATAAAGGCGAGCTAATAAAGCAGAGCGAAAATTACTGCCTCTATCTGTGAGGATTTCCCTGGGTATCCCTACTCGACTAAATATTTTTAACAGTTCTTCCGCAATTCTGGGGGCTGTGACTGTCCGCAAGGGAATGGCTTCAGGGTAGCTGGTGGCATAGTCACATATTACAAGTATAAAGCGATTGCCCTTATTACTCCTTGGTAGAGGCCCCACAATATCTATGGCTATGTGGTCAAAAGGGGTGTCTACTAAGGGAAGGGGCTGTAGGGGCACTTTTTCTGCCTTAGATACAGTAGCTACCTTCTGGCATTCCGGACAGGTTTGACAATATGTGGCCGCTTGTTCGTGGATTCCTGGCCAGAAGTACTGGTATAACAACCGGCTTAGGGTTTTATCTCTCCCTAAATGCCCTGCCATTGGGATGTCATGAGCCAACAATATTAATTGTTGTCAGTATCGAGTGGGTACTACTAATTGGTCTATGATATTCCCAGTTTTAGGGTTCTTGCATTCTCTATACAGGAGTTGATCATGTATAACATACCTAGGATAGTCTACCTGACTTCTGGCATCTACAACCTGTGAAAAACAAGGTTTTAAAGCACAATCATTAGTTTGCTCGTCTTTAAAGTCCATTTTTACATCAACAGTGTCCCTATTAGTAGATATGTCCTTGTTACAGTTCCACAATGCTTTTGTCCTTCTTCGGCTCAATTTTGTTTTTTTGTCTTTTCCAGGAATATTGTAAATGTCTTCTTCAAAAGGGAACATCTGGGGAAAGGTTGCTGCTTGTTTACTTTGTGCTCTGGTGGTTATGGCAGACAACTGAGAGTCTTTACAGAGTACGGCATTAAAGGCAGGGTAATCCTGTCCGATAACCACTGGCACAGGCAGGTTGGGTACTAGGCCAATGTCCATTATTTGTTCTTGCCCTTGAACTCTCAGGACCATTTGTTGTGTCGGATAGGCATGGATGTCCCCATGAATACATGTGACCTTGGTGGTATGTGTACTATGTTTCTCAGGCAATAAAGCTGCTTGGATCAGGGTCTGTTTACTCCCAGAGTCTATTAGAGCAGGTACTTCATTCCATTTAACTGTACAGTCATAAGATAGTGACCCCAGTTAGCCAGAGCAAGATGTGCCTGCTCCTTCTTTCTACGTGGGCAATATCTTGCAATGTGGCCCTTCCCGTGGCACTCATGGCAAATAATATCAGGATTAAGTCCTTTACCCATTTTGATGGTTCCCAGAGTCCCTTCACTGCTTCCCTTAACTACTGGCGATGCCCCAACACAAGTGGAATTAGTAATAGTGACAGGTCTTACCATGGGCAAGGGTCCATGAGTCCCTACATGTCTCATCTGTGGTGGTCTAGCTGTTAAGTAGTCTTCTGTGAGGTCAATAGCCTTCTGTGCAGTCTCAGGACGATGCTCCCTCACCCACATTTGCACATCTAGCGGAAGTATTTTAATAAACTGTTCCAAGGTGATGGCTTCCATTACTTGCTCCATTGTTCTTGAGTGGGATTGCAACCATTTATTACTGAGGTCCTGCAACTGGGTATAAGCCTCCTGGAGGGATGTTGCTGTATGATATTTAAAAGTTCTAAATTTTTGACGATAGGTCTCGACACTTATATCATATCTTTTCAGAATGGCTTGGCGTACATAGTCATAGTCATTGATATGGGCACTGTCCACATGACTATAGGCCAATTGCGCCTTTCCCGATAGGTAGGGTGCAAGTCGTACCATCCACTGTTCTTTTGGCCACCGACAGGCTTCTGCCACTCTTTCAAAAGTGGTAATGTATATAATCAGTATCGGTCAATTTAGAAATTTTAATGTCCTTTGGTCCTTCTTGTTCCCTAGGTGGAGGTGGCCTAGCTGTTCCCAGTGTTTGGATGGCCCTAATAGTGTCAGCCCATTGGGCCTCATTCTGCTGATGGTCCACTTCTCGTTGTTTCCCTAATTCTAACTGCTGCACACACAGCCACCTTAGTAAATCAGGTACCTCTTCAGGAGATTGTTGTTCAAAATCCTTTGTCTCTGGAGCAGTGGCACCTCCTTCCATCTCCATTCCTTCTTTCTTTGTCTCTCATCGTCATACATCTGGTAATCCAGTCATTAGCAGTATTTGGGATAGTTCGGTCATTCTGCGGGTCTGGACTCCTCCTGGACTAGGTTGGCTGGTAACTGGTGGGCTGATAGCTGATGGCTCCAACATAGTGTAATATGGATACCAGGTCCGGTACTCCTCCCTCAAGACCCCATCTCAAGTGTATCCCACTTCTGACACCAGTGTAGCAGAGGTGTGGGATTCAAATGTAGGCACCAGTTGAAGTGCAAAGACAAACAGCTTTCATTCAGCAGATTCCAACAAAATAGGCTGTAAGCGTTCTGTACGACTAAATAAAATAAACTGGATTCATGCATCTAAATAAATACAGCAATTCCGAACTGCACAGGTACCATACATATGTAGAGAGACAACTGAAAGGAACCAGAGAAATAGAGGGCACAGCCCCTTGCTGAGCCCAAAACGAACTAACTAGCCCTAGAATATGTCTTCCTTTTATAGTGCTAGGGTATCATGTGATACAAGGGTCTCCTCCCTCATTTGCATAATCATACTATAAACTCTTTATTTCTAATGTTTTAGTACCATGTTCTAACATTAAACAGCTTTAAGTAATATGATAACAGTCTCAGAATGTCCAGTATCTATTATTACTTGGTTAACATAATTTTTAGAAAAAAAAACATTCTGTCTATCACAGTCAAACCCCTCCCCTTTAAGCCTGCCTATAAAATTGGGAAGCAGATGGCCGGCCAGCTCTATAGAGAAGCAGTACAACCCGAAAGGAGCCACAGCATTATCGCTTCACGGTAAAAAACGCAATCAGGTACAGCTCTGCAGTATACTCAGCTTTCTCTGTTTTAAAGGCCATATTTCAGAATTTTATGAACACTGCTAGAGCTGGGCTGCAACGCTAACATGCAGGGAGCTGACCGCTATTGTTACGTTTAGCGCTTTAACAGGTTCTGGGGGGGGACTTAATTTGAGCTCTATGTTTCCATGGGCTACAGTGTCTCAGAAAATGGGACTGAAAAACAAAATTAAACAAAGGCTTGTTTGGTTCCTGACTCCTGAGAGCTTTAAGCAGTAAACGACAAATAGCACTGGTGCCAAATATAAATGTGGGGAGGGGGGTAGGAATAACGAGAGGGACATGAAGCTTCATTCAATAGGGCATTGATATTCAGCCCATTCACAGAAGGGTTACCGCTTTGGATTTACAAGGGGGACTGTAGCGACTTGCGTTACACATCTCATCTGGGGGGGGTACCGAATACCACCAAATTATGTCTGTTCCTTATTATTTATGTTTAAACTCGTTACAGTCTTCATTCGCACATCCGCAGAGGAGGTGTGTGCATATTCAAGAGGACGATCATGCGTACATTCGTGAGGGAGATCGTGCGCATGATCAAGGAGTGTATGCACGGGATATACAGTTAAGAAGGGGCAGAGACCACCAAGAAGGGATAGTGAGAATATTAGACAGGTGGCCTACCTGCCTAAGGGGAACACAAAGGAGGAGACAAGAAAGGAGAGAAACAGGAGTGCTGTTGCAACAGACTTTTCTTGAGAAAAGGAAAGGGGGTCCCCGATAGTCACTGTAATCCTGCTACAAACACTTCTACTCCTACATCAATTCCCTTAAAAAAACAACTTTCCAGGTACGCTCCATAATACATAATCCTAGATTAACACATGAACCCAAACATATGGCAAACATTTTGAATAAAAGATTTTGTGAAATTTTTCTAAAACAGAAAATTAAATATACTGAATTCCCAGACATAAATGATACTAATATAATTCTGTCCGAGGAAAAGATTCACACTAAACTTCTCACCCTCAAAAACAAATTTAGCCCTGGGTCAGGTGATATTACTGGCCATCTACTATATCTCCTGGCCGATGAGCTTTCCCACCCTCTTGGATTCTTATCTGAATGCTGTCTCCAAACTCATTTTTTTCCCATGGAGTGGAAATCTGCACATGTAATAACAATACCTAAAAAGGGCACCAAAACAAACTGGGAGAACTATAGCCTATTAACCTGACATTTGTAATATGTAAACTCCTTGAGAGTACAATTAAAGACCTAATACACCAAACCCTCAATGATATTGACCCAGACCAACATGGTTTTAAAAATCATCTCTTTAACTTAGTGTGTTTCTAAGAAAATGTCAGCAATAAACTAGATAAAATTCCATTCAACATTGTGTATTTAGATTTCAGTAAAGTTTTTGATGTGATGTCCCATCAAGCTTTGGTAACAGAATTTCTTCAAACTAACAATAATAAACACATTGTTAAATGGATTAAAAACTGGTTAACACATAGAATTCAGAGGATACTTATCACAGGACATTTGTCAGATATAGGTTTAGTCACTAGCAGTGTCCCCACAAGGATCAGTTTTGGGCCCCTGTTTATTTCAGGTATTTATAGCCAACCTAACCAAAAACTGTTTTTCATCTGCAATTAAATATGCAGATGATGTCAAAATTGGTGGGCCATGCAATAATACAGAAAATATTGCTATAATTCAACACTATTTAGATAAAATAACACAGTGGGTTATAGACTGGGGCATGAAATTAAATGCATCAAAATGCAAAACGATGCATCTAGGCTATAATAACCTATCTTCAGTATATTTATTAAATGGAACTCCATTACAAATCACCAGTAATTAAATAGACTTAGGAGTATTTATATCAAATGACCTAGGAAACAATAAACAAATTAATAAGACAATCAACAAAACAAACCATGTTACCTGGTCAATCAAGCAAAATATCAAGCCCAAACACCTTAAGGTTATGCTTCCTCTATTTAGGTCTTATGCCAGACTCCATTTGGAATATTCCTCCCAATCCACAGAAAATTTACTAAGCATACATCAGGCCTTTATCATGTACAGTACGAAAACAGATTGAAAGAATTAAATCTCATGCCCTTGTCAATTAGACGCCTATGAGGTAATCTTATTTTTATGTATGACATAGTACAGGATTCATATTTATTTACAGAGTTAGGCTTTGAGTTTAAAAATAATACACATAATACTAGAGGACACCCTCTACAAATTTCTAGATGCCAGTTTCACCATACCTCTCGAAAAAAGTTTTATACCCAGAGAATAGTTAATTCCTGAAATAAGCTGCCTTTTGAAGTTATTTCCAGTAAAACCAAGGCAAAGTCTAAAAAACATTTAGACAAATTAATCTCAACTGGGGCTAGTATTGGATACTATAATTAAAACAGGTGCTGTCATGGGCCTTCCAGACCCCTTGCACCTTAAACACCTTAGTATGAACTTATTATGAACCTAGGCCAGCTCAGTGCTTCTTTTCCAGAAAGAATAAGATATCTTGGAACCCCGAGAAGAATAACATTATTTCTCTTCAGTTCATATGGACTGGTGGTTCTATGTAACATTTTTTTTTTTTACCAATTATTTTACCAGATGAGACACACTAAGCTGAAAGTTTGTTTGCAGGTGCAACCTGGGAGCACAAGGAAGTTAAGTGACTTGCTCAGGGTCACACAGTATGCAAGTGGGGGCTGTGGGATTCAAACCCAGGTCTCCAGATTTGCAGCTCAGAGCCTTAAACCACTGTGCCATACTGCCTCCTAAAGTGCCATGACAAAAGGCAGTAGGCCATTTCTTGGAGCCTTATACATTCACAGATAGAGGTTTTTAAGCCTTCTTGTGGACAGAGAGGGCCAGCCTATGTTAGAATAGAGGGTACAATGATGGGTTCTGGGATATAGACTATTTATAAAAGGAAGCACCCTATGGTACAGCACATCTAGATTAGCCAGCTACATGGTGTTTCTATATCTTTAACTCATGTCACCATAATCACTATCTGTAGGACTATGGCTTATGTCAATCTTTTCTGAGCATCAGAAGTGAAGCAGAATTTATTCCTATAATACAATCCCAGTCTAGAAAGGAGTTTCTTGCAAAAATGTAGCAATCTGTGTAGTGAATGGCAATTTACTATCCAGCCAAAGGCTGAGCTACTTATAATTGTCCTCCAGCTTTTGGTTATCCTCCATTAGAGTGGATATGAAGAAAGGGTGTACATTTGAGAATGGGTTACCAGTGGGAGTGAATAACATTATCTTGGTTTCTTAAGGCATTGAGAAACGGTTTAGATTGAAACAAACGGAGTTGCAGTACATTGAATGCAGTCTGAAAGTCAGTCATAACTGAGAAACACAACTGCACATACCCCAATAATGCAAAACATCATCGGAAGCATATGCATATCACCATGAAGGAATCTGGACTAACTTAGCTTTAAGCAGAATTGCACAGTGCTGAAAGGCATCACAATGCAACCAGCAAAGGTTGAGAACTGCAGACACAGACACAGGTTTCATCTTTGTTAGGACTCACCAGTGTGCCATATCTGCATCTCAGCCCAGAGGGAAGGAGCCAGCCAGTCTTAGGAGGGTCTTACTTGTTTGGGTCATGGGGAGCCCATAGTAGAGAAGAGAAGAACTACAAAAGATAGTCATAACTGAGGCAGTGGTGGGCCTGGAGATACAGTATATAGTGCAATGTCATCCGCATAGAAGTGCAATTTGGCCTCATCTATATTAGCTCCAAGGTCATTTATGTAAATCATGAAGAGCAGTGGATGTAGGACTAACCTGTGAGATACACCTTTGCATAAAGGAGCACAACCCTTCTACTTTTATCTGCTGCTGACATCCAGATAAATAGTAGCAGAACCAGAGCGAGGAGGATACGCTAACACCTACTCTAGAGAGCTTCTGTAGTAGTATGTTGTAGTCGACAGTATTGAAAGTTTTGCTGAGGTCTAGAAAAATGGCATTACTGAAGAGCTTTTAATCTAGTACAGTGAACCAGTCACTGGTGACTTTGGCCGGAGCTGTGGACATACTAAGTTTGGCTCTGAAACCCAGTTGTTGGGGTGTGATGATGCTGAATAGGTCAAGATATTCACATAGCTGCTTGTTCACCAGTTTTCCCAATAATTTTGCAAAGAACAGGAAGTATTAAAGTGGACCTGCATTTATAAAGAATTGTCCTTAACTCCTGATTTAAATAAGAGAATAACAAGTGCCATTTTCCACCTTACAAGTAGGTCATTATGGATTAACAAAAGGTTGAATAGATGGATGATGGGGGCAGAGAGCAGGGGTCATCCCAATTTGAGGAAGAGTGGGTACAGATTATCAGCCCCAGCGTTTCTTTTTGGTATCTAACTTTAAGAGGAAATGTTTGACATGTTTATAGGAAATTTACTTAAAATGGAAAATGGTATTACCATTGGCCATATTCTCTGCCTGTGCTGTGGTGGGGAGGATAGGAAGCTGCAGGACAGTTATCAAAGGCCAGTTCTGCAGAGGCAACATGAGATTTTAGCTTCCAGAATACTTAATCTTTCATTGATAACCTTGTCACCAACTGCAGTTTTTTTTTGACAATTATGAGGTAGTAGCTTCCCTTTCCAGAGATTTTACTTCTTTCCACAATTTGGAGAAATCATTTTTCTTCTCTTCCATTAGGTTCAGGTAATAATTAGCTTTGGCAGTTCAGATTAGTTTTGTGCATTGATTTTGCTTTTTCCTAAAGATAGCCCAGTCAAGTGTTGATTTAGTGCCCCAGTCTTTGGCCCAGTGCTTGTCTGTAAACTCTTAAGGCTCTCATGGTCAGATATTCAAACCTTTGCCACTGGGCTAAGTTAACACTGCCTGGCGGGCAAACGTAGCTCAGAAAACAAAGCAAGCTATATTCAAAAGGAATAGCCCTGAGCAAACAACCTCTGAATATAGTATGGGAATGAGACCATGCAAACTGGGCTGGGAGTGCAGGGCAAACATAGCCCTGGAATAAGACAGCACTGAATATAGCAACCAGGAAGTGCAAACCACAACAGCAACACAGTGCACAGTGATGTGAGGGTAGGTAGAGATGAACTATGTGACCAACGTGCGTGCCAGAAAATGTGTGGACCCAGTACAGCTGCAGGCAGCAGCAGATGTGAAAGAACAGTGATCAAAACTTATATAATGTTCCCCGAACCGTTAGCGCCGCGCTAACATGTCAGCATGGCTTTAGCGTGGAGCTAAGCTGTTTGCCCGGTGCTAAGATTTGCCATATTCAAAAGTGACATGCAAATGAGCCTAGTCAAGTAGTCTCTGGGCAAACAGCCAGATTAGCATCTCATTATGCCCTGATTTGCGACTAGCGCCGCGTTAAGGTGTTTAGCATGACTTACTGTGACCCGTAGCACAGTACAAATTACTGCCCAGGAAAAGCTGGTCTTAACCCTGGGCAAACAGCTTTGCATGACATTGGTGGTTTGTGTGGTGTTTGCATGGCTTGCACGACCCTAACATATGAGTATGACACTTAGAAAATACCAGACCAGTGGGACTGGTGGCAGCTGTTGGCATCATGGTGGTGCCATCAGTAAGCAGCATGTGTCCTCCATGTCTGGTATTTTCTAAGTGTCATACTCATATGTTAGGGATGCTCAAGCCACGCAAACACCACACAAACCACCAATGTCATGCAAAGCTGTTTGCCCAGGGTTAAGACCAGCTTTTCCTGGGCAGTAGTTTGTACTGCACTACAGGTCACAGTAAGTCATGCTAAGCACCTTAACGTGGCACTAGTTGCTGAATATCTCATAGCACCTGTATTCATGTTCATTTTGCCCCTTGCATATACTTATAGTTTGCCCGACACTAATGCAGTTTGCATGTGCTGTCTGGTCTTTTGAACATGGCAGACCCACGCTAATCCCACGCTAAACCCATGCAAACGGTTTGCGCACCGTGCAAAGCTTTGAATATCTGGGCCTCAATCTCTTAAGACTGTCTGCAACATCTGATTGAACCAGGGAAAATGTATATTTTTCCCCCTCTGTTTAAACAAGTGGCATGTATACAGTACTTACCTTTACATTTTTTTTTCCTCTGTATAGTTTAACTTGCATGTAACTATTCCTGCTGGACTTTGTTAAACCTGCTGACTGCTGCTATACTCCCAGGGAGCCCATGAACGCTCAGCGTTGCATCCCATGGGGTTATATTGGTTGTAACAGTTTTAAACAAACATATTTAATTAAAAAAATGATGACTCCAAGGAGCAGTTGATAATAAATTTCAATAGCCATATACACTAATTTGCCTAGATAGAAATAATGCAGATTGATAGCTGCTAGGTTCCATGGGAAATTAGACTTGCAGAAATGAGTAAGGCACCTTATTGTATGAATTTAGGTTGGAACCTAGCTTTGGTTATGCTCCTAATACAGGCAAAAGTGTTATGGTCACTGGTATCATTGTTGAAGACCACAGTATGAGTAATTTTCTCTGGCCTGTTTGTTAGTAGAATATCAATAACTGAGGATCAGGCAGGATTCTGGGGGTTAGGCCTTGTGGGTTCAGAATAGAGCTTGGTTAGGCTGAGCTCTTCACTAATCCATTTAAGGTCAGTCAATTTGGCAGTGAGCCAGTCAAGATTTAGATCACCAAGAATGATAGCTTTATTGCTGTGAGAGCTGACAAAATTGTTTTGGTGGAGCAGTAGTTAAGTGTCACCCATAGGGATCTATAACATCCAACTACATGGACAGTTTCATTACTAGAGAGGTGAACTGTAGCTATTGACCATTCAAATTCATGGGGAGTTCAGTGCCACCCATAGGGGGTCTATAGCATCCAACTACACTGATGGTTTCATTACTAGAGAGGTGAACTATGGCTACTGACCATTCAAATTCATGGAGTTGGGAGATGGTACTGACAGAAGCAGAGGATAGCTTGTTGAACTTTCTTCCATTCTTGGTTTCTCTTATGCTCATCTCTATTGTGAAACTAAAATATCCTCAGGCTCTACATAGCATTCAAGAAACTGCCTGCAAATTAAGAAATACTGTACATACTTACATTTCTTGTTGCCCTGAGGATGGTCTTCATTTCCTTGTTTTGCAGTGAAGTTGATACAGTACTTCAATTGTTACTATTTAATTTATTTCTTAAGCACTGTCAGAGTTTGTCAGTTTTGTTGGCTGTACCTCCAGTTCCACAACAGAGCATCAGATATACTTAGTATACTGTATCTGACTACACAGATGTTGAATAAGTTATGAAAACATTTGTTAAAAATAATATTGATTCCCACTTTCAGTGTCCACTGTCTACCTACTGTCATTGAAGTGTTCTATTACCTGCAATTTGTATAGCGTCTTTAACTGAAACATGTAGCCACTGTGTACCCGACAACAACATTGCATCAGACTAGCAGACATCTAGTTTAGTCTTGTTTTTGTTAAACATCTTCTCGGTTGTAATTCATGGTAACTGGTGCGCAACTGAAGAGGGCTGATGGTAGGATTAGGTGTGAGTTAATCACAACCATTCTATAAAGACCTGCTGCACACATGAAGGGAGGAGAGAGAGAGAGAGAGAGAGAGAGAGCGCGAGACAGAGACAGAGACAGGAGTCGATGACTTTTTTATTTCTAAGAGCAAGTACTTTTGTTTAAAAAATCTAACAGCACAAGAATATTTCTCTTTATTCTCTACAAAAGCAGGTGTCAGTCACATGGCTCTGTCAGTGTTCTGTACCGGGCCACTTGACACATGAGAAATGACTCTCATGTCTTACCTAAAAACAAAAAGCAGAAGAATGTGTTATATTGGCATACATAGGGCCAGTAACATAAGAAGACCTCTTAGCCAAGTAAGAAGTCTTCACAAGCTACAGCCTCTACCACAGACTTGCACTGAAAGGAAAACAGAAAACTTTATAAATTGAAAAAGCTGTTTCATATTAAAATCTATTTCTGTATTTGTAAAGTAAAGGGGTGAAGGCATATTTTGAACATTTTTTTTTCTTAATCTGTTTTTCTATATGACTATTTCAATTTCAGGTGACTACAATTAAATATGCTTACTCTCACCATTACATTCCTGCCACAATAGAATTGCACTAATTATTGTTTGCAGTTCTTCTGCATGGAGTAATGATTTACAATAAATTGTAATGCATAATTTGAAATTTTTCATTTTTTAGCAAATCTGAAAGTTGGTAGTATTTTTATCATTTTTATCATTGACTTAACTAATTATGTTGTGCTAAATGTATAATTGTATACTATATATTACTCAAGCAGAGAGGAACCATAACTCCAAACATAACATTTACATATCTTGAAAAACACTTAAATCCATACCATGTTTGTTATAAGAACCCAAAGAAAAGAAAAGAAACCTGTCTGTTTAAAATATAACACTGAGGCTGCCCAGTAGCTGAACCACGTAATCTAGTTTAAATACCCTGAATTTGGAAGTGTGGTATCAGATAAGATTCCCCCCAAACCACCAGCACGGTCCCCTTTAATAAATTATCTGCACTCTACAATCTACAGGATATCAGATGCCACATAAGCTACCCTCTCCTTTATAATAAATAACCCATGCTGTAAGGTTATTTAACACCTGCTCAGCTACTGTCTCCATCTAATAAATACTGTTACTATGAGGGCATAATGCTGTATATCTCTCAGTCTACTGGCTCCAATAATAAATATGTCTAATAATGATACTGGGCTATAGTGCACTCAAGTATTGTATTTTGCATGCTATTATGAGTGGGTGGCTTATTTGGCATCTGATAACTCTTAGAGTGGGAGAATTTATTAATGGAGAATCTACCTGATACACCTGCCCTCCACTAGTGATATTATTTTAAAGGAGTCAGCAACTCCAGTGTCATATGATACCCTCCACTCCCCATTGGCCATTATCAATATTCACCACTTGCCCACCCCAGGAGCAACTCCATGAAGCTTGTAGTGGGTATGTTTGAGAGAGATACCAGGAAGTACATTTTTATGGTGAGGGTGGTGGAGGGGTGGAATAGGCTGCCAGAGGAGGTGGTCTGTGCAAAATCAGTGGTGGGATTCAATTGAGGGTAGGACAGATAGAAGAGCTTGGTAAACAGCTTTCCAGAAAGAGAGGGGTAAGGAGCGTAAAGAGCCTGTAGGGCTGTATTATTCAATATTAGATGGGCAGACACAATGGGCCAATGAGCCTTATCTGCCAAGAGAGTCTACATTTCTGTGTTTTTTGCAGTGGAAACCATGGGACCCATTTCATACTTTACCAATCAAAAAACATAAACCACAGAAATAGAAAACTTCCGAGAGTTAGGTTTGTGTTTGGCAATGTGTGAAAGGGGATCATGTTCTAGAGATCAGATGTAAAAAAAATCCAAAATATAAATTCATATGCATTTATAGTAAACACATCTCTTACAACATTACTGTATGTTAGTTGTTTAATGGTGACTGCATAGATCATGGCATTTGATCCCCCCCCATTGTATAAATTGACTTTGCTTAGTGTTTGCACTTTTGGCACCTCCCAGCCAGGACTCACAGCTATAAGGAGTGCTGATGCTAAAGGATGTGAGAATCCATGAGAATCACTTCCCTGATGTTGTTTGCGTTATCAATGGAAACGTTTTCGAGCTTGATTTTTTTTTTTATTAAAATGGTGGTTTCCCTCCTTTGGCAAAATGTACAATCATACAGCAGATGACATAATGAGTTGCTTTGTAGATGAGATAGAGGCTACTTTAATATTTAAAACATTAAATTCTCCTTAAAGAAAGCATGATACTGCATGTAGTATCTTATAACTGTAGGCACATTTTTTGGACATCTTTGGGAAAGCATGAGCATTGGGATAAGGACCAGGACTGACCCTGGTCTGCCTCCCATTTGTGGTCACCACCCAAGGCTCTTAATCTGACAGTGTCAGGGTCCTCCTCCCTTGGGAGGTTGCTTTCATTGGCCCTGTATGCCTTTAGCCCTTCAGGGCTGCTGGTGGCCCCACCACCCACCTGGATCTTGGTTAAGGGCAGCAGTTCCTTGGGGCAAGCTCTTCCTTATCCTGCCCACCAGTTTCTGCTTTTTCAGCTGTTGTTTTTCATGGACCCCTCAGCAGATGGCTCAGCCAGAGCTTCTCCAACCACTGCAGGTGTTGCTGGCACCAGTTCTCTAAATGCTGCCCCTACCTGCACCCCTGATGCCAGTCTTGACCCCCAAGATCTCTATCAGTCCTGCCTTTCTTTCACAGGGGCAGATGCTGCAAGGCACTGCATCTCCCAGAGCCCAGTCTCCCCTCGGCCTTCACCACTGGAGCCATCCGCTGCAGTGCCAGCCTCTCCTACACTGGCGCCTGTGGACCTTCCTGGCATCACCTAGGCCATTGCCTGCTGGGCTTGCATGCATTCTCCTGCAACCCGTAGGCCCTTTTCTGGCCTGCTGCCTCTGGTGCCAGCAGAATCTTCACTGGCCCTTCCACTACCAACATCTGGGGGAGCCTGCACCAGTCCTCCCACTTTCACTACCAGGGGGACAAGTACATGCACCACCTCCAGCCCTAGTGAAACTGCAGCCCGGGTATCCAGCTCCGACACCTGGGGGTCCAACACTGGCCTACCCCTACCCAATGCCTGGGGGGCCAGCAGTGGCTTACCCTTCTTCTGCACCTGTAGGGTCCCAGATGGTCTATAACTATCCAGCACCTGGGGGACTAATGCCAGCACCCATGGACTACTACAGCTTGATCTCAGCACTATGAACCATCATGCAATTGCAGGTCCCCTCTCCTGCTGGTAGTCCCAGACACCCTCTCCCAGGGCATCCTTGGCATCCATTCTTCCAGCCCCAACCAGCCTGGGCCTGAGTGCTCCTTGTACTCCCAGGAACCCTACCGATGCAGGCACACTGCTTGCCTGATTGACTGACAGGCAGGTGACAGTGAGGACAACAACTCTGCCTCCAATGATGGGGCCAGCTCTGAGTCTTCCTCCTTTGTCAGAAATTCCTCGAGGAATGAAGAGGGACCCAGTAATGTCCCCAAATTGTCTCCTGATGTCTCCACTTTCATAAATATCATGATGCATACAGTATCCATGCCACAATGAGGTGGGCGAGTGAGGATCAGGACCTGAAATGTTGCCACCTGGCAGTCTACGTGTGTCAGCATGATGCCTCCCCCATGGTAGTCCCCCCATTAATTGAGTCTTACGAAGACTTTACTAAGGCCACCTGGTTCCATCCCCATAGTGTTCCATTGATCTCTAAGAAGGCTGTCTGGCTTTATCATTTTCCTGCTGACAGATCCTACCTTGGTGAACACCCCACAGCTGACTCTATAGTCAGTAATGTGGCCCACAACTGCACCAAGAGGCCAAAGGACCTCAGCACCCTTCCTCCAAACAGGGAATTGTGCAGCTGGACCTGGTGGGTAAGCTTACCTTTGCATCTGTCACCCCAGCCATCTGGGCCCTTAACTACTTGGCCCACATGGTGCAATACCAAAACTTGTTGTGGGACCAGGCTAGAGAGGCAATCATGGCCATGCCAGATGACCTTTTGAAGCAGCAAACCCTTCAGGCCCCAAAGATGGGATCAGATGTCAGCGCCCAAATCCTCTGGGCAGTTTATAATGCCATGGATGCTTCAGGCCAGGCGGCTGCTGTCATCATTACCATGAGGTGCCATGCTTGGCTTAGGGTCTTTGGCTTTGCTCCAGCTGTCCAATCTAGCATTTTGGGCACTCCCTTTTGGAGTTTCAAGCTGTTTGGGGGAGATGTTCAAGACACTATCTTCAACGTCCAAACCTCTGGCAGGGCTTTCAGTTGATCCACTCCATGAACCACACCCAACTGAAGTCCGGTCACAGGGCCCCCTTTCGCCACTCCTCCCATAGGCAGGCCCATCCCCCTCCCAAGACCCAGGGCAAATGCATAGCAATTGCTGCCTTGCCTGCACCCACACCAGCCCCTCTCTGGGCTGTTAGAGGTGCAGCCACAGCCCAGCCTGGGGCTGCCCCCAGCTCCTGACTCCTTACCAGATCCCCCCACTGCATGGCCTTGGGAAGCAATAGTTGGGGTCTTTTCTCCCTCCAGGGAAGTCACCACAGACAACTGGGTGCTGCAGCTCATTGAGCATGGCCACACTCTAGAGTTTCTGGATTGGCCTCCAGAAAATATTCCAGGTCCATCTGCATATCCTCCAGGCCACATTCCTCCCATATGGGCCTAAATTCAAGTCTTGCTGCAAAAGAAGGCTATTGAGACCATTCCCCATATCCAACAGGGGAGGGGTTCTGCTTCCACTTTTTCCTGGTTCCTAAGAGGACAGGGACTCTCCGTTCCATCCTGGACCTGAGTAACCTCTTCTTGTTCATAGAGTACAAATGTTTCCAGATGAATACCCTTCAGGGTTTGCTTTTGCTGCCCCTGCATCACCAGGGGGACAGGCTCTGCTCTTTGGATATGCAGGATGCTTACCTGCACATCAACATTTTTGCCTCCCACAGGTGCTTCCTTTGTTTCCTTTTTAAAGGAGAGCATTACAAGTTTTGGGCTCTGCCCTTCGGCCTATCTTCAGCCCCCAGGATTTTTACCAGGTGCCTGATGGTGAAGGCTGCAGCCTTGAGGAGACAGGGATTTTACACATTTCCCTACTTATATTAGTGGCTCTTAGCAGCTCTGTCCAGGGACCACCTGCTGCAAATTCTTGCGAGTGCCTGTAGCCTGCTCCAGGCCTTGGGCATTACTATCAGTCTGCCAAATCATTTCTCACCCCCCACCAGTGCCTTCTTTACATAGGGACAGTCCTGGACATGGCTCAGGGCAAAGTCTACCTTCTGTCAGATTGGAGTGCCTGATGGCTCAGGCTCACCTTCTTTTCCAACCACCATGTTCGGGTGAGGGAGTTTTTAAGGCTTTTGGGCCTCATGGCTGCAGCCATTGTGACAGTTCCCTTAGCCAGGCTGCACATGAAAATCCTTCAGTGGACTCTACGAGTCCAGTGGGACCAACGCATAGGTGTGTGCCAGAATGAGGATTTAAAACAGACAATCTCCTAAGGTGTTCTATTTCACTCTGTCCTTTCTCCTCTTTTTTCTGACTATCCTTTCTTTTCCCTATCAGGCTGGCCAACCTGATATCTATTTTCTTTTCTTTTCTATCTCCTATTTGTTAAAATGCCTGTGTTCCCATTTAAAAGCAGCTCCTGAAAAATAACTGGTGCCTTAAAGAAAGAGCAGTGGTTCCCTGCTGCTGCAAGCAGTATGTTGAATTTGGTCCCAGCTGATGTGTGTTTTGAAATGATTGTTTAACCAACAGGAGTGGTTTCTTATAAAGAGGACATAGCTCAGAAGTGGAAAAATTGATGCAGAGTTCCAAAGAATGTACAAAATTTGCCCCTGTTGTTTCATGCTCCTGTGTCTTGCAGCAAGTGTGCAGACTGAGCTAACTCAGTTGGGGAAACACAGAAAAACACTACCTTAGGAAAAAAAATTAAGGGACTTCAAGCATATAAAACCCCTATGGTGCCCATATAAAGAATTGCTGCAGGTATCAGCTACAGCAAAGAAGCTAGCTTTGCTGTCAAACAAAACAGGGCTGAAAATGAAATGGGAGCCGACGGCTGTAAGTTTTCAGCCAACAGCTGTTTTGCAAAGCTAAGTATGGTACAGAAAAAGTTGTTTCTCAAATAAAAAAGAAAGCATTTGTAGAAATTACAAGCAGTTATTGTGCCTAGCTATAAAGAAAAGTATGCCCTGGAAATTGTCTTCTGTTTTGTATGTTTTCTTTAAAAAAAGGTTTATTTCTCTTAAAAAAGCAGTAGGTTCCTAGTGCTTGCAAGAGTAAACAGATAAGGAGCACGTCCTTTTCTGCTTACATTTTGCAAGCCTAGTGATACCTACTGAATATTTTTCTTCTGGTTTAAAATATTACAATGAGCCAGAAATAAAAGAAAAAAGGGTCATTACCTGATGATGTTTCCAGAGGTCCTGCTATAGGGCTGGCAACCCCTGAACTGACTGTATTTATGGGAGAAGCAGTCAGTGACATCACAGTACGGGAGGAGGCAGCTCCCAAGTGTGATGTCATGCCCCTGTAATTAAGGTTTTATTTAGCCTTTTTCTTCAGAATAGAGACTCCTTAAGAGCCTGTACGGTGGACATAGAGAATAGCATTAAGCTAGGCAGGCTAGGACATTGTTTTATGAAATGCAGAGGTTTAAAATAAAGTGTCCCTGCTAATTGATGTTGTCACCTGACCTCTGATGTCACGTCAGACTGCCATAAAAGGATGTCCACCAGAGGGCTAGAGAGATAGATAGGAGAGAGAGTATGGAAGATGGTCAGTTGCTTTCTGGTCAGAGACTGAGCAAGAGCGAAGAAGAGCTGAGTGTGGAGGTTTACACACTGTCAAGAAGGAAGATCTCAGGAATTCTTTTGATTTTGATGCTTAATGGAAGAAGAATGATGTCCTGATTATTTACATTGGTGTGAAGAATTAACACCCTCTTAATTTTACTTTTTGCAAATATCCTTTATTTTCTTTAGTTTGCTTTTTGGACAATAAATTGACAAATGCAGAATATGTGTTTTTTATGCACCACATTACAGTTGTCTGTCTAAATCTGTTATAAAGAATCCTCGCTACCACAACTGGTGTCAGAAGTGGGATTCTCTTACCCTGGTACATTGAGGCTGCCCGGGAGGCGTTGCCAGAGGGGGTGTTTCTACAAAAACACCCTAACAGATGAGTAAAAGTGAGCAAACAGACATTAGTGCATTTCATCTGACACGGTCCATAAGTCAAAGAACTGGTATACAACCATTACTAGATTTGACTCCAGTAACTAGACTGAAGATAATGCAGACCGAGGATGAGGATAAAGTTGAAGGTGCCACAGCAGCAGCTGGCAATCCTAAAAAGGAGAAGAAGGCCAGACCATCCCAGCACCAGATGACCCTAGTGAGTTGTTAAAATGGCTTTGTCTACACCAACTCGAGATGGAGCGACAATGAGAGGAGGACCAGAGGCAGAGGGATGAGGATCAGAGACTTCAAGCAGAGGAAAGACGAAGCCAGGATGAGAAATGTACTGCCACTTTGCAGGCCATCCATGATATGACACAGGGTCAACCAGATAGGACTGTCCCTAGAGACATTAAATTAACCAAGTTGATGGAGAATGACAATATTGAGGCCTACCTCACGACATTCGAGAGGGTGGCCCAGACATGCAACTGGCCTAGGGACCAGTGGGTGATTCGGTTGGTGCCCTATTTATCCGGAAGAGTGCAACTTGTCTACAGTCAGCTTAGTGGGACTGATGCTACCACTTATGACAAGGTCAAGGAAGAGATTCTGAGAAGGTCCAACATCAGCACAGAAACCTACAGGCAGCGTTTTCGCTCACAGAAAATGACTAGCCTGGATACCCCCCGAGAGACCTATGCCCATCTAAAAGACTATTGTGGGAAATGGCTGCAACCTACCACCAAGTCAGTTGAGCAGATTATGGAGTTGATTATAATCGAGCAATTTATCCAAGTGTTACCTATGGATGTACAAGTCTGGGTGATAGAAACCAAACCTGAAACAGCTGAGAACACCATCAAGCTTGCAGAGGACTACTTGGCAGCACGGACCACCAGAGCCAGGGGTACCCAAGGTAATGCAGGACAATCCAGCACTCTGGTAAGAAACCAATTTTCTGATTCTAATTCCCAGAGACAGATCTATAGAAGGGAGAGAGGTGGTAGAATCCCTTACTCTGAAATTATTTGCCATGGTTGCCTAGGGAAAGGGCATATTGTGAGGAACTGCCCTAATAAATGCCCTGACCTAACTCATATAGCTCTAGCTAATTTTGGATATGTGACATCTGTAGGAATTGGGGAACAGCAAACCTTGGGCCTATTAGACTCAGGGAGTCATCAGACATTGATCAGAGCAGATTTGGCCCTGGATGTGCCCAAACGTGACTGTGATACAACTGTTTGTTGTGTTCATGGAGACATCCATCAATATCATACAGCTTGTTTAGACATCACTGTGAACAACAAGAGTCATAATATGTTGGTGGGATTAGTCCCACATCTACCAGTTCCTCTTATTGTGGGTCAGGATTTCCCTCACTTCGATCTCCTGATGAAAACCCATAGTAACTTGCAAGAACCTATACATGTGGTTACCAGGTCCCAGACTAAAACACAGCTATTGCAGGGCATTTTCCCTTTTGATGCAGACTATTTTGAGACTGGCAGAAAAACAAGAAAATCATTAAAAACTAGAAAAAGGGAAAAAGAAGCCTGGAAAGACTTGCATCAGGTTGGGAGCCAGTCTAATATACCAGGTGTTGCAATGCAGGACATTGCACAGGAACAGAAACAGGATGTGACTTTACAAACTTTGTTTTTGCAAGTGAACAAGGATGCACTGCCAGGACAATCATGCTTTATCCTTAAAAATAACATATTGTACTGTAGTATTGTTGATCCAGTAACTGCTGAAGAAACTGAACGGTTAGTAGTACCAGTAAAGTACAGGGATAAAGTGATGTATTTAGCACATGACATCCCTATGGCTGTACATGAGGGAAGAGATAGAACAATGCAGCACATTCTGTCTCGATTCTGTTGGCCAGGGGTTCACCAAGATGCAGCTGCATACTGTCAGGCCTGTCCAAAATGCCAACTAGTGGCCCAAAAAGCGAAGAAGGACTCAGTACCTCTGCAGCCTATACTTCATGTTACTACCCCATTTGACAGAGTGGCTAAGGATGTGGTTGGTCCACTCCTTAAGAGCTCCAAGGGTAATCAATATGTTACAGTGATATGTGATTACACCACTTGGTACCCCAAAGCAATTCCAATGTGGACTGTCACTGCCCCTCATATTGCTGAGGAATTAGCTAAAGTGTTCAGTCGGATGGGAATCCCTAAAGTCATTCTAACTGACAGAGGTAGCAACTTCACATCTGTAATGTTGCAGGAATTATATAAACTGTTGGGAGTATCAACTATTAGAACTTTGCCCTATCATCCCCAAATTGATGGTCTTGTGGAGCGCTTTAATAAGACCCTGAAAAGCATGCTACAGAAGTTTGTGCATGATGAAGGCAGGGATTGGGATAAATTCCCTACCCTATTTGTTATTCGTCTACAGGGAGGTACCCCAGTCCATCACAGGATTCTCTTCATTTACCCTATTATATGGACAGAATCCCAGAGGTCCGCTTGATGTGGTAAAAGAACATTAGGAGGCAGGGACCAATGTGGGGTGTAAAAACAGTTTACAGTATATGACATCTTTAAGAGAGCGTTTGGTGAAATACGTGACAATAGCACATCAGAATGTAGACCTGACTCAGTGTAAGCAAAAACAATTGTATGATGTGGGGTTAAAAACTAAGATGTTTGAACCAGGTGAAAAAAGGGTTGTTGTTACTGCCATCTTCTGAAAATAAATTGCTGATGTGATGGCAAGGGCCTTATGTGATACTATGCCAGACTGGTATAGTCAATTATGAAATTGAAATGCCTGGCCATAGACCCTTGAAGAAGATCTACCATGCAAATCTACTACGAAAGTGGGTAGAAAAACCACAGGCCCCAACACTGTTTATTAAGCTGGAACAGGGAGAAACTGAGATAGACGTAGCCTATGAAAGGTTAGAGACAAAAGACAAAGAGGATGGCATACAGATAAACCCTGAGTTAGACCAGACACAGAGACAAGAGATTGATCACCTCTTGGCATATTTTGCAGAGACTTTTACCAAAACCCCAGGTAGAGCAAAGGGGATAGTCCATGACATAAGAGTCACACAAACCAAACCTATTCACCAGAAACCATATAGGCTTCCAGAAAAAATTAGGCCTGAAGTTATTGCTGAGGTGATAAAAATGGAGAAGGCAGGAGTGATTGTTCCTTCCCGTAGTCCCTGGTCTTCCCCTTTAGTAGTAGTACACAAGAAGGTGGGAGGACTTAGATTATGTTTGGATTTCTGAAGGATAAATGAAGTGTCAGAATTTGATGGCTATCCAATGCCTCGAATTGATGATTTATTAGATCAAATCAATCAATCAATCAATCAAAAATCTTTATTTATTCAGGCGAACATCATTGAGCAAAGCTCATTTACAAGATGGACCTGATAGGTCGAGGAATAACATGAAGGTACAAAAGCAGACATATACAAAACACTTCTAAATAAACAGATTACAATAATATAAACATATATACAAACAGGGTAGCCGGAGAATACAGGCTCCAGGGCAAGCTAAACCAGACAGTTATGATTGATGACTAATAAAGTATTGAAAGCAGTCTCTGAAAATGACACGGGGGCTGGTGGAGTTTTGGATAGGGACTAAATCAACTAGTAGTGAGTGAATGGGGTAGAAGTAAGTGCCAGGGGTAGCAGAGGAGGTCTTGGCAGGGTAGCAAAGCTGCATAGAAATGGGGGTAAAGAATTGATTGGACTAGGCCTTGTGAAAGCAATTGCATTTCTCTGGGAAGAGGCTTGTGTAGAGCTTTTAAAGGATGTTAGAGGTATAAAGGTGGTCAACTTTAGGGTCTTCTGCAGAGAATTCCAAGCCATTGCTAGAGAGTAACTGATTGCAGATCTCCCATGCCGGGTGCAGGCTTTGGGTAGCTTCAAAGTGATGAAGTTGTTCTTCTAGGGCAAATGACCTAGCTGTGGCCAGTGTAAAGCAATCTAAAATATAGGATGGAAGTTTGTTAGACAGAGCTTTATAAATCCATAATGCAGCATTTTTGTTCCTTCTGAGGTGTAAGGATGTCCAACCAACTGCAGCATAGAGAGAGCAATGATGAGTGTTGAATGGAAGATCTGTGATGAACCTTAGAGCTCTATGGTACAAGGTATCCAATTTACTTAAATAGGAAATAGTACAGTGGCCATAGAGGAAATCTGCATAGTCGATAAGTGGTAGAAATGAGGCCTGGATTAGTCTCTGTCTTGAATCTCTGGTTAAATAATGCTTGATTCTGAAGAAAAGGCCGAGCCTCTGGCGAAGTTTTTTTAGAAGTTCTTCAATATGCTGAGTATAATCAAGCCTGTTGTCAATCCATACCCCTAAATATTTGAATTTGTCAACATAGTCAAGGCTTTCTCCAAGGATGGTAGATAGTTGGGGAAGAATGCTTGGTGAGAAGGCGTTAGTATAGTAATTGGTGAAGAAGAGCATAGCTTTTGTCTTCTTTGCATTTAGGAGGAGTTTTTTTTCAAGCAGTTGGTATTGCAAAAGGGAGAACTCTGATTGTAGTATTTCACAGGCCTTTGTAGGTGATGGGTTACTGACATATAAGACAGTGTCATCTGCAAAGAGGTGAACATTGGCTTTGGTGAGATTAGAGTCAATGTTGTTAATGTAAATGGCAAAAAGGATAGGGCCCAGGATAGATCCTTGAGGTACTCCTCTTAGGAGTGGTTTTGATGAGGATAGGTGGCCTTCATTTTTCACCTGCTGCATTCTATCAGTGAGGTAACATCTGAACCACTTAAGAGAGGCTGGATCTAGGCCTATGGAGTGCAGTGAAGAGAGTAGCAGCTCATGATCCACTGTGTCGAAGGCTTTGCTTAGATCAAGAAATACAGCACAGACGCTGTTCTTTTTGTCTAGCTCAGTTTGCCAGTCATTTGTGACTTTTGCTAGTGCAGAAGTGGTGCTATGCCTGTTCCTAAACCCAGATTGAGCAGGGTTTAGGAGATTATTAACATCAAGGTAGTCTCTTAATTGGATGCTCACTAATTTTTCTAGCATTTTGGAAAGCACTGGCAGGATGGATTTGGGTCTATAATTGTTGAGGTCCATGGGGTCCCCTGATTTTAGGAGGATAAACACTTGTGCTGTCTTCCACAGAGAAGGAATAGAACCTTCAGGTCTGCCAAGTACATCAGTACCCTAGATTTGACAAAGGGGTACTGGCAGATACTGTTAGCACCCCGAGCCCAAGAACTAACTGCTTTTTGCACCCCAATTGGACTGTACCATTTTACCACCATGCCGTTTGGATTGCATGGAGCTCCGGCTACCTTTCAATGGTACACGGACCATATCCTAAGACCTAAGACCTTATAAACAGTACAGTGCAGCGTATCTAGATGACGTTGTCATCTACAGCCCAAACTGGAATACACACTTGGTACACCTCAGTGCAGTTATTCAAAGTATTAAGGATGCAGGCCTTACCATTAACCCGTCCAAATGTGCCATAGCCAGGACTGAGACACGTTACTTAGGTTTCATTATCGGTAATGGGATGGTGAAGCCTGAGATAAGTAAAGTTGAGGCCATAGCAAATAGTCCTGTGCCAACCACAAAATGACACGTCAGGTCCTTTTTAGGTTTGGCAAGTTACTACCGACGTTTTATTCCCGGCTTCTCTACAATTGCTACTCCCTTGACTGACTTAACGAAAAACAAGAACCCAAACAAAGTAAAATGGAGTTCAGCATGTGAGGGGGCATTCACAAAAATAAAAGCCATCTTGTGTTCTACCCCAGTTTTACGTAGCCCTGATTTCACCAAGCCCTTTGAACTTCAAACAGATGCCTCTGATACAGGCATAGGGGCTGTTCTAAGTCAACATGACCACCAAGGAGACCATCCTATCCTGCTTATCAGTAGAAAGCTCCATGAGAGAGAGAGGAAATATTCTACTGTAGAGAAGGAATGTTTAGCTATCAAGTGGGCGATAGAGGCCCTCAAATATTACCTGTGGGGGAATGAATTCATTGTTGTTACTGATCACAACCCCTTATGTTGGTTGAACCTGATGAAGGACAAGAATTCATGCATTTTAAGATGGTATTTATCGCTCCAGCCATACAAATTTTCTGTTAGGCATAGGGCTGGAAAGCAACATCAAAATGCTGATTTCTTGTTGAGGTTTGGAGCAGACCAGGTTCCTAATGGTACTGCTCAGTCAGTGGAAACTTTAACTGTGCATTATGCACTTAGTACACACCTCAGAGAAATGAACGTATGAAAAACGGTATTTGTTATATTGTATAAACAGAATGCTTTACACCATTTAGTTGATTAAGGGTCCCTGAGGGGAACTTCTGGAGATGGGTGGGCGGAAGTTCCAACCCTTCCTAGGGTGGAGGGGTTTACGGCAAACATCTGTATGATTGCCTTCTTGTGTGGGGAGGAGTGTGCCAGAATGAGGATTTAAAAAAGGCAATCTCCTTAGGTGTTCTATTTCACTCTGTCCTTTCTCCTCTTTTTTCTGACTATCCTTTCTTTTCCCTATCAGGGTGGCCAACCTGATGTCTATTTTCTTTTCTTTTCTATCCCCTATTTGTTAAAATGCCTGTGTTCCCATTTAAAAGCAGCTCCTGAAAAATAACTGGTGCCTTAAAGAAAGAGCAGTGGTTCCCTGCTACTTCAAGCAGTATGTTGAATTTGGTCCCAGCTGATGTGTGTTTTGAAATGATTGTTTAACCACCAGGAGTGGTTTCTTATAAAGAGGACATAGCTCTGAAGTGGAAAAATTGATGCAGAGTTCCAAAGAATGCACAAAATTTGCCCCTGTTGTTTCATGCTCCTGTGTCTTGCAGCAAGTGTGTAGACTGAGCTAACTCAGTTGGGGAAACAAAGAAAAACACTCCCTTAGAAATAAATTAAGGGAGTTCAAGCATATAAAACTCTTATGATGCCCATATAAAGAAGTGCTGCAGGTATCAGGTACAGCAAAGAAGCTAGCTTTGATGTCAAACAAAACAGGGCTGAAAATGAAATGGGAGCTGACGGCTGAAAGTTTTCAGCCAACAGCTGTTTTGCAAAGCTAAGTATGGTACAGAAAAAGTTGTTTCTCAAATAAAAAAGAAAGTATTTGTAGAAATTACAAGCAGTTATTGTGTCTAGCTATAAAGAAATGAATGCCCTGGAAATTGTCTTCTGTTTTGTATGTTTTCTTTAAAAAGAGGTTTATTTCTCTTAAAGCAGTAGGTTCCTAGTGCTTGCAAGAGTAAACAGATAAGGAGCGCGCCCTTTTTTGCTTACATTTTTCAAGCCTAGTGATACCTACTGAATATTTTTCTTCTGGTTTAAAATATTACAATGAGCCAGAAATAAAAGGAAAAAAAGGGTCATTACCTGATGTTTCCAGAGGTCCTGCTATAGGGCTGGCAGCCCCTGAACTGACTGTATTTATGGGAGAAGCAATCAGTGACATCACAGTACAGGAGGAGGCAGCTCCCAAGTGTGATGTCATGCCCCCTGTAATTAAGGTTTATTTAGCCTTTTTCTTCAGAATAGAGACTCCTTAAGAGCCTGTATGGTGGACATAGAGAATAGCATTAAGCTAGGCAGGCTAGGACATTGTTTTATGAAATGCAGAGGTTTAAAATAAAGTGTCCCTGCTAATTGATGTTGTCACCTGACCTCTGATGTCACGTCAGGCTGCCATAAAAGGATGTCCACCAGAGGGCTAGAGAGATAGATAGGAGAGAGAGTATGGAAGATGGTCAGTTGCTTTCTGATCAGAGACTGAGCAAGAGCTAAGAAGAGCTGAGTGTGGAGGTTTACACACTGTCAAGAAGGAAGATCTCAGGAATTCTTTTGATTCTGATGCTTAATGGAAGAAGAATGATGTCCTGATGATTTACATTGGTGTGAAGAATTAACACCCTCTTAATTTTCCTTTTTGTAAATATCCTTTATTTTCTTTATTTTGCTTTTTGGACAATAAATTGACAAATACAGAATATACGTCTTTTATGCACTACATTACAGTTGTCTGTCTAAATCTGTTATAAAGAATCCTCGCTACCACAAGGTTCCCTGGATCAACCGGTGTTGGTGTTGGGTCCAGTCAAAAAGGTGCTGTTGTGGTGGCTGGAGCCCAGCAACCTGTTCTGGGGAGTTCCTTTTTCTATACCTCTCTCTCAGAAGATCCTTACGACAGATGCCTCTGGCCTCAGTGGGGGAGTCCACATGGAGACCCACCAAACTAAGGGACTTGGTCTGAGATAGAGAGGGATCTCCACATCAATGTCCAAGAGATGTGGGCAGTCCTGTAAGCTCTGCAGGCCTTCCAGACTCAGTTCACCCAAGGTCCGCTCTTAGTTCAGATGGACAACATGTGCATAGTTTAATGTATAAACAAGCAGGGGGGACTCATTCCTATCCCCTGGGCAGGGAAGTGTTGAGAGTCTGGTATTGGGCCATTGAGCATGGCATGGAACTCTCAGCCATCTATGTTCCTGGCAACCAAAATGTCCTCGCTGACAGCCTAAGTCACTCGCAGTCAATAGCTCATGAATGGGAACCTCTGACTTCAGTGGTCAAAGATCATGGGGTCATCCCAAGTTTGACCTTTTTGCATCCCCACACAATGTAAAACTGCCTCTTTTCTGCTTGCTAGATCCAGGGCCTAGAATTTTCTGGTGAGACACATTGTCCCTCTCCTGGATGAGAAGGTTTCTGTATGCCTTTCTTCCCTTCCTACTCCTACAATGAATTCTGATCAGACTCCAGATGGAGGGGCTACAATGATACTTATCACTCTCTTCTGGCCTCATCAGATCTAATTCCCCTTGCTGCATCAGCTGGCAGTGGAACCTTCATTGTCCCTGCCCCTGTGCACAAGCTTGCTGTTACAGGAGCTGGGCACCCTGGTCCATCCAGACCTCAAGTCTCTCAATCTCCATGCATGGCTTCTGAGGACATAGCCACTGCAAGATCTGGGGTCTCCACCAGGGTAACAGATGCTCTGGTGGCAGCCAGGAAGCCCTCCACCATGGCCACTTACTCTGTGAAATGGAAGTGTTTCACTCTTTGGACTGCATCACACCAGTTGGATCCCTTCATCTGTCCAGTGGACCAGGTTTTGGAGTATCTTCTGTCCCTCTCAGATGCAGGTTTATGGTACTCAGCTATTAAGGTGCATCTCTCTTTCATCTCTGCATATCATGTACCTGTGGAAGGGTGTTCAGTGGCCCAACTTGGTGTGTCCTGAACATTCTTGTGGGGCATCTTGCACTTGAAGACCCCAATCAGAGACCCTGTCCCCCCTTGGAACCTTAATTTTGCATTGGAAAAACTCACATTGCCTCCCTTTGAATAGGATGCATCTTGCAAATTACGCTTTCTGTCATGGAACTTATTATTTTTTGTTGCCATTACTTCTGCTCAAAGGATTTCAGAGCTTCAGGGCCTCATGTGGAAGGAGCATCACTTAGTTTTTCACAATGACAGGGTGTCTTCACGCACAAATTCTAAGTTTTTCCTAAGGTGGTGTAGGAGTTTAACTCAAATCAATCCATCTACGTGCCTATTTATTTTCTGGAGCATTCCAATCAAGGGAGGCATTGCTCCATACTTTAGAAGTGCATTGAATCCTGAGGTACTATGCACACCAGACTAAGGACTCTCAGAAATCCAGTCAGTTGTTTGTTTCATTCACCCCTGGGAAAGAGGGTGCCCTGGTGTCCAAACAGTGTTTGTCTAAGTGGTTAGCAATTTGCATCATTTATTATTACCAGAAGCATGGCAAGGAATTTCCAGGGGGGGTCAAGGGCCATTTCACAAGAGGTACGGCTACCCCAGTGGCTTGCTTCCATAATGTCTCAGCTGCTGACATCTACACTGATGCCATCTGGAGTATTGTCCACATCTATACCAAGCATTACAGTCTAGACAGTGCCTTTAGGCATCAAGCCAACTTCAGTCTAGCTGTTCTCCAAGGCCACCTCTCTTAGGCTGTTATCTTCTAGCCTACTGCCCTCCTGCCTGTCTGTAGTACCAGAATTGCTTGGGACTCAGTCCTATCAGTGATGGCCTGCTGCAAGAGATACCTTCGAAGCAAAATAGCATGGTTATGCAAGAACTTGCCATAACAGTAGATCCTCAAGAGGATCTCTTGCAGCAGTCCCTGACTACCCTCCTTCATTTCCCTCTTTTTTCCTGCATCTCTCTCTCTCCCCTTCCATAGAAGCGAGCCTTCTGCTTTTCTCTTCTCTTTGTTCCAGGGTTACCACGTAGTCCTCCTCAGTTCCCCCTTTCTGGTTCCTGCTTATGGTCTCTGGTGGGAGAATTGATAGGGCAAGGGGGCTGCCCACCTTATATAGGATAGGCTGGCATCAGCTGCAGACATCGGAGGTGGGTGGCCCCCTCTGGAACACTGCTAGCTAGAAAGGTTTCCGTCAGGTCCTGGTGCCTGATGGCTTAGTCCAACTAGTGAAGACCTGCTGCAAGAGATCCTCAAAGATCTACTGTTACAGTAAGTTCTTATGTAATTGTACTCTCTGTATAGAGTTGTTCTTAAAGGAGAACTCCTTTTACAGGTAAAATAGACCTTGCTACACAGGTCGGGGCTTCAGTACCCAGATCCACCCAGCAGGCGCAATCTTCCTTTAAAATGGGTCCATGTTTGATCCCTCATAACATCTGCAAAGCGTCTTGTGTCAGGCAGCATTTTTGGCCATGTCTCTGCTCCCCCACAGAGATTGCGCTGCTAACAATGCAATGCCATGACATGCCACTGCCCCTTCCTGTATTGTGCCCTTATCTATGGAGAAATAATTATCTTCATATCTGCAATGCCCTGCTGTTTTTTGAAGTACTATGCTTTATGCCATGAGTATACTTAGCATACACATAACATGTAGTCAAAGCTGTTGAAAACAGAGCAGGGCATTGGAGATATGGAGATTATTAAGTCTCTGTACATAAGATCACAATATAGAAAGGGGCAGTGGCATGTCATGACATCACATTGTTAGCAGTGCAGTGTCAAGGTGTGAGCAGAGTCATGGCAGAAAAGACTGCCTGCAATGTAAGGCTTCACAGATTTTAGGAGGGATCAAGCATGGGCCTATTTAAAGGTGATAGGAAGCCGTCTTTACACCTCTAGAAGACCTCTTGTTGTCCTTTTGTTGGCTACCCAGTATTTGGATATGTTTTTGACCTTTTTTGTTAAACTAATAATCTAATTTTGTTGCCTTTGTGACTACCCTGAATCCTTTTCTCCTCAGTAGTTGCTGTTCTCTCTTTTCATACTGCCTGAACATTCTATTACATCACAAACTCATTTCCAGGCCATTCAGATGAATAGCAGGGAATGGGAGTTATTGATGTTATCAAATGTTTTAGAAATATGAAAATCAAGAGCAGTAGCTGGTGAGGAGAGTGGAACTCTATGTAGATCTGAGGGTACCCCAAGGCTAGATTATTTATTTAACACAAAATCATCAAAACATATCAGCATACATAACTGGCATGGAAAGGAAGATGGAAGGGCAGTTAACTATGTAAAAATCAATTCCTATCTCCTTTAAATGAAGATTGTGTCTGCAGTGGGGATTGGGCTACTGAAGCCCCACTCTGTGCAGTGGTTCCTACTTTATTTGTACCAGGAGTTGTCCTTTAAGTGTTGCAAAACAAAGTGGCAGACAAGACCTTCCCAGTACCTGGCCACATGAAGCAATGCACAACCAAGACATTTGTTGACATCTTGCAACGGAGAGAACTGTTGACCAATCAGAAGCACTGTATGTTGATGGTCTCACGTGTATAATTATATATGTTTATATATGTTGATGTAAAAGTACAGTTAAATCAGAGGGAGACATCAGACAATGTGGGTATCCGCACGTGAGTGTTTAATTGGATGTCTGTGAAAGGGTGTGTGAAGGGTGTGGGAGGCAGTATAGCGCAGCGGTCTAAGGCTCTGAGCTGCAAATTTGGTGACATCCGGCAGACCAGACCTGGGTTTGAATCCCACAGCTTCCACTTGCATACTGTGTGACCCTGAGCAAGTCACTTAACCTCCTTGTGCTCCCAGGTCGCTCCTGTAAAAAAGCTTTCAGCTTAGTGTGCTATACCTGGTTAAACAACTAAATAAATAAAAACATATGTAATTCTGCACTGGAAACTGTGCCCATGCAATTCTATTGTGTGGGGCAACTGTCTCTGCAGTCCCACATGTCATAACCAGTATGAGCATAGTGACATATACGGTTCACCCGCAGCTAGTATTGATGGGACAGACAGCAGATGGCTTCCAGTTATGGTCACCTCACTTCCAAACCAGAGTTTGTTGAAAGTTATACTTCTTAATGAAATGGTGAGATGCTGCCATGTCTTCATGTGCCGTGAAGTGCAAAACCATATAATAAACTATGGTAACATTGCCACAGTAACTACTGATGTGTGAAAGTGGACATAACTTTTAAAGCACACTGATATATACCATGGCCACCAATGACCATCATTATGGTGTAGCTCTACTCATTGAAAATCCACATTCCTTCAAATGATAGGAAGCCCACATAACTGTCATTAACAGCTGGAAAGACCTGTGTGATTCGAATGGCAACACACGATGGGATGATAATGCAATAATCTGCATCCAAGCTTCCATCCATCATAGGCCCACAGAACATACAGTATGCATGATATGCAATTGCCCTATACAGCCTATAGCAGAAAATGAAATGAGGTAAGACCTAGAAAAAGTTCTGCATGAACTACCCCAACATACATTGTGATTAGGAAATGCCCCATTCCACCTTCTGTGAAGATGCATGATTGTTTAAATACCTGTTACAAGTGCAAGTATACTTGCAAACAAGGTACATGAACGTCATGTTGGTAAAATCAACATTAGCCATGTCATGCACATGCAGTAGCACGCAGTGCTGTGGTCATGCGAATCACGTCTACAGTTCTTGCACTGGTTGTTGACCTTCATTACCATTGCCAGTGCACAATCAGCTACTTGTGCACGACGTGGCTGAAAGGTGACACAGCAGACATTACATCTGCATAATCTGTTTGGAAGTACTACCTAACTTGTAGCAGGGAATGAAGACATTCCTTACTTTGATAAAAACCCTCATCTTGTGTTTTCTGCAGTGGTTGGTAAACATTGCATCATAAGTACAGTTTCTATTTGAAAAATCCATGGAAGTGACCTTGGTGCCAACAGGAAAGTGAAACACATCATCTTTACATTCCCCAAAAATGCACCAAGGTATGATGCACACAACAACCCAATCATTTGCATAGTCAGAAATGGGAAACTGCTAAGCTATAATAACTGTGACATTTTCTTGAACTTGATAAAAGGGTAGCAAACATAATTTCCACGGTACTATTATTTCAATGTAAGAGATATGAAGTTACAGTACTTATTGGGCCACTGTACATTGGCATTTCAGCCTCTAAACTAGTGTAGCCGATGAATCAGAAGATGAGGTACTACTGAGGTTAAGCAAGCAACTGAGTATTCTTGGTGTTATGTTAACACGGTTCAGGTCTGTCTGGGTATGTTTTCTCAATTTCTGCAAGACTTTAGGAGATTCTTTGCAGCACATACAATGGCATGGCAACAGACTTCCCACACAGATACCAGTCTGTATTAAATGTGGAGTCTCCTGTACTTCACTGTCTGTGCTGTCCTGCTCACTGCTACTGCTGTTGTCAATGTGGTCTCATCTCATCCTCTGCATAAGTGGGCTCAAAACTGTATGGCACAATAGTACTGCTTTCACCACTTGATCCAGCCATATTTAATATGCGATCTGAACACATGAACTGAAACAGGTAGAAAAGCAGTCAATGACTTGACGAGCTAATTGAGAAATACAGGGTCAATGTGACATACAGTACATGAGTGCAATATTCCTGTTCAGTGTGGTTTTAACAGAAAACAACAGTCATTATTGAAACTGAAGCATTTGCTGCACAAAGCCTGGATTACAGCCTTTGGCAGTACTGCAGAAGCTGTGTCAACCTTTGTAATGCAAAAAGTACTCTAGAAATTGGGTATACCATAATAACAGTGAAGCAATTTGAACGATTCAATTTGGGTGAGGTAAAAATAGCAAATGTCAATTCCGTGAGGTTCCATTTATAGTGCATGTAAAGTTCAGCACTTTCATTGCATAGGCAGTAGTTATTTTGCAGACTGAAAGGGTTTTGTTGGTCAGGCAAGTTCCGAGCTGGCCGTCTGGTGTAGCAGAATCATTCACCACCCCTTTGGCTGGCAGACCCAGATTTGGGGCTGGCTGTGGGAAGATTTTTTTTTTCCATTTTTTGTTGCTCTCCCATTCTGCCCACCCTACCCACTTTGCTACCCCCACCTGCAGGTTGCTCCCCCTAATGTTCTCCCCCTCCTGACTTGTGTTTCTCCTGCCATGGAGCAGTCCCCTCCTGAGATTTTGCTCATCCCCAATTGTCATCCCCCTGGGGATGATTATATTATTTATGGGGTGCATGGGGGTATAGCCCCCTGCATAAAAAGTGAGCACACATCCTGCTCTGCTTACGTACAGTGGCACTCATCACTGTTTGTGCTACTTGCTGTAGTGCTCATTGCCATTTTCACATTCTGCGATATTGCATTTGCTGTTTTTGTCAGCGCACTTATTAAGTCACCCTCATCACATATAACCCGGAAATTGCATAGTCAGATGCCATGTTGGCACAGCATCCCATGGCCATGTTGTTATACCACAGCGCTTAGTTCACACATTGAATGTTGATGAGGGCTGATAACTGTACCATTTGTTGCTATACCATATCACAATATACTGCCCATCTCAAGGTGCGGGGTGTGCACAACATGGTTGCATTTGGATCACTCAACATTACGATCACTGGCGGCCCTGTGGCACTAAGGGTTGAGGTGCTGGACACCACACCTTGCACAATGCCAGTGACCCGGGTTTGGGAACAAGACCAGGCCACTGGGAGTCAGCAGGGGAGGAGAGGATTGAGCATCTGGAAGCCTGCTCTCCTCTCCTCTCCTCTCCTCTCCTGAGAGGGAGGGGGAGACGTGCCCCACACAGATAGCAACACCCAGTGGAGACTGGGTGTACTACAGCCATTAGAACCACACAAGGGGAAGATGTTGGGTGGCTGCCTTCTGGACATGAGTGGGGACGCTCATGTATTGGGTAGGGTGGCATTGCATGACCCACATCTGGGGAGGGACCAAAGCAAGAAAATTCCAGGTGCACTGAAGAGGTGACAAGGGCCTCGGTGGCATTCCTTCACATCCGCAACACCGGAACTCCACCTTGGTGATTCACAACTGACTCCCTAAGAGAGATGGATGCTTTAATTACAGAAAGATACCACCAAGGGAGTAGTGGCAGGGCCTCCTGGGGGGTGATCCAGGGGTCTGGGGAGTCTCTATGATGGGAGGGATGACCGAGGAGAGGATCATGGTGGGGAGTAGCAGGGGAGTAGTTGAGAAGGTACCTCCGAGTGATGCCTCAGTGCAATGGAGCAGAAACAGAGTTTGAAAAAAAAAAACATTATGATCGTCAATAAAGGATTAGTATCAAGTGAAATATTGAAAAGGTAAAGAGAAGTTGGACTTTATTGGTAAGAGCCATACTCAGGAATTTGTGCATGACATGTTGGCATTTCAGTAGTAATTACTGGTTGCTTAATGATACATTTTTGGACAATATGCGTTGTAACAAAAGCAGACACTAAAATATGTACAGTAAGTAAAGAATTGCTATTTTTATTCATTGTCAAAAGGGAGAAACAAGCAGGTTATGGTGAGTTGGAAAACCTCGCACTGTGAATTGCTTGCTTCACAGCAACAGGAGTTACACCTCTGGTATTGCATATCTTTTTTTATTTATTGAAATTTCAGATAACACCTTTGAGAACAAGTTCATTTCATAGGTTCCATGTCAGATGACAATATATATTGGAAAAGTATGAGATGGAGAACAAATAAAACAAGGAACTACACAAAACATTACAAGAGAGTATATTATTTATTATTATTATTATTTAGCTTTTGTTGACCGGGTAAGTGCACTAGACAAATCCTGCCTATTTTCAGGCACGACCCGGGGGAGGGGGTTACAGATGAATGCCAACTGACCTTGAACCAGACTAAGCTGTTGGTGGTATTTTTAGTGAATGAGGGAAATTTGGCCAGGACACCGGGGAAATTCCCCTACTCTTTTCGATAAGTGCCATGGGATCTTTAACATCCACCTGAACTACCACCAATCCAGGCAGATGGGACCTCGGTTTAACGTCTCATCTGAAAGACTAGAGAAGTTCCAATACATGTGGCATTGTACAATGTATAAAGACAAAGAACCACAGCGTGCAAGCATTAAGGCAATGGTTACCCCAAAGGGCATTGGCTGGGAAGCCAAGTTTCAAAGAAATATAAAATCACACATGCCCCCATAATGCAAAACATCATGAGCTGCATATGCAAATCACCACAGATTTTTATGCTGGTTCAACTTAAAGCAGAAATGCATTGTGCCGAAAGGCCTCTCACACAGTTTGTAAAGGGTGCCAACAGAAGACACAGACACGTGTTTCGTCCTACCAGGACTCATCAGTGTGACTCATCTGTTTGACACCCCAGTGCAATGAACCAGCTACCCTAAGATGGGCCATCTGGGTTATGTTGTGGTGAACCCAATTAAAACAAAAAGCAAGTTTAAAGACAAAGAATCACAGTGCGCAAGCACTGAGGCAATGGTTACCCCAAAGGGCATTGTCTGGGAAGCCAAGTTTCAAAGAAAGACAAAATCACACATGGCCCCACAATGCAAAACATCATGAGCTGCATATGCAAATCACCACAGAATTTTATGCTGGTTTAACTTTAAGCAGAAATGCATGGTGCTGAAAAGCCTGTCACACAGTTTGCAAAGGGTGCCAACAGAATACACAGACGTGTTTCGTCCTACCAGGACTTATCCTGTACAATGTATGCCATGGTGCATATTTAATTAAAACCTGGAATTCAAAGGGTCATATTAGAGGGAGTGGGGTCTTATGAAATGACCCTTTACAGAAGAAAGGATTCCGAAAGAACTTTTAAAACTGAAGGTGGATAAAGCAATGGGGCCTGATGGGATTCACCCAAGAATTCTAGAAGAACTAGTAACACTACTGACTACCCTTTTTTAACAAATCATGGGAGGATGGTGTGGTACCTGAGGACTGGAGGAGGGCGGATGTGATTCCCCTTCACAAAAGTGGGAGCAAGACAGAGGCAGGAAACTACAGACCTGTCAGTTTGACCTCTGTGGTAGGGAAAATGAAGGAATCACTTCTGAAGGAAAGAATTGCTGAGTACCTAGAGGCCAGTGGGGAACAGGACCCAAGGCAGCATGGATTCATAGTGGGAAGGTCATGTCAGACAAATCTAATTGATTTCTTTGACTGGGAGACCAAAGCAGTACACCGGGGGGGGCTGTGGACATGGCCTACCTAGACTTTAGCAAGGCATTTGACACAGTCCCGTTTAAAAGATTAATAAACAAATTAGCCAGCCTGGGAGGTCCCAGGGTGGTAGCCTGGGTAAAACACTGGTTGGACAACAGGACACAGTGGTAATAGTAAATAGAGTCCACAGTGAAGAAAGGAGGGTTACTAGTGGGGTACCGAGGGTTCAGTAGTGGGGCCGGTCCTTTAATGTTCTTTATAAGTGACATTGCAGAGGGACTGGAAGGAAAGTATGTCTCTGCAGATGACACAGGTCTGCAACAGGGTTGATACACAAGGTGGGGTGGAAAGGATGAAAAGGGACTTGGCAAGGTTGGAGGAATGGTCAAATGTATGGCAGCTTAGATTCAATGCAAAGAAGTGCAAAGTAATGCACATGGGAAACAAAAACCCAGGGGAAGAGTAGACAATGGGGGGTGAGATACTGACAACAACAAAAATGGAAGGAGACCTGGGGGTAGTCATACCAGATGACCTAAAGGTGGGCCAGCAATGTGAGAAGGCAGTGAGGAGGACTAGGGGATACTAGGATCCATAGGGAGAGGCATCACCAGTAGAAAACAGGAAGTTGTTAGTCCTCTGTACCAACACTTGGTAAGACTACATCTGGAGCACTGTGTACAGTTCTGGAGACCCCATCTCCACAAAGACATAGACAGGGTGGAAGCTGTCTAGAGGAGGGCAACCAAAGTGATGCAGGGTCTGCATCAGAAGACATATGAAGAAAGGCTAAAGGAACTAAAGATGTATAGCCTCAAGGAAAGGAGAGAGAGGGGGAACATGATAGAAACTTTCAAATACCTCAAGAGCATCAACAAAGTCCAAGAGGGTAGCATCTTTCAGAAAAAGAGATATGCAAAAACAAGGGGGCACAATTTGAAGATAGAGGGGGGATGGCTCAGAGGTGATGTGAGGAAGTATTTCTTCACAGAGAGGGTTGTGGATATATGGAACAGTCTTCCTGAGAAGATCATAGAGTCAAAAACAGTGGGGGAATTCAACAATGCATGGGACAGACATAAGGCAATTCTAGTGGGGGGAGGTAGGAAGAAGTAAGCTGTTGGTTAACTAGGATCTACAGCTTATCCATTAGGTAGGGAAATGGGCAGACTAGGGGGGCCAAGCGGTCTTTATCTGCCGTCAAATTCTATGTTTCTATCTTACAGGAAAATGAGAACAGACTCAGCCTAATATTTAACAATCAGCATGGTAAGGGATAGCATCAGCCCAGGGGCCTCATCAGAGGTGAGAAGGTATGGGACAAAGCATTTTAAAGTGAGCAAGAGAGCTCAAGAGATATAATAGGGCAGGAGAGAGGATAAGAGGAAAGCCATAGAGGGGTGAGGGGAAAGAGTGGAAGAGATCAAGAGGAAATGTGAAGGAGAAGGATTAGCAACTTAGATCAGTTAATTACATGCTGAGAACAGTTACGCATAAGATCGGGATTGCATAAGGTTAGCATAAGTGCTGGTCACAAGAAGGAAGGTTATTGTAAGCTGTCACAACTGGCATCAGCAACTAGCTGTTGCTTAAGTTTAACCTTGAAAGAGCCCAAGGTGGATGCTGAAGTGATGTCATGGTGCAGCAAGTTCATCCATAGCAGGGCACGGTAGGCAAAGGACCTTTGTCTCAGAGAAGTGCAACAGCAGGGTAAATTAAAAATCTGGCTAGTAGAGCTTCTGGTGCAATGACGGTTGATAGTAGGGGTAATAAGCTTTTGCACACCAGAGGGCATTTTGCCTAAGCTACTTTTTTGGACAGTAAACTTGTTTGGTACATGTGTCTACCTTTGAATTGGAGCCAGTTAGCCTAAGCGTACATGTCACAGGTATGGGACAGATAGGCTGAGCCAGTAAGGAGTTGGCATGCTTTGTTGAGTGCAACTATGATGCAGCAAAGAGTTGTTTCAGTAGCTGATCCATAGATTGGTAAGCTATAATCAATAAGCGAGACAAGAGAGCCATGAATGGCCAGGTTAAAAGCCTCCAGGGTCAAACATTGCTTATGCCTATAAAGTAGCCCAATGCGGGTGTTAACAGCCTTAGCAATGTTGTCAGTGTGATAGGCATAGGTCATTGTACTATCAGTTGTAATCCCCTGATCTTTAAAGAGCTGAACTAGCTCCAGTGGAGAGCCCTCTTCACTGGTGATAGAAATAGGGTAAGTTCTGTGCCTATTTTGGGAGCTACAGCATAGTTTTAGTCTTGATATGGTTCATAACTAACTTGTGTTATGGAACCATCTTTCTATGACTATGAAAGTACTCTGTAGCTTGGATTCAAGAACCTTAGGGTCTGGATCGCTGGTAAACAGGACAGCATCATCAGCATATAAAAGGACATGACCCTGACAGGAGTAAGGAAGGTTGTTGAGGAAAATGCTAAATAAAAGAGGGCCCAAGATGGACCTTTGAGGAACTCCAGATAGGACAGGTCTTCTATCTGACAGGGTGTTACCAGTCTTCACCTGCTGTGTACAGTTGTGCAGGTAGCTGTCAAATCAGGCTACACTGTCATGAGTTAGGTTAATGGTGGCAAGCTGTTTGACCAGGAGGGCATGATTCATTGTGTTGAAAGCTTTGGTTAAATCAATGAAAGCAGCACAGACCAGGTGTCCTTGATCTAAGGAGTGGTGAATAAAGCCTGTGACCTCCAGAAGGGTGGTAGTGGTACTATGACTATTTCTGAATCCATGTTGTTGTAGGCATTGTAGCTGATGTTTTTTTAAATATTCAACCAGTTGATCAGCTACTATACGCTCAAGAGCTTTCAAGAGTGGGGGAAGGATGGAAATAGACCTGTAGTTCTGAGTAATTGTGTGATCTCCAGACTTATGAACTGGTATCACAGTGGCAGATTTCCATTTCTGAGGGAACTGAGAGTAACTAAGTGACATGTTAATAATATGAGTTAGAGGTGACAGAATTTCATCCAGTGTAAGGGCTACAAACTTAAGATCCAGGGTGTCAGCACTAAATCTTGATTTCCCTAATACCTTGAGTAGGTAATTCCTGGCTTCATGGGCTGAGAGGATTTTGAAGTAGAAAGGAGGATGAGAAGGGTGCTGAGTCTCTTTCCCAGAGTAGTCACTTGTGAGGGGGGTGAGAGAAATAGCCATGTGGCAAGACACCACTCAGGTCCGTGAAGGCATTATTAAAAGTGTTAGCAATACATTTGGGGTCAAGTGAGGGTACACCATCAATGTTAAGCATGGTAGGGGCAGATCTGAGGTCTCTCCCAGTGACCTCTTTAAGGTTAGTACAACATTTTCTGCCATCATTACAGGTCTGAGAGAGCACTTCCTTATAATATTTATTTTTAGCTGCACGAATAGCCCTCATGTAGTTGTTTCGAACCGCTTTGTACCTCTAGATGTCGGCCTGATTACAAAAGGACCTAGAACTGTGCCATAGATGGTCCCTGGCATTCAGAAGCTCAAGGAAGTCTGGAGAACACAAGGGTTTACAGCGACCTTTGATTTTATGTTTTTTATGGGGGGATATGCCTATCACATATAGCGTTGAACTGAAGAATAAATTGGTTGAGGGCAATGTCAACTTTTGACTAGTCCTGATTACGCAGGTCAGCTTTTAGTGATTCAAGATGCCCACAGATGAGTACCCTGGTGGTAATTGTTCTAGTGGGTGGTTTAGAGAATTTGTTCGACCAATGAAACAAGACTGGGGAGTGGTCACTGAAGGTAACTGGGAGAATGGGTTGTGTCCGATATAGGATCAGTGTGGTTAGAGGGCACCCAGTCCAGTAAGGTACCTGTCCCAGTTTTATAGTTGATTCTAGTGGGGGACTTGACTATCTGGGTGAGGTGAACTGCTAAAACTGCATCTTTGAAATGGCTTGTGTCAGGAGAGAATCAATTGACATTGAAATCTCTTACCATAATAATTTCTGAATTAAGACTCAGAGAGCCAAAACAGTCCAGGAGTGAATCAAAGCAGAATGCTGTCTGTCTGGGAGGAATATAGATTGAAAACACAGTAGGGGGTTTATTGTGTGCTCCTAGAAGCACTTTTATGGCAAGGGCTTGCATATGGTCATCAGTTTTGGGCAGAGTTAGGACGAGACCTTGAAGGTTGTTTTGGAGGTAGATCACACAACCACCCCCATGCTTGGAGAGATGATCCTGTCTAAAGACTATGTAGCCTGGGATGGAAATTGAAGCATCCGCTACTTTTGGAGAAAGCCATGTTTCTATGACTGAGAGGATGTCTGGGTTATGTTGTAAGGTCCATGTATTCAGTACATCCATTTTGAGGAGGAGGCTGCATATATTAAGTGAGGCAATTGTAAGTAACCCAGTAGACTGTGGGTATGCCGTAAGTTGCGGAGGGCCAGGGTTGGGGTGAATATTGCCAGAGAGCAGCAGTAACAGTAAGGCCAGTCCACACAGATAATCCTTTAACTGCTTGTTGTTGCTGAGTTTGCGAAGCTTCCTCTGAGTTGAGCACACTTTACAGTTGGCTTGTAAGTTGAAGATCCCAGGGAGGAGTGCCAAAGGGGGTAGTCAGCTGGGGCAATGAAATGGCAACCCCCAGTCACCAGGGGAATGCAGGTTCCATGGCACAGTAAGAGAGTCACAGCACTGGGATAAGGTGATAGTACTATAAACATATAAATGATTACTATCCAATGTTGGCGAGGTAGATATTAGAAACTTATCACTGGCAAGGTCAGATAGGGTCAACAGAGAGAGCAATATAATGCCTCTAGGAAATAGAGCTGTTATAAGAGACATTATGATACCAAGGAGTGCAGAAGTAAGGCCATGTGCAAGGTGCCAAGCACAGTGCAAGGTTAATTATACTGGTTTTCTTTCCCCACCAAAGTACAATATGCTAAAAGTGAGAAACAAGGAGGGGGATAACAGTGATTAAAAAAGTAAAAAGGCAGAGGCAAATTGGACAAGTGGGTTGGAGGATTAATAGGAAAAATAAGATGCCTCTAGTGGCAGATCAGTATAAACTGCAAATGGGAAACTGGACATCAGACTAAACATTACTTAAAGTGAGAAATCAAAACATTTCAAGCACAGATCAGGCCTAGCATTAATTTCTTGGCAGCAGTTCCTAGAGGACTTCTGGATTGCTGCACATAGTGTGGGGAAAACTGGCAAACAAGAGCAAGTGAGATTCCTTCAGGGGTAGATGCCAAAATTCAGAGTTCCAACCCGTATCTTGCTTGGAGGGTGAGCTTCAGGCAGCTTCGCCTTAGGTGGGTTATCAAACTGCAGAATGCAGTTTGCTTGAGAGGAAACAGCCACAAAATTGCCACAAGGAATAATCAAAATGATTAATAGATGTCTTTGGTGCAGTATTAGCCACTGCTAAGCAACTTAAACCACCAACTGTAATGAGAAAGAAATAATGTGATCTAATGGAAATTGAACCCCGGTGTCCAGAATAACATCCTGGTGCTCTAACCACTGAGCTACTGGCTCACATGACTGAATCTGGTGTTTCTAGACACGCTTATTTTCTCTGGTATTACATATAGCTAGAAAATAGGGGAGCATAACCATCTCCATAAGCAAAACATATTTTTTGGGGATGAGAGATTCATGCGATGAAAAAGGTCAGGTTAAATCAATGGGGTAACAGTTACACTATACTACTGCTCATTGGTTTCTACCAACCAGTAGGTGGTAACTGTGACACTATTCCTTAAATTTCACTGGTGACTCTACATATTGGTGTACCTTCAGCTGTTTGAAACCTCCACCTAGACTCAAGGATGGAACATAAGCTAGTATTCCTCTTGCAGCTGAAATTTAAAATGTAAGTCTTGTCCTCAGAGTTGGCTGTGGTTGAAGGAATCTAGCCAGCTGGGCAAAGAACACAAGGCTGCTTTTTCTCTAAAGACATCTGGAACTGCTCCATAAGGCTTTAACTTTGTCTCGTGTGTATGAGGATTATATATTTGCACTTAAGTGGACTATATTTGTTTTGGATTTACTGTTTCCTTTTTACTACGTAATTTCTGCAGATTTTGCATCAGTTGGTTAGGTAAGTAACAACAGAAAAAGTGAGGACAACTACAATTGTGATATTTAAATTAGGTTACAAATGTAAAATTATTAAGGACCCATCATGAATTGTTAAATCACTATTTGGACAGTATATAAAACTATGGTCACACGTAATTTAAAATGAATAACGTACAAGTGAGTTACATAGCATGTACAGTTTTTGATTTTTCCCCAACAATTAAGATTTTAAATGCTGTGCCCTCCCCTTTGCCATTGCAGAGCAAGTGACATTTCAGAGGAACAGTGACTTTTCAGGTTTCAGGTTTGGAATGTTACCTTTGCACATTATTGTATGAGGTGTTTAGTTAAAATCTGGTGACCGGGACAGATACACAGAGCTGAAGCTCATTCCCAGGTGTGAGGAACAGGTAGCAGGTAAAGTTATAAATTAAGCCATAATTAAGATTAGCAAACCGAATACAAGGTGCTTTTGCCATTTATACATACCAAGACAAAATACTAAATTACCACATTATTGCATAAACTGCAATTAGATGTGTGTGTGTGTATGTCAGTTGAATCCTACTAAACAAATTCACAGCAAAAGGGAAATTCTGCTGGGGAAAGTGACATACGTCATTAGTTTGTATCCTCACTTTAAAGCCTTTGTATACCTTCTTTGGGAATATGCTGTTAACCGTGACATAACCCACCTGCCCATCCGAGGTCAGAATTCACTGTATGTTGCTGCTTTTGCAACTGTCCACATTTCAGTGGAATATATTTGACTGCCTCATAGAAGTGCATTAATTTTCTTCATGTTGCTGCAATGGAGAAAGGTCAGTTGTTTTAGACCGTGTGTGTGTGTGTGTGTGTGTGTGTGTGTGTGTGTGTGTGGTGTGTGTGTGTGTGTTGCGTGTTGTGTGTTGTGTGTATATATCATAGCTATTACTACATCTCCCATATCTTCCCTGCAAGCTGTGGTTTTCCACAAATTCCTGTTTTTACTAATGGTATGCTTTAAAGGCTGTGTACTGTATTCTTGATGTGATGGGAAGCCTTAATTCAGATAGTTCAGCTGCTCATTTGTTTTCTGTTCACAACACCACCACCCTTGGTAAAGCTATTCCCAATGTACTGTGCTTGGTCACGGAGCCATTTTATGACATTACTCCTGCCTTAGCATGCCATAGATACAGTACAAGTCACATTAAACTGCTCCATCAACTCACTGGTGTAGCATTTTTTTTGTGATTCTACTGCAGTGGCAACTTGAATTATTGAAGCTTTTAATTCTTTTCCAACCATTCTTCACTGCCTATTCAACACATTTGTACCTGTTTAGTGATATGGCAGTAGCTGTTTTGCAGTGTTTATGCAATGCATTTTCATGGCATTGTTTATAAATATCACAGCATTCCTTAAGAGCATTGTTTATAAATATAACAGCATTCCTTAAGAGTTGTTTAGTCTGCCTTCTGAAATGAAACTCATAAGCATTTAGCTGAAAATAAAGCTTATAGTCCTAACAGCTAGTTGCAAGCCAATACTAACCTTTTACTAACCTTTTACTAATTCATTGAATTAAACACTGCACAGATTAGGAAACTCACTGAACAATGCTACACTAGCGAGTTGAGGGAACAGTTTAATGTGACTTGTACTGTACATCATCATATAAACCCACTTACTATGTATGCATGCACAATGCTCAGTGCAATATTACAGCTGCGTAGTGTCAAGAGAGGGTGCTGTTGGCATTAAGGGTAATGATGCATCACAATCTCAGGGAAGAAACATCTCACAAGACTAACAAAGCCAAAAACACTGATTGAACGTGGTGTGGCAGTTCACAAAAGTGGCGGCCTATGGAGTAAATTTTACATTTCATTTAAACTACCACTGCAGAATGACACCAGAGCAGACACTGCTGAATGGACTGCATAGGAGGTGAGGAGGCACTGGACAACAGATAAAAAGCCATCAGGTAGTTCTCCTTTAAAAAAGTGGTCCCTTGTGGGATTCAGAAGTATGTAACATTAGACTGTAGTAACTTGCTCCAATTCATGGATTCATTGAAGCCATATTGTGAAGGTTAGTGGGTAGACAGATGCAACAAACACAGGTAAAAGGTGTAGAATGCACTTTGCGGTATTTGTTTTCCAAAAATAAAATAGTAAACATACGGAAAGGAAATAGTTGATCAGTCTTCCAGTTCAAAACAGTGCACAGTTCCCTCAGTGCACAACTTCCAGGCTTAGTTCCAGCAAAATAGATTCCTAGCAAATGAAAACTTGCATGTACTATGAGCTGCTTCCTCCAAGACAGTCAGTCTCTACTGACTGACTCATCTGTTTTATTTATTATTTATTTATTTAGTTTTTGTTGACCAGGTAAGTGCAGTAGACAAATCCTGCCTATTTTCAGGCACGACCTGGGGAAGGGGGATACAGATGAATGCCAACTGACCTTGAACCAGATTAAGCTGTTGGTGGTGTTTTTTTTAGTGAATGAGGGAAATTTGGCCAGGATACCAGGGAATTTCCCCTACTCTTTTCGATAAGTGCCATGGGATTTTTAACATCCACCTGAACTACCACCAATCCAGGCAGATTTGCATCTCAGGAGGCAGGTTTTTCTACCTGCCTACTGATGATGTCAGCACCATGTGACCTGTACGACTCACAATTCTGTAAGTAAACACAGGCAGACTGATTCAGCTGACATGAGATTATGATTTTTCTTTAGAAAATAGGGTACAGTATGTTTACACACCTAGATTATGACAGCAGCTCTCTTCATTTTCCTTCAAATCAATGTTACCCCCTAAAAAGGTGTAAGTCCCCCCTCCTTTCAAATGAGTTTACATTTTATGGTAACAGTATAAAAGAACTGTTTTTTCATCCAACTGAGTGGTCAGCTTTTCAGCTTGGGGACAGCTACAGTATCTCTGTAGCTAGCTGCCCTTTTTATCTTCATTCCCCACCACTCAGAAGAGGGAATAAAACAACAACAAAAAAAAACAATGGCACATGCTGTTCAGCTACACTGTAATGGGCAATTCAACAGTGCAGCATCTTTCTTTCTTTAAACAATAGAATGCTTCTTAGATAGTTGATACTGTCAGTCTGCATTTATATCATGCTGTATTTTATTACATTATACAGCGACCTTCTGGACAATTAAAATGGGAGGGGAAGGGAAGAAAAGAAATAGAAAAAGAGGAAATAGATTTCAGGAAGGTCAAAAGGGTATGTACTAGAGGTGGCCAACCTGACAGTAGAAATAAAGATTTTAGAGATAGAAGTAGAGGAAGAGTTGCTGTTGCAACAGGCTTAGAGAGGGGATAAAATATCAAGCAAAAAAAAATAATGATGGTCCTGAATTCATTAGGTAGGGCTTCCCTGTCACACATCCCCCCACTTAAGAGAAAAACAGGGTGAACAGTTTTTCACCTTCCAACACCCTAGAAGGGATGAAGTTTCCACCCCTTTCTTACCAGCACAACTGTTGTGCAAGAGCCCTTCCCCAGAGGCAGGGATCATCGCTGACTGGCAGACCAAACAGGAGTTTAAGTAAGCTGACACATGTCTGTACATTTCTGGGCAGTAGAAATGTGGTACCAGATTATTCAGCATGCTTTCATGACTGAGGTGCCCACAAGTACTGGAATGAGCAGCCTAAGGTACCCTCTGCTGATATCTCTTTGGTACCACCACTTGTATAGCTATCTTGTTAGAAATGGGTTTCAGTTTCATATGGTACACAATCTCATATTACTTTCATACCATGAATTCATTCAATTACCCACCACACCATTAATAGATACATTGTCTTTCATTTTTATACACTGTTTTAGTTTCTCTATAGTCTGATCCTTAGATTGCAATTTATCCCAGTCCACTGTTTTCCCATTTTTACCTAATGCATCTTCAAATGTAGTCCTTTCAACCAACTTACAGGCCTCTTCCTGCTTGACTGTAGTTTCACTGCCCAGCATAATATTTAAAGGATCAGTCTCATCTAGGGTTTCAATGGTATTCAGGCAGCTGTCCATGCTTTCCTGACACAGACTCCCGTCACTTTCAGAGTCCATATCACACAAATAACACCCCAGGAATATGGGGAGCTCTGGACAGCTATTACACAATTCAAACCTCTCTGATGGCTCCTGTGGTTGAGTACAAGAGTTCATCCTCCTCAAACTGCACAGCACCTGTGCTCAAACTCTTCTCAACCTCCAACACTTTGTTCTCTGTCTTCAGGCAAATACATTGCACCCCTAGTCACCTTCAGATCAGCCATGTCATCAAGACCTCTATCACCTGGAACACCACAATCAGACCATCTGTCTGTTTCACTGGATGCTTATCACTGGTACTGGCAGATGGCAACAGGCTTGTCAACATAGCCTATAACTGCTCCACAGATGCCCCTTCAGGCTTTAACTTGGACAGAACCACCAGCTCTAGTCCAAGAAATAGTATTGCAAACAGTTTTTCTGCCATGGTTCTTGTTAAGACTCTGCTATCAGCAGATGGTGACCTTTGTCTCATATCAGCACCTCTGCTTTGCTGCTGTTGTATGTCCTGTGACATCTGCCAGGATATCAAGGCAATATCCCCCAGTAACGTCTCTCTCCCAGCATAGATGCGCCAGTATCCTACTTCTGTCACCAGGTGAGAAGGTTAGTGGGTAGACAGATGCAACAAATACAGGTAAAAGGTGTAGAACACACTTTGCGATATTTATTTTACAAAAATAAAAGAAAATAAAACAGTAAACATACAGAAAGAAAATAGTTGGTTAGTCTTTCAGTTCAAAACAGTACACAATTCCCTCAGTGGACAACTTCCAGACTTCGTTCCAGCAAAATAGATTCCTAGCACATGAAAACTTGCCTGTACTATGAGCTGCTTCCTCCATGACAGCCAGGTCTCTACTGACTGTCTCAGGCTCATCTGTTTTGCATCTCAGGGGATAGGCTTTTGTACCTGCCTACTGATGATGTCAGCACCATGTAACCTGTCTGACTCACAATTCTCTAAGTAAACACAGGCAGGCTGACTCATCCTAAGTAAACACAGGAAGGTTGACTCCTCCTAAATAAACACAGACAGGATGATTCATCTGACATGAGATCATATTTCTTTAGAAAATAGGGTACAGCATGTTTACACAACTAGATTATTACAGCATCTCTCTTCATTTTCCTTAAAATCAGTGTTACCCTGTAAACTGGCAGAAGCCCCCCACCCATTCAAATGATTTCACATTTTATGGTAACAGTACAAAATAACTGACTTTTCATCCGACCAAGCAGTCAGCTTTTCAGCTTGGGGACAGCTATAGCATCTCTGTAGCTAGCTGCCCCTTTTATCTTCATTTCCCACCAACACAGAAGAGGGAATAAAACAACAACAACAAAAAAACAATGGAACATGCTGTTCAGTTACACTGTAATGGGCAAGTCAACAATGCAGCATCTTTCTTTAAACAACAGACCTCTTCTTAGACAGACTACACTGTCAGTCTGCATTTACATTGTGCTGTATTTTATTACATTATACAGCTACCTGCTGGACCATAAAAATGAGAGAGGAGGGGAAGAAAAGAAATAGAAAAATAGGAAATAGATTTCAGGAAGGTCAAAAGGGTATCTACTGCAGTTGGCCAACCTGACAGTAGAAACAAAGATTTAGAGACAGAAGTAGAGAAAGAAGTGTTGTTGCAACAGGCTTAGAGAGGGGGTTAAATATCAAGCAAAAAAAAAAACATACATATAAATAAATAAATATATATATATATATATATATATATAATGATGGCACTGAATTCATTTGATGGGGCTTCCCTATCATACTTATCAGTTATCCAATATTTCAAAATGCAAAACCCAATTTGCATCCTGTCTCAAAAGACTTTTTATATCCCTGGGGCCTGATTCTGGAATGCATGGTGCAACTCGTGGGCGTATGTGAGTTGTGCCATGTGCTGCTTTGCCGGAGACCCTGCACCATATTCCAGGACAGGCAGGGTCCTCAAGACCTATGACCAATTACTTGTGGCAGCTGCAGGCTTGCACCACAGGAATGGCACAATGGAACTGGGTGCCACAAGTTGCAAACCGTATATAACTTCCCTCCCAGAGCTCGCCACCCTGTAACATGCCCTCAATCCTCTGGGGGCCTTGTGGGGGTAGGCTGGGTGGCACAGGTGTGAGGGCACACAGAGCATAACGGACCCAGGTGGCACTCCAAGATTCGGGGGTAGGGGGAATCACTGTGCTGGGTGGGTCTGTGGGGCATGGAAATGTGCTTTCCATGGCACTGTGGGGGGATCATCCATTGTCCATAGTGGATTCCCTGTAGGGGGAGGGCCGTAAACAACTAGTACAACAACCCACAAGAGACAGGGTTATCCTAGATCTAGTACTGACTAACAGGGAAAAGATCACAGATCTCCAGGTGGAAGATCACCTGGGGGCCAGTGACCATCATATGGTATGGTTCAATTTGGCCACTAGGACTAAATCATCCCATTCCATGGCAAAAATATGGGACTTCAGAGGAGCTGACTTTGAAAAGATGGCCAGCAGAGTTAAGCTGTCTCTGGCAAAAAGAAATACAGGTGAGGGGGTACAGGCAAAGTGGGCAAGGATTAAGGATGCAATACTTGAAGCAACATCCCATTGTGTTAGAGAGAAAAGGAAGTGCAAAAGAAGAAGGAAACCACTTTGGTTCTCAAAAACAGTAGCAGAAAAGGTCCTAGCCAAAAGGTTGGCCTTCAGGAAATATAAGGGAATGCAGTGGGATGAAGATTGGGAGGCATACCAAACTTCCCTATGGGAAGCAAGGAAGGCAGTAAGGCAGGCAAAGACCCAAACTGAGGAAACACTAGCACGGACAGTAAAAGAAGGAGACATGACTTTCTATAGATACATTAGTGAAAGGAGAAAGTCCAGAGTAAGTATTGCTAAGATCAAAGGTGATAAGGGGGCATGTGAGGAGGAGGACCATGTAAAAGCATCTATCCTAAATAGATACTTCTGCTCAGTATTTACTGAAGAGATGGTAGGACAAGGCCCATAGCTAAGCATCATGGACACAGGGGGGGAGGGAGGTGTGCATTAGTCCCTTCACAAAAGAAAGGGTCCTACAAAAGCTCAATAAGCTCAGGGTGGGCAAGGCAATGGGACCTGGTGGCATGCATCCCAGGGTACTAAATGAGCTAAGAGCAGAACTAGCAGAGCCATTATCAGAACTATTTAGTGAGTCTCTGAGCACAGGAGAGGTCCCAGAAGACTGGAAAAGAGCTCACGTGATCCTGCTCCACAAGAGTAGTAGCAAGGAGGAGGCAGGAAACTACAGATCAGTCAGTCTTATCTCAGTAGTGGGCAAGATTATAGAGGCACTCCTTAAGGAAAGGATAGTGCAATACCTGGAATCCATAGGAGCACAGGATCCAAGACAGCATGGGTTTACAACAGGAAGGTCCTGTCAAACTAATCTCATAAATTTCTTTGACTGAGAAACCAGAGTGGTGGACCAAGAGGGAGCAGTTGATGTCACCTACCTTGACTTCAGCAAAGCTTTCGATACTGTTCCACATAGAAGATTGATTAACAAGCTGTGTAGGCTCAAGGTGGGTCAGAGGTTGGTCAACTGGGTGGCAAACTGGTTGACGGGCAGAAAACAGAGACTGGTGGTAAATGGTATACAGTCAGAAGAGATGCAAGTCACAAGTGGGGTACCTCAGCGTTCAATCCTTGGGCCAGTCCTCTTCAATATCTTCATCAGTGACATTGCAGATGGACTGTAGGGTAATGTTTGTCTGTTTGCAGATGACACCAAGATCTGCAACAGAGTAGATGATCCAGAAGGGGTGAGCAGAATGAGAAGAGATCTGGATAAACTGGCAAAATGGTTGGAAGAATAGCAACTGGGGTTTAATGCAAAGAAGTGCAAGATCATCCACACAGAAAAGAGAAACCCTGAAGCCACCTATAGGCTGAGAGGGGAGTTGCTGGAAGTCACAAGAGAAGAAAAAGACTTGGGCATCATCATCACAGATGACCCAAAATCATCCAAGCAGACCACTAAAGCAGTAGGTAAGGCTAGGGGGATGTTGGGGTGTATTAGTAGGGGTATCACAAGTCGGAAGAGGGAGGTAACAACCCCTCTTTACAAGACGCTGGTTAGGCCCCATCTGGAGTACTGTGTGCAGTAGTGGAGGCCACACTTTCACAAGGACATTAACCAAATTGAGGCAGTCCAGAGAAGGGCAGCCAAAATGGTGCAGGGACTGCATCAGAAAACATATAAGGACAGATTAACGGAGCTCAATATGTATACTCTAGAGTAAAGATGGGAGAGAGGTGATATGATTGAAACATTCAAACACCTTGAGAGCATTAACAAGGTGAAAGAGTCCAACATGTTTCAGTATAAGAAAAATAGCAGAACAAGAGGACACAGCATGAGATTAGAGGGAGACCTATTAAGGGAGAATGTGAGGAAGTTCTTTTTCACAGAAAGGGTGGTGGATGCATAGAATGGCCTACCTTAGGAAGTGATGGATAGTAATACAGTGCAGTGCTTCAAACAGGCATGGGATAGGCACAAGGGAGTAATACCGATGAGTATGACTAGACAGGCCATTGACAGAGCAAAGGCCAATGGCACATTCACAAGGTAGAAAAAGAAATGGGCAGACTAGATGGGCCTTGTGGTCCTTATCTGCCATCAACTTCTATGTTTCTATGTTTTGCCAGGACAGATGCCTCTTAGACCACCTCCATGCTGGTCTAACCCACAGTACCATTGCGGGACTTGGAATGGCGTATCCGGGTTATGGCAGCCACCCTTTCAGAATAGGGAGCAGGTGCTGCTGTAACCCAACCTTGCGCCATGCCGCAGTGGGTTGCAGGCATAGTGGATGGTGTAGCCCACCTTTGGCATAACCTGCATGTGGCATGGCACAAGTAGCAGCTCGGAATCGCAACCTGTGTATAGCATGGTGCAAGGTGCGATTTGCGCCATAGGGTTTGGCATAAATCGCCTTGCACCATGTGTAAGGCATCCTGGAATTGGGCCCCTGGTTTCATCATTACTTCATCTAACCCTTTCTGTGCCCCCAAACTGTAATTTTGATATGCCATATTTTTTTTTCTCCATGAAGTGTCTTGCTACAGTAAACATAGTGTCTGACATATGAATAGTACTTTTATGTTTCGTCATTCTTTTCCTGCGTTGTCTCAATGTTTGAGCCACACAAGATAAACCACAGGGGCACTGTAATAAGTAAATAACATGATCTATATAGCAATAAATTAATCCCATGACCTCCATATTCTCACTCTGATATGGATTATAAAACCTTTTTAGTTCTATTTATTGTAGGAGCAGTGGATGCAGTTTCCACAGGGGTAGTTTCCCTTAGGTCTCTGACCCAACCATCCCTGTGCTTAATTTGAAACTGGTACTTTGAAGACAATATTAATTAATCTACCTTCTAGGACAGTGGTGCGCAACTTTTTTTTATGTTACAGAAGCTAAAAACAACAAAAAATAAAGACTGCAGGTGGAAACTGCTAGGTCCTCAGGGGCCAAAGACAGCTACTCTGGGGGCCTTTTGTGGCTCCCGGGTTACATGTTGTGCACCCCCATTCTAGGACCTAGTTTTATTTTTTGGGGGGAGGGCAGTAATCGAAGGTTTATGCTGATAAAAAAAACACTTCCCTTATGATTAGACTGTAAAATGCACCAATGTTTTAAAATAGTATCCTTCACTCTATAGAATTCAATACTAAAATTAATACTAAAAGTAATTTTTCTGTATATCTCCTATACCTGTTTTAGGTACAGTAGTTCCCTTCAATTTATTTGTCTTCTACTGCTCCAGAGAGACCTAATCCAGAACATCCCAGTGAGCCAGTTTTAAGAATACGTAGAATGTACTCTACTGATAAATGTTATATCAAAGTAGAGAATGAGGCAAGTGCACGTTTTGGGAATAGAGGATATACTGTACACAAAGGGACTTGAACAAAACAAAAATGAGAGAGAAAGATTTCCCAGAATGGGTCTACTGGAATCCAAAACAGGTGGAGAAAATATACAGAAAATGACTTTTAGTACAAATTTTATTACTAAATTCTGTAGCTTGAAGGATGCTATTTTAAAACACTGGCACATTTTATAGTCTAACCGTAAGGGGCATTTAATTACCAGCCGAAACCTTAGATTACTGCCAAAAAACTACAAGTCTAGAAGATAGTCTGGTTAACACGTGTTGTGCCATGGACAGATAGTCCAGAATTCCTATATGTTCTAATTCTGTTGGCAGCCTTAGGGTTAATACTGTCCACAAAGTATCAGTTTCAAATGAATAACGGGGATGGTTGAGTCAGACCCCTAAGGGAAACTACCCTTGTGGAAACTACATCCATAGCTACAGTACAAATGGAACATGGCATATCATAATTACAGTTCTGGGGTGTAGAAATGGTGAGATGAAGTAATGATGTAACCAAGACTAGAAACATATTTTCAGATGAGAAGCATATTGGGTTTTGCACTTTGAAGTATTGAATAACAGATATGGCTTCAATGAAGCCAGAAACTAGAGTGAGTTTGTCTAATGTGGTGTGCTTCAATGTATGAATCCACTAGAGACCACTTTTACAAGAGGTGTGTGCTATGTCTTTATTATAGAGACCATGTTAATACGTGAATATTATATCTTAGATTTAATACTGTCGGTACCCCTCCACCTTTTCTTTACTGTTTCTTTTTTTTATCTAGTACACAGTGTTTATATAATTATTGACATTTTTAAGAAGAGTCCATTATAATAATGCTTTGACAATTTCATCTGCCATATGTATTTAACAGACAAAGCCTGTCATCTTATGGGCTGCCACAACCCTTCTTAGTCATTGTTTGGCATAAAATAAATAAATGCAGTTTGCAAAAAGTAAAAGACACAATTCAACAGGTCATCAGACTCTTGAGGAGGTTAGGAGTGACTGTGACTAAGTAGTACATAGTGCTTGTTTAACTGCTAACTTTGGCTTATGCTCTCTCTGTCCCTGCTTTGCAGACCACCACCCTGTCGGGGTATCACAAGAACATAGAACCCTGATGAGGGGCTCCAACCGCCTTTAAAGTGTCACAGGGATGGGGTCCCAGGACCAAAAGTTCCTTAGGGAAGAAGGCCTAACCCCAAGGAGAAAAAGAAATCAGAGGAGGAGAAGAGGAGGAAGGTGGCAACAAAAATTCAGAGCACCCAAAGGACACTTTGATGTGCAGTTTTAACTGCACAGAGGGAGACATGGTGTGGTCACCTATTGCCCCTCTGAACTAATGAAGAAGAAGAAGAAGAAGAATCAGCATTTATATAGTGCTTTTCATACACAGTGTATCCCAAAGGAAAGCCTTCCAATTCAAAAAGTAATTTGGGCTCTTGAGTAGGTTAGGATTGATTAGGTCTGAGTAGTATGTAGTGCTTGTGCAACTATGAACTTTGGCTTACACTCTCTCTCTGTCCCTGCTACAGGGACTACCACCCTGTTGGGGGTGTCACAAGAATGTGGAACCCTGACAAAGGGTTCCAATCCCTCATAGAGTTGCAGGAATGAGGTCCCAGGACCAAAGGCACCTCAGGGGAAAAAGACCCAAAAGTACAAGGAGGAAGACATAGCCAGACTAAGACCAGGACCCAGGAGAGACACCAACCAACTTAAACTCCTTTGAGGACTGCCTAACTTTTATGACATTTGGCAAGGAGGAGAGGAGAAGAAAAGCCTCCTAAAAAGAAAAAAACTCTGGGAATCCAAGGCCTTGGTCACCCTCCCTCCAGGCAAGGGACAGAGTTAGTGACAGGCCAGCCACTGCAATTTAGAAACCCAGTTCAGGGGAAAATTTTAGAGGACAGGCTCTCACTCTGTTTCTCTAATGGAAACACCATGAGGGTGTCGTGAGTAGATATCTGCATCTAGACAAGGTTCCCCATGAAGGCGGCCCACCCCCAAGGCAGAAGGAGGAAAGCAGTGGCCACTGAAAGGTACTCACTTAGCCTACAAATAAGGGGAGGATTAGGGAGGAACCTTGAGGGGCAGAACTTGAATAGTTGTATGATCTTTGCCCTTGAAGGGCAGAAGAAGGGAAGTAGGAGGAGGCCAGGTGAGCCTTAGGTGGCCAAAGGAAGGAATAGCTGTCAAAGGTGCTGCTATCGTGGTCTGTACAGCTAAAGGTGCCCCTGACAACTGAGAGACCCCACCCTCTTGAAGCTGAAGTCTTAAATACTACATCAAGAGGTGTCATTTAGTCGATCTGCATGGCTAAAGTTTCCCCCAGAGCATAGGACATTCTCACCAGAATGGCCATAAGAAGAGGAGGACCCCACCAGAGTCAAGGGACCCATTTTTAAGATGCGGACTTCTTGGGAGCAGAGCAAGACAATTGACTTACAAGGTGTAGAGCCTTGGAAGCCATGCTATGGTCATGGCTGGCATGTGTCCAAGTGCAAGAGTGTAGTGGGTGGCCAACAATGAAGCATGATGGTCATGGAATGTCAGGTATATCGAAAAAAATGAACAAGGGTAAGACTGAATGACTGAGTGGAGACATAGGATGCCAATTGAGATGTGGACTGAACAGATGAGTTGCCTGAGATTGAATGATACACAGAGCAGAGCATGAATTATGCACTGAAAACAGGAGATCAGTATGCTGCTGCCTAGATAATCATTGTCAAGGTAAAAACAGGAATGATTTTAAGACCCTGCAGAGGTTTATCCAGCCAGCAGGACAGTGTGGCCTGTCTCCTTTCCCCCAGTGGGTAGTGATTTTAGTGGAAGCAGAGCTCAGCTGCAACTGAGCATCCAACTGACCCTCTAACTAGGACACAACAGAAGGATGAAGCAAGGGCTGGGGCCCTGAAGGCAAGCCCAAATGCATGATGGGGGGGGTAGCTAGATGGCCAAAAGCAAGGGAGAAGGGTGGCAGAAACAGGAGCAAATGAGGGATGCCCGGATGCAGCCACATGGCCATAAATAAGGGGAGTGTAGAGACGGAAGCAAGAGGGAATGAGCAGCTGCATGGTGGCAACAAAAATTATGAGCTCTTGGGCATTCCCAGTTTTAATTGTGCAGAGGGAGGTGTGGCTTGTGCACCTGCTGCCCCTCCAAACTACAAGTGAAGGCTTCCAATAATGGAAAGCTTTATAGTGAGCCATTTGCTGTTATGGAGCACTGCTTGTTTGTTGCTCAGACCGCACCAGAGCATGACATGGCTGTGTCATTGTTCTGGACATCAAGGCATCACCATGTCATGATGTACTGGACCATTCTTGAGCTTAAAAGCTCACTTGAAATTAAAAGACTTTGGCATGTTGGTGAAAGGGAGCAAGTAAACCATGTTGAACCAGAAACCCTAATAAGCATAGGTTTGTTTGAACTGGCTATGTTTAAGAGGCAGTAATGCATTGGCTCTGGTACATAATTGTTAATCTTTCATTTTTGAATTCCTATCATAGGAAAGAGCAGCTGTTAAACAGAACTCAAAATTAAATGAATTACAAAGCATCTCAGAGATTGCCAAGGTGGACACAATAAACTTTGGGCTGGATATTCAAAAAGGTTGCACAATGCGCAATAGGGTTGCACCAGCACAAGTCAGAAAATGTGCCATTCTGCGATATTCAGCAGGAGGCAGTTGCACCACTGAAAACATGCTGAGCAACAGCACAATGATAATGAAGGAATGCACAGCTGAAGGGGGAGGAACCATGCATAAAGGGCGCAATGCGATGTTCAAAGGCTTGTGCAATGCGCAACAGTGGAGCAGGCAGAAGTAGCGCCATAGCAGAAATGAGCCAAAATAAAAAGGAGCAAGGAAGAGGTGCAAGAATGCTACAGGGAAGCCACATGAGACAGAGGCAGAGACAGGCACAGGGAAACAGGGAGAAAGAGGGCAGGCCAGGGAAACCACACCACACCTCACAAGAGGGGCAAGGGAAGGTGTGAGGGGCCACAGAGAGCAGAGGCCAGTAGATGTACCCGGTGCAGGGGAGGTAGCAGTCAGGACAGCGGGGGGAACAAAGCAACAGCTGCCAGAGGGGAACGCAAGCCAGGGACATGGACAGTGCCACCTTCCACATGGATGCCGTAATGAGGGGGGTGAGAAGGCATGCTGCAGGGGGACGTGGCCATGGAAGGGCCCGTCGGTGGTATGCCCCCCAACAGGCAGTACCGAGCCTGCATCAGCTTTGAGCTGCACACAGATGTTGAGATTGTGGGTCGGTACTGCCTGAATAGGGCAATACTGAGGCGGCTCTGTGAGCTGTGCAGTGATGTGATGCAGGCACCCACACGACGGAGTCATGCTCTGTCAGTGGAGACAAAGGTAACAGCCTGCATGTGCTTGCTCACCACGGGTACCTTCCAGAGACCAACAGGGTACACACACAGGTATAACACAGTCGGCCGCGTCACGCATCCTCACCCAGTTCCTCAGTGCACTGCTGCACATGCTGCGGAGTACATCCATTTCCCAGCACTGCAGCAGGAGCGACAGCAAACATACAGGAGTTCCACAGGGCAGCACGATGCGAGCGTCATAGGTGATAGACTGCACCCATGTGGCCACGACACTCCACCTGGCCCGATGGGGCCACCTACATGAATCGTAAGGGATATGCCAGTGTCAACTGCCAGGTGGTGTGTGATGCCAGTGGGCGCATCATCAATGTCTGTGCCACGCACCCTGGGGGAGCACATGATTCCTTTATCTGGCACCAGTCGGCACTGTGCTACCGATTCGAGAGTGGGGACATCCCCACAGGTCATCTAGTGGGTGAGTATGTATGTAGAACTGACATATCATGGGCAAGAGGGGGGTTATGGCCAGAGGTGCCATGGGTGAGGCCCACAGGGCTTGGGGCAGTCTGAGCCTGAACAAGACACTAAACTCCACTATCTCCACACAGGTGGCAGTGGATAGCCACTCCATCCCTGGCTGCTCACACCCTACCGGCGGCCCATGACCCCATCGCACCAATGCTTCAATGAGGCACATGCCACCACACGCAACATCATTGAGCGGGTGTTTGGGATGCTGAAGGCACGTTTCCATTGCCTGGACACCTCTGGTGGTGCCCTATAGTATAGCCCCTCAAAGGCCTGTGGGATATTCCTGGCCTGTTGCATCCTGCACAACATGGCCAAAGACTGTGGGATAGCCGTACAGGTCAAAGAGGGGGACAGCGATGGGGACGCCGGTGACGCCGGTGACGATGGGGATGGGCAGCCCCTTGGCCGACGGACCCCGACTGATCCGCTGGCACAGCTGCACCAGGACACCATCACAGAGGAGCACTTCAGCCAACACAGGTAAGTAATGGTGCCGTGCAACCACCAGTGGCTAGGGCACAACCCACATACATGCATGAAAACACACCAGGGGTGCATGCTGGCAAGGGATGTGGCAGGGCACAGAAGCACACACATACAACCAGGGAGGGGTGAACAGTAACACGCCACATGGACGGACACACACACACGTGCACACACAATAGGCACAAAGTGCACAGGGGTCAGGTGCAAAACAGAGCTGGAATGCAAACACTAGCAACACACATGTCCACAGGCCACCCCGTCCACTGACTGTCTATGCGCATGTGTCAGATGCTGGGCACCATCACACTTTGGTGTACAGAGCAATGCAGGCATCATCATGCACACGTACCTGTGGACAGCAGTTGGGAGGGTGTGCAGGTGGACCATGTGTCTGCGTGTAGGGCCGGGCACCCACCCATGCACTGCCCACCAAAACACACAATGCACACAGGGCAGCACCAGACAGTGCCCGCGCTGGGAAACAGGTCAGTCTTGCGGCACAGTGCCATGTCCACCTCAGATGCATTGGCAGCCCCGCCGAGACCCAGCAGCACTGGCAGGCTGACCACGGGCCTCATGGGGTGGCACCGATGGTACACCAGGGGTTCCACTGTGCAAACGCGACCGTGCCCGCACAGGGGTCTGCAGCACACCGAACATACCTGCACCAGGAGTGCTCGGGATGCCCACAGCTGAACCCGGCATCGACAGGGTGGGTGTCGCATGATGCCGGGAATGGGGAGTGGATAGCGAACTGCGCGGTGTGAGCGATGCATGGGCACCTGACTGTGTGCACATTGTGGCCATGACAGCGATGAACATCTGTGTTTGCCTGTCAATGGCAGCAGTCACATCCTCCCACAAATGGTCTATCCATGACAGGATCCTATCGGTGTCCCTGCTGTGTTGCTCCTTGACCCACTCCAGAGCCACACATAGTGCCTCCACAGACGTTGCAAGCCGCATCTGCTGCTGTACTGATGTCTGCAGTAGGCGGGTGTGCTCGTCAAAGAGGTCATCTGCCACCTCGGCATCCCGTCCATCAGGGTATGCAAGGGCCTGATGTTCAGCATCCCTTGAGGGTGGGTGCTGCTCACCAGGACCAGGTATGGGCAAGTCCACAGGCGGTGCACAGATGCCACCACTGAACCCTGACCCCCCCAGTCCCGGTGAGCGACTGCTGCTGCTGCCCCTCCACCTGCTGTGCCCAAGGGATCAGTTGTTCCACCGCTGTGGCTGCAACAGTCCCACTGTCCTGACCAGCCACCGGTGCTGCCCCACTGGTGCTGACAGGCACAGCCTGGGACTGTGCTGACACGCTGGCACACACGTCGGAACCAGCCAGGTCCATGGGCGTGAGCTAGCCTGCTGTTTGTCCATTCCGTGGCACACACATGTCACTGCCCATGACGGTCGTGTCTTCATCATTGGTGCAGGTCTCTGCCACAGCCACAGCCACAGTGTGCAGGCATCCTTGGATGCCAGAACATTGAGACACAGGAAAGGCCTCCCCCACACCTGTCTCAACGACATCAGTGTGGACAGCCAGGCGGACCCACTGTTGCAATGCTCGATGGATACCTGTGGAGGTAGATGGTCCCTCCTCCAACTCCAGATGACTGTCCACAGTGGACAGGCCCTCCACTGCTGACTCCTGCAGATGTGCAGGATCTGTAACAGAAAGTAAGGTCACGTTAGTGCATGTGATCTACCCTGCTCCCCCCGACAGACCATGACTTACCATGCAGTGATGGGCTACCTCCTGTCTGGAAGCCACCTCCTGGAATGCCCTCTATGGCTCTGTGCTGCATGCTTGCAGCAAGCCTGTCCTCTGCCAGTGTCAGCTACACCACCTCCGGCTGGCCCCCGCCTGTTGCAGCACGTACCGCCCTGATGACAGCCACCTTCTCCTTCACCCTCCTCCTGTCGGTACCCATCTTCTTCTTACACTCCTGCATGGAGTGCTGGTGGCTGCCGTGCAGGTTGACAGCACATGACACCCCCTCCCATGCAGCAGCATGGACCTGAGGGGTGCCCCGCCGTCCACTGAGCAGTGGCTCCTGATCGAAGTAGGCCTCGAAGAGTGCCTCCATCTCGGCCTTGGTGAAATTGGGCCTCCTCTTCCACCCACCATCGTAGTCCTCCTCACCCAGACCTCCGCGTTCATTATTCAGCCTGTAAGGATGACAGTGGTTACCTGTGATCTGCAGTACAAAGCAAGTCCCTGATACCACAGTCCAGACCCCACACAGCATGCAACTCACCAATAAACTGCAGTAACTGAATATGGCCACTGCGGAACAGTGTTGCAGTTTTATAGTGCAATCCATGCAAATTAGATGAGGAGCATCTTTATTGAGATGCAAATCGTGGTGCTGCACCATTGCATGGCTGATCAGATGATTAGCATATGACGGCTAAATATCGCCCTTTTGCGCTTTGCGCAATTGTGTTGAACGTGCTGAGTCAATGGCGCAGTTCTGTGGCATGCATAGTACACCTCACTGTGCATGCCCAGGTAGCTTACGCAGGCATCTGCCACACCGATGACATGCTGTGCACGGTAGGCAATGCAGGGTATGGCCACCATTGTGCCAGTGGCGCTATGGCGAGGGTCACTACATGGCGCTGTGGCACAACTGCGCGATAGTTCACTGTGGCGCTGGCACACAGGCAACCAATCGCGCTAGATGCATAGACGTCCGATGGCGCTGTGCGTGGCCTTGCGCCAGAGACCCATGACCCTGTGCCCGACCTTTGCCCCTTGGCGCCATACGTCCGGCATGGCTGCACCTCTATCACGCTGTTTGGTAACAGTGCAATAGGGAATGGCGGCGCTGTACAGCGCAGCATTTCCACATGGGGTACTGTGCTGCAGAGCACCATATTGCCTACTATAGCAGTTGAGATGGCACGCAGGAGAGCCCCACAATGGAGTGCCCTTGAGCTGGCCAACCTAGTGGCCATTGTGGAGCCACACTATGGCCCACTGTTTGGAGAAGAGGTATTGGACATGGCCAGGACACAGGTCTGGCAGGAGGTGGCCACTGACCTGGAGGCGGCCACTGGACGCAGGAGGACAGTGGAGCAGTGCAGGCACTGTTACGGGGACCTCAGGAGGAGGGAGCCGGAGCAACTTGCCCATCTGCGGTCACGTGCCAGGAGGGGCATGGTGCCTCGTCCAGGTGGGTGATACGTCTACACACTTGTATTGTCCATATGGGTAACACTGTCTTATGTGTCCAGCACATAGGGGAGGGATAGTCTAGGGTTGGCTGTGACGGTGTTTACAGGGTATGGGGTGGGTGGGTCTGGCTGGGTGGGTGGGCACACACATTGGGGTAGGGGACTTTGCTTTGGGATTGTACTGATGTTTTTCTCCTCTTTTTCTCCCACAGGTGTGGGACGAGCAGCGGGATGGGGGAGCAGCAGCAGAGGAGGAGGACACAGCAGCACAGGCGTGTCGGGGACCACCACCACCGACAACAACGGCCCGATGAGGGTGAGTGCCATGACACCATGATTACTATTGCATGCTGTGTAACAGGGTGGGAAGCAGGGCATGGCCACCATCCATGGACACCACTGCCATGCACGTGACTTGTGACAGTCAGCACTGTCCAGTGGCACTGCATGTCTGGGAGTGTGTCAATGGTGGTCCATGCGTGCACTGGGCACATGGCTGTGGCACTGTCTGCACACCGCATAGCCACGTTACTGTACGGCCTTGGTTGTGCTGTGCTGGACATGGGCGGTGGGTGTGTGCAGTGGTCCACATGGCTGTTGCTGTCTGGTTGAGCATGTCTTGTGGACACGGTCACTGTGGGTGGGCGCACATCATCATAGGAGCGTGGCACATGGCTGTATGCCATGCATAATGGGTGGGCTGCAGGGGGATGGACAGTCACACCTATTGACTCTGATCCTTCGTCCTAGGTGAACGGATACTCCTGAGGATCCAGCAGGCTGTGCAGGAGCTGCTGCAGGTGGCACGGAGTCCCTGAACATACTGAGGGACATACACCAGCATGGGGTCAGGAGGAGGAGCCGGGCAAGACGACAGCCCCAAGTGGAGGAGGACCAGGCTGGCCGCTAATGTCCGCATGAACCTGCCTACACCTTCCCCCCTTTGACCAACCCTCACACCCTGCCTTCCCTCTCCCATATGTTCACCCCTGCCCCTTACCCACTCCCACCTTGTTTCTGTCCCTCCCCCCCATTTGTACATAGTTTACTGTATATAGTTGTGTTTTATGTTTTACAATAGAAATATTTTGATATGAATACTGTGGTGGTCTCTGATTTGCAGCTGGCTATAGGTGCTCAGCTGCAGTGGTGTGCATGGCATCTGGGGTGGTTCAGTCATGGGTATGTGTGTGTGTGCTTGGGCAAGTGTCTATGGTGTGGGAGTGGCTATCAGTCGGTGTCTGTGGTGTGTGTGTTGTTCCCTATGCAATGCATTACTGTGCGCAGTGGTCCATGGTGCATGCTCTGTGTCCATTGTGCCCCTGTCAACCCGTCCTTGGCCTGTGCAGCTGACACCCTTGCATGTCTGTGGCCTGCAAGGTCTGCTGCCTTGTCAGTGGTGGCTGTCCATGCAGGTCATCCACTGACTGACTACAATGCTGGGTTGCCTCCTGTCATTGGTGTGGTGCATGTTTGCCTCGGGTGACACTGTGGCCTCCGAGTTGATGTCCCACCTCCATGCTGTGGCTGTGTGTGTTGCAGGGCTGTGCACCACTGTCTGTGACTTGTGCTCCAGGCATATGATGGTGGCGTACGGGACCACAGTGCGTGCACAGGGTGGGTGTCACCCCTGTGCCATGGAGGACTGCAGGCTGTGTGTGCTCAGTTTTCATGGGCCCACACTGGGGGCTTGGTTGCCGCACTACTGCGTCCCTGTGTTATTGTCCCCATGAGTATGGGTGTGTGTTTGTCCCTGCACTGTGTTGCATCCAGTGTGATGCATGCTTCCACGCACTACTGTGGGTGTCTGTGCTGGCTGCTGTGGCTAGTGGTGGGTCGGGATGTGTCACTTGTCTACTGTGCAGGGTGCTGTATCAATGGTGGTGGTGTCAGGGACACACCCTTTCCCGTGTGGGGTACCTCTTGTGCCGACGCATGGTCGGTTTCTCAGCTGTGCCTCAGGGGGATTGTGCATGTTGGCACTGTGTCTGCCGTTGTTTCATTGCCATGTGCTGCCACCCACTGCTGGGTGCTCATGGTGGGGCTGGCTTATATGGTTCTGTGGTACATGAGGTTGCAGTGTGACAGTGGGGGTGATGGTATGCATGGGGTTTCCTGCAGTGGTGGGCACTGCTCATGGGGGGGTGTCTGGGGGTCACAGTGCAGGGTGTGCTGTGCACTTGGGGGGGGCTGGTGTGGCACGGGGTGATCCGCACTCCTTGTGTAGCAGTCTCAGCTTGCTGGTGGGTGTGCTGGGGCACCATGGCCCAGCTGTGTTTTGTTTGCTTGTCCCCATGGGCTGGTGGATATTCCAGGCCTCCCCCAGTTGTGCTGTGCTTGGGGTGTGGGGGCGCATTGTCAGTTATGCTGTGTGTTCCTGTGCCCATCTGTGGCATGGGTGGTGGGCCCCTACATACCTCCCTGGTTGTGCAGTTACATTACTCTGCTGCTGGGGGACTCCCTGCTTGCGTTATGGCACCTCTGGGCTGCTCAGCTGGGCAGCCCTTGTTGCGCCATAGTGCATCGTATCTGCTCAGCTTCCCCTTCCTAGTTGCGTTACGGTGCAGGTTGTGCGATATTCAGACGTTAGCTGTTGGCGCAATTTGGCTTGCTCCTTTTTTGAATATCGCAACTATTGCGCATGGGCACAATGGACTTGTGCTTGCTCCTGCTATTGCACACTTTTTGGGTGCAGTTTGAATATCCAGCCCTCTTTGTTTAACTTAAAAAGTATAGTACATAATTTCATGACTAAAGGGAGTGAAACTAGTAAAACACACCCAGAACCAGATAATTAGAAGAGTGTTTTACTTCCATAGAGATCAAGTGACAAGCATGAAATGCACCCAGCAAGCATACTGTAAATATGAATATATTATCTGGGGTATGTTAATTCATTTGTAATCTGAGAGATTGTCTATTTTTTTTTGGTTTTAGTAGAATTATTCACTTATGATTTTTGTATTTTATATTAACAGAAAGCCACAGGCTTGAAAATAATTGCTACTGAAAGACTATATGAAAGCATCAAATACAGAGGTGATTGGTTCATGCATACATTTATTTCATGTATAAATCAGTTCTGGTCCACTGTAATTATATTACAAAACTGAAAATAGCATTTATTGTCTTAGATCTGAGGGTATTTCCTTGAGGAAGTAGAAACTACTCCAACAAAATGCTAGGGTGGCATTATTCCAGATCTGAAAAAGAATAAGAAGACAAAAACTACCGAGTTGACTACAGTCCATGCTTTGTTTATTTTACTAGTCATTGCAGCAGTGAAATCTATATTAAGCAAGTCTTAGCATTTACAAAGGAGACAGAAAACACATTTTTTCGGGCTCCATATAGAATATTAACTTTTAATTTAAATATAATAACCTATGGAAATACTTTGACCGTAATTCTGTACTATTATGCATTACTGCTATTTGCTGTTAGTAAGAGAAATACACAGCTTCACAGTCTTAGTCTTTAACTACAGCTCTTTATTGAGACAACCACAAATGAACATCAGCACAGTCACACGAAAGCATCCAGAATATCTGTTAAAATCTATCACAAGTTGGTAGCATAGCACATACATTAACTCACTACATCTTCCCCTTTTTAATCAGAAATGGATCCCCAAATTCAGTGAACCAAAACTTTCAACCTTTACAGTGTTTAGTTCATTTTCTAAATTGAGTTTAATCAATATGTTTTAAAGTCTTACCAGTCTCTGAATCTAGCAGGTTTTATCACACACCCAGAGTAAGTCATCACTCGAGAAGACAAAGTTTGTCTTGTTGACAAAGTGACACTTGGTTCTACTGGAACTGGAGTAACAGATTCCTTAGTAGCCAGAATAGTTGTTTCAGTCTGAGAAGCTTCACTGATATCTTGCAGGCAACTGAGAACAAGCTGTAAATTAATTCATTGAATTTTACTTCTGTGTGTGCACCCAATTTGTACAATCTGATCGAAGTGTTAAATGGTGAAGGTAACAACTGTCTTAGTGGTCCAGAGGAGGTGGTCCAGTCCAGTGTAAGGAGGTGGGTAGGTACTGTATCTCAGGGGGTAGTACTGCACACAACACCTGTCCCACTTGTTCTCTCTGGATGGAGGCACTGCACTGTTTATTTTTTCTGGGATGACCCTACCACCACGGGAGCAAGTACAGACCCAACCCCTTCAAGCAGGTGGGCCCTGTACAGTCACCAAACGGGGGGGTGAACCTGGACATGACATCCCAGGGGTGACACCTTTAAGCTCAACAGGTCATTCAGTGGATTGGCAGCAATTAATAGGCTCTGTAAGTATCTTCCAAGATAGTTTATTATACCCATGATTCTCCTCAGTTCTGTAATTTTACTAGACGGCTTTAGGTCCAGAATAGCCTTCACATTATTCGGGTTTGGGTACAGTCCCTCTTCAATAATCTGGCCCAGGGATGTGAGGGTAGTTTAGTGCAGTTCACATACAGTATTCCTTTGTTAAGTTTAAAACCAGAAGCACCAATACTTCTGAAAACCTGTCCCATCCACTCATCAAGTTCTTTCTCTGAACAGCCACGGACTAAGATGTCAAATCGTAACACCTTCCAAAACTTGAAGTAGCTATGCCATTTTACTTTACAAGATTTCAGGTTCACTAGTTATCCAACATTTTAAGCATTTGAAACAATATTGTTCAACTGGCATGATGAACATTGTCAATTAGGCACTCTGTTCATCTAGCGGAATTTGTCCAAATCCAATAGAGGCATCAAGACTTGAGAGTGTTTTGCTCCAGTCAACTTTGAAATGATATCTTCTAAATTCGGCAGAATATATTTCTCCCCAAGGATTGCAGAATGTAGGTGTTTACGGGCAACTCAGATTTATATTTTCCAATTTGTAGCTACCACAGGAACAATGAGAGCACATCACTCGGTTCATTTACCCTAAGAGTAATACTCCTCTCCATTCTATCTAGCTCAGCCTGTACTTTCAGCTGCAGTGGGGTAGATTTTCTTTGGACTGAATTCAGGCTATAATAGTATACATCAGACTTCAGTACAGTTTCAACAGTCTCTCCCTTCATCAGACCCATTTCCCCATACACATCATGGGAGATCTCTCCCACATACTTGATAAGTCCCATGGACTTTGATGTACTGTGACCAAGCAGGTTATCAACAAAGTGAGTGTCAATTTCATATACAGTATATCTCCCAGCCACAAACACACTATTGCCTAATGCAGACAAAAGGATGCATTGATATCACCTAAGAAGTAAGGCACTCACTCCTCACATAAGAAGTCTGCCACAGTCACAGTGTTTGTACAGACCACCCCGCTCCCAACTGGAGTCGTGGACAGGGTGGTCTGTACAAACACTGTTACTACAAGTGGAATGCCATTTTTATCCTTGATTGAAATAAAAAGATGAATTTCTGCAAAGTCTAGAACACTAACTTTGGCAGACTTTTCATGTGAGGGGATGAGTGCCTTATTTGTTAGATGATATTTACTGAACAGTACGTTTGAGCACTGCGGTTTCAGGAGCCACCTCTTTGTTGGCACTTTAATATAATACATTGATACTCCACTGCAAAATGTGAATATTGTATTTTATTCTTCAAAAATATCAAAAAAGTATGTCAAAAGAAAATTAATATAATAGAAATTAGCACAATGTTTCACGCTGAAAAGGCAGCTCTTCTAGGTATGGTGAAAGGCAGAATGCAGTGAAAGAAGAAAAAGATCACGTACTGAGTTGTTGTTCTGCAGTATGAGTTAGGTTCCATGGTTACATCAAGCTTTTAAACTATACTATGGTTCATACTTTGGAATTATGGAGCTTAGAGGGCATGAGCCCCTGGATAGCTCCTAAAAGCTAGTGAAGTAGTCTATTCATTTGCCAATGTTCAGTATGTGCTTATCCAGTCTAGATTTAAATTATTTTTTAGATTTACTTATTATAGTGTCTATAGGTAGGTTATTCCAGGGAGTTACCACTATTTGTGTCTCAAAGAATTTCCAATGTATTGTTTTAAAATGACTCCCAGTGAGCTGTAGTGGATGTCTCCTAGTATCATCTACATCAGGCTTGAAGTTTAATTTTAATTCATGTAACAGATATGTGTTATTAATTATGTCATACATAAAAGGTATGTCTCCTCTTTTCCTCCATGTTTCTATACTCATTGGGCTTGATTTTCAAAAAATGACCCAGGGTTTGCATCAAACCCTGCATCAAACCCATTGTTTCATGCAGCTTCTCCAAATAACTTTGCTGCAATTGTGTCGGGTTTTAGTACATCAGGCATAGCTGTGGCACTTTCCTCAGTTTACAGCAGCTTACACCAAATATTTGGCACAAGCCCTGTAAAACTGGTCCCCTGAATGCCACAAGTTAGACCGGGGGGAGCTGGTCTAATTTGCAACACTTGGTGGACGGGAGTCAAAATCCTGATCAGCACTAGGAGAATGCCCCAAGCCCTGTGCGCCATAGGATTGGTGCACCGGGAGTTTGTGGCATTTGCTGGGGTTTTGACAATTGAGCACACTAGGTTTAGTTCTTCCAGGCTCTCACTGTAACTATTGTGTCGTACTCAGTTAGTGCATTGTATTATTTTGACTTCATCAGTTCCCTTACATCTGTAAGGATTCCAGAATTGACTGGTATAGTCAAGGACAGGTCTTACATAAGCCATATATAATGGGAAAATTACTTCTTTATTTCCAAATCTTATTTAAGCAATAATGATCTCAGAGCTGGTCATTTCCTGGAGCTTAATGACCGGCTGGGGGTCCCAGCCACCTGGCCATTAATTGACAGGAAATGACTATCTCTGAGGTCATTATTGTGATTATAAGTCTAATTACAATAATGACTGTTTTTGTACTTTTTTTCTTGACTGTTTTTGTGTCTTTGCAGCGTGGTGACAGTGCTGCATGTCTTTAAGGCCGCCACATGGTTTCTGTTACTGTTTTTTCCGTGTTCAGGGCGATAGCATGCTCTTCTATTTCATAGCTTTCCTGGTAACTGATTTGTTATACAGATGTTGAGAAACTAGTCATTGTTTTTTTTTTTCATTTTCAGTGACAAATTATTGTAATTAAGTCATTTGACGGTAACAGAATTGCTGCCAACTTGACAACAGAGAGAGCAGCACATGAACAGCTATGTGGCTGCTGTGCCAGGCATTTCTAAGAGATTTCATCTCGGCATGGTAGCCACTCAATAAGCTAGTTCAGCTCATGAATAATTAATTAGACTTATTAGGCTCTTTGTAGACCATGGGCTAGATATTCAGACTGCGCCAGGCAGGGGCGCAAGTCGGGGCGCAGTGCAACTGGGTTGAGCCAGGGCATAGTCCAGGTGATATTCAATGGTGCTGTGCCATGGCTCAGCACCATTGAATATGGCACTGAGGGTGGATGCACTACACATGGTGCAGTGGCACTGTGCCAGTGCATGCAGCAGCAGGGGAGCAGGGGGCCGCGCCAGCACAAGTGCGATTGCGCTAGGTTCAGCAAGAGCGATACTCAGCCATGGGCATGCAAATCAGACCATAATGCATGTAAGGTGCAAATGGGGCCATTTGCATGTCATTATGGCCACATTTGCATGTGGTGCACCAATCCCCGGTGGCTTGCACCTGGCGCCCTGCCAGGCTGCATCCATCGGGGATCGATGCCCCACTGACCCTTGGTGGGCACCGCACCTGTTCACCCAATCACAGGCATGAGTAGAATAAAACCCTGGTGGTCCAGTGGACTGCTATATCCTGCCCGATCATGAGCATGTAAAGGATAGATCTCTGATGGTCCAGTGGACCATACCCCTTCGCCCGATCATGGGCATAAGTTATATATCTCCCTGGTGGTCCAGTGGACTGATCTCCTCTGCTTGATCACGGGCATGTAGTAATATTGACCATGGTGGTCCAGTGGTACACCCCTCTCCACCCGCCCACGTAGTCCTCCCCAACCTGCACCCCCCCGGTCAGCGGCGGGGAGCAGCTCCCTGCCCACAAGCCACCCAGCCACCTGCCAACTGACTGCATACAGTAGGGTTGTACGCCTATTGGTCCACTGCATGGGCCAATGAGTGTGTAGTCCATACTGTACTACACAGTTCTGATTTGTGAGCTAGGGATAAGGACTTGGGGGGAGAGCAGAAGAAGAGAGGAGAGGGATTAATAGCAATCACAGGAGTTGGTGGACAAGTGGTGCTCCCTGAGGAGAGATTTGAAAGGACCGAGTCTGACATTGGCCTTAATGGGGCTGGGGAGAGAGTTCATCCAGGTGGGGGCCCTGTAGCTAAAGGATCTCTGATACTGAGACGGCCGGCATCAGGGAACAAGAAGAAGGGACTTGTCTGAGCTACAAGTAATTCTGGTCACATGTGTGGGGTGCATGAGAGCAGAGAGGCTAGGGGGAAGGGGAGAGACAAAGGGAAATCTTTGGTCATCAAACAGGTGTGGAATCTGATCCAGATATCCAGCGTAAGCCAATTCATGGAGCTATAAAGAGAGCAAGTATGTGTGGACTGGTCACAGCCCAAAATGAGATGGCAGGCCTTGTTAAGAGATAGTCAGAGTCTACTGAGGGCAGAAGTGTCAGTAGTGCTGTAAATGAGGATTCTATAGTCCAAGAGGAGAGGACAGAGGAGGAGGTAGCCAGACGGAGAGCATCAGTGGTGAGGCAGTGTTTATAATGGTAGAGAAGGCCAATTCTGGCATTAATGACAGTGGCAAGGAGGTGAATGTGCTGATGGAAGTTGAGAGTGGGACCCAAGGTGATGCCCAGATATTTGAAGGAATCCACTTGTCCAAGGGGGGTTTGAAAGGAGTTCCGAATTTGGGAACATGAATGATTGAGTGAGCTCTGTGGGTGGGCAAAAAATATAACTTGTATAGTTTAGAACCAGATGATGATTTGCAAACCATTTTTTTGGCTTCTGAGAAGGAAGTTTGAAGGGACTGGTGCAGTTTGCTAGGGTCAGAGTTGGAGGAGTAAATAACAGCTTCATCCGCATATAGAAGTATGTTACCTGAGCAGGCAGATGGAAGAGAGTTTAGATATAGACTAAAAAGTAGAGGTCCCAGGATAAAGCCCTGGGGAACTCCAGAAAGAACAGGGAGGCAAGTGGAGATGGAGGTGACAATTTTGACCAGCTGGGACCTTCTGGTGAGATAGTCAGTAAACCAGGTTAAGGCATCCTGGCAGAGGCCAAGCAAGGAGAGGGAGTACAGTAGGAGGGCATGGGTTACAGTGTCAAATGCTTTGGATAAGTCCATGAAGACAGCATCTGACAGGTGCCCGTGGTCTAGCGTGGAGTGGATGTGGGAGGTAAATGCCAGGAGTGCAGTAGTGGTGCTATGATCCTTGTAGAAACCATGTTGTTGTTTACAGAGAAGGTTGTATCTAGTGAGGTGGTCTGTGAGTTGATCTGAGACAATGCGCTCTAGTGCCTTTGGGGGGGAGGATGGAGATGGGTAGGTAGTTATTTGTAGCAGTAGCATCCTTGCTCTTAAAGATAGGGGTAATAGAAGTGGTTTTCCAGAGGGTGGGGAATTTCTCGAGGCAGAGGGAGCGATCGAGAATGTGGGTTAGGACCTCCTGTAGAGTAAGGCAGAGAAGTTTGAGGTCCAAAGTGTCGCTACTAAAGCGGGATTTGATGAGTGCTTTTAAGAGATAGGGTCTGACCTCCCAGGGAGCAATGTTTTTTAAGCAAAAAGGTGGTGGGGGGTAGTGGGAGGGGAGGTGGGGGCCAAAGAAGTTGAGGGGGAGAATATGACTTAGGTCGGAGAAGGTGAAGTTGAAGGCACTGGCGATGAGAGAGGGGTCAGAGCTGGGGTTGCCGCCATTGTCGATTAGACTGGGTGGGGGGGGGTTTACCACAGATTTCCCTGATATTATTACAAAATGTATGGCCAGAGCCCCAAGTGGATGTCAGGGATGCTTTGTAGTGTTCTGCCTTGGCATACCGTATAGCCCAGGTGCATTTGTTCCAGGCCTCCCGATAGTGCTGCCTGTCAGCTGAATGGTCAGTCTCTATTGTGAGATGCCAGATGGAGTCACGGTGGTGTATAAGATTCAGGAGATAGTCAGAGATCCATGGGGCAGGGCTGCCTTTTTATCACTTTTTTGGTCGGGAGGGCAAAGGTGTCACAGATGGCACTGAAGGTGCGGATGAAGCGATCTAGGGCATGATCAGGGTCAGATGTGTTTAGCAGAGGCAACCAGTTCAAAGTCCTGAGATAAGATCGCAGCTGTTCGAGTTTGCCGGGTTTGAGCTTATGAACATGTGTTGTTTTGGAGGAAGTCTTAGCCGACTTGCAGGACCAGCGGCAGAAAACAGATGAATGGTCACTCAGTGCATTGGGGAGCACTGAGGTGTCCAGAATTCTGTGAGGGCAGTTGGTGAAGACAAGATCTAGTAACGTGGAGGACCCAGTGTGCCCACTGTGCCTTGCGGGTGAGGTGACAACCTGTGTAAGGTCTAGATCAGCTGCCTCATCCTTGAAAGGTGCAGCAGACTTGGCTTGCCAGTTAATGTTGAAGTCACCTAGGATTATTTTTTCAGATTTCTGGGGGAGGGAGGAGAGATAGGTCATGACAGGGTGAAAAACCTTCTTTTGGTTCCTAGGGGGAATGTAAACTGTGGAGATTAGGAGAGAGGTGGAGGATCATCCGATCATAACATTTATAGTTTTGGCCTGGGCCCCTAGTTCCAACTGGGGGCAAGGAAGTAGTTGGCCATGGAGGGTTTTCTTGAGGTATAGGGCACAGCCACCACCACGTTTGCTCAGTCTGTCAGAGTGGAAGAGGTGGTAGCCAGTGAGTGCTACAGCAGAGTCGGGGATTGGAGAAAGCCAGGTCTTGACCAGTGAGATGACATCAGGATGGTGCTGAAATGCCCAGCCCTGGAAGTTGTCACACTTTTTTAACAGGCTGCATATGTTTAGGGAGACAAGTCTGGGCCCTTTATTGGATGGGAGGCTGGTGGGGGCAGCAGTGTGGGGGCCTGGGTTAGGGTGGATATTGCCTGCCAGAAGAAGAAGGAGGAGAGACCTAATAAGCACATTTTTTTCAGCTTTGTAGAGATGGTATGCGCATCATTGTGAGCTAACAAATCTGGTATTAGATACAAGGACAGAGAGAGTTAGAATATGCAGTACTGCCAAGAGGAGTAGCAGTGGGAGTGGTCGGGGGGAGTCTGGAAGGGCTGAGGGAGGGCAAGGAGTGCAGATAGTGGACTAGCATGGGGTGAGGTGGGTGGTGCAATGGTGGTGGATAAGAGTCCATAGGTGGTAGTTCAGAAGGAGGAGGAGGAGGAGAGGCCGGGGGAGAAGGAGAGGTAGCATGAGGAGAGAGAGAGAGAGAGAGGGGAAAGCCATGAGTAGTGAGTAAGTAATTATGTGTGTGGGGTGGGGGGTGCCCTGAGAGAATGTATGGGTATGTAGAGAGACAGTGGATAAAGAGGAGAAAGGAGTATAAAGAATCAGGGGATGCTGGATGGTGCAGTGGTAGTGTCACCGCCTCAATAGACAGGGTCTGAAGCCCAGTGCGGGAGACTGACAGTGGAGGGAGAGTGAGCAGTATGTTAGAGCAAAGGAAGAGGAGAATAGAAAAAAGGAAGAGGGCTAGGGAGGAAGGGGGGAGAAGTAAGGAGAGAGAGAGGGAGAACAGTGAATCCTAGTGGTCACTTGGTATAAAGTGCAAATGGGATAGTGGGGACTTAGAAAAAAGCAGGAGAGGTCACGTGATCAATCATGTGACAGGAACTTACATATAAAGGTGGAGACACCCCTAGGTGGGAAGGTGGCACGGGTGGGTGGGGCAGTCGACGCACAGCATCGACGGGCTAACACCCCTCTGCAAGAGCTGCGACAGGTATGGAGCTTGTATTACCTTTAAGACACCCCCTGCGGGCCTGCGCTGTTTCCCGGTGGTTTGTTTGCTATGATGTTTCTGATGCTTCTGCCAGGGCTGCAGTTTCTGGCAGCTATTTTAGGAGATATTCGTGGATCAGGGTCAGACAATCCATTCTTATACCCCATTCAGAGGACAAAAATTGTTTGGTCATTATGTAAAGGAGACTGTCAAAGATCTCTAAGCCACAGGCAGGACTTCAAACTCTGTACAGTCCCTCTCCCATACCCAACTTAGGAGTAGGAATAGGGGTGCCTGTTGTCCAACTGGTATTAGAGCATAGTGCCCAACCCCCCAGACAGCAGGGCAAGGGCAAAGGAGATGAACACTTGTCAGTCCCTGCTACAGCCCCAGGTGCCCATTCAAAAGCACTTAGAGGTGATGGAGCCAGTGGAGCTGCCCCACCAGTGCAACATGACTCCTTGTACATCCCCCAACCATCTTTCCCTCTGGGGTGATCATAGGGGACCAATGTTTCCTTCATTTAGAGTAATGGAAGGAGGTGACTACAGATGCATGGATTCTAGAGATCATAGGAAAGGGGCACATTCTGGAACTTCTGGACAACCCCCAGATCATTCCCCCACCTCTTACAACATATCCCCAGGGCACCTGCCCCTGTTGCTGGAGGAAGTGGAGACATTGCTGCAAAAGTGGGCCATAGAACCTGTGCCTCTAGAACAAAGAAACACAGGTTTTTGCTTCTGGTACTTCCTTGTCCTAAAGTGGAGAGGAGACCCTGGGTTTATCCTGGATATTAGGGATCTAAACTTCTTTATAGGATGCAAAAAGTTCAGGATGGTCACTTTGCAGGGTCTCTTTCTGTTACTGCAAACAGGGGTTTGGATATGCTTCTTGGATATGAAGGATGCATACCTTTGTATCAAGATTCAGAAACCTCTTCAAAAATACTGGAGGCTCCTCCTTCAAGAGGAACATTACCAATTCATAGAGCTGCCCTTTGGCTTGTCTTCTGCACCTCAGGTCTTTACCAAATGCTTGGCAGTAATGGCAGCAGCCCTTCACAGGGACGTCCTCTATGTTTTCCCATACCTGGATGATTGGCTATCAAAAGCCTATTCCAGGGACCAGCTCTTGAAGACCTTACCTCAAACCAGACAGTTGTTCGATGCTCTGGGCTGACAGTCAACACACCAAAATCAGTGTTGACACCTTGCCAGTGACTGCAGTATATAGGGGCAGTCCTGGATATAGCCCAGGGCTCAGCTTTTCTGCCTGTGGACAGGGCTGACCACCTGATTGCCTAAGTACAATTAGTGCACAACAGTTATTATGTCTCAGGAAGGACATTCCTACATCTTCTGGGCCTTATGACAGTGGCCATTTTCACAATGCCACTGACCAGGCTGCACATGCAGATTCCCCAGTGGACCCTAAGAGTCCAGTGGGATCAGCTCATAATTGATCTAGAACAGATGGTTCTCATCATGTCCTCTGTGCACAAAGTGCTCAAGTGGTGGATGGAACACAGCAACCTACTCAAGGGGGTGCCATTCCTGATCCCTTCCCCTTCCCAGATCCTCACCACAGATGCCTTGGGACTGGGCTGGGGGGCTAACATGGGGCTTCATCAAACTCAGGGCAGGTGGATTCAAGTATAGCACACTTTACACATCAATGTTCTGGATATGCGAGCTGTCCTGTGTGGACTCCAGACCTTCAAGAACCATTTGTTCCCAGGTCCTTTGCTAATAAAGATGGATAATATCTCTGTGATGCGTTACATTAACAAGCAAGGGGGACTCATTTGTATCCGCTGTACAGGGAAGCAATGGGAGTTTGAGATTGAGCTGTGGAACACAGTCTAGAATTATCAGCAGTACATGTTGCAGGTGTCTAAAATGTCTTAGTAGACAAGCTAAGCAGGTCACAGTCCAGGATGCATGAGTGGGAACTGCTAACCTTGGTGGTCAATTAACTGTTCAAAAAATAGAGTCATCCAGAGTTGGACCTTTTTGTGTACCCACACAACATAAAACTGCCACTTTTCTGCTCACTGGCTTCAGGGGCGTGAGTTTTCTGGTGAAATACATCTTCCCCTCTCTTGGAAAGGAATGTTTCTGTATGACTTTTCTCTAATTCAGAGGGTGTTACTCAAGTTGCAAATGGAGGGGGCAGCTCTGATACTCATTGCTCCCCTATGGCCTTGGCAGATCTGGTTCCCCCTACTGCAACAACTGGCACTTGAACCCTCAGTACCTCTGCCCCGTGCAATGGTCTATTTCACAGGAACAAGGAGCCCTGATCCATCCAGACCTGAAATCTCTCCATCTGTTTGCATGGCTCCTGAAGACATACAGTGGCCATAGATCATCTTGGGGTTTCCAAAAAGTTGCTGTTTTTCTGGTGGCTGCTAGAAAGTCATCCACCAGGAATGCTTACTGCTTGCTAGTGGAAGTGCTTTGCATTTTGGGCCACTATCCACCACCTGGATCCATTCACCTGTCCAGTTAATCAGGTTCTAGAGTATCTGATGTTCTTCTCAGTTTCAAGTCTGCAGTATTCTTCACTCAGAGTGCACTTGGCTGCCATATCAATTTTCCATGTGCCTATTGATGGCTGTACGGTGGCTCAGCTGGATGTAGCTTGTGTGTTCTTGAGGAGCATTCTGCATCTAAAGCCGTATTTTCCCAATCCAGTACCAGCTTGGGATCTGAATTCTATGTTGGAGAAGGTCACTTTGGCTCCTTTTGTGCATTCTGTGACTTGTGGCTTACACTTTCTCTTTTGAAAAGTTATTTTTATTTGCAATCACTTCTGCTCAAAAGATTTCAGAGTTACAGGCTTTGTATGTGTGAGCCTCCTTATTTGATTTTCCACAAAAACAGGGTATCTTTGCATTCTAATCCTAAGTTTCTACCAAAGGTGGTGTCTGAACTTACTTTTAATCAAACCATCCACCTGCGAGTGTATTAACCAGAGCATGCCAATCCAGGGGAAGCATTGTTCCATACTTTAGCTGTGCATAAAATACTTAGGTACTATACGCACGGTACCAAGGACTGCAGGAAGTCCTCACAGTTTTTTGTTTTGCTCACCTGTGGGAAAGAGGGTGCACCAGTTTCAAAACAGTGCTTGTCCAAATGGCTAGCAAACTGTATTACTTTTTGTTACAGGAAGTACAGTAAGGAACTTCTTGGTGTGGTTCGTGGTCATTCTACAAGAGGCATGGTCAATTCTGTAGCTCGTTTTCAGAATGTATCCGCTTCAGAGATCTGTGCAACTGCTACATGGAGTACTATCCACACTTTCACTAAAGCACTACAGTTTGAATTTGTCTCTTGTAGACAGACTGGCTCTGGTCTAGTTGTGCTACAAGGTGTGTTGTCATAAGCCTACAGGCTCCAGCCCCACAGACTCTCAACTTTTGGAACTGGTTGGGACTCATTCCAAAGGTGTGGCCTGATGAAAGAGATATACATAAAGGAGATAGATCAGTTACATACTTACCATAACAGGAGATCTTTGAAAGAATATTTTTCATCAGGCCATACTGTTCTACCATCCTTCCCCATTTTGGGTATGCAACACTAGATTTCTGTGATGCTGTCTTCATTCTTTCCTTTTCCAGCCCTCTGTCTCACCTAGGTTTTGGAGTGCTGGGTTCTCTCCTGTTTTCCTAGAGGGAGGTCCTCCGAGCAGATCTCCGGTGGGGAACTGAGGATAGGAGAGGTCGTCCATGATAAGTACGTGCTGACATCTTAGCTCATTGTGGGCGTCCCCTGGCAAACTGCTTGCAAAAGTTTCCATGTGGTCCTAGTGCCTGGTGGCTATAAATTCAAAAGGTGTGGCCTGATGAAAGAGATTGTCTCAAAGATCAACTGTTATGGTAAGTGTGTAACTGTTCTTTTTTCTTTTTACATATTTATTCAGCAGTCTTTTTAGTTTAGACGTTATCCTCTTTGGTCTTAAATTCTGTTTCTGCTATACTTCTTGATTTTCAGAATGAGTTGGTTGCAGATATTTATCAGTGTCCCTAAAAGATTACCCACATTTCATTGGCTGATTTATTTTTGAATTGTGCTTCCCAGTCAATATTTTTAATAGCAGTTTTTGATTACTATGATGTCCGCTTTTGTATATTGGTAGAGCTCCGTTATGTCACCATTTATGTTATGTTCAGTATGACAGTATTATGATCAGTAGTACTTAAAGGGGTGCTGATCAGGCAGGAGTTTATTACTAATGACTTGTTAGAGAAGACTAGGTCCAAGATTTTAGTACCATTTGTGGGTTCAGAGACATGCTGAAATAGACCCATCTGCTCTATTTTGCTAGCAATGTATTTACCCTGTCTAGCGATTGTGGTGGTGGTATCCCAGTCAGTTCCACCTAGGTTAAAATCACCCAGCATTATGGCTGTGCCATGTTCACATGCATTCTCAAATTGCTGTAGCAAATTCATCCACAGTGTATTCAGGTTTTGCAACTGGTGGCTTTAGCAGGTACCTATGATAAGATTTTTGGTGGTGTTATTGCTGACTATTTTAACCCATACTGATTCTACCTCATTATTACTGCCCATTTTTACTTTGTTAGAGATATCAAAAGCATTAATTCCATACTTGAGGAATAGACCTACCACTCCTCCTTTTCTACCAGTTCTGTCTCTGTGATATAGTTTATACCCATCAATTATTTTCCCTATGTGGCATCAGGGCTCCTCCATTTTTCAGTTTCTATGATAAATGGCAGGTCATTGCTGTTAGCAAGTAATGTAAATTCATCAATTTTATTCATAATACTTCTCACATCCCCTTCCACTAGCTGTTAATGTTTTAATTTGTCACCTTGTCCTTTATCTGATTTTCTTTGGTTTTCTTGGATTTATTGGTCTCAGGTTCCCCCGTGTGTGTTAGTTTAAATTCATATTTTGTAGGCTGTTATTTAGGATTTCCCCTAGTATGCTTGCCCCTGCATTGAGCAAGTGCAAGCCATCCAGTGAAAAATACACCGTTTATTTGTAAAGTCTTTCCAAGTATTGATGTACATAATATTAGCTTTAGCACGCCAGCTTGATAATTTAATACTAGTTCTTTCAGCCTTGTTAGTCTTTTCTTTGGGTGCCTTAGATATTGGTTGGATACCCCAAATGACAGTTTTACACCCCCTGTGCCTTCAGAGTTTTATATGTTTCCAGTAGTTCAGGACAGATATCTTGTTCATGCTCTGTACCTGTATTGTTAGTGCCTCCATGTAGATTATTGATGAGGATGGTCCTGTCTTTAACTCTAGCCCCAGGGAGACTGTTGTATTTTCTTTGTCATTTCTTGGGATGTTCATATCAGAGTACCTTATCATAAAGTCACCTATGACAAGTTTTTTGTCTATTTAAATTTGATGGAACTCTATTGTAGATCAAATTGTTGTATGCCCTAGAAACAGGTTAATTGAGTTCGAAATTTTGGAGGGGGATATACGTGTTTGTTGTGCATAGTAATGGTTGAGTAGGATAAATTACCCCTTTCTCCCTAAGTTTGTACCCTGTATTTTTCACAATGCACCATTCATCATCAAGTGCATTATCTTCTCATTCTCTTTTAGCATTCCTGCCACCTTGATTTGGGCTAGTTACATCTGTAACTTCCTCTTTGTTTCTTTTCCTCCATTCTGTTGTAGTTTCTTGTGGCACATGGTTTTCTATGCTAATTGTGTTTAAATACATTTCAATTGTATTTATTTCTATGGTTCTGTGCAATTCCATTTAAGTTCTTCAAGTTCTGTGGCCAGGCATATATTATTAGAACATTTATTGCAGATGTAATTATCATTAGGTTTTTGCTGCAAGACTGAAGTGTACATGTAACATAGATGATATTTTATTATTGAGCATTCTTTGCACAATAGTTTCAAGAAGGCCCCTGCGGAGTTGAGGTTTCTGAAACAAATGTTGTTTACTTACCGCCTTTACAGTAACCTGCCTTCACATCTTTCTCCTCCCCTTCCCTCTGCACTCACTGACACTTGCTCAAAGGGCTAGATTTTCAAACACCCCAGGACTAAGTCCCATGCCGCAGCCACCACTGCAGGATGAGATTTCCATACCTGCAGACATTTGTGTTTTCAGCAGGAGCAGCTACAAGGGATGTTATACCTGGTTCTCACCAGGCATGACATTTCTGCACAGTTGTGCTGAAAAAACAGGTACAAGCTGCGTAAATTGTGGAGTAGGTCATAAACTGGCTCCGCCTTTGAGAATACCATGGCTGTAGGAAAAACTGCAGCTCCACAAGTGGCAACTCACCAGTGCCATTTTTTCCACGCAGCTAGGGGAATTTCAGGGAGTTTGAAAATCCAGCCCCGGTTTTATAACCAGTCTAAAGTCCCCAGGTGTAATAACTCAGTCCTCTAAGCAGAAGTAGTTAACAAAGTAGTTTGATTTGACAGCGCTGTCACTGGATCTGTTTTTGATGAGTCCTCACAGGTCACAGAAATCACCTGTCCCAACCATTGCCACCAGGCAGTAGACAAGGGAGGGGAGTACTTTTTATTTTTCTTAACAATTTTTTCTAGGGAAATTTCAGACAGATATAGTCACATAACAGTTGAACATATAAGAGCTCAGCTGCAGGCTGAGAAATTACATGCAGCCCCTTCCATGGGAGATACTCACTCAGGCATCTGTATTTGTGCTGGCCAGACTGGAAGTGATGGCTGAGCACTTCCAGTTTGGTGAAATTGTAAAGTTTAGTTTTGCCTTAAAAAACTGGTTTATAAACGGTCTGAAGTCCCCAGATGTAATAATTCACCTCTCTATGCACAATTAGTTAGCTAAATACCATGAGTTGACAGTGCTATCACCAAATCCATTTTTGCTGAGTCCTCCCAGGTCACAGAAATCCCCTGTCCCAATAGATTGCCACCAGACAGTAGACAAGAGACAGGGTGAGGGGGGTATGTTTTCTTTTGTCAATTTTGCTGGGGAGATCTCAGACATACATAATCACACAGTAGTTAAAAATGAACAAATAAGAGCTCATCTCTAGGCTAAGGAATTACACACAGCCCCTTTCAGGAGTGATGCCTGCTCAGGCACCTATATTTATGCCAGCCAGATCGGAAGTGATAGCTGAGCACTTCTGGTTTGCCAAGACTGTAAAGTTTAGAATTATGCCATAAGAACCTGATTACGACCAGTCTAAAGTCCCCAGAATAATGCACCCCTCTGTGCACAATTAGTTAGCTAAGTAGTGTGATTTGACAGTGTTGTCAGTGGAGCAGTTTTTGCTGAGTCCTTTCAGGCCACAGAAAGCACTTGTCCCAGAAGATTGTCACTGCACAGTAGACAATGGGGGCATTTTTTTTTCCCTTTTTTGTACTTTTGCTAGGGAGACTTCAGGAAGGTATAGTCATAAAGCAGTTAAAAATGGACATGTAAGAGCTCTGCTCCAGACTGAGAAATTACATAAAGCTCCTTTTGTGGGTGACAATCCAACCATCACAACATCATGTATTATATTGAAAAGTTACTGAGGGGGAACACACCTGGGTTCTGCCAATGCCTGGCTAAAAGTAAACACAGAGAAGAACAGCAAATGAGAGCTGGCACCTGCTGCACCTAGTTTGGATTAACTAATTTAACTTCTTGAAGTAATTCGTAGGGTCACTCACCATGCATCAATAAAGAGGAGAGCATACCTGTGCTTAGTCCAAAAAGGTGCTTACTTTTATTTTCAAATGTGCACACAGAATGATTCAAGTCACAATAAAAAACACTGTAAAAGAATGAAACGTGTCAGGTCACGTGGACGCATTCTGAGGGAGGGATATGAGGACTGGAGTTGCTTTTTACTCTGACTTGAATCATTCTGTGTGCACTTTTGAAAATAAAAGTAAGCACATTTTTGGACTCAGCAGAGGTATGCTGTCCTCTTTATTGATGTATATGTGAGTGACCCTAAGAATTACTTCAAGAAGTAAAATTGGTTAATCCAATCTAGGTGCAGCAGGTGCCAGCTCTCATTTGTTGTTCTCATCATGTATTAGAATATAATGCATAGGTGACTGTGTGTTTTGAAGTCTTTTTACGCACCCGAGGTGTGTGATGACCCATAAACCTCAAGAGTGAAGCTCAAGAGGTTTATTAGGTCATCACAGACCGAGTATTTGTAAAAAAACTTCATAGACACACAGTCACCTATGTTTTATTTTTTATAATTACTGGTGCATGGAGTTAGTTCTTGAGACAGTCAGTGAAGCAGATGTCATTATCCAGTGGTTATGACCTCTGCTGCCTCTTGGTCCGTGTCTCTCCTTCACACACAGACACACTCTCTCCTACACACACACACACACACACACACACACACTCTCTCTCTCTCTCTCTCACTGTCCAGTATGGATATCCTTTTCTTTAACTTAAACTATTTTACCATGCACAGCTCTCACTGTGGACTGTCAGCCATGGCCCCATCCTGGATTGCACTTGCTGTCTGTCAAACTTGACACACACCAGGATCAACCACATTGTAAAGGCAGGATCAACCAGATATCATAAAGATAAAAAAAAGGTAAATAATGAACACTAGTGGCTCCTCACTAAGCAAGTCAATTTCCCCCACTTGTACAGGGAGGGAGTGAGTGAAACAGTAGAGCGCTAGCCTGCAAAAGCCGTAATAACTAAGTACGATGTAGGACCTGGTTATTATGGCTTTCGAAAACTAAATGAAGCGAGTTGATATAGGAGGTCACCAGTAATTATAATAGGTTATACTTCAAATACACCTCTGTTCCCTCCTATCAATATGCTTATGGAGCCAGGGCAACTCATATTACATTTCAAAACATTTAGTGAGTATGTTTTCTCTAAAACATAATAGAGGTAGCACAATATATTACCATACCATAGTGTTGTGTTCCAAGGTTACCTTTTTTTAGCAAGGTCACAGTCAGTTGGGAGGGGCGAACAACGGGGCTATTGTCCCAGGGCCCAAGCTCTGTGGGGGGGGGGGGCACCTGAGGAGCTGGAATTTTTTTGGTTTTTTGTTTTACTTTTTGTTTGTTTGTAGGCACGCAAGCATTTGAGCAGCAAGCTGGCTTGGAAACCAGCCTATCAGGAGCTCCATTTACTGGCAAATGGTTTAGTAGCAAATCAGCTACAGGCAGTATTGGTGGCTAGTGATTGATCCACTGTGAGGACCAATCATGCTGTTCCATTTGTAATCAAATTGCGCCGGCATGAAAATGTACATCAAAGTACTCATCTCCAGGACTCATCTCCATGGTCTTCGGTTGGCAGCCTGCCTAATCCTCAAATTCTGATGTCGAATGCTCCACATGGGGCTCTAGGATCTGAGTTTTTATGGGCTGGCTTGCAAGGATCAGTAGCGGACCTGAACCCCCAAAGGATAGTTGGGAATGCCAAGGGAAGAACAGGATCCCTGGACAGGATTGGTGACCCTGCAGTCCCAGGAGCAACCCATCACTCCAGGCCAGCACACCTCTACAAGTACAGGGAAGACCTGAGTGTATGGGGCACCAGAGGGAGGGAGGGAAGGAGGGCACATGGCTCAACAGGACAGAAGAGTGGAACACACAGATAATCGTTGCTTTGTGGCTATAGCAGATGCACACATGAATGGCTAGCTGACACCTACAGTGGCAGCCATAGACATGGTCAGATACTTCCTAAAATGTCTGTACTATATTTGGAAATTTCTTGCCTGCCTGCATTGTCACTATGGGCTACCAGAGAAAATCTCTTTAGATATTGTTGATATTGTGAAATTTCTGGAAATATCTGACCGTACCATAGCTGCCACTGTAAATCTGTTCCTCATGATTCATGCCGCTCCACCATCTCCATTACAAAGCAGGGACACTGCATGAAAAAAATCACCAAGGACACTTCTAAAAATGGTCATATTATTTATAATTTACATTTAAGTCTAGGCTGAACAAACATCTGGCTAGACAAATATCGACTTTTTACTTTTAGAATGGGCAGTATTTATGGGCTAACCGCCTTCTACTGTCTCAGAATTACAAAGTAAACAAAGTAATCAGACCAAAAAGCATTGCAACAGCATTTGACTTGGGATATTCTTGATAGAGAACTAGACTGTAACACTAATGTGGGACATTATATATTATGTTTCAAATACCTACTTCTCCCTGACATGTAGGAGGGAAAGAGCAAACTTTTGAGGCAAAATAAGGTATGTCCCTGAAAATCAGGGACACTTTAGAAGTATATTATCATATCAGCTCAAGAAGTCCACTATATAGTGTATGGATCAGGGTAATAAACATTTTCTGAAGAAGACTGTAAATATAATGTCTTGCATTATTTTGCTTCAAAAGCCCTGTTCTTCAGTGACAAAAATGCCAGTTTTGGAGGTGCCCAGTAAATGTTTGAGGAAAAATCGGGGCCTTCTATGAAAATCATGCTGTATAACAACACTCATGCCATTGTTTATTTATTTATTTTATTTATTACAGTGTCAGAATTATAATGCTTTGAGTCAAAGACTCATTTACAAAGGCTCATCGTCATAACACAGAGTAGGACAGGGTAGGAGAAACATACAGTGAGTGGAGAACTGACAATAGTGCAGGAGCAGTGGCATGGCAGAATATATACAATTATAGTTTGGACAATTGAAAACAGGTGGAGTTGTCCATATCAGTGAGAGAAAGGCCCCTTCTTGCAGGAAACAGGCCTATACATGATGGTAGCTAAGCAAGATAGAGAGATCGTTGGACACATAAACTTTGAGGACAGTGGTGGTAGATGGAAGGGATGTGGTGCTGAGCTCAACATTGCAGGTGTAGGCTTATACATGATTGTTGCTCAGTTATTCGTGAGATATGTACACTGATACAGTATATGAATAGAGTGGGTGGTGTGGGTTAGGGGGTTGGATGTGAACCAGTAGTGGAGCAGTTATTTATAATTCCAGTGACAGGAGCTTAGAAGGTGGCTATGCAGGGATGACTTGAATGGTCCAATTCTGACCTCAGATGAGGTATCAGGAGGAAGGGTGTTAAACCAGGAGGGTGCCCTGTGGGGAAAGGATTTCTGCGTGAGGGTCATCCTAATCCTAGGGACTACTAGCTGGGTCTTAGTGGAGCTACTAGTGTGGACAGGAGGGGTGGCCGTGCTGATTAGTTTAGACAGACTGGGGGGGGTTAATCCAACACAGATTTTTTGGGTGAGCAGGCAGGTCTGGTAGAGTAGCCGCTTTTCAAGGGAGAGGATGTTAGACGAGGCATAAAGTGTGCAGGTGAGTGCTTTCCTGTCAGCCCCAATGAGTAGCTGACAGGCCTTGTTGATTGAGAGCTTGATTTTTCCCAGGGCAGTGTTGTCCGCTGTGCCGTATATTAGGAGTCCATAGTCCACTAAGGACAGGACAGATGAGTCAATGGCAAGTCTAAGTGCTTCTGGGGGGAGTCAAGCTATGTGCCGATATAGCAAGCCTATGCAGGAATTTATGGCAGAGCAGAGGGTCTGGATGTGTTCATGGAAGGTGACGGAGGAATTGAGGATGACACCTAGGTATTTGTATGAGGTAACCTTCTCAATAGGGTGGTGGGAGAGGAATTGAATGGACAGGGCAGAGCCCTTGAGTTTGTTCTGATTGTGGGTGAACAGCAGGATTTTAGTTTTTTTTAGTTTGATCACAAGCCTGTGGTCGAGGAACCACTGCTTGGTGTGGGCAAAAGTGGATTGCAGCACCAGCTGGAGTTGGGTGGGGTCAGTGTGGGATGTGAAGAGGACTGCATCATCTGTGTAAAGCAGAATGTTTTCTGATGAGGCATTGGGTAGCATGCTTAGGTATAAGTTAAAGAGTAATGGCCCCAGAATAGAGCCTTGGGGAACACCGGAGCAGACCTGACGAGGGCTAGAGAGGATATTGTTCATTTTTACGCACTGGGTACGAGCAGTGAGGTGATTGGCAGCCTATTTTACAGGGCCCAAGGTGAAGCCAAGCTGGATGAGGGTGTTACTAAGAAGAGGGTGGCAAACCATGTGAAAAGCCTTTGACAAAGCGATGAAGACTGCCCCGGCAGGATGCCCTTTATCCAGGGCAGAGTGAATGAAAGTGGTGAACTTAATGAGGGCAGTTGAGGTGCTGAAACCATGGTGAAAGCCGTGCTATTCCCTGCAGAGGAGGTTATACATAGCAAGGTATTCTGTTATCTGGTCAGCCACGATCTTTTCTAGGGCTTTGTGGGGGGAGGATGGAGATCGATCTGTTGTTGCCTGGGGTCATTTTGTCACCACCCTTGTGTATGGGGGTAATGATAGCTCTTTTCCATGATTGGGGGAATTAACCAAGTTGGAGGGAGAGGTTGAGAAGGTCAGTGAGGGGGGTGAGAACAATGTCCAGGATAGAGTAGAGAAGGCAGTGATCAAGTGAGTCACTACTGTGTCTGGTACCCTTTAGGGCTTTGATCAGATAGGGTTTGGCAGCAGATGGGGAGAGAGCTTGGAAATAGAAGGGTGGGTGTTGGAGAGTTGTGGTAGGGGGATCAGGGGCTGGATCAAAAAAGTTGGTAGGTAGGGTAGTGGAGAGATCCAAGAAGGCATGATTCAGCCCATTAGTAATACCATGTGGGTCTGTGGTGATAGTGCCATCGATATTGAGCTGGGAGGATTGGGGGGACTGGGTTTTGCTGTTAAGTTCCTGTATGTTGTCCCAGAACTTGCATGAGGAGCCCCAGGTGGATGCAAGGGTATTCCTGTAGTATGCTGCTTTTGCACTACGGATAACCCAGGTGCATTAGTTGCACTACGTTTTATAGGCTTATCTATCGACCAGCTTCCTGGACTCCAGGGCTTTGTGCCAAAGATCATCTCTGAGATGCATTTGCTTTATGAGAGCAGGGGTGACCCAGGGAGAGTTGTGTTTCCTTTGTATGGTTTTGGAGATGGGTGCATATGCATCACAGGCCCTGTTAAAGTAGTAGATAAAGTAGTGGAGGGCAGCGTCAATATCGGGGGCCAGTTTTACTGGGGACCAGTCACAGTTGGCGAGGTGCCGACGTAGTAAGGCAAGGTTACCCATGGACAGGCGCCTCCTGGAGATGAGGACAGGCTTAGGCTTCTCAAGGTTACATGACCAGGAGAAAATGACTAGGCAGTGATCACTGAGGGCATTTGGTAATACTATCAAATCGGTGATCTTATGGGGCCTGTTTGAGAGTAAGAGGTCCAGTAGAGTGACACTACCAGTAGTCGGTTCAGGGTGGGTGGGGGAGTAGATAAGTTGGGTGAGACTGAGCACAGAAAGGGCGTCTTTGGTACTGTTCCCAGCATTGGTGAGCCAGTTAATATTTAGGTCACCCATGATAATTTGTTCCATCTTGCTGGGTTGATGGGTAATGTAGTCTTGTAGGGATTGCAGGGCATGGTTCTGGTTGTGCAGGGGAATGTAGGTGGCTGTGAGGATGAGGGGGACTCTTGAGGGGCCCAGGGTGACTTTTAGAGCAATAGCCTGGGCACCATGCCCTAGCAGTGGTTTTTGAAGGGGAAGGCATAGGAGGGAGTCCCGTATGTAGATGGTACAGCCCTCCCATTTCCCAACTCTGTTCTCCCTGAATAGCAAGTAACCCGGGAGGGAGATGAATGAGTCAGTCGTTGTCCTAGATAACCATGTTTTGACTAGTGCCAGCACATCTGGTTGGTGCTGGGTGACCCATACTTGAAGGCCAGCAAATCTTTTTAGCAGGCTGCAGACATTAATGGTGGCAATTTTGAGTCCTGAGGTTGTTGATGGATGAGGCTGATTGCCGGTGAGTGGGTCTGGGTTCGGATGGACATTACCAGATAGAAGGAGGAGTAGTGCTATCAGTCTGAGAGGAGCATCGATATGCCTATGATGTCTGGAGGTAGTACCTTTGGTGGGGTTGTGGAGAGTGAGACTGGGATGGGAAGGGATCGAAGAGAGGGAATGGCAAGGAATAGTTGGGGCCAATTTACCATCAGTCCTGTTGCTAGCCTTGCTTGTAGAGCAGAAAGCAGCTAACTAAAAAAGTTACATTTTCCTATTAAGTTAAAACTTATATCGCAGCAAGAGTCAGTGTCTTTTGAAATTAAGTAGACAGATACTTTATTAGAAGTAGAAGGGGTCTTATTTAGGGTTAAAAAAAGAAAGAAAAGAAAGAAAGTCAGTGTGTGTTCTGTGCTGGGAAGGGTATTGTATCAGCTGACTTTGCTAAACCAGTAGAAGGAGAGAGAGAGAGAGCCTAATTGGGGATGTGGCTTAGACACTATAACAGCAGGTGACTCAAATTACAACTTCCTGTTGCTAGCCTTGCTTGTAGAGCAGAAAACAGCTAACTAAAAAAGCTACATTTTCTTATTAATTTAAAACTTATATCTCAGCAAGAGTCAGTGTCTTTTGAGATTAAGTAGACAGATACTTTATTAGAAGTAGAAGGGGTCTTATTTAGGGTTAAAAAAAAGAAAGAAAAGAAATAAAGTCAGTGTGTGTTCTGTGCTGGGAAGGGTATTGTATCAGCTGACTTTGCTAAACCAGTAGAAGGAGAGAGAGAGCCTAATTGGGGATGTGGCTTAGACACTATAACAGCAGGTGACTCAAATTACAACTTCCTGTTGCTAGCCTTGCTTGTAGAACAGAAAGCAGCTAACTAAAAAAGCTACATTTACTTATTAATTTAAAACTTATATCTCAGCAAGAGTCGGTGTCCTTTGAGATTAAGTAGATACTTTATTAGAAGTAGAAGGGGTCTTATTTAGGGTTAAAAAAGAAAGAAAGTCAGTGTGTGTTCTGTTCTGGGAAGGGTATTGTATCAGCTGACGTTGCTAAACCAGTAGAAGGAGAGAGAGCCTAATTGGGGGTGTGGCTTAGACACTATAAAAGCAGGTGACTCAAATTACAACTTCCTGTTGCTAGCCTTGCTTGTAGAGCAGAAAGCAGCTAACTAAAAAACCTACATTTTCTTATTAATTTAAAACTTATATCTCAGCAAGAGTCAGTGTCTTTTGAGGTTAAGTAGACAGATATTTTATTAGAAGTAGAAGGGGTCTTATTTAGGGTTAAAAAAGAAATAAAGTCAGTGTGTGTTCTGTGCTGGGAAGGGTATTGTATCAGCTGACTTTGCTAAACCAGTAGAAGGAGAGAGAGCCTAATTGGGGGTGTGGCTTAGACACTATAAAAGCAGCTGACTCAAATTACAGCTTCCTGTTGCTGGCCTTGCTTGTAGAGCAGAAAGCAGCTAACTAAAAAACCTACATTTTCTTATTAATTTAAAACTTATATCTCAGCAAGAGTCAGTGTCTTTTGAGATTAAGTAGACAGGTACTTTATTAGAAGTAGAAGGGGTCTTATTTAGGGTTAAAAAAAGAAAGAAAGAAAAGAAAGAAAGTCAGTGTGTGTTCTGTGCTGGGAAGGGTATTGTATCAGCTAACTTTGCTAAACCAGTAGAGGGAGACAGAGCCTAATTGGGGGTGTGGCTTAGACACTATAAAAGCAGGTGACTCAAATTACAACTTCCTGTTGCTAGCCTTTTTTTCTTACTAATTGCCCTCCATCCCACTCAAAGCCAGTTCTACTTTTATAGCCACTGGATCTGACTGTCAATAGGAACTTCCTGTTTGGCAGTAGGAAGGGAAGGATCATAGAGAAACATTGGTTTTGTCAACCCTAAAGGAAATAAGTAGCTCACTCTTCCCCCCTTGCTGCAGGTGGTCTGACACTGAGCAAGGAAGATGGAGGCTACTAAAAAAGATAGGAAGTTGCTGTCCCAGAACAGGAAGGGTGAGAGTTGTAAGGAGAGGAGAGAGTAAGCATACAGAGAAACAGGAGAGGGGACACAAAATAAGACATGATAGGAGTGGTGCAGTGCAATGGCTGTGGGGTGACAGTGTTCCGGGAGACATTCTGGAGGCTGCGATGCTGCCCTATTTGCAGGCACCTCTCTGGTCTGAGAGAGGAGATTGCCCGTCTCCAGGCTGACCTGGCTAGGATTCATGGAAACCTCCTCCCCCACCCAGGGACCACCAGGGCCAATGCCACTACCTCAGAGGTTGCCAAGAAAGAGGAGAGGCTGGACCAGGGTGGGCTCAGGGAGGGAGAGGGTGGTGGAACAGAGTTGCATCCCTCCAGCTGTACCTCTCCACAGTTCATTCGCTCTTCTGGTGGATAGTGGTTCCTCTATGGAGGCACCTACAGTGGAGACCAAGGAGGATGCTGGGAACCTTCACAAAGGAGACCCACAGGAGGGTGGCATGGGGCCCTACAGGGGAAGGAAACAACTCCTGGTGGAGGACTCAATCATTAGGGGGTAGAAATGGGGAGGAAGGGGAGAGGGAGGCAGGCTCTCCTGGCGCCACGGCTTGGAGGGACAGGAAGTGAATCAGGATCATGAGAGGAGCTGCATGAGGGAGGGAGCTGGATGTCATTGTCCACCTGGGGACAAATGACCTGGCTAGGAATGGGATCAGTGCAGTGCAAGAGGAGTTTGTAGAGTTGGGGAGGGGCCTTAGACAAGTAGCGCATATGGTAACCTTCTCGGAGGTGCTGCCTGTCTGTGGCAATGGTGATGCTAGGGCACTCCTCACCAGGGGATTCAATGAGTGGTTGGAAAACTGGTGTGGAGCTCAGGGTTGTGGCTTCATTGGGGACTGGGGAGCCACCTGAAGGAATGCAAACCTATACTGGTGTGATGGTCTGCATCTGTCCGGGGGGAGACCAGGATCCTAGGTGAGAGGCTTAGATGCTTCATTGGCAAGCATTTAAACTAGCCAAGGGGGGAGGCACTGAAAAGGAGCAGGAAAATCCCAGCCTCCCCCCACAAAACATGGTAATTAGTAGGTAAACGCCAAGGTAGAGAAGTTATTAGGGAGCAGGACAGAGGTACATGTAAAAAAAGGCAAAGGCAGTAAGGACAGGAATGGGGCTAAAAGGGGTAAAGCTATCAAAAGTGGAGGGTGATGAGTACCAATGCCCGTAGTCTGTGTAACAAGCTCCCTGAACTAGTGGCCTTGATGGAAGAGGGTTGCCTGGATATTGTGGCAGTCACATAAACATGGTACACAGAGAACCATGACTGGGATGTCAACATACCAGGATACACAATCTACAGGAGGGACAGGGAGGGTAAAAGAGGAGGAGGAGTAGCTCTCATGTAAAGGAAGGGATCAAAGCAACAGAACTAAAGAGTAAACAGGAGCAGATGAGGCACTCTGGGTCACCCTGAGACAGGAAATGGCACCACAATCCACACGGGTTGCATACAGACCCCATCTCAGGGGGAGGGAATGGACAAGGAAATGATAGAAGGCTTCCTTAGAATGGCAGAAAAAGGGGAGATATTGTTGATGGGGGACCTGAATATGCCAGATGTTAACTGGAGCACCTTTACTGCAGGCACATCCAAGAGCAGGGTCATTCTTGATGCCCTACAGGGGGCATGCCTCAGACAGTTAGTATTGGAACCCACTCTGGAGGGAGCAATCTTAGACCTGGTACTGTCAAATAGGGATGGAGAAAAAATCTCAGATTTAGAGGTGGGTAGCCATCTGGGAACAAGCAACCACCAAACAGTGTGGTTCACGATAAACACAGGCATACAATCAAGCCATACAAAAGCAAGAGTATTGGACTTTAGGAGGGCTGACTTTGGGAAAATGAGAGAGTGCCTTAGAAAGGCACTAGCAAACAGGCAAGAAGGAGAGGTGGAGGAACAATGGGGAGTAATCAAAACAGCCATCACAGAGGCAACAAGCCTTTGTGTAAAGCAAATCAATAAAACACAACAAAGGAAAAAAATGCTATGGTTCTCAAAAGAGGTGGCAGGGAAGGTTAAGGAGAAAAGGATAGCATTCAGGAAATATAAGGAAACACAGAAGGAGCAGGACAGAGAACTTTATCAGTTAAAGCAGAAAAAGGCTGGGAAGGCAGTCAGAATAGCAAAGGCTCAAACGGAGGAAAGGATAGCCAATTCTGTTAAGAAGGGGGGATAAGACCTTTTATAGGTACATTAGGGAGCGAAGAAAGACCAAAGGAGGGATACTGAGGCTTAATAAAGGGGAGGGAATGTGGATAGAGGGGGACAGTGAAAAAGCAGGGATACTGAACGAATATTTCTGCTCAGTATTCACAAAGGAAGAGGAGGGGGAGGTACCTAAACCAAACAAGAGAAACACTCTGAAGATGGGGGGTCGATACCAGTCCATTTACAGAAGAAAGGATTCTGAAAGAACTAATAAAATTGAAGGTGGACAAAGCAATGGGGAACTGGTGGGATTCACCCAAGAATTCTAAAAGAACTAAGGGTAGACCTAGTGACACCGCTGACTACTCTCTTTAACAAATCATGGGAGGATGGGGTGGTACCTGAGGACTGGAGGAGGGCAGATGTGATTCCTCTTCACAAAAGTGGGAGCAGGACAGAGGCAGGAAACTACAGACCAGTTAGTTTGACCTCAGTGGTGGGGAAAATGATGGAATCACTTCTGAAGGAAAGAATTGTTGAGTACCTAGAGACCAGTGGGGCACAGGACCCAAGGCAGCATGTATTCACGATGGGAAGGTCATGTCAGACGAATCTAATAGATTTCTTTGACTGGGTGACCAAAGTAGTAGACCAGGGAGGGGCTGTGGACATGGCCTACCTAGATTTTAGCAAGGCATTTGTTACAGTCCCACACAAAAGATTAATACACAAGTTAGCCAGCCTTGGAGTGGGCCCCAAGGTGGTAGCCTGGATAAAAAATTGGCTAGTCAACAGGATGCAAAGGGTAGTAGTAAATGGAGTCCACAGTGAAGAAAGGAGGGTTACTAGTGGGGTACCGCAGGGTTCAGTACTGGGACCGGTCCTTTTTAATGTCTTTATAAGTGACACTGCAGAGGAACTGGAAGGACAAGTATGTCTCTTTGCAGATGACACAAAGATCTACAACAGGGTTGATACACAAGATGGAGTGGAAAGAATGAGAAGGGACTTGGCAAGGTTGGAGGAATGGTCAAATGTATGGCAGCTCAGATTCAATGCAAAGAAGTGCAAGGTAATGCACATGGGAAACAAAAACCCAGGGGAAGAGTACACAATGAGGGGTGAGATACTGAGAACAGTAAAAATGGAAAGGGACCTGAGGGTAATTATATCAGATGACCTAAAGGTGGGCAAGCAATGTGAGAAGGCAGTAAGTAAGTAAGGCTGGGGGGATACTGGGATGCATAGGAAGAGGCAACAATAGTAGAAAACAGGAAGTTGTTATCCCTCTGTACAGACAGTTGGTGAGACCCCATCTGGAATACTGTGTGCAGTTCTGAAGACCCCATCTCCGCAAAGACATAAACAGAGTGGAGATTGTCCAGAGGAGGGCAACCAAAATGGTGCAGGGTCTGCACCAGAAGACATACGAAGAAAGACTAAAGGAGCTTAATATGTATACCCTTGAGGAAAGGAGGGACAGAGGGGACATGATAGAAACTTTCAAGTACCTCAAGGGAATCAACAAAGTCCAAGAGGGTAGCATCTTTCAGAAAAAGAGATGTGCAAGAACAAGAGGGCACAATTTGAAAATAGAGTGGGGACGGCTCAGAGGTAATGTGAGGAAGTATTTTTTTCACAGAGAGGGTTGTAGATGCATGGAACAGCCTTCCTGAGGAGGTCGTGGAGTCAAGAACAGTGGGGGAATTCAAGAATTCATGGGACAGACATAAAGCAGTCCTAGTGGGGGGTAGGAGGAAGTAAGCTGTTGGTTAACTAGGATCTGCAGCTTATCTGTTAGGTAGGAAAATGGGCAGACTAGGTGGGCCAAGCGGTCCTTATCTGCCATCAAATTCTATGTTTCTAGCCCTGCGTGAGAGGAGGGAGGTAGAAAGGAGGTTCCTAGAACCTAATTGTTCAGGGGATATGAGAGCGGCAGCCATAAGGGGGAGGTGGCATGATGTGACAGAGGCTCTGCTCTGGGGTAGAGAGCGCCAGGGGGCTTGGCTGAGGTAGGGAGTAGATGGAAGATGGAAGGGAGGCTAGTGGTGTTAGCAGGCATAATATTGATAGATACCAGGACAGCATATTGCTGGCAGGGAAATGGCAGTAGAGAAAAGGGCAGCCACTAGTGGTGAGCTCAGATAATCTGCAGATGGGAAAGTGGGCTGATTGGTTCACTACTGTACGTGATACAGGTTACATAACAGTCAGCTCACCAAGGGTGGTTGTGGGAGTAGTGGTGTATCCGGCATGTAGTGCCGGTGGGGTCTCACACACACGCAGTTCAAAATGAATCCTGCATCTCCCTGAATGGCTCTGCAGCATACCTGATGGCTTTTTTGGTGAGGGTCCGTCTTGGGGGAGGGCAGGGACCATGGAGGTCCTCATGACCACTGACAAACTCTGTGGTGAGAGGAGAAAGGTGCAGCATTAAATATTAGGTAGGCAGGAGGAGGAGTTGTAAACATGCTTAATTTGAAGTGGCTATCAGATTTATGTTACTTTCTTTTGGATTGGTGGAAACCAGATTCAGATTTTTGCTACGGAGCACCCGCGTGTATGCTAGCCCACATTTACAGAGTTTCAACAGGGTAGAAATCACTAAAAACTGTTAAAGCTCCCGATTCAGATTTTTTTATATGTTATTAGATACGGAGCTCCCTCGCATATGTTAGCCACATTTACAGAGTTTCTACAGGGCAGAAAACATTAAAAACTGTTAAAACTCCAGATTCAGATTTTTTTTTTTATGTTATTAGCTATGGAGCACCCTCGCATATGCTAGCCCACATTTACAGAGTTTCATCAGGGCAGAAAACACTAGTGCAGACTTGTAGATAAGGACTTTACAAAAACTTAAGTAACAGAGCAGAAGACACTAGAAACTGTTAAAGCTCCCAGCAGTTGGAGACAAAAGCACTGCAGACTTGCAAATAAAGACTTGTATAAAAACTATCTGTATTGGTCTGCCGACCAACTGGTCTTAAGGGTCCCGAGAAAAAAGGCGCCAAGAAGCTCAGTCCTTTGTCCTCACACTCATGCAGTTCAAAATGAATCCTGCATCTCCCGGAATGGCTCTGCAGTGTACCTGATGGTTTTTTGGTGGGGGTCTGTCAGGGTCGGACTGGGGTACAGAGGGCCCACCTGGAAAGAAGATACAAGGGCCCACCTGGAAAATCAATAGAGGAGGCCCAGGTTGACACACTCGTATCAATATTCCACTTCAATCTGATACACTAACTCTGTGTTTGCATCTTACATTTATCAACAGTGTCCCAGATACCCCATTTAATTAGAAAAAAGAAGATAAATGCAAAAGTTTTCAGAGTTCAGAAGGTAACCACTTAACTAACTGAGGGGGGCCCACCTGGAAATTTCCAGGTATCCAGGTGGGCCAGTCCGACCCTGGGGTCTGTCTTTGGGGAGGGCAGGGAGCACGGAGGCCCTCATGACCACCTACAAACTCTGATGACTTTTTCAGCGGGGGTCCGTCTGGAGGGAGGCAGGGGGCATGGAGGCCCTCACGACCACCTACAAACTCTGATGGCTTTTTTGGCAGGGGTCCATCTTGGGGGAGGGTAGGGAGCACAAAGCACGGAGGCCCTCACGACCGCCTACAAACTCGGTGTTTGCTGTGACCCCACACTGTAATCTGGCTTTGATTACTGTTCGGATGTACTTACCCTTACAGTTTGGTTTTATACCTTGATTAATTTGGCCTCTATGTACTGTAACTATTCCTACTGGACTACATTAAGAATTGACTGCTGCTGTCCTCCTTGGTAACCCCATGAAAATAAGATGATGCATCTTACGGGCAGACTTGATGGACCCTCTGTCTTACTGGTGGTTATCCCAGTTGGAGTAATTTAAAATAAAATCAAGGGCAGTTGAGAGGTATGCATAGAAACATAAAAACATAGACTTTGATGGCAGATAAGGGCCACTTGGCCCACCTAGTCTGCTGATTTCCCTAACCATTGGATAAGCTGCAGATCCTAGTTAATCAACAGCCTACTTCTTCCTACCCCACCCACCAGAATTGCCTTATGTCTGTCCAGTGCATTCTTAAAATTCCACCACTGTTTTTGACCCCATGACCTCCTCAGGAATGCTCTCCCATGTGTCTACCACCCTCTCTGTGAAAAAATACTTCCTCACATTGCCCCTGAGCTGCCCCTCATTTTCAGTTTGTGTCACCTTGTTCTTGCGCATCTCTTTTTCTGAAAGATGCTACCCTCTTGGACTTTGTTGATTCCCTTGAGGTACTTGAAAGTTTCTATCATGTCTCCCCTCTCCCTCCTTTCCTCAAAGGTATAAATATTAAGCTCTTTTAGTCTCTCTTCTTATGGCTTCTGTTGCAGACCCTGCACAATTTTAGTTGCCCGCCTCTGGACTGCCTCCATCCTGTCTATGTCCTTGCAGAGATGGCGTCTCCAGAACTGCATGCACTACTCAAGATGGAGTCTCAACAACTATCTGTACAGTGGGATAACAGCTTCCTGCTTTCTACTGGTAATGCCTCTCCTATACATCACCAGTATCCCCCACCCACCCATCCTTACTGCCTTCTCACATTGCTTGCTTATCTTTAGGTCATCTGATATGACTTACCCAGGTCCCTTTCCATTTTTGTTGTAGTTAATGCTTCCCCCCCACATTGAGTACTCTTCCCCTGGGTTTTTGTTTCCCAGGTGCATTACTTTGCATTTCTTTGCATTGAATCTAAGCTGCCATACTTTTGACCATTCCTCCAACCTTGCCAAGTCCCTTTGCATCATTTCCACCCTCCCTTGTGTATCAACCCTGTTGCACAGCTTTGTGTCATCTGCAAAGAGGCATACTTTTCCTTGCAGTCCCTCTGCAATGTCACTTATAAAGGTATTAAAAAGGACCGGACCCAATATTGAACCCTGTGGTACCCTGCTAGTAAACCCCCTTTCCTCGAAGTGGACTCTGTTTACTATTACCCTCTGTGTCCTGTTGTCCGGCCAATTTTTTTACTCAGCATATATCCAATGACATTGACACCATAGCCTCTACACCAGGGCTTCAGTTCATATGGGGGAGAAGTCAAAAACTTCAGTTTGTTCACATGCAACCAAGTTGGAGATCCGTGTTGCAAGGGTGCCTGGGGTAGGTGTCTGGCATGCCTGCTGGTGTGTTGCCCGAGTTATCTGCCTGTGGCTTGGGCTGTGGTTTCTGAGAGTTGGTTTGGGGGTCCATTTCCTGGTTGGATTGGTAACTATTCTGTCGCAGTGTCTGAAGTTATGCCTGGTGCAGTTCCCTATGCCTAGTCTAGTGGTTTTGTGCATGGGGGGGTTCAACCCTGGCTTCCCTGATGGCTTCCTCCCCAGCAGATTGGGTGGTAGATGCCCTGATCCCTGGGTCCGATTCTTGTGATGCTGTATCCCCTGCTGCATGCCGACTGCAGTAACTTGGGACTGGATTTATGCTGGGGATTTGTAACAGTTCATTCTTTTGGTGTCAGCCACTAGTTTGCGGGGTCTAGTACAAGGTCTACCTATTTTTGACAGAGATCAGGCCTGGAGATCAGGGGCCCAATTTTAAAAGAGCCCTTAGAGCAATGCAACTTGCATTGCTCTGTGGATTGCAGTAAGCTCCAGGTGTGCCAGGGAACCTGCACCCGATTTTACAAAAAGCAGGGTCCTGGCACCAAACTCCCTGGGTTTGCTGCAAGTCTCTAGCTGTGCCAAACAGTTGGCGCATCTGCAGACATTGCTGCAGGAAACCGGACCCCCCACCCAATGCAATACTAGAGGGGCCAGGATGGTGAGGGGGAAAGAAACAGCATGCTAGGAGGGTGCCAGGGGCATAAGCTTTCAGCAACTGAGATTCCTTGTTTTAGCGCATTGATATTTTTGATGTTAGTTTTACTGATGCTTGTTAAGTTTTTAAATTGTCTCTGTTGTTTTAAAGTGTGAGGCACCTTGGTTTCAGATAAGATGCCATATAAATAAATGGTATTATTATTATTATTATTATTATCATAAGGTGCATGGCAGGAGGCAGTGGGGGTGCCGGGGAGACAGTTGTGCACAGAAATGTGCATGTATGTGTACCCATTGGGGTGTGTTTGCAGCACTGTAATACATATACATGATACCATTACATATATTTGCCCCCCGATCCCTGATGTCCCCCATAAAAAATGGAACATCTGTACCTAGTGGTTTAGTGGACCTCCTTCCCCATCTCCCCCATTAATTAGTATATACCCTTCCCTGATGGCCTAGCGGACCCCCCTCCCTATTTGTGATCACCACCATGTAGTATGAGATAACTGTCCCTAGTGGTCTTGTGGACTCCCCACCACCCACCCTGTCCAGTAGTATCCCACCACCCCACTCCCCCTTCCTGAATCAGAGCCGGTGACCAGTAAAGCCCTTCTCTCACCTCAACAGCTGGCCACCGACTGAGCTCTAGAAACATAGAAACATAGAAAACAATGGCAGAAAGAGACTGACGGTCCATCGAGTCTGCCCATGAGAGTACCAGGATCTATTGTTGATCCTGAGAGCTCCCCCCACCATCTGGGTTATTTCCTTTGTATCAATTGTAATGCTCCTTAGTTGAGCTCTGTATCTGTCCCAGCCGTGCTTGAAACTCATCACAGTCCCCACTCCCACCACCTCTGTCGGCAGACTGTTCCACAGCCCCACTACTCTTTCAGTGAAGTAGTGTTTTTTTTAGACCCCTCCTGAACCCCCCCCATCAGTTTCCACTCATGTCCCCTATTTGTTGAGCTTGTGATCCTATGAAATAACTCCGCTGTGTCTGGCACCTTGTTTATGCCTTTCAGGAACTTAAATGTCTTTATCATGTCTCCTCTCTCTCCCTCCTTGTCTCCAGCGAGTACATATTTAATGATGTCAGCCATTTTTCATAGGTTAGTCCCTGCAGACCCATTATTATTTTCATTGTTGTCCTCTGCACTGTCTCCAGCCTATCCCTGTCTTTCTTCAGGTGTGGTCTCCAAAACTGAACACAGTACTCCAGGTGTGGTCTTACCAGAGACCTATAGAGGCTGACAATTACCTCTCCATTTCTACTATCGATCCCTCTGCCTATGCATCCCAACATTCCACTCACCTTGCTGTATGCCTTTTGCATTGGCTTGCCTGTTTCATGGTATCAGCAATGATGACCCCGAGGTCCCTCTCCTCTTGGGAGGTGCTCAGTCTGACCCCATTTAGCCAATATTCTGTCCTAGGGTTTACTTTTCCCAGATGCATGACTTTGCACTTCTTTGCATTGAATTTCAGCTGCCGAAGATTAGACCATCTTTTCAATTTTTTAAGGTCCTTTAGCAGGTCCCTAACCCCTTCCTGGCTGTCTATCCACCCTCCCAGCTTGGTGTAACCTGCAAACAGGGCAAGCTTGTCCTGGATACCTTCACTGATGTCACCAATGAATATGTTGAATAGAACTGGGCCCAACACCAAACCCTGTGGAACTCCATTTGTGACCTTACCTTCGCTTGATCTCACCACATTGATCCCTACCCTTTGCCACCTGTCCTTCAGTCAGTTATCCACCCATCTGATAATGTCCTTTGCAGCCCTTATGTCCTTCAACTTTTTCAGCATTCGTCTATGTGGCACCAAGTCAAATGCCTTGCTGAAATCAAAGTAGAGAAGGTCAACTGTGTGCCCCTAACCAGTTCACTGGTTACCCAATCGAAAAAAAGTAATAAGATTTGTCTGGCATGACCTCCCTGTCATGAATCCATGCTTCTTTTTGTCCTGGAGCCCATTCTCCTCTAGGTATAGCACAAGGTTTTGTTTGATTAAGGACTCCATTAGCTATCCCACAAAAGAAGTGAGGCTAACTGGTCTGTAATTCCCCACCTCCTCCCTACACCCTCCCTTGTGGAGTGGAACTACATTCACCCTTCTCCAGTCTCTTGGTACCACTCCTGTTCTCAGTGAGCAGTTGAATAGGTGTGCTAGGGGTTTAGCTAACTCCTCTGCCGATTCTTCTAGTACTCTCAGGTGCATTTTGTCTGGCCCCTGCGCTTTGTCTGGCATGAGGGTTTCCAACCCCTCCCTGACCCTATCTGTAGTACATTTTGGTGCTTCCATTATCTTGATCCCTCTATTGACTGCCCTTATCCCACTTTCTGGCATTGGACCAGTTATCTCCTTGGTTAACATCGAGCAGAAAAAGTTGTTCAGGACCGAAGTCTTTTTGTCGTCCTCCTCTACTAGTCTATCCCTGTCCCTCAATTTTGTAATCCCTCCCCCTTTCTTCCTTTTTTCTTGAATGTATCAAAAAAAAGTGTTTTTCCCCTGATTTTAACCCTTCTGCAATCCAGAGCTCGGTTTCTGCCTTTGCACCCCTTACTGCCCTTTTGCTTCCTTAATTTTTTCGGTGTAATCTTCCCATTCGCCTAGCCCTTGGTTATTTTAAACCTGTGAAAGGCCACCATTTTCTTACTGACTGATGTTTGACCTGGTCTGTGAACCAAATGGGTTTCTTGTACCTGTTCCTTTTTTCATCATTCTGATACAGACTCTTGTTGCTACCAGGACTGATTTCTTTATTGCCCCCCAAGATGTCTTCGACTTCTGTGATTTCTGTATTATTTTCCAGATTGTCGCTTACTGTCTGTCTTAACCTTTCAAAGTTTGCTTCCTTAAAGTTCAGGACCTCTGCCTGAGATTTAGGTTTTTCAGTCACGGTGGAAATCTCAAACCCAATGATGTTATGGTCACTATTGGCTAGTGGTTCCCCAACAATAACTGTCCCCACTTCCTCAGTGTTGGTGAGAACTGCATCCAGGATTGCCTCTTGCCTGTTTGGCACCTTTACCAATTGCATGAGCATGCTGTCCTGCAGGGAGTACATGATGACCTTATTTCTGGTAGATTTCACCACTGGAACATCCCAGCCTATGTTCAGGTCTCTGACCACCACTGTATTTCCCCTTTCTGAAACCCTTTTGATTTCATACATGATCTCTCTGTCTCTCTCTTCCACCTGACTTGGAGGTCTGTATATCACCCCCAAGTTAAACTTTTTCTCTGATGCTGGAATTAGTTGAACCCACAAGGATTCAACATCCATGTGGGTGTCATTCTCACTGACTGCGGTTCCTATGCCCTCCCTAATATGCAGTGCTAACCCTCTTGGCTGCCTTCCTATCCTTTCTGTAGAGTGCATCTCCTGGGACTAAAAGGTCCCATTCGTTGCACTCCATTGCCCATGTCTCAGTGACGGCAACCAGGTCAACCTTGGTGTCAGCAATCAGTGCTTGCAAATCACTTATTTTAATCCCCAGGCTCCTGGCATTGAGATGGACTGCCTTCCATGAACCTTGCTGTCCTCTATCTTCCCTGATCTTCTTAGCCTACAAGTTGTTTAACTACCAGTTTTCTTCCCCTGCCACCCTTGATTTTTCCTTGTTGGTTAGTGTGGTTAGTCTGAGATTCCTTGCTCTTAATAATTATTCGAAAGGGAGTGTCAGCTAAGTTGCTATCCATTACTGTTTTTTTATTCAGATAGGGCAGAGCGAAGGCCCCTGAGCAAAACCCACCTTTAAATAAGTTTATAGGACACCCCTGGGCTACCAAAATGCAATTTAAAATCTGGCCATCTTGTCCCTCGCTCGCGATGCACGATCGCGATCAAACATTCTCGCAATCAAAGAATTTGCAGGCTCGCGATCAAAGATCGTTTGCGAGCCGCGAATGAAGATTTAAAAAGCAAAACACTCTATTTTTAGACCAATTTAGATGGAACCAAAGGCATGGCTCGATAGATCGGAGTTCCCTGAGTAAAACCCATCCAAGTTTTACTTCAGAAGTGACCCCTGAGCCGAGATAGTTGTGTTTTTTCGATTGGAAAACTGAAAACAAGATGGCGGACCTCGCAAACAAAGAATCTGAAAAAATCTTCGGGGACAAAGATTCTTGAACCACGAGGCTGCAAATTCTTTGATCGCCAGGCAGGACGAGGTAGCCTGAACCCCATTCTTTGTTCGCAAAATATACATATAAATTTTCCCATTGACTTATAATGGGAACTTAAAAGTGGCATAACTTTTGAGTGCCTTAATATTTTTTCACCAAACAAAAAGCGACATATTCAGCCACCAAAGCTCTTTCAAATGAGCCATCTCGCAGAGCAGCACACCACATGACAGCCATGCAGGGGCACATCCAATATCCTGAAAGCTGCCTCCAAAAATGAATAATTTTGCATTTTTCAGTGCTTTCGTACGCAAAGACCGTAAGTTCAGCAGAAACACAATCTGGTAGATCAAGAGACCTATCATGCCCCACTACACATTCCAAATTTCAGGCAAATCTGTTAAACGGGTCCAAAGTTATTAACACCCAAACTTTGACTTTAGTATGTAAATGACCGCTGAACCCTAACTATAGTGGCGCGACCGCACCACTATTATTTATATATATATATTGCAAAAAAACTCCATTAATGCAGCAGCTAGGGTTATTTCCACAGCAACAAAACTGTGAAAATTCGGTGTTAGGGTTACCACCCCTCAACCCCACCACCACCCCCCCCCCCAGAGACTACCAGGCATCAGGATGTGCGTTGGAGTGGTCATGCCTAACTCTCACCCTATTCCATATGTAAATAATCTGTGTTGGTGCATTATAGGAGAATGGGGTGAGGGTTAGGCATGACTACTCCAATGCACACCACGATGCCTGGTGGTCTCTGGAGGGTGGGGTGGCGGTGGTGGGGTTGAGGGATGGTAACCCTAACACCAAATTTCCACACTTTTGTCACTGTGGAAACAACCCTAACTGATGCATTAACAGAGCTGTTTGCAATGAATTTCTCTTCTTTTTGGGAAAGTGTAATGTAAGTGGTAAACGGTTAGTGTTAGTGTGAGCACGGACCCTCCAGGCCCTGTGCTCCCTTCACATTGTCCATTTTTTGTATAGTGAGATGCATATGTGTGACTGTGGGCACTCTGGGCTCTGCGCTCCCACTCACACTTCACAACAGAGCCATACAACAGCCATATAGGGCAAGGAACCCTTGTAACACAAAGTTGCTGATATCTCAGGAACCATAGAAGCTACCAAAAAAATGAAAACGTCCCTGTAATCATGAGAGACAGCACTTCTTGTGACCATAACTGACCGAACCCGTATCTTGCAGCATTTACTAACATTGGAAAGCCACCCTTTGAACATGTTTTTGCCAATATTGCTGTAACCATAGGAAATAGGACAAAAATTCCACTGCAGGTGTCATCTACTATTTCCAAGCTTGTTTCACCAGCTGCCAGTAGCGAAAACTCCGTATCTCGCTTTGTTTTCGCAATATGGGCCTCCAAAGGCGTGATGGGTGCTGCAATATTATCCTATGGAAAATTGCTCAACTTCAGAATGCTGTAATTTTGGGCCCCTTGATTGTTTTGGCACCATACCACCAAAAGGTTACTACGGCTTGCTACTCTGCAAATTTCAGCCCAAAAGACCCAACCATTTGGTTGCAGGAGGCTGGCAAAGAGTTGCAGTTATTTTCAGCATACTTTCGCAAATCACAACATTTTCGCAAAATAAATCACGAAACGTTCTCATTTGTGAAAGTATTTTGCGAAAGTATTTTTCAGAAAAAGTTTAAAAACATTTCTCTGGGGGGTTAAACCCCCCCAAAAAAGATATGGCTAACATCCTTAGGACCCAACTAGGTAAACACAACAAGCAGTGTGTTCCTAGAGGGTCCCAATTTTAAACTCCAGGTATTTTTCTGTGCAGTAACTGAAAAAAAATGGCCAACTCAAAAAAGTAAAAGGGCCGTTTGCAACAGTAAAAATGGCCATTTGTGAAAGTTTCGTGATTTTTGTTAACTTTTCCCACTGACTGTAACGGAACATTTGTTTTTTGAATAACTTTCTAATGCTTTAATATTTTTTCACTAAATGTTCGAAAGGCACATCGGAGACCAAGGCTGCATCTTTCCTGAAGTTTTCGGATCATACAGACAAACCGTGTTGGCTGTGGACGCGAGCAAAGAAACCTGCAAAAAGTCATTGTTTGTGTGTTTTTGTTTGTGTTCTGTAGCTCCCCAACTACCGTGGCACTAAAATATATATATATTATTTATTTATTGAATTCTCGGATTACAACCTTTGAGCTACAAGCTTATTTACAGAGGTTCCATGTCGGGGAAAATGTGAACGTACAATAGGAACAAACAGAGTTGCTGGTACATCAAACAAGTGAACAACAGTAAATGAATGACAAACTACATGGTATAGGTTTGTGACTCAGCATGCAAGCTAAATTGGTGCATTAATAGTATCTAGAAAAAGAGAAGGAGCAGGAGGAGGCACAGCAGTTCTTGGAAGTAGGGAGTGGGGGAATAGAAGAGATGTTAGCTTGCAGTAACCTCTGGCATGGGGTCAGCTTGTCAGGAAGGGTTGGGGAGTGGTAGGACAGAAGGTCTGGAAATTCATGGGAGACTGTGGACCCTGGGGGAAATAGAGAGGGTGAGACTGGAGGTGCGGAGGTGGGAAAGGGGTGGGTGGAGTGGGTAGGGGGGAAGTAACAGGTTGGGCAGTGCATAAGTGCGTGGTAGGTGGGGTAGTCAGTAATTTGTTCCTGGGGGAGTTGATCAGGTGTGGCAGGTGCATATCACTTAGCTGGACAGGTGGGATCTACAGTAAGTGCAGATTTGAACAAGTCGATTTTGCTGATAGTGGCTAGTTCAGGCGTAAGCAAGGTGAGCCATAGTGGGGCACAGTATTCAAAGGATCACTGACCTTGGGTGGTACGATGGTAGGGGATCTTGATGGAGATGTTAGTGGATGCCCTTGTGGTCCTTGTTGGTGCGGCCTGGTGTATGAGGGAACTTGGTCCTGGCAGCAGTAGGCCCAGTGTTGCTTTTTTGGCAAGAAGACAGGTTTGATAGTGGGCCCAGTCATTCAGATTTAGCCAACCAGTTTGCTGGTAGAGGTGGCAGGTATGGGTTAGGCGCGGGGCTACTAGTGCAAGTCTGCAAGCTTTGTTAAGTGTAGTGGTGAGCCACCTGAGTGTGCTGTCAGGGGCTGCACTGTAGATGGCAAGGCCATAATCAATAGTTGAGAAGACTGAGCGGGTGATGGTGAGCTGGAAGGCTTTATCAGTGAGGCAACTTCAGTGCTTATATAGCAGGCCGAGCTTCCTGTTAGCTGTTGTGGTGACATGATTGACATGTGTGGTGAATGAGAGGGAGCTGTCTAGGGTAAGCCCCAGGTACTTGAACTTGGGGACCATTTCAATGGCGTCATTTTGTTTATTCTGAATGTTCAGAGTTGAAGTCCTGTGGCACCTATGGGCTGGGGCAAAGAGCATGGACTTTGTCTTTTTGTGGTTGACTAGAAGTTTAGCTTTGCTAAATCAGTTTTCCACATTGTAAAAGTCCTCTTGAAGTTGCTGCTCCAGCATGGTAGGGTCAGAGTGACTGGAGTAGATTACCGCATCATCAGCGTAGAGAAGGATTTTTTGTTGACAGGCTAGTGGAAGGTTGTTTAGAAAGAGGCTAAATAGGAGGGGGCCCAGGATGGATCCTTGTGGGACACCTGTGGACACTTGCTGTGGGTCCGAGAGTACATTACTTATTTTTACCCACTGTACACATCCTGAGAGGTAGCTCCGGAACCAGCACAGTGAGTCAGAGGATAGCCCAGTTGCCTCTAATTGGGCCAGGAGGAGGTCATGGTTGACTGTGTCAAAGACCTTGGTGAGGTCAATAAAGGTTGCCTCCTCCAAGTGCCCATGGTCAAAGACATTGTGAATGTAACCCATGAACTCAAGAAGCACTATGGTAGTACTGTGGAGTTTATGAAAGCCATGTTGCTGCTGGCATTGTAGCTAGTATTTGTTGAGGTGTTCAACCAGCTGATCATAGACTATCCGCTCAAGGGCTTTTGAGAGTGGGGGAAGAATTGAAATTGGGTGATAGTTGGCATAGTCAGTCTTACTGCCTACTTTGTGGATGGGGGTTACAACTGTGGCTTTCCAGAGTTTCAGGAAAGTACCTGTGGTGAGGGACAAGTTTACAATACTGGTCAGTGGTGTTAGCAGTTCATCAAGAGTAAGAGAGATTAGTTTTAGGTCTAGGCCCTCAGAGCTATGCCTGGACTTCCCAAGGACTTTGGAGAGGTATTTTTTTACCTCTCCTTCAGATAATACCCTGAAGTAGAATGGGGGGGGGTGTGATTTGTTGGAAGGGAACTTAGGGGTTTGTATTGGTTAGTGCTGGCTGGGACTTGGAAACTAGGGGGAAGTACTATTCTGAGGTCAGTAAAAGCTTTGTTGAAGATGTCTGCGATGGATTTGGGGTCTTGTCTATAGGATCCTTCATGGCTCAGCATTGTGGGTGATGAGGTATCCCATTTCGCAGTGATTACATTAATGTTCTCCCAGAATTGATGGCTGTCTCCCCAGGAGGAGTTAAGCTCGAATCTGTGATAATTAACTTTTGCAATGATACATTTATTCCATGCTGTCTTGTAGTTTTGCTTATCTTGGTCTTTGAGAGTATTTTTGTACTTATACCATAGGCGGTCTCTGGAGCTCATCAGTGCAAGAAGGTGGAGGGTTATCCATGTTTTGTGTGAGCCACTGACTTTTCTTTTTGATATGGGGGCAAAGATATCGCAAGCAGCATTGTAAATTTCTATAAATTTACCCAATGCTGTGTCAATGTCTTTGGCACTTAGGATTGCTGCCCAGCTCAGTTGTTGCAGATGTTGCTTAAAAAGCCCTAACATGCCCTTTTTTAGTATGTGGGATATTATCACCTTAGCAGGCGGTTTAGAGACTTTGTTGGATCAGGCAAAAATGATGGGTGAATGGTCACTTAGGGAGTCTGGGAGCACTTTTAGGCCAGAAATACACTCTGGGTGGTTAGTTAGCACCCAGTCTAATAGGGTACTGATACCTGATCTGAAATTTGTATGGGTGGATTGGTCCACTAGTTGAAGGAAGTTGATTGAGGAGACTGCGTCCTTATAAGTGGCAGAATCCTGGGACAGCCAATTAATGTTGAAGTCACCCAGCACAATGACTTCACTACTGGAGTGGAGGTTGGCTAGATGCTCATGCAGTACTCTAAAGCCCTCTGCTACTTCCCTGGGGGGTAAGTAGGCTAAGATGAGATTAAGGCCCTTACCCTGGGTGCCCAGGGTTAAATGCACAGAGAGTATCTGTATGTTTTTTTCAGTACTTAATTGTGGGACAGCTAATCTCTGCAGGTAATTTTTCATATAGGCAATGCAGCCTCCGCCCCTCTTTCCAAGCCTATCGAGGCAGAAGGGGATGTACCCGTGGAGCTGGACTTGACTGTCCTTGGTCCTAGATGTAAGCCACATTTCAGTTACAGATATGACATCCGGGTTGTGTTGCACTACCCAGGCTTGCAACATGTCCAGTTTTGGCAGAAGATTGCAGATGTTGAGGGATGCAATGGTGATCAGTCGGCTTTTCCTGGTTTGCCCTGCAGCATTGCAACTGGGGCCAGGGTTAGGATGAATATTGCCCAGGAGCATTAAGAGTAGCCAGGCTACTCTGATTGCAAGGTATTTGAGTTGCTTGACTGAGCGAGGTGTAAGGCATTGGGATAGGGACTGAGTTCTAGTCCTGCAGGTGACAGGGCTTGTGATTATGGTAGGCAGTGGGATTGGGTAGTGGTGGTCAGACGGTGACAGACACAGTGACTCTGCCATCAGGGTGGCTACAGTCATTGAGATACCAGGCCCTGATGTGGAGTTTTGGAGCTCATTCCTGAGCATTGGAAGTGGTTCCAGGGCTGCATTACAGCAAGTATGTGGCAATGCAGCAGGGAGTAGTAGAAAGGCCATGAGAGATGTTGCTAGCCAGACTGCAGGTCATGGCATTGTTGGTGTTCCAGTGATGGGCATTGCTGGCAGGTGTGGGTGCAATATGGGAGCCTGATTGAGGTTCAATGAAGTGGGAGTCATCTTATCTTTACAGTGCACTTTCCTGCTCTCCGGGTAGTAGGATTGTATGTATTATATGGGCAAGTTTGGGATTAGATCCTAGGTAATGGTGTAGCTGGCACAGCACATTCTCCAGAGATAATTCATGCTTTCTGGGGCTGCTGGGTGTGGGGCTAGCCCTTTGTGTTTTATAATCGTTAGAGGTGTGACCTGAGAAATCAGGTGCAGTTCGACTTTAAGGGGCAGTTCCTGCTTTTGGTGAACACTCAGAGGGGTAGGAACACAGTGAGAGGAATGGTACAGCATAGAGAGGGAGGAGCAAAAGTGTATTTAAAGGAGGCCTGGGCAGAGGTGGGACCAAATACTGTAGTGCTTAACCGGCACAAACAGAGTAAGCCTCAGTGAAAATTCCTATGTAAAGTCAATTCAAAAAGGCGCACCAATCAGTAACAGCTGAGAAAGCAGGTAGTCCAATCAGGATTTGTCTGCAAGGATGCCACACCAATCAGAAGTCATGGCTCTGTAAGTCCAGCTGGCAGCAATATGTGGGGTAGGAATCTGGGTTGGAGTACTGCAAGGGAGGCTCAAGAAGCTGTGGAGTGGTCGGGTGGCGGCCGTGGAATTGGCTGGGCCAGCCGCCTCTCTGGTGTGACGTGCCACTTCAGGCGTGGGTCTCTGGGGAGGAAGAGGGAAAAAAAAACACAGGTATTATAGTAGCAGAGACACGAGGGCGGGTGCCTGGCAGCAGTTCATCAGCATGGGGGGGAGTGGATGTGATTGCAGGTAGACAAAGGCTGAGTTAATTCGGATGCAGATAGGGGAGGTGTTGGAGCGAGATAATGGACAGAGGAAGGGAGAGAGCCAAGGGTGATTAGGATTCAGAGAGGGGCAGTGTTACAGAGAACAAAGATGGCTAACTGAAAATAGTATTGGAGAGAGCAGGGGAAGGGTGCAGGGCAAGGAAACACAGCAGATAAAGATTAAGCTGGGAGGTACAGCACAAGAGAAGAGATGAGTAGAAATTAGAGTGAAAAGCAACTTTTAGGCTGAAAGTAGTAGGGCAGAATGAGAGTAAAATCAGGAAAGCTCTAATTTTAGCTATTAGCATGCAAATAACATAATGCAGTAATCTAATGCTCGGCTAGTAATCGATGCAGCACAGGTTAAATTCTAAGGCAGCGTTTTACAAGGCTATGCAGTACAAAGAACACATTTAAGGAGGTTAAGGCAGCTATACACTTAAAATATACAATTAAAAAAATACTGTAGTGCTTAACTGGCGCAAACAGCACAAGCCTCTGTGAAAATTCCTATGCAAAGTCAATACAAAAAAACACACCAATAGGTAATGGCTGACAAAGCAGGTAGTCCAATCAGGATTTGTCTGCAAGGAGACTGTACCAATCGGAAGCCTCAGCTCTGTAAGTCCTGCTGGCAGCAGTACCTGGGATAGGGATCTGGGGTGGAGTACCGCAGGGGCAGCTGAAGAAGCTGCGGAGTGGACAGACGGTGGCCGTGGAATTGGCCGGGCAATCCACCTCTCTGGTGTGATGTGCCACTTCAGGCATGGGTCCCTGGGGTAGGGATCTGGGGTGGAGTACCACAGGGGCAGCCAAAGAAGCTGTGGAGTTGTTGGACAGTGGCCGTGGAATCGGCTGGTCAATCCGCCTCTCTGGTGTGACATGCCACTTCAGGCGTGGGTCCCTGGGGTAGGGATCTGGGGTGGAGTACTGCACGGGTGGCTAAAGAAGCTGTGGAGTGGTCAGGCGGTGGCTGTGGAATCAGCTGGGCAATCTGCCTCTCTGGTGTGACGTGCCGCTTCAGGCGCTTCATACACATATAAATATATATATTAATTGCAAAAACTCCATTAATGCATCAGTTAGGGTTGATAGTTCACCCACAAAGGTTTGGAAATTTTGTATTAGGGTTTCCAACCCCTACCACCTCATCCCCACCTCCCCACCCTCCTCACACCAATGGTGTCGGGGTGTGCATTGGGATCTTCGGCCTAACTCTCACCCCATTCTATGTGTAAACAAGCTGAGGTGGTGCAGTATCGGAGAATGGGGTGAAAGTTAGGCCTGACGACCCCAACACACACCTCGACACCTGTTGGTGTGAGGATGGTGGGGGGTGGGGATGGGGTGGTAGGAGTTGGTAACCCTAACACTGAATTTCCAAACTTTTGTCGGTGTACTATCAACCCTAACTGATGCATTAACTGAGTTTTTTTGAAACGAATTTCTCTTCTTTTTGAGAAAGTGTAATCCAACTAGTAACTGGTATGTGGTAGTGGGAGCGCAGGCCCTTGGGATACTGCGCTCCCCTCACGCTGACTATTTTTTCGTAATGGAATGCATATGGGGGAGCGTAAGCCCTCTGGACCCTGTGCTCCCACTTACACATACAGTAAGTACGGAGTCATACAGCAACCAAATAGTACTGAAAAGGAACCCTTGTAACTAATTTTTCAATATCTCAGTAACCATAGCAACTATGAAAATTTCCACTGCAGTGGTATTCATGACTTTGAAACCGCCATGCTGCTTAGTCCACCTAAACGTGCTTATGTTTGTGTTGGGGGAACTGGGGGGGATTTACTACCAGGGCACATATGGACACATATATTCTATGCAAAAAACTATGTTAAAGCATCATTTAGGGTTAAAACACAAAAAGTCAGGAAATGAGACCTTTAGGGTTGCCCCATCCCCCCTTATGTACCCACCCATCATCCCGAGATTGACAGCTGACAGGGTGTGTCATTGGGGTTGTGAAGCCTAAATGTCACCCCATTCCATCTGTAATCATATTCACAAGCCACAGTAAAGAAGAATGGGGTGACAGGCCTTAACAACCCCAATGACACACCCCATCAGCTGTCAATCTCAGGATGATGGACGGGTCTATGAGGGGGGATGAGGCAACCCTAAAAGTCTAATTTCCTGACTTTTTGTGTTTTAATCCTAAATGATGCATTAACAAAGTTTTTTGCATAGAATTTCCTTACTTTTTGAGAAAGAATAGAAAAGCAGAAAGTTGCACAAGTTGGTGGGAGCGCGGGCCCTTCGGGCCCCATGTTCCCACCAACTTGCAAATTCCTGCCTAAGATAAAAGTACAAGTACTGAATATCATATGTATTGCTGGCAGCGCATATGATTGGGAGTGTGGGGCCCACCATCTTGAAAGAAAGCAAAGTGTCAGTCATCAGAGTGGCATAATTCAACACCTGTTTACATGTCAGACACCTAACCACTGCAATTTACCTCCATGGCAGTAACGCTAGGCACCCTATAAATGTGAAGCCACTACCACAATGCAAAATGCCATATCCAAAACATGAAGTGTGTCCCGCAATATGGGTGCAGCAAATGAATTTTCCAACACCTAAACACCATAATTCACATGGACAGCACATTCTCTCAACACGTTCCAAATTTCAAAGTAAAAGACCAAACTGTTTCCAAGATATAAAATGTGAAAGTTTCAGATTTTCATTCATCGCACTGGCAGAATGCCACACCTATTAACATTTTATACACCTCATGACTGAAAAGTACATCCATGGCAGTAAGGCTAGCTACCCTAGTAATTTCAAGCCACTACCACCATTTAAAACGTTGTCCACAAAACATAAACTGGGTCACGTAATATCTCCACAAAAAATGTATTGTCCAATACCTAAACACTATGATTCCCATCTACAGGACATGCTGTCAACACCCTCCAAATTTCAAGTTAAAAGACCAAACCGTTTCCGAGATATTCAATTTAAAAATTGTTAAAATTGTACTATCTGGTCCCTCCAAATCTGGCCATCTAGTCTCTCCCTCATGATCAAAGATTAAGACCAAAGAATCTCACAATCAAATAATTTGCAGGCCCATGATCAAAGAATTTGCAGGCTCACGATCAAAGAATAAAAAATGTTAAAACTCAATTTTTAGAGAAAAATACATGAAACCACAGTCATGACTCGACAGAACAAAGGCCCCACAGCAGATCCCACCCTAGTTTGCCTTTAGAAGTGACCCCTGTGCTAAGAAAATTGATTTTTTCCAGTGGCCATCTAGTCATGCCCTCGCGATCAAAGATCGTGGTCAAAGAATCTCGCGATCAAAGATTTTGCAGGCTCACAATCAAAGAACTAGCATGCTTACGATCAAACAATAACAAGTTTTAAAAGTAAATTTTTAGGCAGAAATGCATGAAACAACAGCCATGCCTCGATAGAATGAAGACCCCTGAGAAAAACCCACCCTCATTTGGCTTAATAAGCCACCCCTCAGCTGAGAAAACTGGTTTTCTCAAGTGGCCATCTAGTCACACCCTCGCAATCAAAGATCGTGGTCAAAGAATCTTGGAATCAAAGAATTTGCAGGCTCGCGATTAAAGATCATTAATGAGCCGCGATCAAAGAACAAAAAGTTAAAAACTCTATTTTTTGACCATTTTGAAAGAAACCACAGATATGGCTCGATAGAGAGAAGACTTCTGAACAAAACCCACCATAGTTTCACCTCTGAAGTCCCCCTGGGCTGAGATATTTGAATTTTTCCGACCACAAACTGAAAACAAGATGGCAGCCAACGCGATTAAAGAATTCCTTGCAATCAGATATTCTTTGATCGTGAGCCTGCAAATTCTTTGATCATGAGGCAGGACTAGATGGCCAAAACCCCATTCTTCTTTCACAAAATAACCATGTAAATTTTCCCGTTGACTTATAATGGGAAATTAAAAGTTTAATAACTTTTGAATAGATTAATATTTTTTCACCAAATGAAAAGTGGCATGTTCCTTGACCCAAGCTCTTCAAGATGAGCTAAGTCACAAGCAGCATACCACATGACAGCCATGCAGCACCACGGACAAAATCCGAAAAATTGCCCACATAACTGGTGAAAAGTGCACTTTTCAGCACTTTGGTACACAAAAACTGTAAGTCCAACTGAAATAAAATTTGGTAAATCAAGAGCTCTACCATGCCCCACTGTGTATACCAAATTTCATGCAAATCCATTGTAAGGGTCCAAAGTTATTAACATGTACAATTTTGAGTTTATCATAGAAGTGGCTTCATAACCCTTAATATAGGGGCGCAACAGCCCCCTATAGTATATTCCATGTCTGAGCACGTTGACATGCTACAGTAAAGGAGAATGGGCATAAGATTTAGGCCTCACGACCCCAATGACACACCCCAGCATCTGTCAGACTGTGGAGGAATGGGGTGGTGTGTGTGTGGGGGTTAGGGTTTCAACCCTAATGTCTCATTTCCTGACGTTTTTTGCTTTAACCCTAAATGAGGCATTAATGCAATTTTTTTGCATAGAATTTCCTTACTTTTTGAAAAAGTGTAATGTAAGTATTAAAAATCATATATTGGTGGAAGTGTGGAGCCCAGCTCCCACCAGGTTGCCAATTTTTGCATAACAATATGCATCTGGACCCAAGCTCCCACTTATGCAAAGCTACGGAGCCATGCAGCAGCACTATAGGACACCAAACCCTTGTAACAGTAATTTGCACATATCTTAGGAACCGTAAGTGCTAGAAAAACAATTCTAGTATCATTGTAAGTGTGACAGTGAGCACTTCACGCATTATGGAAAGACTGTACCCATATCTCACATCGTTTCTGAGCTATGGGCACCAAACAGCACTGGACACGCACTCTTTCAACCCTTGTGACAGTAATTTCACAATATCTCATGAACTGTGCAACTTACGAACAAAATTCTGCTGCATGCTTACTCTACAATGTCAAATCTTTTTCCAGTGACTAAGCCACCTATAGCAAAAAGTCTGTATCTCAATTTCCAAGATAATGGCACCGAACTTCATGACACAGACTGCAATGTAATCCTATGGGAAAAATGCAAATTACGTCATTGAATATCTCTGCAACAAATTATTTCCCCCTCACCTAAATAGCATAGTTCACATCTCTATGACATCCCCTCAACACCCTGCAAATTTCAAGTAAAAATACTAAACTGTGATTGAGATATGGTCATCCCAATTTGGGTCATCTGGTCTTTGCTAGGTCCATCTGGTCTTTCTCATTAACATTCAAAAAAATACATATAAATTTTCCCATAGGATATAATGGGAGTTTCAAATTGTAATAACTTTTGAACAGATTAATATTTTTCATCAAACAAATGATGGCATGTTCCTTGGCCCAAGCTCTTTCTATGTCCCAAGTTTCAGACCAATAACCCACACGGTGTCTGTGCAGCACCATGGACAAAAAATGAGCAAAAGTGTTGAAAAGTGAATTTTTTGGGTACTTCACTGCGAAAAACCATATGTCTGACTGAAATGCAATTTAGTAAATCAAGATCTCTACCATACCACACTGTGCATTCCAAATTTCATGCAAATCCATTGAACAGTTGCAAAGTTATTAATGCGCAATATTTGAGGATTAACATTAAAGTGCCTACTCAACCCTAAATATAGGGGCGTGACCACACCACTATAATTCACAAGCCACAGTAAAGAAGAATAGGGTGACATTTAGGCCTCATAACCCCAATGACACACCCCATCGTGTATCAATCTTGGGAGTATGGGGGTACATGGGGGAGGGGGCAACCCCAAAGGTCTAATTTCCTTACTTTTTGTGTTTTAACCCTAAATTATGCATTACAAAGTTTTTTGCATAGAATTTCCTTACTTTTTGAAAAAGAATAGAAAAGCAGAAAGTCGCACAAGTTGGTGGAAGTGCGGGGCTCTTTGGGCCCCACGTTCCCACCACCTTGAAACAAAACAAAGTTTCATTCATCAGAGTGGCATCATTCAACACCTGTTTACATGTCAGACACCTAACACTGAAAATAACCTCCATGGCAGTAACACGAGGTACCCTATAAATGTGAAGCCACTACCACAATGCAAAATGCTATACACAAAATGTAAAGTGCATCATGCAATATCTCTGCAGCAAATTAATTTTCCAACACCTAAATACCAAAATTCACATGTACAGGCCATCCCCTCAACACCCTACAAATTTCAATTTAAAAGACCAAACTGTGTCCGAGATATAACATTTTAAAGTTTGAGATTTTCATTCGTCAGAGTGGCAGAATTCCACACCTGTTTACATTTTACACACCTAACGACTGAAAAGTACATCCATGGCAGTAAGGCTAGCTACCCCATAAATTTCAAGCCACTACCACAATGCAAAATGCTGGCCTCAAAACATAAACTGCACCACGCAATATCTCTGAAACAAATGTATTATCCAACACCTAAACACCATAATTCACATCTACAGGACATCCCGTCAACACCCTCCAAATTTCAAGTTAAAGGAAAACTGTCCTTATTGTTAGCACTCCCATCCCTGAAATCTCTACCCCTGATTAAACTTTTGCCACAGCAACAACATTTTTTTTGCAGTTTACTTACGTTATTTCAACTTTGTGAAATTTGTGATCACCAAACATGGCGAATGCTGCGCAGTTTCATTTTAGTACTGGTGCGGTGCTGCATCGCTCACCCCAGTGCATTTTCTATTGGGGTAAGCAGTGCAGCGCCGCACCGGTACTGAAATGGAACCATGCAGCGTCCTCCATGTTTGGCGATCACGAATTTTACAAAGTTGAAATAACGTAAGTAAACTGCAAAAAAAAATGTTGTTGCTGTGGAAAAAGTTTAATCGGAGGGTAGAGCTTTCAGGGGTGGGAGTGTTACAATAAGGACAGTTTTCCTTTAAAAGACCAGATCGTTTCTGAGATATTTAATTTTAAAAGTTGTTAAAATTGGGCAAGCTGGTCCCTCCAAATCTGGCCATCTAGTCCCTCCCTCGCAATCAAAGAATCTTTGATTGTGAGCCTGCAAATTCTTTGATCATGAGGAGGGACCAGATGGCCAAAACCTCAGTCTTTGTTTGCAAAATAACCATATAAATTTTCCCATAGACTTACAATGGGAACTTAAAAATGTTATAACTTTTGAATGGATTAATATTTTTTCATCAATCAAAAGCGGCATGTTCCTTGACTCAAGCTCTTTCAATGTGCCAAGTTGTAGAGTGGCACGCCACACAACGGCCATGCAGTGCCACACACAAAATCTGAAAAACTTCCCACATAACTGGAGAAAAGTGCATTTTTCAGCATTTTGGTGTGCAAAAACCATAATTCCGACCAAAACTAAATTTGGCAAATCAAGAGATATACCATGCCCCACTTCGCATACCAAATTTCATGCGTATCCATTGAACAGGTCCAAAGTTATTAACGCACAACATTTTGAGTTTAACATAGAAGTGGCTTTATAACCCTAAAAATAGGGAGGTGACCGCGCCCCGATAGTAATAGCCACTAAAAAGCATGTACTGGTGGGAGAGGGCCCCATGCTCCCACCAACTTGCCCATTTCTGCATAACAATATGCATCTGAGGTAGTGCAGGCCCTGTGGGTCTGTGCTGCCACTTATGCATACAGTAGCTACAGAGCCATGCAACATTACTATTGGCCAACGAATGCTTGTAACAGTAATTTTTCCATGTCTTGGGAACCATAACAGCTAGATAAAAAATTCAAGTGTCATTGTAACTGAGACAGTGAGTAGATGATACAGGAATCACTGACCGAATCCATAGCTCACATCGTTTCCGAGCTATGGGCACTGAAAAGCACTAGACAGGCTCTCTTTCAACCCTTGTGACAGTAATTTCACAATATCTCATGAACCGTGCAGAGTACAAACAAAATTCTACTGCAGGCTTACTCGATGATGTCAAATCTTTTTCCAATGTCTAGATCACCTAAAGGTGATCTAAGTCATCTGTACTGAAAAGTTTGTATCTCACTTCGTTTCTGAGATAACGGTGCTGTAAGTCATGACACAGACTGCAATGTAATCCTATGGGAAAAAGGTCAATTACGTCATTGACTATCTCTGCAACAAATTATTTCCCCAATACCTAAGCAGCATAGTTCACATCTCTATGACATCCCCTCAACACCCTGCAAATTTCAAGTAATAATACCAAACTGTGATTGAGATATGGTCATCTCAATTTGGGCCATCTGGTCTTTCCTAGGGCCATCTGGTCTTTCTCATTAACATTCAAAAAATACGTATAAATTTCCCCATAGGATATAATGAGAATTTTAAATTGCGATAATGTTTGAACAGATTAACATTTTTTCGCCAAACAAATGATGGCATGTTCCTTGGCCCAAGCTCTTTCTATGTCCCACGTTTCGGACCAATAGCACACATGGTGTCCGTGCAGTGCCACAGACAAAAAATGCACACAAGTGTCAAAAAGTGAATTTTTTGGCACTTTGCTGCACAAAAACCATATGTCTGACTGAAATGCAATTTAGTAAATCAAGAGACCTACCATACCAAACTGCGCATTCCAAATTTCGCGAAAATCCGTTGAACGGTTGCAAAGTTATTAACGCACAAAATCTGAGGTTTAATATTAAAGTGCCTACTCAACCCTAAATATAGGGGCACAAGCATGCCCCTATAATTCACAAGCCACAGTAAATAAGAATGGGGTGACATTTAGGCCTCACAACCCCAATGACACACCCTGTCATCTATCAATCTCGGGAGGATGGGAGGTACACAAGGGGGGAGCAACCCCAAAGGTCTCATTTCCTTACTTTTTGTGTTTTAACCCTAACTGATGCATTAACAAAGTTTTCTGCATAGAATTTCCTTACTGTTTGAGAAAGAAGGAGAAGTAGAAAGTCGTACAAGTTGGTGGGAGCCTGGGACCCTTTGGGACCCACACTCCCACCACCTTGAAACAAAACAAAGTTTCATTCATCAGAGTGGCATAATTCCACACATGATTACATGTCAGACACCTAACCACTGAAAATAACCTCCATGGCAGTAAGGCTAGGTACCCTATAAATGAGAAGCCACTACCACAATGCAAAATGCTATACACAAAATGTAAAGCACGACATGCAATATCTCCATGGAAAATTTATTTTCCAACACCTAAATACCATAATTCACATGTACAGGACATCCCCTCAACAACCTCCAAATTTCAATTTAAAAGACCAAACCGTGTCCGAGATATAACATTTTAAAGTTTGAGATTTTCATTCATCGGAGTGGCAGAATTCTGCACCTGTTTACATTTTACACACCTAATGACTGAAAAGTATGTCCATAGCAGTAAGGCTAGCTACCCTATAAATTTCAAGCCACTAACACAATGCAAAATGCTGTCTGCAAAACGTAAACTGAGCCATGCAATATCTCTACAACAAATGTATTTTCTGACACCTAAACACCATAATTCACATCTACAGGACATCCCGTCAACACTCTCCAAATTTCAAGTAAAAAGACCAAACCATTTCCGAAATATTTAATTTTAAATGTTGTTAAAATTGGGCTAGCTGGTCCCTTCAAATCTGGCCATCTAGTCCCTCCCTCCCGATCAAAGAATCTTTGATTGTGAGCCTGCAAATTCTTTGATTGTGAGTAGGGACCAGATGGCCAAAACTCCAGTCTTTGTTCGCAAAATAACCATATAAATTTTCCCATAGACTTATAATGGGAACTTAGAAATTTAATAACTTTTGAATGGATTAATATGTTTTCACCAAACAAAAAGCGGCATGTTCCTTGTCCCAAGCTTTTTCAATGTGCCAAATTGTAGAGTGGCATACCACACAACGGCCACACAGCGCCACAGAAAAAATATCTGAAAAACTGCCCACATAACTGGCGAAAAGTGCATTTTTCAGTGTTTTGATGCGCAAAAACGGTAAGTCTGACCAAAACAAAATTTGACAAATTAAGAGATCTACCATGCTCCACTGTACATTCCAAATTTCATGCACATCTGTTGAAGAGGTCCAAAGTTATTAACACGCAACGTTTCGAGTTTAACATAGACATGGCTTCATAACCCTAAATATAGGAAGCACCCTGCCCCTATAATATCTATATGTATGTGTGAGTATATATATATATATATATATATATTTATATGTGTGTGTGTGTGTGTGTGTGTGTGTGTATATATATGTGTGTGTGTGTATATATATATATATATATATATATATATATATATATATATATATATATATATTAATTACAAAAAACTTGGTTAATGCATCAGTTAGGGTTGATAGTACACCGACAAAAGTTTGGAAATTCAGTGTTAGGGTTATCAACCCTAGCACCCCATCCCCAACCCTAAAGGTGGGCTAAGCTGTGGAGAATGAAAAATCTGTATCTCACACCATTTCTGAGATACAGGCATCGAAAGTTGCTGGGGGCACCGCAATGTTAGCCTATGGGAAATTTCTCAATGTCGGAGCACTGTAACTATGGGCTCGTTGAATGCTTTGGGACCAAACCAACAAAAGACACATCTGCGGGACCAGGGCTTGCCACCCTGCAAATTTCAGCTCAAAAGCCCCAACCGTTTTGATGCTGTGGGGTGGCAAAGAATTGCTGTTTTTGTGTTATGTTCTTTCGAAAATCGCAAAAGTTTAGCAAAATTTTGTGACAGAATGGACACGACACTTTCATGATTTGCGAAAGTGTCACAACTGTTCTGTCACAATTTATGACAGTACGAGGGGTCCGATCACCAAAAAGACATTTCTAGGGGGATTTTCCCCCCAAAAAAGACAGTGCTATGATCCTCAGGACCTGACTAGGTAAACACAATAGTCAGTGTTTACCTAGTGGGTCCCAAATTTAAACACCAGTCATTTTTCTCTCTCGCTAACTGAAAACAAGATGGCCACTGCATGACAGTAAAAGGGCCATTTGCGACAGTAAAATGTAGTGGATGGTTTAATTGTTTTTCACCAAATCTTCGAAAGGCACATCAGTGACCCAGACTGCATCTTCCCTGAAGATTTCAGACCAAATGGACAAATCATGCTGGCTATAGCCACGAGCAAAGAAACACACAAAACCCCCCGGGGTTTTTTTTGTGTTCATGGGTGCTCTTCAGTTCTGCAACCATTCATCCGATCATAATGCAACTTGCCAGATCCAGAGATTTGTAATACCAGACCTCGCATGCAAACTTTCAGGCAAATCCGTTGTACGTTGGCAAAGTTATTAAAGTGCAAAATTTGGGGTTTAACATAGAAGTGGCCGGGCAACCCTAACTATACTGGCACTACCGTGCCAGTATTTCATATATATATATATATATATACGAATGTATATAGAGTTACATGATGGGCATGAGTGGCGATATGGCAAATATTGTCACTTCTGCAGGTGAGCTCTGGATATCTCACCGAGTGCGAAGGCCACAGTCGGGTATCAAATTTCACAATGCAAGAGTGACAATATTTGCCATAGCACACGATCTGACCATCATGTATTCGATATATACAATAGGGCCAAGAGTTTTAGAAGTTTTGTTATGCTCCCTTGTGTTCTGTTCCTGTTTATGTGTTTGCTCATTCTGTGTGTGAGCTTTTCTGAATGGGCTGGCAGTGTTATAAACTCTGGGAGACTCATGAGTGTGTTTTGCAATGCTAAATGAGTTTGTTTTAGGTAGGAGTGAAAAACATACTTTTGTAAGTCTGTATTGTTTAGAAGTCTGGCTGCAGTGAAGCTGACAGCATCACAGTAATTGTAATGAGCTGAGAGGCAGAGTATCAGAACAACTGATACTGTTTTCAGTGGTAGTTAAGTTAGCTGCAGGCAGAGTGCAGAGTGTTCTGTAACATTGTGCTCTTTAGGATTCTGGCTGCAGTCAAGCCGAAAGTATTGCAGTAATTGTAATGGATGAGACTCAGAGTTTGAGGAACAAGTGAAAGTGTGTTTCAGTAGTAGTTGAGTTAGCTGCAGGCAGTAGTTTAGACTGTTCTGTGAAGCTATGCTGTTTAGAATTCTGGCTGCAGTCACAGTAATGAGCTGGAAGTTGGGGGGGATAGGTGTGTTTTGTAATGCTCACTGAGTTAGCTGTAGGCAGCAATGAGACCTCTGAAGTAGTTCTGCATTTGTGTCTATGGTAACAGCACAGGTGTTTCTTGCATGCTGAGGGGAAAGCTGCCTAAAGTGATGACCTTTTGTGACCTGTGTTTGTAAATGGCTGATATCATCACAGTAGAGCAGAGGATGAAAATATCACACTGCAGTGGATGATACACTGTTTTATCTCACTCATTTACCACTCACCCCTATAGTGTGTGTGTGTATATATATATATATATATATATATATATATATATATGTATATATATATATATATAAATATAAAATAGAAGTGCTGTTTCACTCTAACTATACTGGTGAGACCGTGACAGTATAATATGTATACCTATATTTATACTTTCTGTGTGTAGTGTCTTTATAGCTATGTATGTACACACATCTATATAGTGCTACACACAGTCATACATTCCCCACTGTGTCCCTCATTATGGAGGAAATCCCTCAGTGTATCCCTCAATCTAGCCCTGGCTTGCATACATCCCCCATGTGAATAGTGCTCTGCACACATTGAATATGATGTACAGCCAGACATGTCAGCAGAGGGTTCTAGGCTATTGACCTACGTATAGTTACCCTTTGTACATACAAGGGTGTTGGTATTTGTGCTTTGTGTTTGTATCTCTATGTTTGAGAATGTGTCTCACCCTCTAGGAAGTGATGCCTCTCACTGCCCCTCAGTCAGCACGTCTGTGTCCCTCATTGCAGTACTGTATAGGCGAGTGGTATGCACTGACTGTGCCTGCCAACACCCATTTCCTGCAGCATCCAGCCTATACTTCCATTCTGACCAACAGGGAGTTGCTGTGTGCACACCCTGGCCTGCAGCTTCTAGACTGTACTTCCATTTTGAACAAAAGGTGGAGCTGTGTGCTCCATGCAATAGCGCCGGGCAAAGTACATGGGAGTGCATGCAAAGCAAGCCATAATGAGATGTAATTGTGACTGTCTGCCCACAAATTGCCTGAGTAGGCTCATTTGCATAGGATCTTTGAATATAGCAAACATTTGCTCCAGGCTAACATGTTTGCACCAGGCTAATGTGTTAACACTGTGCAATCGAGTTAGCCCCGGGCAAACCTCTCAAAAGCATAGCACGGTTCTGAAGTGTGTGGCCTGCATTGTTGTTTGCAGTTGTTGTGCAACACTTCATTGCTATCACACACATTGTCCTCAACTTTAACTCTGCCCTACTCCACCTCTGTGTCCACTGAGCTGCTGCTGCATTTTGCACTTCCCTGTTGCTATATTCAGAGCTCACTTATTTCCTGGGCTATTTTAGCACTGCACTCCCTGCCCTGTTTGCATTGCTTCCTTTGCATGCTATATTCAGCAGGTTTAGCCCCAGGGCTATTCCTTTGAATACAGCTTGCTAAAGGTTCAGAGCTGATTTAGCACATTCTGCAGTGCTAATTTAGCCCCAGGGCTAAGTTTTGAATATCTGACCCCAGGTTTCTGGAATTTTTCTTGCTATTGTCTAATCAGTTTTAGTTCATGTTCCTGGTGTGGGAATAGAACCCATAACCTCCTGATCTTCTGGTCAAAGAGGTGAGCTTGCAATCTTTTATGTCTTGCACACTGATTAAGATGCATGTTTGTGTTGAAGTATAGAGGGTGCCAAATGGGGAGAGGATAACTAGAAGTAACTGGAGGCAACAAAGGTAGCCAAAAAGAAGGTGAGGGAGACCAAAGCTGAGATGGAACTCGGGCTTGCGATGGGAGTGAAGCAAGGGAAAAAGGCATTCTTCAGGTACATACAGAAAAAGTGCAAGGTTAAAGGGAGTATGAGAATGAACAGTCAGGAAGGATGGGAAGAGAGTGAGGTTAAGAGCAGAAGACAGGACAGCAAGTGCTCAGGTAGCACAGCCAAGATTTAAGGGTTGAAAGTTGAGAAATCTGTGGGACCTGATGGCTTACCTGAGAATACTTAAGGGGGCAGCAGAGGTGATAGCAGGACCACTTGCAAACATATTCAACTGCTCACTAGACATGGGAGTGGTCCCTAGGGACTTGAGAACAGCAGATGTGGTCCTGCTATACAACAATATATAACCCCCTCCCATCTTTAAGGCACTTTGCAGATACTGGACCCTCCAACCCCTGTCTACCTTGCACTTTTGCTACCCACCCCTACCCTCTGACAATGGCCCTTCAGCCTGCCTACTCCTCCCTGACCCCCACCTACCCTATAATCACTAACTGTCTAATAAGATACACTCTTTACCCTGAAACTTGTCATAATCTGGCTTACAATGTCTCACTGCATTAGTGTCTGTATGTTTAAAGCCTTGCCTTCTCTCTGTGTTTTAAGACTGTAAACCGTTGTCGACCTCTGTATGTATGCTACCCTACATCCTTTGACGTGGAACCTTTGTAAATGAGCAGTTCTTGCTCACAGGTATTTGTAATCTTAGAGTTTAATGAAATAAAAAAAAAAATTAAAAAAGGATGAGCCAAGGAATTACAGACTAGTCAGCTTGACATCTATAGTGTGAAAGCTTATGGAGTCTATAATAAGAGAGGAACTAGTGGATCTCCTAGAGGGAAATGGACAACATAAGTTCACAAGAGTAAAGTCTTGCCAGGCAAATCTAGTTGACTTCTTCGACTGGGTGACAAGGGCAGCCAATAAGGAACAGGCAGTCAATGTATGTAGTTGGATTTCAGCAAGGCCTTTGACTTGGTTCACCACAGAAGGTTCGGATCAGTTGGCCCGTCAGCGCAGTGGTAGTGCTACCGCTCATGACACCAGCGACCCACATTCGGGAATGAGTGTGGGTCGTCGGGGACCGACTTAGGGGAGGAAGATCGAGCTTCGCAGAGGTCACTCTCCTACTCCAAGGAGGGAGGTTTGTCAGCTCCACTGCTCTGCCATCTAGGTAACTACAGGTGGCAGTAGAGTTGGAGAGGTAAAGGGGAAGGGGATGAAGGCTGATGCCATGCTAAGCATGGTCACGTGTGTGCACACATGCACTCTTGCTGCCTGCATCCTAACAGATGGGAACAGAAGGGCAGAAAAGACTCAATCAGGCAGGATGAGTACCAGCTCTCTGCAGGCCCCACACTGGCAATGTAGTTCTCCTCCAGTCTAGGACCTGGTCCATGTGGTGAGAGGCATAGTCCTTCACCACCTGCCAAAAGGGTGAGACAAGTGGAGGGTGAAGTTGGAAGGTAAATCCACAAGAAGCTGGATGATGGGGTTAGGGGAGCTGGTATGAAGGAGAACCTGGCCTGTGAAGGGGAATAAAGAGGAGGCTAGGGTCAAAAAGTTAAGGGACTTAGGGGTGCAGGAAAAACTGGCAACTTGGATAGAGAACTGGTTGAGGTGAAGAACACAGAGGGTAGTAGTATGTGGAGTTTTCTGAGGAAAGGGACATAACAAGCAGAGGACCCCAGGTGTCGCTGCTGGGCTCAGTCCTTTTCAGTGTGTTATTTGTGACATGGGGAAGGCATCAAGGGCAAGATCTGCTTTCTCAAAGATAACATGAAGACCTGCACAAGGGTGAACACAGACAAAGTGATAAGGGAACTCCTAGAGGTTCTAGGTAGGTTAGAGAGCTGGTCAAAGATATGGCATTTGAACCACAATGCTGAAAAATGCAAAGTGATGCACATTGGAAAAGGAACCCAAGAGTGAAATATGAAATGAGGGGGGGGTGGTACTGGAAAGCACCATGGAAGAAAAGGACCCAAGGGTCATGATAGTGAGAGGCTGAAAATAACAGCACACTGCTATAGAGCATTAGGTAATGCAAATAGTGCTGGGATGCATGGGGGGGAGGGGCAGGGATAAGCAGCAGAAGCTGACAAGTGATCCTGCCATTGAACAGGTCACTGGTGCAACCACATCTGAAATACTGTTCCAGGTACTGAAGTCCACTCCAGAGGAGAGACTGTGACACTGAGGAAGCAGCACAGTGCAGGGTCACCAAGATGGTCCACAGGCTAAGAGGACAGACATATGAGGAGAGCTGCAGGACTTGAACACGTACACCTCTGAAAAAAGCAGGGAAAGGGGTGACATGATCGAAACATACTGTACAAGTACCTACATGGGATAAATAGGGTGCATGCCAAGGTCCTTGTCTTCTTAAACTCAAATACAGGGACAATGGGGAACTCACTGAAACTTGCAGGGGGGAGATTCAAAAGGGACATTCCACAAGTACTTTTTGAGAGAAACGGAAACATAGACTTTGTCAGTGGAAAAGGACTGCATGGTCCACTCAGTCTGTCCAGATGGTCCCTGCTTAATCTATCCCCCAGACCCTAACTGGTCTTCGGCAACCCTCACCCCTCCCTGCCTATTTACTAATATTCCCATGTGTCTACCCCATGCATTCTTGAAGGCCCCTACTGTTTTCGCTCCACCACTTCTGCTGGCAGTCTATTCCAGTCATCTGCCACTCTTTCAGTGAAGTAGTACTTCCTCATATCCCTCTTAAACTTCTCTGCTCCAGCCTCATTCCCTTCCCTTCTAGTCATGGTGCTCGTTCTCATTTGAAAGATACTCCCCTCCTGCACCCTGTTCACCCCAGTGAGGTACTTGTGGGTCCATAGCATGTCCCCCTCTCAAACTCCTCTCTTCCAGGGTGCACAATTTGAGATCCCTCAGTGTCTTCTCATAGGGCTTTTGGTGCAACAGCTGCACCATTTTAGTTGCCCTCCTCTGGACTATCCCCACCCTGCCTACAGTATGTCCTCTCTGAGGTGTGGCCTCCAGAATAGGACACAATATTGTAGGTGGGGTCTCACCAGTGATCACCATAGTTGCAACATCACCTTTCTCCTCCAGCTTGAGATACTGTATTTATGTATGTGTCTCCTATTCCCCTCCCACAGGTCACACCTGGAGTGGAGCAGTACTCTGCTAAGTGGCGCCTTCCTGGTAAAACTTTTAAATAAACAAACAAATAAATACTGTACCTCTCCCAATGCATCCCAACATCATGCTGGCCCTGCACACTGCTTTGTCACACTTTCCTGTCATTTTGAGGTCATCAGATATGATAAACCTAAGGTCCCTTTCTTGCTTAGTGACTGACAGCACCACATCCCCCATCTTATACTCAGTTCCTGGGTTCCTATGCCCTAGGTGCATGATTTTGCACTTTTTGGCATTGACCCACAACTGCCATGTTGACCCCTTCTCAAGTTTCCCAAGATCCTTACACACACATTCCTTTCACCCCTCCTGGTTGTCCACCCTATTACGGATTTTGGTATCATCTGCATAAAGGCATACTTCCCTTTCCAGTTCATATTCAGTGCAACTTATGAATATATTGGGGAGGACTGGTGCCAGTAATAAGACCGTCAGCACCATGCAGGTCACTCTTCCATCATTAGAGTGAGTGCCATTAACCATCACCCTCTGTTACCTATCCAGTAACCAGTTTCTAACCCAGTTCACTACTTTGGAGCCTTAGGTTGCTCAATTTCTTAATCAGTCTCCAGTGTGGCACAGTGTTGAAGGCCTTGCTAAACTCCAGATAGGCCACTTCCACTGCCCCCCACAGTCAATTTCGTTGGTCACCCAGTAAAAGAAATCAATCAAGTTGTCTGGCATGCCCCCCCCCCCAACATGAATCGATTGCTCCATTTCGTCTTGCAGCCCACTGGATTTGAGATGCTCTACCAAACTTTCCTTAACCAGTGTTTCCATTCATTTCACCACCACTGAGCTAAAGCTTGCCAGCTTATAGTTGCTTGCATCTTCCCTGCTGCCACAATGATGCAGAGGTACCACATCTGCTCTCCTTCAGTCCTCTATAGGACCATACCTGATTCCAGTGAGCTGTTGAATAAGGCATCAGCTGGGTAGCCAACACCTCCCTGAGTTCTTTTACTATGCTTGCGTGTATCCCGTCTGGTCACATAGCCTTGTCCACTTTCAGAACTGTAAGTCCCTTCAGGATTCTTACCCCTGAAAATGGACTTGAGTCTGCCTTCCACCCTTCTTTGTTCCTGTTGCTGCCAGGTTGTCCACGCCCCCCCCAGCTGTGAAGACCATGGAGAAGTACCTATTCAGGATGGCTTCTTCTTCTGTACAGTCTCCCTCTGCTGTCCTGCTAATTTTCACTATCCCTCTCCTTGCTTTCCTTTTCTCACTTATGTACCTGAAGAGTCTTATTCTCATTTGCTACCCCTTTGGCTATCCTTTCCTCTCTCTCTGCACCTTTGTCCCCTCACTGCCTTACCTGCTTCCCTCTGTTTTACTTGGTACACCTCCATCTCCCTGTTTTCCTTCCTCTGCCTTTCCTTATACCTTCTGAATGTCATTATTTTTTCCATACTACCACAGCCACTTCCCTACAGTACCATAACGGCTTCTTTTTCCTTTTGCTTTTTCTCAGTTCCTTCACAGAGAGGCTGATTGCTTTAATTATGCCCTTCCTTATTTTTTCCAACAGTTCTTCCACCCTTCTGTGGCAGTCACCCCCATTAGGCAGTTTCTGAGGCAGTCTCCCATTTCTTTATAATCAAGGAGTGCAGTGTACATACAGTATATGTCTGAAACACAGTTTTAGATATGAGACTGGGGCAGTCATTTCTTTTTCACTTCTAAGATTCTGTTTCAAACATATGTGCACCACACTCCTTGGTAACACAAATGTAACTCTCATTTGTGTAGCTCAAGGATGTGTATTTTGAGAAACTGTTGAGTGCTTTTGGGGATCTTCAGCTTCCAGTTGTACTGATAGCACTGCTGGTTAGTATAGTGTAGTGGAATGGTATTCTGAGCAGATGTAGGTTCAAATCCCAGATGGGGCACTTATTTCTTTCTCACTTCTAAAATCCTATTTCTTTAAAGTCTGCCCTCCTAAAGTCATAGAAACCATGACTCCATTATGGCCACCAAATCCAGACTTGCTTCTTCTATGATGACCTCCAGGTCTGGAATTTCATCGCCCAGACTCCTTGCATTGGAGCACATGGCTCTCCATACATAATACCTTCCTTGCCTGCCTCCTCTCTTTCTCCCCCTCCTGCCTGTGTTGTTCCCTGAAGCCCCTCTGACCCCCCGTCCCTTATTACCCACCCCATTACCAGTCTCATTTACTCATAGACATAGAAACATAGACTTTGACGGCAGATAAGGACCACTTGGCCCACCAAGTCTGCCCACTTCCCTACCTACTGGATAAGCTGCAGATTCTAGTTAACCAACAGCCTACTTCCTGCCACCCCCCACTACAATTGCCTTGTGTCTGTCCCATGCATGTTTGAATTCCCCCACTGTTTTAGCCCCAACAACCTCCCTAGGAAGGCAGTTCCACGCATCCACCACTCTCTCCGTGAAAAAATACTTCCTCACATTACCCCTGAGCCGTCCCCCCTCTATCTTTAAATTGTGTCCCCTTGTTCTTACACATCTCTTTTTCTGAAAGATGCCACCCTCCTGGACTTTGTTGATTCCCTTGAGGTACTTGAACGTTTCTATCATGTCCCCCCGTCCCTCCTTTCATCAAGGGTATACATATTAAGCTCTCTCAGTCTCTCTTCATATGATTTCTGATGCAGACCCTGCACCATTTTAGTTGCCCTCCTTTGGACTGCTTCCATCCTGTCTATGTCCTTGCGTAGATGAGGTCTCCAAAGCTGCACACAGTACTCCAGATGGGGTCTCTACAACTGTCTGTACAGAGGGATAACCACTTCCCTTTTTCTACTTGTGATGCCCCTTCCTATGGAGCCCTATGGGGCCCTCTCCTTTCTGCTTGCATTCTTGATTTATATTTCACAAGTTCCATGCACACAGCACTCCAGCAAGTAAATAAAACTTTCAACAGAAAGTTACAGCAAAATGCATTTATTCAGAACAGGGTTCTCACCAAAGCTCCAGTGCTTAGGCAAAAGTCTTTATCAGGAAGTGTGTGGCTACATAGGTTAAAGCACATATTAAGTGGCCAAATTTTAACATGATTCACCTGAAGTCAATTAATTCGCTTTCAAAAAAGTATATAAATATGTCAACTGGCACACTAAAAATACAAAACAAAAATAAAAAAAAAAGATGTAACTGTCACTTAAAGCAGACCTTAGAACAATATTACATTGGTTTAAAGAAATACATTTACTAGGGTCTTAGTGACAGAGCTGCAGTAAGGCACAATGGCATAAACAGAGGAAAATGCAGGGCAGAGTAGTGATCACCCTATTAACAAGAAGCCAGGGCTTTCTGAGTGAAACTGGGGATCCACAAGAACATCTTGCTTGCAAAAAGGGAGAGTGCAAAGACGAGATCGAAGGCACGACAGGCAGAGAAGATCTATAACAAAAACAGACAGATATGGGAGGTCACTTAAACTTGCAAAAGGTAAGATTTCTAAAAGTATGTTAAACAGAAAAACTGTTTACAAAAATTCTAACATGTATAATTCAGATGCCTAAAGGGAGACACATTTAGCAAGCCTCGTAAGATATGGAGGTCATCAGCAATAGCAAACGGTCATGAGCATACAGATAAACTGAACTTATCTTTTCTTTTTCAGAAAGGGCTTCAAATCCCACTGGTCATTTAACCCATCCAGCTTTAAACTTTTAATCTGAAAATCCACTCACTTTCTTTCATAAGGAGCAAGTTCACCCCGTCCCCACCATATCTCATTGGTGGGATCCATTCACTCCCCATATTTTTCAACCCAGTGGATGACGAGTTGTGATGCATAGCAAAGTGATGCCCAATTGGGGTATCGATTTTGGCATTTAAGATGTCCCTAACATGTTCCTGCATCCTAGTTTTAAGCAGTCTTCTTGTTCTACCAATATACACTGTATTACAAGAGCACCACAAAATGTAAACAACAAAGGTGGTGTTGCAAATAATGGATTGTTTGACTTCAAACTCCTTTGTAGGGTTTGCAGGGTGCTTGAACCTGTTTCCTGTATTACAGTGGGTGCAAACATTGCCTTTCAGACATTTAAAGCAGCCTGTGGGTCTCTTAGGCAGCCAAGTGGCGCATTGATTTTGTGTTTTAGGTTGGAGCCTACTGTGTACTAGCTTGTCTCTTATATTTGGATCTCATCTGAATGTAATCCTGGAGCTTGTCCTTGGTGGTGACCCATCCATCTTTTTATGCCCCTGCCCAAGGGAAGTTTTCTCCCATCAGCTCTCTCTCCTTGCTGCTTCATCATCTGGGGGTGGGGTGATTTTTGCCTCCCGTGATATTACAGCATCTTCCCCCAGATAGTTTAAATGCTAATCTAAGTAGTATTTAAACCTAACACTAAGGACTGTAGTCCTCTCCTGGATGGATGCAGGCCACCTCCCCTACAGAGGCCCATATCAGTGGACCAGCCCTTGCCAGGGTCCCACAGGGATCCATTCTTGGTCCACTTCTCTTCACCCTCTTCCTAAACTCCCTTCCTCAATCCTGCAATGATAAACTGCTGCTCCATGCTGATGATACTGTGGTTTTCTGAAAACACCTTCATCATAACTCCCTCCAAAACACCCTGCAGGCCTTCTTTGGGGAACTTGAAGCCTGGTTCTCAGCACCACCTATTGCTCAACAACCCCAAGACAAAATCTATGATCTTTGCTCACCATCAGAGTCCTCTCTGTAACACCCCACTAACAATCATGAACTCACTAGGCACCAAACTTGAACAGGTCTCCTCCTTCAAGTACCTTGGTATCAGCCTTGACACTTCACTGACCTACCACACACATCCAACACATCTCATCCTCCATTAACACCAGGCTAGGGATCCTATTCTGACATAAATGCTGCCTACCCCCCAGGCCCTCCGTCTAGCAGTGTTCTCCTCAGGCCTTTACTTGGTGGATTACGGCATAGTGATTTATGGGACTACAGACCAAACAGCCTTACGTCGCATTAACTTAGCTCTCAATAAAGCATGCCACTTGATCACTGGATGTGAACGTTTTACTCACACCTGTGAGCTGTACAATCTTGTGAACTGGCTAAATTTCAAAGACAAACTCAAGTATTACACTTGCCTTCTTGCAAAAAAGATACTCCAGAAGCTAGCCCCTCAAGGCCTTCACCACCTCATCCAAATAGTCCCTGACAGAATTGCCCCCAGGCTTTCCCCCAATACCACCCTCCTGGTCCCTCACTGTAGGATCTCCCTCAGACAACAATCCTTCCAGTATCGGGCTCCCCTGTGGTTAAACAACCTTCCGGCCTCCATCTCCATGGCACCCAGCATTGGCCAATTTAAATCCGGCCTCAAGCCCCTCCTCCTTGCCTCCACAACCTGTGACTGCACATAATATCCCATCTTCCTACTTTTCATATCTATAGGTTGTATTCCCTAATCCCTAGGAAGAATATTTTCTTAGCCTGTTAGTTTATTCACTAGGATACACACTGGAAAGGGGAACCATATCTGTATCTTTTTTTTTTTAACTTCTTTATTGGAGTTTTATAATTTCAGCAGTAAGACATACATACATACATACCAGGGTAGGAGCCTGGACCCACATACCTAAACTGGACGTGGAAACTATATACATCCCCAAACTTATTTACAGTCACAGTTATATGGAGTCACTAGAAAGAAGAAAATGAAAACTTGAGTCCCCTTAAATCAAAATAACAAACATTTCTATTTCTTCACAGCTGGCGATAGTCTAACCCAGTTCTTGTCCCTCAAGGAATTTACATCATTCCGTCACCTTTGTCATACCAGTGGCTGTACAGGGACAATCTTTGATAACTGTGTCCCTGAGAGAGAGAGAAAGAGGACCCTACTTGACCCTGAAGTATGTATAAAAAACTTCTGTCCCTATAAAACTTAATCCCATGAGAGTGTTATGCTCCATTCATTAAAGACATCCCCTCGAAGGGGTGATACATCTCCATACAATCCTAGCTACTTATCGCGTTCTATTACATGAATATTGTAGGTTAACACCCTTCAGACTGACAGATCCGAGTTTGGGGGCCTTTCTGTTGTATCGAGTAAACTGCATCTAAGGCTCCCCACCTTATGGCATATAGCTTCATTTTTCCCTCTACAGCCATCTGCCTTTTAAGTCTGCCCAGGACCTGCATCAAATCTCTGACCCATTGATCATAAGCGTATATATTACCATTCTTTCAATGTCTCAACACAAAAGCTTTAACCAAGGTAGACATCAGAGACACATGGTATTTGGCTGAATCCCTCATTATTGGTTTCATGTCCCCAAGGAGACAGATCTCCGGTTTGATATATTCAGTATAGTTTAGCAGTGGGTCCATTTCTTGGCCAATTTGGATCCATAACGAATGGATTTTAGGACAGTTCCACATTACATGAAATAGGTCCCCCGGTTTTGATTCACATCTAAAACACGGATCTGTCTGTCTGAGTTTTCTAGAACATAATTTAACAGGGGTATAATAAATATTCAAACAAATGAAGAATTGCATAGTCCTGTACTTCGGAATCGACAGGATTTTAACATTTTTCCAAATCTCCTTCCAGTCAGGCCTCAGGGGGGAGAGAATTTTATCCCAGTAGACTGTCTGGGCCTCAAACTCTGAGCTCAGAAATTCTAACAGCACCTTATACACCTTGGAAAGGGGGTGTTGTAGGAGATCTAGCTCCTTCAAATAATCCCAAGTGAATGGGGTCAGTCCTTCTACTTTATTGTCTCGTATGAACTTCTGTACCATATTTTTAATTTGGACCTTTTTAAAAAAGACCCACTCCCTAGTATGAGCTGGTAGGCTAACCTTATCATCAAGTATAAAATCTATCAGTTTTAGTTTAGCCAAATGTGGTGCCCATTGTGGGCTAATTACCGATCCCCTAGAGTCGAAGTTAGGATTACCCACTATGGGTTGGTCTTTAGCCCCTCTGTGCCTTCCTCTGAGACAGGTTTAACAGTTCCACCAAGCCTTCATCGACTTTTCAATTGGTGTATGCACTCCCATAGGCAAAGCCACCGGTCTGTATACAGCAGTGCAGCCGAGAAAGTTTTAAATCCTTTAGAATGCTCTGCTCGATTAGCAGCCAGTTGGTGTATATACCCTCCTACCTCCCCAGTTCTTGCCCATTGCTCCATTAACCCAAGCTGTCCTGCAACATAATATAGGAACAGATCAGGGAGTTTTATACCTCCTTTAGGGTAAGGAAGGTGCAAGGTAGTGTGTTTCCTCCTTGGGGGTTTAGAATTCCATAGGAAGCTTGAGATTATCCTTTGGATACTAATAAAGCGGCCCTTCGGGATATTGTATGGTAGAAGGTGTATGGCGTACAATAATCTGGGCAACAGATTCATTTTTATCATTCCTAATCTGGCAGTAAAGTTTAAAGGGAGTTTATTCCACCTTAAGACATCGTTTTTAATTATAGCCAATAAATAACCCAGATTGTCCTCCACTCCATCTTCAGACCTGGCTCTAATCCAAATTCCCAAGTATTTAATCTTATCCGAGGCCCAATTGATCTGCAGGTGTTCAAAATCTGATCTAAGGGTGTGTACCGTAAGCGGGAGAACTTGGGTTTTGCTTAAGTTTAGTTTATAATTTGAAACCATCGAGAAATCCCCAATAATTTCCAGAGCGTGTTGGAAGCTGACAGCTGGATTGATCAAGTGCAACAAGATATCGTCAGCAAATACCGAAAATTTAAGCTCCATCCCTTGAACCTCGACCCCTCGAACCCTGGGTTCCATAGAGAGTGCTCTTAGCAGGGGTTCCAGGTAAATATTAAATAGAATTGGTGACAGGGGACAACCTTGTCTAGTTCCATTACGGAGGGAAAACTCTTTAGAAAAATAGCCATTACATAAAACCCTGGTTGTGGGGGCTTTATACAGGTTTTTAATACCTTGGAGAAGTCCCTTTGGGAAACCCATTTTTTCCATTGTAACAAATAAAAAATCATGGGAAACCCGATCAAATGCCTTCTCAGGCCAAGTGCTATCAGGGCCATAGCAGACTTAATTGAGGCCTTATGTAGGATGTGGTGTAGTTTCCTTAACGCATCATGTGCCCCTCTACCTGGCATAAATCCAACTTGATCCTGGGTACTTAATAAAGGAGCAACTTTAAGGACCCTATTAGCCAAGATCTTAGTGAGTACTTTGATGTCCTGGTTTATTAAAGCAATGGGTCTATAATTACCCGGCAAATCTCTAGGTTTATCTGGCTTTGGTATCAAAGTAATATAAGCTTGATACAAGGGCTGATGGGGCACTCCCTCTTCTATAATATTCTAAAAGAATTCTTGTAGTAAAGGCACTATTGTCTCTAAATGTGTTTTGTAAAATTTGGCCGACAAGCCATCCGGCCCCGGTGCCTTACCAATAGGCAGGCTTTTAATTGTCTCCCTGATCTCCATTTTCCAGATTGGAGCAGGCAGTGCTTGGGCCTGCTCCATGCTCAATCTGGGCAGCGGTATTCTATCAAGAAAGCTCTTAATTTCATCCTCTGTGCTAGCGGACCCTCTTGGTATATACTAGCATAGTAGTCTGCGAAGGCATCAGCCAGTCTTTGAGGTTCCGTAATAATTCCCCCTCCAAAATTTACAGCCAGAATCACTCTTTCTGCCTCCCACTCCCTAATTCTGTGCGCCAATACACGGCCCGGCACATCCCCTTGTAGCAAATATTTAGCGCTTATTCTCTCCCCCCAAGAGTCTACCCTAAGATTTCATATCTCCCTATACTCTTCTCTTAATTCCTTTAGCTCCTTATCTACTTCTGGGGAAGATCCCTCCACCAGCGACAATGACCCTATGGCCCCCATTAAGAATTCCTCCCGGGCTCTATCTATTTTGTTCCTCATAGCAGAGTATTCCTGCGCTATTCCCGTATATAGAACCTTACAGACTGGCCAGGCAAGCTTCTTATCTGTTAAAGTTGGAACTTGAGTTTGAATAATCTCCTTAAGGGAATCCTCTAGCCTATTTACCATATTATCTTCCACTAAGATCCCTTCGTCTAGCCTCCATCGATATGGTTTCGGAGGTATATGATCTAATTCCCATAGCATTTGAATTGGGGAGTGGTCCCATAGTACCCTGCTAAAGGTATTTAGACTTTTAATCCTACTAAGCACATCCCTATTGACCAGAAAAAAATCAATCCTCGAGTGTGACTTATGAACCCCAGAATAAAAAGTCATCTCTGTATCCCCTTTCTTATACACTTTATATGGATCTACTAAAGCTGTAATCCCCATAAATCTACTCAATGCAATCTGAGAGGCATTAGGAGGTCTATTACTTACAGGGCTTCTGTCCACTTTATTGTCCAGGCAGAGGTTCCAGTCGCCTGCTATGATCAAAGGGTTATGAGGAAGTGTAGCGATGTCCGCTTCCAAGGAAGCAAAGAATTCTGGCTTGGGGGAAGTAGGGCCATATATTGAAGCATAAGAAAATGAGTTTCCCAAGACTGAACCCGACACGTATATCCCCCTACCGTCCTCCCTTGGCAAGGTTCGCTCAACCACAAATGGGCATGATTTCCTAATTAATATTGCCACACCCCTCGACACTTTGGCTTTCCCATCTCCTATGACCTTGCCTACCCATCCTTTCTTGAGTAGGTGCAACTCTCGCTCAGTAAATGTGTTTTGGAGTGCCAATATGTACTCCTAACTTGTTTATATACTGCAGTATAGCTATTCTCTTCTTCTTCCCTGGAGGCCTTTCACATTCCTGACAGAAACTTAATTAAACCATCTACTATATCAGTACCCTATAGTCACTCTCATATGTCCTACTTTCTTTGTTTTATATATCTTGATTCTCTCTCTCTCTTCCTCCATAATCCTCTAACCCCCACCCCGATCCTCTGATCGTCCCTCCTTAGTTCTCATGAGACGGTATGAGTCAGCCCCGACATGTCTCCGACCCTCCCCACACCTCAGCATGTAATCCACTAAGTAAACCCCAACCTAATCCCCACCTCGAGGGTAGTTTAAATCTGCCCCTCACCACCTGCAAGATTGGTGAAACAAAAAAAAAAAAAAGGGGGCTGCCATTTCCATTACATAAGTGCCCCATAGACAAGGGGTCATGAAGCCAAATAGCGGTCTGCCCTCAGCTTGCCAAATATAATCTGCTTCGGCTTGTCAATTATCCCTTAAGGCTCAACATAAGGCAGGTAAACTCTGAACATCTAGCGGAAAGAAAGGATCACCATCAGCAAGGTCCATACTTTCAAATCAGTTCTGCCCTGGACAAGTATAGTATTAAAATGAACAACAGAAACAAAAAACAGGGCATTCATTTCACAGTCTTTTAGAATTTCATCTCTATCAAGAAACCAAAAAAAAAAAAATGAGCATTTGTGGGTTTCTGCCATCCGTCTAAGCGCTTCCCTGATGTCATTCGTCTCACTCAGCACAGTTCCATCTGCATCCATCGTAGGCCTTTTCACTCTTTCAGGTCACCGATTTGAACAGGTCAGGTAGCTCCACCCTGAGGCCCTCCAGGGCACCGCGAGCTGTGGAATACCTTCTGTCTCCTTTGGCAATTTCAACGTCAGTGTAGCTGGGTACTGCAATTTAAATTTCAGACCAGCTAGGTACAGCTTTTTCTTGATCTCTGCATACTCTTTTTGGTTCTCTCTCACTGAAGGTATTAAGTCCTGGAAGAGCCAAATGGAAGCCCCATTCCATTGTAGGTTTCTAATAGCCCTAGCTTTATTCAGAACATGGGTCTTCTCTTTGTAATTCAAAAATCTCATAATGAGAACCCTAGGGCGGGCACCAGGTGGGGGGGTTTCTCTCAGTGATCGGTGAGCTCGCTCAATGTTGTATGATTCCCCAAATGGGGTCGGACCAAATAGCTTCTGGAGAAGGTCCTGCATGAATGCTACACAATCTGGGCCTTCAGACTTCTCAGGGAGACCTGCCACAATTAGGTTATTTCTCCTGCTGCGTGATTCCTAATCCTCCAGGCGGTCTTCTAATTTTTTAACTTGTCTTTTAAGGCCAATTATCTCATGATCCATGGTTTCTGTCTTCCTTTACTGCGAGGCCATTCTCACCTCAACATCCCCCACCCTTTGTGATAAAGCATTTAAGGCAGGCTTGAGTAGCGTAAAATCAGCAACCAGCCGCTGCAGAAGCTGTTTAATCTCGTTGATGTCCTCCGAGGTTGATTGTCACCCTGGTACTTCTGCCCTGAGTTCAGCGGACTCCTCAGGGTAGGGGAATGCGCTTAGAGCGCCCACCGGCCATGCTTTTTGCTGCCAAGGGCCTCGGGCCTGCTATCCATCTCGGCCATTCCCAGGCAAGCCTCACTGTGGATGCTGCTGTTTATCTTTTTTCTTTTTTTTATTTTTTCCCCGATGCGGTTTCTTTTGCCCGCTACAACGTAGTATGCCTCACCGACTCTAGGCGCTTCACAGAATTAAACTGCGGGGTCTCGGAGCGAGTAAAAAATTATATTTAACTCGCCGAAGCGTGGGAGCGGTCTCGGAGACTTCTGCTCGCCGCTAGCTCATCACGTGATCTCCGGAACCATATCTGTATCTTGATTAACTCCCTCATTACTCCTCTCACACTGTGTATATATTTTGACTCAGAGTCCACTTAAGACCCCCTGAAACTGAAACCTAACATGTAATATCTATGACATAGGGTCTACTGCCAATGACCACTACAGCTGTAACCTGCCAATTGTATATATTTCCTGTACTGTACTACCTATGTACAGTAAGTATCCTGTTATTATATGTATATGTGACTATCTGACATGGAGCCTTTGCAAAGGAGTCTTTGACTCAAAGGATTGTAATTCCGATTTCTCTCTTAAATAAAAAAAATATATATCTTCCCAGGCTGGCCCCCAGTCCCCAGTGTAGCCAAAGCCCTCCTCCATGCACCGTGCCATCAACCAAATGTTCAAAGTCTTGGAGCGGACTGCATTTTCCTCTCCCTGGCTGTACACAGGTAAGAGTGGTGGACACGTGGAACAAGCTGCCAGAAGAAGTGGTACAGCCGGTCAGTGAGCAGCTTCAAGCAGGGATGGGACAGGCATATGGGATTAGTTAGAAAATGGGTGGCAGAAGCCAAGAGAGCATGGCCACTAAGGCCAGTGCAGAGCTGTTAGGTAAGACAGGATGGGCCTATGGGCTTTTTGCTGCTGGCATTATCTGTGTATCTACAGTATGATGAGATGTTGGTTCCATGATGTTTCTGCATCTGCTGAAGCAGGGGATGAGATGTTTTTCTAAATAAGTGAGATTCTAAGTATTTCTGACATACAGATGAAAACTGTATTGATTACTTTTGTCCCTGAAACTCAAATGTGTTCTGGATGCCTTGGCAGGGCTGCCAATTCTACAGAAATTCTTGTATTTACAGAGAAATAGAACCATCTATAGGGAAATTGGTCCCATAGACTTGCATTGGATATATGGGTAAAGAAACAACCATTCAGCCTTCATAAAAAATAATATAGCTATAGGAAAACACATGAAAATTGCCCTGGAGTTACAGGAAAAATGACACATCAGTCTGGGAGCATTGTCTTTCTACTGACTGGTAAGAACAAAAATGTTACTTTGCAAACAGTATTTTCTCGGTAGGTTACAAAAAATGTTTAACATAACAAAATCTTTCCTTTAACCAGCATAAAACATAAAAATGTACTCTTCCCCCTTTTAATGTTTGTTTACACATACACAAAGTAAACATATTGTGGCTACTTGAAAGAGTAAGAGCTTGTTTGCTTGCATGCATGTGCAAAGCAAACATCTGAGGCTGCTCAGACAGAGTAGAGGCTGGAGAGGTATATGCTGTAACAGACAATGCAAATAAGCCTGCAGGAGGTGTTTGTGTGAACCATACCTCTCAAGTGTTCCTCATTGCGAGGGACATCCCTCATTTTGCCCCTTAAAATTGCTCTGTCTCTCATCCATCCCTCATGGAAAAGGTGCTGCCCACACAGAGAATGTGCTGTAAATTCAGACTTTGAAGCATAAATTCTTAATATTCTAAAATACTAAATCCAAAATAAACTTTGTACAAGTAAACCCTATGGTTTTCACAGTGTTCTGAGCTTGTTTCTCCATGTTTGAGGATGTGTCCCTCATTCTGAGGGTCTGAGTCCCTCATTGTCCCTCATTTTGAGTGTCCAAAAATGTCCATGTCCCACATTTCAGTGACTAAAGGTTGAGAGGTATGGTGTGAACACCCAGTCCTTGTAAGGCTGCTGCTGAGACTGCTAAGCTGGCTAATGGGTGGAAACTTCTTACATATGAAAGGATGTAGCCACACCTATCACAGTGCAGCTGCCTCCTTCCATATGTTTCTGCCCATCAGCCAGCATCCTGGGTTCCCCCTCCCAAATCCTTCTTCCCTCCCTCTGCTTTCTATCCAAATTCCTTCCTCTATTCCCAACTCAGTGCTCAATACTAAATCCATCCACTCCCACCCTCTACATGTTGTTCTACCCCCACCCTTCATTTCCATCCCCTTTATTTTAAAGACTTGCATAGTCCCTCAATCTGCACACTCTTCTACTGCCATCCTCTGTTCCCTGATACCTGTATTTTTTCACACATCCCATTCCCTTCCTCTGCATGCTGTATCATCCTACTCCTTGTGTATTTTCAAATCCTTCCCACTTCCTCCCTCAGAATGCTTTCCCACACACACCCTCTGTTCCCAGCTCCCTGCATACTTTCAAACCACTCCCACTCCCTCTCTTTGCATGCTGTTCTACCCCACCCTTTGTTCTTGTCCCCACTGTAAGCTAAAACCCTTCCCAATCCCTCTTTCTGCATGCTATCCCACCCCAACCTTCCAGTCCATCCCTGGTGTATTGCAAAAACCTTCCATCCTTCTGCATGCTTTCCCAACCCCACCCTCCATCCTCCATGTGATAAAACCCTATAAAAAATTGTCTCTCAATGTATTCTACAACCTCTTGACCCTCCACCCCCACCCAAACCCATCTAAGCACCCACCACCCCACAAACCCCCTACACCCCTCACTTACCAGCCGATCCTCTTCTGATGACTATTGACTGTCCTGCTGCTTCCAACACTGCCGCAAAATGACTGAAAAAAGCTTAAGTTTGGTTACTAGTTTTTTTAATGCATTTTGAACTTTTACACAAAGCTTTGTCATTTTTTATCATTTTGCCCCAAATTTCCAACATAGCTCTTTTGGGAACCCACCTCATGAGCAAGGTAAGTGCAGTTTTTAAAATTCCCTTGAAACATGTTTTCACAGTTGCTCTGTGAAATCACCTTTCAGACAGGAGTTAAAAAATCTCACCTGTTTTGATCATAAGGTAGGTCATAAAAAGACTATGTTAAGAATCTGAGGTTATGCCGGCCCGGTGGCACCAAGGGTTGAGGCGCTGGATGCCACACACACTGCCTTGCAGTCGCCAGCGACCTGGGTTGAGAGAATGAGCCTGGGTGCGTCCGGGAGTCAACAGGAGGAGAAGGATGGAGCATCCATAGGACTGTTCTCCTTCTTCGGGGAGGGGGGCGGGTTGCCATCGGTGCTCTAGCAGCCTCTGGCGGTGGGTGGAGGTGGCTGTAGAGCACTGGCAGGGACATGGAGGGAACGTGCTGGGGCAGATGCTTGGCTTGGAGTGCATGCGGACGCGCACATGCTCGGGGCCTTAGGCGTCACTGCACGCCTCAGCCAATGGGGAGAAAAGTAGAAAAATTAGGGGCACTAATCATGGTGGCATGATAGCCGCCTCCAGAGAGGACTCAATCGGTGCTGACAGCACGTGGCATTACTGGATCCTGATCTGAGGGGTTGAGCTAGGGGAGAGCTCCCCTCCACCCCGCCGCGTGGGATAAGCCACAGGGGTAGCGGCGGGCCCAAATGTGGAGCTGGAGAAGTAGTCCCAGGAGATGGCAGCCTGAATACCCAGAGGATGCCAGATGTGTAGAGGTAAGGCAGACTGGTGACCCCTAGGGAGAAAAAGTACAACAATGAAAAAAAAAAGAATCTGAGGTCAAAATGTCAGAAACAAGTTATGAAGAAACATTGAATTTGTTCAATATTTTCTAATAACTTTGTGATTTTTGTAGGTTTGGGCCCCAAATGTGCAACATATGTAGCCCTTTTGTTACCCCACCCAATGAACATAACAGGTGCCATTTTTCAAATACCCTCCAAAACACATTTTTGCAGCCACTCTGCAAAATCACCTTTTAGAATAGAATTAAAAAGTTCCATCTGTCTTGCTCATATAGGGCCCCATATTCAAAAGTCTCAGGCTGCATCGCACAAGTGTCTGTGCCCCGCAGCTGAGATGCACTGGCACAAAATGATGGTTTATTCAAAAGTTGCACTGTAAGATGCGATCGCACATGTGTGACTGAATATCCTGAACATGCATGATCACGCAGTGGGAGAAGCGTGATCTAGCATGTGCCCAGAGCTCTGTGCAGAGCATAAGGAATTGCATGATGCAAAGCTACTAGCGCCGCATGCAGATCTGCAGTACTCATCCAGGATATGCAAATGGGCTCATTGCACAGTCTGTGCCCAAACTGCACATTTGCATCTCATTACTGGAATGTATGCTGTCCATTTGCATACCCTGGGCATGCTCAGTTCCAGCTTTGCAGGGCTACCCCACCACCCCCACAAAGGTGAACAGGAGGTACTGCAGTCTAGCAGGCAGGTGTGATGGAATGTTTGTGTTGGTGGGTGGACTTCATTGGCCTGGGTACAGTGCCATTATCCATAACCATGTACAGTGTCAGACTCTGGTACAGGGGGGGCCCACCTGGTCAGTGGCCACAGGGTCCCACCTGGACAAGTAACAGGGAGGGTACAAGGCAACACTGTTTGATTGGTATACCACATGCACGAGATATACCAGCTCCATATGTTGCATATAGTCACTTGCAGTGCCCCACACACCCCTGTATGTGAGGACCATGGTGAGAATTGCAAGGGATGGCAGTGTGCAGAAGGCGACTAGATACCTGGGTGGGTGTGTCCCACCTCTGTGCACCTATGGTATACCATTGTGGGTGGGTGCCACAGGTCAGTACCTGGCCCCATGCCATGCTTCCACTAGTAGCACCAGGCTACCTGGGCACCATTGCCACAGACGCGCCCTTGGTGCATTCCACCACCAGGTGACACCCTGCAGGCTGCATGGGTGCAGGCCATGGCCCCTGGTACATGTGCTACATTGTGTCTGTCTGCTCCACTGGTGTGCTCAAGGGCACCCCACAGCACTGGCATGTGACTGCTGGGTCTTTATATCCATGGTGCAGTGTGGGGGTTGCTCCCTGGGCAGTGCTGGGGGTGACACAGCACCTGTGGCTCTGGGTGCATCCATCCTGGCATGTCTGCTGTGTGTTGGTGCCTGGAGCATGTTCTGGTGCACCTCTGAGGACTGTCTCTGGATGGCCTGCCTGCAGTTTTGCAGCCTGCCTGTGGGTGTCTGACTGATTTAGACCATCCTTTTGTTTGCCTAACTTTGGGTGGCTCATTTCTGTGAAGTCTGGCAGATGCACCACATATTTTGGCTAAATACAGAGATGTGCAGCATATTCATGGATCCACCTCCTTTATTTGCGTTGCATATATTATTTCTGCTCGATCGCACATTCAGAAATGTGCGACACATCTCTCCCTTTTGAATACTGCGCTTCTGCGCATTTTTTGAGATGCATGGCACACCTCTATTTTGGGCCACGCATCTCCTTTCAAAATGTGGGCCTATGGTCAGGTCATATACAGACTTTGCTGAAAATTTGGGGTCAGATTGGAAACACAAAAACGTAGAATTCATCAGCAGAAAAGGACTGCTTGCCCCCCTAAATCTGCCCAGATGTTCCCTATCTATTCTGTCTCCACAGACCCTAACTGGTCTCCAGCGACCCCTCCTCCTCCCTGTTTATTTACAATTTATCCCCTATGCCTATTCCATGCATGCTTGAAACCCACCACTGTTTTCACCCCACTACCTCTGGTGGCAGGCTGTTTTGGCTTCCATCACTCTTTCAATGAAGTAGTATTTCCTCATGTTCCTCCTAAATCCCCCCCCCCCCCAAACTTTGTTGCATGCCATCTTGTTTTGTTGCACTTCTCATTTGAAACAGGCTCTTCACTTGTACCGTGTCTGTGCCCTTGAGATCAATCAATCAATCAGTCAACTTTTAGGTCACTGTCATGTCCCCCTCCCTGTTCTTTCCTCCAGGGTGTACCTGTTGAGATCCCTCAGTCTCTCCTTGTATTGTTTCTTGTGCAACCCTTGCACAATTTTAGTTACCCTCTTCTGGACTGCCGCTACCCTGTCTATGTCCATTCTGAGATGCAGCCTCCAGAACTGGACACAAAATTCCTGGTGTGGTCTCACTAATGTCTTGTGCAGCAATATTACTGCCTCCCTCCTCTTAATGGTAATACCTGTTGCTGTGCACCCCAGCATCCCACTGGCCTTGCCCACTGCCTTGTCACACTGCCTTGCTACTTTGAGGTAATCAGATATTATAACCCTAAGATCCCTTTCGTGCTTAGTGACTGAGAGTAACCCGACCCCATTTTGTACTCTGGTCCAGGGTTTCTATGTCCCAGGTGCTTGATTTTGCCCTTTTTGGCATTGAACCCTAGTTGCCGTACCCTTGACCACTCCTCAAATTTTCTAAGCTCCTTTCTCATTCTCTCCACCCCTCCTGAATATTCACCCTATTACAGATCCTTGTATGATCTGCAAAAATGCATACTTTCCCTTCCAGCTCTTCTGTAATGGAATCATAGAATTTGACAGCAGATATGGACTGCTTGGCCCATCCAGTCTACCCATTTCTCCCTATCTACACTATTACAACAGACTGTGTCCAATTTCCAGCTATTTCTCCCCCCTTCCTTTCCAGTATGATTCCATTTTGCTTATCCCATGCATTCTTGAAGCCCACCACTGTTTTTGCCCCACTACCTCTGCTGAAAGGCTGTTCCAGGAAGCCACCATTCTTTCTATAGCTTATGAAGACATGGAAAAGAACCGGTCCCAGTACTGAGCCCAGCAGCACCCTGGTGGTCACCCTACCTTCTTTAAAATGAGTGCCATTAACCATCACCCTCTGTTGCCTATCCATTAAGCAGTTTTTTTACCCAATTTACCACTTGAGATCCCAAACCTAGACTGCCCAGTTTCTTTATCAGTCTCCTATGTGGCACAGTGTCGAAGACCTGCCTAAGTCCCAGAAGGTTATGTCTACTGCCCATCCCTGATCTATTTCCCTGGACAACCAGTGCAAGTAATCAATCAGATTTTACTGGGTCTTGACACCCCCTGGATTCAAGATATTCCACTAGCATTTCTGTGAACAGGATTTTATTAATTTCCCCACCACTGATGTGAGACTGACTGGCCTATAGTTGCTAGCCTCTTCCCTGCTGCTGCTCTTATGGAGCAGGATTACATTAGGTCTCCTCCATTCCATTGGAACCACTCCTGTTTCCATGATATGTTGAATAAGGATGTCAGTGGTGCAGCAAGCTCCTCCCTGATTTTTCTTAACATCTTTGGATGCATCCCATCCAGTCCCATTGCCTTATCCACTTTCAGGTTTGCCAGTTCCTAAATTACTTTTTCCTTTGTAACCTTGACTTGTGTTCACCTCCCCCCTCCTGTATTCCTGCTATGTCAAATGTCATAAAAACAAACTGATGAAGAAACAGTGAACTTCTAAAAATGCTCTTCATTCTGGGCAGCAATTTTTCAGCTCTAGTGCCCCCCGTATTCAAACTACTGTAGTTAGCACGGCACTAACCAATTAGTGTTGTGCTAACCATGAATAATGTGGGATGACAGGGCAGACACCACATTCAAAGGCTCCTGTTATGCTGTGCTGACCCAAGATCATGACCATGCAGAATATACTGATGTGCCCATGTAAATGAGGGATCCCCAATGTAGACTGGCTGTAGCAGTATATTTTAGCAGCTTTGGCAGCGCAATACAGCCTCCATCTTAGTGCTGTTTAATGCTGCTAAAAACCTGCCCTTATCCCCACACACAATCACCCCCTTCCAATCACTGGCCTGTAGTTACCTTGCATATTCCTGGTGGTCTTGTGGTCCCCCACCCTCCTATTGACTGTCCTATACCTACAGTATCTTGAATATTTTTTGGTGATCTACTCCCCCCCCCTCCTTAAAGGCATCCAACCCCTCCTGGCTCACCTGCACAGAACCCTCCTCCACACACCATCCCTCGCCACAGTCACCTAAGCCAAACTATGGCAATAGTGAGAGGGAGCATCATGGCCCTCCACTCATCACCTCAGCTGATTGCCATATTACTGTCAATGAGCAATTTACCAGTATTGCAGAAACAGCTGTTTCTACAGTACTCATGATCACTCAATGATAATCAGATGGCAGCCAACTTGAGGTGGTGAGTGAAGAGTTGTGTTCATCACCATCACCGTTGCCATAGTTCTACTTAGGAGACTGAGGCAAGGGGGGTTGTAGGAAGGAGGGTCCTGAGTAGGCATGTCAGGAGTGGGGTGGATGTACTTATGGGGAGACAGCTAGACTACCAGGAATAGTCAAGACAGCTAGAGGATGGGTGATTTGGGGGGGTGCATAGTTGATGGGTCCATAATGGGCATTCGAATAGCTCATATCGCTTTGCATGCCAAATGGGCTAATTAGGTTGTTACGACTGAATATGGCCCACAGGAGCCATAGCACTATCCTGTTTGGCCCATGCTATCTCCGTTTTGGTCCTGTGGGCCATATTCAGTCTGGGACTGTGTCAGTGTAGTGTATACTCACTGTGTGCTGCTCCCAACATTCCCCATATTAAGATAGTTAGTGCACTCCAGTCAGAGCATGCTAGTTGTCTGAATATTTCCCCAAACTGGCTGTGCACTAATTGCTGCACTATGCTATTGTCAATGCAGTTCACATGGCCAGCTCTGAATATGAGGATCTTTTTTCCATTTAAAAGTTGTTAACCTGGTAACTCCAAGGGCATCATATGCTCATTTTCATGGAGGACCCATACAGATTGTTTGTTTTTGGTTTTATTTTGTAAACCAGGTAAGATACACTGGTGCCATAAGGCACCTTTTATGGGTATGACCCAATCTACAAAAGTACAATGAAACATACATTATATATGCTGCATAAAATATACAAAAAACATTTCGGTATAAGATGGCATAAGATATTTATGAAAACACAATAATTCAGACAGAACAGGCACAATTCTACATTGCTGAATAACGTAGCTTCAGTTCTTTAGAGAAAGTAGTAGCACTGGTTAATTATCTAATTGATACAGCAATTTTTGTTCTACAGAGAATAAGCCTGGAAACTGAATGATTTTTGACCCATATTAGTTAACATATAAGGGACAGACAAACATAAATTGTGAACAGATCTCAGGTTAAGATTCAAAGTAACTGATTGAAGCAAAAATGCTAAACTAGCAGGCTGTATCTTGCTCAACAATTTAAAGCTAAAATTAACTAGAGTTAATTTCAATTTCATAACAAAGGAAAGCCAACCCAAACCATTTAAAATCATACAGTGATGCACTCTGTTATTACAGTGACATGCAAACTTTGCAATTTTATGATGTAACACTTTTTTAAGTAATAATTAACTTTTGATTTTGATGCTGCATCAACAATCTAACAGCCATAATCTAATAAATGGAGCAGGTATTGTTTTGCTATGCTAAGTCTGGCCTCGTTCATAAGAAATTTGTTTATCCGATAATGCTGACCTAATTATTGGTGCAACATAGAAGTCAAATTCTTACTATGAGGGCCAAATGCCAAATTAGAATCGATGTTAACACCAAGATACTTAAAAACAGTAACAGTATAGAGTAGTTCACCTGTATGAGTTGCCACTGAAAAGTTATTAGCATTAAATCTGATTTTTGGTGCTTAACCCAGAAGCATTGCTTGAGTTTTTGTAACATTTATTACTAATGGGAGGGCTTGGCCCAGGGTTCAATGGGGGGATTAGCTCCTCCCACAACCTCTATTTAAGCCCTCCATTAACGCACCTCCCTTGCTTAGGGAGTGTTTTTTTGTTCCCTGGCCTCCCTGCATGGCTTGTGTGGCTGTGCCTTCTGCATCGACCTGCTGCTGCTGTTTGGTATGTTCCTCTTCCTTCGTGCATCTCCCCCTCCCCTCTCATCCTGCCTTCCCTCTGTTTGTGCTTCCCCTCTTCTGTCCTGTGTCCGTTGCATTTTCGTTGGCTCCTCCACCTCCCTGCTCCTGTCCTTTGCTCTCTTCTGTTCTGGTATTTGACTGGTTTCTCTCCCCTTCGGTGTTTTTTGGGGGGCTTTATTCACTCCACCCCCCCGCCGGTGCTTATGAGCATCCCCGGCTCTCACATTTCCTCTGCCTGACTCACTTCCCATGCCCGCTTGCAAAACATATGTTTCCTGTCTGTCCCCAGTCTCAGTTCGTACCTCTTCACTTCCCCCATGCTGTATCCAACCTGTCCCCTTTTTCATCCACTCGGCATTTCTATCTGCCAGCCAAACCGGCCTTGGGATTTTGTTCCCATGCTCAGTGACATGGAGGCTTTCTATCTGAATCTGAACTGCTCTAGTTTGCTTGCCTTTTGAGTTCACTGCTCCCTATCACACCCCACCAACACCTTAGCGCTCCTCCTCATCAGGCACCTATCCCTGTTTCATAGACCCGGAATTCATGGAGGTGAGTGAGAACCGCATTCCTTCTCTGTTCGTTCTACTAGCAAATTTGGCTGTCTGTTGCTCTGAGTGTTACCATCACTTACTAAAGCACACATCTGTACACTACAGCCTACTAGCTCAAATACGATCTTCACTTGTTCAACAGCCACCTAAATACAGTGCAAGCATCAGGAGTGGTTACTGGGCTACCGCTGTTATGTTGACTCGGGCACCAAGTGTGGTGTTGTTCCTTGTTCTGGATGGGATTCATTGATTTCTTTACTTCAGTTATTTCTTTACTAAAAACTCTACCTGTACAATCATATCAAGTTGTCATCATCCTGTTTCTGGATGCCGGGGGGGGGGGAGGTATAAAGTGAACAGCTGCATGCATATTGTCCATGCTGGCTATCCCATTTTATAGCCCATCTCCATAACCCAGCTTCACCTTTCTTGCTATACTGCTGCTCTATGGTTATGTGTTCATGGACCAGTTTTCCTCCCCATGTCCATTGCTCCATGTCTGGCCTCATTTGTTCCTCAACTTCCACTCCTACTGTTGGTTTTTGAGCTCCTACAATATTCAGTTCAGTATTGTTGGAAACTACTCAGATTGCACTGGCTGACATTATGCTGGTGTCCCTCTCTCTACCTTATATTACATTTTACTCCAGGTCTGGCAATGATCCTATACTGCGGATCCGTGATCTGGAAGTTTCTGCCCTGCCTGCTGCCATGGATACCTGATTGACCCAGCTTCAACTCCCTCTCTCTCCACTTGGCTGCTGGATCTGTCTCGGACTCTCAGTCAAGTTCCATAGATTTCCCGCACCTTCCTAAGTATAACCATGGTCCTCCTATCTATGACCTCAGTTCCATTATATCCATACTCCTTCCCAGTTCACTCACTCCCGAGTTCTGCTACTAAGCCTGCCCCTCCTTCCAGCATATCATTCCCGTTTGTGTGCCCACCTTCCTTCCATCCCTTGTTTGTCCTGCTTATTTTATGTGATGTTCATTCATGCCTTTACACTGCAGTTTCCTCCTATACTCTCTCTTTTGAACACCATTCTATGATTCTGCCAGCTCATACCAGCAGTACTCTGGACTTCGTCCCTAACTCATGCCTTCTCAGGTGCTGTGTGAAGGTAGGCTTCCCCCTGTCTACGGGCATGGGATTCCATTACGACCACTGCCTCCTACTTACCAACCTGACATCCTCTGTCCCTAACTCTGCTTGGCGGTACTGAGTGAATGCTAACTGGCCCCGAATACCAGGGATTGGAGCCATGTCTACTATCCACTGTTCATACCATGACTTTTCTACCTCGTACCAGTTGTCGCTTCTCTTTGGGAGTGGAACTTTTCTCCTCACCTGCCCTCACTATTCTGCATATGTTTCCATACCTCACGTCATGATCATCCTGTCTCAACTGCCCCCAATGAGTGCCTTGGTCTTCAGTCTACTGCTTTAACTCACGCATTCTGATACCCGGATTCTGTTTCCCCTCAGGAACTTGACTTTGCCCAGCTTGCTGTCTCCATCATACCTGCTCAATGACTTCTACTCTTAGTCCTATCCATGGATCGGAGCCTGAATCTGTATTCGACTGGTACCATCATTTGCATCCTATACCTGGACCAGGTTGCCGCTTTCCTCCGGGACTGGAACTTCTTGAACCATGTACACTCTTCGTCCTACCTCCTACCTGCATCCAGTCATGATCATCTCACCTCGACCACCATGGGAGGATGCCTGTTTTTTCCATTCCACTGCTTTCCATGTATACATTCATGACCTGTTTTAGGATGCCGCAACCATTCTGGAACTGGATGTCATCCTCCTCACATTCTTTACTATTCCTTGCACGTAGCTTCCCTCAGATCTTTTCTCACTGTCTTCCCTCATCCGGAGCCTTGGCTTGCATTGCTGTTTCCACTTACTGCTCCATCTACTGTCGCAGATTACCGCTTCCCTTCAGGAATGGGACCATCACACTTCATCTCAGCCTTCCAACTTAGGTCTGCTGTTGACATCAACTATGGGTCATCTCTTTGATGACAGGATGTTGTAGCCTGTTCCTCGATCTGCTGGGTCACTGAATCCCCTGCCTTTTACCTGTCTGCTGTTCCCACTGAACAGACCCATTACCTCAGTTGCCATCATCCTCCAACCTCCGCCACATGGTTTTGGATACTAGTTCTCTCTTCTAGATTGCCATGCCTGAATGCTTGTTTCTACAATCAACTGTTTCGATCTTTGTTCTTCTCCACCTGACCAGCCCTGGCAGCTTCATACTGCTTTGAGCATGTATTTCAGATGCCTGCATCATCAGCCACTATCTAGAGCTTCAGGACTCGTCTTGTCACCTTACTTCCCTCCTATACCTCATGATTTAGACCTGCCAGCCCATCTGATGTGGGACCTGTATTCTTCTTCATTCCAACTCCTTCCATCCCTTCCCTAGATGGCTGCCATCTTCGTTTGATGAAAGACTTTTGTACCACAACCCAGTTGATCTGAGTACTGCGCTTTGCTCTGTGGCCTCCATGGATTGTCTTCTAGCGTCTACTTCAGCCTTCCTGCATCCTGCTGCTGTTCACTGAGGGGCTGACCCAGTCCTATTCCCTCCTGCACAGTTTGTTATCCAACTTCATTTAGCCCTTTGCCTTCCCCAGATCATTCCTTCAGTGCATCAGGATTCCTTCCAGACTTTGTTCCCATTTGATTGGATGCCTATCAACTCTGCCTTGCAGGCTCGGGGCTGTGTACTGTTTCCTGTGGCTCTTTTGGGCCTAGTACCCTATCTCTGACCAGTATTCCTATCAGGTCAACTGCTCTTCCATATTATCTTATACTCCTACTCTGTCCATTCGAACAGTACCCTTCCACTACTCATTGGATCACTCGTTCATTACTCTGGAGAAATACTACTACCAGCAAACATCCTCTGGTTAACATGCCTCATAGACTCTTACGTCAGCATAGAGTTTTGTATACTGCCCAATCAGCCCCTTACAACCATTCATGGAATCCCATTTGCCTGGACAATAGGAAGATCTTCTCTGTCTCTATTGGATATACCCTCCAACTCCTGTCCATTCAATCACCATGACTTCCCTGTCTAACCCGCTTCACTGGTTATCTTCCTACACAGAAGGACTTAAATCCTTCCACTTTGCTCTGACTTCATAACCAGTATCATTTCAACAGATACCGGGAATCACAAGATAACCCATTCAACTATTCACATCATCCATTTTATCTTCTGCAGCCTCTCCTACCAACACCGACTCTGTTGACCAAGTTACTCGACTCCTACTTCTCAACAGGCATTGCTTGTTTTAAGATTTCATGGATGTATTCCAGAACATTCATCATGGGATCTCCACTGCCTAATTTATTACTAATTCCATGCCATCCAAACCATTGTTTTCACTCATGGACATCACCATTTCTTATACAATCATCCGCACCTTTCCATCTAGTACCTTCAGCTGAGTTAACCTCTCTTCCAGCGGACCCTACAGCCCCTTCTTCATGAAATATCTTCATTAATCTCTGCATTAAAGACCATCACCGAGAACTGGCTCTCTCATAACAGTCAAGATAAATTCGCCCAACTCAGTCTTGCATCCCAATCAGTCTTAATCAGCTGTAGCATTAAGATCCTATGGCATCCTATACTAATCATTCTCAATACCGGCTCTACCATGTCAATTCTAAATCCTTTATGTCGACCGACATCTCACCGACAAGAATTATGTCGACTGCAAGTTGCGGTCTACATGATTTCTGTGCGTCTTCCGGTCCTATTTTTTTATTGGGGGGGCTTTGCCTCCTGAACCCCGCATGCAAGGGGCTCTGCCCCCGCCCCCTGTCTTTAGGATTCTCAACTCCAGTCAGAGCTGATTTGGGGTGGGGGTGCAGGACTGGGAGACAGCATGCCCCTGTCTTGGGCACACCAACACAGTGACCTGTCGGTAAAGTGTCAATGTTGCCGACAGGTGTGTATTTCGCTGAGTTGGTGTCACCATAAGGGCGGCATACCCTCAATACCAATTCAGTCTATAGACTGTTCCTTATATCTGCCTCCTAGCTTCTCTCAAGTATTTGAGCATCGGATTACCTGTAAACTGAACCAACCATATGCCACCATAGTGCATCTCCTAGATGATCACACCACAGAAATACCCGCACTTACTTCAGGCAGTGTCTTAGAAGAGTATTTACATATAAAGTCATGAACATCATGACCAAAGAAGCCATCCTTCCCTCATACCAAATTTCCAATCATTCCCCATATACAGTACATTAGGCTACCATCTGGACCTCTTTCGCAAATCTTATTCCATTTGTTTACTAATCACTTATGGCATCACTCTCATCAGTCACTCAGAACTCTCCTATATTCATTTCTACTCTGTGATGCTTACTTAGTGACTTATTGCTCACTAATCAATTCCTTACCTCCAGACTACCTCGAACGTCAACCCTTACACTGATTGGATCAGTCACCCATGACTTTACAAATCATCGCATATCCCACCGTGTACCATCTGGTTGTATAACGATCAAATTATGCTCTCCTGACTCATTGTGCCCCTACAATCCCTTTGGACAAGCATCTTCGTCACCTTGGAAATATGGACTACATTAGCTTTTCTTCAACTGGATCAGCTCCACACCTAGAATTCTACCATCCCTACGGAAAAGATGCACCCTTCATCCTCAGGATAATCATTCAGTCTGCATCTGCATTGGATCAAGAATAAACCATCATCTCCAGGGCACTCAAAGACTCTCTTCTACTCATTTTCTACTTTATGGATGCTTCCTTAGTGACTCCTCATTCAGTACTGCATTCCTTGCCTGCAGACCATACCTTTACAGTCAAACCTTTCACAAGTTAGATCATTCACTGATGACTTCATATACCATAGCATTTCCACCGTTCCCTGTCTAGTAACCTATCGATCAAGTCATGCTGTCCCTACTCATTACACCCTTGCAATCCCTTGGGACAAGCATCATTCATCATCTTGGAAACTTGGACTTTATTCGCCTTCCTTCACCTGGATCTACTTCACACTTTGGATTCTATTGCTCCTTCAGAAAAGACCTACTCTTCAACCTCAGGATTATCATTCAGTCTGCATCATCCATGGATTGAGGATGGATCATCATCTCTCCAAGAAACTCATCACCCTCAAATTAGCTATGGTTACTAGAACCTAGGTCCTTCTCCTTTTAGTATGCCCAGAGGACAGGCAGACCTCTAGCCATGGGTCCTCAGAGGTTTCCTCCACCTGGGGGTTTTTCCTCTCCTGAGGGCCAGGGGATCATACTTTCCATGAGTTGGAGGAGGTATCTTTTTGGGTCTTCTCTTACCTACAAATTACTATCTACATACCTACTAGGGTGTCAGTGTGGCTCAGTTGGTAGCACATCCGCCTGTGGACCAGAAGGTTGTGGGTTCAGTCCAGGCTGTGTGTGGGTGTTGCTGTGCGATATGACCACCACTACACATTCAGTCACTTCACTACTAGTCTTGCATTGAATAGAGTAAAGCCACAAAAAGTACTACAAGTTACACAAGCACTATATACCCCATCTCTCCCCATTGCTATTCCACAAACAATGAATGGGAGGGCTTGGCCCGAGGTTCAATGTGGGGAATATCTCCTCCCACAACCTCTATTTAAGCCATCCACTAATGCACTGCCCTTGCTTGGGGAGTGTTTTTTGTCTGCCATCATCCCCTCCTCCTCTGGCGCTCTTCTCACCCTTGTTCATGGGCCTTCTATTCCCTACAAATTACTACCTACATACCTATTACTCAAGAGTGGGAATACAGTAAAGCCACAAAAAGTACTACAAGTTACACAAGCACTATATATGTAACAAGCCTAACGTATTATTGTGTGAGGCAAAGGGCAGACCTGCTCAGGAAAGGCCCCCGGCACTTCCACCGATACAAAGCAGTCCTGAGGTGCCGGGTATCTGCAGCCCAGCGGGCCTCATCGGCGGGAACACAGTTCAAGTTTTCCGGTCCCTGCACAGGTGCAGGATTTTTTCTGTCTACCGCCGGACCTCTGTTTCTCCGAAGCTGAACTCACCGCAAGGATGTCATCGCGCTGCCGAGCTTCTCCACGGGAGGGTGGCAGAGGGACATTTCTTTCTCCATTCTCTGATACCGAAGAACAAAAGAGACCCCTTGCTTCAGTTTTGACCTTTTGGCACCGAAAGCGCCCCTACTGACTGGTTGCGCTGCAGGTGGTGACGCTTCCTGTGTCTCCTACATAGGGAGAGCCAGTCCGACCAACTCTCAGTAATAAGCCTGACTTGTGTGCGTGAGGGGAGGCGAGGGTGACCTGCTCCAGGAAGGTCCCCCCCCCCTCAGGCACTTCCACCGATACTAAAGCCGAGTCGTGAGGTGCCAGGTGCGTCTGCAGCCCTGGCGGGCCTCCTCGGTGGGAACACAATTCAAGTTTCCCGGCCCCTGCACGGGTGCAGGATTTTTTCTGTCTACCGCCGGACCTCCGTTTCTCTGAAGCTGAACTCACCGCAAGGACGTCATCGTGCTGCTGAGCTTCTCCAAGGGAGGGTGGCTGAGGGACATTTCTTTCTCCATTCTCTGATACCAAAGAACAAAAGAGACCCCTTGCTTCAGTTTTGAACTTTTGGCGCCGAAAGCACCCCTACTGACTGGTTGCGCTTCAGGTGGTGACGCTCCCTGTGTCTCCTACATAGGGAGAGCCAGTCCCACCAGTGCTCAGTAATAAGCCTGACTTGTGTGTGAGAGGGGAGGCGAGGGTGACCTGCTCCAGGAAGGTCCCCCCCCTCGGGAACTTCCACCGATACCAAAGCCGAGTCCTGAGGTGCCGGGTGCATCTGCAGCCCCGGCAGGCCTCCTCAGCGGGAACACAGTTCAAGTTTCCCGGTTTTGCCTACCTGCCCTCCCTGTTGAGTAGTGCAGTTAAATCCCCGTTAGCTCCACCCCTGGATCCATCCCGCCCTATCAGCGGTGGGGGGGGTTGGTCTGACAGTGCAGCTCGGGCTCAGCATTGTTTAATTTCCTCCCAGTGATCTCTTCCCTGTCCCAGCTACCAGACTGTGTCAGACACTGCAGTGGATAGGCAAAACTCCTGTGTACAGTACGGATAAATTTACCGTTGTTCAGTCTGCACTTTAAATCTCCGGTCCCCATTGTTGGGCTCTAGCTCAAGACTGAAATTGTATGCAGACAGTCTGGTTATTTGGTGTCATCACTATTGCTGTTTTATACTCTTACTAGATATTGTGTCTACTGAGTGCAACCTGTACTGATTAAGTGAGGCTAACGCTTAATTCCTAACCATAGGCTATCATTATACTGTCTACCTGGCCCTTACTGTAGCTTGCTGTTCCCAGAGGGGATTAATCGGGCTAATCACTGTGAATATCATATGTGTACCACTCAACGGACTAATTCAGGCTTCTCTAGCAATCCCTAGGCCTATTACTGTTAGCCTGATATTCCACCAGTCCCCAGGTGCTTTTCCATCCCCCCTTCCATCAGCTGCTCCTCATCCTCCACTGCCGCTAGGCTAAACAACCTAGACCTACAAACATCTCCTGCCCAGATGTGGCTCAGGATCCCTTCCTTCTCACCTAGGGAGGGAGGGCGTACCCCCCATGAGATGGACCAGGGCGTTCTGCCTGTCATCTTTAGGGCACTGGCCCTAGTGGGTCTGGTACTATGGCTCACCCTGCTCTGTGTGGCCACCACTCCCCTGTCCACCTCGGGGGGCACCGGGAAAATTCTCCCTTCCCTGGGGAGTCCGATTTCACCTTCTCCAGCATCCTCATGACCCTCCACACCCTCCCCTGACCCTCCTTCTGCCTTAACCTTAGAAGGATAATGCACACTGTTAGGGTAAAATGACATTGTGCCCGTACCCCGGCCAATGGCCTATCTTTTATGAGATGGCGTCCGTTCTTGCTCCTCCTTGTGTTAACACTACTACTGGGGGACATTGAAACAAACCCTGGTCCAAATACCCCGGCCCCTTCAATCCCTCCAGGTTGGGAGATGGCCAAGGGGCTAAAAGTGGCACATCTAAATATCAGGAGCCTGATACCTAACCGGGATGAGCTTGTCTCATGGACGGCACTCTATAAACCCGATATCCTCGGCGTGACAGAGACCTGGCTTAAACCCAAGATCCCTGACTCAGCATGTGCTCTCCCAGGCTATGACTTTATTCGACAGGACCGCACAGGGACAAAGGGGGGGGTGGTATCCTGATCTACTACCGGTGTCACCTCAAGGTCTCCCTAGTAGTCCACCAGCAATCAAATGTGTCCTCCTGTGTGGTGCTACATGTGCTCCTCCTACTAGGGGAGGCCAAGAAACTTCATCTGGTCTGCATGTACAATCCCCCCAAAGGTGGGCTCCCAGGGCTGACCCATCTTCTGGACTCAGTTGATCCCAGCATTGGTGTCAACGAACTCATAATCATGGGAGACGTCAACCTAAACTGGACCGGTGAGATTGGAAGGCAGGTCGAGTCCCTTCTTGCTAATCTCGCCCTGACCCAGCTCATACAGGAGCCAACCAGGCACGCAGCCAATGGTTCCCCCAGCTCCCTCCTGGACTGGATTCTGACAAACCGTCCAGTCAGGATCACTTCGGTGGAAACACTTTCTGATGCAATCTCCGACCACTCTCCGGTCTACTGTGTGTGGAAAGTCCCTTCCCCTAAAATCCCATACAAGATCATGCATGTCAGGAACTTTGCCAGGTTTGATCCTGGAGAGTTCCTTGAGGACCCGAGGCTCACTGACTGGTCTGATGTGTTAAGAGCTAATGACCCCTCGGTGGCAGCCTCCCATTTCCTAACCATCTTTGGGGCCTTGCAAGACAAGCATGCCCCAATGATCACAGGTAGGGTGAGGGGGACAGCCACCCACTGGTTGCACGGGAGTCTCCTAGCCTAAATGCGGGCCAGAGACAAGTGCTGGGCTAACTCCAGATTATCTTGTGACCCTGCTATGCTACAACTATACAGACGCCTTAGAAATGAGTGCAAAAAGGCTATCAGGAGTACAAAAAGTGATTTCTGCAAGTCTGCTCTCACTAACTCTGCCAATGACCCCAGGAGGTTTTGGAGAAATATAAAAACCCTAGTCAGTGGCTCCTCCCACTCAGGGGTAACTGACATGATTTTAAAAGGCGCCTCCTGCAACAATCCCTTCACCATTTCCAACTCTCTAAACACGCACTTCGCCGACCTCTTGGCCCTCACTGCTCATTTCCCTCCTAGCATGGGGATGACCTCCCCCCCCCAACTGGGAGGATGATCACCCCTCACGTCAATTATTTCACATCAGGGCGGTGACTATCTCTGACACAAAGAGAAACCTAGCTGGACTCTCCCAGTACTCAAGCCCCGGACTAGATAACATGGAGCCCAAGCTTCTAAAACTTGGGGCCCCCCTCATTGCTTCCCCAGTAGCCCATATCTTTAATCTGTCCCTGTCATTGGGGACCATCCCCAATATATGGAAGGAAGCAAGGATAGTCCCTGTCCTGAAGCAAGGTAACCCTAAAATTCCGGACAACTATCGTCCGATTGCTATCCTTTCGTCCCTTAGCAAGCTCCTCGAAAAAGTAGTGGCTGAGCAGCTCTCAAAGTATGTCCAGCATCACGAGCTGCTATCCCCAACCCAGCATGGCTTTCGTAGGGGACACAGCACCTCCACAGCCCTAATCAAGGTCTCTACTGGCATCAGATCAGCCATGGACCAAGGCAAGCTCTCTGGAGCTATATTTATTGACCTATCTAAAGCCTTTGACCTTGTTGACCATTCACTGCTCCGCCAACAGCTGGGGTCACTTGGTTTTTCCCCTACTGCTATGAAATGGTTTTTGGGCTGCCTGCATGGCAGAAGGCAACAGACCTGCTTCAATAAAGTCCTGTCCACACCCCTTCCGGTCACATCAGGGGTCCCCCAGGGCTCGGTCCTTGGTCCCCTTCTCTTCTCTCTCTACATCAACCAACTGCCTACAGTGACTACAAATTGTAGAACCGTCCTATATGCAGATGACCTGGTGATACTGGCCCACTCCAGCGACACGGTCTCTCTCACCAAGAGCCTGTCCGGGGACTTCTCTAAGGTCCTGACCTGGGTGATGGAACATAAACTGGTCTTGAACCTAAAAAAACCCAGGCTATGCTTTTTGGCTGTACTGCCAAAATCAAAGCTTCAACATCCCCCCTGAATATTATCAATCCGGATGGCTCCTCCCTCCCAGTGGTGAACTCAGTCAAGTACTTAGGGGTCACCCTAGACCCTCAACTTGATATGGGAAATCACATCGCTAAAGTCTGCAAAACAGTAAACTGCAAGCTGGGACTTGCCTACAGGGTCAAGTACAACCTTAACCCTGTGGCCAGGCTTGCCCTAGTGAGAGGAGTCCTTCTTCCCTCTCTTGGCTATGGTCTACATATCTTTGCTTGCTCCACGAAGACTCATCTCTCCAGGTGGCATACGGCATACAACAATATCTGTTGTTTTGCCCTAGCGCCTCCCTGACTCACCCATCACTGTGAGCTCTATAATAAACTCTGGTGGCTCTCCCCAGCCAGATACCTGGACTTTGGGATAGGCTGCCTTACGGGGAAGGTGATCAGTACGGGTACTCCATCGGGACTGGCCCAGCTCCTTCCACCAGCTGACTTTTCCCCCTACTCACTAAGGTCTCAAGCCCAGGGGTTGCTCAAAGTCCCTGCCACAAGAACCCTCATGGGAGCTAGGAACTTCACTGTGTGTGCGCCTAAACTCTGGAACTCCCTCCCTGAATCAGTTCGCCTGGCCCCCACCCATCAGTGCCTCCGAAAATCCATGTGGGACTTCTTGAAACAAGCCTCAGCATGTGACTGTTCCAGCCTCCCCAGGGCCTCCTAGTCTCTTACAGGGCTGCCCAGACTCTACTGCCGCCCACACCACTCCACTACCACCACCTGTCCTGGATAGAACCGTTGGCCTGCAGTCCCCTGGCCCTGTAAAACCGAAATCCTTACCATATATTATTGACTCACCTTACTTGTAACCAATTGACCATATGCTGTACCATTGCTTCTACTTCCCTGTAGTATGTGCCCACTGTACCGTGCTTCTTACCTCTCTGTAATATGTGCCAACTGTATTCCCTCATCTTGTCTTGCTGTTATTATGCGGCTGTGTCCTCAGTATTTTTCCTCCTATATTGCCCATGCTGTCAACTTGTATTTGATATGTTGTCTTTGCACTATTATGCCCATGCTGTCAACTTGTATATTGATATGTTGTCTCTGTACCATTATGTTGTACTCTCCCAGGTCGTTCCTGAAAACAGGCATAATACTTGTCTAGTGTAATTACCCAGTAAACAAAAGCTAAATAAATAAATATATACCTGATCTCTCCCCATTGCTATTCCACAAACATTTAACCTATTTTTCTTATATCACCTCTACAGAAAATTAAATTCAATACTTAAGATATTGTTAGGACTGCAGTGGTCAGAGCCCTGCAGTCCTATTGCTTTCAGAAAAAGGGGACTCTGCATTCTTTCCTTCCTAACAGCAGTTGCATCACAGTCCCTTACGCCGTCTGAAACCCTTCACTGTGTCAATGTAGTCTTCTTATATGCACTATTTTTTATGTTTGCTTGCACGCATGTGCAAGAAACATAGTGCCATCATCCGAGTTTTCGGAGGTGTGTCACCCCCTTTTCCAATTCAGTCAGTGTGTTGGCAGGCGCGGCCCCAGTCCACCAATGCATGCTGGAGCTGTCTATGACAGCTCCAAAATGCAGTGGCGATACAGTTGAAAGGGGAGCTACGCTTCCGGTGAGCAGCGATCAGATGTCGCCTGCTCATGTGCAGCCTCCCTACACACAACTGCGCACGCACCGCGTGCTGCCTCCCCACACACACATGTATAGCCGACGGGTGCCCACTCCCCATCGGCTGTGCTGCGTCCCCCACCAAAGCCTTCCACATGCCATGCTGGGTGCCCACCCCAGCATGGCAACCTCTAGTATAGCCAGCAGGGTGCCCCAGTCCCCGTCAGCTCCACTGTCCTCCCCAGAATACAGGGTGCCACGCTGGAGCCCACCCCAGCATGGCAATAGGTACTATTGGCGATGGGGTGCCCAGTCCCCGTCAGCTCCATGCCCCAACCAGCCATCCTTGTGCCACGCTGAGAGCCCACCCAGCATGGCAAACGTCCCCGCGTTGTCAATTTAAAAAAAAAACAACTGTAAATTAAAAGCGGTCCCCAGGTCTCCGCCCCCACAACCCGCACCACCCACTGCGCACCCTGCCTCCCCACACCCCCACCCCATACTTACCTTCGGAGTCCGGCGCGACGATCTTCGGTGGACCGTGAACACGTCTGCACTCTTCAAAGCCGACCGTGAACTGAGGAAATGCCGGTAAGCTGTATAATGGGATAGATAGGGTTTTTTCAACTTTGTTGCATATCTCAGGCATTTTTGGAATTTTTGCACCAAATTTTCAACATGGGGTTTTGGGACCCCTTCTCATGAATGCTGTCACATGTATGGTATTATTCGCCGAAGGTGATTTTGCAGTCACTGCGCGAAATCACCTTTCGGACCGATAATGAAATGTTGCTGTCAGTGTTCGTAAGGTGGGCTCTCAAAGCAGTTTATTTTGAAAATTTGGTGGAAAATTCCTAAATTACTGTTTTATTTAGCGCAGCATTGCGTAGTTCCTACGCGACGCTTTGTAAGTTCATGAATTTTCAATATTTTCACTCCAGATTTTCAACATTGTCATTTTACCACACCTCCTTATGAGCAGTACAGCTGTCATTTTTCACATCTTGCCCAAAATGTGTTTCCGCCCATGTAGTGCACAATGGCGCAGTCGATGTGCGAAATCAATGTACGGGACACATTAAGAAAATCACAGTGACACTGTTCATGAGCAGAGGTCTTAAAATGGCTATGTTGAAAATTTGGTGAAAGAATTCCTAAAAATGACTGTTTTACGAGCGTGCGTTACGCTGTTCCTATGCATGCTAGTAAGTTTGTGAATTTAATATTTTCACTCCAGATTTTCAACATTGCCATTTTATTACACTTCCTTATGAACAGTACAGCTGCCATTTTCATATGTAGCTCAAAATGTTTTGCACATGTAGCACACAATGGTGCTGTTGGAAGCGAAAGCAATGTTTGGGACAGATTAAGAAAATCACAGTTACACTGTTCATGAGCAGAGGTCTTAAAATGGCTATGTTGAAAATTTGGTGACAAAAGTCCATAAAATGACTGTGTTACGGTGAGCATTGCGCGTTTCCACGTACCTCGTAAGTTCATGACTTTGTAATATTTTCAGTCCAGATTTTCTCAAGTGGCATTTTTCCACACTTCCTTATGAACAGTACAGCTGTCATTTTCACAACATGGCAGTGTGTTTTCACACTTTCAGCACAGAGATGCGTGGTTGCTGTGGGAAATCATTGTTCAGGACAGATAAAGAAAATCACAGTGACACTGTTCATGATCGGAGGCACAAAATTCCTGGGTTGACAATCTGCTGTAAAATCCCCAACCTAATTATATTACGGGTGTACGTTGCACAGTTTCTATGTACGCTCGTGACTTCACCATTTTTTAAATATTTTACTGCAGATTTGCAACATTGCCATTTTTTACACCTCCCCATGAACAGTACAGCTGTCATTTTTACATCCTGTTTGAATGTTTTTGCACCTGTGGTGCTAAATGCTGTAGTCACTGTGCATAAGCAGCTTTGCTAACAAACTGATATTCCCCTGTTCATGAGGTGGGGTCACAAAAAACATGTTGAAAATTTGGAGTGAAAATACCAACGAATGCCTGAGGTATTAGGGTTTCCAACCATAACGCCCAACCCTGTAGAGAATGACAGGCATCAGGGGTGTGACTTGGGATTCTTGCCTGTAATGCTCATACCATTCCACACCCTGCAGCCAGTGAGAGGCATCGAGGTATGTCTTCGACTCTTTGGCCCCAAAGTTCACCCCATTCTCCTATATCGCACCCATCTCACCGTAGTTCCTAATGGAATGGGGTGTGCATAAGTGACAAAGACCCCAAGGAACACCATGACACTTGTCAGTGTCTGCGGTGGTGTGGTGAAATGGCGTGGCCGTTATGCCTGACGACCCAAAGGCACACCCCAATGCCTGTCACTCTCTGCAGGGTGGTGGTGGGGTTGGCTTCAGTTCAATACTTCACTGCCATTCCTATTATGCAGCTCTGTAACTTCTACACTACCACTGCCAATGCCAGCAAGCAAACATTCGGCATTGACAAATGCTTGTTATTATGTGGGATGGGGGTGGGGTGGTGTGGTTTAATATTACACTGACTCACATTACTAAGATTCCTGGCTTTCTTTCATGCTTAGAAGTCTGCATCAGTGGGGGGTCTGGGCTGCTTTAGTGTGAAATTACTCACCTTACAGACATTCCCAGCTTTCTTACATCTTTAATGTTAAGTGTACTTGAGTGTGTGTGTGTTGGGGGGGGGGGTAATAACTATCTGATTTCAGTTTGGAAGGGTGGAGAAGTTTGGTGCTATTGTCATTTGTACTTGCAATATGATCTATGGTTACACTGTCTCAATACTATGCATTTATATACACAAGTAAAAACTTATACATAAAAGGTTTTAAAAAAGACAGAGATGTTTCAAACATTGACGTGATGCTAGATTCCATCACTGCTAAAAACTCTCATACTGTGGAGAAGCAGAAGTATGCATATTCTGTATCCATTTTATCCCAGAGCATAAAGTGTTTTTTAAATAGTTCCTACATCTGGAAGAATGAGAATGGTCCTGGTTAGTTTTTGCTTACAGACATTCAGTACCAGATCCCATGGACCTGAATCATTTTAAAATTCTTGCATCATTTATAAAGACAAAAGTAAAACCTGTTTGGCAAAATCCAAGTTTTTATTTTTGAAGTTTTTTTGCCATTGTTGTTACTGTACTTATTTTCCTATGTTCAGTAGGAGTGAGGATTATTTTTTAATATTAATTACATTTGGCAGAACTTTAAAGACACTGTAGAACACAGCAGGTGGTATTTTCAAAAGTTCAAAAAATGATACAGTTGTGTCAAGACCCCTAAATTTGCATCATGCTGATGCAGCATGTAATTGTGTCATATTTTCATAGCTACATCAAAACAGCACTTATACTTGCATCATAATTGTAACATATTTGTAATATATTTGTGGGATGCAGCAGTACTGCATCATGTCAGTGTCACTCTTTTGCATCACTAATCTACAGTAGATGCAGGGGCAGCAGACTGTGGTGCATCCATCTTCTTTTTTTTTTTATTTTGGCATCCACAGTCATCATTTTCAGCCCTGGTCACGGCCCCCCTGGGCTCCCACCCCCGGCTATTGTCAGAGCTCTCTGTCACCTGGCTTGCCCCCCCAGAGGGCTGAGGTCAGTGGCACCGTTCCTGATGCACTACCTTATCTGGTCAGAGAGCAGCACCGGAGGCTGATCGAGCTCAGGGGAGGGCTTCATAGATGCCCAGAATGTGTTTTTCTCCCTGTAAGCAGGGGTTGGGACGTGCAATGATGACCTGCATAACAGTTTAAGATTTCCCCTCCTGATAAAAGATGCATCTAGCCAGGGCTATGAAGATGACTGTGGGGCAGCAGGGTAAATCATACAAGGAGACACTAAGGGCCCAAAATATCTACTCCCTGGAGAACAGAAGAGAGATGTGAGACATGACTGGGACCTTCAAGTACTTGAAAGAGATTAATAAGGTGAACAGGGAGTGTATCTTCAGGCTAAGCTGCCACAAAACCCCAAAGGAGCACAGCCTAAAGTTGTGGGGCGGGTGTTTAAGAGGGAGATTAGAAGACAGTTCTTCGCAGAAAGGGTGGTGAGCAAATGGAATATGCTGCCAGAAGAGATGATCTCATTGAGGACAGTGGGCAGCTTCAAGAGAGGATGGGATTGATATAGGTGGAAGATAAAGGTAATGGAAGGAGGGGAGGAAGGTAGTGGAAAGGTAAGGGAAGGTAGTGGAAAGACAGAGGAGGAGGAGCAGGAACACCAGCCTGAGCTAAGAACCCTGGTCAACAGGCAGACTAGATAGACCAAAAAGCCTAATTCTCTTGGCTTCTTCATATATTCACATGAGATTGAAGCCTTGAGTAAAAATGTAAATTGTTTCAGAAAACAGCCTACTACTCTATGTGATAATCTATTCTTTTTTTTTTTTTCTTTACTATTTATCTGCACCTACGTCCCACGGGTGCCGACCCATCAGGAGTGCCTAGGAGTCATCTTCCTGCCTCACTTGCCTTGCCTGATACTGTACCCTTGGTCCTCATGGAGCTGTGGTTTTTCCCCCCAAGTGGGGTCAAGGTGGGGCAACAATCACCCTGAAACTGTAAGTTGCGTCGGATCGTTGTAGTCAGGCAGGCAAGGACATATAGGAGGCACGCTCTGGCACTCTGTCTTTCCTCAGCATCCACAGGCATTTTTCACATTATCTGGAGGAGTGCCATGCACACCACACCTAGGCATCACTGTCAGCGTCACCACTCCCCATCCCCTATGTCAACTGCAGTGCCTGATGTGCCCCCGGCCTCTGCCAGGAGCCAGTCAAGCACCGAGTTTGAACCACCCTCCCTCCCAGGAGAGGAGAACTGTCTTCAGATGCTCAATTCTCTACCTCCCCTGCCGACCCCCAGCAACCCAGGCTCACTTCCGAACCCAGGTCACCGGCGTGGCGTGAGGTGTGGCTTCCAGTGCCTCAACCCTCAGTGCCACCAGACCGGCCACATAATCTATTCTTTTAACTATATAATATGAATAAATAAGAGATTATACCTTATATATTTTTGTGGTTGCTAATCAATACAAACTATAATCTTGTATATTCCTTCAAGGGGCACAATAAATGCTTTTGTTTATTGCACGGTCATATTTATTCTGATATCTTTCGAATTAACTCTTAAAGTAAACAATATATACTCTCAGAACTCACTTCCATTCTCATGTCCTTATGCTTGTCCCCCTCACACCTATGCTCCACTTTTGTGGCTCACTTTGCAATGAGTTCTATTTAATTCAGGTATGAAGGGGGTGCTGACATCTTGGGTTTGGTGACAGACTCAGAAGTCGTAGGAACAGCCGGGGGGAAGTATCAAATGTCCCAAGGACTGCTATCTTTCTCTTGGGGAGGGGAACAATGTTCTATGCTTTACAGACCCCTAGCAGAGGCTGGGAATACTGCTGCAGCTGGCGCCATCACCTTAGGGGGTGAGGTGGATGATGGACATCTTTGCACATCCCCACCCCAGGGATCCAGCAGTCAGAAAGACAGCCAGCCCCTGGGAATGATGCCCTGCTCTGCCACTGTCTCCACTGCCATCAATATTTGCTGGGGGGGGTCCCACTTCCATGGCCCCAACCAGGGAGGTAAGCTGGGGCTTGCCAACAGTGTCTCTCGGGGTTGGGGCACCCACTCTGCAGCCCCACCCAGGGGGTAATCCTGGGCATGGGGGGAACAGTAGGCAGGGCAGGGCTGAGCTCTGGTAAGGATCAGGGGCTGCCCCTCCAAAAAAGTTGAGGGTTTCTTCCCTTTCACTTCTTCATACATGTCCGTAGATGTTCTATTCCCTCTCACTCCACAAGCTGTGCCTGTTATGTTTGTTAAAACAGTAAAATAATGCTCCTCAAATTAGTCATGTTCTAATATAACTATTCATAATAATATAAATGATTCAGTTAGTAACTAGCACACCATTATTATTTTGTCACTGTATGATATCTTTAATATTGGTGATTCAGTGTTGCTAGTACACTTCCCCTAAAGTAAAAATCAAATAACCTCATTCGCCTATATCAGCATCACATCTGTAAGACTGCTGCACTCGAAGCACAAAATATTCTAAAAGACACTTATCTACAGTATCAAGGCTATTCAGTTACACAGGGTCACCATCAGCCATTGGTGATACTGCATGTGATCCAGGCCATCCTCACTGCCTTCTTTTCAATGGAGGTACCCACCCCTACTATGCCAAGTGAAAAAATGATGCACCAGGCATCGCCGCATCCCTTGGTGTGCCATGCCATGACACAGAATGTGATGACATCATACACTACTGATGACATAGTTGGCCACCCAGTTGTTTGCAAAAGCCTGCAAACCCCCTCCCAGGCCAACACAGTCAGTCCCACACAAAAAATTAAAACGGGGTGGGGGCTCCTGGTATGATGAGAGGCTGATTTCATTAAGGTCACCAGCTTGGACCTAAAAAATGGACAGCAGCAGCAGCTAGGAAGCAACACAGTATTACTGTGGTATATCATAAAATGCTGCAGTATGCTGCAGGAAACAACGCAGTTCAATGGCAATTAAAGCCCTTTCTACTGCAGTATTTAGAAATGTTCTTATAAGCCCATCATGCTGATTACTATGGAAATAAAAACACAAATTGCAAACTTGAGAACTAAACAAGATACTGATAAGCTGAGTATTTTAAAAAGTGCAGAAATGGGAGGGGGAAATAGGGTGGGGTCCATAATAATATCCAGTCATGGCCTTTACCCAATATATTGAACAGACCATGACTAGCCATGGCTTGCTATAACTCTGAATATGATTATGAATTCTAGTGGCTACCACAGCAGCACTTATTTGTGTTATAATTCAAGGCACAAGTGTTTCCAAGGCAGCTGCTTGTAATACTCCCATTTCAGAAGTGATATTTCAACTGACTGGAGACATGAGAGAAACATGGCAAAGAAGAAATATTTGAAACTCAGTGCTTCAGAAAAACATTGCTACAAATGTGGTTCTGAGAGCAGATAGTATGCACTCGATGCCTTTGAAAATTCTATCCCTTATAGTCAATTTTTAAGAATAAAAAGAAAATAGTGGCCAGCCTGATGGCATGGAGGGCTGAGGCATCATGCCTTACCTCCTGCCACACTGGTGACCCATGTGCGAGCGGGTTGCTGGAGGTTGGCCAGGGAGGAGGAGGAGGATCAAGCATTCCATGACAGCTCTCCTCCTGCAGGGAGGGGGGGACCAGTGATTGGTGCTTGCCTGGCCCCCAGTGGAGGTGGGGGGATGGCACACCAATGCTCTGCAAGGTGGGTGGAGGTTGGGCAGATGCCTGGCGCGTCACACCTGGGAGCATGTGTGACACCGCAACTGGCATAATTGCATGCCCTTTCCTCCAAGAGAAAAAAGAAAGAGGAAACATGTCTCCGGCAGTTGGATGATGAAGGGGCTTGCAGGTCCCACTCCCTGACCAGCCGGGCACTGACCAGAACTGGATCTGATCTTCAGTGGGTGCCTGGGGATACACCACCAACCCCACTGGGGGGAAAGATGGTCGGTGCTGATGGTGGACATTTAAGGGACAGGGCTGGGGCTCTCTCCTGAACATGGCCCGCCAGAGACAGGGAGAAAAAGTAAAAAAAAAAAAAAAAAGATTAAAAAGAAAATGCAGCTCATCTGAACCATATGACTGACAGACTAGTGTACTGGAGATGAGATTTCTCAATAGCGGTTGTAACAAAACATTACTGATAAAGGCTATCGATAAAGCTGTTTTACTGAAAAATAGAACAATGAAAAACCACTAGAAAAATTAAATTTACGAACATGGTCCTGTTACTTTTGTCAGTAAAGTCAATCATTTGGCAGGTAAAATTGACAATATAATGTATCGTAACTGCTCTATCCTACTTGGTGTCAATGATGTGACTTCAGCAGTGGGTGATACCCCATGCATTGATTTAAGCAGAGCAAGCAGTCTGAGAGACAAGTTAGTCCATAGCCGGTCTGAGACAAATAAAGACAGCTATCATTAATATTCAGTGGTTACCATACAAACCAAAAGGTTTCCGCAAATGCTGCATATAATGTGCGCACATATGCATAGCCTGGTAAAGAGTTTGTATGCTCCCTGAACGAAGATTTAAAGTTGGAGACATGTGAATTTATTAACTGCAGTACTGACTTTGTCACATATGTTCTATGGTGTAACTGCAATAAGATATATGTGCGAAGAACAGTGCCCAGCTTGAAAACTAGCACACAAGACCATTGAGTAGTATTATTAATAGGAGACTTGACACCCCACTTAGTAGACATTTGTTTGATTGCCATAATTCACATCCTAGAGAATTAAAGTTCATAGGCGTTGAGAGAGGGGTCCTTTGTGGTGGGGGGTGGGTACCAGTGAATAAACTACTGTGGGAAAAATCAACTTGGATTTATGAATTACAAAGCATTACACCTGCTGCTTTAAACAAGCAATGAGATTTGAAATCTTTTTTTAAAAGATTAACTAGTCATGCCCCCTGAGGAAGACTCGTGGAGAGTTGAAGTGCTTGGGCTTCCTACAGTCATAAAGACTTTTTTACCTGTAGCCATACCTTTACATCTAGCATTTACTGCATTTGTCAGATTTCTTTCTTGTACTGGATTATAATTGCACGTAATGCAGTTTGTGATTATTACTGCCATTAAAGAATTTTCAGTATTATGCTGTGCCTGGCTACTAGTTTCCTTTGTGAGTGCTCAGGACATTTGGATTCTTTGCTTCTGCATTTGAAAGCTGGCCACCCTACTTTCCTGAGCACTGGCCCTGCACTGTGTATTGTATTGTGCCCCCTCCCTTTTAGAACCAGAATTATAGAAGCAAAGAGATTGCTTGCAGATAAGGACCATTTGTCCTCCCCCCCAGTCTGCCCATTTTCCCTGCCTACAGTAAGGCTGCAGATCCTACATGAGCTCTAGTCAGTTCTTCCGCTTCCTTTTCACTGAGATTCCCTTGTGCCTAAATCATCCATTCTGGAACTCCACCGCTGTTTTTGCTCCTACCACCTCCAATGAAATGCTGTTTCAGGAATTCACCACTCTCTCTTTGAAGACATACTTCCTCACATCTCTCCTGAAATTACACCCCCAGATTCATATTAAGTCCCTTTGTTCCAGGGTGCCTTTTTTTCTGAAAAATACTTCCCTCCTGTGCCTGTTTTTATATCTTTTTATAACAAGGCTATGTTGAAACTGTGGTGTAAAAATATTACAGAATAACACATTTATGAGCCTACATTACATTTTGCAAATGCAGGCTCCTAACATTGATACATTTCAGTATTTATACCCAAATTCTTCACCTGCATCTCTATCTGCTCTGGCCAAAGCTTGTTAATGACTGAGATCACTTTTGCTGTTTAAAAAGTACTGTATTATCTGCATATAGTAATGCTTGCTTTGATACCGATTTTCAGGCCATCATTTATAAAGAGTGAAAATAACAGCGGCTCAAGTATGGAACCCTACAGCACTCCATACAAGACATTCCTAATATTTAAGAACACAGTGATCCTAGCTTGACCTGTTTCCTATCTCATAGATCTCATATGTAATTTATGAGCAAAATAAGGTAAACTGCCCATTTAAAGCTCACCCTTTATGCAAAGGAAATATCCTGTTATGTTGCTCTTCATACTATAATCATCCAAATTTGCCTTAAGCTCTGTCATACTCCTACTACCCACCACCACCAGTGGGAGAGAATTCCACATAGTCACCACCCTCTGATTAGCCTGAGAAGCTTAAAAAATGTGTAAACAAACCAATTGCAGGAGGCCCAAGGCCTAATCTTTTAAGTTTACTAATTAGTAAACCATGGTCTACCAGATCAAATGCCTTGATGAGGTCCACAAACACCACTGCTGTCATGAAGCCACTCTCCATGACCTTATATGCACTGTCCGTAAACCCCACCAAGGCAGTATCTGTTCCATAGTTAAGCCAAAAATGGTGTTGCTCTTCTCTCAGCAACTGATAGTGTTCCAAATATTCAGTTAGTTGGGAATGGATTATTCTCTCTTGAATCTTAGATAACACTGACAAAACAGATATGGGCCTATAATTCTCATCCAACCTAGTGTTTCCCTTTTTATTACGTTCCCTTGCGCTCATGCGCAAGGAACATCTTGGGAGAATAGGACAATTTGGAGGTGTGACTGTCTTGTATAATCCACTGCTCCATTGAGCAGGCATGGCAGTCCTGCACCAATGGATGCGGGTGCTGTGTATGACAGCAGTAGTCTTCACTTCAAAGAAAACCACCGCTGCGATCAGTGCTGGCAGCGCCCCTGTATGAGCTGCCGAAACAAAATACATCCAGCTTCCTCGTCCTGTTGCTGTCCTGGCCATTGTTTTATTTATGGCTAGGCACGCAGAAATATACAAATATACAAAATGACAAGGAAACTGTTATAGCTGATGGGGGTGCCCTATCCCCCGTCGCCTTCAAGTCTGCACGCCCCCCTCCCCAAAGCTTTGGTGCCACGCTGGGAGCCCATCCCAGCATGGCAAATCTTGTTTTGGCCGATGGGGGTGCCCAATCCCCTGTTGTCTCTACGTCCCCCCAAACAGCTTTCTCTGCTGCCACACTGGGAACCCACCCCAGCGTGGCAAACGTCCCTCGTTGTCTGAATAAAAAAAAAAAACTGTAAATAAGAAAACGTTCCATCGCTGTCTCCCCACCCCCTCCCACAACCCACACCCACCCACTGTGCACCCTGCCTCCCCACACCCCCTTCACCCCATACTTACCTCTGGAGCTCGGGCGCGACGATCATCGGTGGACCGGAACACGCCTGTACTCTTCAAAGCCAACCGCAAACTCAGGAAATGCCGGTAAGCTGTATAATGGGATAGATAGGGGTTTTTCAACTTTATTGCATATCTCAGGCATTTTTTGGAATTTTTACACCAAATTTTCAACATGGAGTTTTTGGGACCCCTTCTCATCAATGCTGTCACTGTCATGGCGTTATTCGGGCCCAAAATGTGATTTTGCAGGCACTGTGTGAAATCACCTTTCTGGAATGATTAATGAAACGACACTGCCAATGTTTATAAGGTGGGCTCTCAAAAAGCCTATTTTGAAAATTTGGTGGATCAATTCCAAAACTGACCATTTTGACAGTGTAAGTGCGCAGTACCTTCACAAGAAGCTCGTAAGTTCACGAATTTTCAATATTTTCACCCAGATTTTCAACATTGCCATTTTACCACACCTCCTCATGAGCAGTATAGCTGTCATTTTCACATCCTGCCAAGCGTGCTTCCCCCATGTAGCTCACAATGGGCGTCAGTTATGTGAACTCAATGTATGGGACACATTAAGAAAATAACAGTGACACTGTTCATGAGCAGAGATCTTAAAATGGCTATGTTGAAAATTTGGTGAAAAAATTCCAAAAATAACTGTTTTATGAGCGCTGCGTGCAGCTCTTACGAGACGCTGTGAAGTTTGAGAATTTTCAATATTTTCACTCCAGATTTTCAACATTGCCATTTTACCACACCTCCTATGAGCAGTACAGCTGTCATTTTCACATCCTGCCCAAAACATGTTCTCACCATGTAACACACAATGGCACAGTTGGTGTGAAATCAATGTATGGGACACATTAAGAAAATCACAGTGACACTGTTCATGAGCAGAGGTCTTAAAATGGCTATGTTGAAAAATTTGCGAAAATTCCTAAAATGACTGTTTTACAAGCGTGTTCTGCGTAGTTCCTACGCGACGTCAGAAGTTCTGAATTTTCAATATTTGCACTCCAATGACTTCCAAATACCTAAACAGCACATAGAAGCAAGCAACATTCGGCATTGACAAATGCTTGTTTTTACCTGCTTCCTCCTCTTCTTTCCCTCCTTCTCTTATGGCCTAAGTGTTTCCTACTAAACAGGTTGATGTTTACTGAGCAAATAACTCCACGTTGTTGTGATATATGTAACCCTGGTTTATGATAAGTAAGCAGCAGTCCTTGTCGTGAATTAGCAGCAATGCTTGAAGGTGTAAACAAGTTCAGTGAAACAGCCTTGCATGGTTAATCTAATATGGCAAAGTAAATGATGGATACATTTCTGTGTTATTGCACGGTGCCTCTTTTCCTCCAGAATTTAACAGTAAGTTAATGTACCCCGGAAACTGGAAGCCTATATGGCTTGTTAATGCGTTTAGGTATTAGCTAGTTCTAACGATGCGTACAAATGCACTTGTCTCTGTAGGCTGCAGGGAGATTTATGAGTCTTTTGCCTTCACTAGCTGTAAACAAGGAGAAAGAGAAAATCCCAGGCTCTGTATGATTTAGTACCTCAACGAGGCCTTTTTTTTCTCTTTCTTTCTTTCTTAAAAAGCAGTGTAGGAGGAAGATTCTACAAGGTCTGCAACTTTTCCTAAACGCCATGTTTTGCCCACGTCTTGTTTGGGCGAGTAAAAAAAAGCATGTAAGACAAAAGTCTTCAAAGAACATTAAAGGTGCAAATAAGTGCATATTTTACTCCTACGGAAAGAAGAACTTGACTGGATTTAGCTTTTTTTTTTTTTTTTTTTTGAAAGGGCGAAAAACACTCCCTAAAGGAAGGGTCCTTAGTTGTGGTGTGAAACTTCAAGCCAAAGACTGAACAGAGAAGGGTGCACCATACGTGCATACAAAAGTTATGAAATGTTGTAGTGCTAAATCTCTCTATCTACCTAGCTAGCGATCTTCCTTGACGTAGTCAATATGCTAGTACCCAAGATTAGAGTTTATTACCTGCCCAGAAGTCTATTGAATTACTCTGGAAGCGTTTGTCCCCAAGTGTTAATAAATATTAATAGCACCGATATAAAATGTATTTTCCTAGGACATTAGTTTTTCTCAACATGTACATAAACCTATAAGGACGTTGAACCATGTGTTCTGATATTTCTACTAAAACGATAAGTGGATGTTTAGCTAAACGCACTATTATTTTTTGTTTTGTTTGGGCTTAAGGGTGAAACTACTTAGAAGTAATTATCTGTAGTATGGCAGTTTTTAGGTGCAAGTAACAGAAATTAATACTCAACAAAATCTATGAATGTGTTCATCCTGTTTACAGAGCTCAATAGTCAAATGCATCAATGAGAGGTTATGTTATTTGCTCATTATACAATATATGTTCTGCATCTTAGATATTTCAAAGACAGAGTGAATGAAAAGTGTATTTAGACAAAGTGTATTACCTACTGGGCATTTTGACTATTATCTATCAAGTGGTAGTTCTTGTTTATATCACTAGATTCTGTGTTATGCCTTTAGGAACATGCTGTTTGATAAACAGCAGGACACAAAGCCTGTCTGCAATATGTATCTCAGCAATCAAACTGTCTTGAGCAAACTTTTCTGTATGTAAGATTGGACAAACTATGTTTCCTGTGAAGTTCATTTTTCTCTGAGACGTTCATGATGTGATTATATAGCAGGTCCCTGTGAGCATGCATGGAAATAAGCATACAATTGCAAATCACGCTTATTAATGTGTTTACTGTTGTCAGCGTTCTGAAATACTGCGCATTTTAAGTGCATAAGGCCAAGATATACACGTCCAAAGTAAGTTAAGTAAAACACTATATTCATGTCTTACATCATCACACTGCCAGTACATATATTATTTTTAGTGGCAGATCACTGAAATTCACTGTATAATAAAGTCACCGATATAATGGTATATCTGTCTAATGTATTATTAAACTATAAATGTACTAAATAAATAAAGATTCAAATAAATTATGCCAATATGTTATACAAAAATCAAGTGTCTATAAATGTATGTTAATTTCGTTAGCTCAGTGAACAGTATCAATTTGGTTTTACAGTAATGAAGTTCTGTTAGTGCTAAGCATGAAACTTGCCCTGTAAAGTGTTAAATGTGTGCATATTGTCATCTTTCAACAATTCCTTTAGAAAACACCATCTATTTAACATTTTTCTTGCTACAGAGCACCTAAAACAAATATGGAGAATTATTTAACTGGACATTCACGGTGCAAGGGAAAAAAACTCCTTATATTTTAATAAAGGGCCACCTACATTGTCGAATTTCTATAACATACATGCATATATGGCTATTGTTGTATAGCTTCCATGAAGACTGGATTGAGATTTTAGGTCAATATATTCAAACTCCAGAATGGATTTGCTTGTAGAGCTGCCCTACAGAATGATTCATTTTTCAAATTTATAATTTCAAAGCCAAAAGTCAGCTACTCTTATATTGCCATAAATAATCCAAAATTATCTTGTATTAAGCGAATAATGATTAGCTCTGTATGAAAGCATGTAAGTAGTATTGTTTTTATGGCAGCCCTTATAGATTTAGTTGTGACCTTTAGCTTAACAGAGCAATAACTCACTGGAGAAAGCGAGCAATCGTCAGTCTCGAGTGCTTCAAATACCTCTCAATCTTTTCTGTGCTCTTGCCTCCTGACTTGCACTGTTTGTGGCTTCCAAACGCCAATTGGTGTGAAACTCGAGTTGGGGTTGCAGGCCTTCTGTATAAGCTCCCACAAGGAGGTCAGGCTATGGGTGTAAATCTACAGATACATGGATCAGCAGCGAGGTGTCCTCTGCTAATGACGGAACAGTAGTGGACCTACATTGGTTTGTTCACTTGGTACACATCGATTTCCAGCTTTGCTGCTTCCTTTGCTCTACTTTTGTCAAAACAGTAAAATACTCTTTGCTAAAAGGTTAACTCGCATGTCGAAGAAAAGCAACTTTTTCAGCTTGCTTAACCACTGGTTCTATTTAACCAGCATACGCAGGTGGCGTTGTAGAAGCTAAAGAGGTATCCACCTAATGGGGGCAGTGTAGCTGTGGGTGGGGTGGGGCTGCTTCTTTCTAGTAGATGGCTGAAGCTGCTGTGAGGTATTAGGCTAACAACAATTAAAAGTACTAATAATATATTTGTAAATGTAACTGAAGTCAGTTAACAAGTGAGAGTCAAATTGCAATACTAGTTTTGTACTTAATGCCATAAGTCAATAAATATGATCGGTCATCAGCAGTGTTTAAAAATTGTTGCCCCCCCCAATTATTTTTTGATTGTACACATTGGACTGATACTCCAAATGCATCAGGATGGTGCTGTCTCACATACCTAATAGAAAACAGCACAGTACCCAGCCACAATATATTGTTTATCATGGTAGGCTTAACGCGAGCAGGAGTGTTTTTTTTTTACTTAAACACAGCACACCTTGCTTCGGAAATAAAACTGGGAAGATCATTTGTATGTTGATGTATGTGCATAAGCTATATGCTGACACTATTATAAACACAAACATAACGTTTTCTGGCCATGCTATTGCCGAGCTCAGTTCTTGCATCAGGTATGTTGTGCTGGCATTACTAGAGAAAGGTGAACACTAGGACTCAACACCCATAGTTCCAAAGCGCACCCCCACCCCCTCCCCAGCAGCTCACACGCCTCCAACCTTTACTTATAATGGGATGAAAGCCTATTTAAAATTATGGCCTTCATGGGTTCCCATAGCTCCAAGTGGCCATAAAGTATTGATCACTGCATCTGTTTGTTGTTTTCAAGTATTACTAGACCCCGAACTTAAGCAGTTAGAAATTAAATTGGGAAGGGATACATGAAAAGGAGTGTTCTCCTTTCTTTACAAAGTTTACATGTTGTGCAAGTATTCCCCAGATGATCCAGTTCTGAAGCTAAATCGAGACGCCTCTTGTGACATAATATGAGAAATGCCTTTAGTAAAGGAGCTGACTGGAAGCCAAGCAAGCAAGACTACACAGAGCAGTAGAAAGGATATACATCAGTTACCAGGCTTGGCACAGAGGAAAGGGAAAATGCACTGTCAACACTTTTAGTTTTCCACACAGAGGGCATTGTAATGTCATCTCCACCATTATATTTATAGGCTTTGAAAAGAATGCCTGTATCCTGTGTAGCAAAACCTTAGAAACACGTTTAGTATTTTTCTTTTCAAAAATTAATATTTTAACAGTCCATTGCAGTTGTCACAATACAGGAAGTTGTAGAATGCTAGATTTTAACAATACAGAATTATCGATCGGTGGTACAAATTCCTTTATAGGGTATATGTTGAACAGTTAAAAATGATAATCTATCTTCCGCCATTTAAGGGACTGCCAGTATTTATTTATTTTTGGTCAGGAAAACGGAACACAAGTCGTATTGTGTTTTATGTTTTGAGCAATCGAGTTCAGTTTATGGAAGATCACACTTTTTTGCTCCAGGTTAAATAGATGCTATGTAGCATCAGCTAAACCTTTAAAACATTATATTTTCTGGACACAACTCAGCTTTAATTTAAAAATTGTCTCTGTTCATCTTCGGTCTTTATTACATGAGGATTTTGTATGGAACTGTGTTTTTGTGTCCCACCTCATGCTCTGATTTCCCTCTGTGAAGAGATAACCCTCTGTGGATCATAAGAATCTCCACAGCAACTGATTGTGATATCACAGCTACAGTAATTGAATTCAGTAGAGGGAGAGGGAGGAACAGAGGAAGTCTAGGGAAAATATCCAATTTTCATGCAAATGTCCTTAGTGTTTATAAATGAGGGGAGATGAATGTGGAAACCCTAATAAAAATAAGCTGAATTTTGTCTGAACATCATCATTCCTGAGAACTGAAGAGCAACTGTAAGACATATTTATCAAAATATGTGTAGCACCTATAACTATAGGAGGCAGTATAGCGCAGTGGTCTAAGGTTCTGAACTGCAAGTCTGGTGACATCCAGCAGACCAGACCTGGGTTTGAATCCCACAGCTTCCACTTGCATACTGTGTGACCCTGAGCAAGTCACTTAACCTCCTTGTGCTCCCAGGTCGCTCCTGTAAAAAAGCTTTCAGCTTAGTGTGCTATACCTGGTTTAAACAACTAAAATAAAAACTATTAACTCTGTCTTTCCCACATCTCTCTCTGTCTCTCTCATGCCATCACATAATCATGAGAGTGAAGCTGTGATACAACATGTCACCAGAAGCATGATATTTTTTCTTTCTCCTCTTGCTAATTTGAAGGTTTTCTTCCTGGCAATGCATGGTGGAACAATACTGGACCTGAAGGCTGACAGTTCTAGCTCTCCCAATACATCATCAACCCTATGGCCTCTATCTCTATCTCTCTCTCTCTCTCTCTCTCTCTCTGTGACATCACAACTGATTGAAATGAGCCAATCACCTGAATGTCTCTTGTGATGTCACAATGAGTAAAATCACAATGTTGATAAGTTATGATGAGGAATAGAACTAGATATGTTTGTCTACATAAAATACAGTTCTTTACATCACATAACACTATCAGAAAACCTTGTAATGATAAATGTTAAAACGAAAAATACTGATGAAATAAAAAATAATAAAGGACTACTATTAAAAATGAATAGTGTGTCTGCTATTTTAGGTGCTACTTAGGTTTTTAGTGGTTAGGCAAATGCTGCTTCACAGTCTTTCCTTAGCCAGTGCTTCTCTGGGAAGTTTACAAGTTTGTGTGTTCTCTGAGATGTGTCTGAGTATCATCTCTATGTAGTTTAGTGGAGGAACATAAAACAATGCTGTGGGTCTGTCTGCCCAAACTATGCCAGGTGATGCGCCTTTATATACCGTAAAACCTATCTCAACACACACAAAAACATAAATAACTCGCTATAGAGTGACTTATAATAAGTTTAGTATTCCAGGATTTTATTTACAAAATAAACTGTACTGTATCTTTAACATTGGTGAACCAGGATGGCTGTACACATGATAAGGCGTCCTGCAGATTTGAGTAGATTGGCTGCAAGCAACCAGGTTAAATGATTTATAATAACAAGCTATTGATTTTGAAATTAGTTCTTTCGTGACCAGGAAAACAGTGCTGCACATTCCAAGTGATTCTTGAGTATTCTGTGTGCAGAGGGGTTTCAGAAGCTCACAACCCAAACCTGCTTAATCATTTATTTAAAGGCGTCTAGCCATTTACCTGAAAAATTCAGGGGAGGATTTACATAAACTCATACTAAGATTACAAGTGGAATTCCTCCCAAAGGTGAGACCACAAAAGTTGGTCTAACTTTCAGGATGAGTCCTGGGTGAGTCCAAAAATGGTTATGGTAGAAAGTGCATCCAGATGTCTGTAACAGAACACAGACATCTGACACATCTGTTCGGCTGCAGCATGTCTCCAAACATGGATACAAGGCTGAATCCAGGCAGCTGAAAATTCCACCCTCTTGATCTTTGTCAATTACAGTTTACATACACCTGACACTTATTCAGAAACTAGGTTTGCATCTAAGGGTACTCAATGAGCATAAGAAACATAGAAACATAAATATTCTCAGCAGATAAGGCCCACTTAGCCCATCCAGTCTGCCTGTAAGCCCTACACTTGTGTGGCGGCCTCTGAACCCATCTGGTCAATGGCCTCTCTCTCCTCCCAACCTCTGAGGTTCCCTCATGCCTGTCCTAGGCATGTTTAAACTTCTCCACTGTCCTCACTCCCATCACCTCCTGTGGCAGGCTATCCCATGTATCCATTATCCTCTCCATGATGAAAAACTTCCTCACATTTCCTCAACTGCCACCTTCTCATTTCATATCATGCCCCATTGTTATTGTATCTGGTCCTGTACTGAAGATGTCTCCTTTCTTTCTTTATGCTTGTAAGGTACTTGAATTGGTTTTATCATGTCACCTCGATCCTCCTCTCCTCCAGTGAGTACACATTGAGGTCCTTTTTAATCTCCTCATATGTTTTCTGGTGTAAGCCCTGTACCATCTTTATTGCCCTTCTCTAGACCACCTGTACCCTGTCAATGTCCTTACGAGGGTGCAGTAGCCGAGAACTGCAGACAGTCCTTCAGTGAGGCTTCACCAGTGTTTCAATTGCCAATGGCATCACCTCACCTTCCACCTTCTGCTTGTGATGCTCTCTCTGCCTATAAACCCCATCATACCACTGGCCTTCCCTTGCCACCTTTTGTGTTCTTCCTGCTTTGACACCTTTAGGTCATCTCGTACCTATTTATTTATTGAAATGTTTCAATTCAGGAGGGCACACTGAACAACAAGTTGCTCATCTCACGGTGCGACCTAGCTTTTAAATTTACTGTCAGAGTCTAGCACATAACTAAATGAAAGCCTGGGCAGATAGAAAAGTATGAGCTGTAACATGCACTGTGTGTGATGTTTGAAGATAGCTAGTGCAGGTCTAAAACACAAATGTTTTCTCATGTTTTTCGCCTCTGTGTTGTGCGGTTGCAAGTGGCTTTGTCAGATGTTTAATATTCCTATGCAGTGGAGTGTTAGATATCTAAGGGATGAGCTTTATGGATGCAGTTTGACAAAGAAAGGTGAAAGCCTTTTTACTGATGCACTTTATTGAATGTAGTTTTTACAGTTTCTTTTCTGAGTTAATAGCCCACATGCAGCTATTGTGTCTTACTTGGTATTTAATGAAATAAATGAATGAATTGGTAATGAGATTACTGGGTATTCTGGAAAAAAAACATAAAAATCACTCACATCTCAGTATCTGGGAGAATGGGACTGAAGTACATGTTTATTAATGCATGTACTGTACATTAGGTAGAACCTGAGTGGATTCTTTTAATAACCAGACTGAGAGTGAGTGTCTGAAGTAAAACAAACTAAATAATGTGTATACAGTAAAGTGTCTGGTGCTGAGTAGGAGAGTGAGGGACAGTTGATAGAGACATGCTGTTAAATAGGAATCATGTGAAACTTGTTGAAATGGTCTACCTGGCTATATTGGCTTGTGTGTGTGTATGCGGTAATTTAGTGTTCATGAAAGGTAGTGAGATTGATAGCACTGTAACTGAAGTCCTCTGTTTATCCACGTGACAGGTAGAGTATGGGCAATCACAGTGCAAGCTTAGCACACTGCCCCACCAGTGTGCCTCAGCCCTGCCATGGAGGGACCACCTGTATGCGAGAGGGTAGTTCAGTTGCATTTACATTCAGTCCTTGGCCTTCAGTGAGACTGCCAACATGGTTTGCATAGCCTATGCATGAATGCATTTTACAGGTTAATACATACGAGGCCCTGTTCAGATCGACCGCAAAGCCGAGGGTGAGAGAAAGTCTGAATCCAGCCCAGCCTAGCCTAGTTCTAGTGCTGTAGTGACCAACCCGGCCATGACATTGGATCATCAAGACTGGGATAGAGTCAGGAGAGTTTACAGGATTTCTGGAAGCTACAGGATTTCTGGAATTGGTGGTGGAGGAGTCATTGGCCGCTGCTGCCTGCCGGAGACTCCACCGCCGAGCTGGGAGGGGTGCAGAGAGAGAGTCAGTCCAGCCAACCCCAGTTCTAGCGCTATGGTGACCATCCATCACGACATCGGATCATCGAAGACTGGGATAGGTGAAGCGCAGTGATGAGACAGCACGATGCCGGCAAGGGATCAGAGTGAAAAGTCAGACTACTAGAGGAGACTTTGAGCAGGCAAGTCCCTTATAATCTTCAGGGAGGTTGAGAGGTATAAGGCTGGCTGAACGCCGCCCAAGTGTGTTACAGTGGGTTATTGATTATTACTTTAGTCTTCTAAGTGGCGGCAGTGTGGCATGGCATGGCAGGGGCACGCTCAAACAGAATGGGTCAGACAGCTGTTTTGTGCTTCCTGCTTCCATCATGAAAAGATTCATGGTGCTTGACTTCATGCAACCAGATCTTTTTGGTTTGTTTAGTTTATCAATCCTTGGATGCTGTTTGTCCTGCTTCCAATCAACATGAAGCATTATGTCAGTCGGATCACCCGATCCAAGAGCAGCAGAATGCTTGGGGTGTAATGGATCTAGAGTACCCAGCCTTTGATGCGTTTACATTACAGACCGTGAGGGACCCAAATGCGTAAGGACCTGCCAAAGACTTGAAAGTGAAATCTCTGGTTCCAGAGACACCAACAGAATTATAGGCATGCAGAGCTAAGGTTTGATATCTATTGCCTAAACAGGGTCCTGTAAATCTGGATGGGACATTACAGCTTGGGTGACAGGTTCCAAATATAAAAACAAATAAAAGGCATCCCAGCAGGTGCTGTGGTGTAATGGGAGGGATTGGAAACCATATCCATTAACTAATATACCTTGGGCTCATGATAAATTACCCACAAAATTTCCATACAGAAGGGATTGGTTTATACAGCAGGCCAGCCAGTTACAACTTCATGGTGTTACAGCCCTTGGCTTTCCCTGGTGATAGCAGCCATTGAGCTATGCGGCACAGTGTGTCACTGACAATGCTAGAACCTGTGACCTCAGGCTGTGCAGTATATTCGTCCTTTATTTAACAGCCCTGCCCTAGCAGGATTTACACATGTATTCCTGTCTCTTAGGCCTTCAGATCTTTTGCTATTCCTGTTTGTCAGCCAGGCACTTTTTTTTTTTTTAAATAATTGTTCATGTACATGGGGGCACCAGAGTGCAGACAGGATCGAGGTCATGATGCTGCACAGTAAAGTAGCCAGCAACAGTAAACCAAGTTTTTTATATTCTATATAAATTCTAACAATGCATGGGCCAAAATGCACCAGCCTACTAGCCAAATGCTATAGATTTCCTTTGGGATAGTAAATAATATTTTCGTGCAAGTACACTACCCAAGCAATGGTCTTTAAATAATGGGATTTTCCCCAATATCAGCCCTGCTGGCTAGTGGCTGCAAACCACCAACCCCCTGATGTATTACCTCCTGTAAAAGTTTTCGTGATCTTTTCAAGGCTAGCTGCCATCCCGCGCCTGTAAAGGCAATAAAAAAGAAATGTGTATTAAAAGATGCTTATAATGTTCCTTTAGTTGTTTCTGCATCTGGCACAATATTCGCCACCTGAATGAAATCAGAGCTACAGGGTATATCGGCCAACCTTCTAGCAAAAATGAGATATGGAGATGAAACAACAAGTATTTATTTTAAAAGACATAGACAAACCAGTGTAATGTACTCACTGTACTGATTCTCCTCTGTGAAGAGATAATCCTCTGTGGATCATAAGACTCCACAGCAACTGATTGTGATATCACAGCCAGTGCATTCGGAATTCAGTAGAGAGACGGGGAGGAACAGAGGAAGTCTAGGAAAATATCCAATTTCTAACAAATGTCCTTAGTGTTTATAAATGAGGGAGATGAATGTGGAAACCTAATAAAAATAAGCTGAATTTTGTCTGAACATCATCATTCCTGAGAACTGAAGAGCAACTGTAAGACATATTTATCAAAATATGTGTAGCACCTATAACTATAGGAGGCAGTATAGCGCAGTGGTCTAAGGTTCTGAACTGCAAGTCTGGTGACATCCAGCAGACCAGACCTGGGTTTGAATCCCACAGCTTCCACTTGCATACTGTGTGACCCTGAGCAGTCACTTAACCTCCTTGTGCTCCCAGGTGCTCCTGTAAAAAAACTCGGCAATATAGTGTGCTATACCTGGTTTTAAACAACTAAAATAAAACTATTAACCTCTTGCTTTACATCATATCTCTGTCTCTCCTATGCTATCACATAATCATGTGAGAGAGTGAAGCTGTGATACAAATATGTCACCAGAAGCATGATATTTTTTCTTTCTCCTCTTGCTAATTTGAAGGGTTTTCTTCCTCAATGCATGGTGGAACAATACTGGACCTGAAGGCTGACAGTCTAGCTCTCCCAGACACATCATCAACCCTATGGCCTCTATCTCTATCTCTCTCTCTCTCTCTCTCTCTCTGTGACATCACAACTTGATTGAAATGAGCCAATCAACTTGAAATAAGTTCTTTGTGATGTCTCACAAGATAAAATCACTATGTTGATAAGTTATGATGAGAATAGAGAACTGAGATATGTTTGTCTACATAAAATACAGTTCTTTACATCACATAACACTATCAGAAAACCTTGTAATGATAAATGTTAACGAAAAAATACTGATGAAATAAAAAATAATAAAGGACGACTATTAAAATGAATAGTGTGTTCTGCTATTTTTAGATGCTACTAGGTTTTGTAAGTGGTTAGGCAAATGCTGCTTCACAGTCTTTCCCTTAGCCAGTGCTTCTCTGGAAGTTTACAAGTTGTGTGTTCTCTAGATGTGTCTGAGTATCATCTCATGTAGTTTAGGTGAGAGGAACACAAAACAATGCTGTGTGGGTCTGTCTGCCCAAACTATGCCAGGTGATGCCCTTATATACCGTAAAACTCATCTCAACACACACAAAAACATAAATAACTCGCTATAGAGTGATCTATAATAAGTTTAGTATTCCAGGATTTTATTTACAAAATAAACTGTAATGTATCTTTAACATTGGTGAACCAGGGATGGCTGTACACATGATAAGACGCCCTGCAGATTTGAGTGCAGATTGGCTGCAAGCAACCAGGTTAAATGATTTATAATAACAAGCTATTGATTTTGAAATTAGTTCCTTTCGTGACCAGGGAAAACAGTGCTGCACATTCCAAGTGATTCTGGAGTATTCTGTGTGCAGAGGGAGTTTCAGAAGCCACAACCCAAACTGCTTAATCATTTATTATAAAAGGCGTCTAGCCATTTACCTGAAAATTCAGGGAGGATTTATCAACGCCATGCCTTTTTCAGATGCAAGTGGAATTCCTCCCAAAAGGTGAGACCACAAAAGTTGGTCTAACTTTCAGGACAGAGTCCTGCAGGTGAGTCCAAAAATGGTTATGGTAGAAAGTGCATCCAGATGTCTGTAAATAGAACACAGACATCTGGACACATCTATGGCTGCAGCATGTCTTCCAAAACATGGATACAAAGGCTGAATCCAGGCAGCTGAAAATTCCACCCCTAGATCTTTGTCAATTACAGTTTACATACACCTGACACTTATTCAGAAACTAGGTTTGCATCTAAGGGTACTCAATGAGCATAAGAAACATAGAAACATAAACATTCTCAGCAGATAAGGCCCACTAGGCCCATCCAGTCTGCCTGTAAGCCCTACACTTGTATGCGGCCTCTGAACCCATCTGGTCAATGGCCTCTCCCTCTCCTCCCAACCTCTAAGGGTTCCCTCATGCCTGTCCTAGGCATGTTTAAATCCTTCCACTGTCCCTCACTCCCATCACCTCCTGTGGCAGGCTATCCCATGTATCCATTATCCTCTCCATGATGAAAAACTTCCTCACATTTCCCTCAACTCACCTTCTCATTTCATATCATGCCCCATTGTTATTGTTATTCGTCCTGTACTGGAAGATGTCTCCCCTGCCCCTTATTTATGCCCTTAAGGTACTAGAATGGTTTTATCATGTCACTCGATCCTCCTCTCCTCCAGTGAGTACATATTGAGGTCCTTTAATCTCTCCTCATATGTTTTCTGGTGTAAGCCCTGTACCATCTTTTATTGCCCTTCTCCAGACCACCTGTACCCTGTCAATGTCCTTACGAGGGTGCAGCCTCCAGAGACTGCAGACAGTCCTTCAGGTGAGGCTTCACCAGTGTTTTGAACAATGGCATCACCACCTTCCACCTTCTGCTTGTGATGCCTCTGCCTATAAACCCCATCATACCACTGGCCTTCCCTGCCACCTTTGTGCTCTTTAGACACCTTTAGGTCATTCAAATTTTATTTATTTATTGAAATGTTTTACTAGGAGGCACACCTGAACAAGATTTATCTCATCTCGCGATTAACGACCTAGCTTTAAATTTACTGTCAGAGTCTAGCACATAACTAAATGAAAGCTCTGACAGATAGAAAAGTAGAGCTGTAACATGCACTGTGTGTGATGTTTGAAGCTAGCTAGTGCAGGTCAAAACACAAATGTTTTCTGATGTTTTTCCGCCCTGTGCTGGCAAGTTTGCAAGTGGCTTTGCCAGATGTTTAATATTCCTATGCAGTGCAGTGTTAGATATCTAAAGGAGTGAGCTTTATGGATGCAGTTTGACAAAGAAAGGTGAAAGCCTTTTACTGGATGCACTTTATTGAATGTGAGGTTTCTTACAGTTTCTTCTCTGATGTTTAATAGCCCACATGCAGCTATTGTGTCTTGCTTGGTATTTAATGGAATAAATGAATGAATTGGTAATGAGATTACTGGGTATTACGGAAAAAAACATAAAATACATCACATCTCAGTATCTGGAGAATAGGACTGAAGTACATGTTATTAATGCATGTACTGTACATTAGAGTAGAACCTGAGTGGATTCTTTTTAATAACCAGACTGGAGAGTGAGTGTCTGAAGTAAAAACAAACTAAATAATGTGTATACAGTAAAAGTGTCTGTGTTGAGTAGGGAGAGTGAGGGACAGTTGATAGAGACATGCTGTTAAATAGGAATCATGTGAAACTGTTGAAATGGTCTACCTGGCTATATTGGCTGTGTGTGTGTGTGTGCGTGTGAATTTAGTGTTCATGAAAGGTACTAGATTGATAGCACTGTAACCTGAAGTCCTCTGTTTATCCACGTGACAGGTAGAGTATGGGCAATCACAGTGCAAGCTTGCGCACACTGCCCCACCAGTGTGCCTCAGCCCTGCCATGGAGGGACCACCATGTATGCAAGAGGTAGTTCAGTTGCATTTACATTCAGTCCTTGGCCTCTCAAGTGAGACTGCCAACACGGTTGCATAGCCTATGCATGAATGCATTTTACAGGTTAATACATACAGGCCCTGTTCAGATCGAGTCACGAGCCGAGGGTGAGAGAAAGTCTGAGTCAGCCCAGCCTAGCCTAGTTCTAGTGCTGTAGTGACCGTCCGTCATGACATTGGATCATCGAAGACTGGGATAGAGTCAGGAGAGTTTACAGGATTTCTGGAAAGCTTACAGGATTTCTGGAATTGTGGTGGAGGAGTCATTGGCTGCTGCTGCTGCCTGCTGAGATCGACCGTCGAGCTGAGGGGGTGAGAGAGTCAGTCCAGCCTAACCTAGTTCTAGTGCCATGGTGACCATCCATCATGACATCGGATCATCGAAGACTGGGATAGGGTGAAAGCGAGTGATGAGACAGCCGCTGCTGCATAGGATCAGAGTGAAAAGTCAGACTACTAGAGGAGACTTTGAGCTGAGGCAAGTCCCTTATAATCTTCAGGGAGGGTTGAGAGGTATAAGGCTGGCTGAGCGCTGCCCAAGTGTGGTTACAGTGGGTTATTTATTATTACTTTAGTCTTCTAAGTGGCGGCAGTGTGGCATGGCATGGCAGGGGGCACGCTTCAAACAGAATGGGTCAGACAGCTGTTTTGTGCTTCCTGCTTCCATCATGAAAAGCATTTCATGGTGCTTCGGCTTCATGCAAATCAGATCTTTTTTTTTGTTTGTTTAGTTTATTTAATCTTTGGATGGCGTTTGTCCTGCTTCCACGATATGAAGCATTATGTCAGTCGGATCACCGATCCGAAAGAGCAGCAGAATGCTTGGGGGGGGGTGTAATGGATCTAGAGTACCTCAGTTTTTGATGTGTTTACATTACAGACTGTGAGGGACCCAAATGTAAGCAGGACCTGCCAAAGACTTGAAAGTGAAATCTCTGGGTTCCACAGAGACACCAACAGATTATATGCATGCAGAGCTAAGGTTTGATATCTATTGCCTAAACAGGGGTCCTGTAAATCTGGATGGGACCTGACAGCTTGGGTGACAGGTTCCAAATATAAAGCAAATAAAGGGCATCCCTGACAGGTGCTGTGGTGTAATGGGAGGGGATTGGAAACCATGTCCATTAACTTTAATATATGCCTTGGGCTCATGATAAATTACCCACAGAATTTTGATGAAAGAGAAGGGATTGGTTTATACAGCAGGCCAGCCAGTTACAACTTGCTATGTTACAGCCCTTACTTCCCTGGTGATAGCAGCTTACTGAGCTTAGCAGGCATTACACAGTGTGTCACTGACAATGCTAGAACCTGTGACCTCAGGCTGTACAGTATGTTCGTCACTTTATTTAGCAGCCCTGCCTAGCAAGTTTACACATGTATTCCTGTCTCTTAGGCCTTCAGATCTTTTGCTATTCCCTGTTTTTCAGCCAGGCACTTTTTTTTAAATAATTGTTCATATGTACATGGAGGCACCAGAGTGCAGACAGGATCGGGTCATGATGCTTGCCACAGTAAAAGGTAGCCAGCAACAGTAAAACCAGATTTTTTTATGTTCTATATAAATTCTAACAATGTACAGGGGTCAAAATTAGCACCAGCCTACTAGCCAAATGCTAGTAGATTTTCTTTGGATAGTAAATAATATTTCAGAAGTACACTACCTGGGCCAATGGAAATGTCTTTGGGGCTAATGGATTTTCCCTGTCATCAGCCCTGCTGGCTAGTGGCTGCAAAACTTAATTTCAACCCCTGATGTATTACTGCCTCCTAAAGCTTTGTGTATCTTTTCAAAGGCTGGCTGCCATCCTGCGTCTGTGAAGCAGGCATCTAAAAAGAAATGTGTATTGTTAAAAGATGCTTATAATGTTCCTTTAGTTGTTTCTGCATCTGGCACACATCTTGCCACACGAATGAAATCAGAGCTACAGGGTATATCAAGGCTAAAACCCTTCTAGCAAAAATGAGATATGGAGATGAAACAACAAAGTATTTATTTTTAAGGGTGCAAAGATAGGATAAACCAGTGTAATGTACTCACTGTAAAATTGTTACAATATTTTTCTTGAGCTCCATACCTCCTTTTTGCTACAAGGGTTTTAGCCCTGCCATACGGTGTACCTCTTGACTGTCTTACTGTTTACCTCTGATTTCAGTCACTGTTTTTAGTGGAAAGATGTGTTACATGCAGAAATAAGGGAAAGCAGTACACATTTCTTTTTCGATGCCTACTTTACCAACTGTAACTAAAAGCCAAAAGTTTGATAATTGTTGGGGTTGTGGCTAGTGGTGTGGTGGCATGGCTAGTGGTGTGATGGACCTCTGTGGGACTGGCTACCTTGACGTGGTACAGAGGCTTGTCACAATGCAATATTGTAACTAAAAGCCAGTCTGTCACTTTGACAACTGTTGGAGGTGTGGCAAGTTGTGTGGTGGCATGGCTAGTGATATGTGAATGGATGGCTAACTTGATGTGGTAGAGGCTTATAACTAAAAGCCAGTCTGTTAGTCTGACAATTGCTGGTGGTGTGACTAGTGGTGTAGTGGCATGGTTAGTGGTGTGTGAATAGTCTGGCTAGTGGTGTGGCAGCATGGCTAGTAGTGTGTGAATGAACCTCTGTGTGACTAGCTGCCTTGATGTGGTACAGAGGCTTGTCATCATGCTATGTTGTAACTAAAAGCCAGTCTGTTAGTCTGACAATTGCTGGTGACAGCACGGCTAGTGGTGTGCTGGTATAAAACACAGGAAATGATGCTTGCGTCAGCTGAGACAGCACGAACAGGGCATGGACAGTGCGGGGATGGGGAAGCTGGCCCGAACAAGGGGGGGGGGTACCAGTGAGTCCACTTGGCGTGCAGATCTGAAATTCCTGGCTACACCATGATACAGGGCCCTTATCAGAGGATTTTTTTTAACTTTTCAACTGTCACATCGAAAAAGTAACCAGATGCTGTATACATTTGTAAACAAGCATACATAAAACATACAGGGCCCTTACCTGAGGGACATTTATTCGTTTACACAGGCTTACTCTCTTTTAATAAATGTTTTTTAAAAGAGTTGCATTAATTTAAAGGATTTATGGATAAAGACATGCATGTTAAGGTAAATGAAACAGGTATTTAAAGGTAAATAACCGTGGGTACTTCCATGCTTGGAAAGTTTTGTTTGCCCCATCCTCCTCAGAGGTTGTACTTTAATTCCTGCCTGTATGTAAAGTTCCTCACTTGTCCCATCTCCATCTCTCCCTCCCAGCCAGTTCCCCGAGAACACATCCATCCATCCATCCTGGATTCCTCCTCATATCCCATCGGTCCCCTACCTGAAGCAGCAGGGCAGCAGGACACTCCGGTTCTGCAGGTGGGATTCAGGTGAGACAAACTTACGCTCCGGGCTCTGCTGTCTCATACTCAGGGCTGGGTAAAGTGCTTGGTACAGCTTGGTGCTGACACTACGGGGCCAGTACTGTTCACTGCTGCTGGCTGTCTATAGCTCCTGTCCCTCTGTCCGTCTCCGCTTTTGTTCCCCAAAACTTCCAACTCAGGTCGCGAATGGGAGCAGCGAGAGGCTGCGGCTGTCCGATAATGATGGTCCTCCCCCGCTGTGCGCAAACAAATGTTTCGAACCACCAGCCCAGTGAGCGCTGAGCAACGAGGAACTGGCACAGGCAAGCAGGGATACATACTGCCACAAGAATCACTGCAGAGGCAAGTCAGTGAAAAGCTCCAGCTACACTACAATATGGGAACTTTGAGCCCTTTGACGGAGGGGGAGGTGCCCATTCCAGTGACAGCCAAGCCTGGTACTCCAAAGCACTGACTCTGTGTGTGACAGTTGGATCTGCTGGCCCCCACCGCTGCTGCTCTCAGCCTCTTCCAGTGACCAGTGGTGGGCACGTCGGGGGGAGACATCAGCACACACATAGCGGTCACCATTCCTAGCCTGACAAGGGAACTGGGGCTGGAATCTCCCGCTTCCCGTGATACCTACCCGATGCATCCATACTACTGCTAGCAAGGTTTACACATCCATTACATCACAGCGGTGGTCTGAGGAAAAAACAAGTTGCATTTTAACGGCACCTTTTAAATGGATTAGAATGTGAGATACTGACACAAAAACGTGGGATGTCATTGGTGCTCAGAAAGTGATGAACTGGCCCTCAAAATGTGGGACAATGGCCCTCACAATGTGGGACACAGACACTCATTAAATGTGGGATAGTGGCCTACAGCATGTCGGACAGTGACACCAAAATGTGGGAAACTGACACTCAGAAGGTATAACACTGACACAAGCAACACTAGCCCTCCCAATGTGCAACACCAAAAGAAAGGAGATTCTGGCTCAGTACACTGGAATCTAGTACCATTACTTAGCAGGTTTACTTTTGCTTTAGCAAAGAGTTATAATTCCTGCTTTAAGAGTTTCAACATCTTCTTTGCATGGGCAGTACCTTTTTATGTGGGACACAGTAATACTGGAGGTAGAATGAGGTGATCCTCATAAAGGGGGCAACTGAAAGAGTATATATTACAGGAGAAAGTGATACAGCTTGAGTTTAAAGTTTCAGCACTCTTGACTTACACCACATCATCTGGCACCTTCTTCCATACATTTACCACTCTCCATGAGTAAATAAAAACAAATGCTTCCTTGCTAACTAATCCCCCCCTTCCCACCATCCCTGTATGCCCTCTTGTCCTTCAGTCCCAAATACACTGTATTGCCCTGATCAAATCAACTGTTCCTTTTTTTTACTTATATTTTTAATACTCCTCTCTGGTGCAGCCAATATCCTCCACATCTTGCCCACTCCCCCCACCCCAAATGCCTAATGCATTTACCCCTCTGCCTTTCAACTCTGAGCTTTCCTGTGGCAGAGTATGGCCAGGCCTGAAAAGCACCTGTACAAGAGGGGTTTGGGGGGTGGGAGGGAGAGGGAGAGGGGAGATATATATAGAGGATAATGGCTGGGGATCAGGTGATAACCACGCTGTAATCACCTCAAGTGGTTGCTGGGGCAACATGGTAAACCACCGAGGCGCAGCTCGAGGGAAGGTTTACTGTGCAACCCGCAGGAAATGATTTCAGGTGGTTGTCATAATCACCAGCCATCATCTTTTATAGTGTATGGTCAAAAAAACACTGTTTGCATTCTATGTGTGAGAATTATGGAACTCTGGTGCATTCTTTTTTGTCATGCCACTGTTTGGAAGTTCTGAAGTGCGGTTAACAACTTTTAAAATTCTAAACAGTGCATAACAAAGCTGTGTAACTGCTGATTATATGGTTAATAGGCACTTACCATACATTATATATGTATATTCAGGGATGTCCAAGACTTTGCCTTACCATGTTTCTGTCCCTCCTACAATTTGTTTCTGTGACTGAACAGTGGGTAACACAGTTACAGACTTGCTCTTCTGCAGACAAAGTATTTTACACCAATACTCTTAGGCTGCCTGTTTCAGGGGATAGAACCAATAGTTAAACTGTGGCCCTCATTTTACTTCTTTGTCACTGATTTTTTTAAGCCATGTCCAAGTGCCACACACCACTGCAAATATCTGCAAGCGAACGTTCGGCATTGACAAATGCTTGTTATATAAAGGAATCACATAAGCACTTTTCCAAAGGTCAGGCACTTGTCAGAACTCAAATGAGAGATTAATTAACCTTGTTATCGGATAAGCTATAGCTAGAGCAGCAAGACATAAAGTACTTTGGAAGAAGGCCGTCAGCCCCGGCAGACTTATCAGATTTTATCTCCATTAATAATTTGTAAACTTGTGAACAAGTGGCTGCTTTAACATAAAAAAAGGTCAGACAAGACTGGATAATTCTAAGCTGTCTGTTAAGGCTGATGGATTAGAATTTAAACAAAAACAATGTTTTTCAAAGTCACAAATGTAATCATTGAAAATATTAGAAATTTCTGACAGATCAAATATATTGTTACCTCCATGTTCCAGACTCAGTTGTGGTAAATCTCTAATGGGATTTACCAAGTTAGTCAGACACTTCCAAAAACTCATAGAATTAGATAGGTTAATGGTCTGCAGTTGTTTCAAATAATTGATTTTCGCTAAGGTTATTGATTTTTTGTAAGTATTACACAACATCTGGTAATGCTCCTAATCAGAATTTAGAGCAGTTTTTTTATATTTAGCCCTAGCCAAATCCCTATTTGTCATGAGTTTAAAAAGATCTTTTGTGAGCCACTTCAAGTCTAATTCTTTAGACCTTCTTCTGGTTAATGATGCATGTTTATATACCATTCTAGTGAATTCAGTAGTAAACAAATCATGAGTATAGTTAATATATGGTACTAAGTCAAACATAAGACCAATCAATGTTTGAAAGATCTTCTAGAAATTCAGAAGGAACCATCTTTGAGCAATCATGAAACCAGGGAACAACAGGTTTGGGTCTCCGTATGGCCCCACTGGACCATATACAAACAAGCATTTGTCAATGCCGAATGTTGCTTGCTTATATGTGCTGTTTAGGTATTTGGAAGTGAAAGTACCATGCCTAAGAACAAAGAACTAAGAATCCCCCCCCCCCCAAGACATCCATTGTATTATTACAGCAATCATAACAGCATAGCTCAGTACTTAGCTCAGTTAGAGAAATAAACAAAAGAATTGAATCTGTATTATTACAGCAATCCTAAAAGTATGCAATCATTGCTTTGTGTCCACTCCAGAGACCCTGCTGTAATATAGGACCACAGAGGACCCTGAGTGGGAGGATGAACAACTCTAAAGTTCCGGCAAAGCTCCATTGAGCTCGCTCACTCCCCCTCTCTCACTCGCTCATTCTATTTCTCCTGACGCTGCAGGCTGTCCTTTTGTACTGGGCTCCTGCTTGCATTGGCGCCTTTTTCTGCCCACAAACAAATCCACAGCAGTCCTGACAGAGCTCAGTTAAGCTCGCTCACTCCCCTTCTCTTACTCATTAGTTCTGTTTCTCCCAGAGCTGCACGCTGCCCTTTTGTACTGGGCTCCTGCCTGCATTGGCACCTTTTTTTGCCCACAAAGAAATCTGCAGCAGTCCTGACAGAGCTCCATTGAACTCGCTCACTCCCCCTCTGTCACTCAGTCATTCTGTTTCTCCTGGCACTGCAGGCTGCCCTTTTGTACTGGGCTCCTGCTTGTGTTGGCACCTTTTGCTGCCCACAAAGATGTTCACAGCTGTCCCAATAGAGCTCCATTGAGGTCGCTCACTGCCCCTCTCTCAGTCACTCATTCTGTTTCTCCTGGCACTGCAGGCTGCCCTTTTGTACTGGACTCCTGCCTCCATTGATGCCTTTTTCTGCCCACAAAGAAATCTGCAGCAGTCCCAACAGAGCTCCGTTGAGCTCACTCACTCACTCCCCCCTCTCAGTCGCTCCTTCTGTTTCTCCTGGCGTTGCAGGTTGCCCTTTTGTACTGGGCTCCAGCCTGCATTGGCGCCCTTTTCTGCTCACAAAGAAATCCACAGCAGTCCTGACAGAGCTCCGTTTAGCTCACTCACTCCCCGTCTCTCACTCACTCATTCTGTTTCTCCCAGAGCTGCACGCTGCCCTTTTGTACTGGGCTTCTGCCTGCGTTGGCACCTTTTTTTGCCCACAAAGAAATCTGCAGCAGTCCTGACACAGCTCCATTGAGCTCACTCACTCCCCCCCTCTCTCAGTCACTCCTTCTGTTTCTCCTGGCATTGTAGGCTGCCCTTTTGTACTGGGCTCCAGCCTGCATTGGCGCCTTTTTCTGCCCACAAATAAATCCACAGTAGTCCCGACAGAGCTCCACTGGCTCACTCACTCCCCCTCTCTCAGTCTCTCATTCTGTTTCTCCCAGCACTGCAGGCTGCCCTTTTGTACTGGGCACCTGCCTGCATTGGCGCCCTTTTCTGCCCACAAAGAAATCCACAGTAGTCCCGATAAAGCTTAGTTGAGCTCGCTTGCTCCCCCTCTCTCACTCGCTCATTCTGTTTCTCCCAGAGCTGCAGGCTACTCTTTTATACTGGGCCCCTGCTTGTAGTGATGCCTTTTTCTGCCCACAAAGAAATCTGCAGCAGTCCTGACAGAGCTCCGTTGAGGTCGCTCACTCCCCCTCCCTGACTCATTCATTGTTTCTCCCGGTGCTGCAGGGTGCCCTTTTGTAGTGGGCTCCTGCCTGCATTGGTGCCCTTTTCTGCCCACAACAAAATCTGCAGCAGTCGTGACAGAGCTCAATTAAGCTCAGTCATGCTCCCTCTCTCACTCAATCTTAATCTGTCCCAAACTCTGATTTCCCAAAGCGACTGTGCTATTCTGCGCTAGAAGCATGAAAACTTATTTCAGCCAGGATGTGAAAAATGACAGCTGCACTGTTCATAAGGAGGTGGGAAAAAAATGCCAGTGTTGAAAATCTGGTGTAAAAATATTACTAATTTGTGAAGTTACAAGGGTGCATAGTAACTGCTCAATGAACGCTCGTAACACAGTCATTTTATGGACTTTAATCACAAAATTTTAAAAATAGGCATTTTAGGACCTCTATTCATGAACAGTGTCACTGTGATTTTCTTAATGTGTCCCAGACAGTGATTTCCCACAGTGACAGTGCTATTCTGTGCCGCAAGTGCGAAAACACATTTCGGCCAGGATGTGAAAAATGACAGCTATACTGTTAATAAGGAGGTGCAGAAAAATGCCAATGTTGAAAATCTGGAGTGAAAGTATTGCAAATTCGCAAAGTTACAAGCGTGTGTAGCAACTGTGCAATGCATGCTCATAAAACAGTCATTTTTTTGATTTTTCCCACCAAATTTGCAACATAGGCTACTTGACAGCCCACCTCATGAACACTGGCACTGTCATTTTGTTAGTCAGTCCCAAAAGGTGATTTTGTGCAGTGACTGTGAAATCACATTTCGGGCCTGAATAACGCCATGACAGTGGCTAAGTTCATGAGGAGGGGTCCCAATAACCCCATGTTGAAAATGTGGTGCCAAAATTCCCAACAATGCCTGAGATATGCACCAAAGTTGAAAAAACCCTATTTATGCCATTATACAGTTTACTGGCATTTCCTCAGTCTCTTGATTGGCTTTGAAGAGTGCAGGCGTGTTCCAATCTACCGAAGATCATTCGCGTTGGGCCCCAGAGGAGTAAGTATGGAATGGGGAGTGTGGGAGGCAGGAGCACGCAGAGGGTGGGCGGGTTGGGGAGAGGCAGGAGACTGCAAGGAACTTTCTCTTTAACAGGTATAAAAAAAACATCATGCGGACGGTTTTCTCTTTCAGGGGCATTTAGCATGCTGGGGTGGGCTCCCAGCATGCCATCTGAGTGTTTTTTTGGGGGAATCTGTAGTTGACAGGGGATTGGGCACCCTCGTAGGCACATACCAAAGGGGGTGACACAAGAGCCGAGATGGATTGGGCACCTCCCTAGGCACAGAACAAGCGAGGGGAACTTATGCCAATGGGAGTTGGCTCCCCATCAGCAAGGGAAGAGGGCCTGAAGCCTATGGGGATTGGGCGTCCCATCAGCAAGCCCTGCAATGAGGGGTCACTCCCTCATTGCCGCGGATGACGCTGCAATGACAAGGCGGCCCCTTATTGCAGCAGCTTAAATGTTTCAAGGTGGTGGCACGCTGGCTGAACTAGTGTCAGCAGCAGTGTGCCACCCCATTGGAGAACGCAGGCCATGCCTCCAAAGGCAGTGGGTGTATTGGCCAGAACAGTGCCGCACCTTCACAGCCTGTTTCTGCAGCAAGTTGCAGCAGCATTTTTCTTGCGCATGCGAGCAAGCAACATAAAAAATAGTCACATGGTCACTAATGGAGTGGGGCAGAAATGCAACATTCCTGATCCCATTAACACTGTTGACCATTATCCAATCCAGCAAAGAATGCTTTGAAGATTTATTATTCAGTCTGGCATAATCACCAATAATTTAGTTAAGGCCATAGCCATGCAGTAAATCCCTAGAGGTGGTTGTGTTACCAATCCAATCCAATCCAAATGTAGGAATCCAAGGACAATAATCTCTGCAGTCTCCAACTGAGATACCATAACCATAAGATCTATTAATCCATCTATACCCACCTTTGCGGGATTATAAACACAGCATGCATATAGCTTTTTTTTGGGTCCAGGTTTAACTTTATGACCAATGACTCGAAAGCTGTCTTTGCTGCATAATTAGGGATACACACTTCAGCAGACAAGTTTTTACCCACGTAAAACATAAACCCTCTACCCTTTTTTTGTGGTCTGTACTTTCTAAAGATAACATAGTTTAGAATGGCCACCTCATGATCCAATACTGAGGGTTTAAGCCAGGTCTCACTTATAGCAAAGATATGTGATTTTGTGCATTGCAAATTGTGTCTCTAATTCAGTCAGTGTTGGTACAAGGCTATGCATGTTCAAATGCATAATACACAGACCATTAGCACTGGACCAACAGCCATTTCCAAAATTGAACAATGGTTGAGTTTTAGGGCCAGGGTAGCATTCAACATCACCTGATAACAAAATTAATAACATTAGTAACCTAGACAAGTGTAAATATTTTCTGATGTGGTAAACAGACCTCAGTGAATAAAAAAAAAATTGTACATTGCTTTTTATAGATCAGACCCACAGCTGCAACATTCACAAAGTGAAAATCTACTGTGGGCCTAAAATCAGAAAAGGCATCATGAGGTTGAACATTGGTAGTACAAAAGCTGTTAGAGACTGAAATATCCACCAGTATAAAAAGGGGGAATACAATGATACCTAAAAGGTATCTTCTTAATGACATTACTGTATGAGAACAGATTAACACAAAATTTTACTGAATCTTTATAATTTAACACCCACTTAATATTAAAAACATATTTAAAAAACAAATTACATACATAAATCTCTCATAATATGTACATACTAGAGACCAGAAACATGAACTATCTGTACATTATTAACAGGTATAAAATGGGTAGAAAATGTCATGAATTTTGATTGGCTGAAACAGTTTTTCAGCCATGTCCTTATGAGGACATAACTTTACAACCGGCACTAGTTGTGCCAACCAGAGCCCCACAACAGAAAGATATCAGTGTGCCATCCTCAGCAAAATGCCGTGAAAGTTGACCATGATCAGAAGTGACTCACTCAGCCCAGTCAATCATCTCACCCAGCTGCCTATTAACCAGCAAGATCAACCTCAATAGTATGCTTCCGAGTGTTAAAATTGAAATCTGATCTTTATTTTTTTTTCTTTGAACAGCAGTTCACTGTGGGATAGTCATCCACGGCTCTCCCGCTGATCCTCATCCCCAAATCACTTCTCAGTGCACTACTGCCTGTTTCATAGCTGTGCACTCTCTGGTCGTAGCTCTGTTTCACAGCCCCCACCGGCACTGCCCTGTACTATAAAACCCCTGGGTATAACCATGGGTTATGGGTATAATTCCCAACTAGTGGCTTCCCATTACACATGCCTCAAGTTTCTCTTTTGAAAGATGTGGTCACTCGGACAGACACAGTGAAAGACAAAGTAGCTCTGTGCTACGGTGGCTGCAAAGGGACATGCTCGCAAACAGGCTCAGTCCCTGTGAAATCATGACAACCACAAAAAACTGACAGTAAAATAATGTATTATATTTACAGTGATTAGATCACACCATAGCAAGCAACATTTTAAATGGGGTCATCATTTGGGGGGATATTTGCTAAACCCTTTGTAAATCAGTTCTGTTAAATCTCCATTTCCTTGCATGCAGAAACCAGAAGTGAACAGCAGGTGACCAGACAGTTTCAACCAATAACAATTAATGAAGTTTTCTACCCATTTTATAAAAATTCTGTATACTTTGTTGGGGGGGTGGGGGTTCTAACCTGAGCACTATGTGTTTTGAGGGGAGCCCTCTAGTGGCCAGCTAGCCAATGAGAAATAAATGACACTACAGTAATAGGGGAACTATTTTTCTTGTTACCACTATTTTAAAGCATTTTGGACATTTTCTTTTTTTATATATATATATTTACCTGGGGGGACCCATTTTATAAGCACAATAACACATTCTGAGCAGTGGGTTATGGCCTAATAAAAGCACTTCTCATGTGCTAAAGGTTTGTTATTGCTTGCTTAGTTAATGTGGTGACACTTAGACTTCTCAATGCAATACTGTTTCAAATTCTATTTGGAAAGGTAATAAGATCTAGATATAAGATATAAGATCTAGAATGAAGCAATGTTGATGAGGGTGAGTTCCAGTCTTTTAGCGCTTTATAAACAAATGAATGTTGAGCTGTGGATGATTTGTACTGAGGTAACCTTAGGCAAAATGTAGATACAGAGTGAGTTGCATATCTAGAGCTTCCAACTTGAATTAAGTCCTTAAGGGATAAATGAAAAGCATGCCTGTAGTTCAGTGGCCAAGCAGCCAGCCACTCCCACTTCCTGAGCTATATAAGCAGTTCCCCTAAGCCTCACTGTGAAGCATTTTTTCTTTGCAGCCGGAGGCTCTGTTGGTTTGTCCTCTGCTGGCTGGGGCCTCCCCCCCGCCGCCTGCTGTTTCTGTGTGTCTCTGCTGGACTTCAGTGTTTGTTTTCTTGCTTCTAGTTTGTATCTTTCCTCTGGCTGTGTGCTTCCCTGTGTTTTGCATCTTGCTTTTGGGCCTTCCCTGTTTTCTGTTTTGCTGTGTTTTGGTTTTGTCTTTTTTGAGACTTTTGTTTTTAAGCTCCTAGCATACTGCTACTCAGAACTCATGCTACTGCTTTCAGTTATCTACTACTGCAGCCACTGCTGCTGTTTACTTTAAAGGAAAACTACACCCAAAACTTGAAAAAATATATGCTGTGCAGAGTGTTTTAATTTGTATGTGAAGTTCTAGTGTTTCCTTCCCTCTGACTGGTATTAGGAGTTTTTCCTAAATTAGCCTGCTAGCTTTAGGGTAGTTTCACGACCCTGGAGATCTCCATGTCAAATAGCTTTATTGCATTTCTTTGTCCACAATGCACCTTGTTTCATGTGATGGTGATGTAGCAGAGCCCATAAATCCAGCAGAAAGCACTGCATTACAATCAGTTCACAACAATAGAGATGGCTATATTTTAAAATCTGTAGAATTCAGCTTGGTGACCACCCTCATCCTAAAGGTTTTACTGTCCTGAAAAACTTTGCTGCTGGTAATTTTTGTGCAGCTTGTAAAGCTTCCAAGATATTTAGTTTGTTTGGTGTGTGTGTGCTGAATGTTGGGTCTCTCTTACATCACAGTCACATGAGACAAGGTGCACTGTGGGAACAAGAAATACAATTACACTATCAGGTATGAAGATCCCAAGGAGTCGTGAAACTAGTATAAAGCTAGCAGGCTAATTTGGGAAAAACTCCTAATACCAGTCAGAGGGAAGGAAACACTAGAACTCCACATACAAATTAAAACACTCTGCACAACATTTTTTTTTTCAAGTTTTGGGTGTAGTTTTCCTTTAATTACTTGTACCCAGTGCTTTTGTTTTTACACTGTGCTCACCATGCTCAAACTACTGCAATGCAACTGCAATCATTATCTATGTGTTTCAGTTAAGCCATGACTGCTTCATGTTGCATACTCAATTCTTTTCACCTGACACAGTTTACTCTGACCCTACCTGTGCTTCTCATTTTATTTGCAGCTTCACTGCACTGCCTGGCTACACATGCTTTCAAGCATTGTCTCCCTGTTTTATTGCACTTATAACTCTGAGGTCAGCCAACTAAGCTCCTGCTGAGGCTGTTGATATAGCTTTGATATTACAATTGTCTCGCTGCCAAAAATCCTCAGAGTGTTTGTCACCTTGATTTGGCTATTCATGTTTGGCTGGCTTGCTCTCAATTCAGTGCTGTTTAATTGTTATACATGTCATGCAGATTCACCTATTACTACTACTGCTTATTGACCTATGTGCAGGTCCACACTTGCTTATGCAACCGTTGCTCTTGGCTTATGCAAACCATTGCTTCATGCCTACTGCCATTCCCTAGGCTTCAACCTCTGGGATTCTGCTGCACTCAATCTGCATTCGACCTTGCAAGATCTCAGCACTCAATGCTCATTACGATCTCAGCATGCCATGCTCATTCAGCTCACCAGCTTTTCAGCTCTCAATCAATTTCTGGGGCATGCCAGCCATTCTGTTTTGGTACAGGGTTCCTGCAGCTGACGATCTCGCTCTGCATTTAGTCCGCATCTTGAGCGTGTCCATCATGGGGAATCCTACTCACCTGGTCCATAGCTGGGAATGTCCTCACCCCGGGCTTGGCTTTAGCTGCCTGCTATGTGACAGCAGCTTCTGGTGTAAAATTTAAGACTAGCAGTGAAGGGTGGTTGCTACACTCTCCTCTGGCTCTAGTGTTCCACTATATAGTGTTTCCCTAGCGAGGCACCTTCACCGCATCCTCCCTATGACTGCCTCTGGTTCACCTGGTTTGATTTAGGGCGGGTAGGCCAGGTGAGTGCCTCAGCAGTTGTTGCTCTCCACCTGCACCTTGGATGCATGTATTGTTGCAGAGTTTTCTTGCAAACTTTCACGGCGTTCCCGCTAGAGGGTTTGAATGAGAGCCTTCCTCCAAATTGGAATATTTTCCACCTCCCTTTAATTGGGTTTTCCAATTTGCGCCTGCAGAACCGTCACTAATTAAATTATCCCAAGCCTGGAGAGAAGGTGACCTAAGCCTTGGATCCCCAGAGATTTCCTCCTCACAGAGTTTTTTTCTCTCCTCCATTGCCTCAGGTCATAACACTTAGTTAGCTTAGTTGTTTCCCCCTAGTTTCTTTAGGTAGATTCCATTGTTGGATGGAGGTGGAGGATGATCTGCCATTCCCTCTCTCCTTAGGGGATCCCTTACTCTCAAACCAAACCAGCAGTATCATGCTACGCAGACCTGGGCAGTCTTTATGACAACTGCGCATCTCATTGCATTATCAAACTGACTATACTTCTCTGCTACTACGTTACAGTTACTGCTCCATGTCACAGTTACTGCTTGCTCATATGCTTCATGTTGCCTCCTTTTTGGGGATGATACTACATTTTTGGGGGGATTCCTAAGGTACCTTTAGCCCCATTGCACCTCTAGGGATGGAACCCTCTTCGAGGGTTCCTTGCCTTCATACCCCTACAGGGTGGTAATTCCTCTGGAATAGAGAGTGCGAACAGCCAAAACCAAACTAACACAGTTGCACAAGCATAACACTATACTGGCTGCATAGGCCAGTGAAATGAAAGGCTTGCCTGTAGTTCAGTGGCCAAGCAGCCAGCCACTCCCACTTCCTGAGCTATATAAGCAGTTCCTCTAAGCCTCAGTGTGAAGCATTTTTTCTTTGCCCCACCAGCCTCCCCTCCTCCTCCAGCAGCAGCAGCACTATCTCCTTGGGGGGATTCCTAAGGTACCATTAGAGATGGAAATCATCCCGTTGCACCTCTAGGGATGGAACCCTCTCTGAGGGTTCCTTGCCTTCATACCCCTACAGGGTGGTAATTCCTCTGGAATAGAGAGTGCGAACAGCCAAAACCAAACTAACACAGTTGCACTAGCATAACACTATACTGGCTGCATAGGCCAGTGAACTATACATTAATATGCCAAAATATCCAAAAAAGATATTAACCTAAAGAAAACACAATGATACTCAAATGAGTAACAATTAAGTGGTGACTATAATGTACAATGGTGTGTTAACCTACAACAGGCAAGTACATAATAACATGCATCATGGTAAATGATTCTAACTGCTGCTGAATAAACAGGTAGTCCAAAACAATAACAATTACAATTAATGATTGTAACAATACATTTTTTGAACTAAATGAAAAACAATTCCTTATTCTGTAAAGCAAACCCAATCGAACATTAACAGTCTTAATGAAAAAATCAGTATGAGAATTATATGGCAACAAACTATTCAAATAAAAACCTAAATACTTAAAACAATTCACCCTATTTGCACATTATTTGCATGCCTAATTACCAAATTATTAGAAACAGCAACCAACTTGCTCCTGTTTCCAAAAAACATGCCTACACCCCTTGACTTGGTAGAACCCAAAGTTCACAAGACAGTGGCTACTGGGAATAAGAACAGTCTGCCAGTAACCTCAAGATACTGTTGTTCTAACTTGTAACAGCATGTAAGCAAACATGTTCAGCATTGACAAATGCTTGTGCCTTTAAGACTCTCTTGCCCCTCATACATTAAAGGCATTTGCTGCCACAAATGGAGCCAACACTGTGGGTCACTGACTGGACCCAGAACCATCTGATCTGTGTGCTAGCTGAACTGGATGTAAGGTTGCACCTGTGCAGGAATGATTCAGGGGATGGACATTTGCCTGGACTTTCCACTCTGTGGAAGTAAGGACTTTAGTGGACACTGCCACTGGAACTACAAATTGGTAGCAATGTTGCCCCTCTTTGATCTACCCTGCCTTGGCCATGAGGTTAGAGGGTGTTGTTGATGTGCCAACCAATCAGGAATGTTTTGTAACTCAGGGAGCCACCGGGTCTCTGGGACCATAGATGGGCTTAATTAATTCAAGTGCTTTAACGTCTCTAGTCACTTGCCATAGGCTAGACCTATAGCACGGCCTGACTCTGACAGACAACACAATAGATGAGTCAGGTTTGCTGTTTCCCCACCTAAACAGCAGGGAATGTTTTGAACTCCTTGCAAATTTCTTATGGAACTGCCATTGAAAGAAGACCTGCAGAGAGCTGCACTGCGACAGACTGCGCATGTGTCTGTGACAAACCCAAACTGTTTCGGGCAGATTCTCTGCTTGTTGAAAAGGAGGCATTCTCATGCTAGCTAAGCACACCTGGATTACCATTTAAACTACGCGGGGGGGGGGAGGCTGTAATACCAAAAGAACCAAAGATTGCCTTCCCCCAGATGATGAGGCAAAAAGGAGGGAGAGCCTAAGAGGAGGAAGTCTCCCGGCAGAGGTCTACCAAGGGAGCTCACAGCACTCCTGTGCACCTCTCCTCTGATGCTCCTTTCATTCCTTTCCCTTCTCTTCCCTTCCCTTCCTTTCCCTTCCCTGTTCTGCCCTCCTTTCCATTGACCCCTGGCTCCTTGTCTACCACTGCTGTCTCTTCCAGGGCCCCCTCTTCCCCGCCCCCTCTCCTGTTTCTGCCCTTGTCCCATGCCTCCCTGATTTTCCTTTTGGGCTTTTTGCTCCTCACACCAGCATTCCATCTCCATTACACCCTTTATACCATCCAGACCAGTGCTACCTCTAACCCTAGTCAGCCCATTGCACCCATTCCCATGTTGCTCCTGGCACTTATTACCTGCTCAGTTTCAAGATTTATGTTTCCCTGTTCTACCCCTGGTGCTCCTCACCTTTCAGCTTGAGAGTTACCTGCAACATTCATACATGCTCCCTTTTCCACTCTCATTGCAGCGCCCCCTGCACCTGCATCTTTGGCTCTTCTCCTGGCTTTCTGTCATTCATTGCATTCCATCGCTACCTGTATGCTCCATCCTGGATTACTCTAAACTCCCCCTCACTGGAATTCCTGATGACTCCTCTCATTCTCCTACACTGACTTGCTTTCTTCCATTCATACTGCCTCCCAGTTTACTTCCTAAGACTATGCAGTCAGCTGCCTTTTCCTTGTTTAGCCCATACCAGCAGTTTGTCCGGACTCTGTCCCCAACTCATAACTTCTGAGATATTGAGTGAAGGTAGGCCTGCCATGTCTACCGGGGATGGGATTCCATTACACTTACTAGTACCTACTACTTACAAACCTGACATCCTCCTTCCCTAACTCTACCTGGCTGCATTGAGTGAAGGTTAGCATGTCCCAGCTGCCAGGGATGGGAGCCATGTCTGCATCTACTGTATACTACTTCTGCATTCTCTACCTGATACTCATTGCCACTTTCTTTTGGGAACAGGACCTCTTTACCCCATGTGCCTTCAACATCCTGCCTATGCCTGGTGGCCTAGATCAAGGTAATCTCACCTCAACTACCGTGGATGGGAGCCTGAGTGTCCATTCATCTGTGTCAACCTTATGCATTCTCTACCTGATGCCCAGTTGCCACTTCCTTTCAGGAATGGGACCTCTTTACCCCATGTGCCTTCAACATCCTAGCTCAGCCTGGTGGCCTCGTGTCTAGGTCATCTTACCTTGACTACCAAGGATGCAAGCCTGAGTCTACATTCGACTGTTTCAACCTTATGGATTCTTTACCTGATACCCAGTTGCCGCTTCCCTTCAGGAATGGGACCCCTGTACTCTATTTGCCTTCCACATCCTTCCTCACCAGTCTACATCCTGCATTTCCATGGACTCATTGTGCTTGTTCCCACCTTTACCTCCTCACACTCTGGATTTGGACTCTGTCAGCTTTTTCCGTCTCTGCCTCCATTTAGTTTGACTGCCTCCTGGACTCACTTGCTGCTGGTTGCACCTTCCCAACAACTATATGAGTTCTCTTTTTCCTTCAGAAGTGAGATCCTAGTGCTTCATCGCTGCAGCGCCTTCTGTTCTCTGCACTCATTGTTCACCATCATCTTCAGAAGTGGGACTCTTGTATCTCAACGTTGTAGCACTTGGTACCTGGATTCACTTATTTCTCTTCCATAGATCTGCCTCGTGGTCTGCAGAGGTTTTCCCCATTCTGATTCATTTTGCTGTGGAGCTGACCCCGGTTCTGTTTCTGTCTGCACCTGTTGAAGCCAGTACACTTGGCCTATGCTGTCATCTTCTCGGACTTCTTCCTCTAGTCTGTGGACATCTGCTCTGGACTTTCCCCTTCATTGTTGGATGGCTATCTTCTTCTTGCCACTCTGGCTGCTCAGGGCTCCTTCCTGTTTGCCATGGCTCTTTTTGGGCAGTTAACACATATCTCCAGCCAGTTTTCCTACCCAGTCAACTACACCTCCCATTCATCTATCTCATACTCCTACCTTGGCCATCCTAACAGCTCCCATCCACTACTCAATGGAGTACTTGTTCATTTCACCTGAGGAAAACTTCTAGCAAACATCCCTTGGACAACATGCCTCATAGACTCTTACATCACCATAGAGCTACCAATACTTCTCAATCATCTCCCTAGGATCAGTTCTGGAATCCCATTCGACTGGACTACAGGAAGATTTCATCCCTCACCAACTCTACTAGATGCTCCCAATGAATCCTGTCAATCCAAACACTGTGGCTTCCCTATCACCCATGTCTCCTAGGATCTAAGATTTAGTGGAGCCTTCTCCACTCCTATCTTTCCATGGAAAAGTAACCTAATTCCTTCAGTCATGCACTGATTCCATAATCGTCATCACTGTTACAGATAATGGGAACCGCAATATATCGCAGCAGTACTGACATCACTTGTTTTACCTTTCCGTAGCTTCTTCTATGAGCACTGACTATGCTGATCATGTTACTCAATTCCTACTTCCGCAATGGCCATTGGATGTGCTAAGATCGTCCCAGCTACCTTTCCAGAACTCACATTGTTGCATCTCCGGTGCCTAGCTGCTTTACTAAAGTTATGCTATCCAAACCACTGTTTCTAGCCCCCGGATGTTAGTAGACTTCATATAATCTTCTACATTCTTTCATCATGTTACCATCAATCAGGTCCGCTGCCCATTCAGCGGTCCTTCTAGCTCATCTCTCATGATTCACCTCTCATACTCCCTCCAGTGAAAACTTTCACTGAGAGCAGGCTTCCATTAATTCTCAATCTGCATGTCCGCAACTGGTCTAGCTGTCTCACTATCCCAGTCATGCCTCTCAACAGATCTATATCCAACTAAAATGCTAGGCACCCCTGGTATTCTTCACTGCTCTCGACTTCCTATTGCCACATCAGTCTACAGACTCTTTCAAATACCAATTTCCAGTCTTCCTACAACATTTAGACATTGGATCATCTGTAAGGCAAACAGTTATGATCACCTCAGCTTATGTCATGGGCAATTATGCCACAGAAATACCCATATCTACCTTTTTCTACTGGCAGACCAGCAAGAACTCATACAAGTATTATTATGGCATCAATATCCAAATCAACTCTCAAATTCCTCATACTGAACTTCCATTTATTCCATATACATTCAGTTACCATCTTTACTGCATATACCAGTCTTCCTTCATTGGTCTAAAATCTTCCACGTCACTACTCCTACCAGGCACATAAAGATTCTGTCCGACTCCAACTTCTTCATGGATGACTACATTGCAACTTATTGCTTGCCACTTAACTCCAAACCTCCAAACTCTAACCTGAATGTCAAACCTTATACAAAGTCAAATCATTTACCTTATGACGTCATAACCCATCATACTTCCCGCCATTCAAAGTCTGGTAGCAAATTTTATCAAATCAAGATCTTCATGCTCACTTTGTCTCTGTAATCCCATTAGACATCACCTTGGAAACCTGGACTACAGTCGCCCTTTTTCGAATGTACCTATTCCACTCTTAGGATTCAGATGCTTCTTTAGAATCCTACCAGGTCAATACCACGGCATTAACCACACTGTCTATAGAGTGCATGTAGTTACAGTGACAGGGGTAGAACAGTGCTAGGAAGATATTGCTACTCCTGTCTCTGTACATGTTTCTGGCAGAGCTCAAGTTGCCATGTGCTGGGTGCCTGGTCAAGCCGCTCCCCTAGTGGAGTGGCTAGGGCACCAGCACACAGTGAAATGGGAGACCTTGGACCATGATTCAGTTCCCCCTGGTCTCCCTGTGCTGCAAAATCTTGTGGCAAGTTTTTTTTTTTACCGTTAAACTCCCCCCCTGCCAAGTCATCTCCATTCCTCAATGTCCGCAACCCCCCAGAGTTTGTTATTTAAATTCCAGGGGGGTGGGGGTGAGGCCTCCCACATAGATGATGCCCATAGAGTATAAGGGTGTGCAATGCCTGTGTTCATCGGGTGATTTGCCTGTTGATATAGCAGTGTATGCCATTATGCTTGTGGCGTGAAATGCCATGCAGTGCTTTCCTTCATGGTTATGACCCCATGCCCTTCAGAATAGACATACTTCTTTAACCCAGAATTGTCCTTCCAGAATGCTTCATCCATGGATTGAAAGATGGTCCATCATCTCTCTAAACAGTTCACTTTCCTCAAAAATTAGCTTATGGTTGCTAGAACCTAAGTTCATCTTCTCTTAGTTTGCCCGGAGGACGGGTGGGTCAGTAGCCATTGGTCCTCAGAGGTTTCCTCCACCTGGGGATTTTTCCTCTCCTGTGTGCTACTGGTCATATTCTCTGTGAACTGGAGGGGGTAATCATACTCTATTGAACATTCATTGGTAATTCTTTTGGGCTTTCTATTCCCTACTCACTACCCAGCTTACCTACCAAGGGTGGGAATAGAGAAAGGCCCAAAGTAAATGACAGTTGTAAGCATAACTAACCCCCTGCTCTATTCACCCAAACATTGAATGGGAGGGCTATATTGTCCTAGGTTCAATGTGGGGGAATAGCTCTTCCCACATTCCCTACAAAAGCCAACCTCCCATGGCAGTTCTCTGCTTAGCATGTTGTGAAACACCCACCGTCCACCCCTGTCTCCTCCTTCTCTGGGACTCGGGCTTTCTATTCCCTACTCACTACCCAACTTACCTGCCAAGGACGGGAAGAGAGAAAAGCCAAAAGTTAACTACACTTACATAAGCACTACCAACTCAATAGTCTATTCACCCAAACATTGAATACATATTTGCAATATTCATATGCCAATATAGTCTACACAAAATGTCCTGGGGTCTCCTTATGGAAGAAAACTAGTCCCTCTGGTTTCTATCTTGTGACTTAATTCAACAGTAAAGAATGAAAACAAATGAAACTTAGCATCTGTATCATTGGTGTCACATATTATTTATTGTTATTTAGAGGGCCACTGTTGTCCCAGCAGATCATAGAAACTATTTCACGGTAGGCAGTGATCTTAAAAAAAAAAGTAAAAATCTGTAGCTTTGTGTCTGTGTATGCTAACAATAACTCTAAAGTGAAACAATTAGATTGCTACAATAGTTACAGTGGTATTACGAGTGCATTCCAAATGATCAAAATGATAATTCAAAATAAGCAGTTCAGCTGTTATACAGTCAGCCTGTAAGGTATAAATATTGCAAGTACGGAAATCCCAGAGGGGATTATGAAGTGTAAGGAACCAGGTGTTAAGGGTGACAAGGTAAAAGAGGAGTGGGCAGGGGATGCAGGACAAGGCTCAGAAGGATGCAGTAGTCAATGGAGACAACACAGAGTGGGCGGTGGAGTCATAATACTAGGGGACTCCATGCTAAATGGCATCAGATGAGGAGGTAAGGGTGCCAGGAGGAGTTCTATCTGGGTGTATTGCATGCCAGGAATGACAGCACATAAAGAGAAGTACATAATTCATACATGTTTAAAAGGACAGGTAGAGAAGCCTCACTGAGTAGTACACCTCGGTACAAATGATTTGGAGGGGAACAGTGCCCAGGAAGTACAGGCAAGGTTCAGAGAGCTAGGCAGAATATGCAGCAACAAGGGGAAAACAGTTGCTTTCTCCAAACTTCTGCCTGTACTGAGGGCAAGTACAGCCAGAAAACATAGGATCAGAGAGTTTTATAACTGGTTGGTGGAATGGTGTGAGACTATGAGATTTGGACTGATGGGTGACTGGGGTCAATGTGGGAGAACAAAAATTTGTATGCCCCAGATAAGCTTCACCTATGTAGGGAGGGATTGGCAATCCTGAAACAGAAATTGAAAGAATTTGTTACATCCACATATCATTTAAACTAAGAAGGGGAAGGCTCAGACTTGAGCAACAATCCAAGACTCAAGGAGAGGTATGGCATAGGCCTCCCCCCAGCTAAAGAACTGAACTTAGACAGTGAAGGGATCAGGGAAGACAAGATGGAAAAGGAGAGGTTGGGATCACACTGGAAGGTGGTCTCATTAAATGCTAGGAGCCTGGGAAACAAGTTGGAGGATTTGCAGGCTATGATGGCAGAAGGTCATGCGGACATTGCTGCCATTACTGAGATCTGGGCCACCCAGTACCAGGACTGGACCAGGGGTTAGGCTATATTGAAAGGACAGAGAACAGGGGAAGGGGGTGGGGAGCCATCTACATTAGAAACGATATAAGGTGTAATGGGAGGAAGGGGAGGAGAGCAAGTCTGAGGCCTTATGGGTTAAACTTCAGGCCTCCAAGGGTAGGAACATTCGATTGGGGGTTGTGTATAGCCCCCCCTCACAAAAAGAGGAGCTAGATAAGGAGCTGGGTGAACAAATAAGGCTTAGTGGCAGGGGTTCCACAGTGGTGGTTGGTGATTTCAGTCTACCTGGGATGGACTGGAATGTCCCTACCACCTCATGTGCCAGACGGCAGATTCTCCTAGAGGACATCCAGGACAGCTTCCTGTCACAGAAGGTAATGGAACCAACCAGTGAGGGAAACATTCTGGACCTCATGTTGACAGATGGAGAGCAAGTGCAGCATGTGGGATGGAGGATCCCCTGGCAGGAAGCAACCACCGCACAGTGTGGTTCTCTCTCAATCTGGGTAAAGAGGTCACTAAAACAAAAACAAAGGTTCTAGACTTCAGAAAGGCAGATTTTGGTAGAATGGCAAGTATTCTGGAAGGGCATCTTGCTAATATCTGTCCTGTTATGGATGCAGAGCAAAAATGAGCAATCATTTAACAGGGGCTTATACAGGCGACTAACTTCTGTACAAGGTGCCAGACTAAAAAAGACTGACTCAGCAAGCCGAACTGACTGAACAGAGGTGGTGGAGGGGATGAGGGAGAAGAGGAGGGTATTTAAGGGATTCAAAAGTTCCAAAGGACGATTGGGAGAAATAAGTGAAGAAATCCAGGGAAGTAGGTAGGCTAGCACAGGAAGTCAAGAAGGGGGGAAAGGGTTGAGGCAGTGGACACCACACCTCATGCCACGCTGGCAACCCAGGTTCGGACACGAGCCCAGGCCGTCATGGGTCGGCGGGGGGGATAGGACTGAGCATTTGGAGGACTGCTCTCCTATCCCTGGGGAGGGATCCAGAGTGCCATCACTCTAATGTGGCCCCTGGTGACATCTGGGGGCACTGCTAGAGTCGGAGCAGCAGTATGGAATGAGGCAGATGTCGGCACATACGTATCATGACGTCATTGCACGCTAGTACTGCTGGGGCTACCATAACATGGAAAAATGGCAGCACAGACTGTGGCAGCTTGATGGGTGCTACTCCATAGGCTGATGATGCCTGGACAGCACATGCCGGTATTGGTTCCTTGCCTGGCATGGGGGCAATAGAGGGTGCCCCTCTCAAGGTATAGTTGCATATGCCAGCGGGGCATGCAACTTCAGGGTCAGAGGTGGAGTCAGAGTAGTGGTTGGAATAAGAAGTCAGATCATTGGCTGTAGGGGTGAAAATTGTGATATGATAAAAAAAAAATGTTCCATTTCTGAGCATGCGCAGTTAAAAAAATCAACGCTGTATGGATAACTGAATTTTTGCAACAACAGCTGGTTGCACTATATGAGACAACTGTCATTTACTAACAAAGACAGCTGTGTTCTATAGTGCAACCCTGCTGTTTTACAACTCATTTTTCAGTGACTGGGCTACTGTCATCAGAGCTCCACTGTGCTGACTGTGCTTTTCCTTAATGATTGTTTTCTGCATACCAGGGGCCCCAATCCCTGGTGGCAGTGTATTTATTTATTTATTTGTTTATTTATTTTTCTGTATAATCCGACACTGGGATGCCCACCTCCCCCATCAGCCCCCCCCACAGCCCCTTGTTTTATTAGTAGCTGTCAGCATTGGGGGGCCCTAATCCCTGTGTCAGCATTTATAAGATTCCCCCCCACACACCAATGGCGTGGGACACTGGGGAGCCCACCCTCAGTGTCCTGAAATAGCTTTATTGTATTTGTCCTGTCCAGCCAAAAAAAAAAAAAAGTCTCATGATGTCTTTGTTTTTTTAAACCTGAAAAATTAAAAACCATCCCTTGCCATCCCCGCCGTACCCCTCCTCCCATCCCGACCCTCCCACTGAGCACCCACCACCCCACTCCCTACCCTATACGTACAACTGGAGGTCAAACGCTGTCATCCTCTGTGGACCGAGACATGTCAGCAGTCTTCAAAGTTGAACTGTGAACTGAGAAACAAAGGCAAGTGTCATATAATGTATGTCAATGGTGTTTTTAGCTTATGTTCATACTTTTGCTACTTTTAAGGAATTTTTTCACCAAATTTTCAACATGGCCTTTTTGGGACCCCACCTCATGAGCACTGGCAGTGTCATTTTGTTAATCGGGCCTGGAAGGTGATTTGGTGGTCACTGCACAAACTTACCTTTCGGGACTGAATAACAAAATTTCACTACAAGTATTAATGAAGAGGGGCTCCAAAAATGCCATGTTGAAAATCTGGTGAAAACATTCCTAAAAATGGCCAAATTATGAGCATTTATTGAAAATGTTCTACGCACTTCCATAACTGTAGTAATTTTCAATATTTTGACACCAACTTTGAGCAATTTTTTCACACCACCTAGTGAGCAGAACAGCTGTCATTTTTTGCATCCTGGCCAAAATTTATTTTCACACCTGTGGTGTGGAATGGCATTTTGGCAGGGATTTGAAAATGTTCACTCACCAGGTTTATGAGGTGGGGTCATAAGAAGAATATGTTGAAAGTTTGGGATCAAAATATTAAAAACAAAGAATTTATTAAGTAACATTGTTTGCAGAGATGTCTGTTGCATCGCTGGGGAACACACTGCCTTACCATACCACTGAGCTGAGTTCAGGTGTGAACTCAGTGAGTCGGTTTAATTGGGCAAGGTTGATAGTAAAGGTGCTGCAGCATGCAGCACCAGTCATAGCCTGGGTAGGGACAGAGCAGTGTGTTTTGGTGCAGATGCCACATCCTGTGGTGGGTCAGGGAACCTCACCTACAAGGTATTGACATGTGTGCCAGGCCCTGCTGGGCCCATGCACTGGGTCAGGATTGTCTCCAATATTGTATTTATCTCATTTTGTGCAGGTCCAGAAGGAACCTGTGCAAATGAGGATACAATTCCACTATCAGAAAAAGAAGGGAAATTCTTTGCAAATGCAAAGCACACAAAGAAGGGAAATGAAAAACATTAGGGATTTAGGTCTCTGGAGTAACATAGAAACATAGAATCTGTCAGCAGATAAGGACCATACAGCCCACCTAGTCTATTCATTTCCCTACTCACTGCCTCAGCCCCAGATCCTATTTGATCTGTGGCTCTCTTGCTCTGCACATCCCCAGGGTACCTTTATGTCTGTCCCATGCACTTTTGAACCCCCGTATTGTTTTTGCTCCAACAACTTCTGCTGGAAGGCTGTTCCATGACTCCACCACCCTTTCAGTGAAAAATTACTTCCTAACATTACCCCTGACCCTTCCACCCTTCAGTCTTATATCATGCCCCCCTTGTTCTTGTGCAGAGTTTTCTCTGAAATATGCTTTCCACCTGTACCCTGTTTATTCCTCTAAGGTACCTGAAAGTTTATCATATTTATTTATTTGCTTTTGTTAACCGGGTAAGCACACTAGACAGCCAAGTGCCTATTTTCAGGTGCGACCCGGGAGAGTTACAGGTAAAACTTCATACATGAACAATTGAGGAAGCATAAGGAATACATAGGAAGGTAGTTACAGGTAAAACCTTCATACATAAACAACTGAGGGAGCATAAGGAATACATAGAAAAATAACAGGCAATTCAGTGCTGGCTCTAGAGCAAGGTAGGCATACATTGAGCAGTTGAGGAACAGAAGAGTATATTGAAATACACAGGCAGTTACAAGGCTAGCTCTAGGGCAAAGTTGGCACAAAATTCATACATGTCTGATTGAGGAGACAAGAAACAAAACTAAAATAACAGGCAGTTCAAGGCTGACTCTAGGAAAAGGTTGGCATGGTGCATTAAAGTAGGATGGGACAGACGGGATATAATTAGGTGGTGAACAGCGGGAACAAAGATAAAGGTAAGTGCCTGCAGAAGGGGGGAAGGGGAGTGCCCTAGGCAGGTGGTAAGTCCAGGATTCATGGCCAGTTTCTGAAGGAGAAGTGCAAGTAGTGCTGAGGTCCCCACCATCCAGTCAGGTTGGAGGGTGGGGAGGGGCAGGGGAGTAGGACTACGAGGAGCAGGAGCAGGAGGAGGAAGGTTTCAGGAAGTTCCAGAGGGAGGCTTTAAAGCTTAGACGGGAGGAGGAGGACCGAGTGAGCTCAGGTAGCGAATTCCAGAGTTTGGGGGCATAAGTGTGGAAGGCTCGGTCCCCCGCAAGGGTGCGTGTTCTAGGAACCAGGCGTTCCTGAGTTGCCCCAGATCTTAGGTGGTAGGATAGGGCACCAGGTTTAAGGGAAGGGCTGAGAGCTGGAGGGATGCTAGAGCGGATGATATTGTCAATGAAATTACCTGAACGAGGCGATGCTTCTGGGAAGCCACTCCAGGCTGCTGTATAGATCCTAGCGATGGGTGAGGGAGACGGAAGGCACAAAGCGGCAAACATTGTTGTAGGCCGTGTCCCATTTTGAGAGGTTAGATTTGGGAACTGGTGCAAATGTTACAAGTCCATAACAGAGTGATGGGAGGAGGACCCCCCTAGCTAGGGCCAAGCGGGCGGCAGGGGTGAGGCAGTTATTAGCACGGTAGGCTAAACCAAGCTTACAATTAGTAGCCTTGCAAACATTGCGAATGTGAGAGGTGAGGTCCAACTGCAGATCTAAGGTGGCGTAGGTACTTGGCGGTGATTACCGCTCAGGCGCACGTCGACCCCATGGATCAGCAGGGGGCAGGGCAGGATTTTATTTTGTTCAAGGACCCGAACAGCATGGATTGGGTTTTGTTGAGATTGAGGGTGAGCCTGTGGTCTCCCAACCAAGTTTGAATGCATTCAAAGTCGAAGTTCAGGTGTGAGTTTATTGTGGAGATGTCCCGGGAGCTGGCCAGGAGGACGAGGTCATCAGCCTACAAGGTGGTGTGACCATGGGCAGTGACGGATGGAAGGTCATTGATAAATAGTGAGAATAGGGTTGGACCAAGGACGGATCCTTGAGGGACCCCGCAGTGGACTGGTGAGAGGTTGGAGGACGTCCGATTGAAGTAGGTGGTGCTGGCCGGTTGGAGAGGTAGTTTAGGGAACAGGCGTGGCGGAGGAGAATCCGAGGATAGGAGTTTGGAGCCGAGGCGTGATCAACCCTGTCAAATGCTTTTGAGAGGTCCACAAAAATGGCTCCAGTGAGGTTGCCTTGGTCAGCACTTGTCCTGATCAGTGAAGTGACTACAGCAAGGGCAGTGGATGTGCTATGCCCTTTCCTGAAGCCATGCTGGGCAGGTGAGAGGATGTTGTAGTCCTGGATATATTGGGAGAGCTGGGAGGGAACGCTTTCTCAAGGAGTTTACTTGTGGCGGACAGAATGGCAATGGGACGGTAGTTGCCTGGATCTTTGGGATTTCCTTGTTTGAAGACAGGAACAACCTTGGCCACTTTCCACAGGTCGGGAATGATCCCAGTGTTAATGGAGGTGTTGAATAAGTGCGAGATGGGCCTGGCAAGGAGGTGGGCCCCCAGTCTAAGCAGTTTCGGTTCGAGGCGGTCATGCCCTGTGCCTGTGTGTGGGGAGAGGCCTAAGAGAAGCATCTGGGTCTCCTTAGGAGAAACATGTCTCAATTGGAAGGGGGGCCGAGGGTGGAGACCGGGAGGGGGGCACCAAGGGGGTAGATGGGAGGGGGCTGGGAAGCGGAGGGGGCAGTTCGGAAAACAAGGAGTTGAAGGTGTTTGCAATGGTGTGGGGTTTATTGCAGCTGATTCCACTAACGAGTAGGTCAGAGACCTGTGCCTTAGCTGACCCCCCAATAGTGTTTTTAATGTTTTGCCAGAAACTCCTCGGATTGCTGCTGGAGGAGAGTAAGGCGGCTTTACAGAACTTGCTTTTTGCTGAGCGGATGGCTCTTTTGCAGGAGTTTCTGAGGTGCCTGTATGTCATCAGATCATGATTATTTTGGGAGGCCTTATAGGTCACCCAACACTTGTCCCTGGCCTTCATAAGGGAGAATAGGCCCCCATTTAGCCATTTGGTGATGGTGCCCCGAACCCTTCTCCTAGTGAGGGGGGCATGTTTGTTCTGAAGGGGGATAAGTTTGGCTAGGAATAGATCCAAGGCCCGTGAGGGGTTGTTAGCAGTAGTGACCCCTGTCCAGTCAATACAGAGGAGGTCAGACAGGAAGTCGTGGGTATTAAATTTGGAGTAGTCCCTCAGTTCAATCATTTTGCTAGGGACTTTTGGCTGAGAGATGCCCCAGACACAGTAGATAGGGGAATGGTCAGAGATGGCATCCGGAAGGGTTCCAAAGGACATGATATTGGCAGACCTGTTGGACAGAATCCAGTCAATAAGGGATCCTGAGTTCCCCCGCATGGTGAGCCTGGTTGGTTTAGTTATAACTTGGGTAAGTGCAAGCCCCGAGAGCAGAGGCTCGTACAAGTTGCAGTTGGTGCCCAACCAGTTCAGATTGAAGTCACCTATTAGTAGGGTTTCGTTGGGACCCACTTTAGTGCTGATGTAGTCAAGCAGGGAGGAGAGACCAGTCAGACCATCCTTGGGGGGATGTAGGTGCACACTATGTGAATTTTCTTTGTGTGGCCCAGCAGGAGGAGAGCATGCAAAAACTCGCATGCAGAAGGGTTGGAAGATGAGTGGACAATGGGGGACAAGTTTGGGTGCGTCTTATAATAGAGAATCACCCCGCCACCTCTCTTCTTGCCTGGTCTGTCTCGCCTGATGTGGTTGTAGCCCGGGAGGGTGCACTGGGCATCAGGTATATGGGGCTTAAGCCAGGTTTCTGAGAGGCCCAGGATGTCTGGCTTGTGGTGGGCAACCCACGCAGTGAGCTCAGTTAGGTTGCGTAGGAGGCTACGCATGTTCAGGTGTGCAATTTTGAGCCCTTTTGAGGAGAGCCAGGGGGAGAAATTGAGAGGGGAGGGTAGGGGACAGGGTGGAGAGGCCATATCCCAAGGTGGATCCAGCGAGCGCAGAGGAAAGATATGTAAGGGCTGAGGAAGAGAGCGTAGTGGGACAGGATTGAGGGAGAAAAATAACAGAGAGACAGGCTAGAAATTAGGGGTTTTGTGCAATTTTGGAGGAAGGGGTCGGGCGGCTACAGGCTGGAAAATTAGGGGTTTTGTCCAATTTTGGAGGGAGGGGTCAGCCGCTTCCTATGGGTACCCGCCTTACAGGTGTGGAGCACAAGGAGCTAGGTAGATCAAGGGACAGAATTATAAGTGGCTCAGCTAGGTATTAGGTGGGTTACAAATGGGAGAAGTGAACTAGGCTAGATAGAGCAGCCACTAGTGGTGAGAGAAAATAACCTGCAGATAGTAAAAAGGGCTGTTATTTTCGGCACGACGTGGCTCCCTGCAGCCTATATAACAGACAGCTGACCAAAGGTGGTGGTGGAGGGGGCGGTGGGGAGCCGAACGCACAGCGTTCAGCCGGGCTAGAGCTCCTGCGCCGACGGGGGAGGCTCCAGCAGGTTTGAAATTGGTGCCAAGAAGACACCGGAGGGAGGGCAAGCCATTTCCCACATGCACGGAGCTGATTAGGTGCGCCGCTGGTCCAGGGACGGTTGCTAAGCTGGGCAGTGCAGAGGACTGCTTCTGTGAAAGAGATTACCTGGCCAAACGGGTCCACGAGGAGGTGAGGTGTCCTTGCTGGGGAAGGGCTGCGGACTGAGCCCTCACGACCGCTGGGTCCTCTGGCCAAATGGGTCCACGAGGAGGTGAGGTGTCCTTGCTGGGGGAGGGCTACGGACTGAGCCCTCGCAACCGCCGGGTCCTCTCCCTTCTTTCCTCCAGTGAATAGATATTAAGGTCCTTGAGTCTTTCCTCGTAGGGCTTCTGGTGGATTCCATATACCATCTTCATTGCCTTTCTCTGGGCTGCCTCTATTTGGTCAATGTCCTTCTGGAGATGTCTCCAGAACTGGACATAGTACTTCAGCTGAGGTCTCACCAGTGATATGTACAGTGGCATCACCACCTCTTTCCTCCTACTTGTTAAGGCCTTCCCTGTGCACCCAACATTCTGTTTGCTCTCCCTACCATCTTGTCACACTATTTGGTCACCTTTAGGATGTCATTTATGATAACCCCCATGTCTTTCTCTTGACGTGTGGTGGCCAGAATTTCCCTAACCATCCTGTACTCCTCCTTTGATTTCCTGTGTGACCCAAGTGCATGATCATGCACTTTTTAGCACTGAATTGAGTATTGGTGAATCAGTGGTGGGGTCTTACTTGGGGTTGTCATCCCTAATGCCCACCCCTCCCCTGATCTGACGAGATCAAATATGATGTCTTCACACAGGGTCCTACGGCAGATTATGTTGTCCATACTGTATCACTATGAGGCACTAGGTTGGAGCTGCAGCTTGTGCTTCAGACAGGAGGTTATGGGCTGGGGGGAGGAGGTGAGATTAGGATTGCCAACTCCAAGTAAGACCCCACCACTGATTCACAAATACTCCTTAGACTCAAATCCCTAATGTTTTCCATTTCCCTTATTTATGCACTTGCAACCCTAATGCCTGCATTAACGTAGTTTTTTGCAAAGAATAGTAATTATAGGTGCCCTTGCTTTTGTGGTTGTCTAGCTGCAAGGTCTGAATATAGGTTGAGGTGTACAAAATTACAAGAGTGCTGGTATAGTTTTAAACAAAACAGAAGCTTATTGGATGTTGCTATTATTTATAGGAATTACATGACTTTGATGAAATACTGAGCATGTGATACAATTCCCAGAATGTTTTTGTTTGTGCTCATGCATCAGATGTAATATATTTCCATGCAGACGTGGAGAAGGAGAAGCAACAGAAAAAAAAACATGTTGTTTTGTTTAATGTTTGCCCTTGGTAGGAGTTTGATTCGTAAAGGCTTAAAAATAAAATGCAGCTGAATCATTCACAGAAAATGTTGTTTTGTTTAACGTTTACCCTTCATGGAAATTTGATTCGTGAGAGGCTTGCAAGTGAAAGGCAGCTGAATCCTGTACAACCGTACAAACAGTATCACATTGTTTTCATTGTATTAGAGGTTCTCTAAAATAAATTAATGCCATGGTGCCAAGAGGAGTTAACTTCCTGCTGAGTTGTGCTTCTTATAGCCTGTTATTAAGCTAATCTAAACTGTAAATAGTAAATAGTGAATAGCAGAAACAGAATGCCTCTATAAGTAACTGAATTAGCAGACTGCCACTGAAGGTATGTTAGTTTGTCAAATGTCAGGTTAGAAAATCTATCAGGGGAAACAGAGTGCTTAGCCTAGATACAGAAATTAAAAGCACTGTTTGACCAGATGCGTCTTTGTACTTGTATGAAATCCAGGTATATTATAATAGTTTCAAATCCATATTGTAGCGTAGCACAGTCAGAAATCGATCCCGTCTTAGTTGTGTTTTTATCTATTCGATTTAGGTAACCAGGTAGGCCACTGATACCAAAAGCTCCTTTTTCAAGGGTGACCTGGAGTTAGTTACCGGAAGAAGCAGACAATGTGACATATAGGTATACATACTAGAACCCCCACCCAATTGTGGACACCTACTGTAGGTGTTCACCCCTTGCTTCATGCACAGTAAGGCCACTTCCCTCTCCTTGCCACCTTACACTATATTCCATTTTCATTCAACAGTGGAATGCACCATCACATTACAATGGATTATCTGTAATTTACCAAACCCTTCAACCTTGTGGACCACACCCTCCTCATTAACAACCTAAAAAGCTTACATCTTTCTGATGATGCCATAAAATAGGTCAGTAGCTACCTCTGTGGGAGATCCCACAAGACCACAATTGAAAGCCACTTCTCCTCAGAATGTCCAATTAAATATGGTGTCCCCCAGGGATCAATACTGGGCCCCCTTCTTTTCTCACACTTCATAAATAACCTTCCCTTGATATGCCATTCCACTCAAATTGTCCTTTACGCTGATGATGCAGCCCTTTTCTGCAGTGACAAAAATCCCACTACGATGTTCCACGATCTGCAGTCTGATTTCATAAAGCTTCACTCCTGGTTCTCCAGTAAAGGCCTTGTCCTCAACTCCAAAAAGACCAAGCTCATGATCTTCTCAGTACCCAGGAAAGACCCAGCCCCTGGTTTTAAACTCTTCGACAATTCTGGCAACCTCATTGAACAGGTGTCAGAATTAAAATACCTAGGTCTCCACCTTGACCCCCACCTCTCATACAATCTCCACATTGGTAACCTCACAAAGAAGGTACATGTCAGACTTGGTCTGCTCTACAAGATTAGAAAGTTCCTCATCCCTGCATCCACCCTTCACCTCGCTAGCTCTCTACTCCTGACCCTTGTCAGCTATGGATCTATTATCTTCTCTCCCCCTACCTCATCTCTCCTTTTCTCCAAACTTAGAATCACAACAACAGCATAGGACATTTTGTCACCAGTCTCCAATGGAAAAAACACCACTGCTCACTTTATTCCTCCCTCGAGTGGACCATTCTAGAAGGGCGGTTCCATCTTAAGATGTTCTCCATCCTACATAAGATATACCTTAACATTCTCCCCCCCCCCATGTTATTTCCTCATTCCCAATGGCAGCGCCTGGGCGTTTGACTAAAGGTGCCTCAAATATGTTTTTTGGCACCCCTTTCTACAGGACTAAGCATGTTCAGAACTCAATTACCTTTAAGGGAATGAAACTTTACAACAACTTACCCCCCAAAATCCAGGCTTGCGGCTCCATATACTCTTTCAACTCCTCCCTAAAGGAGCACGTCCTCCTATCATCCATCTGCAGCTGCCCTGATAGGCCTCCTCCATGGCCTTCTTGGTAAATCCCAGTGGCTCTCTCTTCCCCACATCACCCGCACTTTTCTTCTTCCCACCCAGTGCACTAAAACTTCCTGCCCTATACATTACCTGAAAACATTTGTGTTTATCGGTCTGCCTTCTGGTCGACTCTTGTTCAGTTTTACCCATGCAATATGCTAGCTTTATTTTGCATTTGTTAGTTCTTTGTAATTCTATACACCTGTATATATAATGTACTTCTATTCACCTGTATATAATGTATTTACTTCTTTGAATGTCGTAGGTAGTTCATGGTATGTCCTATGTATTCCATTGGCCTATGAATTTGTTCATCTGTTGTATTTCCTACAGTGGACGTTTGTGAAAATGGGCGTTTTTGGGACTTCCGGTGATGTCACCACCTCGAATGGTCACATAGAAGAGGGGCTCCAACACATCCCACTAGAGAAAACTCCCAGACTCAGCTTTACCGGTCTTAAAAATTTTAAAAACCTAAGAAACAATGTCCGGGAGTAAAGACAAAGTGAAAATGTGCCCTGGGAGGCATAAAGAAAGGGCGCATGGTGATGGATGTGTAGGACGGCCTACTTCCAGCCTTAGTGCATCACCAGCGAGCAGCATAGCTGGAGATATTGACCCAAACACAGATAGGGAAAGCAAGAGGCTCTCCAGGTCCAGATACAAAATGCTGCTGGCAGAAATATGGGCATTTCGTGCAGAAAACAAAAAAGAGTTTTCAGCCCTGCAATCCAGACTGACTGAAGTGGAAGTAAGGCTAGAGCGCTCAGAAGAGACTGCAGGAGAGATTGCCGAAGAAACCACCTGCTTACACCAGGCTGTCGACTACTTAATAGATCAACATGAAACTCTGCAAGATAAATCGATAGATCTTGAGGCCTGTTCCAAATGGGATAACCTCTGTATCTACTGCTTACCAGAGGGGTCTGAAACTGGTGGGATGGAGGACTTTCTAACTGACCTGCTCAGGAATGTTTTGGAGCTCCCACCATCATTTCAATTTAAAATCAAGAGAGCGCACAGAGCCTTGGTGAGAAAACCAATAGATTCAACAGCCAGACCAAGCTTGATAGTTTTAAAACTATCTAGTTACAGAGATAAAGAACTGCTCCTCCGAACTGTGTGGGCTAAGAAAAATGTGACTTACAAAGCTGCTAGGCTGCTATTCGATAATGATTACCCCCCTGAAATTATGAAGAAAAGAATAGCTTACACTCCAATCTTGAGACTTTTGAGGGAAAAGAGGATTCGTTTCCAATCCCCATACCCTGCCAAACTACGGGTCTGCTGTGATTCTGGCATTAAGGTGTATGCAAATACAGACGAAATTTAGCCGGAACTAAAGAAGATGGGATGGTGTTTTTAGTCAACTGGTGCACTGCCACAAGAAAAGCATCCCCCTAGATCGCAGTGGCAGAGCTCCTCAAACAAACGTGCAGGAAAAGGGAAAGGAGGAGGATTCCGTTCGCTCCAAGAAATCAGAGAGTTCATTGGAAGACCCCAAACAAACCCTAAGGAGGCAGAGCATGAAGATCAGAACTTAAATACTTGAACTGGTGCCACTGGGGTTTGGTGGGCCATCTACTCATACCCTCCGCCACGGGACACCTGTAATGTATGACAGGACTTTGATTTAGTGCCTCTGTTAGGTCGCAAGTATCAGTTAGACTGAGACATTATATGCAGCCTTTAACTTTTATCTATTTACTGAGCTCCTAGGAGATACTTCATGGGCTGTGGGACATAAAAAGACCTATGATGTTTTTGTTTACAGGTTTAAAGTCATTGAATTCCCCAGGCATAAACATTAGAGTGATCAGAAGTGGGATGTGCTGGGACGATGTCTGAGGTGCCTAATCATAACCCCCACAGCTGTTTCAACTGTTGTCCATTCGGGGCATTTCAAGGGGAGGGCAGCCATGTGGATCTGCTGGACTGCCTCCCTTGTGTGGGTGATGTTATTTTGCATCGACCTTGATAGGGCTCGGGGAGGCCTGTCCACACACATGGTCACAATTCCTCCCTTAGGCTTTGGGACCCACTTAGGCTTCACGAGACCTTATCTTAGAGGGTCAGTTCTTATACCCTCTTTCCTTGGAAGTACTCTTGTATATAAGTTCAACAAGTTAAAAGTTGTTATATTTAGGTGTCTTATTATGTATGTAAATGTGCACATTTCTCTCTATAGTTACCAACTAGGCAATATGACCTTTAAAGGGTTGGGACAAATGTACAATGAATTTCAAAGTTTCCTGGTGGGGAAAGAGAAGGAATCCTTGACTATTTTATTATCTGGGTACCTGGGATGGGATCCCCTTCCAGTATTTATGCTTACCCCTGCTGGATCAGCAGTGACCCCTATAAATATAACGAATGGCTAAGCAGCCTTTAATTAGGATCTGTTCCCATAATGTTAATGGTTTGAATAACCCATTGAAGCAGTATAGGGTGATCAGCTCCTTGAAAAAATTGAAACCTTCATTTCTTCTCCTCCAGGAAACACATTTAAGTAAGCAGGAACATCAAAAACTTTCTAAATTTGGGTTCTCCATGATAGTGGGGTCGGTTTTCGGGAGAGGGAAGAGAAGAAGGGTGGTGGTTCAGGTCCCTAAAACCACACCCTTTCAGTTGTTTGACTCATATTCAGATCCGGAAGGCAGGTTGGCATTAGCCGTGGGCCATCTGGAGGGTCAGGATATCACGTTGGCTTCGATCAATATCCCTCCTGCAGAAGGCCCAGAAGTAAGGAAGATGCTATTTCAGAAGATCTTGGAAAAGCACAAGGGGGTCTAAGTATTGGGAGGTGACCACAGTTTAGCTACTTCTCACCTGGATACTTCCAGTATGAATCCCCCCAAAAAATCCCCAGTGTTACGGGTGATGCAGGCCTGCCTTTCTGGTGCACAGTGGGTGGGTGGATGCTTGGAGATATCTCCATCCAAACAAAAGAGAATACACGCATTTCTCGGCTCCCCACAAAATATACACCCGGATAGACTATATTCATATTTCAAGAGAACACTTATATAAGATTCAGAGTTGTACGCAGACACCCACGGTGTTGTCGGATCACTCTTTTCTGACACTTACCTTGTCATGGGGAAGGGAAAGAGTCAACACCCTGTGGAAGTTTAACAATTTCCTATTGAACTTGAAAGATTTTAAGGAAATGGTTCAGCATAAAATTAAGCAAATTTTAACAGACAATGAGAAACAGGGGATAGGGAAGGGAATACTCTGGGACACCCTGAAGGTAGTGCTCCAGGGTGAGATTATAAAATATGCTGCCTATTATAAAAAGAAACAACCGTTCAGCCTTGATAAACTTCAGAGGCAACTTAAAGACCTACAGGCTCGGCATGCAGAGGGGGACGAGGGGGCCCTCTCATTCTTGCAGGCCACTAGAGATCAGATCCAAGGGATTCTAGACATCCGCACAGAGCAAGACTTAACAGTTTATTTGGCAAAAGTATTATGAAGGGGGTCCTAGGGCCACCCAGCTACTAGCCCATAGGCTTAGGCAACACAGGACCTGGTGCAATATTACCCAGATTAGACACACAACCTCCAGAAAAATGGTCTCTCTCCCCAGAGAAATAGAACAGGCTTTCCAGACCTTCTATAGTGCCTTATACAGATATGATGGAGACAGGGGTGCTTCAGAGATGAGGGCCTTCTTGGATGACCTTAAACTCCCAAGACTATCTGATGAACAGAAGCAAGCCTTGGAGAAACCTATCTCCTTGGTAGAACTTGCTCAGGCTATCTTGGCCCTTAAGACCTTTAAAAGCCCTGGCCCTGACGGGTATAGGGGGGATTTTTATAAGGCAGTCAGGAAAGAGTTCTCACCAGTTTTGTTAGAGGCCTGTAGAAGTGTTCAATCAAGTGAATTAACCCCCGACTCCTGGCGATCTGCATATATTTCTAGCATACCAAAACCATATAAGGACATTTCATCCTGTTCTTCTTATAGACCTATTTAGGTCCTTAACATTGACTATAAAATTTTTGCTTCTATCATAGCTGAAAGATTTGAGATTTTTTGTGCCGGAGGAAATAGATCTGGACCAGACTGGTTTTGTTCCAGGGCATCAAATGCAAGATAACATAAAAAGAACATTATTGTTGCTACAGCACACCAGGAGGGAAGGGTCCCCTTTTCTTTTGCTTTCTCTGGATACAGAGAAGGCATTCAACCGTGTCAAATGGCCTTTTCTGTGGGCAGTGCTGGGGAAATTTGGTATCCCAGATTCGGTTATTAACTCAATAAAGCTAATGTACATGGACCCCAGGGCTTATATCCGAATCAATGGGTCATTTTCATACCCTATTCCATTATCCTGTGGTACCAGGCAGGGTTGCCCTCATCCCCCCTGCTGTTTGCTCTGTATTTAGAACTGTTAGCCCAAGCTTTAAGACAGGAGGAGACGGTGGCTGGGGTGAGACTGACCTCTGGCATCCATAAACTCGCACTTTATGCGGATGACTTAGTGATATACATGACTGAGCCTGAGACCCCCCTCCCTCCTCTTTGGGATAAATTGACCAAATTTGGGGAACTGGCAGGATATAAAGTTAATTTGTCTAAATCAGAGGCTTTGGCCCTAAATTTTACTCCATCAGCGGACCTCAGAAATAGGTATTCCTTTAAGTTGGACCTATAAAGTGTAAAGTATTTAGGGGTACAGATTGGTATGGCTTATGAAGACTTGTTCCTCTTAAACTACCCTCCTTTTCTTCTTAAAACTAATGCTGAATTGGAAAAATGGAGCACTCTCCCCCTATCTTTATACCTAAAAGTAGAATCCATTAGAATGGTGGTCCTTCCTCGCTTTCTTTATTTGACCCAGACTCTTCCAATACAGGTAACAGATCCATGTTTTAGGTCATTGCTGAGGAAAATCTCAGCCTTCATTTGGGGGAAGCAGAGACCGAGGATCAATCTTTCTGTTATGCAGCTCCCTAGACAAAGGGGTGGTATGTCCCTTCCTAACTTCAGGCTATACTATTTGGCTTCCCAGGTTAGAACTTCACTGTACTGGCTAGATAGGAATTATATAGCCAGATGGAAGTCAGTTGAAAGCCAGGAGAAGGAACTCAGAAATGTCTTTCAGACGTTGCTTTCCTTCCCCCCAGCCTTGAAAACTGAAGAAAACACAAACCCGTTCACAAAGTCCACCTTGAGGTCCTGGAAGAGGATGTTGTCCCTCCCAGAATTCACGAAGTGGAGGCCTGTTTTGTTCTCCTTGCCTTGTATGGACTCCTTTATCCCGGCAAAACTTGATGGGGGATACCTTAAATGGCAAAGAAGAGGTCTGCATTTGATATATCATTTTATGCCCCAGGGGATAATCTTATCATTTACAGACCTGGTTCAAAGGTTTGGCATCCAATACTCAGACAGGTTCAGATATTTTCAAACCAGGGATTGTCTCTGCTCCCTCAGGGATGTGAGTTGAAGGGACTGTCCCCTTCATGGGCTTCTGGAGATCTTGATAAAAGTGATAGATGGGAGAGCTGTTCCATTGCATATCATTTCCAATTTATATAAGGGCTTACAATCCCTGAAAGAGAGTCCCCTAGATAAAACAAGGTTAAACTGGGAGAGGGACTTAGGGAGGGGAATCTCCTTGCTTATATGGAGAAGATATTTAAAATCGATGCAGAAGGGTATCAGCTCTGGACGCTGGAAGGAATTTGCCTGGAAAATAGCGGTGAGGTATTTCAGAGCTCCTGTAGTGACTCAGAAGTACAGCAAACAGAGAGGAGCAGAATGTTGGAGGCAATGCGGATTCCCTTTAGCCACTCTAGGCCACATTTTTTGGTCTTGCCGAATCTTGCAACCATTTCTGGCATGTTTTCATGACGCCATTCAACAAATAATCTCCCTGATATTAACCCAGACCCTCTCCTTTTCCTTTTTGGTGAGTGTCCCCAGGTTCAATTGGATATTTCTATTAAGAAATTTATTAATCTGGCCTTTCTTGCTGCCAAAAAAGCTATCACTAAAAAATGGATGTCCCCCTTGCCTCCTACCTTGGATCAGTGGCATCAAATAATGATTGATATTTATAGAATGGAGAAAATTACAGCTACATTAAATAAATCTCAAGCTGCTTTTGAGATTATGTGGAGAAAATGGGTAATATATATCACACCAATAAGAACGGAGTTTGTCCCATGAAATTGGGAGGTCTCTCTGCTATTCTGGGGGTGTTGGTGGTTCCCTCCCCCAATCCTGAGGTATTAGTTTGGCAACATTTAAATCTCAATGAAATATTGAAATGAGTGCACTGTGTGTTAACTTTTTATGTACTTTTTTAATTATTCATGTTTTTTTTCTGTTTTTTTTTATGTCTGTACCCTTTTTATGTACTGTTGGTGCATGAAATTTTGCTTTAAGCAATATATGTTCTTTACTATAAAATAAGGAACAAGAGTTAAAAAAAAAGAAAATGGGCGTTTTTGCTCACATACTTTCCAGTATACAAATAAAATTGATTGAATTGATTGATAACTAAGGATGAATTTCCTCTTACAGTAATGAGAACATAATGGTTCAGGAGAGCAACCTGACATACATTACCAGTGCTTCCAACTCCCATAGGGATTTTATTTAAAGCAGAACAATGCACAGCTTCTTCACTAAAGGCAACTTATACTACCAAGGTCTACAGCCAAAACACCATCACATCAATGATATAAAAATTATTATTCAGGCTGGCTCGGTGGCACTAAGGGTTGAGGCGCTGGATGCCACACCTCGTGCCACACCAGCGACCTGGGTTTGGTAGTGAGCTCAGGCTGCTGGGGGTCAGCAGGGAAGGGAGAGGATGGAGAATCCATCAGACAGCTCTCCTCTTCTGGGGAGGGCTGGATTACAGTGACCAACGTAGCTTGCCACCTAGAGGAGGCTAGGTGCCGACATGCCTGATCCTGCATGAAGGAGTCAGAAGGTGGAGCAGCCAGCAGGCGTGTGACGTGCACACGTGTGCATGGTATGCCCGCTGCCAGCATTGCATGCCCTACCTCTGAAAGCCAGAACGCTGCGGCTTGATGACCATCTGATTGCACCAACGCCGGCTCCGATGGGGATCATCAGTGCGGATCCAGTCTCAGTGGGGGAGTTGGTTGACCCCTGCTGCCCTACCATGGAGGGGTAAGCCATGGGGCATGTGGGGATTGCCCTCAGTGGAGACTGGTGCTGGTCAGATGGCAGCCAGATGATAAGGATACATGGATAATAGGGCCTGAATGGGGGCCCAGGGGAGAAAAAGTAATCACAAAAAAAAAATTATTATTCAGTGTACTTGAATGTCTAAACATTGGCACATCAGAATATGCACAAAACTACATAACTTTGTCCACTACTGTACCAGTTTTATTAACCTGGGTTCTACTGGGGTCTAGTAGAGGAATTTATACCAAGGACAACCACAGTCAATCTTTTTTTAAATCAGGGCTATTTGTGATAATATTGCATTATCATCCTCTATTTAAGAGTGGAAGAGGGATCTATAACAGACTAGGCATTAGGCCAGACTTCTGCATATCAGGACTAAATGAATCAGCAGTAACTATTAAAACACATAAACATAAACATAGAAACTGATGGCAGATAATGGCTGCTAGGTCAACCGAGTCTGCCCATTTTTCATCATCTTCATTTTTGCTGCAGAACCTACTTGATCTATGGTGCTGTCTCACCCCCCCACCCTCACTTACCCCAATGGTTCCTTTGTGCCTATCCCAGGCATTTTTTAACCCCACCACTGTTTTCATTCCCATCATTGCCACTGGAAGGCTATTCCAGGAATTCACTACCCTTTCTGTGAACAAGTATTCCTCACATCTCTCCTGCATTTACCACCCTCCAGTTTCATGGCATGTCCCCTTGTTCTAGAGCCCCTTTTCCTGTGAAAAATAACCCCACCTGGACCTTATTAACCCCTGTGGGGTACTTAAAGTTCTCTATCATATCCTTCTGCTGCCACCTCTCCTCCAGGGTGTACATATTGACCTCATATAGCCTCTCCTCATAGGGCTTTTGATGCAGACCCTGCACCATTTTGGTAGCTCTCTTCTGGATGGCTTCTATTCTAGCTATGTCTTTCATAAGATGTGGTCTCCAGAACTGGATACAATACTCAAGTCTGGGTCTTACCTGTGTTCTATATAGGGGCAACACCACCTCCCATGTCCTGCAGGAGATAACCCTACCTATGCATCCTAGCATCCCACTAGCCCTCCTGACTTCCTTTTTGCACTGCCTAGCCACCTTCAGGTCATCCTATATGATTACCCCAGGTCTCTTTCCTGCTTGGTTGTTGTCAGCATCAGTCCCCCCATTTTGTACTCTGCCCCAGGTTTCTATGGCTCAAGTGCATTATTTTTCACTTTTTTGTATCAAAACCCAGTTGCCATACCCTTGACCACTCCTCCAGTTGTTTCAGATCCCTGCTCACCTTTTCCACACACACCCAGGAGTGTCCACTCTGTTGCAAATCTTGGTGTAATCCACAAAGAGGCAGACCTTCCATTCCAGCTCCTCTGCTATAAAACTTATAAAGACATTAAAGAGGGCCTTGACCTGATCCCTGAGGTACCCTGCTGGTCACCCTCCATTCTTTGGAGCAAACTCTGTTTACTGCTACTCTCTGTTTCCTATACCCTAACCAGTTTCTTACCCAGGTTACCACCTTGTTGCCCACCCCCAAGCTACCCAATTTTCTTACCAGTCTCCTGTGTGGAACAGTGCTGAAAGCCTTCCTGAAATCCAAGTAGGCCACGTCCACCACTCCTCCCTGATCTAGCTCCTTGGTCACCCAGTTGACTATCCAAGATCACACATGCCTGATTGAATTTCTGGTTGTGGAGAGGAGTGAGAGGAGTGAGCAGAGAGCAGCCTGCGGTGCTGAGAGTCAGCAGCTTGCAGGTCTATACAAGGCACTTTTAATCCTACAACAGTGCCTGTGAACCAGAACCTGGAGAGCAGAGAAAAAGAGCAGATACCAGCAAAAGGCTTGAACAAATTGGAAAGATGTTGGCAATGGTGGTGGAAGACTGAACAAAAGAAGCATGATTGAAACAACAGAGATGACTGTAGGAGACAGAAGGAGGAGTGGAGGAAGTACAAAGGAAAAGACAGAAACGGGACTGAGACTAAAGTGTGTACCAGAGAACAGAGTTGCGTATGGCTTCTGGTAACATTCTGATAAGATTAAAAAAACTTAGGACAGAATTCAAGCACAATTGTACTTTATGATTTTATTTGTCTTTCTCTATGTTTTTAAGGAAGTTTTACGGCTTTAAAAGTGTGTTAACATAATAACATTATAAATTATAAAGTACTGTTATATATTAATAAGTATCAGGAAACATTAGCGGCATTAGAAGCACTTTAAATATTTGAATTTTATACTGATATTGGTGTTAAGTATTAGGGATAATATTGGAAGGGAAACATTGTACGAGAAGCTGGAACTTTGTAGGAACTGTGAGTCTTTGTGAGATTCATTAACTTGGCAATTTATTAACCTAATAACTTATTAACTTATTAACCTATTCACTCACTAAGTGGGTGAATAGGTATAAGTATTAAGGCCTTTAAGGTACTTAAGATAAATTGTACATACTTTCAAGTATCTATTTTTCTTTCTATTATATAGTAGATCTGTAACCACAAGGAGCAGGAAAACTTTAACAAAGGCAGGCCACCCATTCAAAAGTAAAAACTGGATAATGAATTTATCAAGAAAAAGCAGTATTGAAAATTTAGATACAGTGAATCACCAAAAAACTCAGAGAAAATTGAAAGGGGAGAAGAAATGACAAATAAGAAAGTGTTAAAAGGGAAGTGGATATGGAGTATAGTAGGAAAAGTGAAGGTGGAAAAGGCAAAAAGGGAAGGAATAAAACATCAACACCAACATTAAAAATAACAGATTTATTTTCCCCAAATGATACTCACAAAGAGAAAGAGAAAGGTTGTAGCATAAAGGGGAAAGGACAATAAAAAAGGAGCATGTGAAACATCACAATCAAGAGTGAAGTTTTTAGATATATTTAAGGATATAGATGAATTAAACCAAGATATTTCCAACATGAAATATTCTATAAGAGAAGAAATAAGAATGTCAGATGAAAAAGTAGAAGGGAGAAGTGAAGATGATAAGAGTAATTTAATAGAAGTACCCAAAGACAAGGAAACAAATAAAGCCAATACAGGAAAGAACAAAGAAACAGATAATCAGATGATTAAGACAGATTTATCAGGAATCTTGAATTGTATGGAATGATAGTGAATTGGACTGGGAGGAATCAGGGGAAACAATGAAGCAGACTTAGGTTATGAGTCCGGGGTAACAGAGATGCCAGATGTGGAAGGCATAGCAAGGGATGTTCAGTTATCACTAAGGGATCCTTATATGGCCAATTTATTGATATATAAAGAATTAGTTGAGATTAAAAAAGAAATCTCATGTTTAAAAGGAATAAGTTTGGAAAATTGGAAGAAGGTAGAAGAGATAAGAAAGGGTGAAGAAAAAGAACCCCAGAATTTCAGGGTAGGAGAAGATGTAATGGATCTGGCAGAAGAAGAAAGTGCTAAAGACCATAGTATTTGGTCACCATTGCTGTTAGAGACAGATAATTCAGAGTCAGAGAAACTAATTATGGTCCCAGAGGAAAGTAGAAGGAATGACAGTATATGCAGGGCAATGAAAAATGCCCATGCTATATTATGGGAGAAAGGAGAAAAAAGGAAAAAGGGGATATCAGGAATAGCAGAATATAAATTGGTTAGGGGTAAAGAAAAAGGGAAAAAAAAGAAACAATAAGTTAAATAAGAAGCTGAAGGAAAATATTAAAAACATAAAAGAATACTCTACCATACAAGAAGAAACAGAGATGGGATAAAATCAAGAAAGTTGTAATTTGCAGGATGGAAAGGATGTTGACATACAGAAGCAAGATACCACCAAAAGCATGGTAAGGGCTATAAAACAGAAAAAGAAGGTAAAAAAACAGGGAAAAGAGGTAGAAAGAAGGAGAGGAAGAGTAGGGGGAAGAAAGGAAAAGGAAAAGAAGACTATGAAACAGAGGGAGACTGTTGAGATTGAAGCTGAACACACTGAAGAGAAAGAAAAGACAGATACAGGAGTAGACAATGAAGTAAAATCCATGGAAAAAAGGAAAAAGAGGATAAGGGGGAAGAGATGGGGTTTGAAACAAAGAATACAGTCAAAACCTTCTTGGCAAAAACTAAAAAGAACCAGATTTTGTACTACTAATGTATGGGGTAGGAATTTTGCCACTAAAAAAGTTGGAAGATTTGAACAAGACACTGAAAAAACTACTGAGCACCCTGCTGACAGGAAAGAAACAAATTATGGAGTATACTAGTATGGTAAAACCGATAGAAAATGAGGAACTGGTCTTAATAATTTTGGACCAGTATTATATATTGAAGGCAATATGGAAAAAAGTAAAGAGTTGAAAGAAATGGGAATGGTAGTTGAAAATATACTTACTCTAAGAGAGTTATTCCCAGAAAGGTATAATCAATATCAGAAATTTACAGAAGAGAAATTAGTCTCCATATTTGGACTCAAAACAGTTTCACAGAGAAACAGCAACTCATTTACAATATAAATTATTGGATACTTTGGGATTATTATTACAATTAGAAATCCAAAAGACAGATGTCAGCAGAGTGGTGAGATGGGAAGCAGAAGGCCACATTTCTTTATGGCTGACTAGTGATGAAATATATGAATCATTATTGGAAAAAGCAAGAAACTTGATGAGTTAGGATATCTGTTTATGATGAGTCTAATTCTGACACCAATGAAAGTGAACAAAAAGGGAAAAAAAAAACACAAAATAGGAAGCAATAGTTAAAACATCAAACAGATATGGGATATTGGAAAATGAAGAAGATGTGCAATGACTTGAAGAAAGAAAGAGTGGAGGAAGGAGGCCACACTATACTTCAGTCAAAAAACTAAATGCAAAGAAGCCAGAAATTATGAAAATTATGTCCTGGAATGTGTCAGGGCTAGCCAATAATTTGACAGATGACAAATTTAGAAAGTATTTGGAAGGCTTTGAATATGTAAATTTGCAAGAAACATGGTATAAAGAGAAATTAAATATTAATGGATTTAAAATATATACCAAAGATACACACAAGACAGGGAGATTTGGATGCTATGCTGGGGGGTTAGTAACAATGTGTAAATTGCGGAAAACAAGATCCTCACAAGAAGTAGAAACAAAAAATGAGAACATCTTGGCAATAAACATGAGGGAAAGGGATAGAGAAATAATACTCATTAATGTGTATCATCCACCAGATGGAAGTAAATACAAAAACAACAACATAAATAGAGATCTTGAAGTAATTATAGACAAATATACAAACAGTAATCTACCAAGAGGATTGATAATTACATGAGATTTCAATTATAGGATATGTAATTTATCAAATTTAACAGAATATATAAAAGATTATTTGGGGATTATAAATACTGACAATATAAAATTAATCAGGACTGCTGAAGACAAGAAAGGAACACTAAGGGAGAAAAATATTATAGAAATATGACTAATAAAAATGTAATACTGATTAATGGAAGAACTAAATCAGATTCAAATGGCAATTTTACTTATATGGGAGGTACTGGCTCATAAATAATAAATCACATATGGATGAATATGATGGAAATATGTGTAGACCTTAATATAGAACCAAAAGCAGAAAGCGCACATTCAGGATTAGAACTAAGTAATATGACCAATGAAGAATGCCAGGGAGGACCATAATCCTTTAGAAGTAAGAAAAAGAAAATGTGTGGGTTGTAAAGTGATAGGAGAAGAATTTCAGAACATATTGGAGGATAAAGGTATATGGGACAAAATGGAGAACCTAATAGCAAATGAAATAACAGAAACAGTACTGTTAAAGGAATATCAACAAATAATGGAGACTATTTCACAGACAATAATAAAGGAAATAAAAATACATGACAAAAAAGAACCAGAATGGTATAATAAAGAGTGTAAAACAGCTAAAAAAAAGCAGTGAATAGACAGAGCAGAAAAGTTAAAAAAGATCGAAATATAGTAAATAAGAGATTTCTTAATAAATTAAGGAAAATATATAAAAATGTAGTCAATAAAAATAAGATTAAACACACTAGACAGTTGTGGAGGAAGTTAGAAATAACAGTAGAAGAAAAAGACAACAACAAATGTTGGGTGATTACAAATAAAGGTTTGGGGAGTATAGAAATGACACAGGAAACAATGGGTAGAATATTATAAAAACATATTTCAGACAGAAGAAAGCATAAAGAAGATGGTACCAGAAAATGAATGGGCAAAGGTAGATTTAAATATTAATTTAAAGGAAATACTGACTGCAATAGAAATGTTTGCATCGTTCAAAGTAGCTGGACCAGATGGAGCTCCAACAGAGGTGCTGAGACAAAATATAGGGATTTGGACTTTATTGTTACAGAAAATTGTTTCAAGTAGTTATGGATAAAGGAAAAATTACGGAGAGCTGGGGGGTGCAATATAATAGTGCTATTGTTTAAGAAAGGAGAACAGAGTGACCCAAGCTGCTATAGACCAATAAGTTTAATAGACTGTACTCAGAAAGTACTTACAAAAATTGTAAATAGCATAATCACAGAATGGATAGAAAGGGAAGATAAACAGGATGAGGCTCAAGCTGGTTTCCAGCCTAGATATTCGGCCATTGACCAGTGCTTCATATAAACTCTGATTCACAAGTATAAAAATATGAAAAAACAAAGTCTATATTGTGTGTTTGTAGACCTTAAGTCAGCATTTGACAGAGTAACTAGAACTAAATTATGGGAGGTACTGGAAAAACTGGAAATGGACAAAGGCATGGTGGAAATAATTAAAATATTATACTATCATAATTCCACACAAATAAGATATGACTCAAAAGAAAATAAAAGTGACTCATTTAAGCCAAACATAGGAGTGAGACAAGGATGCACATTGTCACCTATATTATTTAATTTGTACTTAAATCAAATATTAAAAAAGATGTAAGACACACATTTTCATACACCTAAATTAGGAAATCAAGCTTGCCCATATTTGGCCTATGCAGCTGACATTGTGTTGATGTCAACCAGTCGTGGGCATAAAAAGAATGTTGGGAAAGTTTGTTGTGGAATGTAAAGAGGCATACCTGAAAATAAATTATCATAAAACAAAAGTTATGGTCTGTGGTAAAACTAGTAATAGGTACATCTGTAAAACTGAGGAAAGATAGGAAGTAGTTAATGAATTCTGCCATCTAGGGGTAACAATAACAAAGGATCTAAAATGGGGAAAACATATAAAAGAAACAGTGCTTAAAACAAAAAAGATTCTTGCCAGCACTGAATAAATTCCAATATAAATATGGCAGACATTCGGTATCAGAATACCTGAGAGTGGTTAATAACAAAATAAGAAGCCAACTCCTGTATGGGGCAGAAATTAGGGGACAGGATGGAGGTAAAGGAATAGATAAATGTTTAAACATACATTATAAGAAACTATTGGGGATCCCAAATGGAGCACCCTCGGCAGTGCTAAGGGCTGAATTGGGCCAATATACTGTGAAAAGTTAAATTAAAATAAGATGCATAAATTATTGGTTAAAAGCATATATGATGGAGGAAAACAGCTTGCAAGGAAATGCACAGAAGAATCAATAGACTATCTAAAGAAGGGTATGCACTTCTGTATCACAATGGAAGATTAATATGCTTGCCAATATGACAGAAATTGTGCTAAAAGAAAACATCTTTATGCTTAAAGATGAGATATACCAACAAATCAGTGGCACAGCTATGGGGTCAACTCTGGACTCCAGTTTGGCCAATCTATACCTTGCAAGGTGGGAGGATGATGTGATATATAATTCAGACAACAATCCGTTCTTCAATAAAGTTGATTTTTATAAACACTTTATTGATAACATATTGTTAATATGGAAGGGTACAAGAAATGAACTTGATGAGTTTGTGAAATATTTAAAGAAATCGAATTCTAACTTAAGGTTCAAAATAAACACAGATCAGAAAGAAATACATTTCCTTGATCTTACCATTACAAAAGAAGATGATGGGTCACCGATAACAGATTTGCACAAGAAACCAACTGACTGTAACAGCTTGTTACTGGCCACTAGTTGCCATCCAGAACATGTAGCAGAATATCTCCCAAGGGGGCAATTTGTAAAGGTAAAAAGAAACTATGGCAACAAACAACTGTTTGAAAAAAGAGCTAAAGAACTCACAGATAGGTTTCTGGAAAGGGAATACCCAATGAGCAATGTTTTGGAAGCTAAGAAAAAGGTGGAAAACATCCCCAGAGAAAGCCTTTTGCAGACTAGAGAGAGACCAACAGACCCAGAGGGGCAGATGACTTTTGTTACCATGTATGGTGGGGGTAGCAGGGAACTAGTGGAAATTGTAAAAATACAATTTGTAGATTGTAAGAGGCCTTCGCCCACTTGATATGTTATTTGAAAAGCCCCTTCGTAACTCATATAGGAACAGCAGTAATCTGAAGGATACACTGGTTAATAGCTACCAGGTCAAAATGAAGGTGAATCTCAATGCCCCAAAATATGTTTCAGAACCTTGTGGATTTTGCAATATATGCAGCTTCTTAGAAAACACTGAGGAGTTCCTGAACAAAAAAACAGGAAAAAGAGAGACAATAAGAAGCAATATAAATTGCAATACAGCGGCAGTTTTTTATAAGCTTAACTGTACCTGTGGGAGTTTCTATGTCAGCAGAACTAAAAGAAAGTTATGACATAGACTAAATGAACATGTTTTGGCTATAAAAAAATGGCAACAGAGATTATGCAATGGTGTTACATGTTATGCATAACAAGGGGAAAGGGACACATAAAGTAACAGCAATGGGTCTTGAATGTATAAAAAAAGACGTGGGGTGACATTAAATGTATTCTAAATTAAAGGGAACAACAATGGATCTTTAGAAAAGGGGCTACCAAATCCCAAGGGCTCAATTATAAAATTGAGATAAAACATTTTCTAAAAGAGAGAAAGTAAAGGGATTCGAGGAGGTGAAGGGGTATCTCCCCCTCCCCCCCCGATCTCTATAAGCAAATTTCATTTAGACTATTGTTGACTATAAAGATCCTATTAGCATTTTTTTGAAATGCCTTTCTTTCATGTTACCCCCTCTTACCTCTAGCATAGGTAAAGCAGAGATATGCACCTCTTATGTATGATTTTGCTGAATAGTTTTGAGCACTATAAATGAAGTTGAAGGTGATGCTAACACATCCTTTCTTACTTCTATAGTTTTAGGTTCCAGATAAAACAGGAAAACAGGGATGAAAAGTTTATGAATAACCAGTGACAGAAGCTCTGCAGGAAGAAATAAATGTGCTTATTTGTTTATTGTCTTTAACATAATTAATTGATTTTGATCACAAAGGGACTCTGGTATGTCACTTTTTTGAAATAAAATAAACAACAGTGTTAGGCTGTTCAATCAATGTCACAGACTTCCTATTGGTTCACACATTGGTGTGTCTCATATTGTTAAATGTATTTAAAATGGTTGCGTAAAGTAGTTCATTAGCTCTGATGAAGCCTGAGTAGTTGGGTGAAACATACTGTAAGCTGCATGTATTGCTGTCTTTATTGCACAAAACAGAAGTAAATTTGCAGTAAAATAACTTTTTTGTGTCTCACAAATTATTGTGGTCATCAGTTTAGGGTGAGTGCTCTGCTTTACCTGCTTCATGTACAAAATGTTTAGGAGTAGCACTGCCACCCTTGTGCACACCACTGCTCCAGAAAATACCAAGAGTATAATGTTTCCCAATACAGAAATTGTAGAAAAAATAATAAAACCATATGGATTGATATATAGCTTAATTTACGTTTTTAGAATACCGATGGAAATTGTGAGAGAGGATATAAAAACAAGAATACAGGACATAGAAATACAGAGAGAGTTACAATTTTGCAAACAAAATAAGATATGTTTATGGATGGCTAAAAATAAATGACAACATAAGTTAGAGAATTATTTAATACAAATCAAATACCCTCCAAAAAAGGAAAAGCATAACCAGGTTTCTACTGGAAATGTCTGAAAGTAATTGGCTTAATGCAAAATATAGGAAATGGGAGGATAAAAGGAAAAAATGTAAATTTAATATAGAGCTGCACAATCTAGAATATATAATGATATTTTGTCCCCTTTATGGAAAAGAAATAAAGAAGTATTTGGGAGAGATAATGAGTAGGATAGAATATGAACCTAAAGATAAAGTAACATATCTTTTAAAAATAGGAAAACTTAATGTAATGGATCATGTGGCCTCCTTCCTCTACTCTGCAGAAAAAAGAGATGTCATATTAAGTTTGTGGATTGATGAGTTGGTGACAGGATTAAGGTCCTAGATCTTGAAGAAAAGATATTTGAACAACACTCAGCATAATTGTGGTTACAGAGAAAAGTGCAATATGGAAATTCTTATAAGTAGAAAGAACTGCATAAACACATATTTAGAATATAGAAGAGAAGATATTTTAAGAATAACTGTTAATGAGGAACATAGGGTTTATAAAAATGTGTATTTATATGAAGAGATATTTTTAGGGATTAAGAACAGTAAAGCATAAAAAGGTTAGGGAAATTATGTAAAGTTTATATAAATGTGAATGATGGATATATTGTTTGTTAAACATCTGTATTTATATGAAGAAATGTTTTATAGTGATTAAGAACTGTAATTTATAAATGATGTGGAAATTATTACATAAAACTCAATGATGAAAGCAAAATGATTTTAAGTTGTAACGGTATTATTATGTCAAACAATAAAATGATTGATTGATTGATTGATTGATTGGTCACCCAGTCGAAGAAATCTATCAGATTTATTTGGCATGACATTCCCCTGCGAATCCAAGCTGCCTCAAATCCTGTAACATATTGGATTCCAGATATTCCACAATCCTTTTCTTCAGTAGTGTTTCCATTAACTTACCCAGCACTGATGTCAGGCTGACAGGTTTATAATTGCCTGCCTCTTTCTTGCTACCATTTTTGTGAAGTGGGACTACTTTTGCCCTTCTCCAGTCCTCTGGGACCATTCTGGTCTCCAGTGATCTGTTAAATAGGTCAGTCAGAGGTGCAGCTAGTACAGTGCACTCCACCAAAGATGGACACGGATAATGCGGACAATCGGGTTAACCGGACATAAAACCTTAACCAAAACCAAATTCAATCAAATTCATGTAAAAGGCACTGTTTACTATGGACCTTTGAGACCAGAAAATGCGGACAGTTTGGGAGCCTATTATGTGCTACATTCCATAGCGGTGTAGTGTCAGTTAAGCTAAATGAGGTGTTAATTGTCAGTCTGTTAACTGACCTTGGTTCCGGCAGCAGCTTATCACCTTCCAGTGTGAAGATCTCTTTGTGTTGCTGGCTGTGTCCTTTGCTGTTCTGCTGTTTTTTTGCCTTGCCTGTGCCACTGCTTCTGCCTTTAGCATGTATAAAAGACAGGGTATCCCTCTGGCTCGAGGAGGAAGAGATAGAGGAGCAAGAGCCAACCCCAGAGACACCAAAAGATGTATGCACTGCACTGCTCAACTTGAGATGAGCGTACAGTTCCACTGCTTTTAAGCAGACCACGATAGACAGTTTTTTTGGTAAGTCGTAAGATCAGTAAAACTGATGTGTGACCACCAAAGAAGAGTAAAAAGAACGTTTTAACCAAATAAATAAGCAATTGTGCAAAATGAGCAAAATGAAAATACTGTACATCTAAAATTTAATTAATGTGCATTACAAATTGATGTTCACACTGCTGAGAATGGTCAAACGCTCCTAACATACCACCACACAGAACCATTCATGTATATTGTTCAACGGCACCATCTGCCGGCAACTACGGACATCTCATAATTTGGACACTTTTTAAATACACGAATTTGTCTGCATTAAGCGGCTTACACTGTATTTCCCTGAGCTTCCTCAGCACCCTTGAATACACCATGTTTAGCCCCATAACTTTTTCTACCTTCAGGTTAGTGAGCACGTTCTGACTCTCTTCACAGAAAAAGGACTAGTGTCCATTTCCCTCCCCTCAAAGCACCTAGTGCCTTTCTGTGGTCCCTCCCCTTCCTCTTCCATTGTGAACACTGAGCAGAAGTATTTTTTCAAGATGTCTGCCTTTTCTTGATCCCTTTCCATACAGTCCCCCATCCCTTTAACCGTACAGTCCCCACTCTCTGCCTTTTTTTTGCTAACCCACGTAAAAAATGTCTTGTCCCTCTTTGATGCTGTCTGAGCTATTCTTTCTTCCATTTGTACCTTTCTGCACTTTACTGTTTTCCCTGCCTCCCTCTGTTTTTCCTGATATACTTCCTTATCTTCTCCTCTCTGGATCTCCTTATACCTTCTGAATGCCACTCTTTTAGCCTTTACCTTTTCTGCCACCTCCTTTGAGAATCATAGTGGTCTCCTCTTTCTTTTGATGTTGCTTACCTGACTGATGTAGAGGTATGTTGCCTTCACTTTGCCCTTTTTTAGTTTGCCCCACTGTTCCTCCACCCCCACAGGTCATCCCCCACTGCCAAGTCATTCCAGAAACATTCACCCATCTTTATAAAATCAGCCCTTCTAAAGTCCAGGACTCACCACAGTGTGGTTGGATTCTGGAACTGTTCTTATGTTGAACCAGACTATACAATGATCACTGGTCCCGAGATGGCTTCCCACCTCGATGTCTATAATACTGTCCCTGTTACTAAGCACCAGGTCCAATATTGCCCCATTGTGTGTGGGCTTGCTAACTAGTTGCCTGAGGAATGCCCCCTGCAGGGAGTCCAGTATGTGCCTGCTTCTGGTTGGAGCCACATCTGATAGATTCCAATCAACATCTGGCAGATTGAAGTCCCCCACCAGCAAGGCTGCCCCCTTTTCAGCCATTTTGCCTATCATTTTTAATATTTCTTTATCTAAGTCCTCCCGTTGTGCCGGAAGCCTGTAGATCATATCCATCCAAATAGTGGCTCCATTTCCTGACTCGAGTGTGACCCACAACTCCTCTACCCTCCCTTGAATTCCTTGTATTTCAGTTGCATTTATGCCTTCATTCACATAAAGCACCACACCCCCTCCTTTTCTTCCTACTCTGTCCTTTCTGAACATCATGTAGCCTGGTATGACCACATCTCAGTCATGGTTCTCAGTGCAGCATGACTCCATAATGACCACAATATCCAGGTTGGCCTGCCCCATGATGGCCTCTAGGTCTAGGATCTTATTTACCAGGCTTCTAGCATTCACACACATTGCCTTCCAGCTTTTGTTAGCTCTTTGCATCAGGATGCCTCAATGTTTTTATTAATCAAATACAAAAAAGTCCATCACTCACAACCTCCAAATAAGCAAGGGCACAGGTCTTTAAATATTTAAAAAATACTTTAATTTAAAGCATAAAAGCACATCTTTTATGCTTTAAATTAAAGTCTGTGTTACATATTTAAAGACCTGTGCACTTGTTTATTTGGAGGTTGTGAGTGATGGACTCTTTTGTATTTGATTCTGTTTGTTAGTCTTAGCATCACTTTACCTAGTACAAACTCCTGTCGGCTATTTGTTTTTGTTAATATTGCTGCACTTTATTTAAGATTGCTCAGCTCTAGTAGCAGTATTCTATACTCTTGAGTAAATAAACGTGGACTGACTTATTCTACCCACTACCTATACACTGTTATGTTCTGAACTGATCCAGCTGAGGAACTGAAACCAATAATCAATCCAACCACCTACTGAATATTAACACTGAGGCTTCTAGCTAGAATCAGCACAAATATGCCTAGCCCTGTCCCTTAGGGAGATGGAACTGGCAAAAGAATATACCGTCCCTTCACCAGTTTATAAGAAACATAAATCTGCTGTAACTCATTGAAGACAGCGACCACCATCTTGCTTAATTTTACAGTTATAGCCTTTCCATGTAGCACTTCATGTAACCTGTTTAATGGACACTCGTCCCTTCTCCACATAACTTCTTCTCTCCTAACTATGCTTGCTTTTATCACTGACATCTCCCCACTATCCTTTCACCTAACTCGACTATGCTCCCTGCTTTACTTCCTCTCTCCCAACTGTTTCCTAATCCCTGCACCTGTCTCACCCTTCCTCCATCCTTCACCTAACATTGTCTGTGCTCCTTAACTGTTCTAGCACTTTATTATTAGCACTTTATTCCTGCATGTCAACAGTGCATTTGCCAAACACTTTCATAGTACCCCTTGTATTTATTGTTTAATCTCATAATGTATATGTTTGTATTGCTCTACTATGTACTGCTATGTTGTTTCCTTTCATGTACCTCCCTCCTCCCAGGATGCACCGGGAGATGAGCAATTGTATTTGCTCAGCAAACCTTTCCTGATGAAACTTTTCAATAAATAAATACTTACACATGAAGCAAATGTTTCATTAGAGAATGATAAAAGGCTACGGTGTCTCTGGCACTGAACAATAAGATTTAAATCTCAGATATTTACATCCTTGCTATTCAAATTTTCATCCAATCACAAACAAGCTAATTTGAAATGAATGGCCAAGTGGTTACTACCTGAACCAGTGATCCAACTCCTAGTATAAAAGGGAATCAAGTTCATGTGCCACTTCAGTGCACCAACCTGCTAGATGCCACAAAGGAGGGACTGATTTCCAGTGGTGCTTCACATTAATATGGATTTAGATATTATAAGGCACTGGGGATTTAAATGAGTACAACAACTCTTCTTGTCAGACAGTGTTTTTTACCACTTAACTAACTGGACTGCATATGCTGCTCTGTATATATCACTATATCTTTGAGACATAGATCTTTAGTTGTTCAATCTTCTCAAGTTTATAAAAACCTTCTGGCAATGGTTACTCAGTGTAGCTCAATTAGTTTAGTTAAACTCAATGTGTATTCACTTTTTGAATCAATGTCTTCCTGCAAATGCACATAATCTTGTCAGTTTTGAGCCAACTCATCCTAAATGTATATTACCTGGTTTTTTACATATGTATATCATCGCGTGTAAAAACCAGCAATAAAAGTTTGCTCACAAGAGTTACCGATGTAATAAATGAAATGAAGGCTAAGCGCTCTGTTTCCCCCATAGAATTTTTTAAACTAACATTTTGCAAATTTACATGCCATCAGCATTGCAACTAAGGCAGTCTGCTCTGTCAGTTACTTAAGGCAACACATACTGACATGAACATTCCAAGATCCCTGTGCGTCTCAGTAAATTAGTGACAGAAACAAAGTAGTGGTACTGTATATTGAAACATGCCTAAAGCACATCACGAACACTAATGGCATGTTCCAATATACCATCCCATTTGAGCCAGGCATTAGCCCAATTGCTATTGTAAACCACAACCGCCTACTGGCTACATGAGATATATGGCCAATGGGGAGATAATGGACTGACAGGAGCAAAGGAGCAATTAGGGCCCACAGATGAAGGTGGGTTTGCATCACAGATTGGAGGTTGTGATGGAATCACTGAATTACTAGCGGGTGGGGCATTTCTATGAAAAGATAATTGGGAGTTGGGTGACCACTAGACTACCAGGGACTATGTGGGGTTATACTGTAGTGTGACTGGGATATAATCCAGTACACTACCGAAGACTGTGCAAATATACACAGTCAGGTGATCAGGGGTGGAGAATACAAAAGACTACTAAGGACTGTGTTGGGGTAAATGGTTGGGTGATCAGGGGGTAGATGTATTTTAAGGATTGATTGCTGGACGTACCTAGCGGCTGTTTTCACTCTGGCAGGTGTACGTATTGCAATCTGATATCAAAATCAAAAACATTTACATCTCCCAGCAGTGACAAAGTATATTCAACTGATCAGTTTATTAATTGTAGTACCCCTAAAATGATTTATTTGGCGACTTGTGTTTGTGGCCCATTCTACATTGGTAAAACTAAGAGTTCTTTTAAACTTCAAGTAGACGAGCATTTGAGCTCCATAAGGACACAGGATGATCATAATGCTCTGTTCTGTCACTTAGATTTGGTTAAGGGGATGGGAAAACATCAATTCTTTTTTTTGTGTCATAGAGAAGGTCAATATGTGACCAAGGAGTGGTGATTTTGAAACCTGTTTAAACAAAAGCGAGGCCTTTTGGATATACAGGTTAGGTGCAATGAAAGCACCAGGTCTCAATGATAGCTTCAAGCTGGCATTCTTTCTTAAAAAATGAATGTCACTGATGATGATTGTTCTTATTGCTAGTGAGTACTGCTTTGTCCTTATTCATGTGATTAATTCAACATTAGTATTATAATTAGTGTTTTAAAAATGTCACTGCATGTGATTTCTTTTTGATTGGGTTCTACTGCTGCTATAATATTGACTTATTTATATAAAATATATGTTTATGTATTTAATTTAAGCATACAGTGGATCTAGCTGCTACTGCAATGTGGCAACAAATACCAACAAAATCTGGGCAGATCCACCTCGGCTGCATAATGAAGTTAGTGAAGTTGTGTGGAATTGTTAAGGAGGAATGGAGAAACAACGCAATGATCTGTAAGTAGCAAGATTTGTTTTAGTTTCTGTTCTAAGGAAGGCATACACATTATTAGGAAAATACATGGAGGTGTACAATTTAATGGAAGGAATAGGAAGCAATATAGGTTTACAGAAGAACCCCAGAACAAATGCCACTGATGTATGTGTTATCCTGGATGATATTAGCTGGACAGCCAAATTTTAAAGAAAACACAATTGCACATACCCCAATAATGCCAAGCATCATGGGAAACATATGCAAATCCCCATGATGGTACAGAAGGTGGCAGTACATGAAAAAGTAATGGCTGGCATATGTTCAGCCTTGGAATTATTTACACAGGGTTTTATTTATTTATTTATTTATTTTAGAGAAACAAGGTTTTTGTCCATTAAGGTGATGTAAGTTATATTTAAGCAATGTGTTGATGTCAGGAAGTCAGGTGTAAGGATGATGGACTGTTAGCAGAGAAAATGTGACAGTAACTTTCAGAGGGGGTCGCATTTGATAAGGGCAAGGTGGTTATGCTTGTGATAATGAGAATATTAGGAAAGCATGAGGTCTATGCAGAAGTGGAGTACAAATATACACAGTTTCATAAGTATGTGCTCAGAGTGCAGGCAAATGTGATATGCAGGTTTGTTTTAGAAATAGGTAAAATAGTGATGCATGCAATTGATAGAAAGATAGATAATTACATAGACATACAGGCCCTGTCCACACTACACTCAAAAAAGCTATAATGGATTAAAACCGTTACAGACTGTAAATGCTACAGTGTGTCCACACTGCCAGTGAACAGTATGGATAAGGGTTTAAAAACATTACAGCCTGTCCACACTGAGTGTAATAGTGTGTGTGATCTCAACCCTGCAGTAGCAGTGCACATCCCATGGTGCACTCGGTGATGACAGCTGCATTTTGATATGCCTTCCTACATGTCCTATGGAGTACTGTTTATATAGCACAGTCATATTATGTAAATTGCCATATTTCACTGTATGAGACACACTTACGTTGTGGAGGTGACAGAGAGAGGTTCGAGGAAGGGGGAGATCTGTATGTTGGAGTCAGGGCTACGTCCAGTGAGAGGGAGGGAGGGAAGGGGAGGGGGGGACATGGCATCATTTCTGCCAGTATTAGGGCACCTGGGCACAACAGACGTTCATGTACTGCTGCTGTATGGCTGAAGGCAGACCCTCTACTACTGCCTTCAGTGTTCCCCACTGCTCCACTGTACACGATGCCACACATCTATTGTCAACCACAGCAGTGCTCCATGAGGCACTCAGGAGCTCCACTAATGTATGTGGTCACTACTGGCACTGCTCTGCAGGTAGTATTGCTGCCATACCACACATGGGCAGGCAGGGTACTCCCAACACTCTGCACAGTGAGAAAAGTAATCAAGGACAGTACCGAGATACCATCAGGAGGTGGCCCTCAGGGAGGCAAGTGTGGACAGAGGGGTAGGTTAGGTGGGGACATGGGGGTACACCCAGGGGGTGCACATACAGCTGTGAAGTTACTGTGGTATGGAGGCATCCCAGGATTGCAGCCTACACCCATGCTCCACACTGCTGTCTGCATATGTCCTGGTAGCCTCCAACCTCCCTGCATGCAGTGAAACTGCTGCAATGCATGCAGGTATATTGGGAGACTGGAGGCTACTTGGTGGAGCGCTTAGACACAATTGCAATTAAAAACTGATAAAGGTGCAAAGCTGTAAATAAGAGTGAAATAACCACACTGGTATGCACACCACATAAAGTGGTTCTTGGAAGGATACAGATTGGGGATGGCTCAATTAAAGGAGTAGTCCACCCAGAATTTGCAAAAACATGTTATGCAGAGTGTTTTGATTTGTATGTAAAGTCCTAGTGTGTCCTTCCCTCTGTCTGCTATTAGGAGTTTTTCCTAAATTAGGCTGCTAGCTTTAGGGTAGTTTTATGACCCCTGGGGATCTCCATCACAAAAAGGTTTATTTCCTTCTGCCTCCTACAATGCACCCTGTCTCATGTGACAGTGATGTAGCCAGGCCCATAGATTTAGCATATGCAGTGCTTTTTAAAATCAGTTCACAACAGCAGGGCTTTGTAACTGTTCTTATGCAGTGAGCTCAAATGGCAACAGTTACAATTTAGCAGTTGCCTGAGAGCTAGCTAACCGGGATTTCTGTAAAAAAACAGCTACTAAATAGCTCTAATTCACTATTCGTGTTTTTGGGGTGTGTCATGTCTAGCTAGCAGTAATATGTGTTTTCATTTTGACATTTAATGTCATCAAACTACACATAACAATAAAAAGCACAGAAATTGGCCCAGATCATCACTGCTATAATGAGTAAAGACTATAGCAGTTTTCTTACCAAAAACTCACTCAGTTAGCTTTAAAGTATTTGCTAAACTGTAAATGTAGGTACCAGCATTCCTTTTTTTTTTACCAGGCAAGACACACGACAACTTGTTTACAGGTATGACCTGACAGCACAAGGAAGTTAAGTGATTTGCTTAGGGACACACAGTACACATGTGGAGGCTGTGGGATTCAAACCCAGGACACTAGGTTTGCAGCTCAGAGCCTTAGACCACCGCACTATACCGCCTCCTCTATTCTAATAGGTAGAACTGGCAGTTAGTGCTGATTTTGCTCTGTGACATGATTTTCAATTTTTTTTGGCTACAAATGTGAAGTATCTTTTTAATAAAGTATAAAAATATATACGTGTGAGTTATTACGTTTGGTGAAAATTTGTTTTATTATTTGAAAAAGTGGGATACACTAAATGTGTAGTGCAATGAACCATTGTAAAATGGGATCAAATGTGTAGCTGAAATAGTCACTGTCATCCTGTTGTTTTCATGCTATGCCATACACAGGAGAAAAGGTGACTTTAAAGTGTTTTGCAGTTTCTAGGCTGCAGCTTCATACCATACACTTCATTTGTTAAAAAAAAGAAATGAAACTCATGTCACAGAGCAAAATCAACACTAAATGCTAGTTCTACCTAATGGAATGCTCGTACCTACATTTATAGTTTAGCAAATACTTGAAATCTAACTGAATGGGTTTTCTGTAAGAAAACAGCTAGCATCTTAACTAATTATAGCGTTAATGATTGGGGTAATTTATGTGCTTTTATGGTTGTGTATAGTATGATGAAATTAAAAGTTTTAAAATTAAAACACTCCTGCAAGCCAGACCTGAAACACATTGAAAACAACAATAGTTAATCAGAGTTTAATTTAGTAGCAGATTTCTTACAGAATCCCCTGTTAGCTAGCTCTCAGATATCTGCTAATAGGTTAATTTAGGAAAAACTCCTAATAGCAGACAGAGGGAAGGACACACTAGGACTTAACATACAAATCAAAACACTCTACATAACAAATGTTTTTGCAAGTTCTTAGTAGACTACTCCTTTAAAACTGCAAGTCCAGTAAAAATATACACTGCAGACTATTGCTGTACTGACATGCTTCAGATTATGCAAAATACAGAGTAAGGTGGTGGGGGCAGGGTTGGAGGACAGGTCCGAATAACACCATATACCCACCAGGAGGGACTTTCCATCTCTAGGAATGTGTTTGTGAAAATGTGTGACCAGGAGAGGAATGTAAGTGGAGCCAAGGCTGTTTAAACAAGTACTGTATGAGGATGCAGTTTCTGCTTTTTCTTTCCTTCTGAAGCTTAAACTCTGATGCCCCAGGCAGCTGTGATAGTCAATTGTTCCAGCATGCTAGATCCACCTCATGCCCCTCCCACATGAACCAAAAAAAAGGTGGGGTGGATCTTTAGGAGCATCTCGGGTGGAGGTGGTGGTGGATCTTACTCCCCCCAAAAAACTAATGCTGCCTCCCACTACTCAGGTTACAGTTCCTGTACCTTCCACTTAAGAAAGAAAATAGTGCACTGCAACCATTAACTAACATGAAAGCATATTTATTTAAGGGCGGAAAACATTCCTTGGAAGAGGGTAAGGCAGAGGAGACTATTTACACCTTCAGTCAGTTCCACGGACAGAAAACATGACATCGCTCCTTTTGTACATGCAAAACATCTGCAGGCTCCACCTACTGCAGCTGTAAAAATGGAAGCACTCAGCAAAAAGGCAAGTGCTCATCCCAAAAAAGAGAGACACATAGAAACAACACAGCAATGGGAGAGTCACCGGTGATAAAATAAAGAAATGAGATGGCAAAGCAGAAATACTTTAGGCAAGGAGCCCGTGGCTACAAAACTGCAGCACTTTGGGTCTTACTTGTGACTCTTCATCAGGAGGTGTGGCCTGAGTGCTACCCATGCTACTTTTAGTCTCAAAATTTAAAGTAACAGTGAATTCTTTTATATATATATATATATATATATATTTTTTTTTTGAAATGTATATCTTTGGTAAAAGGTACAGTAATCTCATAATAAAGATATAGACTTGTGCACATATCAGTGCAGACAAAATTCTAATTTTACAAAATATATTAAATATCAAAAAAATGTTTGTGATAGTCACAAAAACACCAAACATTAAAGCAATGCAATTGATACACATCCAGATCATATTCAAAGAGAAAATGCTCAGAAAAAGGAAGAGAGAAGGACACAAAAAGAGTGTGTGGGGGGGAGGGGAAGCAATATAAAAATTAAAAAGACAGAAATACAATATCAAAAACTTATATGTATACTTAATACTGTATATTTATACCTAACACACACTGTACAGAACTAAATTTAATCCTATAAGTACTCTTCTAAATTGAAATTTATAGAAATACTGTAATAGCTAAACAATCATTTAAACCTGTAGGATACAATGCTCTCATAGTGTATATCCATCTCTGTTCACACTGTGCAAGTTTATTAAGTCTATCTCCCCTTCTAATATTGTCCAAGATATGGTCAACTCCCATGAATTGAAAACATTTCAAATCTTTCTGATGAAACAAATCAAAGTGTACACCTATAGGGTATTGGGTTCATCCCTTTGGATGGCACAGACATGTTCTTGCATACTCTCTCACAAAATCCTTTTTGTTTGACCAACATAAATACAGGGGCATGTGCTTTGTACAATGTACACAATATATGTAGCTGAACAATTGATGAAATGGTAAATCTCAATATTTCTACTGGACAATGAAGGATGCTGGAACTTCAGTCCTTGTTGACTGAACTTACAGATATTACAATGTCCACATTTATAACAACCCAATGGTCTAGCAGGTAGCCAAGTTCCAGTCTCTTGGTGAGGTTTAACATACGTACTATGTGTTAATAGATTTGACAAATTGTTCCCTCTTCTAAATATTAAGGGCTTAAAACCTATTGTCCCTCTTAGGTCCGGGTCTGCTTCTAAAACGCCCCAGTGTTTTGTCACCATATTAGTTATTTGGTCACTAATGTGACTGTGTTGTGTGACAAAAACTATGGGTTGATTACCACTTTCAGTATCTTTTTTAGCCTTGGTTGTAGAAAAGTATCTCTATTTGTCAGCTTCACTTTTCTATATGCTTATTCTATCTGTACCTCTGACTACCCTCTTGCTAAAAACTATGCTTAAGATTTTCACCTTCCTCTTCAAAGTTACATAAATGAGTACAATTACTTCTTAGATGAATAAACTGCCCTTAGGGAATACCTCTCTTGGTGTGGTTAGGGTGGGCACTTGTGGTATGCGGCAACATATTGCCAGATGTAGGCTTTCTAAATGTATTGCTAAAAATTGTTTGACCATTTACACCTTCTAGACTTAAATCTAGAAATCATACACATGAAGCATGTGTATCAAAGGTAAACCTGAGGCCTACATCATTGTCATTTAGAAAATCCACAAACTGAGAAGCTGACACCATATTGCCCCTCCACACAACTAGTGGATCATTGATAAATCAACTCCAAAATTGAATATTGTTACTATATGGATTCCTTGCTTTATTGAAAATTAATGTCTCTTCCCACCATGCCATAAAGAGGTTTGCATATGATGGGGCCATAGTGGTCCCCATTGCCATACCTGTAGTCTGCAAATAAAATTTATTATGAAACAGAAAATAATTATTATGTAAAATGAAATTTATAGCTCCTATGATAAAGTCATGCTGGAAGTCTGACGCTGTAATATTTGTGTGGAGGTGATGCTCTAAGGCCTAAATTCTCAGATGATGTTCAATTGTCAACCAAATAAATTCAGAGGACCAAACCAAACCCTCTATTTTAGATAGGACGTCCATGGAGTCTCTTATATAGGACTTTTGTTGGGCTGCTATCTGTTTGAGAAAAAAGTCCACAAAAATTGAGACCTTTTCTGTAAGTGAGCCCACCCCTGAAATAATTGGGCATCCTGCGGGTTTGGTTTAGTCCTTGTGAATCTTTGGAAGAACATACATTGTAGGTATAATGGGAGAATTTACAATCATATACTCTTTCTCCTTTTGTGTTATGTGTCCATTATACACAGATTCATCCAAAAATTGATCTAACTTTGTTTTAATTACTTTAGTAGGATTTTCTTCAAGGTGCCTATAGCTTCAGTATGTGTGTCATCCAGTTATTGGAATATTTCTTCTTCATACAATTTTTTGTCCATAACAACAACTTTTCCCCCTTTATCTGCCTCTTTAATTTCAATATTTTTCAAGTTTCTGAGTTCTTTCAAAGCAGCTTGTTCATGACTTGTTAAATTATTTTGCACTGGAGGCCATTTAGATGCAAAAAAGATTTGTAAAGTCTTGCATGACCAGAGACTTGTAGGTGTTAATCGCTAATGAAATAGAGGATGAAGGGTTAACAGTTGATTTGGGCTTGAAGCAAGATCTTTTTTTGTGCTATGTCCTTTGACGTCTCATTCATTAATATCTCTGGGACAGGAGTATTATTAGAGGCTTCATTCCACAGTTGTTCCAACACATCCATTGTATTGTCTACATTAGTAGTGGATGAATTTACATACTCATTACTTCACTCCAGAGTATATTTCCATTGCACAAAGTATTTTTTTAAACAGATTTTTCTGATCAATTTTTTTATGTCTATGTATGTGTCAAACTCATTTACTTTGGGTTAGAGTACAAAGGATAATCTCTTTTTAAGGAGATTAATTTGCGTCTCACTTTGAGTTACATCAGAAAGATTAATTACCTTGATGTCTTACTCCTCAAATTCTTTGCTATTCTGCCTTGTACCTCTCCCCCTTCTGCCATATATTGTTTTCCTCCCTTTTTGTATGTGATTTCATATTGGGTGCAAAAGTAACCTGTTTCTGCTGTTGATTAGATTGATTAGGTAAAGAAATATTTTGTGAAGTGCCAGGACATGAATCACTGTTATCATTGTTACTCTGGTGTCCATTGAAGTAATTATTTTTACTTCTATTCCTGTTTCTGCTTTTTGATCTTCCACAGGACTGTTAGTGGCCCCTGGAATTGCTCCCATCATGTCTTGCCAGTCTCTGCCATGAAAAAACTTGATTAAGTTCATAATCCCGAGCATCTCTTATCGTTTTTGTTTCTTTTCTGCTGACCACTTCTTATTCATGTGAGAGTAGTTTTTTGCTTAAGTTTGCCTCAAAGTTCTTAAAGAGATGGGGGTCTTTATGTTTCATAACCTCGGTGGTTGTTGTATCATTATCTGCTGAGACCATTGTATACAGTTCAGTGTCCATATCAGCTAAAATATCCACCGGTGTACTAGAACACAAAGTTAAAGCTGATTCCCATCTGGTCTGGTACATTTAATTTAAAAAGCCCCCACTGGGAGTTTTTTCAAAGTGTAATGGGAATTTGCCTGGCATGACCTTCCTGCTGTGAATCCATGCTGTAATATGGTTGCAATATCCTGTACTGTACCCGTATCTTTTAGAAGCTGGTTATTGATTTTCCATCTTCCCCCTAATTTGGGAAGGGAAAAAAAATGAGAGTTGACATATGACCAATGAATGATCGGACAGGGGGCCGGGAAGAATGGAAGGTTCTATTATCCCAGGAAGTAAGTCCTGAGTAATCAAAATGTAATCAAGCCTTGAAGAAGTCCCATGAACTGGAGAGGTAAATGTGTAACTCCTTTCTGAGGGGTGATGAATACGCCAAACGTCGTGCCCAACCTTTGGCTTGATAATCAGTCAAAAAACATTTGTTGTAATAAACATTTATCTTCTTGAATTTCAAGTTTTCTAGTTGTTGAAATACTGATTTAAATGATGTGTCTGTATCTAATGCATTACCAGTCTGTGTTCTGAAGTTGGTGTTTCTTGTTGAAGATGGTGTCTGACTGACGCAGCCACTGACTCCAAGCATGAAAATTCAGTTTTTCTCCATTGAATCCTCCATGTTTAGCATAAGTTGGCAATTGCTATCACTTGATAACACTTGCATTTAATCCATAGCATCAAAAAAAATGCCAGATAAACAGGTAAATCAAAACTGGATCTGTGGAAAAACAGAGCAGATTTACTGAAGCATGAACTTGGAGTAAATGAATGCTGACTTGTATACACACTCCATTGGCCAACACACAGACATTAATCAGTTGTGGCAGCTCCTGAACTCAACCAAGCAAGGTCCACACTGAACAACAAACTTCAAAAATGGAAGCGCTCAGCAAAAAGGCGGGTGCTCATCCCGAAAAAGAGAGACACATAGGAACAACACAGCAATGGGAGAGTTACTGGTGTTAAAATAAAGAAACAAGTTAACAAAGCAGAAATACTTTAGGCAAGGAGCCCACAACTACAAAACCTCAGCGCTTCGGGTCTTACTCATGTCCCTTCATCAGGGGGTGTGGCCTGAGTGCTATCCATGCTACTTTTATTCTCAAAATTTTAAGTATCAGTGAATTCTTTTTTATATTTAAAAAAAAATGTTTTGATATCTTTGGTTTGTAAATACATAAACAACATGATATAAAAAGGCACAGTAATCTCATAATAAAGATATAGATTCATGCACACATCAGTGCAGGCACAATCTGAATTTTACAAAATATATTAAATATCAAAAATGTGTTAGTGATAATCACAAAAACACCAAACATTAAAGCAATGTGGTTGCTACACATCCAGATCATATTCAATGAGAAAAAGCTCAGAAAAAGGAAGAAAGAAGGGCACAAAAAGAGTGGATGGGGGAAACAATATAAAAATTAAAAAGAAAGACAATATCAAAAACTTATATGTATACTTAACACTGTATATTTATACCTAACACATACTGTACAGAACTAAATTTAATTCATTAAGTACTCTTCTAAATTTAAATTTATAGAAATACTGTAATATCTAAACAATCATTTAAACCTGTAGGATACAATGCTCTCATAGTGTATATCCATCTCTGGTCACACTGTGCAAGTTTAATAAGTCTATGTCCCCTCTAATATTATCCAAGATATGGCATCTGTAATACCCTTTTATTTACACTTTTGCACTTTTTATTTCACACTGTGTATGTATTTAAAATTCACAAATTATTATGTCACTTTAAGTGCAGGGTTTAAAATGTGTAGCTGTTTCCTTAATGGTCACTACCTGATGATGCTGTGAGCGAAACTGGTCAGAGTTTCTTGGTGTCCTGCTGGTATCCTTTGATTCTGGTTAAAGGCCTATGCACATATCTGAATAAATCTCACTTTTATTTGTATCCTTTTGTTGCCCAGCAGTGGTGATTTGGCAGTGGGTGGTGTATGAGTGGTTGGTTTGGCTACATTTATTTCTCTTTGCACACTTGGTCCTGGGGCAGTCTTGTTTATGGTACTGTAGCTTAAGACTGCCAAGGCTTATTGAGAGAAGCACAGATGGGCAAGTGGGGATGGGGAGGAGTGCAGCACAGCAGTATAAGACCAGGTCTGGGGAAGCATTACATAACACAGCATGAACGACTGTGTAAAACCTACTTAAAGCTATATGCAAGTGAAGTCAGCTACTTTTTATTTGTACACTGGCATCAATTAGTGTTACCTGGCAACAGGTTAGTACCTCACTAATGGTACCTTTTATATGGCACATTTAGGGAATTTAGAAACATAGAAACAGAATTTGATGGCAGATAAGGACCGCTTGGCTCACCTAGTCTGCTCATATTCCTACCTAATGGATAAGCTGCAGATCCTAGTTAACCAACAGCCTACTTCCTCCTACCTCCCACTAGGACTGCCTTAGGTCTGTCCCATGCATTCTTGAATTGAATTTACTACTTTTGGGGTGCTAATCACTGATAGCGAGGCACTAATCTAGTTAGCGGTCACTAAATGCCTTTGAATATCTTTGCTACTGTTTCCCCTATTCACAATTTACAGTTCATCTGAAATCTGTGGAAATAACAGGCTATAAGCAGCACAGCTCAACAGGAAGTTAACTTCTCTTGGTACCATGGCATCTACTTATTTTAGAGAACCTCTAACATAATGGAAGCAATGTGATACCGTTTGCGAGGTTTTACAGGATTCGGTTGCCTTTGACATGCAAGCCTCTCACGAATCAAATTCCTATGAAGGGTAAACTTTAAACAAAACAGCATGTTTTTGTGAATGATGTAGCTGCATTTGACTTTATAGCTTGTCACAAACTAAATTCTTTCTGAGGGCAAATGTTCAACAAAACAGCATGTTTCTTTGTACAGGCTCTTCACATCCACACTGAATTTAACTTCATCCGCTCCAATGCATGAGCACAAATAATACGTTTCAGGGAACTTACTAACATGCTCAGTATTTCAACAAATTCACATAATTCATTATACATGATTTATATATGATTCAATAATCTCCTGTTTAACTTCTGGGCCCAAAGTGCCAGGTCAGCTACCCATGAATTGAAAGATTGATATTAGCATTCTTACAGGACTGTACATCTCAGCCTATATTCAGAGCTGGCAAACAGGCATCAACAAGAGCAAGGGCACCTACAATCATAGTATTATCCACGATGCAAAAATAACTAAGAGGGACCCTGGAGTCATGTGATGTGCCTGGAGTTAACAGCAGCTTTCCTCTTGACTCTGAGAATCACGGCTATTCAAATGCAGCAAAAAAAAAAAAACTGTTAAATGCTTATTCTGACAAATAAATCTAATATATTCTCGTTGGGGAATATCTGTAATCTGATCTGAGCAATTGTTTTAGCCACAGTGATAACACATGAACCTCAGCAGATGGACTTATCTTCAGCACTGTCAGTGTCACCCTGCTAGCAGCCTGCCAAGTGGCAGAAACAAGGATTGCCCTTAGACTCCCAGCCGGAGCCAGGGGCCCAAGAAGATATTTCTGAAAAGCTGGACCAATATTTGAGTGAGCTGGCATCTATCGCAATCACACTGCTGGAACTGGTCAGGGATTTTCATACTTTAAAACCAGCCTTTGAGCACTTAACAAAGCTAGTTGGGGATGCAGCAATGTGAATCAGCTCAACTGAGGATAGGCAAGAAAGAGGGTCAACAGAAGCACAGCAGCTAAAAAAAGGTGGCTAAACTAGAAGACTGCATAGAAGATCAGGAAGGGCAGAGAAACAACCTTGTGCAGGGTTTTAAATAATTGATTAGCAGTTTTTTTCTTGGGACAATGCTAACTGTACAGAAAGTATTTATATAGGTTTTCTAGAAGTGTTATGTTTGTTAAACACAGTGAGGGAAGTGCTATGCATTTTCACAAAGTTTTAGCACTTTTAAGAGCAAAACGCTAATCAATTTTTGGAGTTAAATAAAACCCTGTTGTGATAGTTAGGATTCCTGAGAAAGCTGAAGGAGGCAATATGATTTTATTTGTCCAAAAGGTTCTGCAAGAGATGTCAGGTCTGCTGTCATCAATGTGGCTCAGGGTACTCATGAATTTCCTAGTGTGGAGATGGCTGGAAAAGAGCTACAAAAAATACTGCCAGCTATATTCATACTGCTTCCTTTCCACTGAATGGACCAGCCAAAGTGTAACGTCTCCACTGCAGTTTGACTCATAGGATTAGGAGAACCCCTTCTCTAGATGATCTGACAGACGTGAGTATACTGAACTTCTGATTTATTTTTATTTGTGGCAGGACTCCCTCCCCACTGATGTGCTCTCTCCAGATGAACTGTGGTATGAATATGTACCATTTCCTGTGACTGCAACTCAATTTTGTACAAGGGTGCGGTTACCAAGATGGCGATATTACTAGGGGACTTGTTCATTCCAACCATCATATTCCACCTCACTCCTTTTTCTTACTTTAGATGAAGGTCGGTACAGCTGCAGCTGGATTCTTGACAGCTCCTGTCACTGTTATCACTCGAAACTGACATACAGACACAGCTTCACCATTGGATTTCCATGGCAATGAGTCAGCCAATTAGGTGCAATGCAGGATACTCACCTCCTTCCTTGTGCATCCTCCATGTTGCCGCACATTAAACACTTCCACGTTTGTGCGGCCCTTCTAACTCATTTTGTTTCGCCCATGTACCAAGAAGTCTCCTCAAATAAGAAGCAGCTTGCCATTTGGTTGATTGTTGGAAGTGCATGGAACTAAATACCCCTTGATGTCTCATTTTAATTGCTCAACACTGGTCCACTGTATTCGAGCAGACTGCATCCATCTATAGGGATCTTCTGAAGCTCTGCCATAATGGCTGCTCAGAGTTATTTTCACCCTAGCAGAGAAATGACCAGCCTGTGACTATAGAAGGTATTGTAACAGTCTCCAACCCCATACTACATCCCTTTTACCCTGTGATCTTTGCACTTATGTACTGCAAAATACAATGGAGATAACTCTGGATTTCTTATGCCCACTTATATGGAGTACCTGCTACAAGACCTTCACAACGGGATACCGAGGGGCTTGGGAGTTGATGAGGATGGTGGTTTTACACTGGAAGCGAAGAAGTGAGGGGGACCTGGGAAATTATGTGGTTTATAATGACATAAAATACTGCATTTCCTTCAGAGCCTTGCTCTCAGCTAAGATATTTTAAGGTATATAACTTAGAGATATTCCAATTTAAGTCGATCACTACATGCCAGTTTACCTTTTTATGCCACAGTTTTTTGTCACCCTATGGAATGAAAAGTGTATTTCAGAGCAGAGGGACACCCTCGCACAGGTCCATCTCGTATCAACTGACTGTGGTTGGACTCAGCACCCGGTCTTAACACTTCCTTGAGGTGGCGACTAACATTGGTCTCCAGCCACACACTACTATTTGATTAACTTGTTGCCCTCATCATGCCTTCTGTTTGCTCTTTTAATGGTGTGATGAGGTATGTTCTTATAGGTCTTATAGTACACTTTTTATCATTTCTGTTATTGTTTGTATTATTGGATTCTGTTAGTACATTGCTGATACACATATGATAAGGCTGTCTCTATTACATGATATGATCATAGGCTATGACAAAGGTCTAGGCTCAGGCTTGGTGAGCCCCACACTTCCCCAGCATTACACTATGCAACATGCTATTTTTATTCTTATTGCCTATACCCAAGTATTAAAAGCATTTAAATCTACTGCACTATGACCATGAATCCTTATGGCTGTGTAACCATGGAATGTGAAGGGGGCACAAACTAAGGAGAAGAGATACCAGATATGGAAACATTTGAAATCCTAAGGGGTACAGATGGCATTTTTCCAGGAAATGCATACACTTGCACATCAAGCCTTACTCTAGAGAAGGAAATGGATTAGGCAAGTGTTTGCTTCTGGCATTAGCAATAAACATGCTGGCATGGCCATGTTACTCCATAGAAGCCTCTCTTTTCAAATGTCAGAGCAACAAGGGGATCCCCTTGGGAGATATATTATTGTCAGAGGCAAAATGGGTAATGCTGATCTAACCATTGCTTCTATTTATATCTCAAATAATGAAGACACCCAGTTCTTCATGACCCCTTTATTTAAGCTATTGACCCCACCCCATGGACCTATTCTCCTAGCAGGTGATTGGAACCTGGTGGTATATAATTTCCTGCACAGATCTAGGGCAAAAAGGTTAGGCCTCTATGCCACGCAATGAGCCTTTAGAGAAATACAGGACTCCTTGGGTCTAGTGGATGTTTGGAAAGATCTGGATCCCAATGACCGAGAATATACATTCTGATCTGCAGCTCAGGGCTCTTTGTCAAGGCTAGACTTCTTTTTAGTAAGTCCAAACATTCTTAGGGTTTCCTCCCACTGTGAAATACAAGCAAAAGTTGTTTCAGAGCACTCCCCGATATCTCTATCCTTCCTAGCATCCCAGCTGACCCAGAGGGACACAATGTGGAGGCTAAATAATAACCTCCTTAAAGATCAATGGTGCCTAGAGAAAATAAAAGAGTGTGTTACACAATATTTTCAAATACCCCACCAGCCTCTAACAATGCATCTCTATGCGGGGCTTTTTAAATGTGTACTCAGGGAGGAACTTATCCATCCGGTCTACACCAGAAAAAGGAAAAGGGAAGCAGAAGGCAAACAAGTCTCACAATTAAGAAACTTGAGCAAAAAGTTTCAAGGAGTCCAAATTGTATTGCCCTGCTTCAGTTAAATGTAGCCAGAGCTAACTATGCAGAGCTCCTTAGACAGCAGGCAGAATTTGATATAGTTAAAGCAAAAAATAAACATGTTGATGGGGGAAAAAGCAGGTAGGTTGCTGGCTCTCAGGCTCAAATGACAAGCGAACAGATGATTAATTCAATCACTAGCAGACAAATATGGAAAGCTTCTCTTTCAGCCTAAAGAGATAGCCAAAGCCTTTAGAGACTTCTTTTCAGAATTAAATGCCACAGAAAATGCTGCAAAAAAATGTTGTAGGAGCCGTATTGGTTCTTTTAAAAACAGATCCAGAAACAAATGATTTGATACCTTTTATTGGACCAACATGGATGTTATGGAAAAAAAAAAAAAAAAAAATACTGAAAATGCTGTTCAGTTACCTGAGATCCAGCAATTCCTCCATCTAACTAACCTCCCCAAGCTTTCTGACGAGCATGCCAGTAGCCTGGGAAGCACTATTTTGGTACAAGAAATTAATCAGGTTATCTCCTCACGTCTCCTAGATAAGGCACTGGGTCCAGATGGATTCTCCCCTAATTTCTGCAAAGTTTTGGCCTCTGAGCTATCTCACCCACTTGCTACACTTTTTAGTGAAGCCCAGTCAAAACAAACCTTGGATACAACACTGCAGGAAGCTTTAATGATCCTCCTCCCTAAACAGAAGAAAGACCCCTCCCTGATAGGCAGTTATAGGCCTATATCACTTTTAAATATGGATGTTAAAATACTAGCCAAGATCCTGGCCAATAGGTTTAACAAGGGCTGGCAAACTTTGACTGACCCACAACAAGTCGGTGTTATGCAAGCTAGACTAGCTATGGATCACCTACATCATCTCTGTATCAGGGGATTCACAGACACCAGCAGTGCCCCTTTCCCTGGATGCAGAGAAAGCATTCAATAGAGTGTCTTGGTCATTGCTACAGTATTTGAAACACTTGCAGAATTTGGTTTCCCTTCATCTTTTCTAGATTGGGTCAAGTTACTATACTCACACCTCTCGGCCAGAATTTTTTATAATGGTACTCTGTCCCTACCTTTTGATTTGGAGAAAGGCACCAGGCAAGGGTGCCCCCTCTCTCACTTAATCTATATCTTGAGCCACTGACCAGATGAATCCTGGCAGATGAAAACATACAAGGTACCCCTGTGGGAGACCATAGCTATAAAATTTCCACCAGTGCAGATTATGTGCTTTTGCATTTGACAGACCCATCCCAATTAATCCCAGCTGCACTATGCCTATTACAGGAATTTGGTCACCTCTCAGGCTGTAGATTAAATCTCTCTAAAACCTGTATAATGCCACTTAATTACCATACCCAGAAGGAGCAGATATTGCAAGGGAAGGGGGTTACCTGGTGGCCTGACTCTGTTAATCTATGTTTCTATGTTAAGTACCTGAGTCTTTTTATTACTCAGAGTAAGAAATTGATGTGCACTAAAAATCTAGACTCCCTTCTTACCAGAATCAAACAAGACTTGAAACGTTGGTTAGCTCTCCCATGAACCCTCTAGGCAAGGATTAACATTATAAAAACAAACTCTGGTTCGAGCCAATAGGGCTGCATACGAGGAATTTGGGGTAAAAATATTTAAAATTACCAAAGTTATGAGTCTGCATTAGGAAAATGTAATGTAGGCTCATAACATTGTTGCTTTGTAATACTTGTACACCAAATTTTCAACATAGTCTTGTTATGACCCTGCTTCATGAAGTAGGGTAGAGCAAATGTTCATCTCCTGCCCAAAAGGTTATTTCATGCAGGTGCTGCAAAATCAACTTTCTGGCCCAAAAACACATTTGGAGCCAGAGTTGAAAAATGACAGTTGTCACATTCATGAGGTTCTGTAATGAAATGGCTATGTTGTAAATTTAGGGTCAAAATATTGAAAATTACCAAAGTTACAAGCCTGCATTTGCAAACTTCAACATAGGCTCATAACTTTGTTCTTTTTTAATATTTTTACATCAAAATTTCAACATGAACTTCTTATGACCCCACCTCATGAACAAGAGTGGAGAAAATTTTCAACTGCTGCTCAAAAAGTGATTTTGTGTAGGGGCTGCAAAATCACCTTTTGGGAATGTAAAAAAAAAACATTTTGGCCAGGATTTGAAAAATAACACCTGTCATATTCACGGGGTACTGTGAAAATATGGGTATGCTGTACATTTGGGGTAAAAATATTGAAAATTACCAAAGTTATAAGCCTACGTTTGCAAAATTCAGCAAAAGCTCATAACTTTGTTTTTTTTTAATGTTTTTACACCAAATTTTCAACATAGCATTCTTATGACCCCACCCCATGAACAAGGGAGAGAAAATGTTCAAGTCCTACCCAAAAGGTGATTTCACACAGGGACCACAGAATCACCTTCTCGGACAGATTTGTTTTGTAACAGCTCAATTGTTCATGAGGTTTGGTCCAAATAAAAGCAAGTTGAAAATTCGGAACATTTATATGAAAAAATTACCAAATTATGCCAGTAGGTTCAAAACACCATTGAAATACATTGAAGCACATACCTGTTTCTTCAGTTCACAATCCAACTTTGAAGAATGAAGATGTGTCTGAGGTCCAGAGAAGATTACAGTGTTGGACCCCCAATGGGTAAGTAAGGGCTTGGGGGGGTGGAGGATGGTAGGTGCTGAGTTTGAGTGTCAGGAGGGGGTGAGAATAATGCCCCCAAAAGACATTGATGGATTTTGTTTTCAGGATTAAAAAAAAACAAACAAAAAACATGAAATTCTTGCAATGAGGGATTGGGCAACCCCTAGTGTCACTGTTATGTTTTTGGGAGGAGTGAGTGCTGAGACAGAGGTTCTGGTGGGGGTAAACTATAAAAAAAATATATATAAAAAACCCACACAGAAATAAACGCACATGCATGGTAGTGGACGGGAGAGGAAAAAGGATTTTGTGACTGTATTCTGGACACTGGGGAATTGGGTGCCCCCAGTGTCCCTATTATGTTTCAGGGGGATGGGTACTGAGAGGGAACATTGGTTGGGAGGGATACATATAATTTAAAAAAAAAAGGACCAGCAACAGTAAAATAGTGCAGTGCAGAGTGCTTCATAGATGCAGAGGTGACTGTGTTGGCACTCCAACATGTTGTTCAGTCACAAAGAATGCAGGAGTTCTTTTCTCATAGCAAGAGGTTTACAGGGCTCTGCCCACTGCAGCCCCAATGAACATCCTTCCTAGATTATTAAATACAATGGGAATGATAAACTACTTTTTGCCACACAAATGGTTTATTCACCTTAAATCAGCTCTGGTGTGGTAAATCCCCACATAGGGCATACCACAAACTCACGCAAGGGAGGGCTAAAACTTCCAGATTTCAGATTATATTATCTTGTGGTACATGCAAGACAATTCCTCTGGTGGAGAAGGCACCAAAACCAAGCAGATGCACCACCATACCTCCCTCAGTGGAAGGTCATTGAGGTCAATCTATGCAAGAAATCTGGCTTTAATAATAATGCTCTCCTTACTACACCCTATGCTAAATTACCACAAGCTTTTTGACAACTCTCTTACATCTTATAACAAACTTAAAGAAGTATTAGTGCCAACCCATATACAAGTCTCCCCTTTCCTGCAACTACAGCACATATTGGCATTGGCATTAGGCTCCAGACCTTAGGGTACAGGGAACTTTATTAAATGGGATGAACTCAAGATCTTGGCAAACCAATGGCATGCCACATCCCTGCTAAATAAGAAGTTATTAATGCTCACCTACCCTGAAGGCAATACTAGATGTATATATTGGCAATCTAAATTTCCGGAACTATCAAATACCCAAAATACAACTAAACCATGGAACATTATTACAGGTATCTTAAATTCGATGACCTAAGGTTGATGCCATATAAAATCAACCACAACTTATAGCCCAGTCGAGTTGCACAAGATGGGAAAGATAGATTCTGATACATGTTCTAGGTGTAAGATGCATAGTGGCTCACCCAAACACATTCCTTGGAATTTTACTAAGGCACAACCCCTTTGGGAAGAAATTAAATCAAGATGACTGGATCCTCTTTTAGGGATGGAGAGTGCTTTTACACCTCACATTTGTTTACTTGGGTATAACTTAGACTCCATTTTCGGTCACTGAAAGTATGATATTTCACTCATTGCAGCAACTGCCAAAAAAGTTATTCTTAAGCACTCGATCAGTGACATAATACCCTCTTAAAAGAAATGGCATAATTCAATTTTAGAAGCCTTAAAAATGGAAAAAATGATCTGTTATATGAGAAAACACATACAGTTTATCAGAAATATTGGGGCATGCTTGATGCCTTACTCCTAAATATTTAAGGTTAACAGTATTTGGTGACTCCACCCATGCTCATTTTACTGTAGTTGTATTCCTTTCTTATCTGTAACACTATATATTTTTTTTAACTATGTTTCTTGCCCCTCAGCCTGGAACTCTCTCAGGTCTCCTGCTCATGCCAGCTTGCTCTACCTCCCACTGTATTCCCCGATCATCTTCAAGGTCATTGTGGTTCCCGGGTCAGGCAGGACAATTCAGAGAGACCGCAGGGGCAGTGGAGGGGAACCAGCATTGGGAGTGTGGCAGTGCCTGTGGCAGGGCCTATCACCTATCCAGGGCTGGAGGGGGTATTTTGCTAGTTAGCCCCATGATCCCCTTCCCCCTGCATGGGCACATCTGATGCCAGTGCATGGCAACCCTGCCTACATCAGCCACGCTCTGACGTGCACCCTGGTGGCTCAATGGTGCCTCCAGTCTCCACTGGGGTTTCCAGAGCACCGGGCATTCCTTACCCTCCCATCCAGAGAGGAGAGCTGCCCAGAGGGTGCTCAATCTGTCTCCCTTCCCTGCCGACCCCCGACTCCCGAGCTCGCTCCCAAACTCAAGTCATCGGAGAGGCGTGAGGTGTGGTGTCCAGTGCCTCAACCCTCAGTGCCACCGGGCCAGCTGTAACACTATATATTATGTATCAGCATCACCTACTTGACTATCTGTCCCCTGAACATTGATGGGGCAGGTAGGCTATTCATTGATGCAATGGTATTGTTTTGTGTTGTGTTGCTTGTTTTTGTGTTGGCATTTACAAAATTTAATAAACTTTACTATTTAAAAAAAATAGCTAAGCAGAATTAATAGTATTAGGAAAAGTTCACTATATTTTAATAATAACCTGCAATTGGAAAACCCCTTACTAACCTATTTTTGGGACCATGAAGATTCATATAGAAGCAGAATGTATTCTTTTCTATCAACAGACAGTATGCACACCAGACCTGGCAATTATCATACATTTTAAACAAATAAAAATGCATATGGAATTTCTGTCTGTATAATATTTATGTCTCACAGGCTGGCAGTATAATTATTTGAACTGTTCATTCTGAAGTAGAAAACAAGCTGTCTGCATTGGAGACAACATCTCCCCAGCTTCCTATCTGCTCAGTCATTCCCCAGGGCTTCATCCTGGGCCCAGTCCTTTTCTCCAACTTCCTGAATAACTTCTGTAGTGCTTGTACCTCTGCAGCCATACACATGCATGTAGCTGGTACTATACCTCTCACCTCTGGCTCCTCCATCCATTACCTGGTTGCCCATTTTCAATAAAATTTTTCCAGTATCCAGTGCAGGTTTCAAGCAAATCAATGGCAGGAAAATGGTCTCTATGACCTGTGACACCACTCAGAGGCTAGCCAGAATTTCTCCATCCCCATCCTTCCACACTGAGTCATCACCTCCTTTAAATATCTTAGTGTTAATTTATTTATTTTTATTTATTTATTTATTTATTTATTTATTTAATCTCAGAAATAAGAACCTTTGAGTCAGGGACTCATTTACAAAAGCTCCATGTCAAATGAACAATATTACAAAAAGCAATGGACAAGAAAACAGTATGAGATACAATAAAGTGAACAACATTGTTTTACAGTAATGTGAATATCACATAACAGGTAGGAAATTTACACAATAAATATGGTTACACACATCATAAAACAAGTAGCAACCAATATTCACATCATCATCTGGGGCATACAGGGCATACGGTAATGTGAATAACACTTAACAGGTATGAAATTTGCACAGTAAATGCAGTTACACACATCGTAAGACCAGTATCAGCCAAGACTGACATTGTCATTGGGGCATAGAGGGCTGGAGATAGATGGGGGATAAGAAATGCAGGGAGAAATTAAATGCAGTCACAGAAACTGCTATCAATGAGACGCTCCCGCAGATTTGCTTTAAAGTGCCCAAATTTAGATTCGGCCAGGACTGCAGCAGGCAAATGATTTAATCAAGCTGGTACCCTGTACATGAATGACCACTGGCCTTGCAAAGTCCTACAGCATGGGACAATGAAAGAGGCTTTTTAGGCATCCTAGGAGTAGTGGCACACATGATGAGCAGCTGCAAGGAAGGTGGAATGAGATCAAGTGTTATATTCTTTGTCAGTAGACAAGTCTGGTAATGGATTCTGCATTTAAGGTATAGCCAGTTGGTCCACGCATGTATATCACAAGTGTGAGTGAGTCTGGGGGCTCTGGTAACTAGGTGACAGGCTTTATCAAGGGCAATCTTTATTCTATTGAGAGCTGAGTCTGATGCAGAGCCATCGATAACTAGCCCATAATCGATGATAGAGAGGACAGAACTAGTTACTGCCAGCCTGAGTGCATCAGAGGTCGTGCAGTGTCTATGCCTGTGAAGTGACCCAATCCTAATGTTCACCATTTTGCAGACCTGGTTGACATGTTCATGGAAGGCTAGAAAGGCATCAAGGGTAGCTGTCAGATACTTGAAGCTACTGATTTATTCTAGCTGCTGGAGGTGGCAATTGAGGATGCTGAGGCACATCCCTTTATTCTTGTAATGGGGGTTAGCAAACACCATCATCTTGGTCTTTTTATAGTTCATTATGAGTTTATGGTCAGAGAAACAAGATTCAACATCAGTGAAACACTTTTGAAGAGTGCTGTCAAATGGAAGGGGATCAGGGTGACTTAAGTAGAAGACAGCATCATCTGCATGAAGAAACAGGTTGCTGGAGCAGGTAAGAGGAAGGGAGTTAAGGAAGAGACTGAATAGAAGTGGGCCCAGGATTGACCCTTGTGGGACTCCTGAGCGGACGAGGTGGCTGGTGAAGAGGGTATCACAGATTTTGACATGCTGCGTTCTGTTACAAAGATAGTTAGAGAACTAGGTGGTGACTTCATGAGAGATTCCATGGGTGGGAAAAGTAGCGATTAGGAGGGTATTGGTGCCCATGTCAAATGCTTTTGAGAGGTCTATGTACATAGACCCTACAAGGTGACCTTGATCAAGGGCATTGTGGGTGAAGTCAGCGAATTCAAGGATGGCAGAGGAGGTACTATATCCCTTCCTGAAACCATGCTGCTGGTGACATTGAAGGTTATATTTAGTGAGATAGTTCAATAATTGATCAGAGACAATCCTTTCTAGAGCTTTCAAGACTGGAGGGAGGATAGATATATGGCGATAGTTATTACAGGAAGCCCTATACCCAGTTTTGTGGATAGGGGTTACCACAGTGGCTTTCCACTACTGGGGGAACTGACCAAGACAGAGGGACCAGTTAAACAGCCTGATGAGGAGAAGCAAGACCACATCAAGTGCCACGTGCAGGAATTTCAGGTCCAGCATGTCACTGCTGTATCTGGACTTTCCCAGGACTCACAGTAGATAAGTTTTGACTTCTTTGGGAAAGACTATCCTAAAGTGGAAGAGGGAAGTGTTGTCAGGACACTGAGAGGGTAAGGTAGCATTATTTAAGAGGGTATTAGTGAAAAAATAGGATGGGATTACTCCACTAAGATCCGTGAATGCAGTGTTAAAACTGTCAGCTATGAGCTGGTGGTCTTGTGTGGAGGTGCGGTGTGGGGGGACGTATTGAGATTACTAGGGAGGTCTTTAAAGTTGTCCCAAAACTGTTTTCCATTCCCCCAGGATGAGGAGAGTCTGTCTTGTAAGTGGGTAACTTTGGCTTGGTAGATCTCATGGGTACATGAGTGATGGGCTGACTTGTACCTCTGCCAATCCACAGGGTTTCCTGAGGTGCGGGCTTTATGCCAGATACTGTCCCTCAAGGCCATGGATTTGAGAAGGGAAGGGGGAATCCATGGGTTGGAGTTGTCTGTGATAGTCCTTTTGGAGTATGGTGCAGAAATATCACAAACGTTGTTAAAGGTGGTGATAAAGTGAGAAAGAGCTAGGTCAATGTTGGAGGCCGAGTCGATTAGCGACCAGTCACAGTTGAGGAGGTATGACTGGAATTGCTTTACCATACCTTTTTTGAGGGTGCAGTGGTAGATCTGTTTAGAACTGGTGACATAAAAGTTCTGGCAGTCACAAACTCTGAAGATAAATGCATTTAATGTTTAAAACTTTTTAATAATAATACCATGCAACACAAAACCTGACATGTTTCGGACTGACCAACAGTCCTTTCTCAAAGGCTAAAAGACATCTAATGAATAAATCACTTATATGCAACCATTGATCAAATGATCATCAATAAATAAATTAATTAAAAGACTTTAAAAACTGAGAGTGTAATTGAAATTTAAATGACCAATTCAAATACAGCAATTTAGATCATGTCATGAACTTATTAAAATATATTAATTAAACTCAAAGAAGTAATTTAAAACAATGAAGACCAAATGAAACAATAAAACAGATTAAACTAATAAGAACCACAATAATGGGGGGGGAGGGGAAAATAATGGAAAAGGCTGCTGTTCAGAAAATTAGGGGACAAATCACATCAATGGCCTGCTGAATTCAAAAACTATAGAGAAACAAGCTTCTTAGCATTGTTTTAAGTATGAAAATAATTCTAAAGGACCATTAAGTCCAGGACTCATGTGCACTTTTAATGTTAAAATCCAGAAGTTTTCTCTCCACAGGACAAGATTATTGTAATCCCCACCTCTCGGGCTACGGCACACTTTGTCAATTACCATAAATTTAAAAGCATGTAAATTAGGCTCCTTTGCTGAAAAAACATGGGCTGCTGTAGCATAGGTGCTATCTTTTCTTTGGATAGCTCAAATATGTTCTCCTATCCTGATTTTAAAATTTCTGATTGCCTTCCCTACATAAAAAGGAGTGCATTTACAAATAGCTAGGTAAATTACTCCCTGAGTATCACAAGTAATACATTGTCTTACCTCAAACAACTTAGTATTATTAGCACTAGAAAACCATTTATCCTGAAGGATAAAATCACAATGGATGCATTTCTTACATCTAAAATTCCCTCACAGTTTGCTCAGCCATGTCTGTTTCTGTTTCATCTTAAAATGGCTTTACGTAAGCATATCTCCTAATGTGGGAATTTTTTTGAAACAAAATCTAGCTGGTGCATGTACTATTTCTTGTAGTCCTGGTTCAACTCCCAGCACATGCCAATGTTTCCTAACTATTTTTTCAATTTCTTTGGCATGTGCTGAAAAGCCCATAACAAAATTAAAATAGTATTCTGTTTCCACAACTTTATTCTTATTCTGTAATAGAGTGCTTCTGTTAGTATTTCTTGCTCTTAAATGGGCTTTATATATATTGTCCTTGCCATATCCCCTCTGAATCAGCCTCTCTGTTAAAACCTCCACCCCTTTCTCAAAATCTTCTGGTTCTGTGCAATTTCTTCTAGTTCTGAGGAACTTCCTATTGGTATTTTACTCTTAACATGTGTGGGGTGGCAACTACTCGCTAAAAGAATAATATTCCCATCTACTTCTTTGCGAAATAAAGTGGTTTCTAAATTTCTTTTCTCTGTTATATTAATCATTAAATCTAAGAATGTTATTGTTTCATTCGAACTAATGGCCGTAAACTTTAAATATGGATTTGTTTCATGTAAAAATTTAACAAAAGCATTGAGGCTAACAGTATCACCCTGCCATAGAATGAATATATCCTCAATAAAACACTTCCAACACAGTAACTGTTTCATAAAAGGATTCACATCTCCATTAAAAATAAAGTCCTCCTCCCATTTGCCAACAAACAAGTTGGCAACTGATGGTGCACAAGTGGCTCCCATTGCCATACCTGTAAAACAATTCCTCATTAAAAACAAACAAATTGCATTTCAAAACACATTCTAATAATTTAATCAGGAATTCAGAAATATCAATATGGGTCTGATTAAGAAAAAAAGCTGCCACATCTAAAGCTCATTCATGCGGAATGTTCATATATAAAGATTCAATGTCCAGTGTCACTAAAAGTGTATTGTCCGGTACCAAACAGTCTTCAAAAAAATTCAAAATCTCTTTGGTATCCTTAATGTATGAGGGTAGATTAAAAACAAGAGGTTTCAAGAAAGAATCACAATATCTAGAAAGGGGCTCCGTCAGTTTACCTACGCCACTGACTATAGGGCAGCCTGGTGGATTATTTAAAGTTTTGTGGATTTTGGGGAGAATATAGAAAGTAGCTTTGATGGGATTCGAAACAGTAAGATGATCCTTCACATTGCGATCAATTTGTCCTTTTAAGAAAGCATCCCCAATGAGTTAATCAATCCCAAACTTAAATTCATATGTTGGATCCTCCTTAACTTTGATGTAATACTTAGTGTCGTGGATTTGTCTATAGACTTCAGTAACATACATTTCTTTGTTCATCAATACTACTGCACATCCTTTGTCAGCTTGTTTAATAATGTTGTCCGTGTCCTTTTGTAGGGTACGGATAGCTTCCCTTTCAATTCTTTTTAAATTATTATAAAAATCGTATTCGGTGAGGAACAAAGGCTGTCTACATCCTTCTCAACTAATTCTTTAAAAATCGTAACTGCTGCACATGGAGGGGGCGCCAAATCAAAGGATTCCTAAACTGATTGGAGCTAGTATCACAATGTCCTACTTCATTCATATTCTGACTCACCAAATCTCTCTTGGAATAAAAGGCTTTGATGTTTAATTTTTGACAATTTAGATGTAAGTCTATCAAAGTTTGTATTCGATTTAGGGGGGCTGTTGGCGCGAATCCCAATCCTTTTTTCAAGAGGTCAATCTCCCTATAGATAATTCATATGAGGAAAGATTAATAATTTGACTAACAGAGGTGTCAGGAATAAAGTCTCTTACCTCCTCTGTTGATTCCGGCCTCTGGTTCCATATGGCTTCCTCCATAAATTCCTCCCCCTGTAATGTCCTCGATAGGTTCTGTTGCCATATTGTTTTCCTGTTCCTTCTTCCTCATTGAGTTCTTGTTCTCTTTGAAAATCTTGCGTTCTCTCCTGGAACCTTGGACTTCTTCGTAATGGGGGTGGAACGTAAGGTGCGACTTATGTTTGGTGCTCCACCACTGGTTGTGTATCTACAGTAGACCGTTCCTTCTGAAAAGGGTGTAGACATGCATCCTATCCTTCTGTATCACTATAGCCTGTACTAAAATCTGTAGAATATTCAAATGAAACATTTCTATTTTGGTTTTTCAAAATATTTTTTCATTGATTATTTTTCCATCTAAAAATAGTCCCTCTCTCAAAATACCCTTTATCTCACTGGAATTTGGTCATTTTTATTTTCTGTATTTCTGCATCTAATTTGGAAATGGATTCTTTAAGTCTTATATTAAACTTGTCGAAGTCTGCATGTGTATGGAATTTCAAGACTTTCACCTCTTGTTTTTTAATTTCTTCTCTATTAAAATTTATTTTTCTTTGCTGTGTTTGATTATAAGTTGCATCAGTTTAAAACTTGCATCTAATAATATGTTTTCCCACTCTTGAATAAATGCTGGACTCTCAGTTCCACAAGCCGGTTCCTTAAGCAGTCTCAAACCTCGTGGAACTCTTTTTACTTCAGGATATTCCTTTAAGTTAGTACTGTTCCAAAAAAGCCTTCTGAATTGATGTGTTAGTTTTTCTAAATGTCTGAAGGCTTCTGTAAGTGACTGCATAGCTTGTGAAGTAACATTTAGTCCATGATGTGGGTTCAAAAATGGATTGCAATTAATGGCAGTCTTTAGTAGTTGTTCCTCATAGGTTAATGGATTCACTTGTGAATCACTCTCTGTCATGGAAAAAAACAAATTTGGAGTATTCTCATAAGACATCCTATTAACCGTTGGTTTCGGTATTCAAATCATAAAAATATACAAAAGCGCATATATTCTTGAGTTTTACAGGGTAAGCCTTTACCTGTAAATGTACTCCTTTACCCCAACCTGTGCGTATCACTCAAACCATGGATTGTATCCCAAATGAGTGCGCACTGGGATGTGGTGCTCTAAAACCAACTGTATAGAACTGGTGACATAAAGGTTCTGGCACTCACAAACTCTGAAGAGAAACGTGTTTAATGTTTAAAACTTGTTAATAATAATATCGTACAACACAAAACCTGACATGTTTCAGACTGACCAACAGTCCTTTCTCAAAGGCTAAAAGACGTCTAATGAACAAATCACTTATATACAACCATTGATCAAATGATCATCAATAAATAAATTAATTAAAAGACTTTAAAATCTATTTTCCAGGGAGTTTGGGAAGCAGTTAGACCAGTGGAAAATTACTGCAGAGTGGTCACTAAGTGAGTCTGGAAGGCCCACTACACTAGAGAGTCTCTCAGGATGGTTGGTTAGTATAAGATCTATTAAGAAACTGTACCCCGTTCTATAGCTAATTCTAATTCGGGAGAAAACTAATTGGGAGAGGTTTAAGGCTGTTGCCACATCTCTGACTGGGGCTGTATCTGGGGCCAGCCAGTTTACATTAAAGTTTCACAGTAAGACTACCTCAGAGCCATTTGGTAGATTAGAGCCCCAATCACGGATAGTACTGAAGCCTAGCACAGCATTTCAAGGGGGTATATAGGCTGAGAGAGCAATGAGTGATTTGTCCTTGTGTCCATAGCAACTTTGATCTCCAGGGCCTGAGCATCATGCCCAGTTATGATAGGAGGGAGGACCAGCACTTGCAGGGAGTTGTGTAGATAGATGGCATATCCCCCCCCTTTCCCCAACCTATCATTCCTAAATAGTGTGTAGCCATGGCAAGGGCAACAGTGAAGTCTGGAGTTTTGTTGAAGAGCTAGGTCTCGACTACTGCAAGGACATCAGGGCTATTAGTGGGTCAAGCTTTGGCAGGAGGCTGTGGATATTAATAGAGGCAATCTTGAGGCCACTCAGTTTACTAGTGGAGAGGGAAGGTAATGAAACTGTGCCAGGGTTAGGATGGATATTGCCTGAGAGTAGGAGTAATAATAGGCAGTGCCAAATTAGTACGAATTTGAGAAGTTTAAGATTAGTCGAGGTACATTGATGGACAGGTTTGGGGCAATAAGCTGGTGGTGGCAGGAAGTGGATCTGGGTTGCCAGTAGTAGTGAGGGGTAGTTGAGATGCTGGTCAGTTAAAGCATGAGAAATCAGGAGAGTGGGCAGAATATAAGGGGTGGTAGTGGCTGTAACAGTGGACAGCACTGCTATGGCAGTGTGGGACTGGTTGGAAGTGGGTAGAGGGTTGGTGTTAGGGGTGGGGAGGCAAGCACAAGAAGAAAGAGTAGAGGTAGGATACTGTGGACAGAGGGTCCCATGATTGAGAGAGAAGAAGAGTGTAAGAGGCAGGAAGGGGCAGAACTGATCACTGGTGGCTCACAAGTAATGTAGTAGAGGAGGTAGGGGTGGGAGGGTATCTGTGGGGCATCAGGGTGGGGCAGCACTTTACAGGGGAAGGGAGGTTAACAAGCAGGTCAGAGGAATAAAGATAACAACTGACCTGGGAGAAGAGTGATAGGGTGGGGCTTTACAGGGAGTGGGAGGCTAACAAGTAGGTCAGAGGAATAAAGATGACAACTGACCTGGGAGAAGAGTGACAGATTGGATACCGAAGTGGTAGAGTGCCCAGCTACAGTGCAGGAGGTTAGGGATTCAAGACTGGTGTGGAGATGGAGTAGAGAGGTAGAAAAAGGTGCTTTGAGAAAGGGAAGAGAGGATTGAGTGGAACCAGGAAATGAGCTAGAGAAGGCAGGAGTAGCAAGTAGATAGGTGGTGAAGAGAAGAGATATAGACTACTCAAGTCTGACCCCTGCTGGTGATAGAATATAAGCTGTTAGTGGCAAAATAGGGACTTAGTTATAGCCGAAAACAAGTCACATGACAGGTCACATGAATACAGATGTCCTATAAAGCAAGGGAGTGGGTGGGGCAGTTGATGCACAGTGTTAATGGGCTAACACCCCTCTCCCAACTGCAGTCTGTGGGAAAGGTGCAGCTCCAAGTCCAATACCTTGCAGTGCTCCTCTCTTGCCATCCAGGTCCTGCTCCAGTTTGCGTTTGAAGCATGTGGTGGGGCAGGGTGTAGACAGTCGGAGCCTAAAGGTAGAGGAGAACAAAAGAATTAACATAGGCCGGGAGTCCTAAACATAAGTGCAGTACCACTGTGCTCATGCCTGATGTAGGAATGGTAACCTGATCTGGGACTCCGGCCACAATGCAAGGTAATAAGCCCACTGTTAATTGGAATTTAGGTTGCATTCAGTTTATAAACAGTTACACAGCTCAATGCTATAGAAAATCAGCTTAAGGCTACCTGCTCAGAACAGCTGCACAGCAATTAGTACTCAGAGAAACAGGCTAGTAAAAAACTATTTCAGCACTCTTCCAACAATAATTAATTAAGGTTCATGCAAGAATGCAATTAAGTCAGCAGAGTGGAAAACAGTGAGAATGAAAATAAATCAGATCTTTTTAACACATCTCCCCCAACTGCAGTGTGTGGGGAAGGTGCAACTCCAAGTCCCGTACCATGCAGTGCACCTCTCTTGCCATCTAGGTCCTGCTCCGGTTTGTGTCTGGAGTGTGTGTGGGGATGTAGACAGTCAGAGCCTTGCAGTGCTCCTCTCTTGCCATCCAGGTCCTGTTCCGGTTTGCGTTTGGAGTGTGTGGTGGTAGACAGTCAGAGTCTTGCAGTGCTCCTCTCTTGCTGTCCAGGTCCTGCTCTGGTTTGCGTTTGGAGCATGTGGTGGGGTGGAGGAGGTAGACAGTAGGAGCCTTGCAGTGCTCCTTTCTTGCCATCCAGGTCCTGCTCTGGTTTGCGTTTGGTTGGATAATCACCTCAAATTTCTATCTACATGTGGATGCCATCCACCAGACACTCCTTCCTAAACTCAGTGCTCTCTATAGGAACAAAGCTTGTATCCTGCTTTCTGCTCAAAGAGAAATAACCCAAAGATGGTCCACCCCCAGCTTTGATTATGTGCACAGTGCCACTCATAAGCCCACATTGGCCAGACTGGCCCTCCTTTTTCACTCCTGTCATTTCACTTTGGACTGTTCCACTCGTATCCACCACTGTTCCCTCTACAGCTCCATTTCTGTCCTTTCTCTTGATACCAGATGCCTCTCTCACTGTGAGTACTTTATCTCCAAATTCTGACTTGACTCCCTTCCATCTTACCTAAGCTCCCTTCTCTCCTGTCCCTTTGCCTGTTTACTCTGTCTGTAACTCTGACTGTCACTCTCTCTCTACCCATAGTTAAAATACTGTAAAATATAATACTCTGCAGGTCATGCTGCCTCCTTATTCAGATTCCCTAAGCTCTTGTCTTCTCTGCCTCCTGCTATTCACTCTGCCCCCCTCCCTTCCCCTCAGAACCCTTCTTCATGACTTTTCTTCACACACCTGCAAATACCCCTGCTCTCCTCTGGCTCCATATGCACTAAATATAGCTCTATGGCACGGTCCTATTACTGCCCCCTTGACTGCAATGGTATGCAGCCACTACAGCGACACCCGGACAGCGATTCCCCCACAGCGAAACCCCCACCGTGCCTAAATCGGCAGTGATGGGGGTTTTACTTTGAGACACTTTAGGGCAATGGGAGGTAAATAACTAACTCCACTGCCTGTCGACATGGAGTTCGATATATATAGTAGGGGAGGGGTATAGCCTCGCATGGGGTGTGTGGGGGTGGAAATTTCATATTGTCCATTGACATGTTGCCGGTTGGTTTGGGGTCACGTCATGGTCAGGGGTGTCTACAGTTTCCTGGCGCTGTAGCGGATGCCACAGTCAGAGTTGTCGCACTGGCATTATGGATCTGACTGCAACTTAGCTGCTGTGTATTAGTGTGTATTAACACTAATTCTGTGGAACTGCTCTCTTTTTGTTGTAATAGTATATTTCATCAATATTTACTGTTTTTACTGTTAATGCTATTTTTATTGTAACTGCATGTTACAATATTTTCTATTAAACTGTACTCAGATGATAAATTTATAGACAGTACTCTTTATTCACCATCCACCTTTACAAATGAGTGTTTCATGGTCTCACTACTTTGTCAGGACATTGGTGGTTTACCTTTGCTGCTTAGTAAATAAAATCTCAGACTACATCTGGAAGTGTCCATCTACTCTGCAGGAATCTTCTTTCTGCAGAGGAGACAGCCGCTTCAAGATGTAGCTTGAGCAAAGACACTGGCAGAGTGGAGACTGTCAAATATTTAATGTCTGCTTACAACAGTCATGTGAGGTTTCTGGTAAGCAGCTATGATTTTAAAGGAATGTATTTCCTGTAACAGTTTTTCTATTCTCATGATTTTATTTAGCGAGTAGCATAAGTAAACCACCAACGTCCTGACGAAGTGGTGAGTCCATGAAACATTGATTTGTAAAGGTGTATGGTGAATAAAGAGTATCACCTACGAAGTTAGAAGTTGAGTCTCCCTATCTATTTGATGTTCCCTGTACTGGCCTGCCTATGGCAATGACTATTCTTAGATTATAATTGGAATTAGTTCACTTAGGACTGTGAGTATCTTGGAGTCCCTCTTGATGGTATTGAACTGCACTCTTTCATCATCACCTCCCCATGATGCATCTGGAAATGAGTTGATACTAGCTCAGTGGCTCTTTCCTGGTTTAAAAATTTGAAATCAATTAATCAATAAATAACTAAATACATAGATAACTAAATAGTAGGCTTTCATGAAATCCATTGGTGTGACTGTAGTGAAGCATGACAACATATCTACACTATTATTCAAGTTGTAAGCCAGAGACAGAGTGAACTTGTTGGACTTTGATTGCTACCTGTTTATCTATGCAATATGAGTGGTCTTGGAGAGTTGCTTTGCATGATGAGCTTGGGGGAGGGAGGACAGACATAGTTCATCCTGTGGCAACATGGGAATCTCACAAGTACTTGTACAAGGGAGAACGGGGTGATCTGCTTCCGTTCTGGACAGATTCCACCTAAGTCAGCATGAAATGGGGGAGCAAATGTCAGGTTGCCTAGTTTGAGCAGGTCAAGTATAATCTCACTGGGCTTATCCCATGGGAGAAGTTCTCCAGACTGGGAATGAGTGCTTGCCAACCTGCCAGAAGACCTCATTTTCTTGGAGGCAGGTGCCCCTCCGAGACTGTACTTGTCTTACCTGGAACCACCTGGAGGATCCCTATGTGGGGAAGGGACAAACTGCCAGGAGATCTGCAGGTGCCTTGGTAAGACTCCTGATCTCTGCACATCACTTAAAAAGGTTGTATGTTGTTCAAGTGTCTATTACCTCCAAGATGGGACTGCATGGTACTTTGTTTAGTGGAAAGAGGGAAAGTGTGGGCCTACAAGACAATGAAAACATTCCTGAACTCCTTAGGCTTTAAGATTGCCTGAGTAACTTACGTGTTTTATTATTGCCTATTGCCTGCTATATTAAAGGAATAATGCCTGATAGGGTGGGTGTTATGCTGGGATAACATCCCATCTTGGGTGGTTGGGCCAGAGACCACCGGCTGAGGGTGTCTAACACCCGAGAGGGATGTTATTCCAGCATAACACTCACCCTGCAGGGCATTATTCCTATTATATAATGGCTTGTTATCATATAAGGAATAACAAAATAATTGAAAAGAATGTTTTTGTTAATGTGGAAAAATATTTTTATTTCTTAAGAGAAGATGCAAACAATCAATCAAACAATCAATCAAGAGGTTCACAATGCTGAGACTAGAGCTGGGATGTTATGCTGGGATAATGTCCCTGGTCTAGTCCCAGACTGATCAATCAGAGGCCAGCATTCTTTCTTGCCATTGTATAATGACTATTATTCCCCTATGTGCCCATTGTGGTATAAAAGAGTGACTAAAATGTGTGCTTGTGGGGGCCTGAAAATCTGTGCTAGTATGGTAAGTTCTGAGAAACATGCAGAAAAACTTTACAGTAAGCTTTCGGCGTGTATAATGGAATCCGTTATCAAGCAATTTCTGCTTCACAGTAGGTTTGCAATTTTCTAAGCTGTATACAAGCACATTTTATTTTAAAGTATCATGATCGTAAGTCCAAAAGAGGTGGAGGGTGTGCCTTATATGTGAAAGACACTTTCCGAGCACACCCCATTGATTCCAATCTTCCAGCAACTCCTGCTCAGATTCTTCTCAACAGACTCCTATTAGGTGCCCACAATAAGGCCCTCAGTTGTCACTGTTTACATACCTCCTAAGGAACAGGGGCCTGGTCTAACCACTGTCCTTGACTTTGTCAAATCCCACCCATCGGACTCCGAAATCGTCCTTCTTGGTGACTTTAACATTAATTGGCTCTCACCAGAAGGTGGGTCATTTAAGGACTCTGTTATATTAGCTAACCTGACTAAATAGTTGACTATGCAACCAGAAAGAACTACAGAACTGGGACCTGCACACTACTCGACTGGATCCTAACCAACCACCCCTCTCAGATCACGAAAACCTCAGTCCTCCCTGACTCAGTGACCACTCTCCCATCAGCTGTACCAAGTCAAACAAATTCTATAAGCCCCCTCCAAAAATCATCACCAGCAGAGTCCTACCCCGTGGTCAGCTACTCCACCTCAAATCGCACCTCCATCTGCAGGACTGGTCCCCCAGCTTCAAGGCAACAGATACTAATTCTGCACTGGAGCAATTTATTCACATTTTCAATGAAGCCTGTAATAAATTTGCCCCTCTCAAAAAGTGTAAAGTTAAATCACTCAATAACCCTTGGCTGTCAGAAGACCTCCTAAAAAAACTTAAATCCAGGGACCACCTCTGGGAACTGGCTAAATATTCTGGTAAGCAACTCAACATCCAGAATTATAAACGGGCATGGAACGACTGCACCAAATCCATTAGGCAACAGAAATCTGACTACTATAAAAATGCCCTCACTGACTCCTGGGGAAATGGGAGGGATTTCTAGAAAAACATTAAAGATGTCACTGGGAAGCCGTCAACATCTTTGCCGAACATACTCAACATAAATGGGCACCCTACACTTGACCCTAAAACTATTGCGAACACTTTTAACATCGCTTTCACTGACCTTAGCAGTGTTCTCCCCTCTGACTTCTTCCAAGTTGCAACAACTCCCACCCTCCCAACTCCTCTACCCATGCCTGTCACCCACCTTTCTACTTTAAAGCACTAAAGAAACATCACGTCCGAAACTAAGTTGCCAAAGCCATCAGCAAATCTTGAACAAGAAATGACACACTTGACCTCAAGCTACTGGCCCTAACGCTTGACGAGGATCTTGGGCCCCTCACCAAGATTTTTGATCTCTCTTTCCCTTAGCCAATTCCCAGACAAATGGAAAATGGCCACTGTTACCCCGATTCACAAAAGTGGTGATAAGACTGACCATGCAAACTTCCACCCTATCTCCATTCTGCCTCCCCTATCGAAGGCGCTGGAACGTATAGTAGTGGAACAACTTACTGAGCATCTGGACAATTATAATATTCTCTGTAAACAGCAACATGGCTTTAGAAATGGTCATAGTACATCTTCTGCCTTACTCGAATTCACCGGCTCCATTCACAGCTCCCTCGACAATGGACAACTAACTGGTGCTATTTTCATCGACCTGACCAAAGCCTTCAATACTGTCCACCACTCCCTCCTGCTGAGCCAACTAACAAATTCTGGTCTCTCCAATGATTCAATCTTTTGGTTCAAAAGCTATCTTGAAAACCGCTCCCAGCATGTTAACATCAGGGATGTGCACTCTGATTACAAACCTGTCCTCTCTGGAGTTCCCCAGGGTTCAATACTGGGCCTCCTACTCTTCAGCCTGTTCCTTAAGACCCTACCAGACTCCTGCACTGAACATATCACCCTGTATGCTGATGATGCAGTAATCCTTGCCACACACCAGGACCCAAAGAAATTGCAAGAAAACCTCCAACTCGGCTTCTTCTCAGTTAAGAATTGGTTCACAAAACACAAACTGATCCTTAATCAAAAAAAAAACCAAGGCCGTGATCTTCAGCAGCTCTCATAATAAACATAAGCACTTCCAACTCTCCATTATCACCAGACAAGGTGCAGCACTGGAACAGGTCAAAAACTTTAAATACCTCAGGATCTCCTTAGACCCTCACCTCTCCTACACTGCCCACATCGACCATGTTGCCAAAGCCGCTAACTCACGGCTAGGCCTGCTATTCCATCATAGGAAACACCTGACACCCGAAGCCCTTGCTGTCACTGTCTAGAGCTCTGTCATATCCATCACTGATTATGGCATTATCATTTATGGCTCTGCTACAACCACCACACTCAAACGTGTATCCACCGCCCTCAACAAGGCCTCTCGACTTGTCACTGACTCCCAACGCCTAACTCACACCTGTGACCTCTGTTCTCAAACTGGATGGTTGAATCTTGCCAGTTGAATAAAACACCAAACTTGTATTACTACTAAGAAAATCTTGCTGGGCCTTGCTCCCCCCCAGAGTTTGTGCCCTCATACAACTGAGAATCCACACCTGCTATACCAGGGGATCGAAACCTCAGCTTCTGCCGTCCGCATTGCGCGCAACACAAGGCCAAAGATCCTTTGCTTACCAGGCCGCTAGTTGGTACAACGGTCTTCCCAGCGACATCTCATCCTCACTATCGCTCAGCACTTTTAAGACTCATCTCTGCCTAACACTCACTGCCTCCAACCTCTGTGACTGTTGTGGCTAAACATGTCTTTTGGTTCCATAGCTGAAGATGCCCTTTTGGATCCACATCTGCTCCTGCACTTTGCCAGCACCCCCTCTATCTTCACCTCCCTGCTGGCCCATGACAGATGCCACCTGACTGCACTACCTCTATTGTTATCCACCTTCCACTTCTCCTCTCTCTCTGTCCCCCCCCCAACCTACCTTCCCTTTTCTCCCATCCACTTAGTCTTACTGATTTCACCCTCCTCCTTTCCCTTTCGCCTCCCCAAAGTTTCACCTTATTGTTCTTTTTTCCTCTACAAGACTATGTTTTTTTTTTTTTTTTTATTTTATAAACTGTCATCTTTGCTTATGATTGTCTCAATTGTACCAATGATGTGGAACCTTTGTAAAAGAGCCTCGGCTCAAAGGTATTTGTATTCCTAGAACAAATAAATAAATAAATGACACAGAAGTTAAAGAAAATAGTTTAAACTGCTTGAGTGGGGTAGGGAAAACTGATCACCCTCTTAAAGCAACAAACCTTTTTTGTCTGCAGATAACACAAAAAATCCCATTTATTGAAATACAAACAGTTTTTGTAGTCTCTCCAAGGCAGTTATACAATCAAAGCTTCCATGCAAATGTTACAGTGTTGCCGCAGAGAGGTTCGTCCTTGCAAAATGCTAACTGTAAAGTGAGATTTTTGAACGGTTAATTTAGTTTAAAAGTGTGCAGGATATAGCAATCTTTTTCTTTAACCAGCTTTCTTTTCATATAGTCAATCCATATGTTAGGGATAGAGAGAACAACTACAGAACTAATTAAAACCTAACAAATCAGTAGGTTTGAGCTCTTAGAACAGAACTAGAATTTTTGACTTAAATTTCAAGCTTATATGGTTTTGTGTGTTTAGACCTTCCCTATCAAGATTAAAACTTAAGAAAAGTATGTTTGACCCTCTAGAGTAAGTGACTAGCCCCTTCCTTCCTTCCTTCTCACCCAGTTCACCTGCTAGAGCTCCTTAGCATGTCAGAGAAGTGAATGGATTAGAAACCATTGTACAGTATATACTGTAAGTATTGTCTCTGAAATACACCAGAAAAAGAATGTTAATAATTTAAAAACAAATATTGTACTCAGTTCCATCTTTTGGGAACACATTTTGTACAGTAAGGCACTTGTAAAATAAGTGCTATGAGACAGAGTTCCAAAAGCAATGTTTTTAATTATTATACAGTATTTACAAGCAATTAAGCCTTCCCATCTCTTTCCCTGATAAGACTGGATCAATGGACAAGCCAGAGAGGCAGTAGTTGCCTTTGGCCCTATAATAACAAACAGAAGTACCCAAGACATGTCAGGTGCTTGAATACTCCATACACTTAAGAAATTGCCTTCTATAATTTTTAAGAACAAAATCAGGATTGAACTACTGTAATAAATGTGCATGATGATCTTTCGAGTACCTTATGAATAGCCATATGTAAAATAGTGTTCAATTTTCTGTACAAAGCCTAGCAATATTGTTTATTAATTATTCCCTCCATCAATTCTATGAGAAGGTCAATGGTGCATGAGGCCTTCTTGAGGACCAAAGAGGGTTTTATATGATGAATTCTTCAAGCATTCTTAGGATAAGTGGCAGTCTTATTTTAATTGCTTCTGCAGATGCTACTATTCAAGGTACGTGCCCTTCTGGTTTCTCTACTTTCCCATCTGCTTGTTCAATGGAGCAGGTTCTTCTGGTGTAAGTTTTTTTAAACTACTGCACCTGTATGAAAATGTTAGTGGTAAGTCATAAATGCACAGTTCTAAAGAAACAAGGGAGAATTTTCCCAGTGCTGCTAGGAAAGGTTTTTTGTTTTAACATAGAAACATAGAATTTGATGGCAGATAAGGACTGCTTGGCCCACCTAGTCTGCCCATTTCCCTACTTGATGGATAAGCTGCAGATTCTAGTTAATCAACAGCTTACTTCCTCCTACCCTCCACTAGAATTGCCTTATGCCTGTCCCATGCATTCTTGAATTCTCCCACTGTTCCTGACTCCACAACCTCCTCAGGAAGGCTGTCCCATGCATCCACAACCCTCTCTGTGAAAAAAATACTTTCTAACATTACCTCTACAAACACAGACCACACCTCACGCCAGAAGCTTTGAAGGTTGCAGTCCTCAGCTCTGTGATCTCTGTAATAGACTATGGTCTCATCATTTATGGCTCAGCCACAACCACAACCCTTAGATGCCTCTCAACTTCCTTAAATAAAGCATGTCGGCTCATCACTGGTGCTCACCGTCTCACCCACACATGTGACCTGTACACTCAGACCGGCTGGCTCCAACTATCAAACCGCATAAAGTTTCTCACCTGCTCCACGGTCAAAAAATTTACCTTGGCCTTTCATCTTCTGGGGTCTCAACTCTGTTACAAAACCGAATTAACAAATGGTGCCTTAGGAGATCCACGCTACAGCTACTGAAAGTCCCCCACTGTCACACTTCACAGGAACAATGCTCTTTTGCTTATTGAGCACCACTCTGGTTCAATGGCCTCAGCCCAACCATCTCCTCTGCCCCAACTATTGGTATGTTTAAAACTAGGCTCCGGGACTATCTCACTACCAACAGCTCCTGTGACTGCCAACTTAACCTTGTTTCTCCACTTCTCTTTCTGCTCTAGTTGTCCCCCTCCCTCCCTTCCTCACTGGATTCTACCTCACATCTTGGTATACCAGCGCTGCACTTTTCACCCTCTCACCCTTCCTACATTCCTTCTCCCCCCACCCTCTTCCCTCTCCTATGACTCTGGCACTTCTTATCTGTTGTCTATTTTCTCTGACAAATGCCGTTGCTGCCTTGTTACAATGCTACCCTTGAACTGTATTAATCTGTACTCTGTTTGCAATGTCCACATTGTTGTAATGCCTGTCTTGATGTTCCCCATAATTTGTATTTCTCTGACGTGGAACCTTTGTAAAAGAGCCATGGCTCAAAGGTATTTGTAATCCTAGATGTGATAAATAAATAAATAAACCTCCGAGCTGTCCCCCCTCTATTTCAACTTGTGCCCCCTTGTTCTTGCACATCTCATCTTCTAAAGACACTACCCTCTTGTACTTTGTTAATTCCTTGAGATACTTGAAAGTTTCTACCATGTCCCCCTCTCCCTCCTTTCCTCAAGGGTATACATATTAAGCTGCTTTAGCCTCTCCTCCTGTCTTCTGGTGCAGGCCCTGCACCATTATGCTACCCTCCTCTGAACAGCCTCCACTCTATGTTTTGCAGAGATGGGGTCTCCAGAAGTGTCGTAGTACTCAGATGGGTCTCACTAACTGTCTGTACAGAGGGATAATAACTTCCTGTTTTCTGCTGTTGATGCCTCTCCCTGTGCATCCCAATATCCCCTCAGCCCTTCTTACTGCCTTCTCACATTGCTTGCCCACCTTTAGGTCATCTGATATAATTACTCCTAGGTCTCTTTCAATTTTTGTTGCTATTAACTCACCCCCCATCAGTGGCGGAGCCAGATTTGGGAGCCAAGGAGGGGCCATTCAGTCAATCAAGGGCTCCGCAATAGGCACTAAACAGTGAATAAAGATGGTGGCAGGGTGCCATTAGTCAGACTGGGGCAGCCAGGAGGGGCGACCGCCCCACCAGCCCCCCTCTAGCTCTGCTGCTGCCCCCCATTGTGTACTCTTCCCCTGGGTTTTCATTTCCCAGATGCATTACCTTGCACTTCTTTACATTGAATCTGAGCTGCCACATATTTGACCATTCCTCCAACCTTGCCAAGTCCCTTTTCATTCTTTCCAACCCACCTTGTGTATCAACCCTGTTGCAGATCTTTGTATCATCTGCAAAGAGACATACCTTTCCTTCCATGTGCTCTCCAATGTCACTTATAAAGACATTAAAGAGGACCTGTCCCAGTACTGAACCCTGCGGTACCCCACTAGCTACCTTCTTTTCTTCATTATGGACTCTGTTTACTATTGCCCTTTGCATCCTCTTGTCCAGCCAGTTTTTTATCCAGGCTACTACCTTGGGACCCACTCTAAGGTAGGCTAACTTGTATATTAATCTTTTGTGTGAGACTGTGTCAAATGCCTTGCTAAAATCTAGGTAGGCCATATCCACAGCCCCTCCCTGGTCTACTACTTTGGTCACCCAGTTAAAGAAATCTATTAGGTTCATCTGACATGACCTTCCTGCTGTGAAACCATGCTGCCTTAGGTCCTGTGCCCCACTGTCCTCAAGGTACTCAACAATTTTTTCCTTCAGAAGTGATTCCATAATTTTCCCTGCCACTGAAGTCAAACTAACTGGTCTGTAGTTTCCTGCCTCTGCCCTGCTCACACTTTTGTGAAGTGGAATCACTTTTGCCCTCCTCCAGTCCTCAGGTACCACCCCATTCTCCCATGATTTGTTAAAAATAGTAGTCAGTGGTGTTGCTAGTTCAACCCTTACTTCTTTTAGAATTTTTGGGTGAATCCCATCAGGCCCCATTGCTTTGTCCACCCTCAGTTTCAAGAGTTCTTTCAAAACCCTTTCTTCTGTGAATGGACTGGTATCGACCCCCCTGTTCAGAGTTCCTCTCTTGTTTGGTTTAGGTACCCCCCCTTCCGTTGTGAATACTGAGCAGAAATATTCATTCAGTATTCCTGCTTTTTCACTGTCACCCTCTGCCCACATTCCCTCCCCTTTATTAAGTCTCTGTATCCCTCCCTTGGTCTTTCTTCACTCACTAATGTACCTATAAAAGATTTTATCCCCCTTCTTAACAGAGTTGGCTATCTTTTCCTCAGTTTGTGCCTTTGCTATTCTGACTGCCTTCCCTGCCTCATTCTGCTTTAACTGATAAAGTTTTCTGTCCTGCTCCTTCTGTGTTTCCTTATATTTCCTGAATGCTATAATTTTCTCCTTAACCATCCCTGCCACCTCCTTTGAGAACCATAGTAGTTTTTTCCTTTGTTTTGTTGATTTGCTTCACACAAAGGCTTGTTAACTTTGCAATGGCTGTTTTAATTGTTCTCCATTGTTCCTCCACCCCTCCTTCTTGCCTGTTTGCTAGTGCTTTTCTGAGGCACTCTTTCATTTCCCAAAGTCAGCCTTCCTAAAGTCCAGTACTCTTGTTTTTGTATGGCTTGACTCTATGGCTGTGTTTATTGTGAACCACACCATTTGGTGGTCACTTGTTCCCAGATGGCTACCCACTTCTAAATCTGAGATCCTTTCTCCTTCCCCATTTGAGAGTACCAGGTCTAAGATTGCTCCCTCCCGAGTGGGTTCCAACACTAGCTGTCTGGGCGTGCCCCCTGTAGGGCATCAAGAATGACCCAGCTCTTGGATGTGCCTGCAGCAAAGGTACTCCAGTTAACATCTGGCATATTCAGGGCCCCCATCAACAATATCTCCCCTTTTTCTGCCATTTTAAGGATGCCTTCTATCATTTCCTTGTCCATTTCCTCCCCCTGAGTTGGGGGTCTGTACACAACCCCCATTCGGATTGTGGTGCCATTATCTGTCTCCAGCATGACCCATAGTGACTCATCAACTTCCTGTTTACTCTTTAGTTCTGTTGCTTTAATCCTTCCCTTATAGAGAGCTACTCCTCCTCCTCTTTTACCACCCATCCCTCTTGTAGATTGTGTACCCTGGTATGTTGACATCCCAGTCATGGTTCTTTGTGTACCATGTTTCAGTGACTGCCACAATATCCAGGCATCCCTCTTCCATCAAGGCCACTAATCCAGGGAGTTTGTTTCACAGACTGCAGGCATTGGTACTCATCACCTTCCATTTATTTTTTATGGCCTTACCTCTTTTAATCCCATCCCTGTCCTTACTGCCTTTTTCTGCATTTATTCCTGTCCTGCTCCCTACTGACTTCTCGACCTTGGTGTTTACCTCTCTAACTACTGTGTTTTGTTGGGGGAAGCTGGGATTTCCTTGTTCCTTTTCAGTGCCTCCCCCTTGGCTAGTTTAAATGCTTGCCAATGAAGCATTTAAACCTGACACCTAGGATCCTGGTCCTGCACCCCGGAAAAATGCAGACCATAGCACCAGTATAAGCCTGCATCCCTTCAAGTGGCTCCCCAGTCCCCAATGAAGCCAAAACCCTGAGCTCCACACCAGTTTTTCAACCATTCATTCAATCCCATGGTGCGGAATACCCTAGCATCATCCTTGCCATAGACAGGCAGCACCTCCAAGAAGGTTACTGTACATGCTACTTGTCTAAGGCTCCTCCCCAACTCCAAAAACTCCTCTTGCACCACTGTGATCCCATTCACAGCCAGGTCATTTGTCCCTAGGTGGACAATGACATCCAGCTCCCTCCCTCATGCAGCTGCTCCCACGATCCTGAGGATTCGCTTCCTGTCCCTCCGAGCTGTGGCGCCAGGCAGGCACTTTACCTCCCTATCCCCTTCCTTCCCCACTTCTACCTCCCTAATGATCGAGTCCCCCACCAGAAGTTGTTGCCTTCCCCTGTGGGGTCTCATGCCACCCTCCTGTGGGTTTCCTTTGTGGAGGTTCCCAGCATCCTCCTTGGTCTCCACTGCAGGTGCCTCCATAGAGGACCCACTCTTTGCCAGAACAGCATATGAATTGTGGAGAGGTACAACTGGAGGGATGCACCTCTGTTCCACCACTCTCTCCCTCCCTGAGCCCACCTTGGTCCAACCGCTCCTCTTTCTTGGCAACCTCTGAGGTAACAGTGGTGGCCCTTGTGGTACCTGGGTGGGGGAAGAGGTTTCATGAATTCTAGCTAGGTCAGCCTGGAGATGGGCAACCTCCTCCCCCAGACCAGAGAGGTGCCTGCAAACAGGGCAGCATTGCAGCCTCCAGAATGTTTCCTGGAACACTGTTGCCCCACAGCCATTGCACTGCACCACTTCCATCTTGACTTATTTTGTTTTCCCTCTCCTGTTGCTTTGTATGCTTACTGTCTCTTCCCTCTATGTATTTTTACACTTACTTTTCTACTGCCTATGTGCCCTTACAACTCTCGCCCTTCCTGTTCTGGGACAGGAACTTCCTGTAGTCTTCAGTAGTCTCCCTCTTCCATGCTTGGATTCAGACCTCCAGCAGCCGGGGGGAAGAAAGAGTTTTTTTTTTTTTTTTAGGTTCCTTCAAGGTTGATGAAACTAATATGTCTCAGTGATCCTTCCCTTCCTACAGCCAAACAGGAAGTTCCTGTTGTCAGTCAAATCCAGTGGCTATAAAACTAGAACTGGCTTTGGGTGGGAAGGAGGGCAATTAGTAAAAAACATGTAGTTCTAGACTGCTATTTCTTGCTCTGAAACCAAAGTTTCAGCATAATGAACATTGTGTCACCACTTCAGAAATTGTCATCTTTGTTTCTCCCTCTACTGGACAAACTGACCTGGAACTCAGGAGCAAGAGGCTGCAATGGTGACAGAGTAAGAACATTATATCAGGAAGTAATTTTGTAGGTGTGATTGTAAGAGCCATCAAGAGAAATCCATACTGAAACTGGTTTCAAACATGGACAGTGAGTGTAGAAATATCCTTCCAATGACAGATACTGTACATATGGGAAGAGTGATGTAAGTGCCACCAAGGATTCAAGGGACACTACAGTATGGTGCATGAAAACAGAAAAAAATAATAAAATTGAGTGGTATTTGGAAGATGTCCTGTGACAATTCAGTGCACCCTGAAGAGTCACAATAGGACTGGAAGCGTTATGGTTTAGTGCTCCATTTTTGATGCTGGACCTTTTGTAATCAATCTATCGTTTGCAAGCATACCATGCACTTGTGAAGTTTTTAAACACTTCATTTGGAACTTTCCTATATTGGAGTGAAGCTCACTTGTGTGTTCTGTGGCTCATTCTTTTGAGTCACCACTAGCTTGTTCCGCCTTGGTGTGTGTAGTATCTGTGTGCTTATGGACTTCGTGACAATTCAAGAGCATCATTTTGAGGATTCTTTGCATTTTTGAACCACTTAGCTTCACTTCGTAGTTTTCAAACCCTAAGAAAATACAAGGCAGATTTCTAGAATGGCAATGAAACATCTTTTGAATACATTTACTTATACAATAACTCATTTTCATATTCCAGAGACTTTTGTGCTGCTCTTTTCACCATCAGAGCAGGCAGCATTTATGAGCTGTGATTTAATATTTGAATGCACTTACAGCAGGAATTGCAGTGAGTTTTGAACATAACCATTTAAATTTTCAACTATGCCCTTGAAATATTTAAATTTTTTAGATCAGTGAGCCAAAAACATCATGCTTAGTTCGTGTTAAAAAAAGATTGCCTTTCTTTTGCAACATCATTTGGTAAGTGAAAATTACTACATAAATTGGAGATTATCATCATTTTGTGTAAACTTGATCTGTTGTACAAGCATGCACTCATTCATTGACAGCTCAGTGAGCTGCCTGCTGTGGAGAAGAGCAGAGGGCTGTGCTAGTCGCCCTCTCTGTTTTGGGATTGGGGGGCAATGGGGTGGTGGGCCACTACCTGTCTGGGGGGAATGGGGGGTCAACTAGACCACCAGGTAATAAGTTCTCATACTGGGAATCAGGGATAGGGGGTCACTAGACCACTGGGAAAAATATTTATAATATATTACTATATGAGGATAGGAGTTTGGGGGGTTACACTGCACATGCCGAGCAGATGATCGGTTGGGAAGAGGGACTTTTAACCACCAGGGGGTTTTATTTACATATCAGGTGGGGGAGGTGCCGCTAGCCACCAGGGAATTATTATGTTTATTTCAGGCAGGTCTGGGGGAGGCACTGGACACCAGGTAAAGTTTTGTTTTTCCCTCCAGTAGAACAGGGTGAAATGTCACCCAAAACATTAGGAGGTTTTGGTAGTCCATGATGATGGCAAAGACAAAATCACAACTGTCAAAACAGCCATGGCTTCATGGTGACTGGAAAGATGACAACAGTCACATTCCCCCCCTCCCTGAGGTGCTATGACCTCAAAGCCAGTATCCTTAGAAAGGGGGGTGCAGGAGCAAAGTCTCCCACAATACAGTCTGTGGGGGGAGAAGCCCCACAAAAAGAACCATTGCCATCTTTCCAGTAGCCATCAAGCCGCGGCTGTTTGGCCAGTCACAGTTCCATGTTCGCCATTCTGACATGGAACTAGAAGTTTTCCGATCTGCCATAGGTGGAAGTTTGGAAAGTTCTGCGAAAGTTGTCAAATTTTGCTGAAGTTCTGCTAAGGTGGAAATAACAAGTTTTGCCCACCTCTACCAAAATACTATAGTGGAATTGTAATTGTAGTGTAATCTGATACCTACTGTATGTGGAACTGCCTAACAAATGCATGTCTGCATGTATCTCATGGCATACCATCTAGACACTTTGGAGAGAGTTAAAGACTTGGAATCCATCAGGTTTGCCCTGTTAGAGATATTAAATAATGTTATGAAAAGCATATGGAGTTTTGGAAGAATACACTGGAAATAGAATAATATACTATTATAAGAAAGTACTGCTTAGATTGGATGTGAGAAAAGTTTCTCAAGTTCAATAAAAATGATCTAGAGAGCTGCCAGAAACTGAAAATGTTGTCGACTGGCAACAAAGGTACAAAAATATGAACAGACATCATATCAATGCCAGAAATAAGACAATCCAGTTCAAGATACTTTCAACAGCATACCTCAGTCCTGATAGACTTCACTGAATGACTCTAAAGCCTAATTATACTGTATGTGCTGGCATAACTGAGGATTGAAGGCAGATTTAATACTGTACATGCAATCTGGGCATATCCAGTTGTGTCATGACCTTAATCATGTTAAGTACATTTTGGTATTGCCTCTGGCAGTACCAGTTTTCCTTACTTTCACAGGCTTTGCCTGCAAAAGTACTGTATATAAAGGAATTATTGGTAACATTGTAATGTTTTTTTTATTCTTTTTTCATGTATTATGATATATATTTTTGGTTTCTGTCATAAAAAGCTTTTAATAAAAAGCAATTAAAAAAAGTCTATCCTTTTCTAGCTATACCCACTACAGCCTACTACTAAATGTCTTAGACTGAGTCTCAGTTGTACTCTCTGACCTACTTGCATCATTGTCCCTTCCCCCAGATCTACATGTACCTTGTCCTTCTACTTGTACCATCCTACCTTAAACCCTTAGACAGTCTTAGATCCAACCAATGTGCTTCACAGTCTGTTCCAATTGTCCACTACCCTTTCTTTGAAATAGTAGTTTCTTATGTTCTGTCTAAGTTTACCCCCATCAGCTAACACTGATGCCCCTTGGTATCTGACTCCTCTTTATGACTGAACAGTATTGAGCAGTCCTCTCTGTTGACCTCATGAATGTATCTGTAGGTTTCCCTCATACCCCCCTTTCCTGTCTTGCTTCAAGTGAGTACATGAATAGGATACTCAGCCATTCCTCACATGACTTCCCCTGCATACATGACACTGTTTTAGTAGCCCTTCACTGTATCATTTCCAATGGGTCATTGTCTTTCCTGAGGTGGGGGTTCCAAAACTGTGCACAGTGCTCTAGGTGTGGCCTCACCCAGAGGCTGTAGAGTGGCAGAATCACCTTCTTCCCCATGCTGGTGATGCCTCTGCTGATACAGCACAGCGTCTAGCTGGTCATTGCACATGCCCTGTTGCACTGGGCTGCTTGCTTGAGACTATTACTAATGACTCCCAGGTCCCTCTCCTCCGTAGTCCAGTTAACACTAACACCCCCTATCCACTACTCTGTTTTGGGGTTCTTATTTCCAGTAAGCATGACCTTGCATTGAATTGAAGTTGCCAGATCCCAGACCACTTCTCCACTGTTGCCTGCTTGCTCATCAGTAGCCTTATGTCCTTCTCTGTGTGACCCTGCCACATACTGTAGTTTCTTATAATCTGCAAACAGGCTGATTGTACCCTGAATTCCACTGGTGTGTTATAGATGAATATGTTAAATAGCACCAGTCCAAAGACTGACCCCTGAGGCACCCAACTTGTCACCTTTCTGATCCCCCCGAGTGATTCCCATTCACCACAACCCTCTGTGTCCTGCCCTGTAACCAGTTACTAATTCATTTTACAAAGCTCTACCCCACTCCTATGCTTTTCAGCTTTTTCACCAACCTATCATGCATACCAAGTCAAAGGTCTTGCTGAAGTCCAATTAAAGGACCTCTACAGTCTGACACCTATCAATTTCCCAGGTTACTGCATTGAGGAAGTCAGTGGTTTATTTGGCATGATCTCTCTCCTATACAAAGCCATGCTGTCTCCCATCCTGCTGTTTCTTATGCCTGAGGAAGTCCATAATCCACTCCTTTATGACTGCTTCAAGTAGTTCCCTCACAGTAGAGGTCAGATGGACTAGATTGTAGTTTCATGAATCCCCCTTACCCTCTCTTGTGTAATGGAATCACATGTACCTCTCTCCAGTCCCCCAGAACTACTGCTCAAGCCAGGGAACAGTTAAACAGGCCTGCTACCTGAGATAAATAATGAACATACACTGGCCTGACTCAAAATATGCAATTTATCCACATGTGTGAGTAGTAGGATTGTAACTCACAAGTGGCAAAGCTAACAGCGGGTTATCAAAGTCCTGCCCCCACAAAAGTGGCGGTGAATTACATATTTTAAGTCAACTCATTGTGTACTCGGTTTATACAACATCATGTGCTGGGTTGGTTTGGCAATAACTTGGGAGACAGATGTCAAAAAGTGAAAATACAAGGACATGTGTCATCAGTTCCTGCAGTTGATCTTGGAGTTTCACAAGGATCTATTTTAGGTCCATTATTGTTTAGCATATTTTTGAATGATCTCCCGAGTACTGCTGAACCAACTCAAATTCTGCAAAATACAGATGATACTGTATTATTTGCAAATGACAAAGACTTAATACATGTAAATGATACATTGCAAAGGGGTTTTGACAATGTGCAAAGATGGTTTGAAGGGATGAAGCTATATCTTAATGAACAAACACTGGTCAGAGCCACTATGGTTGCTAATACTTTAACTTGATAAGGGCGTTTCATGGCCTTCAACATCAAGATGAATTGCCGTAGACAGCTCCATGTGTAAATTTAATTTTTGGTAAAGGTAGATCATTTATCTGGTTTATCCTGTTTCCCATGTGTTTAAATTTGAGTGACGAGTGAGTGTTCTACTATATGAGGAAAGAGAGTGAGCTCCGCACCAAGGCCTTCAATTAATGGTAGAAGGAATGGTGCAGGAAGGAGAGGTATGTCTACCTTGTGGACTGTGGGCCAAGCTAGAAAGATAAGACCCTATACTGAGGTGATGGTCTGCTTTCATCCAGGAGGCTACCACAGTCCTCAGTGGATGATTCAAATGTTACTTTGATAGACATTTAAAGGAGCCGGGGGGGTGATGGAAAAAATAGAAGAGGCAGAAAGTGGGCCACTACAAGCTAAGATACAGAGTAGGGAGATCCCAAGGGGAGAGAGTCCCACCAGGATGCAAGTTATTCAAGGAAGCAGGGAGTTAGCAAAGGAAGAAGGGGAAAAGGAGCAGTCAAAGGAGAAAGGTGTTGAAGGGGGAACAATTGGAAAAAGGAGAAAGCTGCAAGAAGAGAGATGAGGGCTGTCATAATGGTGCAAGGTCTGCATCAGAAGCCCTATGAAAAGAGACTGAAAGAGTTCAATAGATACACCGTGGAGGAGAGGGGGGAGAGTGGAGATGTTATGGAGACCTTTAATACCTCTTGGGAGTTAATAAGGTACAGGATGGAGATATGTTTCTGAGAAAAAGGTGCCGTAGAACAAGAGGTCATGATATGAAGCTGGAAGAAGGTAGATTCAGGAGAGATGAGAAGAAGCAGTTCTTCACAGAAAGGGTGGTGGATCCCTGGAACAGCCTTCCATAGGAGGCAGTGGGGGTGAAACCAGTGGTGGGTTTCAAAAATGCCTGGGAAAGGCACAAAAGCATCCTAGGAGGAAGAAAGGGGTGGAAGGTGGAAGGTGGAAGAGACAGTACTGTAGGGCAAGTTGGATCTGCAGCAAAAGTGATCAAAACTAAAAATGTGTAGACTAGATGGGCCCAGTGGTTATTATCTGCCATCAGTTTCTATGTTTATGTAAGCCCCTTCCCCTTTGGGAGATTACTAGTCTAGTCACACCTCCCTGGGTTTTTGTGGCCTAATTCAGCCCAGTAGGGAAAAGAGTTAATTCTTCTCACCACTCAGGTGGAGCGTCCTGCTTGTTGGGAGGTCACCACTGGTGCATGAAGGGATAAAGCCCAGCAGTTTAGGTGGGAGGGGGAGTTCCAGTCAGAGGAGTGAGTGGCAAGGAAATGAGAGTGAGTCAGGACTGGGTGGGGGCAATTGCCCACTCTAGCCTTCGGCTGGTGGCACTTGGGGGGACATAGAGGAAGAAGTGGGAGCCCATAGCCACAAGCTGAACAATATCTTGGTGAGCAGCTAAAGTCAAGAGGGGAGCCAGCAGCCACAAGTCACAGAGTGCCCTGGCAGCTTGTGCTGATTCATAAAGGGATCCAGTGGGCAAGAATGCAGCAGGGAGTGCAGTGTCCAGAGAGCGAGTTGCCTTGGAACTCCACAGGATGTGCCCCCCATCTCAATTGGTGGACAGTTGCTACCAGTTCTGGGAAAGGATGCATGGGTCATGAGGGAACCTACAAGTCCCCAAGTCACAAGGACTGCATGTTCCAAGGGGGATCTGCTTAGCATGTGCAGAGAGAGAGAGAGAGAGAGAAAGAGACAGAGAGATGGGTACCATTGAGAGTTTGGGTTCCTGTGAAGAATTTTTTTTTATTTTGATCAAACTCAAGAACAATGCACTGCTAGGCACTGTGAACTGTTTTGGGACTTGTGCTAGCTTCAAATTTTTGTGACCATAGCGGTCCTGAGTTAATGCTGCCCTAAAGACTGTGTGTCCTCCTCCTCGGTCCAGGAAAAAGCTGCTATTTTGGCCATACCAGTCGTGTGAAAACCGAATGTGTTCCCCACAAATTAACTGATGCTACCCAGAGTTATGTGTGAATACCATTCTGTTCAATGAATTTGGGATCCCTGTTATTTCTTCAACTTCCATGTGGACATTGCATTATTGAAAGGAACTGTTTAATATGAATTAACCTGTTGTTTGCATCCAGCACCAGCAAGGAAATGGGACCCTTTGTGTGACATCTGGGCCTGGGTAACGTGGCCACTGGAAGTGTTTCTGCTGTTGTGGACACCTCCTTCCCACTGACACATTCCATCCATACCCCTAGACACGGGGAGAGAGGGCTACATTTCTATGTACAGTATGACAGGTTATGTGATTCAAATGGATAAGGCATACAGCTGTTACAGTTTTGTACTTGTGCAGTTGGTTTACAGAGCAAGTTGTTGTGGTGGTTGTTGGGGGAGGGGTAAGGAGATGTGGGCTTGAGGATCAAACAAACCTAAAAACAAAACAAATTAAATACCTGTGCCATATAGTACTATGTGCACCATCAAATCTAGCAGTGATGAACATTACATACATATTCTGTGGGTTGCAGTCAGTGATTTTAGAATTACATAATTTTTTTATCCAAGCCATCAGCCTTCATTCAGTGCATACAGTAAGCTTTATTTGTAAAAGGCTGGGAAATAATTTAAAAGTTTAAGTTGACAAAAAAGTCAAGTAAGTTATCACATTTGGTCAGCTTCACCTTTCAGCATTTCCCTATATAAGTCTGGTTCCTTGAGAGAGACGTGGGGGGGGGGAAGGAGGAGGAATGGTGGAGCTCTGTTTATCATTTAGTCTTAGATCAGTTCTGAAAGAGGTTGAACCCTACAGACAATAGTAAATCATTACACACACACACACACACACACACACACACACATTTGGGAGAGAGAGAGAGAAGTGTAATCTGAATGTCTGCTGGAACAATGCAGTCTCATTACAAACTCAGCTTTGACCAACAGGCAGTGGTGTAGTGCTAACTTTAGAAGTGTGGGGTCTCCATGAACTACGATGTCCCCAACCCCCCACAGGACAGAGGTCTGGGGGCTGCCTAGGACCCCAGAAGCTATCAGGTTTTAGATATATTCTGGTGCATTTTGAGACTATTTGACTGCTTTTAAAGCCTAACCAATTTCACTATCAAAATAACTACTTTTTATTTTCTTTAAAAAAAATCATCAAAACTAAAGCAAACAATCCCACTCCAACCACCCTTCAAACATCCGACTATATATCACTTTTCTTGAGTACAGTCAGCTATCACTGCAGCAGACACTGCACTTGTTACCTTGCAACCTGAAAAGAAGACCCCCACAGTGCACCACACAGTCAGACATGCAAGACAGTGAGAAGGGCATGCAAAACACCAGCCTGGAGGTGAATGTGTCTGTCACACAGCAGATATGTACACAGACCATCCATGCCAGAAAATGGAACTGCTACACAGGATTCACTGGAGGGTCTCTCAAGGCCCAACATTGACACAGGATGTGTACCAAGTCATGGATGCTTTATCTGCATGAACCCTGAACTGAGACAGTTAGAGCAGGGAGGGTAAGGCTCAGCAGAGACAGCTGCATGAAATACATGGCATATACCTTGACATCACAGCGCTCAGGCTTGACATACAGCAAGAGTTCCACAACCTGTGAGAGACCTCGGACAATGGCATGACCATAATTATCACTGCTCAACAGCAGGATGATGTTTCCCATTCATATCCAGTACATGGCAGCCAACCCCCAAATCCCTATATGTTGTGCACCAGAACCACAACACCATCAAGCACTCCAGCATAACCCACACATGACAGCCAACCTACAGGGCTGCACAGCCAACTGTAACAGATGACCTAATGCCAAGCACATAAAGTGATGTGTACACAGCCCAGTCACATGGCAAGGGCAGGGAAATGCCATTGGTAGGCTCAACCCACCCTAAACACCCAGTCAGAAGTCATACCAGACATCAAAGTAAAGAAAGTCACACAATCAAATGCCTCACCCGAATGCAGCACATGCTGAAGAATTGCCACCCACCATCAGATGCATGTGGACTTCACTTCATGGGTCCCATGTTCACTCACAGTAGGGGTATGGAATGCTGGCAGCAAGGGGCAAGCTTGCCGGAAAGAGAGATCACCCATGTCATTAGACACAGAGCAGCCCATCCCCTAACCATCAGATAAGGCCATTCAATACAAACAAAATTATTAATACAAAACAGCACACTTACCTCACTGCTCCTTTTATGATAAAGCCAGGCTGCTTATTAATTCATATTTTTTTGCTGGCACCGACCATCTAATTCACTCTGTCCCAGCCAAGTCCTGACTCTCGACTTGTGAGAATCGATTCCTCACAGGCTCATACAGCGTGACTAGTCGGCTGCTCCCTGCTTGCACTACTCATAGTACCAGCCACACCTCCAGTCACACAGGTACAGTTACTGTAGCTGCTTGCCGGGTTAGAGGATTTCTGCAGGACATTCCCCAGCCTGCAGATCTACTGTATGTTTCACATGAACAAAAGTACGAACTCCAAGATGAGAATAAAGTTATCACTGCCAGGTTCTTAAGTTACTAGTCTTGCATGGAGAAGACATGTAAACATGCACTACTGCTTTGCCTCATTAAATAAGTTAAATAAAAAAGTCCACTATACTACTCTATCCTGGAAAAATACATAGCAAAAGCTGTACTCCACTGAAAATGAGAAACTGCCTCTCACTTGGGCTATCCTGGGTAAATGCATTATAAAAATGGATAAAAGGAAGGACCCCACTGAAAAAAAAGATCTTGCATCTCTGCTGTACTATCCTGGGTATACAGTGCAAAACTAGGTCAACAGAACCAGACTGCACACAAGATATCACAATTCATCTGGTCTATTCTGATTAAATATATTGTAAAACTGTAAAAGCAGGACCCTACAGCAGAACCACACTGAAAAGCAGATGTTGCATGTAAGCTGATCTGCCCTGGAAAAATATATTGTAATAGCATCCAGATCACCCATCTTGTAATTGTCTGGTATATTCCTGGTGGTCTAGTGGTTCCCCCCAAAAGGGCATTTGACCCTCTCCAGACTCATCCTCTCAGGCACCCCCCCCAGCCCTGGTCACATAATGCAAACTACAGCAACAGTGATGACTCGCACATCCCTCCGCTCACAACCTCAACTGGTTTCAATCTGATGGTCTCTGAGCAATTGCAAGTATTGTACAAATGCCTATGTCTACTGTACTCATGATCATTTACTGGCAACCAGATGGTGGTTGGTCAAGGTGGTGAGCAGAAGTATGTGTAGGTCCCTGTCACTATTGCCATACTTGGGCTTAGATGACCTGAGCGTGGGGGACAGGGGTTGTGGGGAGGAGGGTCCTGAGCAGGTGGGTTGGCAGAGGATCAGATGCCCTTACATGGGGGAGGGAGAATATTAGATTGCTAGGAATATTCAAGACAGCTACAAGATAGTTGATTGAGGATGCAGGAACTACTACACCACCAGGAACATTCAAGACAGCTACAGGGCAGGTGATCAGGGGGTGGGAGACCACTAGACTACCAGGAATATTCAAGACAGCTACAGGACAGTCAATCAGGGGGTACGAGAACCACTACACCACCAGGAATATTTGAGACAGCTACAGGACAGGTGAAAAGGAGGGTGGGGTGACCACTAGACCACAAGGAATATGTAAGACAGCTACAGAGTGTGGGGGGGGGGCAGGCACACATGTTATGGGCCCATAATGGGAATGCAAGTGGGCCATAGCACGTTTCATGCCCAAAGGGGTGATTAGCATGTTACATAGAAACATAGAAACATAGACTTTGATGGCAGATAAGGACCACTTGGCCCATCTAGTCTGCCCATTTCCCTACCTACAGGATAGGCCGCAGATTCTAGTTAACCAACAGCCTATTTCTTCCTACCCCCCACAAGAATTGCCTTATATCTGTCCCATGCATTCTTGAATTCTCCCACAGTTTTAGACCCCACAACCTCCTCAGGAAGGCTGTTCCATGCACCCACTACCCTCTCTGTGAAATAACACTCCCTCACATTGCCCCTGAACCGCCCTCCTATCTTTAAATGGTGTCCCCTTGTTCTTGCAAGTCTCTTTTTCTGAAAGATGCTACCCTCTTGGACTTTGTTGATTCCACTGAGGTACTTAAAAGTTTCTATCATGTCCCCCTCTCCCTTCTTTCCTCAAGGGTATACATATTAAGCTCCTTTAGTCTCTCCTCATACGGCTTCTCTTGCAGACCCTGCACCATTTTAGTTGCCCTCCTCTGGACTACCTCTATCCTGTCTGTGTCCTTGCGGAGATGGGGTCTCCAGAACTGGACACAGTACTCCAGATGGGGTCTCACCAACTGTCTGTACAGAGGGATAACAACTTCCTGTTTTCTGCTGCTGATGCCTCTCCCTATACATCCCAGTATACCCCAGCCCTCCTACTGCCTTCTCACATTGCTTGCTAACTATAAGGTCATCTGATATGATTACCCCAGGTCCCTTTCCTTTTTGTTGTTGTTACTACCTCCCCACTCATTGTATTTCTTCCCTGGTTCTTGTTTCCTCAGGTGCATTATTTTGTACTTCTTTGCATTGAATCCTAGCTGCCATACTTCTGACCATTCCTCCAACCTTGCCAAGTCCCTTTTCATCCTTTCCACACCTCCTTGTGTATCAACCCTGTTGCAGATCTTTGTGTCATCTGCAAAAGGCATACTTTTCCTTCCAGTCCTCTGCAATGTCACTGATGAAGACATTAAAAGGACTGGACCCAATACTGAACCCTCACGGTACCCACTAGTAACCCCTCTTTCTTCAGAGTTGACTCCATTTACAATTACCTTCTGTGTCCTGTTGTGCAGCCAATGTTTTACCAGGCTACAACCCTGGGACCCCTCTCAGGCTAGTTAATTTGACTATTAATCTTTTGTGTGGGACTGTGTCAAATGCCTTGCCAAAGTCTAGGTAGACCATGTCACAGCCTCTCCCTGGTCTACTACTTTGGTCACCCAGTCAAAGAAATCTATTAGATTCGTCTGACATGACCTTCCCACTGTGAACCCATGCTGCCTTGGGTCCTGTGCTCCACTGGCCTCTAGGTACTCAACTATTCTTTCCTTCAAGTGACTCCATCACTTTCCCTACCACAGAGGTCAGACTGACAGGTCTGTAGTTTCCTGCCTCTGTTTTGGTCCCACTTTGTGAAGGGAATCACATCCACCTTCCTCCAGTCCTCGGGTACCACACCATCCTCCCATGATTTATTAAAAGAGTAGCCAGTGGTTTCATTAGTTTCTCCCTTAATTCTTTTTAGAATTCTGGGGTGAATTCCATCGGAACCATTGCTTTGTCCACCTCAGTTTTAGGAGTTCTTGCAGACCCTTTCTTCTGTGAAAGGACTGGGATTGACCCCCCTATCAAGAGTGCCTCTGTTAATTGGATTAGGCACTTCCCCCTCCTGTTTTGTGAATAATGTTAGGTCTAAATATGGTCCACAGGAGCACTTCTGCTATCCCATTTGATCCACACTACCTCTGTTGCACTCATATCAACCATATTCCATCTGGACCTGTGTCAGCATAGCGCAAAATCACTATGCACTGTACTGACATGGCCCCATATTTAGACAGTTTGTACTCTCCAGTTACAGTGAGCTAACTGTCTGACTATTGCCCCCAGGCAGGCTGTGCGCAAACTGCCACAAACCGCACATGGTCAGCTGAATTTGGGGGCCTATACTCCTTAACCCGATGGAACCCAAAGTCCATGAAACAATGGTTCATGGGGATAAGAAAGGTCTACTTATAGCCTCAAGATACTGTACTGTTGTTCTAACTTGTAACAGCATGAAAGCAAACATGTTTGGCACTGACTTATGCTTGTTTGTTTGGACAGCAAAACATACTTAGCATTACCATGTCAGCCAAATATGTCATTTAATACAAACAGAAAAATATCACACAAGTAGATATGTAGGAGACAATATAGCGAGGCAGTATAGTGATGCAATATAGTGAGGCAGTATAGCGCAGTGGTCTAAGGCTCTGAGCTGCAAATCTGGTGACATCCAACAGACCAGACCTGGGTTTGAATCCTACAGCTTCCACTTGCATACTGTGTGACCCTAAGCAAGTCACTTAACCTCCTTGTGCTCCCAGGTTGCTCCTGTAAAAAAGCTTTCAGCTTAGTGTGCTATACCTGGTTAAACAACTAAATAAAAAAAAAAAAAATGTCAAAGCAGAGCAGTGCATTCAACTCTAGGGTCTGTGCTATCACAATTGCATAATTAGGCACCACTATAGGGCAGGTATCAGCTAAGTGTAATCTCGGTTTAATGTCATAGTTACTCTATCTTACTGTTTACATATTTGATTAGAGTACTAAATAGAGGAGACTCGGAGTCACGTGATGCTGTTTTCATGCTAGCTGCACTCTCTGCAGGCTCCGCTTACCCCTGCCTAATAAGTGTGTATACTGCTCAGCTTTTTACAAATTTGCTGCTATGCAGAACCGTTAAGGTTGTGGGCGTCTAGAGGTAGTGGCTGGTTTCTTCAATGGAGGACCAGATGAAGTCTTTGCCTAAAATCGCCACCCGGGAGAAGGCCGCAAGAAATGCGGGCCTTGCCTCGCAACCCTCCCAGTCCTGCAGCTCCGGTAGTGAGAGGAAGAACCGCTAACGCTGACGCGCTTTCTGGAAGAGTTCCGTCCTTTTAGGGCAGAGATGGAGGATATGGCCTCAGAAATTAAGAACATCACTTGCACTTGGAATGATCTGTCCAAAAGAATGACAGATAATGAAGCCCGGTATTTCGCCAAGAACAGGGCGGAGAAGTTGGAAGGGCGCTCACTTTAGTTAAGCAGCATGTGGCTAAATTGGATATGAAGGCCGAGGACTTGGAGGAGAAGCCGACATAACAATGTTGTCCTGATAGGCCTACCAGAGAGAGAGAGGAGGTGGCGATCCTGTTAAGTTTTCCAGCGGTTTGTCGAGAAGATTGTCGGTCCTTTTCCTTTTGGGTCATGTTATAGTACTGAGAGAGCACATTACGCTATCCCCCAGGTGCACCCCGTGTTTTCTTGGCTGTTTCTGAACTTTCAGGAGCGACAGTTGTTCTGCAAAAGGTCAAGGAGGTCAGGTCACTGCAGTGGGAGGCGAATCTCAGGGTGACACAAGATCTGCCACTGTCCGTGCTGCAATGGAGGGCCACCTTCCACCGCTGGTTCCCAAACTAATTGCGCGGCATTAAGTTCAAGATGACGACTGTGAAATTGCAAGTCCTGGTAGACGACACCTGGAAGGCATTTGAGGATGTAGATTCAGCCTTGGAGGTGCTACAGAGGTCCTGCCTAACTTGTTCAGGCAAAATGAGTGCGCTACTGAATCCCCCAGGGGGATGATTCAACTGGAGATGTCATGGGGGCGCTGGCGTGAACTATATGATTTGAAGAAGTGTAATGCCTTTTATTTTGCCTGCTGGGGCTGGGAAGCCTCATTCAAGGGAACTCTGAAACACCTGGCAGTTGTTGGTCTTGTTCTGCTGCAACCCGGGAACTTAGATGTTTAAAGGCATGCCAGGGGTCTGAATGACAGGAAGAAGGAACCATCTTATTTTAGATGTTGAATGGTGGTGCAACTCCATTTGGGGGGTGTGGGGGATTTAAATGGCTTTTAAGGAGACCCTCATGATGAACATTGGACATGTTGGGGACAGGAATGATATAATGGGTCTCCTCATCATGTTTTTTTTATTCTTCTTTTGGGGGGTAGCTCAGTTGGGTTATTGTGATGGAGACTGTTGCACCTAGGGGCTGAAATAAAGCTCCGGTCCCCCACCTTTTTTTTTTTCCCCCCGCTCCGGTATAAACTTAATTATGCCCTGGTGAAGGAGTGCTGTTACGAGGGAGGCAGCCTGATCATGTTGATTTTCTGCCGGGCATTCTTATAGCAGGGTGTTATGTTACACTGGAATAGTAGTCTCAGGAAAATTCTCTGGAATGGGGATGGTCTTTATAGTGTGGAAGTTAGGTTAATGGCCTACTCGTGGGTATGTCTTTTGTAAGGGCTCAGGCAGGCTTATTTTTATTGGGTTCCGTATTGGAGGGGTGAGTTGCACCGTATGGTTGAGCCGAAATCGTGGGGGGTCACAAGGGATGAGGTATAGAGCGAGCTGTCATCATGGACCGCGATGATGTGGGTGGGTTCATTAGGGGTGTGTCTTTGTGGGTATGCGGGTTTAGTTTTTGGTTTGGGGGTTTGAGGGGGCAGGGGGTATGGGTAACACAAGGCTCTGAGGTAATGGGTAAGGGTAACTGGAAGAAGGGCATTTACATGGATTCCTGGTTCCTTGCTTGGATCAATGGCAGCTTATAGAGTGTTTAAATTTCTAAGTTGGAATGTTAAGGGGGCAAGGCAGAAGTCCAAACAGTACAAAATTTTAAAACACATAGGGGCTTTAGGAGCAGACATTGTCTTCTTGCAAGAGACACATTTGCTAAAGAGAGCAACAATATGAGGCGCCTTCAGGTTGGGCAAGTTTTGCTTCACAAGGGAGCTCACAAAGCAGAGGGGTCATGGTCTTAGTTCACAGGGCTGTCCCCTTCACTCCCCTTCAGATAATACAAGACAAGGTGGGTAGATACATTTTGGTTTCTGGGAAGTTACAGACTTTAGAGATTTTAATTGGGTCAATCTATGGTCCCAATTCGGAGACCCAGGATTTTTTTGTGCAGCTAGTGGAAGTTCTGGCACTCTTTGCCAATGTCCCTATTATTATTGGGAGAGATTTTAATTTGTAATGGACCCCTTGCTGGATAGATCCAAGGTCTACTGGTTTTGGTCTTTCACGGCTCAAAGAGCAGTGAGGGACTGGGCAGATCAATTTGGTCTGTCGGATGTGTGGAGGTTCTCCACCCTGGAGATCGGGAGTACATTATCATATCTTCCGCTCACGGCACAGCCTCTCATATCGATTACATTATGCTCTCTCACAATCTCCTTCCCGGGTACTGGCTGACATACAATCAGGGCCTCCTCTGACCATGCAGTGGTATCGGTGTCGATGACCTTGATGCCCTACCCAAGCATAATAACAGATGGAAATTAAATAATCAAATTCTGAGGAATCAAAATGTAGTCAAATATATCTCCTCTCAAATAGATGAGTTTGTTCTTAACAATGTGAGGGAAGATGCCTGTCCGGACATGGTTTGGGCGTTTAAAGCATTTATAAGGGGAGTTTTGATAGGGCAGTCAGTTAAAGGAAGAGAAAAGGAGAGTCTTATGTTGGAGTTACTGGCTCAAATAAGACTCAAGGAGATCAATCTCTCTCACGATTCCTCGGGAGAAAGATAAGCAGGATTTAATTAGATTGAAGAATCTTTATCTTACTTTACTAGGGAACAAGCTGAATTGGCCTTAATTAAAACTAAAGCTAGTTATGTGGACCAGGGAGAAAGGCGGGCAAGTTGCTGGCAAGGCGAATCAAACTTGAGGCCTCCCATATAATTCAGAGGGTCCAGTCCGAAAAGGATGGTAGGATAATGACTTCCCCGAAGGAGATTGCGGAGGAGTTTAGGTGTTATTTTGAATCTCTGTATAGTCCAATGGCTAAGCCTCCCTCAGTTGAGGATATACTGTCCTCTCTCTGAGGAGCTAAATCTTCCCTCCCTGTCAGAACAACAGCAGGCGATGCTTACTGTGGAAATTTCTCAGGATGAAGTTGTGAAGGTTATTATGGGGCTTCCTCTGGACAAAAGCCAGGACCGGATGGTTTCTCACCTAATTTTTATAAGGTTTTTTCTAAACAGTTAGCGCCTCTCCCGGTGTCCTTGATTCAGTATATTCTTAGAGGTCAGGCTGTGGACCAATCCTTATCCGAGGCACTTATTGTTTTAATTCCGAAACCTGATAAACCCCCTGAGCAGCTTGCTAGTTATAGGCCCATCTCTCTGCTTAATTACAATATTAAAATACTGGCGAAGGTCCTGGCCGACCGTTTAAACAAGGTCTTGCCTGATTTGATTGGATCAGAGCAGGTTGGTTTTATGCAGGGAAGGTCTATAAGTGATCATTTGAGAACTGTGGAGCACGTCTTCTCCATGTCTGCGGAGAACGGTGATGCAATGGCTCTGGTCTCGTTAGATGCGGAGAAGGCGTTCGATAGGGTTCATTGGCGGTAGTTGATAACAACTATGGGGAGGTTTGGTTTCCCTGAGCTATTCTTGCAATGGATTGGATCCCTCTATCTTAATCCCACTGCTAGGATCTCCTGCAATGGGGTGACGTCGGACCCCTTTAATTTATACGTTGGCACTCGTCAAGGGTGTCCGTTGTCCCCTCTTCTCTTTAATTTATATCTTGAACCCCTTATTAAAAACATATTACGTAATCAGGATATAAGAGGTATCAAGATTCAGGATAGTATTGTCAAGGTAACAGCCTATGCGGACGATCTCCTGGTATATATCTCCCATCCGAGTGACTCGATCCCTGCCCTATTAAATACGATTGGAGGAGTACAGCTCTTTGGCCAATTATAAGTTGAATTTGGGCAAAACTGTGGTGTACCCTCTTAATAGGAGGGTTTTCAAGCAAGAGATTACGGAGTTGGGCCTGATGTGGAATTCGGATGCCATCAAGTATCTGGGTCTCTCCTTATCTAGAGACATGAGACGAGTAAGACATCACAATCTGGATGCCTTGGTTCATACAATTGACTTAGATTTCAAAAGATGGGCAAAACTCCCAATTTCGCCGTGGGGAAGGGTAAATTTGTTTAAAATGAATGTGTTTCCCAGGCTGTTTTACCCTTTTAGTGTTTTGAATATTCCACTATCGCTTGCATGGTTTAGGAAGATTCATGGGCTTATTGCCAACTTTGTATGGGGATACAAGGAGGCAAGAATGACTTATCATAAGTTGGCTGCTCCTAAATTATTGGGGGGGGCTCAGGCTACCGCACCTAGGACTCTATTATTGGGCAGGCCAGGCTAACAAGTATTTGAGGTGGGTCAAGGGTGTGGAGACCTCGTATTTCCCTTTGTGGTTACAGATTGAATTAGCCCTAATTAAGGGAGCAGGTCTTATTCCTGAAGCCTTATTGTATGTCACTCTAATCTCCTACCAAAATCTCAGGAATTCCCGATTGGGTTTCTGTGAGGGCCCATTCGCAGCTCTGCGGCTTCCTGAAATACTCTCATGTCAGGGATCCAGCCCAACCTATAAGGGGCAATCCGCGGTTTCATATTGAGGGTAGACTTATGAGGGCTAACTGGTTAGCGCAGGAGGGAGAGTGCCGTATTAGAGATTTAATTACAGTAGAGGAAACGTGCTCTCTGCTCCAGAGATTTTGAGTAAGTTCAAGCTGCCAGTTTCGGCAATTTTCCAGGTCTATTAGCTCCGTCACCTATTAATTAGTAAGCTGGGTAATTTGTTAATACAGAGCCCGAATAAAGAATTTTCGAAGAAATTAAGGCCCATGGCGGGTTTACCTCATGCTGTTTCAAGTATTTATGCTATGTTATTTAACTGGGCCTACTCCCAGAATTTAGCCCCATCATCTTATTGGGCCTCTGTCTTTCCTAGTAGGGAACTGGACTGGACAGCGTTGGGGCATTGTTGTCATAAATTGCTTTCTCAGGATCATCTGAGACTGATCCAGTTCAAGATACTCCACAATATCTATTATTCCCCTCAAAAGCTGGCTAGGTTAAAGATAACCGCCACTGATACTTGTGTGAGGTGTCAGCAGGGTGTGGGAGATTTATTGCATATTTTTTGGAGCTGTCAGAAAGTAGCGCCGCTTTGGTCTAGTATTAAGAATGGGGTAGACCCGTTGTTAGGATTAGGTGATCTGTTCACTCCGGAGATATGTCTGTTGGGAGATGTAGCTTCTATTCCATTTAAAATAAGGAGGTTTCATATCTCCTTAATTTCGGTATCCCTCAAGAGTGTTGTTCTCAGACACTGGAAGGACTCTGTTGTGATCAGCTACTCAGAATGGTTAGAAGAGCTTCTAGCCAATCTCAGAACTGAGCGAATGATTGCCATTCTTCAAAATAAGCTGTCTAGGTTTAATAAAATCTGGGGCCCCTTTATACCTGTTACTCATTATAGAATTGGGTTGTTACGGTTTTTAGTGTTTGGCAGGGACCTCAGAGCCTTGTGTAGGGTTGGGTGGGGTGGGGTTAGGGTGGGGGGCAGAGGATGTTCCGTAATCCTGTGTTCTTGTGTATGTATGTTTATTAATATTTGTAGGTTCTATGTTTCTGGATCGTTCTCTGTATTAAAACTGTTAATAAAATTTTAATGGAAAAAATAAATAAATAAATAGAGGAGACTCTTGCTTACAGTACTTCCAAGTCACAGAGGAAAATAGCCATTAGACACAGGCACCAATAAAACTATCACTTTATTATCCAGCAAGTGGTATTTCCAAATAAACTCCTTACAAATGCAAATAAAGTGTAACCACCCAAATTCTTCCACAGGATTGCCAATACAAAACCTGGACATAGAGTTACATGATCTTTATTTACCTTAATAGGGAACGTAACTTTGACTTAGCAAACACTTGGCAAGGTTAGAGGAATGGTCAAATGTATGGCAGCTTAGATTCAATGCTAAGAAGCATGAGTAATGACCTGGAAACAAAAACCCAGGGAAGAGTACACAATGGGGGTGAGATACTAACAACAACAAAAATGGAAAGGGACCTGGGGGTAGTCATATCAGATGACCTAAAGGTGGGCAAGCAATGTGAGAGGGCAGTAAGGAGGGCTGGGGGATACTGGGATGCATAGGGACAGGCATCACCAGTAGAAAACAGGAAGTTGTTATCCCTCTGTACAGACAGCTGGTGAGACCCCATCTGGAGTACTGTGTGCAGTTCTGGAGACCCAATCTCCGAAAGACATAGACAGGATGGAAGCTGTCCAGAGGAGGCAACTAAATGGTGCAGGGTCTGCACCGGAAGACATATGAAGAGAGACTTAAGGAGCTTAATATGTATAGCCTCGAGGAAAGGAGGGAGAGGGGGGACGTGATAGAAACTTTCAAGCACCTCAAGGTAATCAACAAAGTCCAAGAGGGTAGCATCTTTCAGAAAAAGAGGTGTGCAAGAACAAAGGGGCATAATTTGAAGATAGAGGCGGCTCAGAGGTAATGTAATGAAGTATTTTTTCACAGAGAGGGTTGTGTATGCATGGAACGGCCTTCCGGAGGAGGTTGTGGAGTCAAAAACAGTGGTGGAATTCAAGCAGGCATGGGACAGTCATAAGGCAATTCTAGGGGGTGGGGGTAGGAAAAAGTAGGCTGCTGGTTAACTAGGATCTGCAGCTTATCCATTAGGTAGGGAAATGGGCAGACTGGGTGGGCCAAGTGGTCCTTATCTGCCGTCAAATTCTATGTTACCAAAAAATGAGACTGCCTGTTTTACTCAGTTGGAGACTCATCACAATGACTGCCTATCCCAGCCCAGCGACCCCACTGCCACAAGCTGAAGCCTGATCTCACATCACCTTGTGCTCCTCTGTGAAGGAATTCAGAAGATCAGCTACAGCATAAAACAAAGTTTCCTTACAGCTCTACTTCAAGACTGTTCAGTTGCTGATTTAAGACTGCTGCCTGGAGAACTACATAAAAAAAATAATTGAAGACTTTAAGAAGTGTGGGAGCACTACACCCCTGCCAACAAGGCATTGTGTAGATGATGTGTAAAAAGAGGGTTTAGGTATTAACACTAGAACAAGCTGCCTATGTTGTTTACAGTCCACTGATTGTAATTTTAGCTGGCAGGAGAATGCTACATGTAGGAAAGGAACTCTTCCCCCCTCCCCCCGAGTAGTGATTCCAAGTAGTGGAAGCATCATGGTTCATGACCAAAATTGTACTTCGAAAGGAATTTGAAGAGCCTTTTTTCCCCAAGTGATAGAAAGATGTCTGCAGGGCTCCACCCCTACAGCTGTAAAAATAAAAACTAAATGCATGCAGTTTTGCAGCAGGAGCACATTTATGGAGCAGCCTTTACAAATAAAGACCCATAATGGTTCATTGTTGGAACAAGCAGGCTCCTATTGTTATTTAGGAGTTGTACTGGATTCTAATTTATCTTATTTGCAGCATGATTGTAGATGCTTTAGTTAATTCTGTAAACAAGAAATTTGGGGTCCGAAATTCAAAAAGGCACAAAGTAGAGCACAAACTTTGCTGTGCCTTGCAAGTGCCAGGAGTCCAAAGATGCTATATTCAGTTGAATAGTGAACTGGCACTATACAACTGAATATATAACCATGGCAACACGGTGCTAAGTCATAATGCTGCTCCACAGGGCTCCCAAAGTACGCCACCAGAATGGATAGTGCTGGTGCGCTATCTGCAGTATTCAATGGGACCCATGCAAATAAGTCCATTGGGCATGCAAGGAGCTAAGGGGTCCATTTGCATGCCTATTATGGGCTCATTTGCACGGGTACTAAGGCAGGTTAGTGCTGCGCCACTGCCTTAAATTGCCCGGTCCCAGCCATGAATAGATATCCCTGGAGCTAGTAACACCCCCCCCCAATCACCAGCTTGTATTTAATAAAAAATTCCCTTGTGCAAGTAGTCCCCCACCATGATCGCCAGCTCGTACGTAATACAGCAGATCCTTGGTGCTAGTGGTTCCCCCCAGTCACCAGCCCCTATTTAATATAGCAGATCCCTGGTTCTAGTGGTCCCTCCTCCCTCAGATTGTCAGCCTGTATGTAATGAAAAAGATCCCTGGTGCTAGCACTCCCCATCCCCCAATCACCAGCCCATATTTAATGTGAAAAAATCTCTGGTGCTAGTGGTCCCCAATCCCTCTGATTCCAGCACATATGTGATAAAACAGATCCCTGGTGTTATTGGTCCCCCACCCGATCGTTAGCCTGTATGTAATATAAAAAAATCCCTGGTGCTAGTGGTCCCTCCGGCACTGATACAATGCATTCCATCACAAGTCCTACTCACTCTCATCTTGCTCCCACCCCACTGTGGCACTGAGCACCCCAGTCACCTTACAGTCTCCTTGGTGCCTCAGGTGGATCGGCAACTGGTGCAGCTCTCCTCACACCTCCTCGGCCTGCCACCATATGTCCAGGCATGGGCGTGCCATATTTATAGAACAAAAGCGTCACCCTGTCCTATAAATAAGGGACACACACCATGCCTGGACATATGGCGGCCATTTGAGGAGGTGTGAGGAGGGCTACACTAGTCACAGCATGCACCCACAGCACCAAGGAGACTGGTAAGGTAGCAGCGGTACTCAGTACCATGGTGGGGGTCATCTAGATGCCAGGGAGGAAGGGACTTGCGACTGGCGGTACAGTGGTTAGTTTGGGGCACTGGCACCAGGGGATTTTTGTATTAAAGGCTAGAAATCAGAGGGGGGCACTAGCACCAGGATCTCTTTAATAACATATGGGCTGGCAGTTGGAGGGATGGGGAAACAAGTAGCAACAGGGATTTTTTAATATTAAATATGGACTGGCAATTGGAGGGGGAGGACCACTAGTACCAGGGATCTCTTTTATTACAGATGGGCTGGCGATCAGTGGGAACCACTAGCATGAGGGATCTGTTATATTAAATCGGGGCTGGCAATAGGAGGGGGGACCACTAGCACCAGGGATCTGTTTACTTACATACAAACTGGTGATTGGAGGGATGAGGCAACCACTAGCACTAAGAATTATATTTTATTAAATACAGGCTGGTGATTAGGGGGGTGTGACGGACCACAGGGAGAAGCTGTGCTACTCCTGTGGCCAACTGGCTGAGTGGCTGCATTACCTACCGCAGCCACTAGGATTGCCTAGAGCAAGTCGGGGTTTTGTTCAGTGGTATTTGCATGGTGCAAAAGGACCATACAAAACCCTTTTGTGCAGCGTAATGCTGCAGAATACAGGGTAGTGCGGCTATTCATGGACATGCTCCTCCCTTTGCCCATCTGCGTGCATTATGTCTTGCACGGGCCCTAAACCTCTTTGCATGTGCAACAGCACCTTTTGAATATGGGGATTCGAGGCAAATCACAATTTGAGTGGGCAAAGACCCATTAGTGCCCATACATTTGAATATTGGGCCCCTGGTGTTTTATTTCAGAAGAAATATAATCTAACTATAGAAGCTTGTAAACAAATTATCTTGACTCACATTGTTCCAACAACTGAGCATGGGTTAGTGGTGTACTCTGCTGCTAGTAAGACTGCATTGCATAGCGTAGAAATACTTTTGAATAGGACCTGTAGATTTGCTTGTAATTTATCTATGGACTATCATACCGGTAGTCTATACTGTACTGCAAATTTGCCAACTCTTAGCCAGCATATAGATTATTTACCTGGTTGCTGGACCTGAAAGATAGATTATGGTTGTTTACCTCAGAATTTAGGTCAGCTACTTAAAAGGGGCACTAGAAGTTCTGTTACTACTACAGCAACAACAAAGTTAGCTTTGAAATTGCCACATTAAGAAAAAACCTCTTATTATAACAGATTAGCTGCTTTTGGAATTCATTACCTTATGAAATTATTAGCACCGATTGTTATTCACAATTTGTACAAACTTTGTAGACACACTTGACAATGCTGTTCTCTTGCACATGCTATGTCTGAGCTGAATTATCTGTGTAAATTGTATATGTACCTGTTTTATATAGATTGCCTATGAAAACAGCCAATTTTGTCCATAGGCCTTCATTTTAAATAAATATGACCAAATGAATGAATGAATGAATGAAAGAATGAACACTGAATATTGCACTGGATGTCAAAGTCAGAATGGCAGACAGCTCTCATATATGTCAAACAGAAACAGTAAGTTCAGCTTTTCTATTACATTTATTTAAAGATTAAGTTCAGAAGAAAATTGGTGTCTCTCACTTTTTAAAATGAACTGTGTTATTGATATAAAAGATGGCATGTTATGTGGATAATGTCATTTTGTGCCATTGGGGACGTTATCAGGCAGTACGGGCTGGGTTTTCCTGCTATGCAGATGATACACAGCTGTACCTGTCCACTGGCTCCCAACCAGTGTCAGACTCTGTATTTAACACTGCCTTGAGGAAATCTAGACATGGATGACTCTGAATTGCAAACTAAATCCAGACAAGACTGAGGTACTGGTGGTAGAGCCGGGTCGTCAGGGTGGGGGGGGGGTGTGGTATTACCCCCTGACCTTGTGCTGGGAGATGTGCCTTTAGCCCCCTCTAGGCAGGTGAAGAATATGGGAGTAATTCTGGATGACGGTCTGACACTTGATGCACAGATATTGGCCATGGTGAGAACTGGGTTTTATCATCTCAGTAATATTGCCCGAATTCGAGCCCTGATCCAGCCTGATGACCTACCCACACTGGTGCATGCTTTCGTCACTTTCAGGTTAGACTACTGCAATGCCATGTACCTAGGGATATCTGGAGGCAACTTCCACAGACTACAGCTGGTGCAGAACGCAGCAGTGAGATTATTGATGGGGGTGAAAAGATGTGAACATATCACCCCTGCTCTCTACGAACTGCACTGGCTGCTAGTTCGGTAGAGGGTTGTCTTCAAGATAGGGCTGTTGACCTATAAGTCCCTGCACAAGAGGGGCCCAGTCTATCTGCAAGAGTTCCTTGTGCCATACTGCCTGGCCTGGGCTCTCTGGTCTGCCGGGGGTGGCCTCCTTGGAGTTCCCATAGTTAGGCTTCGGCATCGGGTCATCTAGCATTTGCAAGCTCGCCTACCCTGTGGAACTCCTTGACTGGCTATCTTAAGAGGCTCCCTCGGTGGAAGCCTTTAAGAAGGGCCTAAAATCATATTTATTTAATCAAGCTTTTAATTGAAGGGGTTTTATAATAATAGTATATTTTATGATGTTTAGTTAAGCTGTTGCTCCCAGCTGTATTCTGTATACTGTTGTTGTTTGGTTTTAAATTTGTTTTGTTGTATTTCTAAGTGTATGTTATATGTGTTATATTGTGCAACACCCAGAGTCTTTGGAGATGGGCGCTATATAAATAAAATATCTATCTATCTATCTATTAGAGCATGTGTTGCGCTTATTTAGCTCTCATTCCCTGTATTCAGAGGATAGCACTATGCTTGCCATTAGTGTTCATGGTTGAGTGCAAAATTAATATATTCAGTGCCCAAATTGGGGGTAATGTAGTGTATTGTGAGCAGCGTGAAATTCAAAGATATAGCACTGCACTAATGGAATAGCACAGCAGGATAGCACAATTTAAATACTGACTAGAAAGAGCAGGTCTTAACCTGGGGCAAACCCCTGAGGCAGGAAGAGGCATAGCAGAAAACACACACACACAGCTGAAAAAAAAAATGTCTCACCCTGTGTACCTGATGCAGCTGGTCATGCAAGATAAAGAGAGAGCCAATACCCCCGGGCCCCAGAGGTGCTACAGTAGTAGCCACAGACATTGCCAACTATTTCCAGATATTTTGCGAAATTTCTAAAGAGTTTCTCTCTGCTGCCCCTACTGTGGAAATGGAGAAAGGATGAAATTTCTCTGGAACTATCACAGAAATTTCGGGAAATAGCTGCCAGTGTCTATGGCTGCTACTGTATGCTACAGACACTACTGTCCACAAATCACATTCAAAGTCCTTAATAAATTAATTAATAAACAAATTAGCCAGCCTGGGAGTGGGTCCCAGGGTGGTAGCCTGGGTAAAACACTGGCTGGACAACAGGACACAGAGGGTAATAGTAAATGGAGTCCACAGTGAAGAAAGGGGGGTTACTAGTGCGGTACAGCAGGATTCAGAACTGGGGCCAGTCCTTTTTAATGTCTTTATAAGAGTCATTGCAATGGGACTGGAAGGAAAAGTATGTGTCTTTGCAGGTGACACAAAGATCTGCAACAGGGTTGATATGCAAGGTGGGGTGGAAAGGATGAAAAGGGACTTGGCAAGGTTTGATGAATGGTCAAATGTATGGCAGTTTAGATTCAACACAAAGAAGTGCAAAGTAATGCACCTGGGTAACAAAAACCCAGGGGAAATGTACACAATGGGGGGTGAGATACTGACAACAACAAAATGGAAAGGACCTGGGGTAGTCATGAGGGCGATCTAAGGTTGGCCAGTAATGTGAGAAGGCAGTAAGGAGGGCTGAGGGTATTCTGGGATACATATGGAGAGACATCACCAGTAGAAAACAGAAAGTTGTTGGCCCTCTGTACAGACAATTTGGTATGACCACATCTGGAGTACTGTGTACAGTTCTGGAGACCCCATCTCCGCAGAGACATAGACAGGGTGGAGGCTGTCCAGAGGAGGGCAACCAAATTGGTGCAGGGTCTGCACCAGAAGACATATGAAGAAAGACTAAAGGAGCTTAAGATGTATAGCCTTGAGAAAAGGAGGGAGAGGGGGGAACATGATAGAAACTTTGAAATACCTCAACAAAGTCCAAGAGGGTAGCATCTCTCAGAAAAAGAGATGTGCAAGAAAAAGGAGGCACAATTTGAAGACAGAGGGGGGGACGGCTCAGAGGTAATGTTAGAAAGTATTTCTTCACAGAGAGGGTTGTGGATGCATGGGACAGCCTTCCTGAGGAGGTTGTGGAGTCAGGAACAGGGGGAGAATTTAAGAATGCATGGGACAGACATAAGGCATATCTAGTGGGGGGTAGGAGGAAGTAGGCTGTTGGTTAACTAGGATCTGCAGCTTATCCATTAGGTAGAGAAGTGGGCAGACTAGGTGGGCCAAGCGGTCCTTATCTGCCATCAAATTCTATGTTTCTATGTGATGAATAAGTCATGAGCTGGTACAGGCTTTAACAGGTCTATGATTATGCAACTGCGTGAGCTGCTGCTGACTAGCTGTGGACAGGCAACCCAGCACAGCCATGCAGTGTCCTTAGAGCTCAAGGTGACAGCAGTACTGTGTTTTCTGGCCACTAGAACCTTTCAGATACCAGTTCGGGACACCACAGAAATCTCACAGTCTGCCACCTTGCACTTGTTGGGCCTGTTCCTAGATGCCTTGCTGGCCCATACTGGGGAGTTCGTCATATTCCCCACCATACCAGCAGTGAGAACAGCAACCATGCAGCAGTTCTATTGAGTTGCGCACCTGCCAGCTGTACTTAGTGCCATTGACTGCACCCACATTGCCATCCAGGCACCCACAAGTTTTGGAGTGAAGACCTATATGAATAGGCAGAGGTACCACACCATCAACTGTCAGGTGGTGTGCGATGCAACAGAACGCATCATCAAGGTCCTGGCACAGTTCCCTGGTAGTGCCCATTATGCCTTCATCTGGCACCACTCCATCCTGTACCAGAGGTTTGAAGGTGGGGACATCCCTAGTGGGTACCTTGTCAGTGAGTGTACCCCAAAGGCCTCTCCTCCACCATGTTGCAGATGATGACACTAATCCATGCCCGTTATCTACACATGAGACAGTGCATATCCTCTGCATCAAATTCCAACAAACAAAATGCTACGCTCAAAAGCTGTGGAGGGTCGCTTCATAGGGTGACAAAACCTTAACATAAACACAGCTCCAAAATTGTAAGCGCTCTTTAGTAGAAAAATCAATCAAGGCAAAGTTTCCAAAAACAAATAGTTGGTTTATTAAAGCACCACTGTGGAAGCCCTAGCATCTCGACAAAAATGCCTTCAAGGGGGCTTGTTACAATCTGGCATACATGTTTCTAGGTTTTTTTTAAATAGTAATTTAAAAGTGACATTATACATTTATTCTCCAATCCAACAGTTCATCCAATTAAAGCAAAAGAGTCACTGTTAGCCAGTCAAAACTCAAAAACCTTTAATCAAATCACTTTCAAAAGAACAATTATACATAAAAAACTCTCAGTATAAAACTGTAATTCAAAAATTAGAGACAAAAGACTGTGCATACTATATTTGTTGTTAGACTTATTTTAAACTAAGACCATCAATTCTTAATGAGGTAGTGGTTCAACTATAATGTTTCTATTTGGAAACTTTTATACAGGGTTCACCTAATTCTTAGGGATACACCAAACGTTTTCTTTTTTATCCAATTAACATCAATTCTATATCATTCAACCAGTATTTTTTAGTCTTACATGTTTAGAATTGGTGAAAGGAATGGAGAAGCACAATCAACTGCTGCTTCAAGGACCACCTGTACCAGAAAACAGTATGTCCAAAGGTACTCTTATATCATCTGCATCCCTGGCTCCTCACACTTGTCCAATGACCAGCATCTGTTGCAGAGGACAGGCACAATGTGATACACATCACTACACACATCATCATTGATCAGGTCTTTGGAATGCTTAAAATTCAGTTCAGGTGCCTTGATCATTCTAGTGGTGCCCTACAATACACCCCTTATAAGGCCTGTGCCATATTCCTTACCTGTTGGATACTACATAACATGGCACTCAGCGGTGGGATAGGTCTGCTGGCCCAGGTAACAGCCTGCTGTGGATGCTGAACCAGAGGACCAGGGGTACAGGATCAGCTTTACAGGTATGACCTAAGGATGGCCAGGAGGTCGCAGGAGTACAGGGTCTGCCTCATCACAGACCTTTTGAACCCAGACTGTGAGTATAGACCACACGGGAGACTGTAATGTGTTTAGATAATGTATTATATAAATAATAATGATGTTCATGAAGTAATAAATAACAAGTCATACAGTCAGGAGGGTGGGGGTGGGGGGTTAATGGGGCTGAAAATAAATACAGTGTCATACAGGTGGTGGGAAGTTAAAGAGGTCTAAAAATAAATGTGGTACCATCCTGGCAAGGGGATAAAGCAGGCTAAAAATATATACAGTGCCATACAGGTGGGGGTTGGTTAAAGGGGCTAAAAATAAATACAGTATCATCCCAGCAAGGTTGGTTAAAGGGCTTAAAATATACACAATGCCATACATGTAGGGGGGGTTAAAGGGGATGAAAATATACACAGTGCCATCCTCGCAGAGGGATGAACAGAAATATTAGGCCATCCAGGCAGGCGGTGGGGAAAAATGGGTAATGTGAGGAGGGCATGGGAGGCCCATGTGATATAGAGCTGGGGGGGCAAATATATACCCCAGTGCCTTCTGTATTACAGTAGTACAGTGACTTAAAAACTACCTGGGCGTGCACGGTGTGCATGCGCTGTACCCTGGTGTGTAGCGGGGGTTCATTTTCCACACAAGGGGTATGAACATGAGGACAGTGTTACTGACCCACAGCCACAGACTCACAGGGCACTGACCCTGCAAAGGAGCAAGTCAGGAGTGTGTACTGGACATCTGGATACCTGCACTGCATGGGGTGCTGGTACACTGAGGGGGTCTGCCATAGAGTGACAACCATTCCATTGATGGTCAGTGCTATGGCCATCCCCCATGGTGCCCTGAGACTGTGGCTGTAGCCTCCAGCACAGCAGCCCACAGTCTATCCAAGCAAGCAGACGTGTTCTGCCAGTACAACCATGATGGCTATGTATTTCGCATGGTATGCATCTGCGTGCTGCTCTGCATGCTGTATGTTGTCCTGCAGCATGTGGCATATGCATGCCAGTTCTGCTTGCATGCCCTCCTATGCCCCCATGGCTGTTTGCAGCAGCTGCCTGTTGGCCGCTGCCTCCTGCTGTCTCTGTGGACTGTCCAGTTGACAGGGTCTAGCTGCACCCTTGACAATTGTGTGGCCCAGGTTTGCACCATGGTTGATGCTGTGTGTTAGTGTGGCTGGGGTGGCACAGCAGTGGTTGGGCTAATGGGACTGGCCTGAGGTGGCAGGGCAGTGGCCATATTGGTGGTGGTGTCCTGAGGTCGCACAGTGGTGGCTGGCCCTGTGGGACTGACCTGGGGTGGCAAGGCAGTGGCCGTGCTAGTGGTGGGGTCATGGGGTGGCACTTCAGTGGCTGTGCCAAGGGTAGTGGGCAGGTGTGGCATGGTGATGGCACTGCCAGGACAGGGGTGGTGACTGGGCACCAGAGTGAGGGAACCAGAAGAGGCAGACAGTCCTTCCTGGTTTGAGCTGGACCCTCTCTCCCCCACTCCTCCATGTATGTTTTGTCCTCATCTTCATTGTCATTTTCCTCTCCCTTCTCCTCACTGGAGTCTGTGTCCTCCCCAGCAAGGGTGGACAGCAGGAGCAGCCACCACCTGATGGACCCAGGACATCAGGGACAGTGTCCACTATGATGGGCTGTGCTATTGAGAGAAGAGAGAGAGATACAGTATAGCAAATTAGAAAATGGTCTTTTTATTTCCTTGGACTCTGATTGGCTGGTACCCATTCCAAATGGGTACATTAACTTTCGATAGATACCCATGAAATAAAAATGCCAGTTCCAACCGACCTCATTACCAGTATCATGGTGCCATGGAATTCTAAGCATATTAGTAGGCACCATTCTTACTCTCACTTAGCAAGATCCGAATTACTATCCCTCTCCCCACTTTCCTCTCCACACTCCCTCCTTGCAGTTTTAAATTAAAAAAAATGTATTTTGCATAGTGCTGGTACATAACGCTATCAATCCTGTTTCTCACCTACTCATCATCATGCCTGCCTCCACCACTCCTTCAGCCACCCACAACAATGATCACCAACCTATAAATGTAGGCACCCCTCGTCGGCGCTCCGAGTGCTCTCTTTTAGCTGGATGGTGACTGCAATTTCATCTGCTCAGTGTCGGCTCCCCACCTCCCACTCTTTATTTGTGGCATCAGCAAGCTGAAGCTTTTAAAAAAAAAAAAAAAGCCCTTTCTCTACCTCCATCACTAGATCGTGACCCCCAGCTCCACCACCACTCAGCTCCCAACTGCACTCACTGCAGTCCTGTAAGCTCCCTCCCACACTCACTGCTCAGTACCCCCATATGGCTATTTTCCCTGTCCAAGAAAAAAAAAGCTGCAAGACACAGTGACCTGGCAGTTGAGTATCGTTCAATGGGACGGCACACACCGCACCTCTCCCGAGTGGTGATTTATCATGTAGTCATTGCTGTCTTGAGCAGTAAGTAAAAACTGAAGAAAAATTTGAAAATAGTTCTACTGAACAATTTTTATTTTTATCTTACTGTTATTCATAATAATAAAATGTTACTTGTAGTTGTATAACTGCTCCTGGTTATCCTCGCTTCCTGACCTATGCCTCAATGACTGATGGTGTCAACCTAAGTGGGATTTATACACGCATACTCTAAACCAGGAGTTTTGGGTGTGGGTACTAGATCTGGTACCAGGAAGCACAGAAGATAGGTATGGATTCTGCAGCACAGAAAAAAGAGATTTAATGTTTGGAGAGAAGAGAGAAGAGAAGAGAAGAGAAGAGAAGAGAAGAGAAGAGAAAGAAGAGAAGCAGCAATGGCTGGATGCCTTGCAAGTTATCAAAGCTAGAAGACCTGGCACAGGTCTAGCAGACCAACAAGACACAAATGAATTAAAAGCCATTAAACTTACAAAGTTGAGTCCCTCGGATGATATTGAAGCATACCTGACAACTTTTGAAAGAGTTGCCAGTCTGTCAATGGCCAAAGCAGCAATGGACAATCAGACTGGTACCCTACCTGACAGGGAAAGCCCAACTTGCCTACAGCAATATGGACAATGCACAGTCACAAAACTATGACCTGGTGAAAAGAGAAATCTTTGAAAGATATGATATCTCAGGAGAGACCTACAGGCTGAGATTCTGGTCTCTGAAGTACAACTCAGTTGACAATCCTCGAGAAGCCTTCACCCAACTCAAAGAACTCCTTATTAAATGGCTCCAACCAGAGGGCAAGATGGTCCCACAGATCATAGACACACTTACAGTGGATCTGTTTATCAACATCCTGCCTACAGATGTGCAGCAGCGGGTGGAAGAACACTGACCAGAAAGTAGGAAAAATGCAGTTTCTTTGGCTGAGGACTACCAGAATGCCAGGCAGAGATGCCACAGCAGTGAAGTAACAGCCAAACACTGGTAAGACCCTCTTTTTCCCAATTTAACTTCAAATCTGATAAGAACTCTGGTGGGAGTAACAAATCTGTACCCAAAGACTTTATTTGCTATAACTATAATAAGTCAGGCAATATTGCAAGAAACTGCTAAAGTAAGGAGGGTAACACTGCAGAAGATTTGTCCTTAGCAAATTGGGGCAAGTATGTAACAGATGTCAAGGTGGGAGATAAGACTGTGAAGGGACTTATTGATTTGGGAAGCAGACAGGCCCTAGTGCATGTTGACGTGCTAGAAAAACACTGCAAAAGGACCAGGTAAGGGTGTTATCTGCATCCATGGGGACACTCGATGCAATCCCACCACCCAAGTGACTGAATAGTAACAGGGTGTCACACCAAATGAAAGTGGGGATAGTACATAAGTTACCTGTACCTTTGATTATTGGAAATTACTTTACAGGATTTACTGAGTCAATCACAAAGGGAGTAAATCTTTATGTTTCAGCAGCTGTGATGACAAGAGCTCAGGCAAATAAAATCTTAGATAGTGGGGACACTTTTCATTTTGGTGATTTTGATTCAGACTTGTTTGAGCACAGCTTCAAGTTCTGGATTTCCATGAAAGAAAGAAGATGCCTGAAGAAACAGTGGCAACAAAAGACTGATGGACATAAGACGGTAATAGTATACAGTGAGTATAGTGAACCAATATGGGCACCCCTTCAAAACAGTGATTGATATTGGGCGATATACTCATGGGTAACACTGCAAAGGTAGTGACCCTATGTGAAGGTGAGGGTAGGGGAATGGTGACTGGAAGGGGGGATAGCGAGGGGAAGGGGAGGGACAAGGAAAAGGTTTTTAGGGGACTGGTATGCCTGCTGCCGCTGAGCTAGCTGTGTGGTGTGGTGGTGAGGTTGGCTAGCTCTAACAGAGCAGGTACCAGGTTTGGGGATGGGGACTGGCACAAAACCTTTTGTCACTGCCTGTGGCTGCTGACTTTATTTTTACTGCGGCAACCAGAGTGTCGCCCCCTCCCCAACATGCACCCCTCTGGAGTTAGCAATCTAAATTTAGGGTGGTGAGGGAGATAAAGCCCCCCCCATGAGGGGGTGAATGGGAAGGAGGCGCAGCACCCCTGCAAAAACACTTTTTAGGTTGCTGGATATTGGGTCCCTGCGATGTGCATATTGCTGATTTGCTTTTTGGTGATATACACTCACCATAATAGCGATCGCTATTATGACATGGAACCGAGGTTAATATATGAAAATGCTGAAACTAAACTGATAACTGATTGTGATTTTGTTTCAGAGCAAGCTAATGATGTTTCTCTCCAGGGTTATTTTAAGCAGCTGGTGGTGAAACAACAACAGGGTGAACTAATGTTTAAGAAATGTATTGGGTTACTGTACAGAGTTTGGATTTAACCTCAGATACAGGACGAGACAGAACAACTGGTTATATCACAAATGTATAGATCTGAGTTGTTACAGATAGCACTTGATAGTCCTATGTCTGGTCACTTGAGGAGGGATTGCACCCTTGTCAGATTGCTGTACAGATTTTACTGGCCTGGAATTCATGAAGATGTTGCTACCTATTGAAGTTCTTGCGCTGAATGTCAGAAAGTAGCACCCGTGACTAAAAAAGACAAGGTACCCCTGGTGCTCCTATCTTTGATAGATGTGCCTTTTGAGAGAATTGCAATGGATGTGGTTGGTCCTTTAGACAAAAATTAAAAAGGGTAATCAATTCATTTTGGTAGTATGTGACTATGCTACTTGATACCAAGAGGCAGTTCAATGCATACTGTCACAGCTCCAAAAGTGGCAGCAAAGCTTGCCAAAATTTTCAGCAGGGTGGGCATACCTAAAGATATTTTTACTGATCAGGGTAGTAATGTTGGTGCTGCATTGCTGAAGGAGCCATAACGATTGTTAGGTATCAGCGCCATAAGAACTTCCCCTTATCACCCTCAGACAGATGGTCTTGTTGAGCATTTTAATCACACCCTAAAATGCATGTTAAAAAGGCTTGTAAAAGTGGAAGGGAAAGATTGGGACCAATACTTACCTTACCTGCTTTCTACTCACTGGGAAGTACACAGGCAACACCAGGTTTTTCACTATTTGAAATGTTGTATGGTAGACAACCTAGAGGGCCACTATCTATAATATTAGAAACATAGGAAGATAACCACAGTCAGAAATAAATCCATTACATCTTATACAGTATGTGTGCCTTGAAAAGGAAGCTAGCAAAATATGCTGAAATTGCCCACAGTAATCAGGAAGAGGCTCAAAATCAGCAGAAGGTGTATTACAACCATGGAGTAAAAGAAAAGTCTTTGATCCAGGTGAAAAGGTCTTGTTACTGTTGCCCACTACAGAAAATGTACTGTTGATGAAGTGGCAAGGGCCTTATAAAGTGCTTAGATGTACTGGCACAGTTAACTATGAAACTGAGACCCTGATAGGAAAAATCCTACAATGATACAGTATACAATGTTAACCTCCTGAAGAAATGGGTTGAAGAAACACCACAGGCTGCTTTCCAGTTTACCAGAGCCTGATAATGAAAATCTTGATATAGCTTATGACAGACTAGAATAAACTGTAACTGCAAATGCTGTAAAGTGAATGTTTCCTTAACCACGAACAAACGCAGAAATTCATAACTTGCTAAAGACAAGCAGGTTTACTACAATGCCAGGCAGAGCAAAAGGGATCTAGCATGTAATAGTGACAGGGAATGCACACCCTATTAGACAAAATACATAACAGATTACTAGAGCGGTTAAGAGCAGACATGGTTAAGGAAATACAAAAAAATGAAAGAAGTGGGTATCATAGAAGAGTCGAGAAGTGCTTGGTCATCACCAATTGTGATTGTAAATAAAAAAGAAGGGAGTGTAAGAATCTGCCATGATTTTAGGGAACTTAATCAAGTGTCAGAATTTGACATTTATCCTATGCCCAGGATAGATGACATGGTGGACAGATTGGGGAGTGCCAAGTATATCAGTACCCTCGATCTCACCAATGGTTACTGGCAAATCCATCTAACTAAAGAATCCAGAGACAAAACTGCATTTGCCACTCCTGTTGGATTCTACCGCTATTCATTCAAGTCTATATGGTGCACCCGCTAATTCCAGCAGTACATGGATGTAATTTCATCCCTCATACTGGTTATTTTGCTGCTTACCTGGATGATGTTGTGGTGTACAGTCCAGACTGGAAGAGCTACCTGCAACACCTATGAGCAGTTATCCAGTCAATCAAAAAGGCAGGTCTGATAATTAATCCTACCAAATGTGCATTGGGCATGCAGGAAACCAAATATTTGGGCTATACTTTGGGAAATGGAGAAGTAAAGCCAGAGGTTTCTAAGACAGAAGCTGTAGCTAACAGTCCTGTCCCTAAAATAAAGAAACATGTCAGGTCATTTTTAGGGCTGGCTGGTTATTATTGGAGATTTGTTCCCAACATTACCAGTTAGTTACTCCCTTCTCTAAACTCACAAAGAAACGGTTTCCAAATAATGTGAAATGAACCACAGAGTGTGATGAGGTGTTTTGAGCCATTAAGGCTGCATTATTTTCAGCCCATTTTAAGAAGCCCAGACTTTGAGAAACAGTTTTTGTTGCAGACAGATGCATCAGAGGTAGGCCTTGGTGCAGTCTTGAGTCAGCATATAGATGAAAGGAACATCTCATTCTATATATCAGTAGGAAGTTGCACGACAGAGAGAAGAGGTACTCCACCATTGAAAAGGAATGTCTTATGGCAAATAGGGCCATGGAGTCTTTTAAGTTTATTTGCTAGGAGCTGACTTTGTACTTACAACAGATCACAACCCTCTCCATTGACTTAATCAAATGAAGGATAAAAATTCCAGAATCACAAGATGGTGCCTGGCCCTCTAGCCATTTAAATTTAAATTGATGCACAAATCTAGGAAAGAGAATGTCAGTGCTGATTTTCTGTCAAGATATGGATCAGGAATTGAGAATTCTGAAGGCTTAAAAAAAATAAAATGAGTATGTTTAAACTTCACTGTTTTCTATACTGCATATGCACTGAACTGTAAATGCTATAAGCTAATGTTAGAAAAGAAGTAAGAGAAAGTTCCTCTTAGTGGGGTATGTGACAGGGTTGAATAAGGCCCCATTCCATTTGTTATGCAGAAAACGTTAAACACAAGGATCTGTTCTAGCCTCTCCTTTTCTGTCTCTGATCTGTCCGGCTCGCAACCAAATGTTCTCGTGAGACCTGGGAACTGATCACTCTAACGGTCTTGTGATTCTCCGCCTCTTACTATCTCCTACCTTCACTTGCTGTTTCTATCTTTTCTTCCCCTTGCATATCTGCAGTTATAAAATATGTGTGAATCCATATGTGAAACTGGGATCCCTTGGTTTGAAATGTACATAATTATACTGTTGCAATGATCTGAAAAGCTATTTGGAATTTAGGATGTTAACCTGATATGCAGTTTGAGCTCCTCTCAGGCTTGTTTGCAAACTCTTTTGCCGAGCTGTCAGCAGCAGGCCAGCTTGGGACCATGTTCTATTTTCAAGCCTGCTCTGTAAAGAAACTGGCAAGAACATTTTGTGAAAAACAGGATGTCTCTTAATGAGTTCAGAGGCAAAGACTTAAAAAAAGAGCAGCAATACGTTTGATAGTGTGAGAGACAGAGACTGAGATTTGGAATTGAAAAGAAACCCTCAGATAAAGGGCTTTGTTTTCTCTGTTTGTACTGCCTTTGAAAATAGTTCTACTGAACAATTTTTATTTTTTATTTTACTGTTATTAATAAAAATGGTACTTGCAAATTTTATTACTTCTCCTGGTTATCCTATGCTTCTTGACCTGTGCCTCAACGACAGTCCTACACTACTGTTGCATGGGCATGTTTACTGTGCCTCTGTTGTATAAGACCTGGGCCTACATACATCCTACTGGATACTATGAGGTGTACATGGCCTGCAGCTGTCATGTACTGTATGGGTATGCTGGACAGATGGATAGGGCATTATATGGGATAGGCATCCACTGTGCTGAGGCCATAGCTACAACAGTGGGGTACAGCATTCAGGATTTGCTGGGCCATGGCACACCCACCTGTGTAGGGTGCCACATCTTTGCATAATGATAAGATATAGCCCTGCATATTCCTGGCCATCCACACCATGCATATGTGGCTATTGGTGCATGGTACCAGTATATTGGGGTGTGTACTGTTTAGGGTTTATGGTACTGTGCTATGTGTTCCACTGCATACTACTGATCACATCTCATTTGTTCTCCTCCACAGACATCAGAGCCTGGCAGGGCTAATCCAGGGCCATGGAGCACCAGTGATGCAGACAGGACAAGCGGCAAGAGACAATGGCCCATGAAGGGGCCAGCAAAGCCAAGATGCAGAGGGACAGTCCACAGACACATGTTTTTATTTATTTATTGAAAAGTTTCAACAGGAAAGGCAACTGAACAATATAAAATTGCTCATCTTACGAAGCGTCCTGGGGGAAGGAGAACATGGGAGTACAGTAATCAAAAGCACATTTCCATGCAGTATTATAGAAAAGTATATATACAATAATCAACAACATATTTCCAAAGGTAACATAAAACAGAGAAGCAACAGAGTAAAAAAACAATACATCAGTTAGTAGCATTGGATAATCATCGGGATTTGATGCGAGAGGAGCAAATCAACAGCACTGCAGACTTAATACATACATGTGGACAAGGAAGTGCAATAAAGTACATTGGTTTCTCCTCACCTTAAGTGCTAGGCTGGGAAAGGGGATAGGGAAGCCAGAGAGGAAATTAGGGGGAGTGAGGAGCAAGAGGAGAAATTAAGAGCAGCTGCAGGATGGAGAGACGAAGTTGAGGAGGGAGGTTGAAATGGACCATGGGGAGTAGGAGTGCCTAATTTGATGAGGCATTAAGTTCCAGAGCTTAGAGAACTTGTAGGAGAATGATTGGCCTGTAGAGGTGTTGCGCCATGGTATAGTGTGGGTGAGGGAGTCACTGGATCTGAGGAGGACGGTGGCAGTGGAGGTGGGAGGACAGTGAGGAGGCACATGTCCATGTACTGTAAGTACCCTGCATTGTGTGTTCTACCCTCTGGGTTGAATGTGTACACTACGTTGCATGCTTCTATGGTTGGAGACGGATGTCCATGTGTGCCTTGCTATGCTGCATGAATGCCTGTGGAGGCAGCACCTATACAGTTGTGGGTGGGGACACTCACCCAGCCCTTGGAGCATTGTTCCCCCATTGACACTTTGGCATGTCAGGGTTTGTGCAGTCTACTGTTATTCATGTCCTTATTGCAGGCATGCTGTCCTGTGTGTGTGTGTGTGTGTGTGTGTGTGTGTGTGTGTGTGTGTGTACTGTGCCTTGGCATGCATCACACTGTACAGTGGTGTTTCCCCATGCTGCAGGCCTAGTGCAACAGGGAGCTGGCATTAATATTCACAGCCCCAGTTGGTATTCCCATCATTGCCAGTTGGGACTGTTGTGCCATATGATCATGGTTACATATGCAAATCTGTCTGCTGGAGGTAGGCACAGGCCAGTGTAGTACCAGTACAGAACTGTGTCATGTTCTGTGCATCATACAGCACCTGAGGTAGTCTGCCTGCATCAGTGCCATCTACAGTGCCATATGCACTGTGTGTCACACCACTGCATCTCATTAGAGCTGGGCTTATGTGGCATGGGTTCAGTGGGGGCAGCAGTTGGGCATTGCATGTACCTTACCAAACGTGATCAAAACTGGGTTGCATAGGTGGTAGTGTCTAACCAACAAAGTGATGACCAGAGTTTGAATTGTTCCATTGTGCACTGACAGGGCCATGCATACATTTGGACACAACTATGTCTTCACAGGGCCACTGTCCTACACTGGCTTTGTATGAGTGGCAACCCTCTACTTGGGGTGGGGATAGCATCTGCTGGGATGGGGGTGCCTCCAAGCAGCTCTGCATCTCACACTGGCATTGTGCTGACAAGGCTGCATGCATGTGGCGCCAACTCACATGCAACACTGCTGCACTCGTGTGTTACCCTGGTTGCTGCACACTATGCTGCAAGGCAGGGCAGTCGATATACAGCTGTGCTGTGGGTAACAAGTGTATGCCTAGGCCTGACCCTGCAGCCAACAAGGGAGACTCATGGATGTCTGTTGTCCTGCACAGCCCTGTTGGCCTGTGTGCTGGATGGCCGGTGTGCAAGGTGCTGGGTGTGTGTGGCTCCAAGCACCTCAGACACAGCCGGTATCACATCGCAATAGAGATGGGAATACAGAGAACACCATCACAGTGACATTTTTGGCAGTTCACTGTGATGGCCCACTAGGTTCCCAACTCTGCTGCCTCCAGGGTGTTCGCCCCTCTCTGAACCAACTCTGACTCGGAGTTAGTAATCCTAAGTGGGGGTGGGGGGCAAACACTTTTCTCCAGTGATGGCACAACACCAATTAGCAATGTTGTGCCATCACTGTACTAATGGTCGCTGTTCTCCATGTCACCATGGCATGATGGAACCGTCATGGCCTATGATGCTTTAGCTTGATGCTGCTGTTGCTTGTGCTGCATTTTCCCATCATGCATGCCAGCCAATGTCATGTATCCCTTGCACTGCTCGGTTGTGCTTTGTGGCAGCACAGCACACTCACAGTGTGTGCAGTTATCTACTGTTCGTGTCAACAGTGCTATCTCTGGTATACCACACACACTCCATTGTGGCTGTTTGTCTCCCTTCACCTATGAGTGACATGGTGGCCCATGTGTCAACTGGTTGTATGTCTGTTATGCACCTCATGCCACTCCTGTGTCCATTGTCCTGTGTGCACAGCTGGCTGAGTTCAGTGTATTTTTTTCCATGGGTGCCCAGGGTGCCACAGGATGGTGGCAGGATGCTAGCCTTCAGGAGAGGAGGGACGGTCTCCTTCACTGACAGGTCTGCCTGCAATGGCTAGTGGTCTGATGGGTGAGTGAGCTGCCAGAAGTGATTTCCATGGAGCTTTCGCAGCAGCAGCCACCACCACTGTCATCTCCTACTACCCATTGATGGGACTTCTACTGTGGATTCTGAACCATTTTTTTTGTTCAGACGTGGGAGGCTGCCTACAGATCTCAGGACAGTCTGCATCTAATATATGTTGTGCTGATAAAATACAAAATAGCTTTGTTGTATACAGTTACACCCCCCACACACACACACCCACACACACACCCAGCATGCTTTCTTCCTGCTAGTGTTATGTAAATGTAACTTAAAGGCAGTAGAAGGTATTTCTAGTGTATTCATGTAAGCCATGTTCAACAGTATAGTGCCCGTTTGCATGGTTCACTAAAAACTGAAAGGAAACTGAGCGTACGATTTGTGTAAAGAAAACAATACTTTATGTAAACAACATACTAGTAGTTTCTGCTCTCCTTTCCACTTGACCATCCACATAACTAGAAGGGACCTTACTATCTTTGAATGTTCCAAACTAAAGAGCTACTGCGCCTCAAGAAAACTTTAAAAAACATAATAATTAAATACAATTCAGGTTGCATTCCATTTATATTCTATATATTTCTTTTCCCCCTTATTTATTACTAAGGAAATTTGCATGAATACATGATCTTGATCCTTCTGAGTTCCTTTACAGTTCATCTGCCTTTATAGCTTACTGCTTACTTCAAGTCATAATCCTCTGTTGTGACATCACAATCTGTTAGCATGAGAGTAACTGTGATGTCACAAGCAGGGCATTATGACCTCAGGTAGAGAGAAAGCAACAGGAATAGATGAACTCTTCAGGAACAAAGATTTTGTTGTAAGGCAAATGACCTCAGTAGTAAATAATGTGGAGGAGGAACAAAGAACTTACGTGACATACAAGCTTAACTGTGACTAAATGTTATGGTTTGTTAAAATTGTCCTGAAGGTGTCAGCTGCTCTTTAAGGGCATAATAGTGGGTGAAATTTGACTAACACGTAGTATTCAACAAAGGCTGGGGTCCTGGGGGCCACTTAGGGCCTCAGAAGCTATATTTTAAAAGCTCTTGGATGCATTGTAAGTTTAATTTTAAAGGTGGTAACAAGAATTGTAACATCCATTTATGGCAAATAGTAAAGATGTTTGTACAGGTCAAAGCAGAGTCATAACAACCAATCATAAGGCACTATTTGCAGCTATCGAAAATTTCTTGACCTGGAATTTTTTTGCATTCTGTCCTGCTTTTAATGTAATGTAATTGACTAATGATAAAATCATACCAGGACATGCCTGAATTGCTTATTATTTGCAGAAAAAGTGTTCCTCTCCATTTGTTTCCATATCCAAACCCCTCTTTGTTTCTCTTCCCATTACATCTCCTGCCCCCTCCTCTTGAGCCCTCTGCCCCAGACTTTTTCTGATCTCACAAATGAGGTTCATTTTTCATTCTACTCATTTCAGCATTGTCCCTCCTTGTTTCTAGCTCTGGCTTCCCTTTTCCAGTTTTACACCCCACCTTGTTTTTTAACTCTCCCATTTCCAGCAGTTCTTCTGCACCCATCAAACATTTGCCAACTCTCAACCAGACTTGCTTTTGGGTCTAATCCCCAAACAATGACAGATCCCCTTCTGTTGCTTCAGCTAGCTTTGGCCCCTAAGATGTATTAACACCCAGCTGCCTCATCACCAGCTCAATCTCCATTTGTTCCAGCTTTCATTCCCCTATATTCTGCTTGTCCCCACCTTGTTCCCTGCCCTAAACCTTCACTATTATGTTGCCAGTTAACATCCCCAGTGTTTTCCATGTTAACTTACCTGCCATCCACCCCACACCAATTCTAGCTCTTTATGCCCCCCTTTTTCAGCGAGGCTCCTCCCATCTAATTTTCAGTTCTAAACTGCCTCCTTGTTGCCTGCTCTCATTCCCCCTTATTTCCAGTTCTCACCACCCTTAGACAGAATTTTATTTTTACCTGGCGTGGAAGACCTAAGAAATAAACTCTAAATGAAGCTAGTACAAGTTGGGAGTATTGATTTAAGTTGTATCAGTTTTTCCATGGTGAATAACATCACTTGGCAAAGCATTTAGTTAATTGGGAAAAGGACACACGTAACCAGCCGCTCTTCTTCCAAGCTCAAGGCTTGTTACTACAGTGCACTCAAAGGGCTAAGCCTGACCCTGTGAGTTGCTCTGTAGTGGGCCTCAGCTAGTAGACAGGATGCCTGGAATTGTGCTCTTAGTTTCCTGACTCAGCTAGGAGCAGGGAGTTCAGACATGAATATTGCTAGCCTTTCCCTTCCCCTTTATGGTATAAGAGGGGAAGGCTACCTAAATACCAGGCAGTCCGGTTGCTAGATTGGGAGAAGATCTGAGTTTCAAGAGGTTAAGTCTACACCGTTTGAGTGCAGGTGGAACCCAGTATAGGAAACCTGTTTCTCCTCACCCCCTTTTGGGGCAGGGATGGGCATCCCAGAGAATAGCAGATGGGAAAACCTGAGAGAACTGTTCTGCCACAAGGGGTAGTACCACCCAACACCCAACTGGTACCAGGCTCAAAGGAAGTCATCAGAATTTTTGTGGACCCACTTTCACCGGAAGAACATGAGGGAGGGAGTTGTAAATACACCTTGCATGATAGAGCTACATAGCAGAAAATATACCTGTATTAGGTTCACCCCCAGGGAATAGTAATAGTAATGGTAACTGGTAAATAGGTTATCAGAATAAGGGTTCTGGCAATAGTTAGGGTTGGTTAAGTGCCTTGGAGGTGGGGGGGCAGGCACGTAAGCCTGTTTTGTTTTGGGCCACTAGGGCTATTGGTGTGATGTCAGAAGGGAGACTTAGATAGCAAGATCAACTATTAATATATTAATATTTAGGAACAGACCATAATGGTGATTTGATGATGTGTGAGATGCCATTAGCTGCTACCGTAACGGAACACAGGCACAGTTGCCTCCAGGATTGTGCTTGCCTTTTCTGAGAGGGTGACACTGAGCACATGGCCTTGGGAGTGCAACTGATCAAGAGACCCTGAAAAGGAGACAGTGATGTGTAATAGAATCTGCAGCACAGTGTAATGCAGTACAGAACATACAACAAGCATGTGGAACAAAGTACAGCATTTGTATATCACATGCCTGGCAATGAAGGTTTGGTTAACTTTGAATTTGATGAGGGTAATGCCCTTTCAAGCTTTTAACTTTCATTATTAAATGTTTTTATTATTTTAACCTATTAATTGAAATTTTTACATAAAATATACAGTTTCATTTTATAAGTGCAATAAGATACTCCAAGGATGTGCATTAGTTCTGTAACTGCCATCTTGTGCCTTACTACACCCCTGGTCATGTGTTACAACTGTCTAATGCACATCTTGTCATGTCTTATTGCTTACTAAATAGGCTAAAATAAAAAGGACAATTTTTGTCTGAATTGTACATAAAATAGTTCCTCTGCCTACATGCTTGATACTTTTTTTAGTTTGATTTTTGGTCTTAGTAGGCTTCCTTAGATGTAGTTTTTTCTTGCTGTTCCAGTGAGGTTGCTGGCTGGCTGCCAGCAAGAATAAGAAAGCAGTTATTTTTGTTATTTTTGTATATGTACAGTATATTTGTTCATGGACATATAAAGGACAGTTTTAGGAGTGTCACAAAGGCAGCAGAATCGTGGACCGCTAAGTTGCTACCATGATGAGAAGCCTGGTGAATGCTGGAAAGTACATTTGCTTCAAAAAAAAAAAAAAAGAGTTTACATGACGTGACCGTGTGTGATTTCTTTTGAACAGGAATGGAGCGAGCATGGATGGATGCCACAGAAGTAGAAAAAGAGAGAGCAAGGGTAAAGAGCATGTTGAACAGTGCATGGTTAGGGAGCCTGTTTTTTTTTTTTTTACATTTTCCTGGAGTTGGTGAAGAGTGGTGCAGAGTTTTCTGTGGTTGACATGGTTCCCCAGCCCCCCATTATATTTGCCATTATGCTCAAAAACACTAATAAACATATTGTTACTTTAAGTCAGTATGTTTGCTGATTTCTTTTATGTTTTGTGATGGAATAATTGGGCCTCTGTGTCCTGGAGACATGCTGCTAGGTTACAAAAATAAGCGAGTGAGCAGATGGGAAGAAAAATGCTTGTGCTGGACTTGAGATGCGATCTCAGCAAGGATCTTTCAAATGTGAGTAAGTGATTTGAAAGAAATAAGAAAAATTATTTATGTGCATTCACTGCTTTGTTTTGTGTTTTGCAGCAGGTTCACACTGAAAAGAACATAAGAGGCTTCTGGCAGGGGCCAGGTTATACACATAAATGGATCAGTGGACATCCCAAGCTGGGGGGTTGATCACAACTTTCATTTTTTTTTCAGTTAATAGCTTTTATTAGTTTTCAGCAACCAAGAGAAAAAAAAACATACAGAAGGCATGTTACATGATAGGTACATAAGAAACATACTGTAGCAGCAGAGAAGGAAGTAAAACATTATACCACAGTCATATATAATACATCATATCATGAAAATTGTGATCTTAACTAGGTTTCAGAAGGGGTATGAGGGAGACCCTCAATCTCTGCTCTGCTCTGCTCAGTGCATAAGGAGAAGCAAAAAACAAACAAGTGTCCAAAACTGGGTTTCCTAATATGTACCATAACAGGGTGAGTGGAGAAAAGGATAATGACAGATAAGGGCACTATATTTAACAGGATCAATACATTGTATATGGCTGACTATTTTCAAGCTAGGTAAAAAGTCACTTATATCGGGTGTCATATTAGGAGGATCAACAAAGGAGCTACGGCCTAGACTCATCCTATTCGGTCCTGGGTTTCAAATAGGCTAGAAAGGAGGCCCAGCAGGCTACGTATGCAGTAGGTTTATTAAGGGGCAGAGTAGGATGTCGGTCAAGTGTAGCCAGGAGCATGAGAGCATGGTGAAGTTCTCGAATGGTGGGAATTTCCATGGATCTCCACCGACACAGTATAAGGCTTTTGGCAGAGATACCCACGAGGGCCAGCCATCGAATTTGGGAGGGTTTAAGGTAGAGTCTCACGGAAGGGAGGCCCAGGATCCATAGAAGGGGGTCTGGGTGTAGTTTGAGGCAAATTGGTTCACTGCTTGCCAGAAGGGGGCCAGCAGGGAGCATTGCCACACAATATGATATATGTCCCCAGGTTGGGTCTGACATCTCCAGCACAAATTAGTATTCAAAAGTTGAGCCTTGTGAAGTACATCTGGGTTTTTTTACCAGTGATGCAAAAGTTTATTTTGGATGAGCCTACTATGAGCATCTGGATAGCATGTGTGTGCCAATTTCCAACAGAGGGCCCATTGAGTATCATCTATTTCCATTTTTAATGCTGTTTCCCATTTTGTTTTAGAGGCTCCAGATTGTGAGGGAATGCTCTCTCTAATTCCTGCATAGACTCTGCTTGCTTGGCCCCTCGAGTATTTGAGCCAGATAGATAGCTTCTGAGGGGTGGTCGCTTCAGGGGAATGGTGTTTAAGAAGTTCAGATATGGAACTGCGGAGTTGGAGATATCTCCAGAAATCATTCTTACTCAGATTATATATCTGAGCCAAGGCTTGAAAGGGTTTCAGTCTGGAGCCAGTCTTGTCAAGAATATCTGCCAAGACCTTGATGCCTGCTTTCTCCCATTGAGGCCAATGGAAGGGCCCGTTATCCATCAGTAATCGCTTATTATGATAAATTGGCATGTAAGAAAGAGGGGTTGGGTTAGCATGGATCTTGTTATGCATCTTGTACCAGATATGGGTCGCCGATGCAATAGTGGGATGGGACCGCAAGGACTTAGGTATTGGATTGTAAATTAAAAGGGGAAGGGAGTGCACCTGTGCTATAGCCTGTTCCATATGGAGCCATTGCGCCGAGTCAGAGTTCAGGGTAGTGAACCATTTTAAAGACTGTGCCATTGAGTATGCCCATGTGTATCCCTTGAACCACGGAAGTCCCCATCCACCATCTTTCCAATGGGAGTGAAGTTTACCCCTACTATAGTGTGATTTTTATTGTCCCAGAAAGTTACCCACTACATTATCTACAGTATGGAGCCATTTTTTTGGAGGGCTGTGGGAATATGTGAGAGGGGATAGAGTAGCTTGGAATCTGCAATTATTTTAAAAGCAGCTATTTTCCCGGCTAGGGTAAGGTATAACATCTTCGATCTATCTAGCTCAGTTCTAAAATTGGCAATCAGGGGACTAAGATTAAGATCCCAAAGTGTAGATAGGTCAGGGGAGATCTGGATACCAAGGTACACAAGAGAAGACGGGGCCCATTTGAGTCCCAGACAGGGGACTATATTTGGTGTGCAGTTAGAGTTGAGGGGTAATAGCTCAGTTTTGGATGTATTCATCCAGAGACCAGAGATTGCTGCAAAATTAGTCAGGAGAGTGAGGAGAGCTGGGAGCGCTACAATGGCATCTTCAACCGGGATTAGCAAATCGTCAGCATACATGAGCATGGAGTGCGTTGATCTCCGATGGAGATACCATGGATAGTGGGATGTTGCGAATAGCAGCTGCTAAAGGCTCCACTGCTAGTATGAACAAGAGGGAGAGAGGAGGCATCCTTGATGGGTCCCTACCAAGCTGGAAAGGGCTGAAAGACTGTTAGTCCGGACTCTGGCCGGGGTTGATGATACAGCGCAGCACCCATTGTCGGAATGAAGAGCCACAGCAAATCTCTGCAATACCTTATCTAAAAAGTTCCACTCCAGGGAGTCATAGGCTTTCTCAAAGTCTACAGCAATGGCAGCTGCAGGGATAGGCAGCTTCTTGGCTTGGTATATAATGCTAATAGAGTGATCTGATGTGATCCCAGCTAAGGCATCCCGGCACGAAGCCCACTTGCGAGGGATGAATAAGAGATGGAAGAAAGGGGTTAAGCCTGGTAGCCAGGATCTTGGCAAAAATGTTGCAGTCAGCATTGATTATGGAGATGGAGTGATAGTTGGAGGGAGTTGTGGGGTCCTTACCTTTTTTTAGAAATATGGTAATGATCGCGTCACGAAGGGTAGGAGGAAAGATGCCGATTGCGCAGGGCCTCATTGTAGACGTGGGAGAGAAGAGGGGCAATATGTGGAGCTAGCATCTGCCACAATTTGACCAAAAAGCCATCCCCTCTGGGAGTCTTACCTGTGTTAAGAGCATTAATGGCTGCTACGACCTCTGCATGAGTAATAGGCAGGTCCAGCTGCTCAGTTTGGGAAGGCAGAAGTATGGGAAGTTGAGAGATACGAGAAAAGCTTCCATTGTCTGTTCCTGGGGTTCTGGTGGAGGTGTAGAGGGTCAAGTAGAATTGTTGCATGATGGCATTCATGGTGATGGGGTCAGTGTGGATTAAGCCATCTGATCTTTCAGGCCTGGGATTTGGCGATCAGCCTGTTGCTTGCACAAGTCTATGAGCCAGAAGTTTGCAGCTTTTTCATACTCCCAATAATGGTGGCATAGCCTTAAAATTGCCACTTGGCCTTATGAGTTAGTAGGTCATTAATGGTTAAGCAGGTGGCAAGCAGGTCTCTGCACAGTGGGGACTGTGGTGCCAGATTGGGTGATTGTTTTGCTCGAGCCTCTAGATTTTTTTAGCTTGGTTTCTAGGGAAGTCAAGAGGTGCTCCCATTTCTTCCATTGTTTAGCAGCATAATTGATGATTGCCCCCCGCAGGGTGGCTTTAAAAGCCTCCCAGCGAGTGCCGGGAGGGGTATCTTGGGAGGAATTTTCTGCTAGGAAATATGTCATCTCCGAGGATACCCACTGGGTAAATTGGGGATCTTTAAGTAAAAGGGGGTCTAGTTTCCAAGTAGAGGGTTTAGGAGATGATGGGCCCCAGAGAACATGTAGTTGCACAGGGGCATGGACAGAAATAATTTTAGGCATAATCTTGGCGTCAACTGCATTCCGGCAAATATCAGCTGAGACCAGCCAGAAGTCTAACTGGCTATGAGACCCATGCACCGCTGAAGTGAAGGAGTAATCTCCCATTTGGGGATGGAAGGTTCTCCAAATTTCAGTGAGACCCGCTCCTGCAATTAGTTGTTGCAGGGCAAGCCGGGCTTTGGGATGTTGCGGGGTAGAGGGAGCACTACGATCCAACTGAGGCATTAGGGCCAAGTTGAGGTCCACTCCTAAAACAGTGGGTGCAGGGTCCGAGGATATAAAGCATAACTCTTGGGTTAATGAGTGAAAGAAGGAGGGACAATCTTCGTTAGGGGCATAAATGCGGCCGAGAAGTATGGGTCCATCAGGGGTTTTCATTAGGGCTAGGACCCAACTGCCACAAGGATCTGTATGTACTTGGATAATGGATCAAGCTAGAGACTTGTGAATAAGGATAGCTACTCCTCTTTTCTGGGTAGGGGAGGATGTGGATAGGACCTGTCCCACCAGTCTCTCTTCAACATATCATGATCCTGCTTTGTAAGTTTAGTTTCCTGTAGGAAGGCCAGCGTAGCCCTTAGCCTTTTCAGATGAGAACACCCGTTTACATTTAACCGCGGTTTTCAGACCCCGTACGTTCCAGGTATATGTATAAAGGTCAGTCATGATCAAGTAGACAGGAGCATATGCAAGTTACCATAATAGAAATACAAGCAGTACAGGCTGAGGGTGTTGCTGGCTCTTCCCCTGGGAGCCTCCCAGTGACACCTAGCTGCCTAACACAAGAGATCCATATATAGCCCAAACATCTAAGACAGTTGCTAGAAACCCAGTTACTACACACTATAAACCTAATAGTCGGGCAAACGGCCCATACCAGTATTAAACTATGTACAACAGTACACACACATACCAATTGACCTTAGTATTCGGGGGTTGACAATTAAGCCGGCAGACAGGCTGCCAAGGCCACCTATCATCCTCTCATGGAATGGGCCCAAGAAGTGAAGAAACAGAGCACTACATAGGGCTCTGATTCGAGCACATATTGTGCAGCAGCACAAATCCGCTTCTCCAAGTGGCTTATGGGTAAACGAGAAATAAAAGAAAGAGAGCAACAAGGGGCAATGCAGAGGACAAGGCATGTGTCCAGTGGATAGGGGCTAGGATGAGGGGAGATAAGGAGTTATTCACCTTGTCCGGGGAGGTCATCCTAAGTCTGTTTACCTCCTCCAAGGGTGTAGAGAGGAGACAGGAGAGCTTCAGCCCTAAACCAATGAGAGCTGCACATCTGTGACACGACTCAAATCTACCCCCATATACCACCATCTTGTCAGGATAGTGTTATGAAAGGGCGAAGGGGGGGGGTTAGGTATAGTTCAAATAGGGACAATGTAGATCTACCCCACAAAGCTGGAAAAGAGTAACACGGGTAGCAGTTATTACATCTGATGCCTTATTTAGAGAAGATCAGGCCAGTGCCAAGGTCTCACCCATTAACTCCCTGATTAAGTATAAAAAGCACAGGTACAAATAAGCAAATAGCCCAAGGAGGCCAATCAGACAGTTTGCTGCATTTGGATAGGCAATATCGCCTCAACATTATATTTCAGCAGTCCAGAAATGTCCTGGGTAATGAAATAATATAGGCATGTTCATGGAAAAGGGTTGGTCACTGAGGCATGCAGCAAAGTCCATTGGCCTAATATATGTAAGAGGCATCCAAGTTACAGACAGTACATGGATCAGTCCCAGGAGTGAGGGAACCAATTAAGAGCCAGCTAGGACCCAACTCTACCCAGCACCCGATACCACAGCCTAAGAAGGCCTAGAAATAGTACAAATAGAAAACAGGTACTTAGCTGTGCAGTCAGGGGGGAGCTTGATTGACAGATCAAGCCGGTGGGACAGCTGTTATTGCTGGTGTTTGCTGGTCAGTGCTCGCAGAAGGGAGAAGTTGTTGTTCCGTGAGGGCTTGAGGCAGGTCCGTTGCTGCATCCACATTCCATGCTTGGGGTTCTTCAGACAGCAAGCTCTGTGTCAGCGACTTAGCCCCTCGTGGTGCATCCTCATGGATCATCAGCAGCGGAGCAAACTTGTTCGGGGAGAAGTGCTGGTGAAGGCCGCCGTCTTCATCATCCTGGGGAACTTCCTCATACTGCCTAGTGTTCGGGTGTTGTCGGCTCTCATGCCATTGTGAGGTATGTCACTTCCTGTTCCTAGGAGGAAAAGAGGCTTCAAATTGATGCGGTCTAGCCTGGGAGGGCAACGGCACAGGTCTGGCTGATTCATCCATGCATTTAGAGGAGTCCGAAGGGTGTGAGTCATGTTGAAGACTTCAGGGTCTTGGAAGTCCTTAGGAAATTGCTGTCAGAGGTAGTCCATGAGGCTTTCCAGCGTGGTGAATAGAGTAGGAACCCCATTAATAATGAGTCTTATCATGGCAGGGTAGCATAGAGAAAAGGAGATATGATGTGCATGCAGGACCTTGCGGCAAACCATATATGCTTTTCGCTGCTCCGTTAATTCCCTGGAGTAATCCTGGAAAATGTGAATGGTGTTGCCATTCCAGGATAGGGAGTCTCTGTCCCTTGCTGTAGCAGTGATCAGCTCCTTTTGGTGAAAGTCCAAGAAACAGGCCAAGATGGGTCGCGGGCATTCTCCTGGTTTAGATGGTGGGGCCAGGGAGTGATGGGCCTGCTCAATTTGCAGGACAGAAGCAGGAGGCAGGCCTAGGATATGTGGCAAGGTGTCTTGCAGAAAATGGATTGTGTCCCATTGTTCAGCCCCCTCTGGGAAGCCAATGAACGCATGAATTATTACAGTCTAGATTTTCAAATCATCCACTTTGTCTTGGAGATAGTATATAAGACGTGCTTGTTCCAGAGTAGTGGCTGTGATTTCTTGTAGACTACGTCATGGGCCTTAAGATGCCTTTCCATGTCGAACATCAGTGATTCAATTGCCTGTAGAGTTTGAATATTTGTATTTAGAGCAATAGTCATTTGAGACATCCGTGCCAGCAACTGAGCAAACATTTGTTCCATTTTGCAGGGTTAGCTGGAGCTGGAGAAGGAGCACCATGCTGTAGGCCTTAGTATAGAGAGAGACACTCCCAGCAAGCTGATCCACACTGATAGGAGAGAAGAAATAGGGGTAATGCTGATAAGTCTGGTAAGTCCCTCTTTGAATGCTTGTATCTTCAGATGGTTATAGAGGCCTTTCGTTGTAGGATGTCATAGGATATTAGCCCACAAGAAGGGAGCTAAAGAATTATGCTGCCATCTTAGATGAAGGCTAAGCCACGTCCCCCCTTGATCACAACTTTCCTTGCATATATATATAAAGACAAACAGATACAAGAGAGTAACGATGATCAAGTTTAGTTTTGTTTCTGTTTATCTGTGTGTTGGCAGATTGTATCAGGCAGGGTAACCAGTAGCGTAGCAAATTCCCAGAGGGCCTGGGTGCAAGACGATGTTACAGGGCCCTTCCCCAGTTTTAAATAAACATAAAAATTATGATACGGGCCCCTCAAGCCTCATGGGCCCGGGTACCACTGCACCCACTGCACCCCTGCACCCTTGTAGCTATGCCCTGAGGGTAACAAGCAGCTGTTGTGAGCTTGTGAGTGAATAAACTGTGCAGTCTCACTAAGCGGGAAAATGGCAGCTTTGCCTTTAAAAATTCTGAGGACAGCTCAAGGTTTTCTTAGAAGTTCTGTGTCCAGCTTGCAAGGACACGCATTTATATTAAACACTTCTAAATAGGGCTGTGCAAAATGAAACTTCCGCCAGTGGAATTTTGGCAAAGTCAAATTTCCTTTCACAAAATTTGGAATGCACTTTGGCAACTTTCACAGAAATTTTGACTTTGAAGAGGAATCAATGTATCTGTTTCAGATTATTGTATTAAATTACAGTAAGAAATTCCACAGAACTGATCACTGCCAGTGGTCAGTTCTGCAGAATTTTTTTCCGAAGTTGAAAATACTAACATACTAACATACTAAAATGCCAGCAGAATAGGCCTAATGGTCTTTCGTGTCTGCTCGTTTGGTCAGCCCCCACCCTGGGTGCTGACCTTGCTGTCCCCCTCGCCTTCTCTGGCTTCCCTTCCCAGTTCCGGATATTCTTGCTGCATTGGATTTTGCTTCCTGAACCCTTCCCCTGTACCTGTCCCACCCCCTCTTGAACCCCTCCACTGTCTCTGCCTCCACCAGCCCCCTAGGTAGTGCATTCCATGGCTCTACCACCCTCTCAGTGAAGTAGCACCTCCTCCTTTCTCCCTGAATCTTCCCCTCCAGCTTCCACCCATGCCCTCTAGTAGCCCCTCCTCCTCCTTCCTTGAAGCACCCTCACTGTTCCTCCCTATTTACCTCTTCATGTACCTGAAGACCCTCTATCATGTCCCCCCGGTCCCTTCTCTCTTCCAAAGTGTACATATTTAGCTCTTCGAGCCTCTCCTCATAGGTCCTGTCCCCCAAGCCCCAAATCATTTTGGTTGCCCTCCTCTGGACCCTCTCCAGGAGGTTAATATCCCTCTTTAAGTGCGGCCTCCAAAACTGCACGCAGTACTCCAGGTGCGGCCTCACCAAGCAGTTATACAGAGGGAGTATCACTTCCCTCCTTCTGGAGGTGATCCCCCTAGCGATGCATCCCAGCATCCTGTTGGCCTTGGCTGCTGCCTCCAACAAGTCTCAGAGTTGTTCATCTTGACATCCACCACCACCCCAGGTCCCTCTCAGCCATTGAGACTTGTAGTATTCCCCCAGGGTGTACACTTGGCCTGGGTTTCTGACCCCAGGTGGAGTACCTTGCATTTCCCTGCATTAAACCTCAGCTTCCACTTTCTAGACCATCTTTCCAGAGTTTCCAGGTCCCCTGCAGGGCCACCTCCCTCCTCCCATCCACCACCGCCCCCAGTTTGAGTCATCTGCAAGAGACTCATCTCCTCCTGATTCCTGTCCTTATGTCGAGATCGTAGGCGTTGAACAGAAGGGGCCCAGGACTGATCCTGTGGGACCCCACTAATGACCCTCCTTGGGAAGAGACTATCCCACCAACTCGACCCTCTGGGTCCGGTCCTGGAGCCAATTGCCTATCCATCGGATCATCTGGTTTCCAACCCCCATTTCTCCTAGTTTATCCAACAGGCCCATGTGAGGAACAGAGTCAAATGCCTTGCTGAAGTCTAGAAAGAGGACATCCACTGGTCTACCCAGGTCCAAGGCACTTATCACCCAGTCATAGAACTCCACCAGGTTTGTCTGACACGATTTCCCCGGGATGAGTCCACGCTGTCTATCGTCCAGGCACCCTGACTTATCCAGGTCCCCCCCAGCCTCTCCTTGACAATGCCCTCCATCACCTTGCCCACCACTGATGTCAGGCTGACAGGCCTGTAGTTCCCTGCCACCTCCCTTGATCCCCCCTTGTGGATAGACACTACATGCGCCACCTTCCAGTCTTGGGGCACCCACCCTGTCCTCAGAGATGGTGAAAGCTCTGCCAGGGGTTTCATGGGACATCTGCAAGTTCCTTCAGCACTCTGGATGTAATTTATCCGGCCCGGTGCTTTCTCCGTCTTAAGGGAGCTGAGGGCTTCCCTCACTCTCTCTGCTGTGATTTCCACTTCCAGTACCTCTTCTCCTGCTTAGCCTCCCTCCACCTGCCAGTGATGCCCCTCCCCAGACCTGCCGATTGGTAGGGCCCCCCATTATCTCAGTCTCCTCCCATGTTGATGCAGCATCCCCATTTTCCCTGAGTGAAAACTGAGGTGAAGTACTCATTTAGTACCTCAGCCTGCTCCTCTGGGTCTTGTGCTCATCTCTTCCCTGATTTAATCCTGCTAATCTGCTCCTTCACCCTTCGTCTTTCCCCAATGTATCTAAAGACCCCTTTTCCCTCTCTAATTCCCTGGCCAGGTTCTGCTCCTTCCTTGCCTTAGCCACCTCTCACCACTCTAGTGGCCCTTCTAGCCATCAGCTCATACTCCCTCGATCCCTTTCACTCCTTGAGCACTTGAATTTCTTATAGGCTGATTTTTTCCACTCCACCTCCTGGACCTCCCTGGTCCACCAACAGGGTTTTTGGGCCCCACCGCATTTCGTCTTAATCTTGCACAGGTGCTGGTAGCATCCTGCACCCTCTCCTGATGATTTCCCACCTACTATCAGCGTCCATGTCTGACCCAATCCCATCAAATGCTCCTTAAGGATCCTTCCCATTTCCTTAAAATCTACCCCCCTGAAGTCGGTTACTTCTGTCTTTGTGCACCTTCTACCCCTCTAGGTCGAGGCAGAACCAGACCGTGGCATGGTCTCCCTGCCAATGGGTCCCTTACCTCCAGGCCCCAATCTGGTCACTGTCTGCCAGGACCACATCCATGCCCGTGCCTCCCTGGCGGTTCCTCACCTGCTGAGTTAGGAGCAGCGTCTTGAAGACATCCAACAACCTCTGTTCCTGGTCACAGAGGGATGTCATGATCTCCCAGTCTGTTCCTGGCATGTTTAAGTCCCTAACACCACCACCTTTCCTCTGCCCAGTCTGCAGTGTCTCCTAACATCTGCCACCAGACTGTCCTCCAGCTCCTCCGCCAGGGCAGGGGGTCTATACACCACTCCTATTTTTACTCTCTTGCCCCCCCTTGTTATCAAGGTGACCCAAATCGCCTCCACGGTTCCCTCTGCCTCCTCTACTCCCCCTATGCCAATGCAGTTTTTTACTATCATTGCTACCCCTCCTCCCCTTCCCTCCCCCCTGTCCTTCCTGAACATAGTGTAACCCTCCAGGTTCAGGTCCCAGTCATGTCTTGCAGTGGCCCAAGTCTCAGTGACCGCTGCCACATCCACTGCTCCTCAGTTAACATCGCCTGGAGCTCAGGCATTTTGTGCCCAAGCTCTGGCATTTACAGGACTACCTTCCACCCTTTCCTATAGTTCCATTTCCCTGCTCGTGTTCCTTGGGATTCTGTTTTCTCCTGGTCTGCACTTTGCCAGTTGGTCTTTTCCTGCAATCCTCCTGGTCCCCAGGGGTGTGGAACAAGTCCTCCTTTATCGGCATCTCCTTGACTGCCTTTTCTCCCATCCACCCCCTTCACAAGTTTAAACCCACTTTTCACCAATGAACTCCTCTATTTTTCAACTTAAGGATTCCCTCCTCCAAATTGAGATGTAGTCTATCTCTAGCATACAGCTCCTTATCCTCCCAGGTCTCCCCAATCCCCATCAACCCCATACCCTCTGGCCTCCACCACTCCCTGAGCCACTGGTTTATCTCCCTAATTTTTCTTTTGTGTTCCCCTAGCCCTTGGCACTGGCAGGATTTCTGAGAAGGACTGTGCATCCTATGTCATGACAGACCCTGAGCGAGCTCCTGAATCTTGCCTGTATCTCTAGCTCGCTATTTCCCTCAATGTCATTTGTTCCAGGGTGGACCAGTATGTCTGGGAACCCCCATAGTCCTTGCCAGCTGATATACCTCGTGCTTAGCCCTGTGCACCATTAGTCAGGAAGCATCTTGTTCTAACTGGCCAGGCTTCTCCTCCTATCCCATTTGATACCCTGATCATAGAATCCCCCAGCCAGGAGCCTCCCCAATACTCCTTTTCCTCCATTCCCCCCCCTTCATGTCGCTCATCCTTTCTACCGGCCCTTCCACCCAGCTGGCTCCTTGTTCCTCCCCCTATCTGTGCGCCACATGCCACCCGCTCCTTATTTACCATGGCCACTCCCTCCCCTCCAATCCTATGCCTCTCCTCCTCCTGAGTATCCTTCTGTACCTTGTTAATTCCCCCCTCACTGCTCACAACTGGTCCTTCTCCCCCATCTGCTAAACTAGCCTGGCTCATCCTCCCTTCCTTCCTGTCTCCATTTAGTTCCTCCTTGCTCGATGTGCTCCCCTGGCCTACCCCCTCAGTTCTCTTTACTGAATCCTCCTTGTACTTCTGGTCCTTCTTTACCTTTCCTCCCAACTGGTCCTTCTCCTTGCGCTTTCCTCCCTCTTCCCCCTGCCCCTCCTGCTCCGATTCAGTGCTCCCCCCATTCTCCTGCATTCCAGGTCCCCCTGTTCTTCCTGCTATCTGGCCCCTGCCTCTGCCCCCACTCCACACCCTTTCCGTCTCTAACCACCTCTGTCGTGGCTACATCCCCCCCCATCCTCGAGCAGTGAAGAAATTGGCCAGTTACTAAGTATAAAGTCTGATCCACCTCCTGCCTTGCTTCCTTCTGTCCAGCACTGGCTATCCGCCTACTTCCCTGAGAATGTTGTCCCTCCGTCCCCCCTTTGAGGGTCTCCATTACCTGCCTGCTTCCTTGGTGAGTGTCCTTTTGGGCCCCCTCTGCCAGGGTCCCTATGTGACCCCTAGGTATTCTCCTGCACTCCTTTCCATGCCCCGCCCCCCAGTGCTTGGTGCAACCCTGTGGGAGATTTCCAGCCCCTTCCCCAACCATACCACCCCTTCCCCAGCTTTCTCCTCATCCCGCAACCTCCTCCCTAAGCTGCTAGCTGGTAGCACACTGGGCAACCATCAAACTTCCAAGCCCAGTCCAGTATCATGGCTGCTCCACACCCTGTGCACCCACCACCCTCCCAAGATGCGCCCTAATGATGTGTGGTTCCATCCCCTTTCAAATAGGGTTTCCTTGGGTGAGCCACCAGGTTCCCCTATTCCAAGATACCCCTACTGCCTAATCAGGTCACCCACTAATCCTAGAGACAGTCCCACTGTACACCAGTAACTCTGTTACTAGGTGCAGTACAACACATTAAACATGTAAGGAAAATGAACAACTCCCTAGCTCTCTCTCCCGGCCTTTAAATTCAACCCCAGTGGCTAGAACTCCATGAGCTGCACCAGCAGCCTTTTCCTCAATTGCAGGGCAGGTCTTCCCCTATAAATTTGCAGACTTCTGGGGAGGGAGGGTGGGGAGGTGGGTCTTGGGCAGACACCTGACAAGAGAGTGTATCAGCCCTGTGTCTCCCTCAAGCCCTGCAGCTAAAGAACCAGGCCCAAGCAAATCCCACCAAACAGGTTTTAAATCAGAATAAATAGGCCTCTACCAGCGCAGCCTGTTACAAAGTGAAACATCCACAAAAAGAGCCCCACTCACAGCCACTAAATCAGTTTACAAACATCCAGGATCCCCAGAACAATACCCTGCTAGCCCTTAGAAGCAAGAAAGAAAGAACTAACCTACCAAGTAAATCCACAAGAACCCTGTGAAACAGCAGCAGCTACTGTCCTGGAACACAACTGATCCTGCCCCTTCCAGTTCTTTCTGAGAAGACAAAGCAGCTAGCACTAACCTGATTCAGCCCTGCCTCCACTCAATTGGCTGAGTGAGACCTGGCCAGACCATTAACACCCTTCCCCACTATGAACTAACCTTTACAGCTAATGGAGTCAGCACAAGGAATCAAAAGTCAAGTCAAAGCCCCCAAAATATGTTTGCTGCAAAAACAGTTCTCCAATTAATCAACTTCACTAACACCAAATCAAACTAGGCTTGAAATTAACAGATATAGGTCTCCAATTCAAATAACCATCTCCAAGCAAATCACCAAACAGGTTTTAAATCAGAAGAAATAGGCCTCTACCAGCGCAGCCTGTTACAAAGTGAAACATCCACAAAAGAGCCCCACTTACAGCCACTAAATCAGTTTACAAACATCAGGATCCCCAGAACAATACCCTGCTAGCCCCTTAGAAGCAAGAAAGAAAAGAACTAACCTACCAAGTAAAATCCACAGAACCCTGTGAAAACAGCAGCAGCTACTGTCCTGGAACACAACTGATCCTGCCCCTTCCAGTTCTTTCTGAGTGCTAGTTGTTTTAGTGTCTTTTATTTCTAAATTTTTATTTAAATTTTATTTCTAAATGCTAGTTGTTTTAGTGTCTTTTATTTCTCCTGGAATTGCAGTGTGTGAATATTTGTCTATTAAATAATACCACTTTTCTGAGCTGAACATGTTTCCTTATCATTTGTGTATTCAAAGATTATACTTACAGGACTCGACGCACTGCTCCACTGTAATGAGTAGACTGCAGTTGGATGTGTACGGTTGGACAGGAAGTGACAGAGTTGGGGGAAAGAGCAGCAGCTACAAATTTGTTTTAAAGTAGTATTGTCAGTTTCTCATGTCTGATCACCCTCTCCTGTTAGTGAGAGTGTCAGCTAGTCTGATGTAGTGTGTACATTATCTGGTTATGCTTTTCTATGTGTTTCAAGCGAAGTGTGATGAGCAACATCTGGCACATATAGTGAAAAGACTAAGAATAGCATTTTTTTTAAATGAATGGGTGGAGAAATTGGGAAACAAAAATGCTGGTTTATTTATTTCCTCTATATTGTTTTACACATGCTGACAGGAAAAAGACCTCAATATCATATACATTTCCAAATATGGTTGGAATATTTTTACCCTGTTAATGCTGTATATATTTTGGTCACATACGGTAACATCTCAAATAAATGTGATCTAGTGTTCAAAAAGACATAAAGATACTGGAGTCTTGAATTGTCTTACAACTTGTCCAAATAAAAAGTTTATGCAGAATGCTGTATGCCTGCTCTCATTGCCCATGTGACTTTGTATTTCCGCACCTTGCCTTGAACGAGATGTGGTGTATTGGTGCCACCCCCACCTACTTCACTCACACACAGAGACATGCTTAATACAGAAATGTAGCCTTAAAAACTATAACGTGTAGAAAATGCACATATTATATAGCAGCTTTCCTCCGGAGTAATTCTGTACATGAATTTGTGTTCCTAACTTACTCATATAATGGACTTATTGTAGACCTACATGTCTAGGCATGCAGTGAAATTCACTATAAATGTAGAAAGTAAATGAATGTGTCATCAGTTTCCTTTTGCATCATCTTGCATGTTTCTAAAAAAATAATAAAACGATTTGTACATGAATCATTTATCTGTTGGAAAAAAAATACTTTAACTCTGGGTTGATGATTCACTCATCACAGAAACATAGAAATACATAATTTGACAGCAGATAAGAACAGCTTGGCTGGCTCCTAGTCTGCCCATGTTTCCCTACACAGTCACACCACAGACCCTACTAATCTCTGACTTTTCTGCCCCTTTCCTTGCTTATAATGCTCTCTTATACCTACACCATGCCTTCTTAAATCCCAGTACAGTTTTTGCTCCCACCATCTCCTGAGGGAGACTGTTCCAGTCATCTAACACCCTTTCTGTGAAGAAGTGTTTCCTTACATTTCCTCTTATTCTACCCCCTACAGCTTCATTGCATGATCCCTTATTCTTGTGCATCCTTTTCTTTCAAAAAGGCTTCCCTCTTAAACCTTATTTATACCATTGAGGTACTTGAAAATCTCTATCATAGCCCCCCCTCTCCCTCCTTTCTTCCAGTCTGTACATATTGAGGTCCTTCAATCTCTCCTCATTGGGCTTTTGATGCAGATCGCACACCATTTTATGTGCCCTCCTCTGGACTGCCTCAACTCTGTCTATGTCCATTTGGAGATGAAAACTCCAGAACTGGACCCAGTACTCTAGGTGGGGTATCACCAGAGACTGATACAGAGGTATCACCACCTCCCTCTTTCTGCTGGTGATACCCCTCACTATGCACCCTAGCATCCCACTGGCTCTTCCCACTGCCTTGTCACACTGTTGGGCTACCTTAAGCCAAGGTCATCAGATATGATAACACCCAGGCCTCTTTCCTGATCAGTGGTTGCCAGTACTACTCCCCCTCATTTTGTACTCTGACCCTGGGTTTCACACACCCAAGTGCATGATTTTGCTTTTTTTTCCATGAAACTTAGCTGCCACTTCTTAGACCACTCCTCAAGCTTACCTAGATCTCTGCTCATTTTTTCCACACACCCCCAGCATGTCCACTCTTTTGCAGATTTTTGTGTCATCTGCAAAAACACATACCGTCCCTTCTAGTCCCTCTGCAATCCATATGCATCCACAGCCACTATCAACAAAGAATAACATAAACACAAATTAATTTGACAGGCGTCACAAAGACTGTTTTATGTAGTTATACTCTGATGTGTTATCATTTTTGTGTTGCATAATTCTTTCATTCAGTAAAATGTTTTCCATTTATAAAAATGCATATTCTTGTCAAGTGACAGATCCTACAGAATAGGATGCAAATGAAAAGTGAAACTCCTTTGAAATTATCCCAATAAAATCAAATCCTGCTACTGTCCTGCTATCACTTATGAAATGTATTGTGCAATGTACACATATGCTTGTAACTGTGTTTTTACAAAAAAAGGCTAAGAATTTCAGTTATGGCTGAATGTCCTCCCACTACATAACACCTGTAAAATACGAAATGCTGAAATGCACACTGACATACCTCGGAGATCTTAAGAATAATTTAGTAACTGAAATCTGGCACTAGTTTTTTAATTGAATATTTACGTCTTTTTCTCATTCCATTTTCCAGGTATAAAGCTTGCCTTTTTAATATTTTGATCACATAAAATGGCTCTTCCGTGGGTTGATGGCTTGAATTCCCCCCACCCAGCTCCTGCACAGTTATAATCAGCAAGGATAAATATAGTAATAATGGAATTTGACAGGAGTCACTAACACTTGTTTGACTAGCAATACCCAGGTGTGTTATTTTATTATTTTTTTTAATTCTTTTATTCAGTGTGATTTTTCTCAGTTAAAAAAATGTATATTATTGTCGATAAACAGGTGGTATAGAAAATGATGTGAATGAAAAAAGATGCTCTCTTGTAAGTTATCCCACTAAAATCAAATCATACTACTGAACCTTAATTCATGATTTTTTAAAGTGTATTCATATGCTTGAAAATTAAAAAAGATAGACCATTTTATTTTAAATTTGTTGCCCCCACACACACAGAACATTCATATAAAAATAGGAAATGCACATTGCCACAACTCAGAGTTAAGTAAGCATAATTTAGCAATACAAAACCAAGACTCGTGCTGGAAAAATATATCATACTTTTTAAAATTCAGTCAAACAGCTAAAAATGAATTAAATATTATAACACAGTCATACAGTACTTAGTCATGGGGTCATAATGTCACAAGACATTATGCTGCAACAATGTACTGCATAGGTCTTTGTTTAAGTGAGGGGTCAACCCCGCACCCACTATTATAGGGGCTGAGCCCTCAAACCTCCCAACTAAAATAACTAACTCGGGGGGGGGGTAACACTTAAATTCGCATAAAGTGTGAGCAATATAAAATTCCATGCATCCATTCACATAAGAAGGGGTCCTGTAAGAACTCGTAAAACTGAACATGGACAAAGCAATGGGGCCTGATGGGATTCACCCCAGAATTCTATAAGAACTAAGGGAAGAACTAGTGACACCACAGACCTCCCTTTTTAAAAAATCATGGGAGGATGGTGTGGTACCTAAGGACTGGAGGAGGGCAGAAGTGATTCCCCTTCACAAAAGTGGGAGCAAGACAGAGGCAGTAAACTATAGACCTGTTAGTTTGACCTCAGTTGTAAGGAAAATGATGGAATCACTTCTGAAGGAAAGAACTGTTGAGTACCTAGAGGTCAGTGGGGCACAGTACCCAAGGCTACATGGATTCACAGTGGGAAGGCCATGTCAGATGAATCTAATAGATTTCTTTGACTGGGTGACCAAAGTAGTAGACCAGGGAGGGGCTGTGGACATGGTCTGCCTAGACTTTAGCAAGGCATTTGACACAGTCCCACACAAAAGATTGATAAACAAGTTAGCCAGCCTGGGAGTGGGTCCCAGGGTTGTAGCCTGGGTAAAACATTGGCTGGACAGCAGGACGCAGAAGGTAATAGCAAATGGAGTCCACTCCAAAGAAAGGGGGGTTACTAGTGGGGTACCACAGGGTTCAGTATTGGGTCCAGTCCTCTTTAATGTCTTTATAGGTGACATTGCAGAGGTACTGGAAAGGAAAGTATGCCTCTTTGCAGACCACACAAAGATCTGCAACAGGGTTGATACACAAGGTGGGGGAGTGGAAAGGAAGAGAAAAGACTTGCCAAGGTTGGAGGAATGGTCAAAAGTATGGCAGCTTAGATTCAATGCAAAGAAGTGCAAAGTAATGCACCTGGGAAACAAAAACCAAGGGGAAGAGTACACAATTTGGTGGAAGGTACTAACAACAACAAAAATGGAAAGGGACCTGGGAGTAGTCATATCAGATGACTTAAAGATAGGCAAGCAATGTAAGAAAGCAGTAAGGAGGGCTGGGGGGATACTGGGATGCATAGGGAGAGGAATCACCAGTAGAAAACAAGAGGTTGTTATCCCTCTGTACAGACAGTTGGTGATACCTCATCTGGAATACTGTGTGCAGTTCTGGAGACCCCATCTCCACAAGGACATAGACAGCATGGAGGCAGTCCAGAGGAGGGCAACTAAAATGGTGCAGGGTCTGCACCAGAAGTCATAAAAGAGAGACTGAAGGAGCTTAATATATATACCCTTGAGAAAAGGAGGAGGAGGGGGACATGATAGAAACATTTAGTACCTCATGGGAATCAACAAAGTCCAAAAGGGTAGCATCTTTCAGAAAAAGAGATGTGCAAGAACAAGGAGGCACAATTTGGAAATAGACGGAGGACAGTTCAGGGGCAATGTTATGATGTATTTTTTCATTGAGAGGGTGGCGGATGCATGGAACAGCCTTCCTGAGGAGGTTGTGTGGTCAAAAACAGTGGGGAATTCAAGAATGCATGAGACAGACATAAAGCAATTCTAATGAGGGGGTAGGAGGAAGTAGGCTGTTGGTTAATTAAGATCTGAAGCTTATCCAATAGTAGGGAAATGGGCAGACTGGGTGGGCTAAGTGGACCTTATCTGCTGTCAAAGTCTATGTTTCTATGCCTGGGACCGGGAAGCGAAACCCGATCCACAGATACACTGCCTCCCTTGCTGCCTGTGGCTCATCCCATTGAGCCACGGCAGCTGCTCAGCTGCCCCTCGTCCCAGCAGGATTCTTATCCTGTACGAAGAAGAGTGAGAGGGTGCACTACCATGCATACATCTTTTCGTGGTTTTGCACCCTCTCGATCTTCCCTACTGGGGTGTTCCTGTTATGCGGTAATGTCATGCGCTGTAAAGCGTATGACATATTGACCCAGTAGGCAGTACTTACATGTAAAAGTTAATAGCTAAATTTGTATATACAGACTGTGTACAGTAAGTAAATTGGGAACATACATAGGACAAAACATGCTCACACTGTGACAGGACGGCACATAAAAACAAAACACATGGATGCAGTTTACCTCTTTCTTACAATGTATAATCAACTTTTAATCATTGTACACATAGCTATTAAATATTACAGACACATGGTGAATATAAGTACAGTGCAAGTGGAAATTCAGCACAGAACAAATCCTCATTTACAACAAATGAACAGCACAACACACTTTTCCAGCAAGCACTTCCGAGACTGGCACATCCCATCAGATTACCCAGTCAAAATGAAATCTGTAAAAAACCAAAAACAAAAAAAACTAATCATCAGCATGATTATAAACTCCTTTTCACACAACCAGCAACATAGAATCTATGAAAATGAAACCAATAAATGTAAATGAGAACAACCAAAGAACTAGCTCTGTAATACAGTAATCTGCAGTTCACACATTGTGAGATATTCAAACTGCACCCAAAAAGTGCGCAACAGCAGGAGCAAGCACAAGTCCTAAGCCCATACGCTAAGAAGTACAATATTCAAAAACCGAGACAGGCCAAGATGCGCTCTCACGGCTGACAACGGAATATCGCACCACCTTACATAGCGCAACTAGGGATGTGAAGCTGAGCATATCTGATGCGCCATAGCACAACAAGGGATGCTCAGCAGAGCAGTCCAGATGCGCCATAGTGCAATCAGGAATGCCCCTTGCAGCAGGGCAGAAATGCAGCAGCACAACCAGGGATGCAGGGGCCCACCACCCATGCCAGAGATGGGCAGAGGAACACACAGCAGAACAGACATCGTCCCCCACACCCCATGCACTGCACAACCGGGGGACAGCTGGAATAACCACTGGCCCATGGATACCAGCAACCAACCCACAGCCAGGCCATGGTGCCCCAGCACACCCCCTGGCAAGCTGTGACCAGCACACAAGGATGGCCAACCACCCCGTACCACACCATCCCACCAATGCAGAGCACACCCTACACCATGATCCCCATACACCCTGCCCAGGAGTAGCAACCAACAGTGCAGGACTCCCCATGCATGCCACCACCCCCACTGTGAAAGTGCAACCCTGTGCACCATGGAGCCATGCAAGGCAGCCCCACCATGAGCACCCTGCAGTGGGCAGCAGCAGACAGTGATGCAACAGGTGCATACACAGTGCTGCCCTGCATGTCCCCCCACCGAGGTACAGCTGAGAGACCGACCAAGTGTCAGCACACGAGGTACCCTACATCGACAGGGCATGCCCGGACCCCACCTCCAGCAGTACAGCACCCTGCACACCCTCCCAAGGACACATCCTGTCCCAGCACTGGCCACAACAGCCAGCACAGACACACACAGTAGCATGGAGGCATGCACCACACAGGATGCAACACAGTGCATGGACAAGCACCCACCCATGCCCAAGAGCACACCAACACAGGGATACAGTAGGCGGGTCAACCAAGCCACTGGCATGTGGTCACGGCTGACATGTACACACGGCCAGCACCCCTACATTGCACAGGTGTGCCAGCCACCCTGCGCAGGCACCATGACACTGTATGCCACCAGCATGCTGCCAGAGCACAAGTGACAGACACTGGAGCACATCCCCTGCAACAGGCACAAGCGACAGCATGGAGGGGGGACAATAACAGCTGAGGCCACAGTGCCACTGGAGGCAGACATGCACCATGCTGGTAATGGCAGGCAACCTGGCATTGTGCCGGGTACAGTTGTTATTCAGCATGGACAGCCACCATTGACATGCCAGCAGACCGTGCATATCACATACATGCAAGGGTGTCAGCTGCACAGACCATGGACGGTCTGACAGGGGTGCCATGCACACAGTGCAGGCCCTGTGAACTACTGAACACAGGCATCCAGTGCACAGAGGACAACACACAAACCACAGACAGTGACTGATCCCCCTGCCCACACCATAGGTGGTTAACCTCTGCACACACACACACACACACACACATATATGCCCATGCGTGTACCACCCCTGCCGCCAAGCACACCACTGCAGCTGAGCACCTGTAGCCCACTGCAAATCAGAGACCACCACAGTTGTCATAACAAAATGCATATATTTAAAAGATGTGACAAAAACTATATACAATTATTTACAGAGGAGCCACATAACAGGTGAGGCGGGTAAGGGGCAGGGGTGAACATATGGGAGAGGGAAGAAGGGGTGTGAGGGTGGAGTCAAAGGGGGAAGGTGGTAGTCGGGGCATGGGGACATCAATGGGTGCCCCGGTCCTCCTCATCATGGCTCTGATGTGTGCTTCTCGTCTCCTCCTCACCCTGTGGTGGTGGATCCTTTGAAGGAGCTCCAAGGTCTCCCTCGCCACCTGGAGCAACTCACGTAGACTCCGCTTGAATGTCCTGGAGTTGCCGTCCCACCCAGGATGAGGGAGCAGAGTCAATAAGTGTGACTGTCCAGCCCCCTGCAGCCCACCCATTGTGCATGGCATACAGCCATGTGCCACGCCCTTGTGATGGTGTGTGACCACCCACAGTGACCATGTCCACAAGACCTGCCCACCTAGGCAGCTACAGCCATGTGCACCACTGCACACACCCATCGCTCATGTCCTGCACAGCACCACCACAGCCATACAGTGACTTGGCCATGCGGTGTGAAGGCAGTGCCACAGCCATGTGCCCAGTGCACACATGGACCACTATTGATGCACTCCCAGACATGCAGTGCTACTGGGCAGTGCTGATTGTAACAATTTGTGTGCATGGCAGTGCTGTCAATGGATGGTGACCATGCCCCACTGCCCACCCAGTTATACAGCATGCAATAGTAATCATGGATGTAAGGCACTCACCATCATCAGGTTGGTCCATGTGCCACGGACCACCATCATCCCTCCTGGCCTGCTGCTCCTCCATGCGGTGCCTCCGGTCCCGGTTCTGCCGGTGTTCTTCTGGCCCTAAGATGCAAACATGGAGAGAGGAACATCAGTACAATCCGGTAGCAAAGTCCCCGCGCTCCCATGTGTGTGCAATCCCACACAGCCATACCCATCCACCCCACACCCTGATACCACCACCACGGCCAACACCAGATGGCCCCCCCATGTGCTGGACACATGCAACCATGATACCCAAATGGATGATAAAAGTGTATGGATGTTGCACCTACCTGGCCGTAGCACCGTGCCCCTCCTAGGCACGTGCCCGCAGAGCAGGCAAGCAGGTCAGAGTCCCTGCGCCTCAGGTCCCCATAATGATGGCGGCACTGCTCCACTGTTCACCCCATACCGGTGGCCTCCTCCAGGGCGCCGGTCACCTCCTGCCAGACCGCACTCTGGCCCCTGTCCAGGGATGCCTCTCCATACAAAGCTCCAGCACAGGGCTCAACTATAGCCACCAGGTTGGCAAGCTCAACCTGGCTCCAAATGACTGCATGCCTCCGCACCATCTCTGCTGTCTGGTTGAATCAAAATGGTGCTCGGCAGCGCTGTCCTGCCATATGCAGATGCTGCACAGTACAGCGCTGCCATTCCCTATTGTGCTGTCACCGAACAGCATGATAGTGGTGCACCCATGCCTGATGCATGGCGCCTAGGGGGCAAAGGTCGGGCACAGGGTCAAGGGTCTCTGGCACATGGACAGCCACAGCGCGATTGGAACCCAATGCATGTAGTGCGATTGGGTGCCTGTGTGCCACCTCCTGTAGTGGCCTACAGAGCTGTTGCCCTAGTGCACCTATGACGCCCCAGTGCCACAGCACCATATATGTGAACAGCGCTGTAGCACCACTGGCATAATGGTGGCTGTGCCCTGCATTGCCTCCCATGCACAGCACGTCAGCAGCGCAGCAGGCGCCTGTGTCATCAACCCGGGCAAGCGCAGTTGGGTGTGTACTGTGCATGTCACAGAACTGTGCCCTTGGCTCAGCACGTTCAACACAATTGTGCAAAGCGCAACAGCGCAATATTCAGCTGGCATATGCAGATCATCTAATCAGCCATTCAATAGCACAGTCACTGCATTTGCATCCACTCAAGATCGCTCTCACCTCATTTGCATGGGTTGCGCTATAAAAATGTGACATTGGGCTGCACTGGCCATAGTTAGTTACTGCAGTCTATTTTGGTGAGTTGCATGCTGTTTGGGAGTGTGGACTGTGGTGTTCGGGACATGCATGGGACTGCACAGTCACAGGTAACACCTGTCATTCTCACAGGATGAATCATGACCGATCGTGTGGTGGAGGAAGAGGAACAGAGTCGTGGGAGGAAGAGGAGGCCAAACTTTACAAAGGCCGAGACAGATGCCCTGTTTGAGGCCTACCTCGACCAGGAGCCGCATCTCAGCGGATGCCAGGGAACACCACAGGGTAGTGCTGCTGCATGGGAGGAGGTGCCACATGCTGTCAACCTGCATGGCAGCCACCAGCGCTCCATACAGGAGTGCAAAAAGAAGATGGGCATGGACAGGTGGAAAATTAAAGAGAAGGTGGCTATCATCAGGGCAGCATAGTCTGCGACCGGTGGGGGACAACCGGAGGTGCAACGTCTGACCCCACAGGAAGGCGGGTTGCTGGCAGCATGCAGCGTTGCGCCACAGTGAGGTGTTCGGGTGGTGGTTTCCAGATGGGTGGTAGCCCTTCACTGCATGGTAGGTCATGGTCTCTGTTCTATTGGGGTGGAAGGGTAGGTCACATGTGCAGTAGTAATGCTACTTTTCCCGCAGCTCCTGAGCATCTACATGGGTCAGCGGTGGTGGGCTTCTCCACTAAGGCCAGTATCATGGAGATGGAGGAGGGCCCATCCACCTCCACAGGAATACAGGGGTCAGGGCGACAGTGGGCCCGCCTGGGCATCTGGACTGATGTTGGTGGAGCAGGTGAAGAGGAGGCCCTGCCCGTGTCCCAGTGTGCCAGCGTCCATGGATGCCAGCATGCTGAGACTCAGGCTGGTGCCGGATCCATCACCGACGATGATGGAGCCAACGTCATGGGCAGTGACACGTGTGGGCCACAGGATGGCCACACAGCAGGTGACATCGCAGCCATGGCTGTGGGTGGAGCCACTGTGGAGCCTCTTGGCGTCATCACAGTCCCAGTCTGTGCCTGCTCTGCACCAGTGGGGCAGCACTGGTGTGTGTCCAGGACAAGTGGGACTGTTGCGCCACTGCAGTGGCACCATTGAGCCCTGGAGAGAGGCAGCTGGAGGGACAGTATCAGCAGTCATCCAATGGCCATGGGGGTACAGTGTCAGGGGGCGGTGTCAGTGCACCACCTGTGGACATGCCCAGGCCTGGCCCTGGTGTGCAGCGCCCACCCTCAAGGGGTGATGAGCATCAGGGCCGCGAACACCCTGAGGGACAGCATGCCGATCAGGTAGATGACCTCTTAGATGAGCACACCTGCATACTACAAGCATCAGTCAATCAGCAGATGCGGCTTGGATGGCAGTGGATGCACTGAGTGCGGCTCTGTGCCAGGCAGGAGGACGGTGCAACAGAGACACCGCTCTGCTCTGGCAGGGATGGACCAGTTGTGGGAAGAAGTAACCACTGCCATTGACAGGCAGACACAGGCATTCACAGCTGTCATGGCCACAATGGGCACACAGTTATTTGCCCATGCGTCGCAGACACCACGCAGTGCAATGTCCACCCCCCTGTTCCCAGAGTGTTGTGACACCGTCACCTTGTCAACACCGGTTCCAGCTGTGGGCATCCCAAGCATGCCTGGCGCAGGCATGTTCAGTGTGCTGCAGACCCCTGCGTGAGTACAGTCGCGTTCATGCAGTGGAACCCCTTGGGGACCGTCGGTGCCACCCCATGAGGCCAGTGATCAGCCTGTCACTGCTGGTGGGTCTTGGCGGGGCTGCACACACATCCGTGGTTGCCGTGGCACTGTGGCGCATGACTGACCTGTCTCCCAGCATGGCTACTGTCTGATGCTGCCCTGTGTGCATTGTGTCGTTCAGCGGGCAATGCACTGGTGGGATACCCAGCCCTGCATGCACACACACGTTCCATCTGCACACCCTCCTGGCTGCTGTCTGCTGTGGAGTATGCATGATGATGCCTGCGTTGCACTGTACACCACTGTGCAATGGTGCCCAGTGTCTGACACACGCACAATGACAGGCAGTGGGCGTGGTGATCTGTGGATGTGTGTGTGGCTAGGGGTGGCGGTCTGGGTTGGCATGCCTCCTACCCTTTGTGCATGTCTTGTGAGGTGTGTGTGTGTGTGTGTGTGTGTGTGTATGACCGCATGCCATGTTAGACCTCGCCCATCCCTGGTGGTGTGTGTGGTTCCATGCTCGGCCACTTCCCTTGACAGCATGCACCCCTGGTGTGTTTCCATGAGTGTTTGTGGGTTGTGCCTTTGCCACTGGTGGTTGCACATGGCCCCATGACCTACCTGGGTTGGCTGAAGTGCTCCTCTGTGATGGTGTCCCGGTGCAGCTGTGCCAGCCAGAGCAGTCAGGGGTCCCATCACCCAAGGGGGGGCTGCCCATCACCATCGTCATCAGCGTCCTCATCGTCCCCATTGCTGTCCCCCTCTTCGACCTGTACAGCTATCCCACAGTCGTTGGCCATGTTGTGCAGGATGCAACAGGCTAGGAATAGCCCACAGGCCTTTGAGGAGCTATCCTGTAGGGCACCGCCGGAGGTGTCAACACAACAGAAATGTGCCTTCAGCATCCTGAACACTCGCTCGATGACATTGCATGTGGTGGCATATGCCTCATTGTAGCGTTGCTGCGATGGGGTAGCGGGCCACCGGTATGGTGTGTGCAGCCAGGGACAGAGTGGGTATCCACTGTCACCTGTGTGTAGAGGGTGGAGGTTAGTTTGGTGATCAGCGTCTCCCTCCCTTGGGCCATGTAAGGTACTACCCATGTCACCTCTGACCATGCCCCTCCCAAGCTATATGTTTTTCCACGTGGTTTGCATACTCACCCATTAAGTGGCCAGTGGGGATGTCCCCACTCTCGAATCTGTGGCACAGTGCCGACTGGTGCCAGATGAAGGCATCATGTGCTCCCCAGGGTGCATGGCACAGACATTGATTGTCGCCTGGCAGCCGCACACCACCTGGCAGTTGATGCTTGCATAGCCCTTCCGATTGATATATGCAGCCCCCTCGGGGCGAGGTGGTGTGCAGATGGCCACATGGGTGCAGTCTATTGCCCCTAGCATGCCAGACATATGTGCTACCCTGTGGAACTCCTGTATGTTTGCTGTGCGCTCCGCCAGTGTGCTAGGGAAATGGATGTACTCCGCAGCATGTGGCAGCAGTGCACTGAGAAATTGGGTGAGGTGGCATGACACAGCTGACTGGATTATGTCTGTGGTGTCCCCTGTTGGTCTCTGGAAGGTACCTGTGGCGAGCAAGCACATGCAAGCTGTCACTTTAGTCCCCACTGACAGAGCATGGCTCCATCATGTGGGTGCCTGCATCACGACACTGCACAGCTCACAGAGTCACATCAGGATTGCCCGATTCAGGCAGTACTAGCCCACGATCTTGGTATCACTGTACAGCTTGACACTGGTGTGGGCTCAGTACTGCCTGTTGGGGCTGCCCACCTGTGGGCCTCCAGTCCAGTGCCCCCCCGCTGCTTGCCTTCTCACCCCCTCATTACTGCCTCCATCTTGATGGTGACACTGGCCATGTCCCTGGCTTGTGTTCCCTCCCCCTGGCAGCTGTTTCTGTGTTCCCCCTGCTGTCCTGACTACTACTTCCCCTGCACCGGGAACATCTTCCTGTGGTGGCCTCAGTGCTGTGTGGCACTTCCCCCTTCTGCACTGGCTGTGGCTGTGGCTCCCCACACCTTCCCTGTACCTGTGGGTTCAGGGTGCCCTTTCCCTGTCCTGCCCTGTGTGTCCCTCCTGCCCTGTATGTCTGCCTAGTGGTCAGCCACATGTGCCTTCCCTGTAGCGTTCTTGCGCCTCTCCCTTGTTCCTTTTTATTTTGGCTTATTTCCACTATTGCACAACTTCCGCTTGCTCCCCTATTGCGCATGGCACATGTTGTTGAATATCACACTGTGCCATTGATGCATGGTTCCTCCCCCTTCAGTTGACATGCATTCATTATCATTGTGCTCTTGCTCCAGTGTGATTTGGGGGCGCATCTGCCTCCCGCTGAATGCTCTCGCAGAATGGCGCATTTTGGACTTGCGCTGGAGCAACCCTAATGCGTAAAGGCAACCCTTTTAATGTCTGGGCCTACATTCCACATCCCAGTTCAGTGAGTCACTGAATTATGGAGTGAATGCATGTATAATTTTATACTGCAGAAAGAAAATTCTCAGAACTGATTACTGAACTACAGAATGGATACATGTATTGTGAAATGATCCATTAAACTGCTGAATAAAATTCCTCTGAACTGTCATTCCGCAGTTCATGTGCGTATTCTGCAGTCAGCCAAAAAATTCTGCAGAACAGGATGAAAATCTGCCTAACATATTTGGAAGATTCCAATCTTACCAATGGTGGAAGTTCTGAAAATGTCATGAAATGTATGCAGTTTTGTTAAAGTTCAGCGAAAGCGGAATTCTCAACTTTAAGTCTAGGTCTACGTCTAACGTGCAGCTAACAATCAATTAGAATCACCCAAATCCCATCCCCATTTTATAACAATACAGCTAATAAACATACAACCTGTTTGACTCCAGCTTCCAGCATGGACAATAGTTCTGTGTGTGATCTTGCATTAGTGGTGCACCTGCAGATGTGTTCTGGTGCCCTGGTCCTCATCTGCCCTGACTTGTGGTGGCCACAATAAGGAGAGAGGTATAGTGTTTCATGATGCAAGGCAGGTGCTTCCCTAATGAAATGTGACGCCAAATACCCTTAGATATACTGCAGAGGTGCCCTGCCCTTCCAGACGGTATCCAGTGAACAAGGCGACTGAAATTGGGTGCCTATAAAAACGGTGACTCAATTACGGCACCTGTGTTCACAGCTACCAAGCAGGGGGGCGACCGGATACTGAGGTGGGCGAAACACCATGACATGAAGCACGCAGGTATACACATGGGGGGCGGAGAGGGTGAAGCAGGGGAGGGATGGTACATGGGAGGGGGTTTGGCAGGCAGCTGCTGAGCTGGTCCACTAATGTGGTGGAGATGGTGGTGAGCTGGGATGCATAGGGTACAGGGTGCAGGTCTGGCATGGTGCAGGTTTTTTTTTTCCAGCAGGTGGCTTTAATTTTTAAAATTTTTCACCCCAACATGCACCCTCTGGAGTTGAGAATCCATAAGTATGGGGTGTGTGGGGTGAAGCCCCCAGAGAGTGCGTGGGGTGCATTAAAAATGAGACCCATAGGGTCTTGGGCATCGTTTTGTCCAGCGCTGCAAGTGTACATCGCCGAATTCATTTTCAAGTGTGTACATTCACCTATAACATGGAACCCTTACAGACAAATGAGGAGTCTACCTCATAGCAGAGTTAGTGCACTTGAGAAGAACAGTCAAGCAACTTTTCCTTGGGTCAGGAAGGACACAGAATTTTATGGCAAATAAGGACCGCTTGGCCCACCTAGTCTGCCTATTTTCCTTCCTGTTTCATATACTGCAGATCCTAAATGATCTGTGGCTTACCCTCTCTTTCCTCTCACTAGAGTTCCTTTATATCTGTCCCATGCATTTTTGAATTCTCCTACCATTATTGCCCCTACAACCTCTGCCAGGAGGCTGTTCCATGGATCCACCATCCTTTCCATGAAAACATACTTTCTCATATTACATCCAAGTCTACCCCCCTCTAGCTTCATATCATGGCCCCTTGTTCTTGAACATCTTTTTTTTGAAAGATGCTACCCTCTTGTACCTTATTTACACCTTTGAGGTATTTGAAAGTCTCAATCATAGCCCCCCCCTCTCTTGCAGGGAATATATATTGAGTTCCTCCAGTCTCCCCTCACTTTTGATTGCAGCCCCTGCACCATTTTTGTCACCTTTCTCTGAACCGCTTCTACTCTGTCTATGTCTTTCTGGAGATGCAGCCTCCAGAACTGCACACAGTACTCTAGATGAGGTCTCACCAATGTTCTATACAGTGGCATCACCACCTCCTTTCTTCTGCTGGAGATACCTCTCCCCCTGCACCCCAGCATTCCACTGGCTCTCCTCACCACCTTCTCACATTGTTTGGTAACCTTTATATCATCAGATATGATTACTCCCAGGTCCATGTTTGGTGACCGTCAGTACCTCCCCCATCATGTACTCCTCCCCTGCATTTCTGTGTACCAAGTACATGATCTTGCACTTCTTTGCATTGAATCTTAGCTGCCACACCCTCATCCACTCCTCAAGCTTGCTTAGCTCCCTTTCTCATTTTATCTACCCCTCTTGGAATGTCAACCCTGTTGCAGATCTTCATGTTGTCTGCAAAGAGACACATCCTCCCTTCCAGCCCCTCTGCAATGTCACTTATGAAGACATTAAAGAGGACTAGTCCAAGCACAGATCTCTGCCCTGCTGGTCACCCCCCTCTCTTTGGATTGAACTCCGTTCACCATCACCCTCTGTGTCCCATCGCTCAGCCAATTGTTGACCCAGTTTACCACCCTGGGACCCACTCCCAGGCTTCCCAGCATGTTTACTTGCCTCCTATGTGGGACAGTGTCAAAAGCCTTGCTGAAATCCATGTAGGCCACATCCACTGCCCTCCCTGATCCACCTCCTAGTCACCCAGTCAAAGAAGTCCATCATATTTGTTTGACAAGATCTTCCTGCTGTAAATCCATGCAGCCTCAGATCCTATGTTGGATTTGAGATATATCACAAACCTTTCTTTTAGTAGTGATTCCATTACTGTCCACACCACTGAGGTCAGGCTGACTGGCCTGTAATTGCCAGCCTCCTCATTGCTCCCACTTTTGTGAGGAGGGACTACATTCACCCTCCTTCAGTCCATTGGTACTACACCTGTTTGCAGTGAACTGTTGAACAGGGCTGTCAGTGGTGCTGCCAGCACCTCCCTGAGTTCTCTTAAAAGTCTGAGATGTATTCCATCCTGCCCCATTGCCTCGTCCACTTTCAGATTAGCGAGTGCCTTTAAGACTCTCACCTCCTTAAATGGACTTGTGTCTACCTCCCTCTCAATGGTGCTTCTGTCGCCTAACTTTGGTCCCTTCTCTTTTGTAACAAATCTCAACATGTGGTATGCAAACGTTTTGCAGTGCTGGCATGTTGGCATTTACTACTGTTGCACTTGCTGGTGAGCTACTACCATGTCTGGAAGGCCTATGCAATTGTGATGGCATTATAGATGGAGGGAGTACTCCTGGCCAGTTGAAGAGCTGTTTGTCCCAGTACATGAGAAACTCTTACTCTGTAAAGAGTGCCTCATATGTAGGTGCTCTGGAAATAACCATGTTCAAGAGATGTTTTACAATTTTATTTATTGCTAATCAACCATGATCAATAATATATTAATATAGCTGCCAAGGTCAGTCTTACTGTTGTGGTGTCACTTGCATTTACAGGGTAACAGAACCACTCACATTTGGTTTGCAGCCCTCCTTACCTATGAATGTCAAGTCAAGTCAAAGTTTATAGGCAGGAATTAACTCCATTGAGCAGGCTCATTTACAAGGAGGCCCTGAGGCACAGATGTGCAATACACTTACAAAACAATATACACAAAGAGCAAATACAGTTGTAGCACAGCAAAACATGGTGTTGAGCAAAATCAGCAATAACAGCAGAAAGACAGCATTTTTATATACATATATATGTGTGTGTAGAAAATATATACATATGTACATGCATACATGCACATGCGTACAGAGGAGAAACCCAAGAGAGGAAAGATTTGGCATAGTGCGCATATGTGCAGAATGTAGGGCACTGTCACTGATAAGTAACAATATCAGGGTAAGTGAGGTGATCAGGGAAGTACTGACGGTATGTAGTAGGGTTACAAGTAGACCAGGAGTCTACGAGGATAGGCAGGGTTCAGGAGAGAGAGATCAAGACAGTGGAGTTCGGGTAATCAATAGTATGTGGAAGAGATGGAGTGGTAAGTCATGGAGAGCAGTGAACAGGATAAGAGGGAGGTGAGAGCAGTGGGAGGGGTGAGTGGAAAAAAAGAGACAGAGACCTGGAGGCTTACAGGAGTGGGTGAAGGGGGAGGGACCATAGAGAGGAGAGGGTCACTCATACAGGGGAATGCAGTGTCAGCCATCTAAACTGTGGCAGGCTATAAGCAGCAACAAGTACAGGAGACATGTAACTTGCTAGTAAGTAGATGTTTGAAGCTGCCCAAGGAGATTAAGTGTTGAAGCTTGAGGCATGCCTGGGCTTTGTTCCAGGTGGCCGGTAGGGTGTGGCTTATGGCCAAACTACCGAAGCAGGAATGGGTGCTAGGAACTTCCAGCATAATGTGGATGGTGCTGCATAAGGGGTAAGAGGATGATGTAGCTGAAAGAGATTAGTTATATGTGGGGGGAGTTTAAGCAGGAGGACTTTGTACAGCCATGTGAGGGAGTGATAGAACCATCTAGTGGCTAAGGATGTCCAACCAAGGGAGACATATAGGTCACAGTGATGCATGCGATAGGCGTTGGAGGTGAAACGTATTGCTCGATGGTATAGTGTGTCTAGTTGGCACAACAGGGAGTCTGGGCAGCAGCAAATGGGATATCCACATAGTCAGGGAGTGGCATGAAGGTTGTCTGTACCAGCCATAGCCTGGCTTCAATATTAAACAGAGATTTATTCCTATAAAGATGGCAGCCAAGTTTCTGTCTCAGTTTTTCCAAAAGGGAGGTGATGTGAGCAGAGAAGGATAGGTGTTGGTCTAGGTCATACCCAAGATATTTAAATTTGTTGATGACATCGAGGTTGTCGTCCAGGAGTGTTTTTATGGGGAGCAGAGAAGCTGTGCCACTTGGTGTGGAATTTGGTGACTGGAGTGGAAGTACATGACCTTTGGTATTTTTTGCATTTTGAAGAAGTTCTGCCCATGCAAGACTGAGCTGGAGGAGATTAAATTCTGACTGGAGTTCTGAATGGACCTCCGCCATTGATGATTTAGACATACATATTACTGTATCATCTGCGAATAGGTGTATCCTTGCATTACTAATATTGTGTCCAATGGTGTTGATATATAACAAACAGGAGTGGACCAAGGATCGAGACCTCTTGGTCCTCCTCTCAGAAGGGGAGGAGCGGGGAGAGGAAGCCACCTGCTTTTACTTGTTGCAGTCTGTTTGACAGGTAGCTGTCAAACCATGACAACGCAGGCCAGGTGATACCATGCCAGCTTAGTGTGTCCAGGAGCAAAGTGTGGTTGACAGTGTCAAATGCTTTGCTGAGGTCTGAAAAAAACAGCTCCTGTGACCCGTTTCTTGTCTGCTGCTATGAGCCAGTCATTTGTAACTGACACTAGGGCAGAGGTGGTGCTGTGCACCAGTCAGAAGCTGGACTGCGAATGGCTAATTAGGTTGGCTTTGTCAAGGTATTCTCTTAATTGTGTGTTTGCTAACTTCTCCAATAGTTTGGAGAGCAGGGGTAGGAAGAATATGGGACAATAACTGTAAATAGAGGGAGTACCCGGGCAATTTTCCATTGCTTAGGTACGGTGCTGATACTGATGGACATATTAAACAAATGTAGGATAGGTATGGTTAGATACCTGAAGCCTAGTTTAATGAAGTACGGGCATATTCTATCAGCGCCAGTGCCTTTGTTAACATCTAACCATAAAAGGAGGTCTTCTACTTCTTTGTACAGGAAGGGAGTAAAAGAGAAGATGTTGTTGGTTGGTGGTGATGAGTGTCTGGGTGAGTTGGTCACCAGGTTTGCTGTTTTTGAGGTGCCAAATGCGAGACCTGCAGTCGAAAAGTGGTCATTAAATCCATGTAGCATGTCTGACTTTTCAGAGAGGATCTGTCCCTTGAAGGGGACTTTGCTGGGTAGCGTGGAAGAAGATTTATAGCCTTCTGCTGATTTAATCATGTGACAAAATTTACTGGGATTCTCCTTCACAGCATCAAAAGCAGCTAGGAAATGGGTTTTTGTGGCCCTGATTTTTTTTTTTTTTTTACACTCATTAAGGCATGCTCTGAAAGCCACCCAATCAACTGCAAGTTTGGTCCTTCTGGCTGTAGCCCAGAGACAATCCCTTGTGTTCAGTGCTGTTTTTAGGTTGGCTGTGAACCAAGGGCAGGAGAGCCTCCAGGTTCTGTATTTCGTCATAAGAGAATGTTTGTTAAGGATTCCTCCTATGATGTTGTTAAATAAGGTGACAGCATCATTAATGTTTGGAGCTGTATAAAAGTTGGTCTAGTCTATGTCTCTTGGGTCGGATAGGTAATGAGAGGGAATGAATTTACAGAGGCTCCTAAACCAAGTGAATCTATTTGCAGGCTTGGGGGTTTGTTGGCCTCTGACACGGGCCACTGCACAGTGATCACTGACATCATTGTGAAAAACTGCTGAGTATGTGAGGTCGGTTTGTAAGGATGAGATCAATCAGTGATCCGTAACAAGGCAGTTTGAGGTTCGGATGAGTAGACTCTGAAACAAGTTGGAAGAATCCAGCCTCATTGCAGAAATCCTTAAGTAATAGGCACTTTTTGCAGGTTTTATGCCGATCGAGGTTTAAGTCACCAAGAATGATGATTTCATTCTGTCTACAATCAGATATATTGCACAGGTAGTTTAGGAGTTCCAAACCCCCAAATGGTCGCCTGTTGTAGCCTATGACCATTTAGGTTTCCATGGGGGATAAGGAGAGATTTAACAGAATGGAATCTAATTCTTTCAGAAATGTAGTAGACATAATGTCGAACACTGTGAATTTGTCTTTAACATAGATAGCTACCCCCCCCCAATCCTTGTTGATCTATCACTATGGTAGATGTTGAAGGAGGGGGAGGGATACTACTGTGTCAGGGATGGATTTTTTCAGCCATGTTTTGGACAGTACCAGAATGTCTGGATCAGTGTGGGAAACCCAGGCCTGTACTAAGTCAATCTTTTTTAATAGGCTGCACACGTTAAGGTGTGGGCGAGCCCCTAGCCCATGCTTACCCACACCTGTCATCTGTATTCCACTGCTAATCTCCTCAACATGGAAGAACGTCTCCACTACCAAACCTGCCTCCTTGTTAAGAAAATTCTGCTTGGGCTCTCCCCCTGGGTCATCTGCCTCCTTCCAACATACTTCCCCCACAGTCTCCACCAGCAGCTCTGACAAGGCCACTCTACTGGTACCCAGAACTAGGACATCTCTAACTCAGAGATCCTTTTGCTACAGGGCCCCTTCCTGGTTTAACACTCTCCCTGTAACCATCACTAACACTCCCAAAATTGCTGCCTTCAAAACTGCTCTTTAGAAGCACATGTTCAACACCCGTTGCTGTTCCTGTCACTAACAGGCTGCTCGCATATCACTGAGTGCACTTTGACAAAGACCTCCAGACTGCCTCCTCCACCCCTCCACCCCTCCTCCCACCTGGTTTCCTTCATTCCCCCCTGTCAGATATCTGTATTTATGTAACTACTGTTTTCTGAAATGTACAAAATATATGTAACAATGTCTATATACTGCTGTGTAACATCTGTAAATCTGTATGTCAACCTACTGTAATATTGTAACACTGTTGTCCTCTCTGTGACGAGGTACCTTTGTAAAAAAGCCTCTGGCTCAAAGGTTGCAAATCTGATTGTACAAATAAATAAATAAAGTGGAAGCATTTCAAACCTTTTGTACCTGCAAAGGTAGTAGGCAAGAGGGTTTGGAGTGGGCCAGTATTTAACTCAGCGTTACCTGCACAGATTAGCAGCAGGAAGGTTAAGGCACTGACCCATCTGCAGAGCAGTTTTATTTTGCAGAATTTGTGGTGTCTGTGTAGGGGGTAAGTAGGGGGCAAGTAGTTACCTGTATAGTGCAGGCAGGATGGACATATTGCGTAGAATAGCAGTGATGCACGAAAAGATTTTAGGTGACGGACTGTCAGAAATACTGCTAGTAGGAAAGTATGGAGGTCCCATAGGGCGGTTATGTGTGTTTGGAGTGTGGGGGTAGGGGCGTGGGTGGAATCTTGAGGGACCAATAGGTTGCTCGACTGCAGGGTGGGCAGGAGGTGACAATACATTTGGATGCCGGGCTATGCGGGAGGGGGTGCATGGGTAGTAGGGAGTAAGGCATAGAGAAGAATAACAGGGAGCAAGAACGTAGCCATGTATGAGGTGTGCTGTGCCATTGTTTTACAGTTTCAGTACTTAATAAGCACGAGAGGCACAGGAGGGTAGACACACATGGAGGCACATTGAAAAGGAGAAAATAAATAAAAAGAGAGAATGCAATAGATTTTAATTGACTCCTGACTTCTTACTGTCCCTCCCTCTCCCTCCGATCCTCTGGTGAGGGATTGCTAGAGATTCCCAGGGTAACCTTAAAAACATCTGGTGGAAGAACATTTGCCTTTATGGCTCCTATTCTGTGGAATTCTCTACCTTGCCAGATCTGAAATAGCTTGACTGTGGACAGCTTTAAAAAAGCTCTAAAGACCTTCCTTTTTAATCAAGCATTTTTAGTGACATAAATTATGTTAAATTTTGTTTTGAATATAATGTTATTTATTATTGTGGTTTTAATATTGTATGTAGGATTTTGTAAAGGTGCCCTGAGCTTGGGAAGGGCGCCTTATAGAAATAAACATTTACTTACTTACTTTACTTATGTTAGCACCCTTTGCAAACTGTGTGAGAGGCCTTTTGGCACCATGCAATTCTGCTTAAAGTTGGACCAGCATAACATTCTGTGGTGATTTGCATATGCAGCCCATGATGCTTTGCATTGTGGGGGCATGTGTGATTTTGTATTTTCTATTTACTTACTTACTTACTTAATTAACTTGTAGTAGACGTAATGTCTAATGTCTACTATATAATGTAGTGAAAAGCACAGGAGAGAACATTTTTGTATTTGAAATTAGTATCATCAGATAATAAAAAGTCTTCCTTATAGACCAGCAAGATGACAGCTGCAGAGAAAGTGGAGTGGAGTTTTGGATCAGGTAACAAAGACACAGTAGCTAGTATAAGATTAACATCGGCAAGTGTTAGGCCCTATAACTGTGTTCTGTATCTTTAAGGGAGTTGCAGTATGAAAGGTGAGGGATGAAGATTGCCTAGAGGCTGTGCCACTGAGGGAGGGAGGGAGAGTATTTAAAAAAGGCTGGGGGGTGGGGGCAAAAAAAATCAAGCTAAGCTGGAATGAGAAAGGGAAACAGAAATGGGATTCGTTGCAGGGCATAGCTTAGAACTGTGACACAAAAGAAACCTGGTCTAAACAGAGTAGTGTTCACAAGAAGCTGTATCACTTTAAACTTAGTTTCCAATCCAGGGTAAAATACCACAGAAGCTTAAAACAGAGAGCTATACTACTTTAAATCCTAAAACATGCACTTTGAAAGATCCTGCACTTGAAACTACCCTTGGAATGCAAAATTGCTGTAGACAGGCTTAGATTCACATTTAAATTAGAATTCACAGGACAATGTGGTGAAACTTAACCAGTACCAGAATCAGTAAATAAAATTAGCTTAAAGTCCAAAAGGATCTGGATTAGCAAAGAATTAAAGAAGTGGAGCAGCCAATCAGCGGGTAGAGCCAATGGTTCTGGCCAATCAGCGTGGAGACTCAGAAGTTTGAACAGCAACAGAATGTGCATGAGACCATTCTTGCAAGAGCAGGAATGGCCTTGGTGCGCATTAACAGCTATGCTGGTGTTCCTACTGGCATGCCACTTTCAATAATGAATAGTGGCACATACCTCTCAACTGTCCCTGATTTTCAGGGACATCCCTGATTTGCCTCAGAATTTGTCTCTGTCCCTCATAAAATTTGTATTTTGTGACAGAACACTGGAGATTGTAAGCATAAAATAATGTTAAATATTAAAGTTACAGATTTCATCCTATTCAGAAAATGCATCTTACATAAATCCCATAATTCTATCAGCTTTCTGAGTGAATACTACCAAATTTTAAGATGTGTCCCTGATTTGGGGTCTTTGTCCCTGATATTTTAAAGTCTTGTCCCTGATTTATGAGACGAGAGGTTGAGAGGTATGGTGGCACACCAGAGGTGTGTGCTACAATAATTCTGATGCTCTTTTCTCCAGTGGGCATTCATGTTTGTTAGAATGTTGTAGGAGGGATTGATTGTTTTTTGGCCAATGTGTGTTTTGAAATCATCCTGTTTGTTTTGTAGAATTTTGTTGACCCAGTAAGGCCATCTGGGCCTAGAAGTCCGTTTTTCAGGGGTGACTGGTGGGGGGGAGGGGATACAGATGGTAAACAACTGAAATTGAACCAAATAAAGCTATTGGTGGTATTTTTAATGAATGAGGGAAATTTGGCTAGGGCACACGGTCTCTTTAACATCCACCTGATCTACCACCAATCCAGGCAGATGGACCTCGGTTTAATGTCTCATCTTAAAGACGGCACCTCAGAAGTGCAGCACCCCTCTCAGTACTGGTACTCAGTACTGGGACATTAACCCAAGTGCTAGATGTGGGAACTGAGCCCACAGCCCTCTGATCTCCCGGCCTCAGAGGCGAGTGTGCTACCTACTGAGCCACTGACACTGCTAACCTGCCTGCTGACTGTAACACTGTTCAGTGCTGTGTGTAAAGTGGTTGCAATGTACACCACCTGTGGTCAAGTCTGCAACTCTTAACCACTTGCAGGTTTGAAAAAATATACAAACACACTTGGACAGAAAAACAACAACATTAAATTAAATGTGTCAGGTAATCAACATGGGTCCCCTCCATGCTAGCACCAAAGCTAGATGTGCTTCACTGCCAGGCCAGATTTATCACAATGCAAAATACACCTGTGGATAAGGAACATGATTTTGGGAACCCTCTTAGCCGAGCAAAGTTATGACTGCTCATCTAAACTAGTTTGCACACTTGTGCTAGTGCCAGCCTATTTAGTATTCTCAGCTAGCTGCCTGCCTAGCTATCCTATCTCTGTAGCAGCCCAGACTGACAGCAATGAATTCCTCCTGCTGCACTTCTGCTGTCAGGTATTAGTCAAAGTGGGCGGGGTTCTGCCCTTGTTAATCTTGTCTGTTTTAACTCTGCCATTTTGTGCTGGCTGGCGATGATCTGCTGAGCTGACCACTGAAATTTCCTGATCTGTGCCTTTCCGCACTCACCCACCTGCTGGACATAACATGTGACGTGTAACTACTAGCTGTTGCTGCAGTAATCTAATCAGCATTGGCACTCAAGAGTGAGCAACAAGTGACCATCTGCCATGTATGCAGAAAAACAAGAGACTCTAAGGATTATTTTCTACTCATTACATAAAATGTTTTTACAGACATTGTTTCGGTTTCCTTGTGGAGAGTGGGTCTGCCAGTGCTACAAGTCAGGGTTAGGCAGAATATACTACTATGTGTGGTGCCAACCAGATAGAGAAGCAAAAGCTCAGCTGAGCTATGGGCATGCTCTTGAGAGCGCCACCCCGAGGACAGCAGGCTGAGTGCCAGGAGGCAGCAGCTTTCCAAACTGTGAGCTGATCCAGATGATTCCAGTCAAAGGAGGAGAAATGTCTCAAGCAGGGAGCTCGAGCAGCCAGTAGTACCTATGCTGGCAGCACGACACACTGTCTTCAGTCACAGGCCAGTTAGGCAAGCAAACAAGCAGTCCTATAAGATTAGAGAAAAAAGCATTAAATATGAAACATCTGCATAAGTTTAAAATGTGTGTGAAACAAACTGCTTGCTATCTACTTGGCATGGGAAAAACACTGGAGCAGCATACAGCAGGCCAGCAGCAGCCTACTTAAGCAAGCAAGTGGTATGTATCTGTGAGTGACTTTCTCCAAATAAAAAAAGAAAAAACTGTCATTAATTTAATATCTGAAACAGCCTACTAGAAATAGGAAAAGGAGTCTGGCATGCCCAAATCTATATCGCAGCCATACCTATTATCACTTCTTTGAGAGGCTGTGTCTTGTTATTGTTGATAATAACTTAATGGTATAGTATGGGAGAGCAGGTAATCTGAAAGAGACAATTATTAAGCATCGAAACTATAACATCAGAACAAAAATAGTACTCCATTTAATGAAAGATTTAGCCCAAAATATACCGGCAGGCCTTAATGAATTACACCCTAGAGTTCTAAAGGAATTAGTGAATGAACTAAGCAAACCAATTACAGAACTGTTCAACAATTCCTTAAGAACTGGAATGGTTCCAAGGGAATGGAGGGATGCAGCTGTAATGCCTATCTCTAAACAAGTTTTGGTCAGAGCCAAATAATATTTTACAGGGATTAGGAGACATCCACAGGAAATTCTTCCCATTGACTTGCATTGCTTATAGGGGAAAATACAGCAATTATGCTTCCATAAGAAACAATACAATCTACAGGAAAACATAGAAATCAATGCAAGTCTATGGGAAGAATTTCTCTGTAGGCGGCTCCTAATGCCTGTAAAATTTCAGTTAATCAGCAGGTCTTTAAACAAAAAAATGCAGAACTTAAAACGTGATGGTTCTACTAGCAGTGTAAATGCAGGCATTTTTAAAATTACTTCTCATGCCAAAGGTGCAAAAAACATGGAAAAGAATGCTCCTTTAAAACTGACCAGGGACAGCTGCAAATTCGATTCTGAAACAGTATGAGTGAAGCAACTGGAGAACCCTTTGGTAAATCCATTGGGAGGCAAAACCTCTGAGGTGGTAGCAGTTGAGTTCATGATGACAGCACTGGAAGAAGCAGTAGGACCAGAGCGAGCTGTGGGCAGACTGGTACAACTGGAGGAGAGACAGCAGGATAACCTGACTCTGGTCAGAGCTGCTGTTGTAGCAATTGCAGTTCCTGTGGCTCCAGGTTTCACCCTTTCCTGCACACTCATATTCAGCAAGTTCTGTGCCTCCTTTGTGGTCACTCTACCAGTACCCTCTGTCTCAGTGCTCTGGTCTGTTTTTGCTGGTGGTGTATGTGCCACCTTGGTGTCTCCACCTTTGACCATTTATGCTCCATCTTTGACCATTTATGGTGGCCAGTGGTGCAGGGGTACACAGAGGACTCTGATCAGAGGTTTGTGAGTGTGCCGTAGAAGTTATATATACTGTAAGAGCTGGAGAGTGACTAATAGTAACCAGAGTAAGCTAAGAGCATTTTATGTGAATTTGCATAGAAAGTTAAACAGAAAATATTAATTCTTGTGAAATTTAGTTATGGAGGGATTAACCGACTACAGAGCATAGGTTTATTTAAGCAATAATGCCCAAAGGGTGTGTGTTGTGCTGGGATAACGTCACGCCTCAGGTGGTTGGAGCCGAGGCCGCAGGCCAAGTGCATCCAACAACCTGAGGTGACGTTATCCCAAACAACACACACCCTGGAGGGCACTATTGCTATTATACAATGGGTCATTATTATACGGAATTAAAAAAATAATTTTAAAGATGCTTTTGTGTGGAAAAATATTTTTGTTTTTTAAGCGCAGGTGAAACAATCAAACTCTAGATGCTCTAGATGTTCAAGATCATCTACAGGTTCACAGTGAGGCTGAGACTAGACCCGTGATGTTGTGCTGAGATAACATCATGGGTCCAGCCCAAGACTGACCAATTGAGTCCAGGATTTTTCTCCATTAGAGAATTAGCAATATCTATAAGTGAGTATTAGGAGATATCACACGCCTCCCAGGTGGTTAAGCATCCAGGCCAAGAGTCGAAAAGGCCCAACCTGCCTGGGAAGTGACGACATTCATCTATATACCACACCCTGGAGTGCATTATTGCTATTATGAACTAGGCTGTGAAGAGAAATTGGTTAGTAAATTGAAAGAAGAGTCATTTTGTTTTTTTTTAACATTTATTTATTTTGTGAATACATTTGTTTTAAAGATGAGAAAAAATAGTCCCATTTTTTGAGGTTAAAGTAAGCCAACAGTGAAGCAGGAACATGTTTCATCTGCTCTGTGTTAACAGTTGTAGTAAAGCAAAAGCTTACGAACAGTAGCATTTGTTTTTTATTTTATTTTTCATTTTCTTTGTCGTTATAATTATAAACATTTAATTGAATATTGCCAGACATTGTCCCTACTTGTACGTAGGGGAAGAACTGTTTGCTTGAGGGCGGTATAGAGACGTCTTCAGTGAAGGTTTCCAGTTGGGTTTGTTTTGCTGACTGTACTGTCGGTGGATTGGCTGAGCTGGTTGAGGGAATATCCTGTTCTTGTTGCTGTGGGTGGAGCTGCAGGAAAGAGAAGAGACGTTACTGAGTAGCTGTGTTTTTTTTTTAAGAGAGGAGAAGTTCAGTCGTGATGTGGAGCGTTATGGTGTGTGGACGATCGTTGTGTGCATTTGTGGAGCTTTGAAAGGTGAGCGTAAGTAGGTTTTGTGAGCTGCATTGTGGATTAAATGTTTCTGGGCCACATGTTCGAATCTGGTGAAGTGCGGGTTGATTTTACTGTGTGCGAGTTTTTGGGTAGATGTAGAGATTCGACTTACCAGAGATGGCGGTTGATGAGAGAGAGAGTTGATGTGGGACGGAGTCATGTTTTCGTCTTCTTCTGGAGCTGTAGACATCTGTGTAGAAAAAAAAAGGAAATTAGACGTTTTCTAAGTGAATGGGGGGGGGTTGAAGTACTTACCAAGTTGTGGTGTATTTCTGTATTTGGGCTTGACTGCTGGGTACATTTGTATTTTTTGGTAGGGATTGCTGTTTCTTCTGGTGGGATTGTGGGTGCTGATTTTGTAAGCGATTGAACAGATGTTTGAGGCAGTTCTGTGTTGTTATTAACTGTCGTTAGGATTTTGCTCCACTGGTGTCTGTCAGTTAAAGAGGGCTGCCAATAGCTTCTGATAGACGTTTCAGATTTGTGGCCAGTGATGGACATTATTTCTTTTGTTTCTAGTCCGCTTTAGGAGAAGTTGCACTGCGGTCTTCCGTAGGCTGTGGTTTGTGTAGATTTTTGGGAGGTTTACTTCTTTGCAGATTCTGGGGAGCATAGAAGCCAGGTAATTTACACCTAACGGCTCTTTTACTGTACCATATAGGTTGTTGGTCTAGGAAGGTTTGTGGTAGTCGTTTGGGATGACAGTATAGCTGAGGGGCATCCGGTGGCAGTTTTTAGGTAGAGCTCGAGACTTCTGACAGGACACAGTGGGTCAGTTGGATTTTCAAACATGAATCCTCTTGTACTTTCTTTATTTCTTTTAAATGGATTGTTGTGATTTTTGTGTACTCATTACGATAGAGACACATATATGCAAGCCTTGTTCATTGCTGTTAATTACGAAGCTAGTTGGTTTTAACTGTCGGACTCCCTCTTTCCCTCGTCTGGCGAAATGAAGCTGTAAATCTAGCCAAATCTTGTGTAGTAAACCTGGTGCTGTGTTTGGGTTTAGGGCTGCTGAATTTTTTATTTGAATCAGATGGTTTTCAGATAATGCTGGGTGGTGTTTTGTTATATCCTTTCCTTCACGCTTTAGGTTTTTTATTACTCCAATGAATACGTTGTTTGACGTTGTGAAGGAATGGTCAGTCATTAAGCTGAAATTTCTGTTAAGAGGCGGTTCATTTAAAAAATGATTAAGACCAGCTCGTATTCCTGTGTAACTAGTTATGCCATATTCTTGCCCATTTGCTGATCTAACGCTGCCATAAAATTCACGAAGCAATGTATTTAAATTTTCAGCTGTTACTGTTGCAAAGTCAATGTCTATTTCTTTTTCTGTCAGCCAATCTCTTAAAACATTCACTGCCCAATTGGTTTGACGTTTTGTATTCTGCTCGTTTTTATTCATTTCTATTGAGTTTAACTGCTCTGGTGTTACCTGTATATGTCATTTTATGTCCTTTCTTACAGTTGGTTTACTCATTTTTTTTTTTTTTCAAATTTTTTCAAGGTGTTTTGTATGTCCATGTTGAAATTTACGTGGTGAGATGCTGCTTCTCTTTCCATTTGAGGTAAGTGCTGAGTTCTGTCAGTGGTGTAGTGATATGCTAATTAGAAGCTTTGGTCAGTTGCTGGTTCTTTTTTTTTTGTGTGATGATGTAGCTAGATATCATCACGCCTTTGTTCAGGGACTGACCAATCACAGCTTAGGATTTTTTCCCTAGTTCATAATGAGTATTAATCCATGCCTGAGGGTTGTGAAGCACAAGGCCTTTTCCTTTTATAAGGGCTAACTTCAGAACTCTGATCCCCACTTCAGTGAAGGACAGAGTCTAAAACAGCTGCTGTAGTCTAGCTACAGTTTTGAAAACCTTTTGTGCCTCAAGGTATCTTTATTCTGCCTTTTTATCCACGGAGGACTGGAGGCACCTCTGACATCATTTCCAGTCAGGTGCTGATATAAATTTGTGCCACAGTGAGCAGAGGTTGGACGGCAGCACTATTTGGCTGTGGTGTGTGTTTTTAACACCCTATTTCTACTTTAAAGGTATCCCACTTCTTAGGGGGACAGTGAAGTAATTATTACCAGATTTGTTTTATAAGGGCTAACTTTGGAACTCTGACCCACCCCCTTCAGTGAGGGACAGAGTCTAAAACAGCTGCTGTAGCGAGCTACAGTTTTGAAGAGCCCTTTTGTGCCTCGAGGTATCTTTATTCTGCCATTTTAAAGGCAGAAAACTGGTGCAGCTGAATAAAAAAAGTAGAGTTTTGATCCACAGAGGACCGGAGGTGTCTCTGACATCACTTACGTTCAGCACTGATATAAACTTGTGCCACAGTGAGCACAGGTGATGCTGGCAGAGGCAAGTTGTGTCTGCCTGCATCCACTGAGGAAATGAGGAATGAGGGCAAGTTATTATTTCACCAGCAGTGAAGGTAAAAAATCAAGGAAAGTGTTAACAAGTACTAAGGTTTATTACGGTAACAACTTGCAACTGGGCACCATGGATACTGCTAGTAACATTCCAAAGTTAATGTGCCAGGAAGGTAATCTGGTACAATGTGCTAGATGCAAAATATACATCGAGAAGTCCTCATTAGAATGACCTAACAGGATCATATGCATAAAGCGTCAGACCTTTGATAACAGCAGACACAAACTAAATACTGCACAAAACAGAACTGAAGGTCCTGCAGCAAATTAGACAAATTGAACAAGTTGTGGACTCATTAAATGTTGAAGCACCTAGCATAATTACTCATGAAACACCATTAAATAAAAAAAGAATAAGGGAGGAAGATCTACTGTATGCAGAAGTGGAATAGTCACTGAGGAAAGTAGCAATGAAAAATGTAATGGCAAACTAAGCAGCTCCCAAGATGGTGACTGGTGCACAGTAGAAAGAAATAACAGAAAGAGAAAGTGAAGGAGGGCTATGATCTTGAATGAAATCACACTCACAAATAGATATAATGAACTTTCAAGTAATGACAGTAACAGCTGTACAATGGTAGAGCAGAACACTACTGAACCAAGACAACTGGTAGTGTTGGTGGACTCCATTATCAAATTATGTGACCAGGTAATCTGTGAACCAGATAAGCACAACAGAATGGTCTAGATTTTTCCAGGGGCAAAAATCAATGACATTAGTGCTATTACACCAGGCATAATAAAAAAAATTGTGATATCAACCCAGTGGTTGCATTACATGTAGGAACCAACAATGTAGAGAAACATCATGAAAAGGACATAAGCAGAGAAGTTATTGAAACAGCAGATGAAATTAAGAGTTATGGGGCAGAGGTTATCATATAATGTATTCTCCCTGTTCCCAGAGCACCCAATGAAAAGAATAATGCTATAAACAGAATAAATACTAAGTTAAAGAACTAGTGTGAGGAAATGGGCATTAGGCAGGTAAAATTTTATTTATACAGTAATACAGACATTAGGGTTCTGAAAATCCCTATTTACAAGGCTTACCTGTTTATATAAAAAAGCTAAGTTGCTGCAACATTATCAAAATACAAAAATACGAAATATCAGACATACAAATGAATGATGGATAAGTTACAAAATTTATAAAGATCAACAAGACAGAGCAGATAAACATTTGGCCACTTCATTCTTCTCACCTATTACAATAACAGTGAAAACAAAGTTCATAACTCATTGCTGTTTTAAAAACAATATCAATGATAGTTAAATCTCAGAGAAAAGGGGGGAAACAATTCCAACTGGAAGCAACCTGATACTGAAGAATCATTTCACTAAATCAATTTGTTATTTTTGGTATTAAGTCCCTGGCACCCATTTTTATGTTGGCGTGCTTGCACAGCTAACATCGTGGGACAGTGCAGCTTTAGAGGCAGGGTCACTGTTGGGCGAATGCAGGGCACGCACCAGTAGGTGCATCCTGGATTCCCCAACCAGCCTGCATGCCGGCACCACACCATGCCTACATAATGTGGCAAGTACATCTAAGAAAAGGTCTGCTGTAATCTGAACAAAGCTCGTCATACACAGCAGTCATTTTCTTCCGTCTCACCACCATTATGTGTCATTCGGCAATGACGACATCTACCTACTGCCGACTTTGAGGTGCCCAATTCCCCTGTCAGTTAACCCTCCCTGCTTTCTTTGTGTGGCGACAGGGAGCCCTCTCCCCATCTGCAAAAACTACCACCCCAATTGTTGAATGCCAGGGGTGCCCAATCACCAGCTTGCCCTGCTTTCTTTTGTGTGCGATGGGGTGCCCAACCCCACTGGCATTACTTCCTCCTCCTCCCCATGTTGTGTGTGACAAGGGTGCCCAATCCCGTTGGCTACAGACACCCCCCAAACAATTAGGTGGCACACTGGAACCCCACCCAAGCGTGCCAAATCCTCACAAAACAAAAACTGTCCTCGCTGTTTTTTTTTCTTTTGTTTCCTGTAAAATGAAAATGGTCCCTCTCGTAGCCATGATGCCCCTCCCCACCGGACCCACCCACTGTGCACCTGCCCCTCCCCCCTCACCCCATACTTACCAGAGGGTCTGGTGTGGCGATCTTCTGTGGACCAGGGAACACGTCTGCACTCTTCAAAGCCGACCGTGAACTGAAGAAATGCCGGTAAGCTGTATAATGGAATGAATAGAGTTTCAACTTTAATGCGTATCTCGGGCATTTTTGAATTTTAGCCCATTTTCAACATGGGTTTTGGGACCCCATCTCTGTAATTCTTGCACTGTCATGGTGTTATTCGGTCCTGAAGGTGATTTTGCAGTCACTGTGTGGAATCACCTTTTGGGACAGTAACGAAATGATGATGCCACTATTCATGAGAGGGACTCTCAAAAAGCCTATGTTGCCGAGATTTAGTGAGAAAATCCAAAAATTACTGTTTCACAGTATGTGTAACTGTGCAATGCACATTACGTAGTTAAGCGCATTCACACTATTTTCAAGCCAGATTATGCACTTTGGCATTTTACCACACCTTCTTGTGAACCGTACAGCTGTCATGTTTCACATCCTGCCCAAAATGTGTTTCGCTTCCAGCGCAGAATAAGCGTGGTTGCTGTGTGAAATCAGTGTTCAGGACACATTACAAAAATGACAGTGACACTGTTCATGAGCAGAGGTCCTAAAATGCCTGTGTTGAAAATTTGGTGACAATACTCCATAAAATGACTGTTTTACAAGCGTGCATAGCAACTGCGCAATGCATGCTTGTAAGTTAGCACATTTGCAATATTTTCTTGCCACATTCTCAGCTTTGGTATTTTACCACACCTTCTTGTGAACCGTACAGCTGTCATTGTTCACATCCTTGCTAAAATGTGTTTTCGCACTTCCAGTGCAGAATTGCGCGGTTGCTGTGCGAAATTACTGTTCGGGGCACATTACAAAAATGACAGTGACACTGTTCATGAGCAGAGGTCCTAAAATGCCTGTGTTGAAAATTTGGTGACAATACTCCATAAAATGACTGTTTCACAGTAAAGTTCGCAAACTTATATTTTCACTCCACATTTTCAACAGTGCCATTGTTCTACACCTCCTAATGAACAGTACAGCTGTCATTTTTCACATCCTGACCAAAATCTGTGTTTTGCAGTTCGGCACACAATTGTGCGGTCACTGTAGAAAGCCTGTGTTCGAGACAAATTATGAAAATGGCAGTGACACACTGTTCGTTTGCAGATGTCCTATAATGCCTATGTTGAAAATTTAGGGATGAATGTCAATAAAATGAGTGTTTTATGAGCGCACGTTGCACAGTTTGCATGCACACTCGTGACTTTGTGAATTTGTAATACTTTCACTCCAGCTGTTCATCATTGCCATTTTTCCATACCTCCTTATGAACAGTACAGCTGGCTGAAATGTGTTTTTGCACGTCCGGTGCAGAATTGCACGGCCACTGTGTGAAATCACTTTTCGGGACACTTTCAGGAAATGACGGTGACACTATTCATCAGCAGAGGTCCTAAAATGCCTATGTTGACAATTTGGTGGCGAAAGTCCAGACAATGACTGTGTTACAAGCGTGCATTGCTCAGTTTCCATGCACCCTTGTAACTTTGTCAATCTGCAATATTTTCATGCCACATTTTTACCACTGGCATTTGTGCACACCTCATTATCAACAGTCCAGCTGCCATTTTCAACAGCCTGCCCAAAATGCATTTCTGCAGCTCTGCCACACAGTGGCGTACTCACTGTGCAAAATCACCTTTTGGGACACATTAACAAACTCTCCTCTCCACCTCCGCCACTGCCAATGCCAGCGTGACAACATTTGGCATTGGCAAATACTTGTTGTTAGATTTATTCCGTGATTGGGCTTCTGTAATTTGATTTTTAGATTATTTATTTATTTTTAACTATTTGTATCCCTAGGTACTTATACATCACAGTTTGTTCCAGGATCCTACCTTCCTGAGACATTATCTTTAATTTTAGAACTCCCTTCCACTCTGGGACAAAAAACATAGTCTGTGTTTTTTTGTTGTTTATTAATAAACCCATAGATGAAAAATGTCCTTGCATTGCAAGGAAGTCACTTTGTAGTTTCTGCTCTACCTCTCCCGGATTTATTCCTGCTGTTACCAGGTTGGTATCATCTGCATAGAGTCAAATTTGTGAATGTTTAATATAATTTGGTAGGTCGTTTATATAGACTATGAACAGGAGGGGGCCCAGGATGGACCCCTTGGGTACCCCTCTCATCACATAGTCCATTCTTGACTGATGACCATTCAGGACAACAAACTGAGATCTTTTATCAATGTTGGACATAAACCATCTACGATTTTCTTCCTCTACTCCTATTTTCTTCAATGTACTAATCAAAATGCTGTGATTCATCAAATCAAATGCTTTGGACAGGTCCATATATACCACACCCACGGACTTTGCTTCCTCAGGAGGTAACTATAAGATTTAAAAGTCCATAGTGCGGTGATAAGTGGACCTGCCCTATCTAAACCAGATTGGCACTGTGTTGGTTTGTTATACTGTACTTCTCCAGGTACTCCTTCAACTGATCATGAACAATTTTTCAAATATCTTAGAAACCGTAGACAACAAGGCTATTGGATGGTAATTTGAAGTTTCCATGGGGTCTCCTCCTTTGTCTATCGGGACCACTTTACCAAGTTTCCAGCTAGATGGAAACTGCCCATCCCTAAACTTCAATTAAAAATGTCCCATAATACTAGTGATAATTCCAAAGCAGCTTCCTTCAACAGTTTATTATCCATCTTATCTGGTCCACTAGCCTTATTTATCTTTAACTTATTTATACTTTTTAAAATTTATTTTTTGTCATTCTCCTGAATCTAAATTTTCATCTTGGGGCTGCCCTTGTTTTCACATCACTCATGTGTTTTATGCAGGGTATAATTTTTGATTTCAAATCAGGAAGATTTATGAAATAATTGTTCAAAAATCAGCAGCCCTATTTGTTTCAAGCACCATCCCATTTTGACTTAGTTTTATCTCAGCCCAGTTCCTAACTGGTTTTATAAGATTTTTTATTACAGATCAGTAGGCAGTTGGATCAGTTGATTCTTTGATTTTTTTTGTTTATAGTAAAAAGCATTTGATGCCCTTATTTTCTGAATTGCTCTATTCCTTTTCTTTTTGTACTGTTCCCAGACTTAACTTTTAATGTTTTATTAGCCTTTTCCAAAGTTGATTTCTTGACCTAATCAATTTCATCATCTTTACTGTTAACGATGACAAGTGATTCAATCCTTGGTTAACTTTTTTCTGTGGAGCAAATTTATCACAAGCTTTCCCAAACATTATTGTAAATTCCTATACTGCTAAGTTTATATCTGGAATAAGAAAAATCCTGTGCCATGGTAATCCCTGATGATGCTTTCTAAATAATAAATTGTTAAATTTAGAATAACACCTTTTAAACATAGTTGGTGCTGCATTTATAGGAATAATTTATTTATCAATGGAAAAAATGCATTTAACAACATTATGATCTCCTAACATACTCTTTTTTCCAAAATAGTCAATTCAGGTGAAACAAAACTCAGATCTAAAATACTACCTTTACTGGTCAAGGAACCTTTCCTCATGGGAATATCTATTATTTGTATTAAGTTTAAACAACTCATTGATTCTTCCAATTTCTGACTACTGGGACATCCCCATGCTGTGTCAAAATCACCAGTCAAGATAGTTTGTAATTGACCTATATGTCCCATTAATACATGTAAATTTATCAAAATGAATGGCATTGGTTTTAGGTGGAGAATAAACCACTCCTATAACTAGTTTTAATGCCTGAATCTCAATTAACAGGCATTCTATTCCTTCAATTATCCCCAAGAATAAAATTTTAGAGTGACCAATTGAATATCTGATATACATTAAAATACCTCCCCACCGTGCTCCTCAATCCTGCCTATAATGATAGAAATCTTTACGTTCCACCTCTTCATATTTAATTTACTTTTTTAACCATGTTTCTGTCAGTATTACTATATCTGGTTCTTCACAGTCAACTCAGGTCCTAAGAAGGTCCATTTTTTAATTATACTTCTTGCATTATCTAGAACCAATTTAATGGTACTTCCTCATGGACCTGGGTTCAATTCAATATCCCCACAAAGGGCCAGAGACAGCAATACAGCTTGATCACATGAATAATTATTCCTAATTAATAGTACAGAATGCATTATTTGAAGTTCTTTTTTTGATTAGGTTGAAGGCATTTCTCTACATGGTCAACTTTGGTACTTGTTGTTGTCTCCATTTATTCAAAGAACAATTTACATAGACACAAGATATTTCTGTTAAAGTGTCAGTATTGATGGGGAATCCCACTACCAACCCCATCATCTTGAACAGCAGTCCCCCTTTCATTATCACTAAGATTTCTGATATTATGGGCAGGCAAAATAACTCCTGAAAAATCATGGAAAACAGATTGAGAGGTAAAAAATAATGACAGAATAAAGTAGCATTCCTAGGGCAAAGACCCCCAGCACAGGCACCCAATGCACAGCACTGAGAGTATTAAACCTCAGGAACAACACTTAGCAATCAGTACCTCTAGTATCCTCAAGTATCCTATTCCAGGATAAAACACTGAGTCCAGGAGATACAAATAGTTCAGGCTTAATGGTAAAAACTTGAAATTCAGAAATAACTTTTATCTAAAAGGCTTGTACTAGGTTTATCAATACATGGCCGCACTTTTATGGCAGAAACCACCTATATAGTAATGGCAGTTTACATCTGAGTAAGCATGGTGCTTACATTCTGGGCAGATTAATTAAAGCCAACCTTGAAATCATTCCTTTAAACTGAATAATGGTGGGGAGGGGGTATGCATAACACAATCCATACTAAAAATGGGATTAACTAAGGTAACAAAGAACATAGAAGAACACAATCTATAACATGCTTCTTAAGTATGCAAAACGCCTGCGAAATAAGTTTGGGGAGTTACAAGCAATGCTAACAGGAAATGAGAAAACAGACAGTGTGCTAATCATGGAAATGTGGGTGAAAGGAAATACATGGGATAAGAATATACCCGGTTAGCCAGTTATGAGTTTAGGGAGAAACGGTAACAATAGAGGAGGAGTTGCAATATACATTTCATACTCAATCCCATTTATAGACATCACAGAAAAAAATAAAGAAACAAACCCTGCTACTGAGACAATTTGGTTGTGTATAAACCCAAACTCCCCAGAGAAATTTAATCTAGGATTATGTTATAGACTCCCAAATACAGACGAATACAAGGATAAGGAAATTATAAAGGAATTAATAAAAGCATGTGATCAAGGGTGTACAGTATTCAATGGGGATCTGAATTAGGGTGACATAAGCTGGAAAGTGAAACTGCACAAAACAAGTAGAGTGTAGACTTTTTAGAAAGTGCATAGAAACAGCCTTCAGCAACATGTGAAATCTTGCACTAGAGGTCATTATCTGTTAGGTATAGTTGTAACAACTGATACAATTAATATACAAAAATGTGTTACCTCCCCCGTCTGAAACAGTGACCATGCAAGCATCATCTTTAGTATACTGAGTACACTACCAAAACCTAAAGGATGTAAAATATACATACAAAAACACAAACAAGGAACTCATGAACAAAAAAGTAGAACATATCAAATAGACTGAAGTCTTTGAAGGAAAAGCAGTGGAGGAAAATTGAAAATAGTTCAAAAACAAAATCGGTACTATTGTAAACAAGCATGTAAGGAAGGTTAAGGAATATAACAACAAAGACTTGAAACCAAAATGGCTGACCAAAAACATCAAAAAGCTCATAAAAAATTAAAAATAAACAATATGCAAAACATAAACAAGAAAACACAATAACAAACTAGGAAAAGTTTAAAAACAAACAGGAAATTTGTAAGAATGCCATTAACCAAGCAAAAAGAAAATCTGAAGTTAAACTAGCCACAAATGCTACTAAACATAATAGTAAAAAATGTTATAGTTATATTATTTCACTTAAAAAACAGGAATCAGGTATCATCACAATTGTTAAAGATAACAATATAGTAAATGAACCCAAAGAAATAGCAAAAATGTATTTATTTATTTAGTTTTTGTTGACCGGGTAATTGCACTAGACAAATTCTGCCTATTTTCAGGCACGACCCGGGGAGGGGGATACAGATGAATGCCAACTGACTTTGAATCAGATTAAGCTGTTGGTGGTATTTTAGTGAATGGGGGAAATTTGGCCAGGGCACCGGGGAAATTCCCCTACTCTGCGGAGGCAGAGGGTGCTGTAGCGCTGCTGGAGAGTGTGGAGAAGCTCAGTCTGTTCCAGATCATGGATGGGGCTGGTCAGGTTTTTGGAGCTCCAGAGGAGGCATGCATACAGCCTGAAGAATGCAATATTTCAGCGCAGAATTCGTTACCTGAAGTAATACCAGAGACTTGTCTGGAGCAACCTCTTTTGTCGGATATTATTGGTGATTTGAGTTCGGAAGAAATTAAACTACAAAAGTAACTGGAGGTAAAAAAGTCTCAACTACTGGCTCTTATTTCTAATGCTGAGCTAGAATACAATCAAAGTAAAAACAGGCTGGAGGAAGAAAGAAAGAAAGAAAGAAAGAAAAGGAAACGGTCGGTAGCTAGTCCTACATTAAGTACTAGCAAACGTCTACCTTCATGTACAGATACTGTTCTTGAAGAAAATATGGAGAGCACTTGTGTGGTTTCGGTGAATGACACTGTGTTATCAGTAGCACATACTGAATGGTCCCCGGAGACTGCTTTGCAAAATGCACGCTGGTTTTATGCAGAAAATCGCTGGATTCCCGATCCTTTGGTTCCAATTCCAGGTTCTCCAGATTGCTTTGGGAGATGTCCTGGCAGTGGTGTTGGGCAACAATCTATGTCCTTAAACAGTTCCACTGCATCTGTGCATTTTGACAAAGAGGCTCCGGTTTTAGATGCTGCGACAGACGCGGTCGCTCCTTTGTTGTCTTGTCAAGCTTCTGCCGTTATGCAGGATGTACAAAAGGACATTTTACTCGCTCCCAAGGAGAAGGTAAGAGATGAGGGGGCAGGTTTATTGCATATGACTGCATGAGAAATGGATGATGACACTGTTAGAACTGCTGCCTACTACATAAAGTCGAGGCAATTCAAAAACTTATGCTGGACTTTTTCGTAAGCCCGAAGAAGTGGCTAGAAGGAGATTTTTAGTTTGTCTTCTATATGTGGGGATGGCTCCAATCATTCCTGATTGTGTCTGGGTGGGGAAAACCCTTATTAAAGAGCGGATGGGTTTTACCCCTATGGATGTATATGCGTTCATCCATGCATCGGGGAACAGGAATTATGATGTTAGCTTCTGTTCAATGGTTCTATTGGGTAAATTTTGGAAGTTATATTACGAACAAAAAGATTTAGAAGACTGGACAGATTTTGTGGCCATTCCCATCACTAAACCCACTATTAAAACTATAACGGTGTTATTTAGGAATGAAGGGGATGATGTTAATAATATTAAATTTTGGTTGGAAAAAAATGTACTATTTTTGAGCATCCTAAACCTATTATGGATGAGAATGGATTTTGGACTGGCGGTTGGAACTTTCGGGTTCAATTGACGCAAACGGATAAAGGGATTCAACATCTGCCTAGCTCCTTTTTTGGGAGAGGGACAGGGGTATCTTGTTTTATGCAGGACAACTGAAGAGTTGTTACAAATGTGGTGATCTAACTCATTTAAGCAGTGACTGTGACAGTATCAAATGTTTTCATTGTGGGGTACTAGGTCATTCTGCTGCCCAGTATACAGCCCCCCACCTGCAATCTGTGTGGGGATGAAGCCCATCATTTTCAGGACTGCCCATGGGCTGCCCACAATTTAGAGTCTTCTTCTGACCATGAGTTAATTCTATCTTGAGCTTGAAGGCCTCAGAGAGATGATGCTGGCCAGTTTATGGTACACCCTCCTTCGCTTCGGCGTAGAGGTAGGGATGGCAATAGTGTTTCCTCCTCTGGAGGTAGTAAGAAGGCTTTGCATATGGGTATCCATGGCACAGTGATTCCCCCTTTACCTTTGATTTCTGCTAAGGAGATGGAATAGTTGGGTTTGGTGGTAGTGGAAACTCCCTTTGCAACCCCTCAAGGTTCCCTAAGCGAGTTTTGGCTCCGCTACCTATTCCCCCTCCGGATCACATGGAGGTGATAGCCCTGCAGGAAGAAAATTATCAAACTCCCTCTGCACCCTTACATCGAGTGGAAGTTTTACACCCTGGGCCAGTTCAGTTCCCCCTGTCACCATTGCCTCTTTCTAATAGATTTTCAACTTTGCTACATGGGGGGCAAGTGGATAAGGAAGATCCCTTGGAGGATGTTGTGCAAAGCTTGAGTCATGATCTCTCTGATTCAGTTTTACAATCCTCTCAACTTAAGGTGGTACAAAAACGGGTTACTAGGTCTAGTAGGAAAGCTATAAATAAACCTCCTTGATCCACTAAATTTACATGTGGCATGTTTAAATGTCAATAGTATTAAGTCCAATGACAAAAGTAAACTAACTTTTGGTAGTTTAGGTCAGTTGAATTTTGATGTCTTTATGTTACAAGACACTAGACTTCATACCTTGTTTGAAACTTCGCAGACATCTAGAGATTGGTGGTGGGGCTCTTCATTTTAGGATTGGAAGCCTGTTGTGGGGTGGGTTTTTGTTTTCGTTCTTCGAATGTCCAGGTTTTATGTTTAGTGGATATTGATCCAGGTAGGGCGTTATTGTTAGATGTTATTATAAATTCCCTATCATGTAGATTGATTATGGTTTATGGCCCTCAGACTAAGGCTTTAAGGATCGACTTGCTAACCAAAATCCAGCCGTACTTATTAACGAATAGACAGATTTTTGGGGGAGGAGATTTTAATGTTAATTTTCAAGTTAAGGATATTAAGAATAAACAATATTGTGATAAGACCTTTTTGAAGATTTTGATATTTCAAGCTGGGTTGAAAGATTTTCAAAAGCATAAGTTTTGCTCTGCTAAAGCCACCTTTTTTAAAGGTACTCTTTCTTCTCATATTGATTTTTTATTTTTAAAACAAACGTTAGACATTTCAGAAACTTTTATTATGCCGATGGAATCTTCACACCATATGTTGATTGGGTTAATATTGCAATTCCTAGTAAGAGAACCTGGTTTAGGATTTTGGAGATTAAATGTCTCCTTATTGGAGGATGCCGTAATCTTGTCCAGCTTCAAGGAATTAATTGCTGACAAAGTTTCTACGATGTTTTTATATGACGATGTGGGTTCATGGTGGGATGATTTGAAAGTCCTTATTATTGAATTTTTTCAGTTTCAGGGGACGTTTCAAGCTATGTCTAAATATAAGGAATATTTGTTTTTTAGGCATACTTTAGGTGAGTTGTTATCCAGGCAATGTGAGGAAAGGGTTGATCTTAGTGAAGAGATTGCTGTAATCAAACAGCAGATGAGATCATATCAGTATAACCATTTATGTTCTCTCCAGAAGGAACAAATGTTTGGTACTCAAGGAAAGCTGAATGTGTTAATCCTTTTGTTAATTGTCAACATCGTGGAGAGAAACTAATAACTGGCCTAAAAACACTGTAGGGTACTCTGGCCTCAGATAATGGTTCTATTATGAAGATTATTGTGCAACATGTTACAGAAATGTTCGGTTCCCCAGTCGACCTTTCTCAATATACCTCTCAGATCTTACAGGTAGCGGCTTTACCTACACTTGATGCTAAACTTTGTGATAATTTCACATCCCCTTTCTCTTTTAGAAATGGACAGGGTAGTTAGGAGTCTTCGTAAGGGATTTACGCCAGGTTCTGATGGATTACCTAATGAAATATATCAATCATTATGGAACTTATTCCAGTAGAAATGTTAGACGATATAGATTCTTTCAGGAAGAATGTTATTTACCTGATAAAATGTATGAGGGCTTATTATGTTTTTTGTTTAAATCAGGAGATTCTACGGATTTGGCTAACTGCCGACCACTTACTTTGTTAAATATTGATTTTAAAATTTTTGCTAAACTATTAGGGAATAGATTGGCATTGGTTATGGATGACCTTATTAGTCCAACTCAATTTTGTTCCATCCCCAGACGTAGTATTACGGATGCTTTGTTATTACTTCAGGAAATAGTGGAAGGGGATGGAGGGAATAGTACAGGGGACAATTCTGGGTTTTTGGTTAGTTTAGATCAGGCCAAAGCATTCGAATGTTTGCTGGCTTATGGGTTTTCAGTAGTGTTTGTAGACTGGTTTAAAGTGTGTTATGGTCTTGCTTATGTAGTTCCTTTTGATAATGGTATTATGGGTCCAAAGATTCTGGCACTAAGAGAGACACGTCAAGGTTGTCCCTTGAGCCCCCTCCTTTATGTGTTTTTTCTTGATCCCATTATGAGATTAGTGCAGATCTCCCCTAAAATTCTAGGTTTATCTGGGTTTTTTTCGTCTGTTTGTAAAGTGCTTGCATATGCTGATGATATGTGTTTATTACTTCAGGATACCCAGTCTGTGCTTATTGCTCTAAATTTAATTCAGGTGTTGCGGCACGCTTCAGGGGCTACACTGAATTTGGGGAAAATGAAATGCATTGATCTGAAGGGTTTTCGGGAGGATCTCAGAGTAATTGAAGGTTGTGAGGTGGCCTCGATTCCATGTAAAATTCTAGGTGTTTATTTTGGTGGTAGGGACATGGTGGATTATAATTGGTCAAGATTATTATCAGTGGGGAATGAGATGGTGAGTAGGTGGAATAGATGGAAGGTTGGAAAAAAGAAAAGTTTTTTTCTGATTAAATCCTTTTTGGCCCTGATTTTATATATATTAGTGCTATTTTTATGGTACCAGATAAATTTGAAGTTTCTTTATCTAGGTTGTTTTTTACTTGTTTTTGGGGTAGTCGTTTGAAACCTGTTAAAAGGAATGTATTGTACAAACAAATTAAAGATGGAGGGGTTAATATGTTGAACCCTATTTTATTTTTTTTTCAATATTTTTATATATTATATAGTTCCTGTTATAAAAGGTACTACTCAATTATGGAGTAGATGGGTTTTTTTGTACTTAAAGGGATTTTGTTAGAATGGGAAAAGGGTATTTTTCTTCATAAAAATAAAAGGAGTCCTCGTTTAGTTAAACGATGGGAGGGGGGGTTTGATTGGGTTATTAAATGGGACATTAGATATACTATGGTTCAAACCTTTTCTAGGAAGCATTTATATGAAGAACTATTGGCAGTCCAGTTTCAGGAACACCCTTTTTCGAATTTTACTAGCTCCCAACAAGAGTCAATATTGAAGTATATTACTGATTCTCGAATTCCTGCACAGATGTGGGACACAGTATGGTTGGGTGTGCATCAGAAAATTAATGTTAAAGGAAACCAAAAACATAAAGCTGTGTACGAAAGGTATTGTCCAAGAGAGGGTTGTGCAGAAATTATAGAAACAATTGATCATTTATATTATTCTTGTCCTTATATTATTCAATTTTGGGACATTGTTAAAAATAGATGGAAAAATAGGGTATCAGTACCTCCACCTTCTACATTATTGTTTTTTGTGATTCCTGATTCTCGTTTTACTCAGAAGTATATCAGTTTGGTTAGGATTTTGTTTGCTGATTATGTATATTGGATCTGGAGTTGCAGATGTCGTTTAGTTTTGCAGCAACAAGATATTTCTGCTTTGGATTTGTATTTTATTATCATACAGGAAGTTAAAAAATGGAAATGTGGTGAATTATTAAAAGTGAATTCAGCTGATTTGGTGATGGAATGGGCTTATTTTGATTTTATATAAAAATAAAAGGGAGGGTGGTTTATGAGGTTTATATAGTTTATGAATCGTTATTTATTTATGTTTCGATTTTTTCGTTCACTGAATTGTATGATGTAATACTGATTTGTATATAAATTGTTATGATTTAATAAAATAATTCCCTACTCTTTTAGTAGGGGTGGGGGACTAGGGATCTTTTTAGGATTGGAATGCAATTGAGTTTTACAGCTTTATGTGGCAATACTTTAATATTTTATATGACTGTGATCCTTATTTGATTTTTCTCATGATTCTGTTCTCTTGTATGAATTACTGTTATTGTGTATTTATTTGATTTTTGAAGTTTCTAATAAAAAAATTCCCCTACTCAGTCTGCAGGGGGAGCTTTTGTCCCTCTGTCCAACATGGCCGACAGTCCTGCTGTGAATGGTGAAGGTGATGGTTCTGCTCTGCCTCAGGTAGCTGCTTCTCCTTTGGATCCATTGAGTTTCTCATTCTGGGGCTTGTTTGCTGAACATGGAAGACCTACTTACTTCTGAGACCTCTCCTGACTCTGCTTGTACCTCTGCTGTTGATGTTCCTCCTCCTGAAAAAGCTGCTGCACAGGTCAGCGAACAGATGCTGATATTCCTGAAGCTCAACTAGACAGCTATTTTCTCAGCATAAATGCTTTATTTTACAACTGATTCATGATGACTCAGCTTTCTCAACTGATGTTCCTGTGGCTGATTGTTCTGTGGCCCAGATATTCAAACTGCATCAGGCTGTGGCGTAAGCCTGGGCACAGCTCAACTTTGTTGCGCAGGGGTGTGGCCTGGGCAATATTCAATGGAGCTGTGCTATGGTGCAGCAGCTTTGAATATCTCACCCTGGCCACCCCCACTGTGCATGGTGCAGTGGCACTGCGCCAGCGCAAGTGGCCATAGTGGAGCATGGAGATGCGCTGGCACAAGTGCCATTGCGCCATGCACAGCACCTGCAATATTCAAACGGGGCTATGCAAATGGGGCCATAATTTATGCAAGACACACAGGGGGCCATTTGCATCTCATTACGGCCCCATTTGCATGCCATTAGCATGCAGGTGCGCCGAAACCCTGATGACTTGCACCCTGCCAGGCAGCAGCCATCGGGGACCGATGCTCCCTGCAGCCCGATCGCGGGCATTCCTATAATATAAAAAAAAATGTCCAATATCCCTGGTGGTCCAGTGGAACTCTATGTGGCTGATCGTGAGGCATCAGTACAGTCCCCATGATCCAATATCCCTGGTGGTCCAGTGGACTGCACTGAAGCTCAATCGCAGGCATCAGTACCTCATCAAATACCCCTACTACCCTGGTGGTCTAGTGTACCCCACCCACCCACCCACTGGCCCCACTGCCACTCCCTCCATCAGTCGGCAGGCAGCAGCACCCACCTGCCTGCCACCCCACCACCCACCGACTGACAGCTCGGTGGGGCTACCGCCATTGGTTCACAGCATGAGCCAATGGGCATAGCAGCTCATACTGTACTACTCATTCCAGATATGTGAATGAATTCATTCACATATCTGGAATGGAAATATCTGATATCGACTACCCATCGTAGTTCATGCTGTGCAGACCCAATGGGCGTACAGCCCGAGCTGTCAGTGGTGGTAAGTGGCAGCGGAGGTGGGGTGATGGCCCGCCAGTTGATGAGGGAAGTGAGGCGGTGGAGTGAGGCTGCTAGACCTGGGGTAGTAGGAGTATTTTGATGATACTGATGCCCGTGATCAGGCTCAGTGTGGTCCACTGGACCACCAGGGATATTGGACTTGGAGGTTCAATTACAGATGCCGCCATGGAGAATGGGAGGCACCACCAGGTGCGGCAGGAACTCAGGTGGCCACCCACAGGTGGCAGCTGCTGTGTTGCACCCTGCAATGTGGCAGCTCACCTGTGGGTGGTCATCACTTGTTCCTTTTCCTGGTGTGACTTTGTGCAGGTGCAGGTAGGGGTTGCGCATGCATGGCTCCTGCACATCCTGGGTTGAATGTCGGGCTGTGCAGGTTATGCATGGGCACAGCTCCCCTACCTGTGCCTGCATACGGTACTGATGCGGCTCTGGGCGCATTGGGATTGTCTGCGCACACTTTTCCCTTTTAAATATCGGCGGGGTGCATCAGTGGGTTGTGCATGGTGCAACACTGTTGCACCATGCGCAACCCTTTTGAATATCTGGGCTAATGTCTCCAAGCCCCCGGACCCTTTATTACCCAACTCTGAGTTACCAACTGCCTTGTGACCTGATTTTCTGCCTTCTGCCCTGCATTTGAGACCCAGTACTTGATCTCTTGGTCCTTTGGACATTACCTGGTCTCCTGAGGCTGCTCTGTGTGCTGTGGGCAGGTGCCGTTCTGAGAAAGGGCAACCCTGGTCTTCTCCTGGTCCTGTTTCTGCTTCTTCTATTATTGATGCAGCTGCTGTAGTTGATTCTGCTGCTTCTAGACCTGTTCCTCCTGTTTCTTCTCCCATTGTGGAGCCTGTTACAGGGTGTTCAGCTCCACCACTCCCTGATAAGGATCTTACCAAGTCTCCTGGATACACTCCTAAATCCAAGGGCCCCACCGAGCAGTGCACGCCACCATGTAAGCCTTTTCTTTCAGCTCCTGGAACTGATACTACTGATTCTACTTTTAAAATGACTGACTTGTTTAAGTCTGTGGGGGAGCCTGACCAGCAGTGAAATGCTGTGCGCTTCAAGTTTTTAGGTGATACTTCACGGCCCCCCTCGGTAAACTCTTCTTCACTGTATGTTACGGGACACTATAGCATTAGCCCCTCTGATTTATTTGCATTTATTCATATCAAGGGTGAGACTGTATACAATGTTAGTTTTAAGAATGTTCATACACTGGAGAAATTCTGGGCTCAGTATGAGCTTGTGAAATTAACCCCTGTTTGGTCCTGTTTTCTCATAATCCCCCTTACTAAATCCTTGGTTAAGGTCCTTACTCTTTGGTTTTGGAGTGAAGGGGTTAATATCCATGATGCCCAATAGTGGCTTTGGCAACACTGTGCCTTGTTGGATTCCCCTCATCCTATTTTAGACAAAGATTTTGTTTGGACTGGGGGTTGGAAGATTAAAGTTCAGCTTCGACAAACTGAACAAAGGGTTTTGCACATCCCTGGTAGTTTTCATATTGGGTGTGACAGGGGTATCTGTTTTTATCCTGGTCAATCCCATACTTGTCATGAGTGTGGTTCCAAAACGCATTTGAACTACACTTGTGACCAACCTAGATGTACGCTATGTCTTCAGTATAGACATGTGACCTTGGGTTGCCCTAACACACAGTATTGCAACTTGTATGATGTTTGTGGACATAATTATCCCCAGTGTCCCTGGGCTGAACATAACTGGCTTGATAAGGTTCCTCGGGACCACTCCCACCTTATTGCTGAATCTCAGGCTCAGGCACAACAAAGGAAGGAAGAGATCCCTCTTTCTGATCTTGGTGCAGTTACCACTGCTGTGCCCTTGCCAGTTTCTTCCGACCCTTTTGCCTCTCCTCCCCCTGTACCTGGAGTTTCCCCTATTTTGGATTCAGGACCTGGGCTGCCTGTCTCACAGACTGCTCTCTCACCTACGTCAAGTCCAATTTTGCTGGATTGTATGCCTCCTCCTTCCCCCCCCTTCCAACTCTGTGGAAATCCCTTTTGTTGTTGTCCCTCCTTCTAAGAGGGGGAAAGGTAAACGTAAATCTAAGTCCCGTCCGCCCACTAATTCCATTCTCACTCGCAATAAATTTCAGATGCTGGCTAAAAGACGACAATGATGTGATACGGAAGGTGAGGAGGATGACTCTGATTCCTCTCGAGCTTCCTCATCTCATATGGATTACTCCTCTGACTCCTGTAAAGATGCTCCTTGTCCTGGTAAACTGCAGAAGGCTCAGTTTCCTCATAGGTGATGGTGTGGTTTTTGCTCTTGAGGCTTGTTGGTCTAATTTTTTTTCCCTCTCTCCTGGGTGGTGTTCTGCCTTTTTTAATGTCTTTTTTTATGGCATGCTTTACTAGTATTAAATGCTGCACCTTAAATGTGTGCAGTATTTAATCATTTCATAAGCAGCTTTCCACTTTTTGTTTTCTGCTTTCCCTTAGGCAGGACTTTTATTTTCTCCAAGACACCTGGATCAAAACCAGGCAGGAAGTTTTACAGGTTACTACTCGATGGTCTGTTGGTTCCTATTGGTTACATGGTGAGGATACCTGTGATGGAGTCAGTATTTTGTTTTTGGTTTTTTTGTTCAAAATTGCTAGGGTTCTTGATGTGGTCCCTGGGAGGGTTCTCCTTGTTGATGGGACTTACGGCTTAGTCCGTTTTCACCTTATTAATATATATGCCCCTCAAAGTATTGCAGCCAGATCTGTTTTATTTCTCAGAATTCATCCCTTTTTATTTACTACTCGGCAGGCTTTTTTGGGAGGAGATTTTAATTGTGGGCTTTCTGCTTTAGACCGGCCTAGTAATGCCCATAAATTGTATAGTGATTCTGCCACTTTATCTAAGGTTATTTTTTTCTGCCTGTCTTATTGATGGGTATCTGTCTCTCCATAATTCTGCGGCTAAGACTTACCATAGGGGTACCCTGGCCACTCGTATTTATTTATTTTTTCCTTTCTAAATACCTCACCGTTTCCCAGGCTTCTGTAATTCCTTGTGAAACGTCTGATCATTTGGCTGTGGTTTTGGTTTGTTCTCCTGCTGATGGTCCCTTTCCGGCTGCTCCTTGTATTCGGTGGAAGTTGAATTGTTCTCTACTTACTGATGCTTATGTTTTTAAGGGTTGTTTGACTATTGCAGGCTAGGAGTTCTGTATTGAATTCTTACCACTATCCTTTTGTTTGGTGGGAAGATACGAAGGCTGATTTAAGGAAATATTTCCTCAAGGTTGCTGGATTTTGGGCACGATCCAAATTTTTTGCCTATTCCACGTTGTTGAAACAGCTCTTAGATCTGATTTCTAGGGCTTATGAATCCCGTATAGATCTTTCCCTTCAAATTAAGGAAGTGAAATGCCAAATGGAGAAATTCCAGTATGATCGAGCTATTTCTTTTAAGCTTGAGGCTCAGTGTGGTACTCAGGCTTCTAAGGCTTCTATTGATCCTTTTAAGAACTGCTCTGACAGAATTTCTTCTATGGTTATTGAATCACTTACTGACCCTGTTACTGGTTTACAGCATAATTCTCTTCCCCTTTTTGAAATGTATAGCTCGATCTCATGTGGAAGGGTTGTTTGGTTCTTGTCCTGCTGTTCCTGATCCTGGTGGTTTTCTTTCTGATTTAGAGATTCCGGAGGTTCCAGAGGGTATTCTGTGCTCTCTAGTCCTCCCGATCTCTGTTGAGGTAACCTTGTGTGCCATTAAAAAACAGAGGTAGCGTACCTCTCCTGGAGTGGATGGTTTAACGGCTGAACTTTATCATTCTTTTTTGGATATTTTTGCCCCTGCCCTTCCTGTGGTTTTTAATAGTATCCTGACTACTTGTTCTATACCTCATCACTTTTCTGATGCTATTATGCTTCTGCTTTTTAAAAAAGGTGATAAGGCTGACATTAAAAACTGGAGGCCTTTGAATCTGCTCAATATTGATTACAAGATTCTGGCTGCAATACTTTTGAACAGGTTACTGCCCTTGTATCTATTGTTATTTCTCAGGAACAAACCTGTGCTGTGCCTGGTAGAACTATGCTGCATTCCCTGTCCCTTATTAGAGATGTGGTCTTTTCCTGTTCATGTTCCTATCATGCCCTTTTTTTTTTCTTGGACCAGGAGAAGGCTTTTGACCAGGTACCCATTCCTTTTGTTTCAGGTCATGTTGCATTATCCTGTACCTTAACACTATCTCTTGGATTAAGTTGTTGTATAATTCTGCCTGGATTACCCCTCATGTTACTATTTCCCCTGGCACAGAGTTTTTGCATAAGAGGGGTGTCCGTCAGGGCTGCCCCCTTAGCCCCCTTTTATATGTTTTTCAGATTGACCGCTTTTTGAGATGGCTTGCTTCTAGCCATGCCATCCCCAGATTGTTGCTCCCTGGTGGTCAGTATGCCCTTAGTGTTTATGCTTATGTGGATGATTTATGTATTTGCACTAGACCCCTTTTGGATACAATTGGGTTTGTTGGCTTGCTTTCTGACGTTGAGACCTTTTTTCGGGATCCAAATTAAATCTTCATAAAAGTGTGGCGAAGTTTATCCCCGATTCTGTTTCCCCCTCTGCTTTTGCTTCTATGGCCCAGATTCCTGTTACACATGACCCATTGAAGATTCTGGGCTTATTTTTTGGTCCTTCTGATGACTCCACTTATAACTGGATTTTTCTCTTGATAAAGGCCTTGCTTTGATTTCTTCCTGGAAAGGTAAGACTATTGCTAAATGTAAAATGTTATGCTTTTAAAGACTTTAGTGCTGCCTATATTTTTGCACATTGCCATGGTTTTTCCTTTACCTCTTGCTTTAGAAGTGTGAATTTAAAATCTTTTTTTTTCAAGGCTTTTGGGGTTCTCGGTTGAACCCCATTAAGAGGTTTTTTTTGTATCAGGATTATTGTATGGGTGGGGTGCGGATGCTTATTCCTGTAGGGTTTTTTTTCATTGTTTTTTACATTTATTTTTCCTTTTTTGAGATGTTCTACCCCGCTCCATTGGGTTTCTGTTTTTATGAACTTAGTTTCTCCCCTATGGGACTTATGGTGTGGTTCACCTTCGGCAATCCCGAGGACTTTTCAGTCTTCTGGTATTCCCTCTTTTCTGTTTTCAATGTTTTTAAGTTAAAACAGTGGAACTTGACCCATCGGTCCATTCTCCTTATGACAAGACAACAGTTATGTGGGTCTATTATTCAGGCTCATGTTTCTGCTCTCCCTTGTGGTTTGGACTCCGCTGGCATGGAACTAGATGTTTCTTTGATTTTTCACTAACTTATTGATCCTCGGTTTCCCCTAAAATTATGGGATGTGACCTGGTTGTCTTGTCATGGAAAATTGGATGGCCGGGGTAACCACCATCGTAAGTCTCTGGAGAACAGACTGTGTTTTCGGGACACTTGTCTGAATGTTTTGGAGTCCCTGCAGCATTTCTTTATTGATTGTCCTTTTAGTAGGGACTTTTGGACTTTATCTCTCCATAAGTAGAAGGATAAATGTATTTCTTATGTTTCCTATGGTATGTTGGTGTTTGGCCAGTTTCCTAGTGCCTGCTCCAGATATCATCCCTTTACCCGTTGACTTATGTTTGCCCTTTGTAAATATTTTTTATGGTAATCTACTGTAGATGTGCTCAGCTTTTACAACAAAAATCATATACTGAAATTCACATTCTCAATCAGATAATCTCTGATTTAGTTATTTATAACCGGGAATTGGTTTCTTTGCCTCAGACTAGCTTTCGCTCTTATTGGGCTTCCTGTGACTGGAGTTTTGATGCTTGATTGTTTTGTTTTTCTGTTACGGGTGGGTTTGTTTTTCTGGGGGTGGGTTCCATCTTTCTTTTGTGTTCTTATTTTGGGTTTTTAGATTTTCTGTATAACTTTTATATGCTTGTCTTGCTTTCTTGTTCTGGATTAGTTTTCATTTGTATGCTGTACTACTGTATTACAATGTTTTGCTTTTATTCCTCTCCATAAATAATTCCCTGCTCTTTTGGTGGGGGCGGGGATTTGGTTATGCTCGGGGTGATTGTCTGATGTAATACTTTTTTCAGTTTTTGTTGATTTTCTTTATTATGAGTTGTATGATGTAATACTGTTTTGTATTATTATTTGTTTCAATAAAAAATTCCCCTACTGTTTTTGAGATGTGCCATGGGATCTTTAACATCCACCTGAACTACCACCAGAACAGACAGATGGGACCTCGGTTTAACATCTCATCTGAAAGACAGCACATCAGGAGTGCAGCACCCCACCCTCATGCTGTCTTGCAGTGTCAGTATTGGGATATTAAACCAAGTGCCTGGTGTGGGGATCTTTAATGAACATTTCTGTGAAATACACACAGAATCAAAAAGTGATTATTTTGCAAAAGTGATTATTTTGCCAAAACTCATTATGAGGGTAATAATATAATTAGAACAGAGGAAATTATAAAGAAGATATAAGGATTAAAACCTTACAGAGCACCAGGGTTGGATGACACCACAAAAGCTTAAAGTGATGAAAGACACCATTTGCCAGCCTCTGAACAAAACTTTTGAGAAATCCAGGACAAATTCCCACCAATAGGAGGATAGCCAAAACCGCACCTATATACAAAAAAGGCAATAGACAACATATACAAAATTATAGGCCAATAAGCATCACGTCCATCCCGGGAAAATCCTAGAGTCTATAATAAAAGACAGAATACAAGAATATATTTCTAAGAATAACAAACAGGACCCTAGTCAACACAGTTTCATCAAGGGAAGATCTTGTATTACAAATCTGGTGTGTTTCTACAAACATGTTAATAGAGTACTTGACGAGGGGAAACAATGGATTTGGGTTTAATTGATTTTAGTCAAGGCATTCAACACAGTACCACACTGGGAAATTACAGAGAAATTGATAAAATATGAAATCAGTAAAGGTGGACCACTAACTGGCTCACTAATAGAAGGTAAACTATAGCAGTAAATGGTTATTTGTTGGATGAGGGATTGGTGATAAGTGAGGTCCCCCAGGGTTCTGTCCTCTGCCCATTTTCTAGTTGTTTATCACCAAGCTAAGTTTAGGCATACAGAATACCATAGTAAAATATGCAGATGATATTAAGGTGGGTGGACCATGCAGCACCACTGAAAAAATTTAAATATTGCGTTTGATCTGGACAGAATTACAGAATGGGTGTATACATGGGGCATGGCATTCAACTTAGAAAAAAAGTTGTGTTTTGCATATAGAAAAAAACATCCCTGAACATAACTACCTCCTTAGTAACACAATCTTGAAAGCATTAGGTAAAGAAAAATATCTTGGTATATTTGTAGACACTGGTGTAAATTTTAGAGAGCAATGCACAGCCGCTGTAGTAAACACAAACCAGGTTATGGGTTGCATTAGAAGAACATAAAAAGCTGCGAAGCAGAGGTTTTGATTCCCCTATACATTATACCACAGTTGGATTATGGTGGGCAGTTGTGGTGTTCATGCAAAAGAACAGAAATATCGAGAATAGTAAAAGTCCAATATCAAATGACAAAACCAATTAAAGATCTGGAACTACAGTATAATGAGAGACTTGAAAAACAAAACTGCACTTACTTGAGGTTAGAAGAAAAAGAGGAGACCTCTTGCTGCTTTATGCTATTTTACACAATAACACACTTAGAAACAACCTGAATTTGAAATTTTAAAATACTAGTTCAATCACAAGAAGAGATCATTTACAACTACAAGCAATCAAGTTGAATTCAAGTAAAAGGAAGCAATTTTTTTACTCAAAGGGTGGTCAACCTGTGGAACAGATTGCCATATGAAGTTGTAGGAAGTGACACAAAAGATGTGTTTAGAAATAGGTTGTATAAATGCATTGAACAAGGAGGAAACATGAATTACTGTATGGAGATATGAGGAGCTACCTGTGTGCAATCTGCCCTTTCAGCTCCCTCTGAACAGTGACATTCCACCATTACCTTTTATATCAGAGGTGCTTTTTCTTTTCTGTTTGTTTGGTTAGAAGATTGTTTACCTGATGTTAGTAGGTGTGATGTGTGGCACAGCACACTGCCTGGCAGCTGACATATATATCTCTATTCCCTCCCACCACATCATGAGCACATCTGGAAAATAGCTCACATAACCCCAGTCTTCAAGAAAGGGGACATGAAGTATATTAATAATTACTGTCCAATTGCTATTCCATCGGTCCTGTCCAAGCTGCTCAAAAAAGCTGTGGCAAATCAAACAATTGAATTCCTCACAAAATTTAAGGTACTTTCAGATGCCCAACATGGTTTCAAAAAGAACCATAGCACCTCTACAGCCTTGCTAAAACGTTCCTCTGATGTACTTGTGCATATGGATGAGGGGAACCTTACCGGTGCCATCTTTATCGACCTAACCAAGGCTTTTGACATGGTTGACCACTCCTTACTCTTGGCTGGGCTGCTTAACATGGGTTTCTCCTTTCTGACTGTAGACTGGTTAAACAGCTACCTGTCTGGTAGATCTCAAATGGTGAAATGTCACTCTTCGATATCTGACTGTGCGTCAATAAAGGTTGGGGTACCCCAAGGCTCTATACTGGGGCCACTTCTTTTCTCATTATTTATTAACAATGTTCCTGGTGCCCTGGTAAACTGCTCATCCCTATTATATGCTGATGATCTTGTCATATATACTAGAGATACCAAAACTGATAACCTAAATTCTGCCCTCTCCTCTGATTTCAAGAACGTTCAAAACTGGCTCCACAACCATAAATTGGTCCTGAATGCCAAGAAAATGAAGATCATGTTTCTTGGCTTGGCTGCTAAGCTCAGAACTGGTCCTTCATCCCTGACTGTACATGACCTGGGAGGAACCATACTTGAATCCGTGTCATCCTTCAATTATCTTGGGATTATGCTGGACCAATCCCTGGACTTCAACCTACTTATCCAATCCACCTGCAAAGCAGTAAATAGTAAGCTGGGGGCTGCTTACAAGACAAGCTTCATGCTAATGCCATGTGTTAAACTTGTCATTGCCAAAGGGGTCCTTATTCCTTCCCTCACCTACTGTGCTCCTGTCCTAGCAGCTGCTCAGAAATCATCCCTTCTGAAGTGTGATGTTACTTATAATAACATATGCTGATATGCATCCTCGGCCACGAGACTGAAACACCATTGCCAGCTATATGCTGACCTTAGGTGGCTCTCTCCCTCTGCATCTAGGCAGTACTACATGGGCTCCCTGACTGATTCTATCCTTGGGCTAAATGTACCAAAATCTCTGGACACGCTTCTCACTCCTATAACCTCTACTCTTGGGCTTCAGTCAGTGGACAAGTTGCTTCTAAAAGTCCTTAGATGTCATACCTCTAAAGGGACTAGTGCTTTCGGGCATATGGCACCCAAGCTTTGGAATACTCTTCCCTTGGTGCTCAGGCAGGCTGAGACCCATAAAAATGTAAGAGTGAACTTAGGGGTTGTCTATTGAGTACTGACTCCTGTGCTTGTTTTGACCCCACCTGATTTAGCATATACTCTTGCCTATTCATTAGTTATGACATCTGAGCTTGCTGCCCTACCTGACTTCTGTCTTTGTACCTTTTGTTCCTGACTTGTACATATTTGTTTCTTATGGCCTCTTCTTCTCCTCACTATTTCTCTCATTTTCTCTTCTTGCCACTCATGTGCCTCTATTTTGTGTTTCTTTATCCACTCTCTACCTCTGTCTTCTTTTCTGCCCCTGCCACCTCCTCTCCTATCTAGCCTCCTGTTCTATATCCTTCTCTGTCTGGCTTAATTATCTCTACCTGTCTGTGTCCTGATATTTCTCCCTGCCTACCTTTACTCTTTTTTCTGTAATGTTATACTGCTAGGTAACTATCTGGATTTCTGTATTGTTGGATGAATTGTACTTTTCTCTTCACTACTATCTCGCTGCACATTCACCTGCTTTATTTTCAGGCTGTACATGAATGTGAAGTTGTATGAAACTGTATTTGTATTACAGGTTGTCTCTATTTTCTGCACCCTTGTTAGCACTAATGTTTTTGCACTTTCTGTACTATGTTTTGCTACCTTGGAATTGTACCTGCTTAAACTGTCATCTGTATTTGTTTTACTATGTCTCTGTACTCTCCTGAGTCATGCCTGAAAATAGTTAATTTTGGCTAGTGCACCTACCCGGTAAACAAAAACTAAATAAATAAAATAATTATGATCTCACTGACTCTTTCATCACTGCTGCATAGGAACAGCCACTCAGTGGCTGCCAGGTCAATTACCTGTAATGTATGTCAGTGAGATCACAATGCTGCTTATGTAGTGAGGGACTAGAGATAGATATTATACAGCATTACTGGAATTCACTGGCTTCATACAACAATCACTTGATGAAGGTAATTTAATGGGAGCGGCTTTCATTGACCTAACAAAGGACTTTGATACTGTTCACCACCCTCTATTTCTCTGGCAACTAACTTCCATTGGTCTCTCCCCTGGCACCTTACCTTGGTTCAAGAGTTACTTGGACAATCACTCCCAGCAGGTGAAGATTTCAAATGTTACCTCTGACAAGCAGCCTGTCCTCTCTGGAGTATCGCAGGGCTCTATTTTAGGGCCTCTACTTTTCAGCATCTTCCTTAACAACCTCCCTCAGGCCTGCCAACAAAGGATAATCCTGTATGCAGATGATGCTGTCATCTTTACCAGTAATCCTGACCCGCTGCAACTGGAATGTCAACTTCAGCATAGCTTTAATGAATTTGAGGCCTGGTTCAACTCTCACAAACTGATCCTGAACTGCCAAAAAAAACTAAAGTCATGATGTTCAGCAGCACTCACAATAAACACAAATCTCATGCCCTCACCATCAGGAACTGTGTGGGAGTACCACTCGAATAAATCCAACTTTTTAAATACTTGGGAGAAACCCTGGACTTCTCACTTTCTTATACACAGCATGTGGACAATGTTGCCTGGGCTGTTAACATCAAGATTGGTTTACTCCACCGTCATAAACATTGCTTAATGCCCGAAGCCCTCAAAATTGCATTTACCTGCTCTGTCTACCAACTGTTGACTATGACCTGGTTATCTGTGGTGCTGCTACAAATTCCACTCTCTGTGGAATATCCATTGTTTTAAATAAGACGTATAGGCTTCTTGCTGGTGCTGCACGCTGCACCCACACTTGTAACTTATACGGTCAAACTGGATGGCTTCAGCTAAGCGGAAGGATACAGTACCAAACATATCTGTTAGCTAAAAAAGCACTTCTTGGCCTCCTACCCCCTGGAACCAGCAACCTCCTGAGTATCCACTGGAGCTCCAAGCACACCTGAAGCTTGACCCACCAGTCTTTCCACCTTCCTAGGTGCTGGACATCTCAAGGTCAGTGCTCATTTGCTTACGGAGCACCGCTTGGTTTCAATGCCCTTCCCAAAGAAATCTCAACTATACCAAAGCTTGGCCATTTCAAGCACATACTCTGTCAACATCTTACAACAAACAGTTCCTGTGACTGCTTCACCCAATACCTCCACCAGCTGTGTGTTTCAACCTGACCTCCTTTCCCTCACCCCTAAGCATTTCCTTATCTTTCCTTACTCCCCACTCACATTTATCTTTTCATTTCCTGACAAGGCCTGATGGGTGCTTACCCCCCCCCACCTCTCTATTCTGTACATCTTTTCCTCTGCTTCAGCTTTCATTCAAAAATTTTTGATAAGTATACAAATAATGTACTATTGCCATTGTTAAAACCAAGTCTTTGTCTTGCCACCTTTGTATGATTGTTCACCTTCCCTCACTGACGTGGAACTTTTGTAAATGAGTGCCTTGTGCTCAAAGGGATTGTAATCTAAGGCTGAATAAATAAATAAATAAATAAAAATATGTCAGCTGCCAGGCTGAGAGCTATTCCACACATCTAGCACAATATTACCACATAGAAAACTTTATAATGAGCTAAAAGAAAAAGAAAACTACTTCAGAAATAAGTTACAACTGACTACTTCTTAAAATTTGTATCATTTTCATATCTGTCTGCTTTGGTTCCACTAGCTCTTTATCTTTAAATATATTAATACATTTTAAAATATAATTTTTGGTTTTTCTCACACATGCTTACAACTTTCCACATGTAGATTGTTTGGCATGCTCCACATATGGTAACTCACCCTAACTAGTCATGTCATTCTGACAAGATAATTAAAATGAGTATAAAAAGGACCCCTGCAGTGTGTAGCTCAATTAGGGTGCAACAATCAGAGAGGAAGCAGAGAGAGAGCGAAGGTGCATAGCATCATACATTGCCAACATAGCTAGCATTTCAAAAGCAAGAACCACTATTACTTTTTCAGGCTACTCATAACGTCCAGCTTACATAAATAGCTTGAAACAAGCAAAAATATTTTTCTTTGAAATGAGCGGGCTGAAGCTCACTCTACAACCTCCCAACATCTTTTCTTTTCCAGTTAAAGTCAGGTGGAGTAAAACTCCAACACACAGAAACAAACCTTTTAACAAACTTAAATAAGCTTAGCAATGCTATTATCAATGACGGTATTGGAAGAGACAGTAGGAGAAGAGCAAGCTGGGGACAGACTGGTACAACTGACAGAGAGACAGTTGGAGAAGCCGACATCCCCAACACATTGTTGCATCAGGTATATTGTCGGATGTATTTAGTGACCACTGCATGATAATTTGTGTCAGGAAAGTCCAGCTGCTTCCCTTAACCCCCAAGTACAGCTGGACCAGGTCCTTCCAGTCACTGAACAAACAATCTTTACTGAGTGACCTGGCTGCAACTGACTGGTCCTCCATGTTCTCTGCCCCAGACATTGATATGGCACTCTCCCTCTTCTACTCACAATTTATATATGTCTGTGACAAACCACTGCAATCAGAAAATCCAGGGTTAAATCCTATCACTAAACCTGGATCACCTATGATCTCATAGGCATGAGCAAGACCAAGGATCCAGCTTGGACCAGGCATAAATTATACAGCTCCCTGTTGGACCTCCTCTCTTACAGGTCCCTTAGCAACACTTGCACTAAGTTTGCTCATACTGCTAAGTCCCTCTATTTTAAGGGCAACCTTCAGAATAATCTTAACTCCCCAGCCAAATTCTGGAAGTTGATTCCCTCCCTTTTGGACCCTTCCAGCCACGTCCTCTCCCCTAGTCCTCATGGTTTATGGCTCACCAGTAACTGATCTTTCCTCTACTGCCATTCACTTCAATGAGTTATCACCACTTGTGCTCACTGACTTGCTGTATTCTTTGTAATTGTGTTCTTCGCTTCCCCTTCCAGTCCCTCAGATTCACACCTGGAATGAGCTTCGGCTCAGTGTGTCTTTCTCAGTAAACAATTTTATAAATAAAAAATAAATAAATAAATAAGAAAGTTATGAATCAGAGAAAACACTTACAGATCCATTTCGTTACCTCATTGCAAAAGAGCTAGGCATTATAATGCATATGGAACAAATACTAATGATGCAAAGAGTAAAAGATGGTCCAGATAAGGGCATTGTTATGATTGTTCATCGTCATATGAAATTATTAAGCAATTGAAAAATTAACATTAACATTTAGAAGGATTGGATCTAAAAACTGAAGAATGTGACAATTTTAATATCAGCTGTACTGACAATAGCCAAAGGTCACTTATTAATACTAGACTGAGGAGAAGGTGTTTAATATAGTATTCTGGAAAATGCCATTGGTAAATAAAGCACAAAAAACAAGAATGATGTGCGGTGTACATCCAAGAGTCCTGAAGAAAATGGCAGAGGTATTGGCAGACCCTCTGGCAGACCTGTTCAACACCTCCTTGGAGACAGAGTGTGCCCAGGGACTGGAGGATGGCTCACATAGTGCCCCTCCACAAGAGTGGACCCAAGGACAAACTGGGCAATTACAGACCAGTAAGCTTGACTTCTACAGTGGGGAAGCTGATGAAACCATTCTGAAGGGGAGGTTGATAATCTTCCTGGATAGTAAAGGACTCCAGGACAAGAGACAGCAAGGGCTTGTCTTGGGAAGAACATGCCAAACTAACCTAATCAACTTCTTTGATTGGGTCACAAGAGCAGTTAACAAGGGCCATGCAGTGGATGCCCTGTATCTGGACTTCAGCAAAGCTTTCAACTTGGTGCCACATGGAAGGTTATTGGGCAAGCTGAGAGACCTGGGGGCAGGGTAGAAACTAGTGGGGTGGTTAGGAGCTGGTTTCAGAGCAAACAGCAGAGGGTAGTTGTAAGGGGGGAGACATCCAAGCCAAGATCCATGACCAGTGGAGTACCACAGGGTTTAGTGCTAAGCCCTGTTTTGTCCAATGTCTTTTAAGGGAACATTGCAGAGGGGCTCAAGAGTAAGATCGGCCTTTTTGCCAATGACACAAAGATATGTGCAAAAGTGGACAACGAGGAAGGTAGGCAGGCACTCAGGGAGGATCTAGCTAAACTTGAGCACTGGTCAGATGTGTGGCAGTTGGGTTTCAATGTTAAGAAGTGCAAGGTCATGCACCTTGGAGCCACAAACCTCAGGATCAGATATTGGCTGGCGGGAGCGCAGGTATCAACTTCAGAGGAGGAGAAGGACCTAGGAGTACTAGTCACAGGGGACATGAAGGTATCAGCACAGTGCAGAAAGGTGGCAGCAAGGGCCAATCAGATGCTGGGATGCATTACCACAGGTATCACCTCCAGGAAAGAGGAGGTTATGCTGCCCTTGTATAGATCACTAGTGAGGCTGCACTTGGAGTACTGTGTGCAGTACTGGTGCCCTTACCTAAAAAAGGATGCGAGATTGCTGGAGGGAGGGCAGCGTAGGGCTCTAAAGATGATCATGGGGCTAGGGGAGATGCCATATGAGGAAAGACTGAGGGAGCTTAACATGTACTCACTGGAGACAGAAGGGAGATGGTGGACATGATAGAGACCTTTAAATACTTAAAAGGCTTAAACAAGGTCAGAACAGGAGGATTGTTCCACTTAAAAGGAGGAAGGGGGCACAGTCTGAAGTTGGAAGGGGGAAGATTCAAGAGGGAGATGAGGAAGTACTACTTCACAGAGAGGGTGGTGGCTGGGTGGAACACACTGCTGGAGGAGTTGATCGAACTGAAAACAGTTGACAGTTTTAAGCAGGGATGGGATAGAGTCAGAGACAGGGTAAGTACAGACAAGGAAAAAATGAGGGGAAGTCCACAGAGAGAGGATGAAGGGAAGGGAATGGGTGGGGGCAGTAGCAGGAGTATTAAACTGCAAGCTGCAGACTTGATAGACCTATGGGCCTTTTTCTGCTGGCAACTTCGTATGTTCGTATGTTTGTAATTTTTGGGCTACCAAAAGTGAGAAAAACAAATATGTCCTTATTAAGGCAGATATGAAATTTTTTTGAAGAACATACTGGGAATATACTGTATGTGGGCAGGGTATTATGACAGTCTTCAGAGTATATATTAATGGCAGTATTAATACACAAATGAACTGTTTTAATGACACTGCTAATTAAATCCCAAAGAAAGCTAAAGTTTTGAATTGTTTAGGAATCACTATAGTTGACATGCTGGAAATAATACAAATGATGACTTTGGGGGAGGGGGGGGATATTCCAGTGCAGGCACTAGTGACAGACAATGTGAACAGAACATATACAGTACATCAAGAAGTACTGCCTATATTTAACAGATATGCTCCTTTAATCAGTTTCATTTGTAATTGGTTGGACATTGAGGTAGAACCAGTGAACAACATAGAGTTTAAAGAACCCCTGACACCACTTAGAAAATCTTGGAAAAAATGTGAGATTTAGACAGTTTCGTTTATATTTCATGTATTTGCTAAAAATGTTTAGCTTTTTTCTTTATTACCGAGGACAGCTGTATGAAAGAGGCTTACTGTCCCTTAAACTATCTGCTCTTCTGCTATCCTACATATGACATCATAATCTGGGTTGCACCTGGAAACAAGCTTCTGGTCATGGTGCTTCTTCCTGTTACCAACTTTCAAATAAATGTAACCCCCAGACCCCTGCCTTTTTGCAAAACGACAGGTGGCATGCTGTTGAAGCTGACAGCAGTACCTGGTGGGGACTCGGTTCTGGGAGGAATAGGTTACTCAGCACAGGGGGCCTAGGTTTGGCTACTCTGCACAGGGGCACCCAAGTAAATCCGAACACAGGAAGCAATAACTAATGTCCAAAACCAGGAATGGGATTCTACAGTGTGGCTTTTATTCACATCCAAACTGAACAAAAGCATAGACGGCCCCCCACGGGGCTACATTCCTGGTAATGCAGATTAGAGACAACAGAACACTTCTTCACATTTCCAGCCCTCAGGCTCTAAACCCACCAGGCACACAGCCCAGACTTGCACGCAGCTTTGGGTACACAACCCGACTTGTGCATTACTTGGGTTTTCCCCACAGGCCACTTGATCCGCGGTCCATTATGGGAATGAACTAGTATTCCTATTGGTGGCTCCCCAAACCACCTTAGAGCTTTCGACTCCTAGAGGGAATTTTCCTTCCATCCCACATCTGGGTACTTCCCTCATCACTGGCCAAGTACATGAGGCAAAGTAGAAATCCACACAGCAAATCTGTAGAGGTGGACCTGGCTACTAAAGATGGGGGGTCTCCCACCTCCAGCTCCCACAATCCATACACGGCCATTTCTCTGCAAACTAAACAACTCTTTTGAAAGCTTGGCAATGTAAATTACTGGGTAGACGTATGTCACATCTCGTCTACATGTCTTGACTTCCCCTATGTGCTGGGCTTGAACATACTTTTACTTTTGGCTAAGCCTATTACTCTAGGCCTCCCACTACTTCAGTAGTCCAATCCCCACTTTAACACAAGTACAGGGTGAAACATGGGCCCTTTAGAAAGAGCAGAACTCACCCTCCGGTTGTAGGTGCCCCACAGGCGAATCACGAAATCTTCTTGTTTCCTAGACTCGTGGATAAAATAAGGCAGCTTCTTCACTAGCAGTAGCCAGGGGGTTGCCCCTGGAAATGCAGGAAAACTTTCCTGCCCCATCCCCTGAGGGATGGGGCACAGAGACCCGAATCAGCGGTCTCCACCATTTTAAAATTAGCTCACTGTGTCTCTCTTTAGGTGTAAACACACACCTTTCCCTAATTGTAGCCCTATTTCAGGGCTGAGGCTCCAAGAGTCTAAGCACAGAGCTGCTGTGCTCCTCTCACAACAAGTTCCAAACTGTAACTGACTACACACTATTGTTCAAACCTCCCAACATTCTACTGCAACTCCCTGCTGCAGATTCCATTGTGGCTCATGCAGCTACAATAGTTCTATGGTGATGTCATCCCTCAGTCTCAGCTGAGACTGAGAACAGAGTGAGACAGTGTGAAATCCATTTAACTGGAGTTTCACAAGCTGCCTTCCCTGCCTACCACTAGGTCTTACTGGGATTCTAGTAATCCCGGGTAACAAGGGGGTTACATAAATAAATAAAATAAATAATCCCCATTTAAGGCATCATAATTATCCTCACAGCAACAGACTGTGATGTCATAAACAGAACTGTGATGTTATATGTAGGCAAGCAGCCAGAACAGATAGGGCAGTGATCCAGTTTACATGCAAATGTCCTTAGTAATAAAGAAGAATGAGAAATACAGAAACAATATTAAAATATAAGCTCACTTGTGCTAAATATTACATTTTCTCAAAGTTATCATAACTGTGTCAGGAGCTCTTTAACACTTGCAGAATCCAGCATACAAAAATTTTAAGTTGGAGTGTGTCATAGTAGGACTCAAAGGAAAAATAGTTGGCAAAGACTTTATGGACTTCATAAATGAATGAGCAGTAGTGTGCTTACAGGAAACATACTTGGGGACAAACTCCACCCCCACCCCCAAGAAACTGGAATGGGTATCTGAATTTCTGGGTACCTGCTCAAAAGATCAAAATCCATAGTAGAATCATTGAGGACTATTAACTTGTATAAAAATTCCACCTAATATGTTGTCCCCTGCAGAAGTTTTTAAATCAAATAATCTCCTGGTAGTTAAATTTGTATCTGGAATACGATGCATCTAGTGGGTAATATTTATATTGCACCAGTGCACTAATTATGACAAAAAAAAAGTAAGGGGCCCAATGGCCCATATTCAGAGGTGTGTGCAGAGTCAGTGTATAAGGTGGTGCAAAAATTCTCACAACGCTAGGGGGGTCTGGGGGCATGCTCCCCCAGGAAATTTTTTAAAACATCACTGTAAATGATGCATTTTTCTGCATTTTAGAGCTGAGTAAGATACTGTATGTTAAAGTCCACCAGAATGAAACATTTTATGATAAGGATGTTACTGTTTCCTGCAAAAGTGTTTTAAAAATTAAACAATTTATGAAATTGCATTCTTTGCTCCCTATTGTAAAGTGGATTGCTTCTCACTCCCCATTTCTCTCACACTCTGTGAAACGGAACTCCCAGACCACACTTGCCCCCTTTGTTAATTACCCCTTTCTTTCACCAACATCAACCTCCCCAGGATTGTTTGCTAGCCCACTGCCTGCAAGTTACGCACCATACCCTAATCGCAAGAAGTGGACAAGCACGGACCACGTGATGCGGGCAATCGGGTGCTAGCTCTTCTTACTCGCTCTGGCCACCCTTTCACTTTATTTTGTTATTTTCTGTGCATTCTGGCTTAAAATATTGCCCTAAAGCTAGATTCCAGCTGCCCAAAAAGGTATTACATCATCCCTGAGGCGCAAAACGTGGATGGAGATCGAAATGAAGAAGGCACTGCCGAAGCGCACTCCACCCGCAATGCCTGAGAAAGGCCTTAAGAAGCTTCGAGCCTCAGCTGCCACAGATATCGGGGAAACCCCAACCATGTCTACGGACACAGAGCCTTTCACACTGGTGAGTTTCCTGGCTGAGTTTAGGCCATTTAAGGAAGAACTGAAGTCTGTCACTTTGGAGCTCAAATCCATCTCATGTGCACTCAAAGATATTTCTCGACGCACCATGGACACGGAGACCCATGTTTTATCACTAGAGAAACACATAGACTGACTGGATCCAGAAATTATGGTGAATAGGCAAAGAATCACCAAACTAGAGCTCAAAATTGAAGATCTTGAGAGTAGGAGCCGAAGAAATAATGCAGTGCTTATTGGGCTCCCAGAAACCCAAGAAGGCCCGAACACTGTGTTATTTATGCAGAAATTCGTTGAGAAGATCACTGGACCTTCTCCCTTTGGGGCCAAATATGTGATTGAGAGGGCCCACCACGCATTAAGGCCGACACCCCCTGCAGGCTCCCCCCCAAGACCGATTATTTTCCAATTTCTTAATTACTTAGAACGTCAACACTTTCTATCCAAAGCCAGAAACCTTCAAGAGATTCATTGGGAATGTTTAAAAGTTCGTGTGGCACAAGATTTGCCAGCTACAGTACGCCAACGCCGTACTGCTTTCTATCCTTTGGTCACCAAATTGATTGCTACGGGGCTCCACTTTCGTATGAGCTATCCGGCAAGATTGCATGTTTTAACCGATGGCAGGTGGCACACCTACGAAGATCCCGAAACGGCTCGGGCCAATCTGAAAGTCTCATTTCCCGATCTCTTCAGAGATACCTGAATTTGAGCATGAGAGGATCCTGATGTTACCCCTGGTGGTTTGGGCTTCTATATTGCAAAGTTGTTATCCCTATATCTCTCAAATTTCCCTTCTGGTCTGGTTTCTCTACAGAATGTTTTCTCATGTGTTTCCGGTAACCTAATCTCACATTCTCACCTTCTCGGAGAAGCATTCAATTAAAGGCTGGACTATGCTCCCTATTCTGGTTCCTTTGTCTGTCTGTCACAGCATGGAAGAATTAGCAGAGCAGCTTATCCCCCTTAATCCAGTGACGATGTGACTTAAATATCTGGCTATGTTTTGGCCCCCGAGAGAGCCTTGTTTTGTCAGGGTTGCACCTTTTTGACCACACCAGAGAGATATGGCCCTCAGGAAATCATGATACCATGATTCGTGGTACTGAAGCATCGTAGTAATATTCTGCATTGGCCACCAGAAGGAGCACCAGGACTGATAGCTGGGCTTAATTCGAGATGCTCTCCTGTTCAACCTGCGAGTGCAACTGGGAAGAACGCTGTTCTCACCAGGGACAGTTCAAGAACATCCTTCATGAAATTAGGGAGCTGTATAGACCACAAGGATCCATCTCGTTTTCGACTTGAATGCAGAGACTTCTCAACCTTACTGCCCGCTTAAACTTGCATATCTGATTTTTTCAGTTACATTTCTGGTTATATTCTTGGCCTAAATGGCAATTTGGGGCTTGCTTAGAGTTTTCTGTTTATTGAAAAACACGGGCATTCTCAGTGCCTTCTTTCAGTTCTCCTGTTAAGGAGGCTATGCTTGAGCCCTTGATTTAATTTCCTTCACACAATATGTTGGGCAGAAAGATGTCATATTGTGAACCTTATTGATGTTTCTCAGTTAATTTTGGGATAGGAAAAGAAGGTACAAGGGTAGCCTAAACAGCAATACCTAATGGCTATACCCCGCTATACTTAGCAAGTATAATCTATATACTTTTATAGGGTTTAGTGTTGTGCTCTTCAAAACTCATGATGTATCATATTTTGTTTTTCTGTCTGTATTGCATTTATGGAGACAATTGAGGGTGGTCGGGGGAGGGAGCTAAGAGGATGGTGAACTGAGGAACGCTGTCTGTAATAGTATGGGGGTTTTGGAGGATTGGGTTTGCCTCCATTCATATACTGGTGGCACTAAAGGGTGGTCACATTCGAGGGACAGAACATAATCAGACTCTTCATAAAGGGTATAGGGAGGGTGGGGATGGCAACACAGAAACTGGGGGAGGTATGTGCAGGGCGACACTCTGGTTCAGATGGGATATAAAACCTATATCTTTTTTTGTTAGGAAATATGGCTAACTAATTTAAGATGGCTACCTGGAATGTCAAGTGTCTCAGGCAGCAACTTAAGTGATACAAAGTCCTAAAACACTTAGCCCTATTATCTATTGATGTATTTATACAAGAGTCGCATCTACCAAGCTCTGAGGCTACTCGTGCCAGAAGACTACAAATAGGGCAAGTTTTCACAGCGGGGGCTCTACTCAAAGCAGTGGAGTTCTAATATTGATTTCCAAAAAAATCCCTTTTTCACTTACACACATAATTGAGGATTCTCTGGGCAGATATATCTTTATCCTCTGTACTTTACATAACATGGAGATCCTGCTGGGTTCAATTTATGGCCTCAATATGGACTATCCAGATTTCTTCATGCAGTTAATTAATATATTAACCCCTTATGTATCGTTGCCCATTATCTTGGGGGGGAGACATGAACACTGTTTTTGACCCATCTGTAGATCATTCCAATGGGTTTCATGGGACTTCCTCCCCAGCTCAGCAGGCATTTCGGGAACTTATAGATCACATAGGCCTATGTGATGTATGGTGGGTTTTACACCCTTCAGAGAAAAATTACACTTTTATTTCCCCTGTTCATAAGATTGCATCGAGAATCGATTATCTGCTAATATCCCAAGTACTCCTGACAGGAGTCTTAAATGTCTCCATTCAGCCTGGCCCACCTTCTGACCACTCCCTGGTCACTTGTCACCTATCTTTAGTCTCCTCTTTAAAAAAAAAAACATGCTGGAAAATCAAAAACCAGTTGCTGAAGGATCCTGCAATAATTTCTGTGCTTAATCAACACATAGAACATTTCGTTATGGACCACAAAAAAACAACCTCCAAACCCGATATATGTTGCACTTTCAAGGCCTATATGAGAGGTATACTCATAAGTTTATCATCACAGAGGAAAAAAAGAAAAGATCAGGAACTTCATTCTCTGCTTGGTCAAATAAGGGATATCGAAACACATTTGGCTCTTGATTCTTCTGAAGATGTTAAACAGAAAGAGACAAAGATGAGAGATGAATACCTGGAGATTTTGAGGAAAAAAGCTGAGTTTGCCACACTGAGAATGAAATCAACATACATAGACCAGGGAGAAAAGGCAGGGCATTTACTAGCGTTAAGAATTAAGCAACTAGAATCTGCTAAATATATCTCTGCTATTCAATCTTCAACGGATGGCACATTGAAAACATCCCCACCTGACATAGTATCTGAATTCCAGGATTACTATGCCAATCTCTATGCTTCCATGTCTAACCGGCCTTCAGACCAGGAACTGGATTCCTACTTGGAGGCATCCCAACTGCCTTCCCTCTTGGAGGTTCAACAGAGAGCACTTATACTCCCTATAACTGCTATGGAAATTGCTAAAACTATTCAATCCCTCCCTTCAGATAAAACTCTGGGGCCAGATGGCTTTTCGGCAAACTTTTACAAGAAATTCCAGAAACCCTTAGTTCCCCTATTGCTGTCCCTATTTCAATATATCTTATCTGGACCATCAGTGGACAATACTTTGTTTGAAGCCTTAATAGTTCTTATCCTCAAGCAGGACCGAAATCTGGAGCTGACTACCAGCTATCGTCCAATATCTTTATTAAATCAGGATATAAAAATTCTAACCAAATTAATAGCAGAGTGTATCAATATAGTTGTACTGGATCTTATTGGCCCTGAACAAGTTGGCTTCATGCAGGGGCGTTCCTGGTGGACCACCTCAGAACCCTCTCGCATGTTCTCTCAGTGTCCAGGGATGCTCATTTTCTAGCAGCCTTGGTCTCCCTGGATGCCGAGAAAGCATTTGACAGAGTGGATTGGAATTTTCTGTTCTGGGTCCTTAAGGTATACAAATTCCCCACTGAATTTCAAACTTAGATAAAAGCTCTACATCAGGCCCTCTCGGCATGGGTAGCTGCAAACGGGGTGATTTCCAGTCTTTTCCCTTTAAAATCAGGAACTAGACAGGGCTGCCCTCTTTCTCCCACTCTATTTAATCTATACTTAGAGCCCCTAATCCATAGATTGACAAATTGTGATCAGATCCAAGGGATACCCATTGCGTCCCAAATAGTCAAGGTTTCGGCATATGCTGATGATATACTTCTACAACTGTCTCATCCGGAGACCTCAATTCCCCATTTGTTATCACTTATCAGGAAATATAGTACCTTGTCTAATCATAAGATTAACATAGACAAGACTCTGGTTTTCCCTCTCAATCATAAGGTCAATAAGAAGTCCGTTACGGATTTTGGTCTGACATGGAAGCACGACTCCTTAAAATATCTTGGTATCATAATACCGAGAAATCCAGCTCATTTTCAAAAGCTTAATCTGGATCCTCTGGTAAGAACTATCCATCAAGACTTGGACAGATGGTCCAAACTCCCTCTCTCATTATGGGGCAAAATCAATATAATCAAGATGATTGTATTTCCTAGGCTCTTTAACCCCCTGCTGCTACTCAACATCTGGTTACCTCTCTCATGGTTTAATAACATTCATAGACTTATCACGGAATTTATCTGGGCTAATAAGCAGCCTCGACTAGCTTATGTGAAACTGACAGCCCCTAAGAACAGAGAAGGTTTACGTCTCCCTCATTTAACCTTTTACCACTGTGCTAGTCACGCTGTCAAATACCTCATATGGCTATCTCCTGTCCGTACGGTTCTTGATTCTCCTTTCTCACCCCTCTGGCTCAGAATTGAACTATCCCTATTACAGAAACATGGCCTCAACCCGATTTCACTTTTGTATGTTAAGACCAAGGCCCTACCTGTAAATTTCCTTCCCACTCCCATAGTTACTTCAGTGAGGAATCACACACAATTATGTAGTTATCTCAAGTATAATCACATTCTGGACCCAGAGCAACCCGTTTGGGGAAACCCCAATTTTAAAATAGACAAAACATTTCTACCAAGCTGGATTCCTGGTATGAATTATCTACGTCTCTCATCATTTATCTCAGAAGGGAACACATGGCTTTCCTCTCTCGACATTCTAACCACCCTCAACTTGACGACTAAATGTAGTTTTAAAGTTTTCAAATTAAAACATCTCTTCTCTAAGATTTTCAGTCCAATTCTCCCTATGCTCGATAAACCATCTTTTACCAGTGTAATAAATCCTGAGCATGGTTCTCTGCACTCAGTATCCAACTACTACAAAATGCTATATAACTGGGCATATCTAAACTGCTTTGCTCCTATAGCATATTGGGGAACCATTTTTCTCTGCTAATAAATTAGTTTGGACTGAATTATGGCAGAATTGCCATAAGTACATTACCCAGGATCGACTACGTTTGACTCAATTTCATATACTGCACACTTTATACTATTCTCCACAAAAACTATGCAAATTTGGCCTCCTCCCGTCGTCTCTATGTACGAGATATAAGTAGGAAGAGGGCACCCCATTTCACATTTTCTAGACCTGCCCCAAAGTTGCCTCACTCTGGAACACCGTTCAGGATAAGGCTGATCCCTTACTGGGTTTGCAGAAGCTATTCACTCCAGAAATCTGCCTCTTAGGTGACTACTCGGCCATTCCAGTTTTAGTCAGAAGGTATCATATTGCTCTGATCTCTATGTCTGTCAAGAAATTAGTATTATGTCACTGGAAGGATGATAACATTATTTCATATACAGAATGGCATAATGAATTCCTTGCAAACCTTAGGACCGAGAAGACAATAGCCAGTCTCAATAATAGGCCTGAGAAATGTGCACAAATATGGGAACCTTTGCACACTTCATACTCTTTGATACTTTCACCTGCACATACAATATACTGTTACCCAAGAGAATTTAAGAATGTTATCTGTGTTGCATAATGTTTGGGAGGGGTCGGTGTGAATGGGAGGGGGTTGTTGGTGGGGTGGGTCAAGGGGGAGGGGTTGGAGGGAGGACAGATCCTTGTGGATATTAATGTTGTACTCACTTTGTATGATACTCCTGGACCTGTTCTCATTATTGTAAAATTTAATAATCTTTAAATAGAAAAAAAAAAAGTAGACAAGCAAGGTAGCTTATGCAAAGGATTATTATCATACAAGCTGCCACTCTGATCTGAGCACAAGAAAAAAAGGGACACAGCAGCAGAGCACTAGAGCAGCAGACAATAAAAACAGAGGGGAGTGGACCCAGTCCGCTACTGTTAAGGGGCAACCAAAGGGTGATTTGTGCATTATGATGATAGGCAGACTATTAAAAATAGATTCAACTTGTGGATCAATCCTGCACTAGTTAACAATGGGACTCCCCCCCCCACACACACACACACATATGCCACCCACTGTATTTCTTAAATAAGGTTGCTATGCATTATGGTCTCTGAGGTTCAGTTAATGTTATTTATTTTATTTATTGAATTTTGCTAACCGGGTAGGCCCACTGAGACAAGACAGTCCCTTTTTCAGGGGTGACCCGGGAAGTGCCGTACATTGACCATTGACAGTGCAATTTGTTGAAACAATACATTCACTATACCACAGAGAACATACAGTGCACTAGTAAAAAAAATTCAAAACAGGGGTCAAGCAGACACCAGATAATGACGTTGCAGTCTAAATTAACAGTACTGATGCATGAATTACATTTGCACAAAACAAATTCAGTAATTTAGGTCAAAGACAATACAGCAATAGTAAGCCATAGATAGGCAACAGTTAACAGAGCACAGTTGTGCATGAAATTGCACTTTGTGATGGAAAATCAGAGGGGCAAGCATTCACGAAATATCATACACTAATCACAGTTAACAGTTAACAGATATGACATGCAGGATGGGTAACTAGGGATTGGTCTGAGTTGTGCATAGTATAAAAAGGAAGACAACATGATGGCAGGGAGGAATGCCAGACAGCAGGAATCAGTGATAGCAGGTACAGTGTGGAGTAGTAAGGTGAGTTTGCAGGGACAATTGGAAAAGGGGGAGAGTCAAAATGGCCAATATAGTTGTGGGGGAGCAAGTGCCGACAGTACACAGCAGAGTAGGCAAAAGATTTCTGGACCATGGCTAGCTGAGTATTAGGTAGTAGGAGAAGGGGCAATGAAGCAGACCTGAGAGGGCGCCGATGTTGTTTTCATTGTACTAAGGCAGCAAGACAGGGAGGAGTGAAGTGGTGAACTAGCTTATGAGTGAAGCTTAGTGTGACAGACCTTAGCTTTGCTTCATAAGATAGCCACCCATGGGAAGATAGGACATTGCAGTGATGGTGCCGGGCATTGACACCGACAGCAAACCTACTCACTCTATGGTAGATCTGACTGAGGTGAGCCAGAACAGTGGAGAAGGTAACAAGAAGGGCGGCTGCATAAGTTAAGAGAGGGAGTAGGGTGGCAGAAACTATCTTGCGGCAGGATATCAGCATGAGGAAGGGATGGATCTGGTATAGGACACCAAGCTTTTGGTTTAGAGTTTTGGTGAGGCCTGAAACATGAGTATCCACAGAGAGTGATGAATCAAGAGTGACTCCCAAGTATTTAAAGGACTTAACAGTTTCAAGAACCATTCCAGTACGGGAGGGGACAACCAGAGGTGGTAGTAGGTGTGAAGTCAGCTTGGAGAACACCACACACTTTGTTTTCCTAGTATTGAGTACAAGTTGTTTTTGCAGTAACTAGTCTTCGAGCATGTGGAAGTCGAAGGTTGATGTTGAGTTGATCCACCCTATGTCAGCCAAGGTCCGATAGAGGATAGCATCATCTGCATAAAGATGAACAGAGGCTCCTCCGCAGTTATCCAGTAGGTCATTGATAAAGAGTGAGAATAGTAGCGGTCCCAAGATAGATCCCTGGGGGACCCCATGGGTAATGTATTGAGGGTTAGATAAGGAACCCGCCCACTTCACTCTTTGGGTGCGGCCATGAAGGTAGCAATTGATCCAGGTAAGAGCTCCATTATCAAGACCTAGGAGTCACAGTTGCTGTAGTAGAAGATCATGACTGACCAGGTCAAAGGCCTTGGTCAGGTCCATGAAGACTGCTCCAGTGTATTCACCATGGTCTATTCCTTGGAATATGTTGGAGGTGACTTTTATCATGGCAATGAGGGGGCTGTAGTTTTTCCTGAATCCATGCTGGTGGGTTGAGAGCAGTTGGTGGATGTTCAGATAATCTTGCAAGTGGTCATAAAGTATCCACTCTTGGATTTTGGCTAAGGGGCACAGTATCAAGACAGGATGATAATTTTCAGCAGTAGAGATGGAACCTCCCTTATGCACCGGTACAACCATCACTACCTTCCATTTCTTGGGGACGGTACCAGAGAGGAATGAACGGTTGAGTAGGTCACAAATGGGATGAGCAAGGCCTTCAGCCCCCAGCTGGAAGAATTTTGGTTCAAGAGTATCGTGTCCTGGTGAGCTGTCTGCTTTCAGATTTCTGAGTAGCCGACGCCCCAGTAAGAGTAGCCAGTTTCAAATGGAAGGAATGGCGGCCCAAGGTATCAATGGGTGAGAGGGGGTCTGGATGGGGAGAAAAAGGGCTAGTAAAGAGTGAAGTATATTTTTGCAGATCAGTAAAAAATTTATTAAAGCCATCCATTATAGAAGCGGGGTTAGTGAGCACCCCGCCCAGGGTCTCAATGGAACTAGGGGTATCTGAGGTCTGGCCCTTTATGAGGGAATTAACTTGCTTCCAGAATTCCTTAGGGTTACTAAGATGTTCAGTTTGGAGATTCCTGAAATGCTGGCATTTAGCTTTTTGGATGGAGTTCTTGCAACTGTTCCTTAGCTGCCTGTATGTAAGCCAGTCAGAGGGAATTCCACTGGCCTTAAATGTCTACCAAGCCTTGTCACGAGCAGACAATAGCTTCCTTATGTTCTTAGATAACCAAGGTGCTTTATTACCCTTGACCCAGCAAGACTTCATGGGAGCATGATGGTTGACCATTTTGGTGAATTTAGTCACAAAGAAATTGAGAGCTAGGTTGACATCCTGCAGGGCATTTATAGGGCTACAGTCAGTGTCATGGATTGTGGTAGTGAAGGCATTAAGGTCAAAGTTGCTCATGTCTCGAACTTGGATAACTCTGGGTGGTAGGTTTGGGGAGTTGCGCCATACGCAAAAGGTTGAAGAATGGTCACTTATGCTGTCGGGAAGAACACCATCTGCCCTAATCTTAGTGGGAGAGTTAGTGACCATCCAATCAAGTAGAGTATGATTGCCAGTCCTGGTGTTGATTCTAGTTGGGTCGGCAATAAGTTGGACTAGGTTGGAATTGATAAGAGGGTATGCAGTTTGTGTGAACTAGGGTTCAGCCAATCTATGTTAAAGTTCCCACATAGAATTAGGTTGTGGCATGGGAGAACTGAGAGAGAGAAAATTAATAGAGGAAGACTGGAAGCTGCAGGCTTTGGGAGTAGGTAAACACAGCCTACCACAAGTTTCTTAATAGTGCCAAGGGTGAGGGAAATGAATATGGATTTGACTGAGGAAAGGCCTAGGTGAGGTGTTTAATTTCAGTTGCATCCAGGTTATCCTTGGCACATAGGAGGATACCTCCACCTCTTTAACCCAGACTATCATTTCTGAAGCTCTTGTAGCCAGGTAGTGCAACTTCATGATGCTTAACACATGGCCTCAGCCATGTCTCTGAAATACCCAGAATGTCCAGGGTATGTTGATTAACCCAAGCTTCAAGCTCTGCCATTTTTGGCTTGATACTATGACCATTCAGATGAGCTATGTTCATACCTTTAGGGAGCTGAGAGGATGATGGGGGAGGTGGGGAGGGGAGAAAGGAGTAGTGGGGCCCGGATTAGGCATGACATCATCTGAAAGGGTTAGGAAAGAAGAGCTAGGAGGAAGCATCTGATTGCAGTCAGGAGACACCACTTTAAGAATTTGGTATTAGCAGTAGACATTAACAGCCTTCTAATGTACCAGTGTCCAAGATAAACAATACCATGAGCAGGGAGATATGGTACAGGGCGGTATATACGTGGGGTTCATTAGTCACAGTGTGAGGGGAGACAGGCTCACTGTGCCGCTGAGATTGATTTAGTGTCAAAGAAGTGAAGTAGTCAGCAGCAAGAAGTAGCAATAAGTAGGAGGGGATATAAAAAACTGAAAGTTTGGCCATTTTGTGATGTCAGGAGGGATTAAATAGGAGTGAGATCTGAAGAGCTACAAAAAGGACTGACAGGAAGCACCTGAGTGGCAGGAGGAGGGACAGCTGTGAGTCAGAGTGTCAGAAAAGGAGACAACAGGGAAAATCGGCAGGTGAGGGGTAGTAAAGAGAATGCAAGTATCATAAAAAAGGCAGAAAAGGAGACAGGAGAGTAATCAGGCAGGTGAGGGATAGAATAGAGGACTACAACTGCCCTAATAACTATCCTACAAAGGAGGGGTGTTTAGGAGGATGTTAAATGAACCCTCAAAGTGGTGAGGACGTGAGCTCACCCCATGAGTCTAGCAATGAGGCTTGACATGCAGCTAATGAGAAGAGAGGAGGAGTGGAGGGGAGGAGCATTTGCATATTTAATTAAGGCAGGAGGAGGGTGGAGGGGCCAAAAAACCGGCTTTGCGGCAAGTGCTCGGCACAGCTGGAGACTGACCCTTAAGCTTGGATTCAGTTCTGCTTCCCCAATTGGCTGTTTCGTTAGCCAGGAACCAATCAGGTAGGGTCTGCTGAGCACTCAGCCAGTGGCAGCAAAAGGCATGTCCTTCGAAGTGAAGGTGCTGTAGGACCTGAGAGGCTTTTGGATGATTGGTGTCAAAAACTTCAGTGGCCAAACTTTGAAAGTCATTCCAGTTTTGGGGAAGCCAAAATACTTCCCAGGTTATAAATTTGGAAGCCAATATAATGTTGTCAGAGACAATTTTGTAATATACACATTACAGGTAATGCCGTGCCCGCCATTCATTCAGAAAAATATCACATCATTGTTTGACTTCCATGGCTGCAAAATTCAGTCACCTACATTTTTCACTATTAGGAATCAAATGCATCCTCCTTAAATGATTAAAGAGCGAGTCCAGCCAAAAGTGCTACATTGCAGAATTAGAATCAGCATACCCCCAATAAGTCTCATACCAAAAATTAGTTTTGTATGTTACTTAAAGTTATGAGCTATTTTGTAACCATAATTTTACCCACTGTTCAAAAAAAGCCAATTTCAGTGAAGAGCTACTGACGATGTCACAACCAGAACTCACAGCCTGTCAGCAACCTTATGGGACCTATTTCTCCAAAGTGTAAGAAACTGTAGCTGAAGTAATCATAAAAAAACTGACATAGGGTTGGCTGCATTGCTGGTGTTTCCAGAATGTTCAGGTGCATGGTATTGTACTTTAGAGCATTTCAGGAGGTTGTTTTGGAATGCAGCGCTGTACCAAGATATATAATGTCAGGGTGTTATACAATTTTGAAAATTGGTAGGGGGGCATACAATCTCACAATGTGGCAGGGATGCACCATTATTTATTTATTTAAAGTTGATGATCGGGAAAGGCACACTAAGCCGAGGCTCATTTCCAGGTGCGACCTGGGGTAGGGGTACAGCAAACATTAAGTTCAGTAACCAAATTACAGAGTAGTTCACATACAAGAATACAGTAAATAAACATTTACGTTAAGTACATTAGCCATATTTACAGAGCAGTTTGCATACAAATAAATACTGTAAACCAAAATATACAAAGCCGTTCAGTATACCAAGCAGTTCGTTACAGTTGGTGGGTAAGTGCAATCCATAAGCATGACGTCAGAGAACATAGATGAGGGAGAAGATCATCGGGTGGGACAGTACATAGGTAAACTGGCAAGGGTAAGTAAGGACAAAAAGGAATGCAGGGAGGCAGGTGCATATCAGTGCAGTAGGTGCATTTGGGATACGGGATTGACACACATCATAAAATAGTGGCTAAAGGTGGGAGCTAGTGCAGGCATGAGATCTAGAAGGGAAGAGTGTGGGTTGGGGCTGGAAGGGGGGGTTTTGGAGAGACTAGTGATTGGGGAGAAGGGGGGGCAGGGAGACTGGTGATTAGCGGGTAGATGACAGAGACTGGTGATTGAGGAGGAGAGGACAGAGACAGGGAGTAGAGGGAGGCATCTCAGGTGGTTTTTGATTGCCGCAGCCATTGGCAAACTGTGAACAATGAGAGGCAGTGAGTTCCACTGGGTGGGGAGCTGGTAGACAAAGGCTTGCATCCCAGCCTGAGAGTGAGGAATAGCCAAGGCGAAGGAGTGCAGATCACGGGAATGCAGATCGTAACTGGGGCAAGCGGTTGGAGCTAAGAGTGAGGAGAGGTAAGAGGGGAGAGTGTTGAACCAGAACTTGGAGGTGAACGACATGCAGGGTGCTTGCCAATGATTTGCTTGGGATGGGAGAGAGACAGCTTAGTATAGGTGACAGTGATGTGTCCGGTAGGGGAGGTTTGTGGCAAAGTGACAGAAAGCATGGAATAGTGGGTCAGACTTGGCTAGGGTGAATTGTGGTGCTGTGCTGTAGACTACATCAGCATGGTTGAAGGAGGCAAGGATGAGCTTTGTTATAATTTGCTTCCTGATGGGAAGGGAAAGACTGTTTTTGTGCCTATATAGCATGCCCAGTTTAGGGCAGAGTTTGTTGTGGATGGAGTCTAGGTGTAGGGAGAAGTTCATCCTGGAATCAAGCCATACTCCCAGGTACTTATACCTGTCAACTGCTAGGATTTTGGATCCATCATGGGTTAAGAAGGGGGGGAGGACAGATTAGCCATCTTCTGGGCAGAGCCAAAGACCATCGCTACTGTTTTTTTGGTGTTGCATTTTAGAGACTTTGTGTCAAGCCAATGTAGCAATCTTTCAAAGTCAGACTGTAGTGTGAATTCAGTTTGGGTTTTGTTGGGACCAGAAGCGAAAATTACAGAGTCATTGGTGTACATTTGTACTTGGGAGGATGGGCAGGCAGATGGGAAGCTGTTTATGAAGATGGAGAATAGGGCTGGACCGAGGATGCTGGCAAAGATGGAAAGGGGGGTAGATTTGGTGTCACTCAATTGTACGTACTAGAACCTGTCTGAGAGGTAGGCCTTGAACCAACTGATGGTGGGGAGCAAGAGGCCTGTAGATACAAGGTCATCAATTAGTATTTTGTGGGTCATGGAGTTGAATGGCATCATGAAATGTGGTGGGACACTCAGTCACGAAATGCGACAGGAACACAAATCAAGGAATCTAGTGGGTCTGACAATTACAGAATATAGTGGGGATGCACATAGTCGGAATGTGACAGGACACACCATTTTATTCTGAAATTGCTTATCCCTGCCACATTCCAGAATTGTATACACCCACCACATTTCAGAATTGTACATCACATCCCCACCACATTCCAACATTGTGCGTTCTGGCCACATTCAATTTATCCCAACCACATTCCAAAATTTCACATTTTTGACACATTCCAAACTTATGTTTCAATGCCACATTCTGAAATTGTACATCACCACCACATTCTGAAACTGCATATCTCCACCACGTTCTAAAAGTGTACTTCCTGCCATATTCTGAAATTGTGTGTAAACTTCCACATTCCAAAATTGCCCATCATTGTCACATTCTGCAAATGTGCATCCCCACCATATTCCAAAATTGCACGTCCCCACCACTTTCTGAAAATGAATGTCACTGCCACATTCCGAAATTGCATGTCCAAGGCACATTCTAAAATTACACATCCCTGCCTCATTCTGAAATTGTATGTGACCATATTCTGAAACATTGCAACTGCCACATTCTAAGATTCCATGTCCATGCCATATTATGCAATTTAATGTTGCCACCACAATCTGAAATCAAGCATCCCAATCACATTTTGAAAATGTGCATCACCACTACATGCCAAATTTCTGCATCCATATTATGAAATTACATATCCCTGCCACCTTCCCCAACTATGTGCCCCCCACATTTGAAAATTTGCATCTCTGCCACATTCTAAAAATATATGACACTGCCACTTTATGAATTTTAGTGTCCCTGCCACATTCCAAACTTGTGTGTCCCAGCTACTTTGTGAGATTGTGTCATTGCTGCATTCCACAACTGCAGCATGGTAGCATTTTGAAATCTCATCCCTGCAGTATTCTAAAAATTTCACATAAGTTTGTCATTCTAAAGCCACATTTGCCGTTGCATTCTACCCCCCCCATATTACATTCTGAAGTACTGTACCTTGCATCTGCACAATATGAAAATGCATGCGCTGACCCACCCAGTGTCAGCTTTCCTTTTTCAGATGTTTACTACAACTGTAGTTTTATGTAACATGGGAGAAATAAATTCTTTAAGGTAGCTTGCATGGAGAGCTAGGCTGCAAGTTCTGGTTATGACATCATCAGTAGCTCTTCAATGAAACTGGCTTTTTTGAATGGGCAGTGAACTTAAGGTTACAAAATTACCTGTAACTTTTAAACAAAATAATGTCGAGATCTCATTTTTGGCATGAAGCTGATTGGGGGATATGCTGATCCAAATGCTGAATTTATTGACGCCAGAAATTTGGGCTGGACTCCCTTGTTGAGAGGTCTGAACCTCACCTTCAGATTCTTGACGATATTGGGAATGCAAGTAATCACAAACAAGTTGCATTCGAGTAATAAACAAGTTTATTACCACAAAAGGGATAAATCATAGTTGCCCTAAGCAGTTCTTACCAATACGAACCGGGAGCCAGTGCTAAGCATTCCCTACACCTCGAGGTTTCTCTGTAGTCTCTTGGGATCTCTCGGGTCTCTGAGGTGTAAAGCCTGTGCATTACATTATATACCTATGATAATTACTATGGTTACCAAAAGATAGAAACATTTCTAGTTACAGAGATGAGCCCTATTGGCTAAATTAGAGGTGGCTCCACAGTCCAAGATAACATTATATAATTCTGTAAAGTCATCAGTTTTAGAACAAAGGAGTTCTTATACAGAGTCTTATATAACCAAGTGTAGTGGTGCACATTACCGAAGGATGGCAATGTTGCCTTACATATTATAATTACTTCAAGGACAGGTGTCTTGGCATCTGACAAGTAAGAAACACAGAAAATACATGGTATAATATGTGTGCATTAGCAAGCAAGGTGGATTACAACAATATGCATTCATATCCTGACATCTACTCTTGTACAGTAGATGCCCTTAGCCCTAAGTATTAGTGTAACCTATACCTAAGCATTAGCTGTCTACGGTGTACCTCTGAGGATATCAATTAGGGTGTAGGGACCTCGTGTAACACCCTCTTTAAATAAAGCCCCTGGCTGATCGCATGTTGCCCCACCTTCTCAGGGGTCACTTGGTAGGTTTAGGAGACAATATGAGTCTTTCCCAACACATGCAATATTTCCTTCCAAGTCTCCATATTTTCAGGATACCCCTCATTTTGACCAACCCCACAGCCCCCACACATGTCTCACACACACACACACACACACACACACACCACACACACACACACCACTATCCAAAATATCCATAATTCATAGGATCTTCTCTTTTACTGGATCTAGCACTGAACGTCTGTCTTGTTATGCACAGACAGGCTAACTCTCCCTGATTTACTGGTCAAAAAATCTGAGAATGTTGTGGATATGCCTTGGCTGCACTATGTAAATCACTTGAGATGTATTACTCCACTAGGAGAAAGCAACATACTGTCTATTTTCTATAATATACTTTTTTCATCTGGGCACCAGAGACACAAAGCACTCCCTGCATAGTCTTGCATCACATGGACTGCAGGGACACATGGCAACCCCCAGCCTTGCCTTACCTGACATGGGTTCCAGAGATGCACAGCGCCCACCCCCCACCTTGCCTTATTTTGCATGGACTCTGGAGACACAAAGCACCCCCTAGCCTTGCCATACTTCACACAGGCTCTGGAGATGCACAAAATCCACCACTAGTCTTGCTTTACTTCACATGGGCTCCAGAGACACAAAGCAACCCCTTCCCCCACCTTGTCTTACCATACTTCACATGGGTTCTGGAAACAACCACCCCCAGCCTTGCCTTACTTCATATGGGGTCCGGAGATGAACAAGCACCTCTGCCTTGTCTTACCTTACTTCACATGGGAACAGGAGACAAATGACCCCTCCTCAACCTAGCCTTACTTCACATGGGGCCCAGAGATACAAACCCCTCCCCTACACCAGCCTTGCCTTATTTGACATGGGCTCTTGAGACAAAAAACATCCCTCTTTCTAGGCTCTTTACCTTACTTCATATTGGCACTGGAGACAAGTACCCCTTCCCCAAGCTTGTCGTACTGCACATGGGCTCTGAAGACTAAAGTACCCCCCCATGAAAGTTCAGTCTGAGGAGGCCAAAAGAGTGTAGCTCTAGCACATTCAGGGTCTCGCTCTCTTAGCGCTTTCTCTGGTGGCAGCTTGTGTTGACACTGTCAAAGGGTCATATCTCTCTCTCTCTCTCTCTCTCTCTCTCTCTCTCTCTCCCCCTTTCTCTCTCTCTTTTTCCCTGTCTCTCTCACACACACACACACACAGACACAACTCAGGGACAGTGAACAAATAAGTTGTTCCCAGGGGCTCTGTGTAGGGGCCACTGGCTACTAATTTTACCTCTGGTTTAAGTCATCTATAGTTTGAACTATAATGAACACCCCCCAACTGTGCTCATTCAAGGAGGTGTTACACTGGACTGTCAAAGAGGGAAAGCACAGCAGCATCTTTTACAATAAATAAGGTTAAAGATAAGGATCTCTGACTATCACCTTTTTAAAGTATGTGTGAAGGACTAACTTTGGTGCCAGCTGTGGATACTACTTTTAGCTGTGGGAGGCCTTTGCTTATTTGTTTTCCAGGAAAGCAGCCATTAAAGCAGTCAAGCAATGGCATGCTGTCACTTAAGGCTCATTTACACTGCTGACTTTGCAGCACATCAACCCATGTGCACAGGTTAATGCACTGCAAAGTCAGTTTTATAGACACTTTCCAGAGTGCTGTAAGTGAGATTTGGATCCCTTTTCTGCCACAGCTCAATAGCGGGTACCCGTATTGGAGTGATGGAGTGAGCGTGTTAACCAGCATTGTAAACCCTTTGATGCTCTCACTCTAATGGGATGCCTTCTGTCCCATTGTTTCCCAGCATCCTCTGCTGAATTTACAGGCCCTCCTCAGAGTGACCTGCAGCGCTGCGAGGGCAGGCTGTGTAAACACTAAACTGATGGAGAAGCAGCAGCACAGAGGAAAGAAAGCAGCATAAAGGTAATAGTGCTGCAGCTGTGTAAACACAACTTTAGATAAATATCTGTCTCAAGTAACACTTACCTCACTTTGATGTCAGTTGTGAGGCTATGGGTTGAGGGGAGGCTATTGTTTTCCTGGATGGCTGTTAAGTGAAAACATGGTGTTAATTACTATTTTTCACTTAGGCAGGGTTGATACAATTTGTGTTCCTGACTGGAGATTGGCAGCTTCAGCAGTGAGAAGTAAGGGGCAAAAACATGCCTCCCTGGCACCTTTCAATTATATAGAACTCAGTGGGCCCTCCAGAAAAGTAAGGGAGCCTGGCCCCCTGTAATTTGAGCACTGTATTGCACCAAATAAATAGAGAATAATGGGTATACAACTGTGTTATGGATGTTTTTACACACCCGAGGTGTGTGATGACCCATAAACCTCAAGAGGTCTATGAGATCAACACACATAGAGGGTGTGTAAAATAAATCCATAAGAATCCATCCTCCACTCACTCATGCCTATTCCCTATGTTTGCCTCTGTTCTACACTTATTTTGTATGGAAAAGTAACTCAGACTGAGGGTATCCCAGTTTTATTTTTTCCCCTCACCTTTTCAAATTCCCCCTGCTCCTGTCCACTCCTCATAAACTGCACTCTATTGGAATACCTGTCTCTTGTGAATAACTTGTATAATTGACTGCCAACCTCTGGCCACTAAGGGTCTCCTCAAACTGCCTTCACTATAGGTGTCACCCTGCCCTTGAGTCACCATTTCTGTCACTTATTTTCTTCTCTTATAAGGGACAATCTACTTCTAATTTACAGAGGTTTCATACAAGGCATATATAATGTTCTCTCTTGCATGCCCAAGGTCACTTCTGGTGGTATCAGGATTACTACCCACCATAATCATTCTCTCCTATCTCTCATGTAACATACCAGCTGGATACCCTGGGTCCCACTGCCATGAAGAATTCTCCTTTGTATTCTCCAACCTTATACCAACTAGAACCTTGCTCCCTTCTCCTAACCTGTACCTCCATATAACTCATCCTTCCAAATTGGGGAATTTCCTTCTCTATCACCCCCCCTAGCATGCCCAAATACCTCAAGCGCAATTACAGATTCTACAAAGAAGTTTGGGTGATGCTTCTGCACTTATGCTTGTCAGAAGACATAGAATCTAACCTGGCCCCCATTGGAATGCCAGGTCCACGGATAACTCCTCTTGGTTTTCCACTAAGGCCATGTACATTGCCCACATGAATATCAGAAGTTTACCAGCAAACTTTCCTGAACTTGAAGCCTGGATAGCCCTGTACTGTCCGGACATACTTGGACTAACTGAAACATGGCTCAGGCAAGAGATGCCTGATTCCATGTACAAAATACCTGGCTACAGCTTGTCCAGATTTGATCGCCCCACCAAACAAAAGGGTGGAGGAGTTGCCCTTTATTATAAAGAGCATCTCAATGTCTCTGTACTCCAGTCTTGGATAACAAATCACTGTGAAGCTCGGCATACAGTTCTACAACTAGGTGGTGATAAAAGGCTAAATCTGATCTGTGCCTACAATCCTCCAAAGGGGGCTCTCCCTGTCTTAAATGGGCTCTTGGATTATCTGGCCACTCTAAACGGTAGATCTGAAGTCATACTAATGGGAGACTTCAACCTAGACCTATCAGAGAGTCAGGCCGGTACATATACTGAAGCTCTCGCCCGACTTAACCTCGCTCAACTTATCACTAGCCCTACATGCATCTCTTCCAGCTCAGAGCACCAATCTCTCCTGGACTGGATGGCTACAAATAGAGCAAATAAAATAATTGCTGCAGGGACCTTTTCGAATTCTATTAGTGATCACCTGCCTATGTTCTGTATCTGGAATGGCCACTGCCTTAAACCTCCCCCCACCCCCACCCAAGAATCATTCAATTTCCGGATTTTGCCAAACTAAACCGAACTGTACTTCTCGAAGATATTAATAATATAGACTGGTCTCCCATCTATCACACTGATGATGTAAACACAGCACTTGAATACCTGATGTCTCAGCTTCTGGCCCTTCAGGATCTGCACATCCCTCTGAAAAAAGGCGTCTTAGGGGCTCCCCTAATAAATGGCTTAAAAAAGACTTCCTTCGAGCCATGATAAAAAAAGACAAGGCCTGGACCTTGGCAAAAAAGTCCCAACAATCAGAAGACTGGGTTAACTATAAACAACTGAGAAATGCCTGCAAAAAAGATATTTGGAAGGCTAAAAGGAGCTACTGCCTTAAGCTTCTCCAATCTTCAGCGGGTGATACCAGGGGTTTTTGGAACCACATCAAAAATTTCATTGGGCAAAGGCCCAAGACGGCCATTACCAACATGACACTGAATGACGCAAACTGTAACAAGTTACCTACTATTGCTAATGCTCTTAATGCACAATTCTTGGATCTCTCGAATACACTGAAATTCAACCAACCTCTTTCACCTCCTCCTGAGGTGCAACTTTTACATGAAACCCTTTTCGTCTCACATTAGTCTCCTCCACCGAGTGCTGCATCTCCTCAAATCAGTATCCACCTATGGATCTGCTGGCCCGATAGGCTACTGCCAAACTTCTTGAAGCAGGCAGCCCTAAGCTGCTGTTCCTATTGCAAGAATCTTTAATCTTTCCATAATAACCCAAATGGTACCAACATTGTGGAAAACACTTCGCGTTGTCCCTGTTCACAAAAGGGGATACCAAAATATGTCAAACTATAGACCAATTGCCATTCTCTACCCTAAATAAACCTTGAAGGCCATCGCTACTGGTCACAAATTACCTGCACCTTAACAACCTTATATCCCCTACCCAGCACGGATTCCGAACAGGACACAGCACCACAACTGCTCTACTTCAGCTGACAAATGCAGTCCTTACAGCGATGGATAAGAGCCTGCTCACTGGGGCCATATTTATCGATCTCACAAAGGCATTTGACCTTGTGAATCACTCTCTGCTACTTTCCAAACTGTCCCACCTTGGCTTTGACCTGTCGTCCATCTCCTGGTTTGATAGCTACCTCTCAGGGAGGTTGCAATTTGTCCAAATTAAATCCGCCGTCTCAAATCTTTTCCCTACCTCTGTTGGAGTCCCCCAAGGATCTATTCTTGGCCCACTACTTTTCTCCCTTTTCATTAACAACTTGCCCTCCCTTCCATGCTCCTCCTCATTAATCCTTTATGCCGATGACATGGTGCTTCTCTCCAGTGGTAAAGATCCCTTATCAGTAAGAGCACATCTTCAAGCAGACTTCAACTGCTTGCAGGAGTGGTTACTACAGAACAGGCTCCTAATGAATGCTAAGAAAACTGTAACTATGCTTTTTGGCCCCCCCGTCAAGAATCAGATCTCTTACTCCAGACTTATTGATACATTCTCTAGATGACTCCCCTCTTGAATTCGTTACCTCCTTCAGGTATCTAGGAGTCACTCTTGACCCATCTCTTGACTTTAACCTCCACATTGCGGCTACATGTAAGACAGTTTACTCAAAACTTGGTCTTGCCTTTAAAATTAGGTCCTCCCTCAATGATGCTGCGTGGCTTGCTATTGCACAAGGATTTCTCCTCCCTGCTCTAACATATTGCTTGCAGGTTTACCTTAAAGCTAGCAAAGGAGCACGCCAGAAATGGAGCACCTGCTATAACAGTATATGCAGATGTGCTCTCTCCACTCACAGACTTACCCATCATTGCTTGCTCTACTCAAAACTAAATTGGCTCTCCCCAGACTCGCTCAGACACTATTCTGCAGGTTGTACAATTGATATGATCAGAACGGGGTCCCCTAAATACCTTGCCGAACTATTAACTCAGCCCTCCCAAGCATACCTCCTCAGGGCATCTGCTCAAACCCAACTTGAAATTCCCAGATATCTCACACGAAAAGGAGAACGATCCTTCGCCATATCTGCCCCCCGCTTCTGGAACTCCATTCCTTCCCACATCAAACTCTCCAAATCCCACAAGGCCTTTAAACTGGGTCTTCGGGCACACCTATTAGAATCCGACTGCTGCTCTTGTGCTGTAACTTGAGCTTCTCTCCTAGCATTTTCTCCTCCCTATGGCACTTACTGATTTCCTACTGGTCTCCAAAATCTGAAAGTTTCCCACATCCAGCAGAAATCCTATTGTTATAATGCTACTTCACTTAAGTTTTGTTTGCTGTTTGTCGTTTCAATTTAGTCATTGATGTATCATCAGATGAAAATAATTAATGTAATGTTATCTGTTTCTCTTTGTCATTACTGATAATGACTGTACCTGGCTGTATACTGTTCAAATGTTTGTTCTCACCTCATGCTGCGTCATGAAATACTCTTTAATGTTGACTCTGGTCTCCCCTGTCTGTACTCTCCCGGGGTCGTGCCTGAATATAGGCAACATTGTTGTCCAGTGTACTTACCCGGTAAACAAAAACCAAATAAATAAATAAGAACACAGCTGTATATCTATTATTTTTTATAATTACTGGTGTAATATGTTAGTCCCCTTGGTCAGGCTGTCTTGTGCTGACAGTCTGTCCCCTACCTACACACACACTCAGTCTCTCCAACACACACACACACACACACACACACACGCACACACTCTCTGTAAGTTTTTCACTGTGTGTGTAATAGATGAACACATATAATTCTTGGCTTCTCTTTATGTAATGCTTTTCGTCTATTTATTGTTGGTGTTGGTGTCATGTATGATTGAATCTTATTGTTTTATTAACATCAAACAGGAGCATCTTGTAAAGAGGACCTTTGTGATCCTAAAGGTGATTGAAGTTGTACTTCTAATATCCTGTATAAATAAATATTTTACTTACTCTCTCTCCCTTTCTCCCTTGGTTTCTTAGACAGACTTTTTGTTTATCTTTTTGAAGCTGTCAGCTACAGCCCATCGTAGGATTACACTTGGCGTCGACGTCTCCCGATCCGGAGACACAGTGGGATCAACCAGATATTTCTATTGCATTTAAAAGGCAGGATCAACAAGATGAAGAATAAAAAATCTAATAAATATTGGGAGGATAGTAAAAATAGTGGCTCTTTGGTAAAGGAAAACTGAGCTGCCATTTTGTAATACTGTTCATCCCACTCACACACAGAGCACGAGCCAATGAAGTGGCGCAGTACAATTAAGTGATACTGGAGGTGAAAGACAGTTTTGTGAATGCCGTAATAGCTTATTTTCAGGTTATAATGGTGTTTGGGAAACCCTTGTAAATAGTGTGATGAAGGGGTCACCAGTAATTATTTGAAATTATTACATAAACACAGTTTGGGAGCAGGTCAAAAATATAGTTTTTCCTTAAATGAAAATTTTCCAGATATGAATTTGCTAATAATGAGTATCTGACTGTAGTGCAAGGATGGACAGCCACAATAATTTGGATGAAATGAAACAGATTAACAAAATCATAGTGGCACTGTTCATGAGGGGAGGTCCAAAATGCCCATATTGAAAATTTGATGAAAACATTCCAAAAAGTGATTGTGTTACAGGCATGCATTGCGCAGTTTCTATGCACGCCCGTAATTTCACCTATTTTTCATATTTTCACTCCAGATTTTCAACATTGTCATTTTTTCACACTTCCTCATGAATAGTATTGCTGTCATTTTTCACATCCTGCCCAAAATGTGTTTTCACACTTGTGGTGCTGAATGGTGTAGTCGCTATGCGAAATCACCTTCCGGGATTGAGTAATGAAATGATAGTGCCACTGTCCATGAGTTGGGGTCACAAAAAGCCCATGTTGAAAATTTGGAGTGAAAATACCAACAAACACCAGGGGCGTTAGGGTTTCCAACCGTAATGCCCCACCCTGTAAAGACTGACAGACATCGGGGGTGTGACTTGGAGTCGTCGGCCATAATGCTCATGCCATTCCACCCCCACCCCCACCCTGCAGCCAGTGACAGGCATTGAGGTGTGCCTTGGGGTCAATGGCCCTAACGTTTGCCCTATTCACCTCTACTGCACCCATCTCAGCTTATTTCCTTATGGAATGGGGTAAGCATAAGGACCAAAGACCCCAAGGCACAAACACCTATGGGTGTCTGCAGGGTGGAGTGAGATGGAATGGCATGAGCATTATGGCTGATGACCCAAAGGCACACCGGCAAATGTCTGTCAGTCTCTGCAGGGTGAGGGTGGAGGTTGGCGTTAGTTTAATACTTCACTGCCATTCCTATTATGCATCTATCTATCTCCTGCACTACCAATGCCAATACCAGCAAGCAAACATTCAGCACTGAAAAATGCTTGTTTGGATTGGTGGTACTAGTTTTTAGAACTAGATTGCTTTTCGGAAATATGATTTCTGAATTAAGAGGGTATTTATTTTTGGTATTTGCGAGTGGTAAGTTATTGAGACTATTTCTTGTATCCGTATTGAATGGTTGAACTGTCATTCATGATGTTATTTGATGTATTATAAGAATGGATCATTTGGTTTATGGTGCTGCTATACTAGTGTGGTGGTTGCCATGATATTAATTTAAGTGGGCAGTGCTTATAGGCTGTCAATATCGGATTACTGAACTAACTGTGGTGGTTGCCATGACATCAATTATGCTGGATTTCTTATAAAAAACGTTTGAAAGATTCTTATTACATTTTTATGTTACTAACTGGGCCCCAGCTCTTGCCATGCCATGTAAGTGTGGGCTCTATTGCTCGGTAGATGTGCATTTTTTTCTACTGTAGCCATATATTGGTGCTACATGTGCCTTCCTCCACTGGCGTGACTAATTAAGGGACTCTGTGGACCAACTGTCCATTTTTACGGCAGCATGGATGGAGCCATGCTGACATATTGCCATGATGTAAGAGAGGAAAAAGAAAAGAGTGTGATGGCCGAAATGTGATGTAGTTGTCCTACGCTTGGTGTTTTGACTAGTGCTGAGGCACAGATCTCTGCTTTCTGTTTAAAGCAGCAGTACTACATAAAAAAGTCAGGTACCATATAGATGTCTTTCCTTCTGGTTTCTTGAGCATGTAGCTGTTTAAAATTATGTTGTGCAGTGCAGCATTTGAGCCCAGTTTCTTCTTTGTTTCCATTTACATTTGTAAGCCTGCCATGTTGTTCCCAGGATCTGTGCTCTGCTTTATTTACAATTGGTTACGCTTCCTGTGTGTGTGTGTGTGTGTGGTGCATGTTCTGTTTTGTGCTGCCCTGTCAGCTCCTTCAAGGATGTATCTAAAGTCAGTGGTGAATGGGTTAATTTACAAAGGAATATGTGTGTGTGTGTGGGGGGAGATTGCTTACTTCAGTTCTCCCACTTCATAGTCATTCTCTCCAATGGTATTTCCAGTCTGCAATTGTGATTTAAGGAGCATTTGAAATGTAAAAAACACACTTTGCACAAATAACAAATAAAGACTATGGTCTGGATATTCAAACTGCACCACAAAGTAGTGCAATAGCAGAGCAGGCGCAAGTACAGTGCTCCTATGCACAAAACGTGCGATATTCAAACACTGCACAGGGCTAGATGCACTTGCACCACACAACTGAATATTGCACCAACTGTGCCATGGCGCAACCAGGGATGCACAGTGGAGCAGAGTAGCAGCACATCAGCACAACCAGGGATGCTCAGGGACAGCATGCATGGGTCCCCCACGCATGGAAGATATGGGCTGAGGAGCACACAGCAGAACAGACATTGCCCCCCACACCCCATGAACTGTACAACCAGAGAAGAGCTGGAAGAACCACTGGCCCATGGAAACCAGCCACAATCTCACAGCTGGGGCATGGTGCCCCAGCACACCCTAGGCAAGCTGTGACCAGCAAACAAGGAGGTCCAGCCACTCCATGCTACACCATCCCACCAATGCAGAGCACACCCTGCACAGTGTTCTCCAGACACCCTGCCCAGGAGCAGCACAAAACACTGCAGGACACCCTATGCATGCCACAACCCCCACTGTAACAATGCAACCTTGTGCACCATTCAGACATGCAAGGCAGCCCCACCACGAGCACCCTGCAGTGGGCAGCAGCAGACACCGATGCAACAACTGCAGACACAGTGCTGCCCTGCATGGCCCCCCGAGGTACAGCTAAGAGACTGACCATGCGTCGGCACATGAGGTACCGCACATGCGACAGGGCATGCCCCGGACACCACCACCTGCAGTACAGCACCCTGCACACCCTGTCCCAGCACTGGCCACAACAGCCAGCAAACCCACTGGCATGTGGCCACAGCAGCTGTGTACCCATGGCTAGCACCCCTCCATGGCACAGGTGTACCAGCCACCCTGCGCATGCACCATAAAGCTGTACACCACCAGCACGTGGCTGGAGCACAAGTGACAGACAGTGGAGCACATCCCCTGCAACAGACAAGCGACAGCATGGAGGGGGGACAAAAACAGTGGAGGCCACAGTGCCACCCAAGGCAGATGTGCACCACACCGGTGACAGGAGGCAACCTGGCATTGTGACAGGTACAGTGGTTGTCTAGCATGTACAGCCACCACTGACATGCCAGCAGACGGTGCATATCACCGACATGCAAGGGTGTCAGCTGCACAGGCCATGGATGGTCTGACAAGGGCGCCATGGACACAGAGCATGCAACATGGACCACTGCATGCAAGCAACCAGTGCACAAAGAACAACACACAACCACAGACAGTGACCGATTCCCCCACCCACACCATAGGCGGTTCCCTTCTGGACACACACACACACACACACCCATGTCTGCACCAACCCTGACGCCATGCACACCACTGCAGCTGAGCAGCTGTAGCCACTGCAAATCATAGACCACCACAGTTGTCATAACAAAAATAATGTATTAAAGATAGGCAATAAACAAAACTATATACAAATATATACAATGGGGGGGAAGGGCCACAAACCAGGTGGGGGCGGGTAAGGGGTGGGGTGAACAACTGGGAAGAAGGGGTGTGAGGGTGGGTCCAGGGATGTAAGGTTCTTCCAGGGCTATGGAGGGTCTAATGTCCATCCCGCTCATCATGTCTGTGTCGCCTATGCGACCCGCCGTCCCCCAAACACCGTGCCTCTCTTGTCACTGGAGGATCTCCAATGATGCCTTTGCCAGCTGCAGTAACTCCTGCAAGGCCATCTCAATGGCCATCCAATGCTGACCATCTAGGACAAGGGAGCAGAGTCAATAGGTGTGAATGTCCATCTCCCTGCAGCCCACCCATTGTGCATGGCATACAGCCATGGGCCATGTCCCTGTGATGGTGTGCGACCACCCACAGTGATCGTGTCCACAAGACCTGCCCACCCAGGTGCACACAGCCATGTGGACCGCTGCACACACCCACTGCCCAAGTCCCACACAGTACCACCATGGCTGTACAGTGAAATGGCTATACGGTATGAAGGTGGTGGCACAGCCATGTACCCGGTGCATGCATGGACCACCAGCAATGCACACCCACACATGCAGTGCCACAGGAGAGCGCTGAGTATACCGTGTGGCGTGCACCGCCACCTACCCCACAACACAGCATGCACAGAATATCCAGGAAGAAAGGTACTCACCTGCATCTGCTACATCTGGGCGCTGCTGTTGAACAGTCCCACCATCACGTGGCTGTTGCCAGGCAGCCTCTTGGTCAAGCCGTGCCCATGCCTCTTGGGCTTGTCGCCTCTCTCCTTAGGGCCTAGGGTGCAAACATGGAGAGAACATCAGTACAAGACAGTAGCAAAGGCCCCCCCCAGTCTGTGCGATCTCACACAGCCCAGCCATGCCGCAACCCCACCATGACCACCACCACCCACAGTGGATGGCCAGCCCCACGTGGTGGACACATGCCCACCTCAAAACCCAGACGGACGCTGCCAGTGTATGGATGGAGTGCCTACCTGGACATGGCACTGCACCTCACCTGGCACATGCCCATAGACGGGCAAGCCTGTCTGGGTTCCTCAGCTGGAGGTCCCCATAGCAGTGGCGACACTGCTCTGCACTTCTGGTAATACCGGTGGCCTCCTCCAGTGACACTGCCACCTTCTCCCACACTACACTCCTTCCCCCTATCTAAGGGCACATCCCCAAACAGGGCCCCAGCATGAGGCTCTACAATGGCCACAAAATTGATCAGCTCTAGAGGGCTCCACATGGCTGCTCTCCTGCGTGCCATGACTACTGCAGCTAGGATCACAAAATGGTGCTCTGTAGCACATGTCCGCCACGTGCAGATGCTGCACGGTTCAGTGCTGCCATTCCCCATTGTGCTGTCACCGAACAGCATGATAAGAGTGTACCCATGTGGATGCATGGTGCCTAGGGGGGCAAAGGTCAACTGCAGGGTCAAGGGTCTGTCGTGCATGGACCGCCACAGCGCGATATGGACTCCCTGCATGTAGCGCGGTTGGGTGCATGTGTGTGACACCCTGCAGTGGCCTGCCTTGCTATGGCACCATGGTGCCCATGGCGCTCCAGGGCACGAGCGCTATACCTGTGAACAGCACACTAGCACCAATGGCACAGTGGTGGCCATGCCCTGCACTGCCTCCCATGTTCAGCACATCATCAAAGCAGCAGGCATCAGCCTCAGCACCCCGGGCACGTGCCGTGAAGTGCCTACTGGGCATGTCACAGAGCTGCACCTTTGCCTGAGCACGCTCAACATAATTGCGCAAGGTGCAACAGTGTGATATTCAGCCAGCATATGCAAATCAGCACATCAGCAATTCCAAGGTGCAGCCACTGCATTAGCATCCACTTAAAGATGTGCTTCGCCTCATTTGCATGCCTTGCACTATATAAATGCGACATGGAGCTTCAGAGGTCATTGTTTGGTATTGTTGTCCATTGTGGTGGGTTGCATGCTGTTTGGAAGTGTGGACTGTGGTGTGTGGGAGATGCATGGGACTGCAGATTCAGAGGTAACACCTGTCATTCCCACAGGATCAATAATGACTGAACGTGAGGAGGAAGAGGAACAGAGATGTAGGAGGCCAAACTTCACCTGGGCAGAATCAGATGCCCTGTTTGAGGGGTACCTCGACAGGGAACCACTGCTCAGTGGACAGTGGGGAACACTGCAGGACCATGCTGTGGCATGGGATGAGGTAGCGTGTGCCGTCAACCAGCATGGCAGCCACCAGCGGTCCATGCAGGAGTGCAAGAAGAAGGTGGGCATGGACAAGAGGAGGATAAAAGATAAGGTGGCTGCCATCAGGGCAGCACGTGATGCAACTGGTGGTGGACAGCCAGATGTGCCACGCCTGATGCCACAGGAGGAGCGGGTGGCTGGCAGCATGCGACGTTGTGCCCTAGAGGGTGTTCCAGGTGGTGGCTTCCAGATAGGTGGCAGCCCGTCACTAAATGATAGGTCCTGTGCTGTCACTGTATTGGGGGTGGGGTGAATGCCATAGGGTAGGGCAGAGACATTAATGCTACTGTGTTCCCTTACAGCTCCTGAGTGTCTACATGGGTCAGCGGTGGTGGGTATGTCCACTGAGGGCAATACCCTGGACACGGAGGAGTGCCCATCCACCTCCACAGGTGTCTGAGGGTCAGGACCACAGTATACCCGCCTGTCTGTCCAGACTGAAGTTGGTGGTGTTGGTGCAGAGAAGGCCCATCCCGTGTGTCAGCATGACAGCGTCCAGGGATGCCAGCGTGCTGTGACATGGACTGGTGCCGGATCCAACACCGATGATGATGGATCACACATCATGGACAGTGATACATGTGGGCTGCAGGATGGCCCCACAGCAGGTAACAGCACAGCATAGTCGTGGGTGGTGCCACCATGGAGGCCTGCATGACATCACAGTCCCAGCCTGTACTTGTATGCACCAGTGGGGCAGCACTGGTGTGCGTCCAGGCCAGTGGGGCCATTGTGACTGATGCGGCAGTATTGGTGAGCCCAGGCAAGCGGTGGCCAGAGGGGCAGTGTCAGCAGTCAGCCAATGGCAACTGGGGGACAGTATCTGGGGGCGGCGTCAGTGCACCACGTGTGGACGTGCCCAGGCATGGCTCCAGTGTGCTGCGCCCATCATCAAGGGGTGATGCCCAGCACGGCCAGGGACACCATGAGGGACAACATGCTGATCTGGCAGATGACCTCTTTGATGATCACAGCTGCCTACTCCAGGCTTCCGTGGATCAGCAGTCACAGCTTGTTATGGCAGTGGATGCACTCAGTGCAGTTCTGTGCCAGGCAGAGGAGCAGCGCAGCAGAGACCATGCCCTGCTCCTGGCAGAGATGGCCCAGCAGCAGGAGGATGTGACCGCTGCCATTGACAGGCAGACACATGCATTCGCAGCTGTCATGGCCACATTGGGCAACCAGTTTGTTGTCCATGTGCCGCAGACACCATGCAGTGTCACGTCCACCCCCCATTGCCAGCATTGTGTGACACCATCCATGTCGACATCGAGTTCAGCTGTGGGCATACCGAGCACACCTGGCGCAGGCATGTTCGGTGAGCTGCAGACCCCTGCTCGAACACAGTCGCATTCCCACAGTGTCACCCTTGGGGGACCGTCGGTGCCACCCCATGAGGCCAATGGTCAACCTGTCATGGCCAGCAGGTCTCGGCAGGCCACCCATGCATCCGTGGCAGCCGTGGCACTGTACCATGTGACTGACCTGTCTCCCACCATGGCTACTGTCTGACACTGCCCTGTGTGCAGTGTGTTGTGCAATGTTCGCCACATGGGTGGGGTACCCAGCCCTGCACACACACATGGTCCATGTGCACACCCTCTCGGCTGCTGGCCACTGTGGCGTGTGCATGATGATGCCTGCGTTGTGCTGTCTGCCAGTGTGCAATGGTGCTCAGCATCTGAGACACGCACAGTGATGGGCACTGAGCGTGGTCCTTTGTGGACCTGTGTGTGACTAGGGGTTGCAGTCTGGGTCGGCGTGCCTTCTACCCTTGTGCATGTCTTGTGGGGGGGGTGCGTGTGTGTGTGTATGTGTGAAGGCGTGTCATGTTAGGCCTTGCCCAACCCTGATAGCGTGTGCGGTTCCATGCTCAGCCAATTCCCTTGCCACCATCTGCCCCTGGGGTTCGTCCATGCGTGTCTGTGGGTTGTGCCCTTGCCATTGGTGGATGCACATGGTCCCATGTCCTACCTGTGTTGGTCGAAGTGCTCCTCTGTGATGGTGTCCCGGTGCAGCTGTGACATCTGGATAAGGAGGGGGGTCCCTTCACCCAAGGGGTGGCTGCTCATCACCGTCTGGACCAGCGTTCTCATCATCCCCATCGCTGTCCCCCTCTTCGACCTCTACAGCTATCTCACAGTCATTGGCCATGTTGTACAGGATGCAACAGGCCAGCAATAGCCCACAGGCCTTCGAGGGGCTGTACTGTAGGGCACCGCCAGATGTGTCCAGGCAACAGAAACATGCCTTCAGCATCCCGAACACCCGCTCTATGACATTACATGTGGTGATATGTTCCTCATTGTACCGTTGCTGTGATGGGGTCACGGGGTGCCGGTATGATGTGAGCAGCCAGATATGAAGTGGGTAGCCACTGTCACCTGTGTGTAGAAGGTGGACATTAGTATGGTGGTCAGTGTTGCTCTGCCATGGGTCGTCAAGGCCGGTACCCATGGCACCTCTGACTATGCATCCCCCCCAGCTGCACATGTCATCTTGTGTGATGTGCATACTCACCCACTAGGTGACCAGTGGGGATGTCCCCACTCTTGAACCTGTGGCACAGTGCAGACTGGTGCCAGAGGAAGGCATCATATGCTCCCCAAGGGTGCGTGGCACAGACATTAATTATGCGCCCCCTGGCATTGCACACCACCTGGCAGTTGATGCTAGCATAACCCTTCCGGTTGATGTATGTTACACCATCCGGGCCAGGTGGCGTGCAGATGGCCACATGGGTGCAGTCAATGGCCCTGAGAATGCCAGGCATATGTGCTATCCTGTGAAACTCTTGTATGTATGCTGTGCGCTCTGCCTGTGTGCTGGGGAAACAGATGTACTGTGCAGTATGTGGCAGCAGTGCACTGAAGAATTGTGTGAGTAGGCGTGACGCGGCCGACTGGGTTGTGCCTGTTGTGTCCCCTGTTGGTCTCTGGAAGGTGCCCATGGTGAGCAGGCATATGACAGTTGTCTCCACTGACAGAGCATGGCTCCGTCATGTGGATGCCTGCATCTCATCACTGCACAGCTCACAGGGCTGTGTCAGGATCACCCGGTTCAGGCGGTACTGGCCCACAATCTCTGTGTCAGTGTAGTGCTCGAAGGTGGTGAGGGCTCAGTACCGCCTGTTGGGGACATACCACCGATGGACCCTTCCACTGCCACGCCCCGCTGCTGCCTGCCTTCTCACACCCCTCATTACCACCTCCATCTGGAAGGTGGCACTAGCCATGTCCCTGGCTGGTGTTCCCCCGGCAGCTGTTATCCCGTTCCCCTCGCTATCCTCTGTGATGCTCCCCCTGCACCAGGTACACCTCCAGCCTTTGGCTGTCCTGCCTACTGCCACTGCCCTCAGTCCACTGTGGCACCTCTGTCTCTCCTGCACAGTGGCACAGGCTCCCCACTCCTGTCCTGTTCCTGTTTGTTCCCAGGTGTGCCCTGTCCTGCTCCTGCACAGTCCCACTCACAGCTACCCTCTTTCCAGTTGCTGTCACCTTGCTCCCACCTCTGGCTTCCCTGTAGTGTTCTTGCGTCTCTCTCTTGTTCCTTTTTATTTTGGATCATTTCCGCTATCACGCAACTTCCGCTTGCTCCCCTATTGTGCATGGTGCATGCTGTTGAATATCGCACTGCGCTATATATTTAAGGTTCCTCCCCCTACGGTTGCGTATGCATTCATTACCATTGCGGTGCAGCTGCCTCCCACTGAATATCACAGAGTGGTGCATTTTTGTACTTGTGCTGACGCATCTCTATTGCACATGGCACAGCCCTTTTGAATATCTGGGCCTATTAGTTCTACACAGTGTGAGTGGTGTGACAGGACTATTTTAAGCCTCTGAAAACATCATAAAATACAATTAAGCAAAATTGAAAACATTATAGACAAGGGAACATTGAAAACCTTATGCTTTCAGAGTTTCTGAGTGCTATCCAAAAACAAGCATTTGTCAATGCCGAATGTTTGCTTGCTGGCATTGGTAGTGTAGGAGTTAGAGAGCTGCATAATAGGAATGGTAGTGATGTATTGAACTGAAGCCAACCCCACCACCACCCTGCAGAGACTGACAGGCATTGGGGTGTGCCTTTGGGTCATCAGGCATAACGGCCATGCCCCTTCCACCACACCCTACCTTGCAGACACCAACAACTATCACAGTGTACCTTGGGGTCTTTGGCCCTTATGCTCACCCCATTCCATCAGGAAATATGGTGAGATGGGTGCTGAATAGGAGAATGGGGTGAACTTTGGGGTCGAAGAGTCCAAGGCACACCTTGATGCCTCTCACTGGCTGCAGGGTGTGGAATGGTATGAGCATTACAGGCGAGAATCCCAAGTCACACCGCTGATGCCTGTCAATCTCTACAGGGTGGGGCGTTATGGTCAGAAACCCTAACGTCTCAGGTGTTCATTTGCATTTTCAGTCCAAATTTTCAACATGTTTTTTTTGTGACCCCCATCTTATGAACATTAGCAATATTAGTTTGTTAGCTGAAAGCTGATTTTGCACAGTGACTATGGGGAGGTGGAAAAAAATGACAATGTTGAAAATCTGCAATGAAAATATTAAAAAAACATTGGTGAAGTCATGAGCGTGTGTAGAAACGGGGCAACGCACACCCATAATGTAATTAGTTTGGGGATGTTTTACAGCAGATTGTCAACACAGGCATTTTGGAACCTCCGCTCATGAACAGTGTTACTGTGATTTTCTTAATCTGTCCTGAACAGTGATTTCCTACAGCGGCCATGCATTTCTGCGCTGGAAGTACGAACACACATTTCGGTCATGGTGTAAAAAATGACAGATGTACTGTTAAGGAAGTGTGTAAAAATGCCAGTGGTGAAAATCTGGACTAAAATATTAGAAATTCATGAACTTACGAGGGTGCGTGGAAACTGTGCAATGGTCACTCGTAACAGTCATTTTATGGACTTTTTTCATCAAATTTTTAACATAGCCATTGTAACACCTCTACTCATCAACAGTGTCGCTGTGATTTTCTTAATCTGTCCTGAACATTGATTTTGCACACTGACTGCGCCATTGTGCGCTACATGTGAGGAAACATGGTTTGGGAGAGATGTGAAAAATGACAGCTGTACTGCTCATAAAGAGGTGTGGTAAAATGGCAATGTTGAAAATCTGGAGTGAAAATAGTGAAAATTCACGAACGTACAAGCATGGGTAGGAACAGCGCAATGCATGCTTGTAACAGTCATTTTATGGAGTATCTTCACCAAATTTTCAACATAGGCATTTTAGGACCTCTGCTCATGAACAGTGCCACTGTCAATTTCTTAATCTGTACAGAACACTGATTTCCCTCACCGACTGCACTATTCCGCGCCTCAAGTGCGAAAACACATTTTGTCCAGGGTGTGAAAAATGACAGCTGTCCTGTTAACAAGGATTGTGGGAAAGGGGGCCAGGGAGACTGCCAGGGGACCATTTCCTTCGTTACAGGTAAAAAAAAAAAAAAAAGAGGCATTGCAGGACGGTTTTTTATTTACAGGGCAATGTGGCATGCTGGGGTGGGCTCCCAGTGTGCCAAATGAGTCTCTTTTTGGGGGGGCCACTGTAGCCGACAGGGGATTGGACACCCCTGTCAGCACACAACAAGGGGGAATACGTTATGCCAATGGGGATTGGGCACTTCTGTTGGCACACAATGGGGGGGATTGATTATGCCAACAGGGATTGGTCACCCCATTGGCAGACAACAAAAGTGGGGCGCTATACTGCCGACAGGGAGTGGGCTCCCCCATCAGCAACATACATCTCAGCCACTGCAGCCAACGGGGATTGAGGCCCCATCGGCAACCAAACATGTTGGGGGGGCACTTGCTGCCAGGGGGATTGGGCAACCCCTCTGCAGGGAAGGGGGTTAATATTGTTTGTGAACAGGCAGCAAACCACCACCATGTTCACAAACAATATTAGTGTGTGAACATCCTGCCCTGCAATGATGGGTCACTCCCTCGTTGCAGCAAATGGCTGACGCTGCAATGACAAAGTGGCCCCTATTGCAGTGGCTAGTTTTTCACAAGTTGGTGGCAACGTTCCAAACTACTGTCACTGGCTGTGTCCCCCATTATTGGTGGACACCACACGCACTCCAAAATGCCGTGCAGGTATTGGCCTAAACAGTACCGCACCTCCAGAACCTGCTTCAGTACCAAGCTGCCGTAATAGGTTTCTTGCGCTGCGCGCAAGCAAACATAATGAGAGGGGCTGTATTACAAGTGCCTCATTTGCACATACAAGGAGATTGGCTTGAACAATTACAAGCTTGGTTACTGCCTCAGAATCTTGCTATGTGTTACAACAGGAAAATGACTGATCTCTTATTGACATACTTAAATTAACTTATGCAATGTATGAAAAATGTCAGAAATATCCAGTTCATAAACAGGAATCTTCTTCAAAACATCTGCTGCCAGCTACAAATAGGAATGTGAAACACCAGGCTAAACATTAGCTTCACACATGCATTGTGTTAAGACTGAGAAACACAGCGTGTGTGTGTAGTGTATGCGCCCGTGCATGCATGCGTGTGTGTGTGTGTGTGTGTGTGTGTGCGTGATAACCAAAAGAGGACTTAGTTATGCTGAAAGTGTGCAACTTAATGGGTGGTGATTGAAATCTTTTTTTATTGAAAGTGTGGTACACTGCTTTGATATTTGGTCAGACTTTGTTGGGGAGGGGGTTAACAATATCATACTTCAATCTATAACATGTCAGGAAAAATGTTTTTTTGTATTGAATCAGTATGTCTGGGAACACCAATTAGATACTGTTGTGAGGTACTGTGTTAGAGCATAAAACAATCTAAATGTTCAAAGCTGGGAGTTCTATTCTAGGTTACTGTGCCACGTGAATGTGATAAAAGTGGCTCATTGTCAGGGACCCTATGTTCAAGTGCATTCTTCATCACATTTGCAATGCTGTGCATCACTGCCTCTCTGCATAATGCTTGCAACATCAGGTAATAAGTGAGCTAGCACTATGGCAGAGCTGTACCATCACCATGGGCACTTTTGTACTAAAGTGGAAGCAGGGAGGAGGCTCACAGCAGGCAGTAAGCTGGCAACTACAGGCCCATCAACCTGAATTTGGAGGAGGTGAATGTAATGGAGACACTGTTGAAGGAAAGGATTATGGACTATTTTGAATCCTGTGACTTATATACATAGATACATAGGCCCTTATCTGCTGACACTGTCTATGGCCCACCCAGTCTGCCCATTTGAGCTTGTAAGTTCAGTTTATGTTTTCCTAGAAGTCTGTTGCACCTTACCCCTGACCTCCAGAATTCCTTTATGTCTATCCCATGCATTCTTAAATCCCGTGTTTGTTTCAACCCCCACTACTTCCTCTGGCAGGGTGTTCCACTTGTCCACCACCCGTTCTGTGAAGAAATTCTTCCTCACGTTTCCTCTGAATCATCCTCTCTCCAACTTCATCCCACGCCCTCTAGTCCTGGAACATCTTTTTCGCTTACAAATAGTGTATTCCTGTACCCTGTTTCTCCCTGTAAGATACTTGTATGTCTCCATCATGGCCCCACTCTCCCTCCTCTCCTCCAGGGAGTACATATTCAATTCCTTCAACCTGTCCTCATAGGACTTGTGATGCAATCCATGTATCATCTTTGTTGCCCTACTCTGAACCTTCTCTACCCTGTCTATGTCCTTATGTAGGTAAGGTCTCCAGAACTGTACACTGTACTCAGGTGGGGCCTCACTAGTGTCTTGTATAGTGGAATTATGACCTCCCTTTTCCTGCTGGTGATGCCCTGCCTATGCATCCCAGCATCCTATTTGCTTTACCTGCTGCCTTGTCACACTGTTTCCCTGCCTTGAGGTCATCAGAGATGATAACCCCAAGATCCCTTTCCTGCTTGGTGCATGCTATATCCTCACCCCCCAACTGATATATTGTGCCAGGGTTTTTGTGCCCCATATGCATTATCTTGCACTTCATTGCATTGAATTTCAACTGCCAAACCCCTGACCATTCTTCAAGTTTCTGCAGGTTCCTTCTCATTCTGTCTACACCTTCTGGTGTGTCTACTCTGTTACAGAGCTTTGTGTCATCAGCAAACAGGGAAATTCTGCCTTCTAGGTCCTGCTCAATGTCACTGATGAAGATGTTGAATAGAACCGGTCCCAGCACTGATCCCTGTGGTGCCCCACTGGTCACTTTTCCCTCTGGAGTGACAGCCATTTACCACCACCCTCTGTGTCCTGCCACCCAGCCACTTACCTAGCCACCCCACTGCAGTGCTGCCCACACCCTTACAGTATATGTGGCTTCATGGATTCACTTGGAGGGATGGGGGAACTGATGTCAAAGTAATCTATTAGTTTTCTTTGAGAAGTGATGAGAGATATAAATCAGGGTGAAGTGGTAGATGTGGCTCGCCTGGATTTCAGTAAGACCTTTCCGCATAGCAGAATAGTAAAGAAGCTGGGCGGCCTGGGAGTGTGTACTAAAGTGATAAACTGGGTAGAACATTTGTTGAGTTGGCATCATTTGGAGGCTGGAAACGGCATTCACCTGATGTTAGAGGAGTGACCAGTGGTGCATCACAGGGATCAGTACTTTGGTCTGTACTCTTTATTTACATCACTGGTGATAATAAAGAGGGGTTAGAAGGTAAGATATGCTTTTTTTACAGTTGAGACAAAGATCTACCACAGGGTAGACACTACCTGGGGGGGTGAAAACGGAATATAACAATGAAGACCCAACTACCTAAGCTTGAGGAGTGGTCCAGTGTGTGTCTATTAAATATAGAACAATGGATGGGCAACTATGCACAACCGGTGTGTTCTGCCATAGATGGGATCTGATTCCCTCTAACCTTGAAAGTAAAGCTTGAGATGTCTGTGGGAATCAGAACCTGGTTGTGAGTAAAGCTGCTCATCCTGTATTTTATTAAATGTATATAGTACTGAGTTAAATGTGCATGTGGCAGTTATGTTGCTTTCAGAATTATATTTAGGTTTGCAGTCTCTTTAGCTTTCGGAATGCTGTTGTAGCACAAAATGGTTCAATCACATTCCATGACCTTTGAACTGTGGTGCAACCGCATATTAAAAGGCATGGAATTATATACAGAACAACACTCCACAAGATGCTATATATTCAATGTGAATAAATGAGAAATCAAGTACTTGGTGCACAGAAACCAAGAGGTGGAGTATATGAAGGGGGTACTGCAATGGTGAGCACAAAAGAGAAAAGAAAACTGGGGACTGTCACTTTTGATGACCTAAAACAAGCCAAGCAGTGTGACAAAGCAGACGGGAGTGCCAGTGGGATGTTGCTCTATACAGGTATCACCAGCAAGAAATAAGAGGTGTTTACACCACTGTAATATTAAGTAATTGATGACTCCTCAACTAGTGTACTGTGTCCAGTTCTGGAGACCATATCTCTGAATCAGCATGCACAGGTAACAGGTGGTCTATAGAAGGGCAACTAAAATGGTGTAATGGCATGCTGTCACCATCAAACTTGCCCTGCATGAGGGAATGCCTACAGGGCATGCCAGGGATATGGGCGCCACAAGGTTTTACATACTTGGGGATAAACATCACCACACTATGAAGTAACTTGGTTTAAGCAAACTATACACCCATCACAGTCTCCATCAGAGCTGAAACACAAAGATGGACTAAGCGACACCTATCTCTGAAAGGCAAGGTAGAAGCCATATGCATGTCCGTGCTGCCTAAGATAGCATACTTCATGTGCAGCCTACCAATCCTTATGCAACCAAACACACTTCTGAAAATCAGCAATGTGAAAGCAGGGTTCATCTGGTAAGGCAAAGCCCCAAGATTTGGAAAAACTAGCTTAGGGGGGCACTCGTCTGAGAGAAATGGTTCTCCACTGGCTGTAGGGATATTTAGTAGCATATAGGGCTGCACAAGCAATCAGATGGTTTCTCCCTAAAACCCCAAATACCCCTGTATGGGAGAATCTGGAAATGAACCTATCAGAATCCAAATTGCTGGGGAACCTGCTGAGCAAAGGGGGGACACCCAAAGGGACACCATCTTCCTGTTATCTGAGAAACAAGAGAAACCTGGCACAGGTGCAAACATCTCACTTAATGTCCAGTCCCTTTATGGGCACCACCTACACAGTAAAGCCCCTTATGGGGCAACCCAAATGTGCTAGTGGGGAGAAAAACCATCAACTGGCACTCTTGGCAGCAGGTGGGTATCTGTACAATAGCAGATCTTTATGCACTGGACTCTGAAACCATGATATCCTTCCTGCAAATGCAGCACAATATCTACTACTCAAAACAGACTTCTGGAGATTTCTCCAGATCTGGGATGCATCCAAGACCCTCAGAGCCACAGCACCTATGAGAGATGGGTGGAAATAGCTGACCACCTTGCACAAACAAGGCGAAGTAAAGGGCACTACAGGCAAGACGTATGGTATGCTTAGGGACTCCCTACCCAATACCATGATTAAGTGTAAGGTGCAATGGAAGCAGGACCTACAAATAAAGACAACAGACACTGAAGGGTGTCAATATCTCAAGGATGCCCATCTGGTTTACAGGAATTCTAGGAGCCAGCTTATACACCTTAAGGTACTGCTGAGATGGTACTGTACCCTGGACACACTTAAAAAGATGGGACTCATGCCCCATTCTGCATGCTGGAGGTGCCAGGCCCCACAGGCCAATCTGCTGCACATACTATGGCAGTGTCCCATACTGGTGCCCTTCTGGACAGGAGTAATTCAGGACTGCTCCAAGATCCTGCAAACAAAAGGCCCTGCTATCCCAACCATTAGCCTCTTGGGCAATACATCTAAGGTGTCAAACTGTTCCAACCAATCAAAAAAATGGCTCCTCGTGGCACTACTCGAAGCCAAAAGAGCTATCCTAATGAGGTGGTGCCAGAATCTACTTCCCTCTCTTCTTACATGGCATACAACAGTAGCTTAGTTAGCACTTTTTGAATGGTTGACATACACCACCGTCAACCACACACAGGTTTACAACAAGAAAAGGGACCGTTATCTCAGATCACACCTATGCTATACCCTCACCCCACCACCTGGCAACCCACTCTGACCCAGACAACACTCTTACTCCACTTTAAGCTTCCACCCGAACTGGTTCACTTCAATCCTTATAGGCTGAAAGGCCTTAGAAAGGGTTCACTCTTAATACAGGTTCAGCCCCCCCCCCAACCAGATGGGTCAGCTATGGCTGGAAATAATCAGGATTTTGCTCAGTTCTCTTCTGTAAAGGTCCAACAAGAGGAGCCCACACCACTTCCAGGCTGATGTATACCCAGGCTGCATACTCCTTTACTGACTCAGGGTAGGGGGTATGGTTCACGCAATGGTTGCTGTTCTTACTTATTATGGTAAATATAGAAAGGGACTAATCATCCCGATGTAGAGTTCTACTTAGTGTTAAATTCCTTCAGTGCATGCATATATTTTCAAACAGTGTATCCTAGAAGCAAAAGTTAAGTATACAACTGTTACCTACTGTGTTTGATGCCAAGTCATCTCTGCTTCGTGTGTGTTCTATTGTTGAAAAATCATTATAAAAACTTTAATGATTAAAAAAATGGTGCAGTGACCGTAACATATAGAATAATGGATGGGGAAATGTGAGTTACAAGACTTTAATGGTCATCCGAGGTGTGGGATGCTACATTAACCCAGAGGGCAAAGTTCGAAGGGGTTATTAAAGCATCCCACACCAAGAGAGAGACCATTTATACAAATAGAAAACTTCCCCATCTTTTATTTTTTATAATTGCTGATCAGCAATTTATTTTGCCGTAGTGCATTTGGTATTGCTGTGTCTCACTCATGTGTCAGTCACACACACACACACACACACACACACACACACACACAGTCTATCTTTGTCTCCTTTTCTTTTTCTTCTTTTTTTTTATACGTGTAAAGCTTTTTAATTTAATCTGCCATTTATCTGTTCACTTGCAGAGCTAGACATTTGGATTGCAATCACAATTGGGCTTACGTCAGGCACTTCGGCCTCTGAGCTGTTCCTGGTTCCCGCTGGTAGTTGATGTCCACTGCAGGTTCCGAATGACAGAATCAGTCAGATATATTGTGCTTGTTTGTAGACGCTGAGCTGGTTGAAAAAAAGAGAAACCAATGATGACTCTCAGTCTGGCAGCTCCTCGGTACACAGGATAAAGAGCCACCATGTTCCTGAAACTGTTTACCCCACCCAGTAGTAGAGAAATAGCCAATCAGGGAGTGACTGTTTTTTGAGTGACTCAGCACGTGCTCGCCATTATAATCCATGGGTTATAATGGCTATTTATAACTCGGTCAGCCTATGTAAATAATTGCTGACCAGTTATAAAATAATTATGACCAGAGACTAAAGTGCCTCATTGTATACACTCTAAAAGTACGGTAACTATGGATATGATATGGTATCATATGAAAAGATAAGGACTTTAAAATACCTCACAGGTGTAAATAAGGTTCAAGACGGAAGCACACTCAGATTAAAAGGTGTCCAAGAACAAAGGGTCATGATATGAAGCTAGGGGAGGGCAGACAAAGAAAAAATGTGTAAAAGTCCTTCATCTCTAATAGGGCGGTGAATGCATTGCACTTCCTCAAAGCAGAAGTAGTAGGGTCAGAAGTGACACTGGCATTCAGGAATGCATAAGATATGAAAAATGGAACACTGATGCAGTGGAAGTGGTGATAAAGCCGGCAGATAAGTAGGGTCTGTTGCATTACAGTAGGTAGGGAAAACAGGCTGTATAGGTGGGGAAAGACATCCTTATCTGCCAAAAACTGATATACAGTGTATAACAGAGAACTGCTCTGCATAGAATTCCATCCCTTTCAAAATATTGCTTTACCACACTTCAAAGGTCATGGAATGTGATTGTACTCTTTTGTGGTGTAACACCATTATGGAACCTCTAGAGACTGCATACAACAGTTTCATTCAGAAAGCCAGAGAACTGCTGTGTACACATTTCACATAACTGTAACATGACCTATTGTTACAGGACATTGATACCTTGCCTGTATTTATGTATTTATATACCTTGTATAATGCCCACCTTGTTTGTTATATCTTGCACTGTGTGCTTGTATTATTATTTGTCCACCTCTGTATGTTGCCTGACTGTACTGGATTCTGTACTTGCTTATGTATGATTCACTGCTGCTGTTCACTGTATTTTGTCATTGATTATGCCGGTCTCTGGTCCAGGCCATGCCTGAAAAAGGTCTTTGGACCAGTGCACCAACCCGGGTAACAAATGAAGAAAATACTATACACTATAAAAATACAGGGTGAACAACTTTATTCACAAACAGTGTATTATGCAACTTCGTGATTCTGATTGCCATGGATCTCTTGAGTTAGTGCAGATACGCAAACTCAAGTGGACATCTTGGACATGGCACACTTCTCTGACATGAGCTCCATCTTCAAGGAGATCATCACAGGAACTGGGTTAGGAACTGGCTGGGGGATAGGAAGCAGAGGGTGGTGGTTAACGATATCCAGTTAAAGGAAAGGGAGGTGACCAGTGGGGTACTTCAGTGACCTGGGGCTTGTCCTTTTCAATGTCTTTATTACTGATATTGCAGAAGAGCTGGAAGGAAAGGGCCACCGCTTAGCAGATGACACCAAGATTTGCAATAGGGTAGACACTCCAGATGGGATGGAGAAAATGAGACGGTGCCTAGAAAAGCTGGAAAAATGGTCCAAAGTGTGGCAACTGAGATTCAATGTAAAGAAGCGCAAAGTCATGCACCTAGAGTGCAGAAACCCTGTAGAGAGCTACAGGAAGGGGGGGGGGGCACGGAATTGCTGGCAGTCACAAAGGAAGAAAGATACTTGGGGAGTATCATCTTGGATGACCTAACAGTGGCCAAACAATGCACAAAAGCTATAGGGAGAATCCGTGGCATGCTGGGGTGCACCGAGGGGTATCACAAGCAGAAAAAGGGAAGTGGTGAAACCACTGTACAGAATACTGGTGAGCTGGAATACCTTATGCAGTTCTGGAGTCACATCTTCGTAAAGATGTAGACAGAGCGGATGTGGTTCAGAGAAGATCAATTAAGATGGTACAGGGCTTGCACCACAAGACATATGAGGAAAGATTGAGGGACCTCAATATGTATGCGCTGGAAGAGTGAAAACAAAGTGGAGATATAGTAGAGACCTTCAAGTATCTTAAAGGCATAAATAAGGTTCAAGTGGGTGACATCTTTCAGTATAGAATGAGTACAAGAACAAGGGGGCACAATATGAGATTGGAGGGGGAAGGAGAAAGGAAATATGAGGAAGTTGTTCTCCACTGAAAGGCTGTTGGATACATGGAATGGCCTGCCCCAAGAAGTGGTGGGAGCAAGCGCTGTAAAGGGATTTAAGAATGCTTGGGATAGACATAAAGGAACCCCTAGAAGTGGGAAGGAGAGGCTAAGCTGATGCCCAAATAGGGTCACCAGCACTGTTACAGGAAAAGAAAAAGGGAAGCCTAAACGGGGCCAGTGGTCCTTATCTGCCATAAATTTTCTATGTTTCTTATTTTCTCACGTGAGCTTCATGCTCTCCATGAGTGGTATAAATGGCTTTATACTGCCGTGTTGGCTCTGACCATAGTTTGTTTAATTAGCTAACAATAGCCAGGAAATTGTAGGTGGCCCCAGTGTATGTATGTATGTATATATATTTTTAACTGTTTTGATCTGTATTTTGTCCCTTAATTGATGATTATATTAAAGTATTAGATTCTTGTATTTACATATTTATTTTTTATTGTCTTTAGATAGTAGCACATATTGCACATTATTTTTAGTCTGCTTCACCATTGTTGTAGTATTTTATGAATGTATCACTATAGCACTTTAAATTATTGCATTTTATGCTCAGAGTTGTTTGCACTTACAATGTATTAAAATGTATATAAAATGCTACACTGTCACTTTAAGACTTGCATTTAAATGTGAACATGAACACATATGGACTCCACCTCCTGATGACTCATAAGGTGCAAAACCAGTCGAGGGGAGCTGCCCAGAGCCAGGGGCAGTCCAGTCTCTTTATGGAATAAAAAATGTTTTTTATACATTCCTGTGTGTTCCAGCATTTGTGGTGCCTGTTTTTCCTTTTTGCGCTTTGTCTGCTGCAAAATCACAGCACTATACAGTAACAGAATGCAGCTTACAACCTCAGCTATGCACACCGCATCAAGAACGGCCTTGCAACACACATGCGACACAGTGTGCGTCTACGACAACACATGACTTAGTACGATATGGGGAATGCATGTGTTTGTGGAGGGAAAGTGTCTACACGTGGCAAGACCCTGTGCAGCACTCTGCTACACTGTTCCCCCTGTCCTGCAAGCTCCTCACAGAGATAAGCAAATAGTAGCACTACTGTTGTAGTGAAGGTCACAGCAATGGCAGGCTGGACTCGAGCACCAAACTTCATTGATGAGGAGACAGTGCTCCTCATCAGTGTGGTGGAGCAGTGGGCACACATGCAACTGCCATGGCCTGGTGCTGCATCCACAGCAGGTGAAAGTGCATGTGTGTGAAGAACAATCACTGTAAAACTTATCAGGGTGTCTGATGTGCATCAGAATGTGTGGTCTGTCCGCCACTGCTGGAATGACCTCTGCTGGAAGGAGGCTGAGCTGATGAGCCACCTCAGAGGAATAGCGTGGGAGACAGATGTTCAGATGCATGGTGGAAGGCCCAGGATGTCAGGTAGGTGGATAGTCACACAGCAGAGGCCTGCATACATATATTAGTAGCCATCTGAAGCATTGCACAGCACTAAGCCCTGTACCCCATTCTTGTGTCTCCAGAGGCCAACAGCAAGTGGTGGAGGGCAATGACCATGAGGGGTCAACAGCTGCAGCTGGAAATAGAGGGGCAAGAGCTGCAGCTGGAAACAGTGGAGAACAGCAGAGGGATGGGCAGGAGTCCAGGGCAACAGGTAGGTAGGAATTTACTGGGCATATAGGGGTATGCTGCAATACGCATCACCCCAATACACAGGGGTATCCGCCGAATCCTGTGCTAATAGCACAATGCAGCAACATATAGAATACTGGCTGGGCAACTGAGCGCAACCAGTCTACGCTGCCAACTGAGGGGTCTGATTCTGTTCAACCTTGGGTGTGAAGCATGAGAGGTCACACAGATTCAGACCCACAACATCATACCTTATGCTGGTTAGGCACAGCTGACCATCTGGTATTATTGACAGTGTGTAGTGAACTCACAACAACCAACCATAGCCATATCACCCGACATGCTGTTTTGAAAACACTGGCACCGCCATCCTGTCAGTAATTATTACTCTTTGAACTCTGCGATGTGCACGCGGGGTGTTCCCTTTAGTAAGACCACTGGCTCCTGTGCTCTCAAGAACAGCTGAGATGTTGTTTTACCACAGCATATTACTGGATTCAATGGACTAATTAAATGTAACAAGTTCTACTAGTTCAAAGCTAGGCTCCACTCCCACCTGGACCACAAAAAATGTCTGTGCCTGCTTCTCCTAATGCTGACTTACCTGCCTCAACCTGACCCTCTCTCCCTCCACTCTTGTACAACCCCCCATTCACACACCCCTCTTACCACTTTTTCCCCCTCTCCCCAGTCCCTACTCCTCACACTTCTCCCCCAGCACCCTTAAAAAGCCTACTCTTGCTGCTCCTACCACTTCCCAGCAAACCAAGCCCCCTCTCCCTTCCCTGTCTCAACGCTTTTCCCGCTGCTTGCCTCTCCTCAGACCCACCTCTGACAAAGCCTACTCTGGCTACTTACTTCACTCTCCTCGCCGCTATGGACCCACCCCTGACAAAGCCTACTCTAGCTGCTCACTTCACTACCCCTCAGTAGTGAACCTGCATGGCAGTCTCAAAGCGCTGTACCTTACTCAATAAGTGATGACACTGTTAGCACTTCCATGCTGTAAATATTTCCCTATTTGCTGTTACAATATCACCTGTGTGTACTGTGTAACCTCTGTTAAGCCATGTCATGTTATGTCATGCTATGTCTTGTATTGTACTATATTGACTGACTCAGAACCTTTGTAAATGAGCCGTTGGCTCAAAGGTATCAATCCTAAACTTAAATAAATAAATAAATAAATAAGTGGACTTTGCACTGTGATACTACAACTTGTTGCCTGCGATTGAGAGCTATGCAGGACAAGAGTCACTATACACTGTCTGAGCTGTGACTGCACAGTGCATGCCATGGCACAGTTGGCATGCATGTGCCTGCCATGTGTGTACCTGCTGACATGATTCCACCAGCACATGCAGTACAGGTGTGCAAGGGGGTGTGGGGCACACTGCAAATACGGCCTTGCACTGCACGTGCACATGTGACAGCACAGTGAAATAGGGAAGCATGACCTATGCACTGCACATGGCCTACATGGAGCATCAGGGAAAGGGAAAGGGTAAGTGAATGGAACTGTCTGCTTCACTGGAGGCATTGACACAGCCATATGGTACACATGTACTACCATACCTGTACAGACTACCCATATGCTGAGGACAGTCTAACATTGACCAGTACTTGCTTATGTCATGATAGCAATATGGCGCTACAGGAGATCATGTTAATGGTCAGTTAGTCATCTCATGGAGGCATGAGCCACTGTGTTGCAGCCCGTGCAGCTGTACACACCTAGAGGGTGAACACACCATTACCATAACCCCCGGACATGACTGCTGGTGTCATTACTGTACCATACTGTTACAGACCACAATATGTGACAGTGACCACCATCCTTCCACAGGTGCCAGTCAACCTGCGGACAGAGGGACAACTGCAAAGGGACCAAGGTGAAGGAGCTTTGTGAGGGCCTTGGAATGGCTGAAGAGGGAAGGCGCCTATGCATATGCCCAAAGGAGGTCACAGGTGGTGGGACAGGCAGCTGTGCCACATGTGTGAGGAGGTGGCAGAACATGGGAATGGTACACAGTACAGTGTTGTGTTGGAGGCTAACAGTGGACCAGTGCCAGCTGATTACTGTCACAAATGCACTCAGCAGGTCAGGCCCTCTGCTCCCACAGTACCAACCTCAGAGTGCAATAATGTGAACAGGTAACAGACAGGGTAACCTTCCTGTCTGCTTTTGGGTCTGAATCACCTTTAGCCTCAGGTTCTGGGGGATTCAAACTGAACATTACGCTAGCGTACCAAATGTACAGGCTCAGATAATATTCTCTTCGGGGGATGCAATACATCTTTCGCTTAAGGACACCTAACCAGGTATCCAAAATGAACCCTTAAAACTCTATAAGAGACCTTAGGTATATTCTTACCTTTTACCAAGCTTAGTAACACCATCAAGCCCTTCAACAGTTGTCAGACTTAAAAATACAGGCACTCTACATGCAAAAATGACGGAGGAGACCCAGGCAGAATCTTAAAGAATATTTTTACTAAAAATGGATAAAAACAGTAAGATAAAATACAGAACAAATATCAAAGAGCATCACAATCACATAAAAGAAAAACAAGGAAAACTACAGAACAAACTCCTACCACAATGCATTTAGATCTTTTCTATCTAATGTATTACCTCTCTAAGTACAGTTAAATTAGAGATCTTTGTTTCTTAAGAGCCTAAAAATATATGTCCTACATTTCAGACATAAGTATCAGTTCAAACTCTGTGGGCCCAATTCTAGAAGCTTGGCGCAAATCGCCGCCAACGGTGACTTTCACCAAACGCAGTTGTGACATGGACCTTGTGCCCAATTCTAGAAGGGGCAGGGTCTCTGCGGCTAAGTCCCACGGCTTGCGACATGTGGAAAGGTATGCCAACCTAAGGGCATACCCGAGGGGCATGTTGTAAGTCACAGCCCCCCCACAGCAAGAGTAAGTGCCAGCCACAAAACCCCACAGGGCAGCTGTGTCCCCCTGATCCAGTATTCATTCATTTCAGAGCGCATCTATACAGTAAGCGCTCATGCGGAGCTCAGTCAGTAGCTGGCCATGGAGGTGAGAGGTGGGCTGTGCCAGTGCCGGCTGGGGATGGGTGGGGGACTGGACACTGCTGGGTGGGGTGGGTGGGCGGCCACTAGACTACCAGGGAGCTCGGTGGTTTTACTTTTTAAACATTTACTGACAAAATATTGTGTCAGGGAATGGATGGGGAAGGGCACAGCTGCTCTGTGGGGCCGACAGTGTGGGGTTCAGGGGCATGATGTGTGTGGGCTGCCCTGCAGGGCAGTTAGGGGCTGGGGGTTCTGGGGGCTGGGTGTGTGAGATGCCCATCTGGGCACATCTGTTATGGGGGATAGGGGGCTGGGGGTTGTGGGCTGTCCAGTGGGGTGCTGACGGGAATGTTCTGGGCATGAGGGGAGCACATCCTTGAGTGAGTGCAGTGGGTCTACAGAAACCCTGGAGGATGTATGTACAGTTACGTCAGTTAAATGCTGGTGTAACTTACGTTGTCTTTTCTCCTCCGGGAGTTCTTGTAGAATCCCGACATTCTGGGCTTTGTTGCTGCCCTGCTAGAATAGGGCGCAACTGCTGCAGTAAACCCCACAGCACCATGTCGCAGGGGGTTTATGGCGCAACTGCTGGTGTAACTGCTGTTTGGCCCAAGTGGCCTGCGGCATGTCATAGGCCACATTGTAGAATCCTGCACATCGCAACTGCTGACTGACTTGCTACTTGCGCCATTCTTTTTGGCGCAAGTGCTGTTGCGCCAGGCATATCTCTTTTAGAATTGGTCCCAGTGTCTCCACACCCCTTCTGTGAGTCGTCTAGCTCCTCCTTTTTGAATATAAAATTACAAACATGATTTCCTACGAGGAGGTATTTTAAATAAGGTGACATCAGAAGAAAAAACATTTCCTAAATTATGACAGTCTTTAATCAAGCATTTTCTTTGAACTGGTGGCTGGTTCCTGCTTTCCCAAGGAACACCACAGGGATTACAACTTTTAACACCATGTTGGTATCAAATGGCCTTTTCCTCTTAAGACGTCATAAAAGTTTATTGGACTCATCCTCTAGCAGACTCATAAAGTCACCTTTGGTTTTCAACTTCAAAAAGCCTAGGCATGTCATAAAAGGTAATAAAATGCCCACTGGAAGGAATGTAGTTAATTAACTGGTTCCCTTATCAGTTTTAAATTACATCCTGTGGTTTCAGCTGCTGACACCTTGTAATTTAAAGGGCCAAATCTCACAGACTGACATTTCATACACTGACCATTTATTTATAATATCAGTATCATCCAATAATCATAACCAGCTGGCCAAGCGTCACAATCCTCCCCACCTAGACTGAATTTGGGGCTCTATTTCCTGCATAGGATGAGCTCCCTAAGTCAGTTAACTCCTCATATAGCAAGACTCCATCTTAATAGTCTACCATTAGTTTTTCCCCCATTTGTGTCAGCCAAACCAAAGGGTTGTGGTCCATTTGTACCTCAAAATGCTGCCCATATAAATATGGTTCTAACTTCTTTAGGGCCCACACTATGGCAAAACACTCTTTTTCCCCAGTAGAGTACGCATGCTCCCTGAGAAGTAACTTTTTACTCAGGTACACTATGGGGTGATCTTTCCCTTGGTTGGATGTCTGCCTCAGTACTACTCCAATACCCACGTCTGAGGCATCAGTCTGGACTATAAAGGGTCTGCTATAGTCAGGACTTGTCAATGCAGGAGCACTGCACAGTGCCTCCTTCAGTCTCGTAAAGGCTTTTTCACAAGCTGGTTCCCAGGTAATTTTCTTAGGCATCTTTTTCTTTACCAGGTTAGATAGGGGAGCAGTCAGGGCACTGTAACTGGGTGAACATTTCCTATAGGACCCTGATGTCCCTAAAACACTCATTACCTGCTTCTGCATTTCTGGTCTGGGCCATGCCTTGATCATCTCTATTTTTACTTGGTTGGGACAGAGCTGCCCCTGGTCTATCACATGCCCGAGATATGCCACTTTAGCCATTGTCACCTGGTACTTCTCAGCTTTGACAGTGAGTCTGGCCCTCTGTATCCTGCCCAGCACTTCCCTAAGGTGGGACAGGTGTTCCTCACAGCTGGCACTAAAGATGGCAATGTCATCCAGGTATACCATGGTGTACTCCTCAGCACCACTTAACACCTGGTTCACCAAGCTCTGGAAAGTGGCCAGGGTGTTCTTCATTCCAAAAGGCATTAATTTAAATTCAAATAAGCCTATTGGAGTGATGAAGGCCGACCACTCCCTAGCTCTGTCAGTTAACTCAACCTGCCAGTACTCCTTCGTCAGGTCAATAGTCATAAGGTAGGTCACCCTTCCCAACTTGTCCAGGAGTTTTTCCGTATGGGGCATCAGGTGGGTGTCTGACTTTGTGACTGCATTCAGTCCATGATAGTCCACTCAGAAATGAGTAGAGCCATCTGGCTTGGGCACAAGGACTATGGGTGAGGCCCAGGGGCTGTGGGATCTCTGGATTACCCCAAAATCCAGCATTTTCTCCACCCCTCCTAATGTCCTTTTGGACAGCCTCTGACACCCAATATGCTGTCCACCTTATGGGCATCTGTGTCCCTGTTTCCACATTGTGCATTGTTAAGGGGGTTAGTCCAGGCTTGGTGCGAAACAGTGGGGCAAAGTCTGCTAAAGCCTCCCTTACTTCCTGGATCTTGTCCGGGGTCAGCTGGGGTGACAATTTAACTGCCTCCAGAGAGGACTCCCACTTGCTTTCTTCTAACAAGTCCAGAAGGGGGTCTCCTTCATCCATCCCCTCCCCAGGACTACACACTGCAAACACCATGTCAGCCCTATTAGCATATGGCTTCATCATGTTGACATGGTACATTCTTTCTGTATGTCTTCTGTCAGGCAATTCTATGATATAGTTCACATCACTTACCTTTCTGACTACATTGTACGGTCCTGCCCACTCAACCTGAAGCTTGTCTTTCTGGACCGGGATAAGGACCATGACTTCCTGACCTACCGTGTACAAGCAAGCTCTGGCTCTGCAGTCGTACCACACTTTTTGTTTCTGTTGAGCAGCTGCCAAGTTGCTCTGGGCTGTCCCCATAAGCTCCTTCAGCCTTTGCCCAAACCTAAGGACATAATCCACTATGGGAGTTCCCTGGGTGGTGTTTTTGCCTTCCCATTCCTCCTGGATCAAGTCTTGGGGCCCACATACCTGTCATCCAAATAAGAGCTTGAAGGGGGAAAATGCTGTCGACTCTTGGGGCACCTCCCTGTATGCAAACAGGAGGGGAAGGTATTTCTCCTAGTCCCTCCCATGCTGTTTGGCAAACACATGGAGCATTGACTTCTGGGTACCATTAAATCTTTCCACAAGTCCATTGGCTTGCGGCTGATAAGGTGTTGTGCACCTCTGCACCACCCCACACTTCTCCCACAAACATTTCATCAGGTCCGACATGAAGGAACCTCCTCAATCAGTGATAACCTCCTGCAGAAACCAAACACGGGAGAAAATCCCAAGTAAGGCATCTGCCACTTTGTCTGTCCTCAGTGAGGATAGGGTGACTGCCTCTGGATACCAGGTGGCATAATCCACCATCGTCAGGATGAATCTCTTCCTGGAGGAGATGGGGTTATTTAAAGGCCCCACAATATCCATTCCCACCCTCTAGACTGGCTCCTCCACTATGGGCAATGGAATTAGGGTGGCTTGGGTTTTCTTACCCGCCTTCCCTATTTCTTGGCACCAGTGACAAGACCTGCAATACTCCTTCACCTGCTGGGTGAAGTTGGGCCAATAGAAATTCTGGGCCAACCGCTGCATAGTGAGCATGATTCCCAGATGACCAGACAAGGAAATATCGTGTGCAATCCTGAGCAACTGCTCATGGTACCCCTGGTGAATGACAAGATGCCTGCCTATCATCCCTTCCTCTGTCTTAGCATCCTGAGTATACATCAGTCCATGGTTTTCTGTTACCTCCCTGTGCTTCAGAGTCTGCCCAAGTCCTCAGCTTCTCTAGACTAGGGTCACTTGTCTGAGCAGCTGCAAACTCCTTACACATTCCCAAGGCATGGGACAGTTCCCTGTCAGTATCTAAACTAGGGTCCATAGCTTTAGCATCAGGGCACTCTGGATCACTGTCATCCCTAACCCTCTGACAATGGGTCACCCCTCCTTCTTCTGAGTAACCCTACATAGCTGTTTGGTTAACTGCTACTGGGGACATTTCTACCCCCTTTTCATTAGTCTCCATATCAGGAGACACAGGCTAGGGAACCAGCCTCCCACTGGTTTCCACAGTGGCTTCTATGGGGTCCAGGGAACTACAGTTTTCCCCTGTCGCTTGGCTCCGGGTAACTGCACACACCATCCCGTTTGAGACTGTTGCCAAGGATGACGTCAACTGCAAAAGTTTTGGCTACAGCCACCTGTTGCACAGTTAATCCTGTTTCATCCCAGTCTAGGAGAACACTAGCGAGGGGCAATGTTTTCTCCTCCCCCCCAGTGAAGCCTTGTACAGTTACAAATTTATTGTGTATAATCTAACCAGGCTTTACCAGATCCCCTTTTACTAATGTTAGGGATGCCCCATGTCTCTTAACCATTGTGTCTGTACACCATTCACAGTGACTGGGTGCATGTGTTCCCTCATGTTCACAGGCATGCTTCCAGGGGCACACAAACAACCCATTTCTTTCCTAGCCCCATTTTGCATATTGCTCATCCTTTTGGGACACTGTCTGGCAATATGCCCAGTTTCTTTGCAAACCTAACACGCGTTTCTTTTCTCAGAAAAAACTTTTCTTTGAAACCTGGGGCTAAGTGGTTTTGGTGGAGGCAGGGAGGTTTTTAGCTGCCCTGAAGGCACGCTTTTCCCTTTCTGCACTGCCATGCCCATCCCATTCATTCTCAGAGCAGGTCTGCTCTTGGCATAGTGGTCCGAGAGTTTAGCAGCCTCTTGCACTTTTTGGGATCTCGGTCCTCCAGCCAGGTTTTCAGCTCTTCTGAACATGCCCAGAAAAACTGTTCTAACAATATAGCATTTTCAATTGTATCTACAGAGTTTGCTTTGATTCCTTCCCACCAACGTTTTAAACACTGATGTTGTTTCATGGCTAGCTCCACATAACTCATGTCAGGGCTTCTCCTGAGCTTACGGAATTTAGCTCTGTATGCTTCTGCAGTTAAATCAAACTTTTTTAAAAATTCAGCTTTAATTTTGCTGTAATCATTACTGTCCTCATTGTCCATTTGACCCAATACATCCTGAGCTTTCCCAGTAAGTAGCAGGGATAGCTAGATGCTCCAGGACCCTCTAGGAATCTTTGCCTGAATACAAACTTTTTCAAATGAATTTCAAAAGGCATCCATATCCCCCCCCCCCCTTTAAATTCAGCTATCCATTTGGATTTTAATTTGTAACCCAGTCCTGTAGTTCCAGTTAAACCCAAGCCACTTACCTGCTCTGGTGCTGGTAGTTGGAGTCGTAGCTTCTCCAGTTCATGTCACCTCTGGTACTCATGCTCTTCATGGTCAGACTCTCACTGTTCACGTTCAGCTTCTCACTGTTCTCACTCCTTCTCCTCTGCAGCTCACTGGTGCTCACGCTCTTCACGGTCAGCTTCTCACTGTTCTCACTCCCTCTTCTTCTCTGTGACTCACTGTTCTCGCTCCCTCTTCTCCTCTGCAGCTCACTGCTCTCGCTTCTCTTCTCTCTGGAAGTCCAGCTCCATCCTCTGCGATGCCATCTGCAGCCTGATGGCTTCTTGCTCCAGAATGCTGATGACTTTCCCCTGCTGCTGTGGCCCTTGCCTTGCACTGGCCCTGCTGTCCTCCTCACCAGATCTGGACACTGCACTGGCCCCTCCATACCCAAGGTCTGGTCCTTTACAGTCACAGTCTGTGACTCAACACTCTGGGCATAAGCGGCCATCAGAGCATCCACAAGGTTCTGCTTGGTGGCTCTCTCCTTGTGCAAGACTCCTCTCTTTGCACAACTGCTTCAGGTACTCTGCAGTGTGCTCACTGTGGTTGGAAGCCATCTTCTTCCCTAACTACGGCTACTCTAACTTGCACTTTGAAAAAACTAAAACAGGTAGGAACTTTGACTGTAAGCAAAATTATATCGTTCTGTTTTCTCTTTGAAAAATAAATCACTGCCTTATTTTGCAAGTGAGCTGTACGGTATTAAGCTGACACACTGAAAAGTTAAAGCTTGTGTTATCAACTTTATCACACCGCTGCCAACCAAATCTGTCTCAAACGCACGCAGCAAGTCAGGCCCTCTGCGCCCACAGTGCCATCCTCAGAGCACAATAGTGTGAACAGGTAACAGACAGGGTAACCCTTCTGTCTGCTTTTGGATCCGAATCACCTTTAGCATCAAGTTCTGGGGGGATTCAAACTGTGAACCTTATGCTAGTGTACCCAAATGTACAGGCTCAGATAATATTCTCTTTGAAGGATGCAATATATCTTTCACCTAAGGGCACCTAACCAGGTATCCAAAATGAACCCTTAAAACTCTATAAGAGACCTTAGGTATATTCTTACCTTTTACCAAGCTTAGTAACACCATCAAACCCTTAAACAGTTGTCAGACTTAAAAATACAGGCGCACCACATGCAAAAATGATGGAGAAGACCCAGGCAGAATCTTAAAGAATATGTTTACTAAAAATGGATAAAAACAGTAAGATAAAATACAGAACAAATATCAAAGAGCATCACAATCACATAAAAGAAAAACAAGAAAAACTACAGAACAAACTCCTACCACAATACATTTAAATCTTTTCTATCTATGTATTATCTCTCTAAGTGCAGTTAAATTAGAGATCTTTGTTTCTTAAGAGCCCAAAAATATATGTCCTACATTTCAGACACAAGTATCAGTTTAAACTCTGTGTCTCCACACCCCTTCAATGAGTCATCTAGCTCCTCCTTTTTGAATATAAAATTACAAACATGATTTCCTACGAGGAGGTATTTTAAATAAGGTGACATCGGAAGAAGAAAAAAACATTTCCTAAATGATGACAGTCTTTAATCAAGTATTTCCTTTTAACTGGTGGCTGGTTCCTGTTTTCCCAAGGAACACCACAGGGTTTACATCTTTTCACACCATGATGGTATCAAATGGCCTGTTACTCTTAAGACATCATAAACATTTAGTAGGCTTATCCTCTGGCAGACTCATAAAGTCACCTTTGGTTTTCAACTTCAAAAAGCTTAGGCGTGTCATAAAAGGTAATAAAATGCCCACTGGAAGGAAGGTCACTAATTAACTGGTTCTCTTATCAGTTTTAAATTACATCCTGTGGTTTAGGCTGCTGACACCTTGTAATTTAAAGGGCCAAATCTCACAGACCGACATTTCATACACTGACATTTTATTTATAATACCAATATCATACAATAATCAACCAGCTGACCAAGCGTCACAGTTATGATCACCAAATGGAGCCATGCAATGTCAGCCCCATTGCAATTGAAGGCATGATGGCCCTGGACATAGCTGAAGATGACCAGGTAATCTATCAACAGGTATCTGACATCAGGGATGGTACCACACTGGGACTGCAGACCGTAACAACTGATGATGTCAGTGTTCAGCGTTCGCCCTCCACAGACACAGTGGTCATGGATATACAGGACACTGTATTGGCTGAGGATGTGACAACACATGACCAGGAGGCATCTGTTACAGAAGCTGTATGCTGGTACTGGCAGTGGGTATGGCCAGGGAGGTGCTGTCGGGGACATTGCTGTTACCAGCAGGCAAGAATGTGCGGTGTCTGCAAGGGCAATGGGGGAGTACATACAACTGATACTGCTGCACCTGGACATGTTGTGTGCCCATATTGTTACACTTCTGAACTTCCTGGATGCACAAGGAGGACATTGCGCTACAGCAGCACACAGTCATGACTGTTGCACTGCCTTGTGTCTGGGTGTCTATGTACTGCACAACCATCCACACAGCTGTGTGGGACACGTTTCTCTTTAGCATCTATCATTGCCATTCCTGTGTTATATTTCTTATGTGCATGTTTGTTTTATTGTTGTTTATGACTGCTGTGCATATCATGTTGTGATGTTCTGTAATGTGTACAATGTAAGTTTTGCACAGGGTGTGATATGCCTTATTCATGACTGACATTGCTGAAGTCCTTGTTCATTACTGTTCCTGTTGGGCAAGTTTGGGATTGGATTAATGCGCACACATGTTGTAGGATGTTGAATAATCATTCACGGTATTGTAGTTGTATGTTTACCTCACATATCGCTGTATGTTGTTCTGCTGTTGTTTAAATAAAGTGTTTACAGTTCTGATACAGGTGTAGTGCTCTCCACTCTTATTGCCATGTCTATGTTGCACTGCTGCATACCTGTGCATGTTGCACTCCACGTGTCATCCCAGACATGCGTGACCAATTTCTTTCCCTATGTGTGGCACATGTATAAAGTTGCATTGTGTGCTGTACAGTGCCTGCCAGCTCAGCTGTGCACTATGCAAGAGTATATGACCACACATGAGGCTGTTGCACAGATAATGATGGCCCTGGAAGAACAGTGTAAGATGCTGCATTGCAGTGTGGTTCTCTTAGTCACACCTGTGGGTGTCTCTACCTTGGGCCTCTGTGTGTGTGTGTGTGTGTTTGGCATTGGGACTCTTGTGCAGTTCTGCATGTCATGCCATGTGTTGTCATGTGGTGTACACAGCCCCTTATGTTGTGTGTTCTGTGGCATGGCCAGCTGCTGTGGGACTCATGTACATCACACTATTACACATGCCCTGATGTGCAGTGTTGCACATGTTTACAGTATCTGTTCCTATCCATTACATTGTACATTCATTAGGTTCACATCAGGTCATCTGGTCATTCATGGGTTATTTACCGGTTGTCTGCTGCAAGGATTACACATGGACCTGTGACATTCTGCCCACTGTGTTCATATGTTTTGTGTAACTCATGTAAGACTGCAGTATCATTATTGCTGCATGCCCTACTATTGGGGGGGCATGGGCATTGTAGTTCCGGTACTGACCAGTCTGGCAACACTTATCCTGTTGCATTCATGCTGCTGTTTATGTTGCTCCATTTGTTGTATGTTGCCAACTGGTGCTACGCACACTCCAAGGGCACCTTCATATATACAGTGCTAGTATGGACTGTGTGTTGCCCCAAACTGCTACACCTCCACATAAACTCCTCTGGGGCAGGGCCTGCTGCCTCTATGTGTTGTTTGGCATGCCATGTGACTGGTTGGCACAACATGTGGGTTCGCCATGTTATGCATGGCCGCTTATTGACATGTTGCCATTCAGGGTCCCAGTATCACATCACGTATGCACGTCCACACCTCCAGGGTCCATTGCATGGTCATGTGGATAGCCATGTGCTGGTGCTCTCCCTACAGTCAGTGTCATAGCTGTTACTGTGCCGGTTGTTTGCGGCACACCTCCACGGGGTGTGGATCAGGGTGTGGTTGTATAAAGTCCACCTGGTAGCTATGTGAAGTGGCTGAATATCAGACTTGCCCACCTCCTCTGTCCAGCAGCTGTCTGCTGTGCATGTCTTTGCACTTTCTGGGGTCTTGGTGGGCGCCACTCCTCCTCTTTTTCTTCCGCATCCTGCTCCATCACAGGGTCAGGTACTGGAGTGCAGTGTGCTTTTGCTATGTTGTGCAACACACAGCATGCAACAACTATCTTGCATGCCATTTTCGGGGTGTACTGCAGTGCCCTACCTAACCTGTCTAGGCATCTGAACCACATCTTCTGTTGCCCAAACATACATTCGATGACACTCCTGGTTGATATGCCTGCCTTGTTGTACTGTGTGTGTGGGGCCACTACTGGGTGTCGTACTGGTGTCATCAACCACGGCAGCTGGGGATATGCAGTCACCTGCAGGGGAAAGTATTGCATGTTATATTTGTATGGTGCCTCTACAGTTTGGAGCTGGCATGGCAGGGCATGTGTCAGGTATGGTTTGGCCGGGGGTATAGTCACAGCTATGTGGATGGTCCACCACTGGCTGTTACAGTTCCCTGCCATGCAGGTTGACATGCATATACCGTAGAACACAGTGTTTCACCTAACTTCACATATACGCCTCCAGTGTGTAGGTGTGTTATTGTGTCCACATCTACGGCCATATCATACAGTGACATTGTACAACTGCCTTTTTGGTGTGCATACCACTGTTCTCTGATGGCAGGTGTTACACATGTGACACATTCCCATCTCTATACCATCACTGTTTGTACAGATACCATTGGTGTGCTGCTTCAGTGATGTGCATACGGTGTGCCCTCCTGTCCTCCCTCCATAGCTCTAGATGCACAGATCCATATAGTGTGCCACCTGGCTGCAGGGCTCATGTCTGCGTGGTTCCTGTGTGTGTGTGTGTGTGTGTGTGTGTCCCTGTGTATCTGTGCCTTGTGCTTCGCAGGCTGGTGGTCATAGCCTGTGCATATTAACATTCTATGTTTGTTGTATCTCAGTGGGCAGAGGGGGTAGGGTTATGGATTCCGACAGTTGTATGTACCCTTCTGTCCCATGGTACTGGTTAACACACCATCATATGTGTGCCAGGGGATTTCTACTTGTTACTCTGCATAACTCTTTATGGGACACTGGTACACCCTGGTGCACCAGTACAGCACACAGATGTGTGGCTTGGCAGCCTGTCCATATGATTCTTACAACACTGACCACGAATGGGCCACTTGTGTTCATTTTATTTATTTATTTATCATTTTTGGAATTACAGTCCTTTGAGTCATGGACTCTTTTACAAAGGCTCCACATCATTTAAACAGATAGTAAAGACAGTTTAACACACATTTCTACGGGCTAGTAAGCCCTGGGTTTAGAGATGAAAAAATGCACATACAGTATACAGGATACAGTATATGCCGTTTAACAAGATTTGGTAGAGCACATTCATTTACAGGTTTACAGACAGGCAGGCATACAGGTGCAGAGAAAAACAAAAATTCCCATTTTGCAAGGCAGGACTTAGTCCATTGCCAGGCTGACATAGAGGATTACAAACAATGGCAGGTGTGGGAGGTGGTCAGATGGGTACGGAGTAGGGTTTTGAAATGCCCAATTTTGACAGCAGTGGCAACATTGACAGGGAGGGAGTTTAGCCAGGTGGGGGCTCTGTATGGGAAGGAACACTGGCCAAGTGATGTATTTTATCTGGGAACCACATAATGGGTTTTGAGGGAGCTCCTAGTCATCCTACTGGGGGTGCAGCGAGCTGTATGAGTGGGGAGAGACTGGGTGTGACAAGGCCAGCGGCAACCTTTTTGTCTATGATGTAGGTATGGAATAATAGCCTGTCATTGAAGTCAAGCCAGTTTAGCTGACTGTATAGCGAGCAGGTATGGGTGGTGGTGAGGCAACCCAGGATGAGCCGACATGCTCTGTTTAGCTACATTTTTAGGCTGTGTAAGGCTGTGTTCTCAGCTGCCCCATAAATGGTGATCCCATAGCCAACTAATGACAATACAGAGGAGGATACAGCCAGTTTGAGAGCTTCAGTGGGAAGGCAGTTTCGGTGTCTATACAGTAGTCCAATGCGACAGTTTACCGCCATGCATAGATGCTGAACATGGGCTTAGTATGTGAGTGCTGGGTCAAGAGTAATTCCCAGGTATTTGAAGACACTGACTTGTTCCAGCAGTTGTGAGAGTGAGGTATTTATGTGCAGACAGAATTGACTGAGTTTATTTAAATGGTGGGAGAAAAGCATAACTTTGGACATTTTGATTTAGTACGAGTCTGTGCTTGATGAACCAACCCTCTGCCACAGTGAAGGCTGTTTGGAGGGAGCACTCAAGTCCCTCTGGGGTGGCATGAGCAGCATAAAGGCCTGCATCATCCACATAAAGAAGGATTTTACCTGACCATGCCCTGGGGAGAGAGTTTAAGTAAAGGCTAAAAAGTAGCGGTCCCAAAATGGAGCCTTGAGGGACCCCAGAGCGAACAAGGAGTGGGTTTGAGTGGGTGGAGTTTATTCTCACTTTCTGGAGGTGATTTGATAGGTAGCCTGAGAACCAGGCATTGGCATCCTGAGAAAGGCCAATCTGGGAGAGAGTAGAGATGAGTAAGGGGTGATTTACGATACTGAATACCCTGCCATGTCTGAGTGCCGGTGTTCATGGATTCCTGTCACTGACTCCACTCCACATGCAGCATTGTGCATCTGTATGCCTCTATGGGAGGGTGCTTGTCAGTACTGATGCCATTCAGCCCATCATTAGTGCCCTCACATGGCATGTGTTGTGTCTTACAATAGCACATGTGTGCCCTTCACCATTCCTATTCCCTTGAACATTCCATGTTGTATTTCCCTGCCATGTGTTATGCATGCCTGTGGTGCATTCTTTACCATGATGGGTCATGACCCTATCCAGTGCCTCATGCCTTGTGTGTGTGACCAGTGAGTTACATTATACCCAGCATCCTGTATCTGCCATGTGTGTCTCGTGCCATACATGCATCACTCCTGCTTGCCCATGGGGTTTGTGTTTGCATAACTTACCTAATAGCCAACCCTCCTGCAGCATGTTGTTCTCAAATGCATGGCCGAGTCCACAGTTCCTGTAGATGTGGGCGCCATGGCAGGATCCAGGATACTTGGCTACTACATCCAGGATGTGGCGCTGGCTGCCACACACTACCTGGACATTGATGGAATGGAAACCTTACCGATTCATGTACACCTGTAGTTCTTCATTGGGTGCCCTGATGGCAATATGGGTGCAGTCTACGGCACCTAGCACCTGTGGGAATCTGGCAATGATGTAAAAGCCGTGTTTGACAGCTTGTTGCTGGTGTTCAGCATTTGGGAAGTGAATATATTGTCGTGAACAGCTCACTAGTGCATTCACAAACAGCTTCAGGCAGAGGCTCAAGGAGGTCTGTAATATGACAATGGTATTACCACTGGGTGACTGGAAGCCACCACTGGTCAGTACCATGAATGCAGCACAGATCTTGACTTCACTGGGTATTGCTGTACCTCTGCATGTCTGTGTCCACATCTCCTCACACAGTTCCTGGCACAGCTCTGCCACTGCCACCTTGCCCAGCCGGTATCAGGCAATACACTGCTCCTCCATCAGGTCTAGATATGATGTGCACCTACAGTAAACCTGCCATGCTACTCAGCATGCAGGTCTGTCCTTATTCTTGTGGCACTACTCCCTGTCCATGGGCTACTATGCCCTGCTGCAGTGCACGCCTCTATCAGTGGGCTTGTATGGCACGTGCCATGGCCATCATTATCACCCATCCAGACATGTCTGTCTGTCCTAACAACTGCTGTTGTGGTGTTGCCTTACCAGAGATGCCACACAGACTGCTTACTGCTTTACCATTTATATGCTCTAGTCACCCTTAAACCACCTTTTCCTGGTCTTGCAGGTGTTTGAAATTTACAGCACTGTCCTGCTTTGTGAATAGGTATTTGGAGATGTTGCATGTCTTGTTTGCCACAAGGCACGTTGCTTCAGGTTGCATGGACTGCGATGGCACCGCTGTGGCATATGGCACTTTGACACATGCTTGGTGCATTTGGCACCATTACTCCATATGCACGCTGCTTATGCTGGTGCCAATTCTTTGTGACTTGCCCCCTCTGTGTTTAAAATGTCAGGTTCCTCCCTCCAGGCTGGTGCTTTACTCTCTCCTCTGATCAGTGTAGTATATGAAGGTGTGTCCACAGATCCAAATCCACTTGGAACCATTGGGGAACTGGGAAAACAGCAAACACAATGTTAAAGGATATGTGACTTCACATATTATAAAACCACTTGGGACCTTCACTGGCCCAGGGGCTGAATCTGTCCATCAGTCAAACCTTGGGCCCTGGCAGTTGTGGTTACCCTGACCTGGAAAGAGTAGGTATTAAACTCTTTAGGGTTCAACCCCACCCATTGCATGACCAAACCCCAATATGAGCCTCAACTGGTAGGCTGTGATCAGGGTGCCATCTGCAGGTCACAGGAAAGCCAACCTGCCACGTGGGCAAAGGATCATGTATTCTGATACAATGGCCTCACATCCCACCCAACCCCCAGGGCTTGCATGGTGCACCAGCATCTCCAGCCTTCTTGGCTGGTTTTGCTTTTGCAAAGCCTGGCAAGCACACCCTCTAGTGTCACCACCATGTCTTCATTCTACAGGCCAGCAGGGTCACCAGCATTGGCCAGCTGCACCATCTATGAGACACAACGGGCCCCCAAGAAGACCAACAAAAATGCTGTCTTGAATGACGTGGCTTGGAGTCAAGACCAGCAAACTGTTGGCAAGGCCTCCAAGTGTAACTGGGCTAAGAGGGCATCACTGATCAGCCTGCTTTGGGATTCTATTGCTCCAGCCTTCAAGGATCTTCCAAACCTTGAAATCCTGAGTGGTATATGCAAAGCCCAATACCCAGGTGAACCATGATAACCCTGCTAGGTGCTGTCCTACTACACACGGTGTCAGAACCTTCTGCCTTGCTTCCAAGATGTAGCTGTATAGCTGCTCTTAAGGAATTGGCCAACACCAACCAGCCTCCATCCAGACAGCATGGAAGTGTTTCACTCCTCAGTGATATGCCACTCTAGTCAAGGGTGCATCAGATTTATTTATTCACTCCTAGGCATCAGGGTCACCTCCTCCCATAGGAAAAGTGTGGCTGGACATGGATCTTTGTCCACTACTTGAGCCAATTCCCTGAACATCTGCCACTGTGAATGATGTAAAGTATTACCATTCTCAACACCAGGGACCTGAACATCTTTAAAGTGCATGTTAAGCAGCATACACCAGAGGATAAAAATCCTCATAAGGTCACCCAATGGACCTTTGACCCCTAGCTGCTCATTGATGGTATGGGCTACACCCATGTTGTCAGAATAAAATACAACTCTCTTATCTCAACTGGTGACCCCAAAAAAGCAGCATAACCACTTTCAGGAAAAACTTCAGTAGGATGACCTACTGTTAGTCCTGTCACTACGAAACTTGAGGGCTAACTTGAAACACACCATGCCTCTTTAAATTACGCCCCAGAACCCAACCCACCATAAGCAACCACAAACAGTTCCAGCTCCTGATTATCCACTGTCATGGGCCACATGGAAACTCCATTAAAGCTGGAAAGGAAGGCTTGTCAGACCTTGAAGCCTTCCATCATGCATATCCAATGGTGAGGCTTCTGAGCACCTAACCTCAACTTTGCAATGCTGCATAAGAATGTCCGCCCAATTGGAGTGACTCGGCAGGAAACGTTTAAGTGACTCACTAGTGGTGAAGCTCCTTTAGGGTGCTCTGTTTGGCCATCATTGCCTGCCACAGAAGAGCCCTTAGGGCTTTCATCTTGTCCAGAGGCAGGTGGCATTCCTATGTGTCTGCATCTATCTTGATGCCCAAAAATGACATTATGGGGTTTGGGGCTTACACCTCACCAGGGATCAATGGGATACCAAAGTTGTAGCATGGCTGTAGAAAGGATTCTAACTTCTGCCCACAGACCAGGGAATTTATTGGGCCAATAAACAGAAAATCATTTGGATAGTGAATAATACCTTGCCCCCATACTCTTTGGCAGCTACCCAATGCAAGAAAATGCTGAAGCTTTCCAACACTGCACAGGCCACTGAACACCCCATAAGCATGCAGTTATCGATGTAATATTGCCCTTCAAATTTCATCCCCAGCAGATCCTGGTCATTTGGTTAGATAGGGAGCAGGTGGAATGCTGACTTGATATCAGCTTTGGCCATGAGAGACCCAAGTCCAACTGCATGCACCACATAAACCACCCTGACAAAAGATGCATACTGGATTACCATTTAAAGCGGATCAGTGTGGACATTCACTGAGTCGCCCTCAGGTGGGTGATCATATGGTACTTACACAGAACATTTTGGGGCAGTAGACCAATTGGTGAGACCTGCAGACCAGTTACTGGTAGGGAGGAATAAGGCCTGCTGACCCTACCCAAGCTCTGTTCTTTATGGAGCTTTTCTCAAACCACCTGCAACCTATCCCTGGCTAATTTCAGGTTCTCAGCTTTGTAACTATGATGGGTGCCTCAGACAGGGTGTTGAAGCCAACCATGAAACCATCTGCCAGCAAGGTGGCCACCTCATGGTCCGGGTACTGCTTGAGCCAGGGCCTAAGCCAGTCTACCCTTATCAGAGTGGGCAGGCATGCTGAGATCAGGCTTGCCTTGCTTCTTCCAAGAGGATCCGTGCCCTTCCTGATAGGGCTTACCAGGTTTGCACTGGATGAAGGGGTGCCTCTGGCCACATGCAAAACTTTCATCCATTCCATCCTGGGCCCTATGCTGTTTTCCATTTTTCTTCACCATCTCCCTTCTGCCTGTGTCTCTCCTTCTATATACAAATGTATGCCAATGACATGGTCATTTACTCACCAGGTACTACTACGTCTACAGTTAGTTTTCTCAAATGGGGACAGAGAGAGGATCTCAGATCTAGAAGTGGGTAGCCATCTGGGAAAAAGTGACCACCAAACAGTGTGGTTCACGATAAACTCAGCCACAGAGTCAAGCCATACAAAAGTGAGGGTACTGGAGTTTGGGAGGGCTGAATTTGTCAAAATGGGAGAGTGCCTCAGAGAAGCACTAGCAAACAGGCAAGAAGGAGGGGTGGAGCAACAATGAGAAAACATCAAAACTGCCATCACAGAGGCAACAATCCTTTGTGTGAAGCAAATAAAGAAAACAAAAGAAAAAAAACACTATGGTTCTCAAAAGAGGTGGCAGGGAAGGTCAGGTAGAAACAGATAGCATTCAGGAAGTATAAGGAAACACAGAAGGAGCAGGACAGAGAATTGCACCTGTTAAAGCAGAAGGAAATGAGGAAGGCAGTCAGAATAGCAAAGGCCCAAACTGAGGAAGGGATAGCCAACTCAGTTAAGAAGGGGATAACACTTTTTATAGGTACATAAGGGAGTGAAGAAAGACAAAGGGAGGGACAGTGAGGCTTAATAAAGTGGAAGGTTGGTGGGCAGAGAGGGACAGGGAAAAAACAGGGATACTGAATGAATACTTCTGCTCAGTATTCACGAAGAAGAGGAGGGGGAGGTACCTAATCCAATCAATAGAAGCACTCTGGATAGGGGGGTCGATACCAATCCTTTCACATCAGAAAGGGTTCTGAAAGAATGCTTAAAATAAAGGTGGACAAAGCAATGGGGCCTGATGGGATTCACCCCAGAATTCTAACAGAACTAAGGGGAGAACTAGTGGCACCACTGACTATCCTTTTAAACAAATCAGATGACTTAAAGGTGGGCAAGCAATGTGAGAGGGCAGTAAGGAGGGCTGGGGGGATACTGGGATGCATAGGGAGAGGCATCACCAGTAGAAAACAGGAAGTTGTTATCCCTCTGTACAGACCGCTGGTGAGACCCCATCTGGAGTACTGTGTGCAGCTCTGGAGACCCAATCTCCGCAAGGACATAGACAAGATGGAAGCTGTCCAGAGGAGGGCAACTAAAATGGTGCAGGGTCTGCACCGGAAGACATATGAAGAGAGACTAAAGGAGCTTAATATGTAAAGCCTCGAGGAAAGGAGGAGGGGGACATGATAGAAACGTTCAAGTACCTCAAGGGAATCTACAAAGTCCAAGAGGTAGCATCTTTCAAAAAAGAGGTGTGCAAGAACAAGGGCATAATTTGAAGATGGGGTGGCTCAGAGGTAATGTAAGAAGTATTTTTCACAGAGAGGGTTGTGGATGCATGGAACGGCCTTTCTGAGGGGGTTGTGGGGTCAAAAACAGTGGGGGAATTCAAGAATGCATGGGACAGACATAAGGCAGTCCTAGTGGGGGGTAGGAAGAAGTAGGCTGCTGGTTAACTAGGATCTGCAGCTTATCCATTAGGTAGGGAAATGGGCAGACTGGGTGGGCCAAGCGGTCCTTATCTGCCGTCAAATTCTATGTTTCTATGTTTCTGTGCAGTTGAAGCCTCACTCCAGAGTTATTTTCACAATGTACTAGACTGGTTCCATGCCAACCAGCTCAAAGTTAACAAAAAAAAGACTGTGTCCATGACCTCTGGCATCAGCCAAAAACTAGCAAGGCTTTCACATTCCCCAGTCTTCTCCACCCTGGATGGTACCCAACTAGAGGTTGTCCCTGTATTCAAATACCTTGGTTTGTGGCTTGATTGTAAATTAGAGTTCTCAATCCATATTAGCGCCATACACTCCAAACTTCACCCCAAACTCAGCATTCTATTCTGTAACAAGGACTGCCTCCCCTCTGAAGTCCACCGGGAACTGCTAACCAAAATTATCCTCCCTATTTTCGACTATGCCGATGTAGTCTATAGCTCAACCCTTCCCTCTTCTCTTGCAAGACTGGATACCTCTGCAGTGCTTTCTGTCGCTTTGCTTCCAGCTCTCCTCCCCACACCCACCATTGTTCCCTCTATTTCTCCCTTTCCATCTCCCCCCCACTCTTACATTGTCAGTCTCACTGCTCCTCCTTCATTGTCAAATACTGGTTTGGCTCCCTTCTCTCCTACCTATCCTCTCCTCTCCTCTCCCTTCCCCTCCTCTTACTCCCTACACTCAAGGGACACCCGCACTTTCTCTATTCCTCTCCCCAGCTGATGCACCAGTGAAGCTGCTTTCTCCTACTGCCCCCTCTTTGGAACCTGCTCCCCTCTCCAATTCATTTAGCCTCCTCCCTACTATCACTAAATGCCTACTAAGGCTCACTTCTCCCCCTTATGTACCTGTCAACCCCCTCCTGACTCCTCTTCCCTTTCCCTCCACTGTTTCCAATCTCTAATCTTAGCAGAAAATTCCTATTTTCCTGGCATCCTCATATCACAGGAGGGCACATCTCACCTTAACTAATCTACTAGATCTTGTACTGCCTACCCATGTATAATGTGAGAAACCTGTGTATATTCACTGTTTTAGATTGTCACCAACTAAGCTTTTGCACCTGTAACTGCTGTTATTGTACTTCTTATGTTTGTAACTGCCTGTTTGCCTACTCCCCTATCCCCTTCCCCCAGGTTTGCACCTGGAAACGAGCCTTGACACAGTGTGCCTTTCCCAGTTACCAAACTTAAATAAATAAAATAATAAACAAAATTCATGTCAGTACCTGCAAGAGGCCTTGTTACAAGTCCCCTTTTTGAATCCAAAGCACACTTGAGTCTGGGTCCTGCTCAGCTCAGATCTGTAAGACTGGGACATTCTAAATGGTATCCAGCTGTCTGCATGGAGGACCCCTCCCCCCATGAATGATCTCTACCAATCGGTGCCATACAAATTAAATTGCCTTTCCTTGCCAATAGGGGCATGTCCAGGACACCCCAGTCCTTGGATGGGGCATATTTTATGTGGCATGAAATTCCTTTTCCTAGTCCACCCAGCCAGTGTCCCCTTTGAACTTGTGGGCACACATGATCTGGTTCAAGCAATTGAACAGGCCGACTCTTTTCTTGGGGCCTATGGCAAATTGTGCTGATAAAGACTATGAACTCCACCAACCAGTTGTCGAATATCCTGGTGACCCTAACCTTTTCTTGTCCAGGTCTTCCCCTTTTTTTTTCCTTGTTCCCTTCCAGCTCCTTGGGCCAGTTCAGCAATGAGAAAATGTCTACATACTCACACCTGCAAATCTGCTGGTGGACCTTGTCTGAAAGATGCATTCCCACTGGCTCAACTATGCTGATGTAGTGCCTTGGGACAGGAGCCATTGTTGCTGATGCTGCCCCACTGGCACCTGCCTCTGGTGCTGTCTGGACACCAGCCACCCCCCATTCTGTTGGGCCTGAACTGCTGCTGCAAGTCCCACCACTGCCTCCAGTAGCTTCTCCAGCTTCTGGTCTGGAGAAGAAGGCTCAGATCTGGGCTCTGGAAGCTTTTCGGAGGGAAGGCGACTGTAAAGGATAATCCATTGTGGGATTAGCCAGGAGGCTGCTAATCCCCTACAACCACATCATCAGGCTCAGATTCCCTGTGATTGGAGGCCCACTTTGTCCTGGTAGTGGATGAGGGTTGAGCTGGAAGGGGAGTCATTTGGGGGCTCCCCCCCCGAACACTCACTACCATCTGCTTAAATTCCTCATCAGACAATACATTTTCCCTTGAGCTTGCCTTACCTTATGGTTTCTTGCTAACTTGCTCATAGGGGTAGCTGGCTCCTTTACTGGCTGCTTCCATTCCCCTGTTGCTGGGGTTTCCTTAGACACTGGGGACCACAGTTGACATGCATCCAACCAGGCTCGACGTTTCTTTGCATACATGGCCCTCAGCTGGGCTTCCAGTGCTGTAGTTGCTGCCACCTTGCCAGATGGTGACTTTTTTTGTTTGCTGGCCATTCTGATACTGTAACAGCTACAATGACAAGAAGCCACTGCCCCAAAAGAGAAACAATGTTAATATCATTGTCATGACCTCTACTTGTATGCCAAGTTGTTTTATTAATCCTGGGCTCCTGAAGAGAGGGCCTTGTTGTGGTAGCATGGCTTTCACTAATGCTCCCCCCAGGTCCTTGTTCACTTCCCCTGCTGGAAACTTGCCATTTTTTTTAATTAAAATAAGTAGGCTAGTAATGGCAGTCCACATTGTGTATCCTGCAAGAAAATCTGCATACCTATCGGCCAAGGTACTTAGCTGCAGACCTGCCCCCTTTAAATTTTTTTTTTTTTTTTTTTTACTTAAGGTCTGCAAGTCTCTGGCTTCTCACCAGGTAAAGCCCCTACCCTGGTCAGCCACCTGGTCTGGGCTACACTGGATAGCCCCCCCCCAACCATTTTTACCCCAGAATGAAAAGGGGGCAGGCATTTTTCAGCATTGAATGTTATCTTGAACTGTCCTGCTTGCAATGCAGTTTCATCACCAACTGTGATAAATATAAGTAGCCAATCATAGGGCACATGATGACACACATTAACAAACTCTCATAGTTGCTTATGGATAGAAAAATATGCCAGAAACTGCTGCTAAAACCTGCTTTGCCTATAACCAACCTTATGTTATAAGCCACTGTTTCTTGTCCAGCTGGGAGACCCAATAAATAATTTCCCAAATGAAGACTATTCCTATGTATAACTCCCTCTTTATAAACTAAGTCAGTGGCAGTAGGATGTTTTGTTCTCTGCACACTCACACCCCCAGATGGCAGTGTGGAACAGGCCTCATCCCAACATAATTTCTATTTATTTATTTATCTATCTTTCTTTACATATGTACCCAATGTTCTAGTGAACTACAAGGGGGAGGGCAGAATGCAGGATTACACGGCCCCCTGTCTCAGGCCCTGCTGCCTGCCCAAATGCCAGTTGCATTGGCACTTCTGTAGAGCCTAACAGCCCTGATATCTTGGTGTAGCCTGTGGAGGCCATGAGGACCAACACCGCCAGACTCACCAGGCAGAATCCACACCCCAACTGGCTGCAAACAGCCCTAACCAGTGGCCTGTATTTGGTTACCACTAATGTGCCGCAACACAGAGCAATGAGAACCTGCAGGAACTCTGCCCAGATTGTGCCACCAATGCCAGAACACATGACCAACCAAACACAGAAGCAGGGTAACTGATCTGTGAATAAGTGCCACCACTAGGACCACAAGGAAGAACCGCATCACAAAGGAAGACACTGGAACCATTTGGCTGGCCCTGCCATGCTGACTGATCAAGCGACCCTTCACAGAAACTGAAAAATTCCACTATTGCCTTCCAGCCCTTTACTAGTCATCAGGGAACTTGTTCTCCCCAACCAGGTAGTACCCATTTGGCTTTGTAAATGTTGCCACCACTGCTTTAGAAACCAGTTACATACAGAGGATGCCACTCCTGGTACCAGGCCATGTGGCCATCGGTGTGATAACCTGAATCCTGTCTGGGACCGGTGGGTGTTCATGACCCATCAGATGACAGTCTGTGCAGCTGTTCACACAAGCTACTGCCAGAGCAAAAGAACAACCTGGAAAAAGAGAGCTGGGGTGGAAAGGTATTGCTATGGGAATGACCTCTGTCTGGAAATATTAGCATACAATCTTTTCTACAGACTATTGCTACTAGAAAGAAAAAAAAAAACTCTTTCCCTGAAAAGTTCCCTAAAACACAATAAAAAAAATTAAAGAAGCTAGTCACCCAACTTGCCCTTAAATGCCCTCTACAAATACAGAGACCAATATCTTAAAAGGGATCAGATCAAGCAGCAAACCAGCTATAGCAGAAAGGTTCAGAGGAAATAGTCTTACCAAGTCCTGAGAAGGGGTAGCCTTCTGAACACTGTAGTCCTCTGATAGCCTTCTAGTCATACTGAAATCTTCTGCTGAGAGGGAAAGGTAAGGAAATCTACAGGTTACAGCTCTTTTTAACCCCTCACTGTCCTCCCCTGTGGGATTTCCTCACACTGTGGGTGTTCCCAGTGATTTCTCCACAGGTGGCAGTGCCAGAGCACCTCACTACCCTAGTGGGTAGAATCTCTCCCCCTAAATGTGATCTCCCGCCAGTACCCTCTGCCTATTGAAACCGTGTGCCTGCCTTTGAAAATTATATGTCTGTACCTTTGTACCTTTGCCTGTATTATGTTAACTAAACTGATCTATTTTGTACTGTAATTGTGTCTCCCGGGTCGTGCCTGAAAATAGTCACCTGTTGGCTAGTGCACCTACCCGGTTAACAAAAACTAAATAAAAAAATCTTACCTACCTACCTGGAGTCTAGGTTTCAGGGAAGGGGCCGAAGACAATGGGGTAATCTGCTGCAACACTTTGCAGACTGTATAGTAAAAACAGAAAAAGAGAAATACTTTGAGAATATGTGGAATTTGATTCTAAGTGCCATTCAGGTTAGGAATGATACACTGTTTTGGAAATTGGTAGCAAAGAGAACAGATGCATATATTGAAGGCTCAGAAGCATATATAATAGAGGATAGCTGGTCTGATCATTATAAGAACTTATTCTTTGATAATGATAATATAGAAAATATTGATAATGCTTATTACAGGGGCTCCATAAATATGTTCTCTGAAGATGAGGTTTGACAAGCTATTATAAAGCTGAAATCTCATAAGGCAAAATGGAAATTTTGGTGTAAGACACCCAGAGCAAGATTCAGTTTACTTTAATATTTCTATAGCGTATGGTAGAATGCTGTTGAGCATGGAAATCCATGCTCCCAACAAAGTTGTTATGCTGCACTAGCTACGTCATCATAGCTGTTGTGCTGCACTAGCTACATAGCTAGTGCAGCAAAACACCTAGAAGGTGGGTGCTCATGCGTGGAAGCTGAGTGTACATGCACGATCAGGCGACCAGTGATGTGCTAGGAAGGGCCGCGATGGTGAAACAGCACAGATGAAGAAAAAACTGCACACAAAAGTGTAAAAAACAGTAAGTGCAGTTTTAGTATGAGCGACCATACACTATAAAAGACTGTGTGTGATCGCTCATGCACAACAAGGGAATGTTTCATTCTTGAGGTTTCCATGATATCGAGACCTCTCAAGCTGCGCTCTCGAGGTCTCCAGTTACTATGTAAACCTCTCGAATGAAAAATACCCTTGTTGTGTATGAGTGATCATACACAATCCTCTATTTTATTTTGTAGATTCAATGCTGAAAAGCAGACTTGACGCATTTATCATTTGGCAAACATTTCCACCTCATGTCAAATTAGACTTCCCAATATTTCACTTCATTGATTTGTAGCTTTCTCAAGGGATGCAAGCTTGCGCACACACACACATGCAAACACACACACACACACACCTGCAGGGAGCATAGCCTCTTTGAAAGAAACACTACTAGCTGTTAAAGGAGTAGTACACCCAGAATTTGCAAAAACATATGTTGTGCAGAGTGTTTTCATTTTTGTGTGAAGTCCTAGTGTGTCCTTCCCTCTGTCTGCTATTAGGAGTTTTCCTGAATTTGTCTGCTAGCTTTATGGCCATTTTATACCCCTGGGGATCCCCCATCTCAGCTAATTTTATTGCTATCTTTGTTCCTACAATACAACCTGTCTCATGTGACAGTGATGTAGCCATGACCATAGATTCAGCAGCCAGAACTGCTTTTCAATCAGTTCACAACAGTAGAGATGGCTATATTTTTAAAACTATACAGAGTTCAGCCTGGTGACTGCCTGCATTGTAAAGGTATTTTTGTTGTGAACAATTGTACCACTGGTTGTGTATGTGTAACTTGAATGGTTTTCAAGATATTTACATTTGTTTGGCATGCCTACTAGAGTGTTCACACAGAGAAAAAAGCATCTGCTGTTAGCAAGTGCAACTGCACACATGCCAGACACATCTAAATGTCTTGGAAACTATACAAGCTACACAAAAACAACAAGCAGCAAAGTTGTTCAAACAAAAATAATTTTACAATGAGGGTAGTCACTAAGCTGAACTCCTTACAGTTTTTAAAATATTTGCCATCAGAAGTGGTAAATTTGATTAAAGAACATGGACATTTGGTTAATTAGATGGCTGTATTTTAAAAACTATAACGAGTTCGGTTTAGTGACTACCCTCATTGTAAAGGTCTTTTTGTCCTGAACAACTTTGCTGCTGGTCATTTTTGAGTAGCTTGTAGAGTTTCCAAGATATTTAGGTTTGTTTGGCATGTGTACAGATACACTTGCAAACAGACACATTTTCTCTCTGAGTAAATACTCTGGTAGACATGCCAAACAAATGTAAATATCTTGAAAACCATACAAGTTACACGTACACAACCAGTGTCACAATTGTTCACAACAAAAAGACCTTTACAACGAAGGTAGTTACCAAGCTGAACTCTGAATAGTTTTTAAAATAGAGCCATCTCTACTGTTGTGAACTAATTGTAAAGCACTGCTTGCTGCTGAATATATGGTCACGGCTACATCACTGTCACATGAGACAGGATGCTTTGTAGGAACAAGGAAAACAAACTTAGCTGCTATGGGGATCTCCAGTGGTCATAAAAGTACCATAGAGCTAGCAGGCTAATTTAGGAAAAACTTCTAATAGCAGACAGAGGGAAGAACACACTGGAACGTCACACACAAATCAAAACACTCTGCACAACATGTGTTTTTGCAAATTCTGGGTGTACTACCCCTTTAATAGACCACATCCCTTGAGAAAGCTTCAAATCAATGAAGAGAAGCTGAATCTTGCTGTGGGGGTCTAATGCTGAACTTGAAGTTTTGCTTGTGTGAAGTTCCACTCAGTGTGGTGTATGATCTGGCAATTAAGGGAGAAATGCACAGGTGCTCTTCTGAGACTGAAATCTCATAAGGCCCCTGGACTAGACAAAACTGCAGCAGATGTTTACAAATCAAATCCAATGTGGTGGTTCTACCTTGTAACACATTTTTTTTAATTCCACAAAAGAAGAGTACTTTCTGGAAAGTGAGAAAGGGAACATTACTGTTCCATTACATAGAAAGGTAGCAAAAAGATTCTCTTAATGACAGGCTGATTATCCAAATACACAATGTGGCAAACATTTTTCCAGACATAGTCTGATCAAGTTAGAGCAATGGACAGATAAGGTAATTTCAAATCTTCAGTGAGGATTTACATAATAAAAATAGATTACTATTGTCAACTGTTTTATTCTAGCATGTTTGATTTCTGAATATCACATAGTAAAAAATCAATATTTTTTGTAGCTTTCATTGACTTTTCAAAGGCTTTTATTTATTTATTTCATTTTTGTTTACTGGGTAAGGCGCACTAGTCATAGCAATGACTATTTTCAGGCATGACCCGGGACAAATACAGGAACAACACTTTTTTTTTTTACAAAAAGACAGAGGCCCGGATATTCAAAAGGGTTGCGCCATGCGCAACAGGGTTGTGCATGCGCAAGTCCAAAAATGCGCCATTTAGCGATATTCAGAAGGAGGCAGTTGCACCCCAAAAACATGCTGAGCAACAGCGCAATGAAAATGAAGGCATGCGCAACTGAAGGGGGTGGATCCATGCATAAAGACCGCAATGCGATATTCAAAGACTTGCGCATGCGCAATAGCGGCACAGCCGGAAATTGCGCACTAGCGGAAATGAGCCAAAATAAAAAGGCTCAAGGAAGTGGCGCAAGAACGCTACAAGGCTGCCAAGTGGGGGAGAGAGAGAGAGAGACAGAGAGAGAGAGAGAGAGAGACACGGACAGACAGACAGACAGACAGACAGACAGGCTAGGGCAGGCAAGGAAAGCGTGGGCCATAGGCTGTAGAGGCCAGCGGGGGGTGCCCGGTGCAGTGGAAGTAGCAGTGAGGACAGCGGGGGTAACACAGCAACACCAGCCGGGGGGGGCAGAAGCCAGGGAGATGGACAGTGCCAGCTTCACATGGAAGCTGTAATGAGGGGTGAGAATGCATGCTGCAGGGGGCGTGGCCGTGGAAGGGGCCCGTCGGTATGCCCCAGCAGGCAGTACCGTCCCGTATCGTGTTTGAGCTGTACACAGATGTAGAGATCGTGGGCCAGTACCACCTGAACAGGGCAATATTGAGATGGCTCTGTGAGCTGTGCAGTGATGTGATGCAGGCACCCTCACGACGGAGTCACGCTCTGTCGGTGGAGACCAAGGTGACAGCCTGCATGTGCCTGCTCGCCACGGGCACCTTCCAGAGGCTGACAGGGGATACCACAGGCATCACACAGTCAGCCATGTCACGCATCCTCACCCAATTCCTCAGCGCACTGCTGCCACATGCTGCGGAGTACATCCATTTCCCCAGCACCGCGGCAGAGCGTACAGTAAACATGCAGGATTTCCACAGGGTAGCACATATGCCTGGCATGCTAGGGGCCATAGACTGCACCCGTGGCTGGCCATTATTGCGCCACCTGGCCCCGATAGGCTCACATATCGGAACAGAAGGGATTCTCTAGTGTCAACTGCCAGGTGGTGTGTGATGCCACTGGGCACATAATCAATGTCTGTGCCACACACCCTGGCAGAGCACATGATGCCTTCATATGGTATCAGTCTGCACTGTGCCATTGATTCGAGAGTGGGGACATCCCCACAGGCCATCTAGTGTGTGAGTACACATGTATGGAATGCAAACTCGGGGCAAGGGTGGGAATGCCACAGGTGCCATGGTAGTGGCACACAGGGATATGGCCAATATGGACCTGAACATGAGATTGATCTCCACTATCTCCACACAGGTGACAGCAGATACCCACTCCGTCCCTGGCTGCTCACACCGTACCGGAGCCCCATGACCCCATCGCAGCAACACTATAATGAGGCACACGTTTCCACATGCAACATCATAGAGCGGGTGTTTGGGATGCTCAAGGCATGCTTCCAATGCCTAGACACCTCCGGCGGTGCCCTACAGTACAGCCCCCAAAAGGCCTGTGGGATATTCCTGGCCTGTTGCATCCTGCACAACATGGCCAAAGACTATGGGATAGCCGTACAGATTGAAGAGGGGGACAGTGATGGGGACGCCAGTGGCGCCGGTGTTGATGGTGATGATCAGCCCCCCCAGGACGGCGGGACCTCCGACTGATCCGGCAGGCCCAGCTGCACCGGGACACCATCACAGAGGAGCACTATGCAGAACACAGGTAAGTCAAGGGGACATGTGCAACCAAAACTGTCCATGCGCAAACCACAGGCACACAGGAGAACACACCAGGGGTGCATGACGGTCAGGGGAGTGGAAGGGTCCAGGCATACAAACACACCATCAGGGAGGGTGAGCACTCATATGGACACACACACACCAGGCACAGAGCGTACATGGGCAGATGCACAGCACAGCAGAACCAACATTGCTAACACACAGCACCACCGACCACCCCACCACCTGTACTGTCAAGTACGTGTGTGTCAGATGCTGGGCACCCTTGCACTTTGGTGTACAGTACAATGCAGGCATCATCATGCACACGCACCTGTGGACAGCAGTTGGGAGGGTGTGCAGGTGGTCCGTGTGTCGGCGTGGTGAGCAGAGCACCCAGCAGTGCACTGCCCACCATGACACACATTGCACACATGGCAGCACCAGACAGGGCCCGCACTGGGAGACAGCTCAGTCATGTAGCACTGTCCCACGGCCACCGCGGATGCGTGGGTGGCCCCACCGTGACCCAACAGCACTGGCAGGCTGAGCTGGGGCCACATGGGGTGGCACTGTTGCACCACCAGGGGTCCCACTGCGTGAACGCGACCTTGCCCGCACAGGAGTCTGCAGCATGCCGAACAAACCTGCACCAGGGGTGCTCGGGATGGCCACAGCAGAACCCGGCGTCGACAGGCCTGGTGTCACACGACACCGGGAATGGGGAGTGGAGAGTGAACTGTGTGGGGTGTGCGGTACAGGGGCACTTGACTGTGTGCCCAATGCGTCCATGACAGAGATCACTGCCTGGGTCAGCCTGTCAATGGCGGCTGTCACATCCGTCCGCATACGAACCAGCTCGGCATGGTCCAGAGCACACTCCCTGCTGTGCCGCACCATAGACACAGACAGTGCCTCCACGGACATTGCAACCCACCTCTGCAGCTGTACTGATTCCTGCAGCAGTCGGGTGTGCTCCTTCAATGGGTACTGTGCCCCAACGGCATCCTGTCCCCCAGGGTGTGGAAGGTCCTGATGCACAACACCCCTTGAGGGTGGGCGCTGTTCGCCAGGACCAGGAATGGGCGGATCAAAGGGCGGCGGACATGTGCCACCACTTGACACTGTACCCCCAGACCTGGTGGGTGACTGCTGCTGCTACCCCTCCAACCGCTGTGCCCCAGGGTCCACTCGTTCCACCACTGTGCTGGCAACAGTGCCAGACACCTGCACAGCCACCAGTGCTGCCCCACCGGTGCTGACAGGCACAGCCTGGGACTGTGCCAGCATGCTGGTACACAAGTTGGAACCAGAAAGGCCCAGGGGCACGTGCTGGCCTGCTGTGTGTCCGTCATGGGACACACACCTATCACTGCCCATTGCAGTCCTTGCATCATCAATGGTGCAGGTACGTGCTACAGCATAGTCACAGCGTGCTGGCATGCTTGCATGCCAGACTGCTGAGACACAGGCTGTGCACCCCCCACACCCTAATCACCAACACCAGAGTTGGCGGCCCAGCGTGCATGCTGCTGCAGTGCCTGCTGGCTGGTGATAGAGGTGGATGGACCCTCTTCCATGTCCAGCAGGTCATCATCACTGCCTGGACCCCTCACCACCATCTCCTGAAGATGAACAGGATCTGTAACAGAAAGAGAGTACATGTGAGTGCATGTGAACAACCTTCCCCCCAACCCCCCCCAACACCACCACCATGTCATATCGTGCAGTGATGGGCTTCCACCTGTCTGGAATCCACCTCCTGGTATGCCCTCAATAACGCTCCGCTGCATGGATGCGACCAGTGTCTCCTCAGTCGGGGTCAGCTCCAACACCACTGGCGGGCCCCCGCCAGTGCCAGCACGTGCCGCCCTGAAGGCTGCCACCTTCTCCTTCAACCTCCTGCGGTCTGTCCCCATCTTCTTCTTGCATTCCAGCATGGAGCGCTGGTGGCTTCCATGCAGGTTAACGGCCCGAGCTACCCCCTCCCATGCAGCCGCACGGGACTGAGGGGTGCCCCTCCATCCACTCAGTACTGGCTTCTCATCCAGGTAGGCTTGGAAGAGGGCCTCTGTCTCTGCTGCTGTAAAGTTGGGCCTCCTCCTACACCCACCGTCCTCACCCTCACCTTGGCTCTGCTCGGTCATGGCGATCTGTATGGGGGGAAGTGGACACCTGTCACTGTGCAGTCTACAGCATTTTCCCATGACCATTGTCCAGAACATCACACAGCATGCAACTCACCTCTCACCTGCAGTAACCGAATCTGGCTAGGGCAGCCCAATGTCGCACATTTATAGCGCAATGCATGCAAATTAGGAGTGGAGCAACTATAATGACATGCAAATCATGCCACTGCACCTTTGAATGGCTGATCAGATGATTTGCATGTGTCGGCTGAATATTGCAAATCTGCGCTTTGCGCAATACGGTTGAGGCGGCTGAGCCAATGGCGCAGATCTGTGACTGTGTGGTACACTGCAGTGCACATGCCCAGATAGCTTACGCAAGCATCTGCAGCGCTGCTGACATGCTGTGCACGATCGGCAATTCAGGCCATGGTCACCATTGTGCCAGTGGCGCTACAGCAATGGGCACTATATGGCGCTGTGGCACTACTGCGCAATAGTCCACTGTGGCACTGGTACGCAGCTGGTCAGTCACGCAGGATGCCTATACGTCAGATGGCGCTGTGCGTAGCCTTGCGTCATTGCCCATGACCTTGTGTCTGACCTTTGCCCCTGGCGCTGTTCGCCTGCCATGTTTACATCCCTATTGCGCTGTCTGGTGACAGCGCTATGTGAAGTGACGGCGCTGTTCGAACAGCGCGATTGGAGCCTGTGGTGGTCTATTGCACAACATTTCCACGTGGGGTTACGGCGCAGCAGGGCGCCATATTGCCTGCTGTAAAGTTGTTACCATGGCTAGGAGGAGAGCTGTGTCCTGGAGCCAACTGGAACTGGCCAACTTGGTGGCCCTAGTAGAGCCCCACTATGGGGCATTTTATGGTGAGGCACCCCTCACCATTGCCTGCACACAGGTGTGGCATCAAGTGGCCACTGACCTGGTGGGGGTCACTGGACAGTGCCGGTCTGCTGAGCAGTGCCGGCACCGGTACAGTGACCTCCGCCGGAGGGATCCGGACCTATTGGAGAGGCTGCGGTCACATGCCAGGTGGGGCGTGGTGCCTAGGCCAGGTGGGTGTACCAGCTATGCACCTGTATTCTCTGTAGGGGTGTGTGTGTTTAGGTGGCTGTGCATAGGTGATGGCTCGGCCACTGTTGGCTGTGTCAGTATGTGCAGCTGTGAGATGAATGGGTATGGCTGTGTGGGCAGGCACTCTCACTGGGGCAGGGGGAAGTCTGCTTTTGAGTCACACTGATGTTTGTCTCAACATATGTCTCCCACAGGCCGGGATGTGAGGATGCAGGCCCGGGTTGAGGAGGGCCATGCCAGGGCCCCAGTGCCAGCAGGAGTTGCACCCCAGCAGCAGCAGCAGCAACAGCAGCAGACACAGCTGCTTGAGCAGTGTGAGTATTATGACTTCATGGATGCTATTGCATGCTGGGGAGGGAGACCACTAGCCCTGCACAATACAACCATGCAGGAAAGGGGAGGTCATAATTCCACTATACAAGACACTAGTGAGGCCCCACCTGGAGTACAGTGTACATTTCTGGAGACCATACCTACGTAAGGACGTAGAGTGGGCAGAGAAGGTTCAGAGGAGGGCAACAAAGATGGTGCATGGCTTGCATCACAAGTCCTATGAAGACAGGTTGAAGGAACTGAACATGTACTCCCTGGAGGAGAGGAGGGAGAGAGGGGATATGATAGAGACATACAAGTATCTTACAGGGAGGAACAGGGTGCAGGAAAACACTATTTTGAAGTGAAAAAGATGTTCCAGGACTAGAGGGCATGGGATGAAGTTGGAGGGAGGACGATTCAGAGGACACATGGAAAAGGATTGCTTCACAGAATGGGTGGTGGACAAGTGGAACACCCTGCCAGAGGAAGTGGTGGGGGCTGAAACAATCATGGGATTTCAGAATGCACGGGATAGACATAAAGGAATTGTGGAAGTCAGGGGTAAGGGGCAACAGACTTCTAGGAAAACAAAGTGAACTTACAAGCTCAAATGGACAGACTGGGTTGGCCATGGGCCCTTATCTGATGACACTGTCTATGTATCTATGTATGTATGCACGACACAGGTGACATGCATCACTGTCCAGTATCACAGCACGTCTGTGTATGAGTCACTGGTGGTCCAGGCATGCACTGGGCACATAGCTGTGTAACTGGCATCGCACCACTTTGCCACATCACTTGACAGCCTTGTTTGTGCTGTGATGGACATGGGCAGTGTGTGTGTGCAGTGGTGCACATAGCTGGTGCCGCCTGTTTGTGATGGCCATGTGCATGTTCACTGTGGGTGGGTGCATGCCATCACAGGTGCGGGACATTGGGCTATATGGCTTGCAGGTTGGGTGGTGTTCAGGGTTGTGGTCAGTCACAGCCATTGACTGTGTTCCCATTTTCCTAGGCCTCGAGGTTCTCAGGAGGATTGGACGGGATGTTTGGGGCCTCACACAACTGTTGATGGAAAACCAGGCCATCCTGCAGTCCATCCGGCGCCATGGCCTTCGGAGGAGGCGGCACAGGACGGTGCGCCACCAGGAAGAGGATGAGCAGCCGGCTGGGCCATAGCTGATATTACCCTTCCCACTGCTCCCATCCCTACCACCCTGCCTTCCCTCTCCAAGTTTTTCATCCCTACCCCTTGAACACCCTTACCTTGTACCCGTCCCCCCCTTGTAAATAGTTTTTCTTGTTTTGGTTCTTTACTATATTTAAATATACATTTCTATTTTGATATGAATACTGTGTTGGTCTCTGATTTGCAGCTGGCTAGGGTGCTCAGTTGCAGAGTGTACATGCCATCTGGGGTGGTATGGTCCTGGGTGTGTGTGTGTGTGTGTGTGCGTATGTGTGGTGTGTGTGCATGGGAGGTATCTCCAGCATCGCAGTGACTTTCTGTTGGTCTTGCCGTCTGCTGCCACCCACTGCTGGGTGCACAGGGTGTGTCTGGCTTGTAGGCTTCTGTGCTGCACGGGGTTGACGTGTGCTGGGGGGGATGCATGGTTTCCTGCAGTGCCAGTCACTGCACATAGGTGGTGTCTTGGGGTCACAGTGCAGGGTGTGCTGTGCGTACGGGGGGCTGATGTGCACTGTGGTTGTCAACCCCCTGTGTGTGGCACTCTCAGCCTGCCAGTGGTTGTGCTGGGGTGTCATGGCTCTGCTATGCTTTGTTGGCTTGTCCCCATGGGCCAGTAGATCATCCGTCACACCCCCAGTGATGCTGTGCTTGGGGTGTGCAGGTGTGGTGTTGGTTCTGCAGTGTGTTCCTGTGCCCATGTGTGGCATGGCTGGCAGTGGGCCCCAGCCTGCCTCCCTGGATGTGCAGTTCCATTGCTCTGGGGGGCTCTGCTTGCGCTATGGCACCTCTGGACTGCTCAGCTGGGCTGCCCTGGTTGCGCCATAGCGCAACATTTCTGCTCAGCTTCTCCTTCCTGGTTGCGTATGTGCGATATTCAGATGTTGGTTGCTTGCGCAATTTGTTCTGCTCCATGTTTGAATATCACACCTGTTGTGCATATGCGCAATTGGTTTGTGCTTACTCCTGCTATTGCACTCATTTTGGGCGCAGTTTGAATATCTGGGCCAGATTATATAGACAGTAGGTGCACACAAATATATCAGTACAGTGTAAGTAATGGGAACAATTTGATGCAAAGTAGAACAACTGGTTTTGCAAAAAACAAAAATATAGCAATAGTAAAAATAAAGGAGGGTAGCATAGTAAAAATCTTAAGCAACATTGAGGTAGAAACATCAGTTAAGCTAAGATAAGTGAGTGTGTCAACTGGTAGTCAAGGGAGATGGAAAGCAAAAAAGAAAAAGAGGGATAATCGAAGTAGGGAGGAGGTGGAAGGGGATGAAAGGAAGAAAAGGGGGGTGAGGTAAGGGATTAAAATTAAAAGTTATATTGTAACAGGCTAAGAGACAGGATAGTACTGACACTAGTTGGTTGAGAAAAGGAGTAGTAAAGAGGCTGATGGGTAGGGGACTATAGTGAATGAAAGTGCTGTGCTAGGGGGGTTTGAAATAGGGGCAAGAGCATGCGACAGCAAGATGGTCATGCAGCAAGTGTTTGAAAGAGGCATGGGAAGATGCCTGATGGATAGTTAGAGGGGAGTGAGTTCCATTTTCTGGGGACATGGCAGGAGAAGGCTCTAGCACCTTTGGAGGAGTGGTGTCTAGGGAAGACGACATGGGCTTTGGCAGCAGAGCGTAGATCGTAGCTGGGCATCTGGTTAAGGAAAAATTCCACCAGGGGTTTAGGCATTTGATTTCAGAGGATATTATCTATGATGGAGCAGGGTGCATAATCATGGGAGGCTGCCGGAGAAAGCCATCCTAGCTCAGAGTAGAGGAGACAGTGGTGTTTTAGCTGATTTGAGGAAGATGCATACCTACAGATATTGTTGTATGCAACATCCCACTTCTGAAAGCTAATCTTACATGATGAGGCATATGCTGCCACCCCATACATGAGTGATGGCAGTAGTATGCCACGGTCTATAGCAAACCTAGCTGATGGAGTGAGTATGTAGCTGCAGTGGTAGGCCATGCCGAGTTTCATATTAGTCAGCTTGCACGTCTGCTGGATATGAAGATCAAAGGTGAGAGTAGGATCGAGTGTGATACCCAGATACTTAAAAGAGGGTACAACCATGACAGCAGAGCCATTTTTGGTGGACATATTGAAAGTGGGCTGAACGAGTTTACGTTTAGCATTGGAGCCAAACAGCATGGCTTGGGTTTTGGAGATATTAAGGACAAGCCTCTTTTTTTACCAACCATTCTTTGATTTGTATAAAATCTTGGGAGAGTCACAGATTGATTTCAGAGATGCTCTTTGAACTGGTGTACAAGACGATGTCATCAGCATAAAGTAAGGAAGCAGTATTGGAGATGATTGAGGTAATATTTATAAAGAGGGAGAAAAGCAGGGGACTGAGGATAGAACCTTGTGGTACACCAGTATTAATGGCAGAATAATCTGATAGGGTAGAGTTAAATTTAACAAGTTGCTTGCAGTCTGTCAGATAGCTGTCAAACCAGGCAGTCACACCCTGTGAGAAACCTAATGATCTTAGAGTACTGAGAAGAATAGGATGATCTACAAGGTTGAAAGCTTTGGTCATGTCTATAAAAATTGCCCCTGCTAGGAGACCCGAGTCCATGGCTCCTATGATATCAGAGGTAAACTTGAGTAAGGCAGTGGTGGTGCTATGACCCTTGCGGAACCATGCTGCACTGACGAGTGAAGATTTAGTTTCTATAGATAGTCAATAGTTTGGTTGGCGATGAACTTCTCAAGGTTTTTGCTTAGAGCAATAGTTCTCAGACTTTGTCACAGTGAGCCTCCCCAAATCCATGGAAAAATGTTGGGCCTCCCCCAAAAATTGAAATAATCTTGGGCCTCTCCAAAGAAAAATAACGTACTGTACTTTGCGCGGTACTCCATGAATAAATTGAAACCCCTTTGCATACTTGGCTCACATTCAGTTCTTTGTCTTATACTAATGTGGAACCTTTGAAAAAGAACTCCTGTGCTCAAATGTGTTATCTGAATAACAAATAAATAAAATAAACAAATATTATCATTCAACTTATTGTAACCCTTCCCCCAACAGGCCAACCTACGTACTCTGCTATTTTCATTCTTGAACCATTGTTACCCCTTGTTGCAGTACATTCATGGGTCAGACTACTTTCTCTGTTTCCTCTCTATATGAAATAACCTTTCTACATTGCCTCTCCCCCTCCTTTCGTACTCCTAAGCAACCTCTCTGGGATTACTTTGCTCCTTCCTGCTATTGCTCTTAGCACTTCTATGCTCAAGCCTTGTATTTGAGCTGTTCTGCCACCAGTCTACAAGTTGATCGATTACCACCTCTCATTATCAGTTTATTGTTCATATTTGTTTGCACTATTGTTCATTGTTTATTTCTTGATTATTTTGCAGTTACCTTTTGAAATGTATTCACTCCCTACCCTTCCCTGGGTACACCTGAAATGAGCCTTGGCTCATTCACCTGCCCATGTCACCTATTAGTAAATAAATACATTAAATTCACCTACTATTATCCTCTTTCAGTTTGCATCATCTCATCACACAAAATATATAAAACTCAAAATTTAAATACAGTACTTTTTCAGACTTGCTTGAGCCTCCCCTGGAACAGGTTGGGGCCTCCCAAGGGAGGCTGGCCTCACCATTTGAGAACCCCTGGCTTAGAGCAAGTAATATGGTAATGGGTCTATAGTTAGAGGGATTTTTGTGGTCCCCTTTCTTAAAGACAGGGGTAATCCTGGCAGTCTTCCAGATAGCAGGGACATAGCCATGACAGAGGGAGAGGGAAAACATTTTTGCAAGAGGTGCAGCTATATAAGGGGCTGCTAGCTTTAGGAGTTTAGGCTCAAGGTTATCTGACCCAGTAGCAGTAAAATCAGAGATACTATTGAGTAGCCTTAGCACTTCGAGGCGCACGACAGATTTGAACAGAAATTTGGGCACAGCAACAAGAGTATGGTCATAAGAGTAAGGTCTGGGAGGGCAAGCTGAGGTATAGTTAATGAGGTCAGAGAACTTAGTATTGAGAAAGTTAGCTATAGTGGAGGGATTATTAGAGTGGACCCCATTGAGGGACATATTGGTTGGAATGGGGGCAGGAGTAGATCCTAGGAAACATTTTATATGTGACCAGAATTTTTTGGGATCTTCATATGATTTAGTTAAGAGATCTTTGCAATATGTACTTTTGACCCTTTTGATTTCCTTCTTGCATGAGTTCCTGAGGGCTCTGTAGGAGTTAAAGTCAGCAGGGAGTCCCATGCTTTTGTAGTGGTGCCAGGATTTGTCCCTCTGTCTCAGTTTGGAGAGAAGGTCGGACTTTAGCCACCGAGTATGTTTATTTTTTACCCGATGGGTAATAAGGGGGCGATGCTTGTCCTGGACCTTCAGGAAGTGAGTCAGGAATATGTTTAGAGCAGTCTGCGGGTCATTAGAGTTAAAAAGGGTGGTCCAGTCAATAGTGGCAATGTCCAGCAGGAAAGATTGTGGGTCAAGATTTGAGTAGTTAAGAAAAGTGATAAAGCGGGGCTTAGAGGGGGAGTGTCTAGTTTTGCCCCATATACAAAAGGTGGGGGAGTGGTCTGAGATTGCATCTGCTAGTACGCCAGAGGACATAATGTTTTCTGGGTGGTTGGTCATTATCCAGTCCAACAGAGAACAAGAGTTGGAATGTAGGACAGGCCTAGTGTGCTCACTTATCACTTGGTGAAGGTTGAAACTTTGAATCTTTGCCTGCAGGGCATGAAGAGAGTTTCCTAGCCAGTTTAGATTGAGATAGTCAAGTAAAAGAACCTCAATTTTCCCAGAAAGAAGAGAGGTCTGATCAAGCAGTTCTTCAAGTCCTTTCTGGCTACTAGATGGGGGATTGTAGGCATATACAATATGTACTGTAGCTTTTTGGAGCCAAGTGTTAGGAGGACATGAAGCGCTTCACAGTGGTTTAGGGGAGATGAAGGGATAGGGGAGCATTGTAGATGATCTTTAAAATAAATGGCAGTGCCGCCACCACTTTTGGGAGCAGGTTGGTCAAATCTCAGGAGATTGTAGGAGGGGAGTGAGCACTGTGAGTCCTGGATGTAACGTTTAAGCCAGGTTTCGGAAAGGCAGATGATATCCAGTTTGTATAGGATGATCCAGGCTTGTAGTTCAGCAAAGTTAAGTGTTAAGCTCCTGATGTGGTGTACAGTAGTTAGGCCCTTGGCACAGGAGAGGGGATTCTGTATGTGTGTGCTTGGACCAGGGTTAGAGTGTATATCTCCAGAGAGCAGCAGGGCTAGTAAGATGAGATACCAAAGTTTATGTCACAGGAAGGGACATAGGGTCTTTGTGTTCAGCGGACATTGCTTAAGTACATAGGCAACCAACTGGAGCCAGGGCTTGTTTAATAGAAGTGGAGTTTGGTCACAATGGAGAGAGGGCAGCTGGAGAAGGTTGGAGAAAATGTAATCGTGGGGCAGAAATAGTGGGATAATCATGGGGGCAGAAGGAACAGAGGGCAAGGATAGGTGAAGCAGAGCAAGAAAGGGTATAATAAGAGGCAGTAACATGGTTAGTTTCATGGTAATTAGAGAGTTGTAGGTATTGGCTTGGAAAAAGCCAGGTCAGGACTGAGAGAAAAGGAAGTGAGTGACCAAAGAATGATGGTGGTGGTGCAGAAAAGGGAGCTAAGATTGAGGATTTTGTGAAAGTTGATTTGAGAGAGCAATAAGAGACTGACAGTAAAAGGAAGGAGGAGCTACAGAACGCCAGAGGAATGGGAGAGGAGAGATGTACAGTGTAGGTGGAGCAATTGCATATTTAAAGGAGGCCTGGGAGGGGGTGGGGGGGAGAAAATTTACAGCAGGTTTAAGCACAGACTCGAGGAGATCCAAGCAGCAGTCAGCCCCAGACCCAAGGAATAGTGCAAAAAGCCCATAGAAAAGGCGCACTAATCCTGAGGGCTGGGAGGCAGAGAGTGGACCAATGAGGATCCGCCTGTGGAAAGGCACACCATTCAGTGGCTTTGGCACCTGAAATCAGCTAGCGGCCGTACCTGGGGCTCTATCCGCTTTGGAGGACTGCAAGGGCGGTCAGATTCTGTCTGGGGAGTTGGGGCAGCTGCGGCCGGAGGCGGCAGGTGGCCCACCTCATGAACTGGGAGTGCCACTTCTGGCACTGATCCTTGTGGATGAAAGAAGGAGAGAAAACAGCAATAAGTAGGGGACCAGAGAAATGGCGTGGGTGGTCAGCTGGTGACAGGCCAAGAGTAGGGGGTGTGGAGCAGGTTTCAAAAACAATGGGACAGCAATTTAGGCGAGACAAAAGGCTAGCAGGAGGGTGGAGAAAACCACGAGCAGAGGGGATGAGATAGTCTAGTGGGGAAGGGTTTAGTAATCTGAGAGTGGGGGGGTTAAGCGTAGAGATAGGGGGATTAGGTTTGACAGGAAAAAACAGGAAAGAGCACAGTAGTTGAGGGTGTATACACAACAGTAGAAACAGACAGAGATATCCTAGAGACTCCAGACAGTTTTTAGGCAAATATTTTAAACAGCAAAAAATAGTCTAAGAACAAAACAATGGCTAACTCTAGGCAGTTTGGCAGGGTACACAGAGAAATCTACAGACAGAATCTAAGCAGCTGTAACAGGTAGAAACACAGGCAAAGTAATTAACAAGCAAAAAAGCACAGGTATGAAAATTCACAGCAGGTTTAAGCACCGAATCTAGGAGATCTGAGCAGTGGCCAGACCCAGACCCAAGGAATAGTGCAAAAAGCCCATAGAAAAGGCGTACCAATCCAGAGGGCTGGGAGGCAAACAGCGGACCAATGAGGACCCACCTGTAGAAAGATGCACCAATCAGTGGCTTTGGCGACTGAAATCAGCCAGCAGCCGTACCAGAGGCTCTATCCGCTTTGGAGGACCGCTAAGGCGGTCAGATTTTGTCCGGGGAGTCAGGGCAGCTGCAGCCGGAGGCAGCAGGTGGCCCGCCTCACAAACTGGGAGCACCGCTTCTGGCACTGATCCCTGGAGCTCTATCCATGTCGGAGGACCGTGAGGGTGGTCAGATTTTGTCCAGAGAGTTGGGGCAGTGGTGGCCGGAGGTGGCAGGTGGCCCACCTCACGAACTGGGAGCGCTGCTTCTGGCGCTGATCCCTGGTGCTCTATCAGCTTTGGAGCACTGCGAGGGTGGTCAGATTTTGTCCGGGGAGTTGGGGCAGTGGCGGCTGGAGGCGGCAGGTGGCCTGCCTCACGAACTGGGAGCGCCGCTTCTGGCGCTGATCCCTGTGTTTGCTGAGAGGGATTTGGGCATAAAGAATGATTTATTAAAAATTAAGCAGGATCTATATTCAAATACATGGTCCTGTATTAGGATATCAAAGGAATGAGCATTATCAGCTAGTTTTCCCTCCAACAAAGGAGTGAAACAGGGGTTCTGGCTTGCATCCCTGTTATTCAATATTTATATAAATAGTACATTAATAAAATAGTATACTGGAAGCACTGTCAATAGATATGCTGGATACACCAGTGATCAGAGAGAGGAAAATATCTACACTAGAATATACTGATTTAATATTTTTTCCACTGTAAAGCAGTTGATTACAATGTAAACTTATTTTCAGAAAAAGCAACATGTCTGAAACTAAATATAAATATTGAAAAATGCAAAATATTATGGTATGTGAAAAGTTCAACAAGGAACCACAACAGGAATTTGTTGTAAACGGGGATTTAATTCTCCAACAAACTAACCTGTATAAAAATAAACTTTTAAACAACAAGGTTTAAATTAGTTTATTAATGAATTACCTATAGAAGGTTACTTAGGTCTGACATTTAATAAATTTAATTGGAAGGATCACCAAGAGGCCACAAAAAATAAAATTTATAAAACAGCAAATGGATTAATGAAATTTAATAAACAGTGTGGTGTATGATTTGGTAAAAGCTACATTAACAGTGGCTAATAGTAAACTACTGTATATGCTCATGCATTATATGCTGTAGAGATTTGGAGAGCAGTGCAAGTGGACAAGCTGGAAATTCCTTTGATTAAGTTGTATAAGGCAATTCTGGCCCTTTAACAAGGGATGCCTGCTTATACCCTACTAGTTGAATTGGTTCAGGCCTCTATACAAGCGTTGGCTCAGGCAGGACTTTGTTCATATTGGATCACAGTAAGTAAGAAAAAAATGGCAGCATTATAAAATATGCCTTTAAAGAGCAACATAGCTTTATGACCTTGAGAGGGCCTGAACCTCGGGCCTCAAATGTTAAAGATGTCTTATCTAAGACAGAAATGAAGTATTTGTGGCATTGGATGCATTCAGCAAAGTTAAGGTTAGAGATTACTAATGGGTTCTCTTTTTCTTCTTACTCATGGCGAGCTAAATAAGGATGAAAGTCTAAGTAATGCTTTGTGATTACTTTGATACTATGATATGATGATCTAGATGTGGCCCTTCGTAACTCGTATTCCGCTCTAATTAAACAAAAACTGGTGTCAGGCTAAAAATGAGGACTTAATATTGCTGAACAAAGCTAAACTCAACCAGTGGCTTCCATGTAGTAAAAAAGCACATGATTTTGAAACATATCTTGAATTACTAACTGAACATAGAAACATAGAATCTGGCAGCAGATAAGGACCAATAGGCCCACCCAGTCTGCCCTTTTTTCCCCATCTTACTAAACAATGCCACTGATCCTAGCACTATCTGTGGCCTTATCTCCTCTTTTGTACTGATAGGGTTCCCCCTATGACTGTCTCATGCAGTTTTGAACTCCCACACCAACTTTGGCCAGACCACCTCTGCTGGGATGCTGTTCCATGCCTCCACCACCCTTTCTGTGAAGAAGTACTTTCTCACGTTGCCCCTTAGTCTACCCCCTGCCAATCTCATGTCATGCCCTCTTGTTCTGGGGTAACTACTTTTTTGAAAGATGCTACCCTCTGAAACCTTGTTTATTCCCATTAAGAACCTGAAGGTCTCTATCATGTCCCCCCCTCTATTTCCACTCCTCCAGGGTATACATATTGAGTGGCTCCAGTCTCTTTGTATGTCTTTTGGTGCAGGCCCAAATAAAGAAAAGTAATGTCTACATTTCTATTTAACACAAACAAGTCCATTCTACTCTCACTGCAATATATCAAAGATCCTAGAATTTTTGTCTTATTGCTGTGTGATCTTAATACTGGGTCATTGAGGATTTACCACATATTGTCATGTTCTGTCCAAAATTTGAGATGTATATAATTGTAAAGATGTTTCCCAGTACTATGTAATGGAAGAAAGAATAAAATATCTATTTAGTACAGAGGTCCACGTTTTATTAATAAGGTAGGTCTTTTTCTCCTTAATGTAGAACAAATTTGTAAGTACAGTAAATGCACTGGCAAGACATCGATATCTTGTATACTCAATGATATTATATATTCCTTTTAGTTAGTGAATACCCTTGTGCACGACATGTAGGTCGTCATTGTCATCATGAACAACCAATTAACAAATATAATAATAAATCGTACAGAGCTCCTTTTATAGACTACACTTGGAACAGGTGCACATTTATAAAAAGGCATTGTGTGTGAATTGGCAACAGAGTGTAATGTTTCCATTTTCAGACACATTTATTCCACTAAATCATTCATATTTAACTATACCTGAACATACTGTAAGTTAATGTGAAAACTATTATGTATTGTTTTCTTTATGTATAATAGGCTCTACAGTTCACAGGTACAGTAGTATAGTCAATAAATTAGGGATGAACTTAAGCATTTCTTGTGTGGGTTACTGTTCACTACATGATAATGACTGTCACACAAGAGAGTGATAATGGGGGTATTTTGATTTATTTATTAAACCTTTATTTTCCCAGGTAGCATCCCATCGATACCAAGGTCTCCTGTACAGGAGTGACTTGGACAGATAATTGCAGAAGTTCAAAATTCACGTGCACCACTCAAATTAGCACCGGATGGATAGGATAGATATCTAGAGGGATCTCCTCCAGAAGTAGGGAGGTTATTCTGCCCCTGTATAGGTCGCTGGTCAGGCCCCACCTGGAGTATTACATGCAAAATTGGTGCCCATTCCTGAAAAAGGACATCAGATTGTTGGAAGGGGTACAGCATAGAGCTACAAAGATAATCCAGCGATTGGAGGGCAAGCCATATGAGGAAAGGCTGGGGGAGTTGACTATGTACTCTCTGGAAGAGAGGTGGGACAGGGAAGATATGTCTGAGACCTTTAAGTACCTAAAGGGAATAAACAAGACTAATGCAGAGAGGATTTTCCAGAAGAGAAAGTGGAGTGACAAGAGGACATCAACTGAGATTGGAGGGGGGTAGATTCAGGAGATAGAGATGAGAAGACATTTTTTTTCATGGAAACAGTGGTGAACAAGTGGAATTCCTTGCCGGGTGAGGCAGTGGCCTGCAGGATGGTAGACAGCTTTAAGAGGGGTTGGGATAGGGGAAGGAGTAATAGGATGGGGGAAGGGAGGGGCAGCAGCATTATAAGGTGCTAGCTGTGCACTCAAGCAGACGTGAAAGACCGTGAGGCCCGTTTCTGATGGCATTTTCGTCTGGTAGATACAGTGGAGTCAGCCACGATGAAACATAGTAACTTACAGTAATGACGTCGCAAAATCCTGCATGACAAAAGGGCATAATTGCCATTGACTTATAATGGTCCCTGCAGTAAACTGCAGCATTCTGTGATATTCTGCAGCATCTCTGTGTTGCATCCTGGCTGTCATATCTGTAGATAGAGATACATAGATACATAGATACATAGATAGACATACAGATTATTTAAAATGCCAGTGTACTGAATGAAATTAATATTAACTTTTAAAAGTGGTCAAATATTACTTCTTACTGAATATCTGATGCATTCTTTTCTTTTCCGTGTTGTTTATTAGAGGATTTTTTTTACCTGACAATATTTGGTGTGATTTCTGGAACACTAGTCTGCCTGAATGTTGGCATAGCTAGTTTTACTCCTCTTCATTTATTGTCAGCCTATGGGCTCACTCTCTGTCACATCACAACTGACCAAGAAAAGCCAATTATATGCTACAGAATTGATCACGTGTGATGTAACAATTTGAGGCAACAATGCTGAAGAGCTCTAAATAGGAACAGAATTAGATATGTTAGTTTCCACGTAAAGTACTGCTCTTTATATTACACATACTGCCATCAGGTTGCAAACCTTGTAATGAGCAAATAAAAAATGAAATATACCTGTACTTTAGAGATAAAAAGTAACAACTGACTAAAAATTAGTACAAAAACACAATGTGGGGCACTCAAACTCCAAATAATGTCCACACTGTGATAATCAAAATTTTCAACACTTTAATAGGATAACGATAAAAAAATCAGCCAGTGACAGCAAACAAACCTCTTCCAAAACAGTCAACAATTTTGCACTTAAAAACAAGAAAATGGCACACTCTTGAGGGTACTATCAAAGCTTTGAAAGTTTTGATTATCACAGCATGCACATTATTTGGAGTTTTCAGAGTGCCCCACATTGTGCTGTTGTACTGATTTGCATTTTAGGTTGCACCATGCACACTTGGGAGCTGCCTTTGAGGTTTTCATTTGGAATGAACTGCGGCATGTGATCCAAGTGGCTCTAATATGGCCTGAAATGTGACCATGAGTACAGATAATTACAGCCTTCAAGATGACAGGTACTCTCCCCAAGGACCGAGCACATCTACCTTTATGGATTCTTTGTTTTACAAAGAAGTTGAGCAGAACTGTTTTTTACTGAAAAATAAAGATAAACTCATGAATGAGGGCATTAACCTAGAAGAGAATGGTATTGAGAATGGAATACAAGATAATGAGCTCAGCATGAAACAGGTGTTTTTAAAATTGGAAAGGACAGCTTTGAAAGCTAGATGGATGTATTGGCAGAGTAAATTTACAAGCCTGTTTGGATGTTATAAGAGTGCCACAAGGTTTAAGATTGATTAAGCACTGTTCAATTGACAAAGAGAGTATAATTTCTTTTATTTATTTATAGCATAGGAACTGCAACCCTTTAAGTCATAGACTTGTTTCCAAGGGCTCCATTTCAAGTACAAGGTTTTACAAAGACAAGTACAACAACCAGAAAATACAGTTTAACAATGGGAATAGTCATAGAAGTGAATCTAGCATACATAGGGTAATTGCCTATACAATTGGTTGAAATAAGTGAAGGAAGCAGAATTACATGCATACAGAATGTGCAGATGTGCAGTGAACATACTTAGGTAGATTGCTTAAACATAAGGAAGCTAACAGATGCAGCAATACAAGTTATGGTTGGATTTCAGGGTGACGTCTCAAGTGATGTTTTGCAGTGTGCAGCCTTCTGTGAGACACTGTCAGGATCCAAATATGAGTGTGCTATGGGCTAGTTAGGGTAGGTCTAGGGCATAGGGCCCCGAGTGCAGGGGAAAGTGATCAGCCTCATTAGAAACCTTGTCAGTGCCAGAATAGCATCATATGAAAGGGCAGGGCCTAGGGTGAGGCTAGCAGTTGCACTGGCAGCTACGTGCAGATAAAATGTAGGCTTTTAGGGCCATCTTAAATGGACCTAACTTGGTAGTTGCAGCAATGGCAGGGGGAGGGCACTGTACCATGAGGGGGCTCTGAAAGGGAATGATTGTTGTGCTAAATAATGAGGTCCTGACCCTGGGTACCTTCCAGATAGCATTGGTGGCAGTGCGAGTGGCCACAGAGAGGGTGGCTGACTGGAGGGAGGCCATAGCACCGACTGGGGTAAGGCCCAGGTGGATTCTTTTGGTGAGGAGACAGGTTTGATACTGCAGCCTTTCCTCTAGTGTGCGAACATTAGTGAGTGTGTAGATGGTGCAGGTGTGTGTATGCTTATCTACACCACAGAGGAGGCAGCATGCCTTATTGATAACAAGTGGGATTTGTTGGAGTTCCGTTGGGTCTGAGGCAGCATAGATGGTGAGTCCGTAATTCATCAGTGACAGGACTGAGGATGTTACTGCCAGGTGCAATGCTTCTGGTGGTAGGCAATCTTTGTGCCTGTATAGGAGACCAATACGGGTATTAGTGGCTGAGGATAGGGTTTTAATGTGGCCATGGAATGAGAGGGTGATGTCAAAGGTGATGCCTAGGTACTTATAGGTTTGGACCTACTCCAGAGGGAGGAGAGAATTGGAGAGGGTATTCAGGTGATAATCCTTAGCCCTGTTCTGTTGGTGTGCAAAGAACATAGTTTTGGTCTTTTTAAGGTTGACTACTAGTCTCTGCTCAGTAAACCAGTTTTCAATTTGTTTGAAGGAGTCTTGGAGCTTGAGCTGGAGAGAGGAAGGATAAGGATCAGAGGTGTAAAGAACTGTGTCATCTGCATACAGGAGAATATTCCCAGAGCAGGATTTAGGCAAGGCATTGAGATATATGCTGAAGAGCAGGGGGCCCAGCATAGATCCCTGGGGGACACCAGAGCACACCGGGAGTGTGGTAGATAGGGTACTGTTAATTTTGACACACTGGGTTCTGGTGGACAGGTAGCTGAAGAACCAGGAGAGGGGACCTTGGGAAACCCCAGTGTGTTGTAGGGTGTTAAGTAAAAAAGGGTGGGAAACCGTGTTAAAGGCCTTAGAGAGGTCTATGAACATGGCCCCTGCCAGGTGTCCTTTGTCCAGTGTAGCAAGAAATGAATTAGAAAATTCCGTAAGGGCCGTAGTGTGCTATGACTGGCTCTGAAACCATGTTGCTCTCTGCACAGTAGGCCACGCGTGAGCAGGTATTCAGTGAGCTGGTCAGCCATGATTTTTTCAAGGGCTTTTGAAAGTGGAGGAAGAACTGAGATGGGCCGGTAATTATTTGGGGAGGAGCAATCACTGCTTTTTAGTATAGGGGTTATAGTGGCCATTTTCCACGAGGTCGGGATCTGGCTCAGACACAGGGACTCATTTAGTAGGTCAGTGAGCAGCGAGAGGACAGAGTCAAGAACAAGTTTTAGGATTCACATGTCAAATGCTTCTTCACAATAGTTGGAGCCACTGAGGGCTTTGGATAGGTAGTGTTTGGCCTCAATCATGGTAATGACTTTGAGATGGAAAAGGGGGCATTGGAGATTCGACACTGGCTTGGGCTGCACTGGGTCAAAAAAGTTACTTGGTAGAACTGAACTGAGGTCAGAGAACGTAGAGTTGAGGCAGTTTGCAATGGCTAGTGGGTCAGTGGTGGTTCGTGCCATTAATGTTAAGCTGGGATGGTGAGGAAGAGCAGGCTTTCCCATTAAGATTCTTAATGTTATCCCAGAACTTATGAGAGCTACCCCAGGAGGCAGCCAGGGTTACATGATCAATAGCAGAAATACACAATTGATGCTTCAAGTGGTTTGATTAAATATTGGAGGACGCCATGGAAACTGAGGCACAAGTTAAATCAAAACCAATTGAATTGAAAAAGCTGGCCACTAGTTTTAACAAGCATCTGGAGTACTAGCAATATAGACAGATTCTAATGAATGCTACACAGAAATAAGATGCCAAAATAAAAAGAATCAAAGAAAAGAAGTTTAAAAGAGACAGGATTGACTATGAGATGGGAATAGTATATATGACTGGAGTAAAAGAGTGAACAGAAGCCGCAGTCATTATTGAAAAAAATCTACAATGGAGAATACTGATATATACATTAGTGGTGGTGGAAGTGAAACAGAGGAAAGTAGAACATGTTTTTTTGGACAAGAGGTAAAATTCTGCCAACCCATCTACACCAACAGAAATATTAACATACAGACTGTTGACTTCAGTGGTAGGAAAAATGCTGGAATCACTTCTGAAGGAAAGAATTATTGAGCACCTAGAGGCCAGTGGGGCACAGGACCCAAGGCAGCATGGTTTCACTGCAGAAAAGTCATGTCAGACGAACCTAATAGATTTCTTTGACTGGGTGACCAAAGTAGTAGGACAGGGATGGGCTGTGGATATGGCCTACCTAGATTTTAGCAAGGCATTTGACAGTCTCACACACAAGATTAATATACAAGTTAGCCAGCCTTGGAGTGGGTCCCATGGTGGTAGCCTGGATAAAAAAGTGGCTGGACAACAGGACGCAAAGGGCAGCAGTAAACGGAGTCCATAATAAAGAAAGGAGGGTAACTAGTGGGGTACCGCAGGGTTCAGTACTAGGACCGGTCCTCTTTAATGACTTTATAAGTGACATTGGAGAGCACCTGGAAGGAAAGGTATGTCTCTTTGCAGATGACACAAAGATCTGCAACAAGATTGATACACAAGGTGGGGTGGAAAGAATGAAAAGGGACTTGGCAAGGTTGGAGGAATAGTCAAATATGTGGCAGCTCAGATTCAATGCAAAGAAGTGCAAGGTAATACATCTGGGAAACAAAAACCCAGGGGAAGAGTACACAATGGGGGGTGAGCTAATAAAAATCGAAAGAGACCTAGGAGTAATTATATCTGATGATCTAAAGGTGGGCAAGCAATGTGAGAAGGCAATAAGGAGGGCTGGGGGATACTGGGATGCATAGGGAGAGGCATCAACAGTAGAAAACAGGAAGTCAGTGAGCCCCCATCTGAAGTACTGCGTGCAATTCTGGAGACCCCATGTCCGCAAAGACATAGACAGAATGGAGGCTGCTCAGAGGAGGGCAACCAAAATGGTGCAGGGTCTGCACCAGAAGACATACGAGGAGGGTCTAAAGCAGCTTAATATGTATACCCTTGAGGAAAGGAAGGAGAGGGGTGACATGATAGAAACTTTCAAGTATCTCAAGGGAATTAAAGTACAAGAGGGTAGTATCTTTCAGGAGAAGAGATGTGCAAGAACAAGGGGGCACAATTTGAAGATAGAGGGGGGATGGCTCAGAGCTAATGTTAGAAAGTATTTTTTCACTGAGAGGGTTGTGGATGCATGGAACAGCCTTCCTGAGGAAGTTGTGGAGGTAGGAACAGTGGGAGAATTCAAGAATACATGGGACAGGCATAATGCAATTCTAGTGGGGGGGTAGGAGAAAGTAAGCTGTTGATTAACTAGAATCTGCAGCTTATCCATCAGGTAGGGAAATGGGCATACGAGGTGGGCCAAGCGGTCCTTATCTGCCATCAAATTCTATGTGTCTATGTTTCAGACAGTTGCAGAGGTGGAGTCCACGTATAACACAATTCAGACAAATGGGAGATGGACAATGCGAGGAGGTAAGAAAAGCAGATGGGGAGAAGAACAAGAAATACAGATGTAGCACTATCAAATGGGAGTTGAGGGAAACAAATACAACAATGCAAACAAAAGTACACCAGACAGTGGAGGAATTAACTGCAGAGTATAAACACAACGCTGTGTATATTTCCTCATACCATCTCTCAAATATAAAGATTAAGGTGCTATCTAAAGGTCTAATTTTTTCCCCCACAAATCATATGTCAGAGTTTGACAGCATTGTGGATTTGCATAAATTCACTCAATCTCTTAACTAGAAATATATGTTTTCTAAGGAGTCTGATGTTAAATTTAGATAATACATACTCAGAAGTGATAAATACAAACACTAACAGTCGTAAGAAAAAAAATCTATCTTTGCATCACAAAATATACCTGTTGTGACAATATTTGAAAAACTTGTTCATTTTAAGTCTGCTTTACCACTTTTTTTTTTACAGTTGAATAAAAAGGAGCATTCCTTTTTACATGGCTCAGACCAGGTTTTCATCACTGCTCTCTATTGTTTTTAAACACCTAGGGCTGGATATTCAAAAGGGTTGCACAATGTGCAAAAGGGTTGCGCCAGCGCAAGTCAGAAAATGCACCATTCTGCGATATTCAGCAGGAGGCAGTTGGCCACTGAAAACATGCTGAGCAACAGTGCAATGATAATGAAGGCATGCACAACTGAAGGGGGGTGGAACCATGCATAAAGTGTGCAGTGCGATGTTCAAAGACTTGCGCAACGCGCAACAGTGGAGCAGGCGGAAGTTGCGCCATAGCGAAAATGAGCCAAAATAAAAAGGAGCAAGGAAGAGGTGCAAGAATGCTACAGGGAAGCCACATGAGGCAGGGAGAGAGACAGAGAGAGGGCAGGCCAGGGAAACAAAACCACATAATAGGGGCAAGGGTAGGTGTGTGGGGCTACAGAGTGCAGAGGCCAGTAGGTGTACCCGGTGCAGGGGAGGTAGCAGTCAGGACAGCTGGGGGAAGAAAGCAACAGCTGGGGGGGGGGGACACAAGCCAGGGACATGGACAGTGCCACCTTCCACATGGAAGCTGTAATGAGGGGGTGAGAAGGCATGCTGCAGGGGGACGTGGCCGTGGAAGGGCCCGTCAGCGGTATGCCCCCCCAACAGGCAGTACTGAGCCCGCACCAGCTTTGAGCTGTACACAGATGTTGAGATTGTGGGCCAGTACCACCTGAACAGGGCAATACTGAGGTGGCTCTGTGAGCTGTGCAGTGATGTGATGCAGGCACCCACACGACGGAGTCTTGCTCTGTCAGTGGAGACAAAGGTAACAGCCTGCATGTGCTTGCTCGCCACGAGTACCTTCCAGAGACCAACAGGGGATACCACAGGCATAACACAGTTGGCCACATCACGCATCCTCACCCAGTTCCTCAGCGCACTGCTGCCACATGCTGTGGAGTACATCCATTTCCCCAGCACCATGGCGGAGCGCACAGCAAACATACAGGAGTTCCACAGGGCAGCACGTATGCCTGGTGTGCTAGGGGCAATAGACTGCACCCATGTGGCCATTCACACACCACCTGGCCCCGATGGGGCTGCCTACATGAATTGGAAGGGATATGCCAGTGTCATCTGCCAGGTAGTGTGTGATACCAGTGGGCGCATCATCAATGTCTGTGACACGCACCCTGGGGGAGCACATGATTCCTTCATCTGGTACCAGTCAGCACTGTGCCATTGATTCCAGAGTGGGGACATCCCCACAGGTCATCTAGTCGATGAGTAGGCATGTAGAACTGACAAATCGTGGGCAAGGGGGTAAGCCAGAGGTGCCATGGGTGTGGCACACAGGGTTGGGGCAGTCTGAGCCTGAACAAGACACTAGCCTCCACTATCTCCACACAGGTGACAGTGGATACCCACTCTGTCCCTGGCTGCTCACACCCTACCGGTGGCCCATGACCCCATCGCAGCAACGCTTCAATGAAGCACATGCCACCACATGCAACATCATTGAGCGGGTGTTTGGGATGCTGAAGGCATTGCCTGGACACCTCTGGTTCCATTGCCTGGACACCTCTGGCGGTGCCCTACAGTATAGCCCCTCAAAGGCCTGTGGGATATTCCTGGCCTGTTGTATCCTGCACAACATGGCCAAAGACTGTGGGATAGCCATACAGGTCAAAGAGGGGGACAGTGATGGGGACGACGGTGACGCTGGTGACGATGGGGATGGGCAGCCCCCCCTTGGCTGATGGGACCCCCGACTGATCTGGCTGGCCCAGCTGCACCAGGACACCATCACAGAGGAGCACTTCAGCCAACACAGGTAAGTCATGGGGCCATGTGCAACCACCAGTGGCTAGGGCACAACCCATGTACACACATGGAAACACACCAGGGGTGCATGCTGGCAAGAGATGTGGCAGGGCACAGAAGTACACACATACAACCAGGGATGGATGAATAGTAACACGCCACATGGATGGACACACACACACACACACACTAGGCACAAAGTGCACAGGGGTCAGGTGCAAAACAGGGCCGGAACACAAACACTAGCAACACACATGTCCACAGACCAACATGTCCACTGACTGTCTATGTGGGTGTGTCAGATGCTGGGCACCATCACACTTTAGTGTACAGCGCAATGCAGGCATCATCATGCACACGTACCCCTGGACAGCAGTCGAGAGGGTGTGCAGGTGGACCATGTATCTGCGTGTAGGGCTGGGCACCCACCGGTGCACTGCCCACCAAAACACACAATGCATACAGGGCAGCACCAGACAGTGTCCACACTGGGAGACAGGTCAGTCTTGTGGCACAGTGCCACATCCACCGCTGATGTGTGGGCGGCCCCACTGAGACCCAGCAGCACTGGCAGGCTGAGCAGGGGCCTCATGGGGTGGCACTGATGGTCCACCAGGGGTTCCACTGCACGAACCCGACCGTGCCCGCACAGGTGTCTGCAGCACCCCGAACATACCTGCACCAGGAGTGCTCGGGATGCCCACAGCTGAACCCGGCATCAACAGGGTGGGTGTCGCATGACACCGGGAATGGGGAGTGGATAGTGAACTGCGCGGAGTGAGAGACACATGGGCACCGACTGTGTGCCCATTGTGGCCATGACAGCGACCGACGCCTGTGTTTGCTTGTCAATAGCAGCGGTCACATCCTTCCACAAATGGTCAATCTGTGACAGGATCCTATCGGTGTCCCTGCTGTGTCGCTCCTCGACCCGCTCCAGAGCCACACACAGTGCCTCCACGGATGTTGCAAGCTGCATCTGCTGCTGTACTGATGCCTGCAGTAGGTGGGTGTGCTCATCAAAGAGGTTGTCTGCCACCTCGGCAAATTGTCCCTCAGGGTATTGAAGGGCCTGATGTTCAGCACCCCTTGAGGGTGGGCACTGCTCACCAGGACCAGGTATAGGCAAGTCCACAGGCGGTGCACAAATGCCACCACTGAACCCTGAGCCCCCAGTCCCGGTGGGTGACTGCTGCTGCTGCCCCTTCGCCTGCTGTGCCCAAGGGATCAGTTGTTCCGCCGCCGTAGCTGCAACAGTGCCACTGACCTGACCAGCCACTGGTGCTGACAGGCACAGACTGGGACTGTGCTGACATGCTGGCACACATGTCGGAACCAGCCAGGTCCATGGGCGTCAGCTGGCCTGCTGTTTGTCCATTCCGTGACACACACATGTCACTGCCCATAATGGTCATTGCATCATCAATGGTGCAGGTCTGCACCACAGCCACAGCCACAGCATGCTGGCATCCTTGGATGCCAGACCGCTGAGACACAGGAAGGGCCTCCCCCACACCTGTCTCAATGACATCAGTGTTGACAGCCAGGCAGACCCACTGTTGCAATGCACGCCGGCTACCTGCGGAGGTGGATGGTCCCTCCTCCAACTCCAGATGGCTGTCCACAGTGGACAGGCCCTCCACCGCTGACCCCTGCAGGCGTGCAGGATCTGTAACAGAAAGTAAGGACACATTACTGCATGTGATCTACTCTCCCCCCTGACAGACCATGACGTACCATGCAGTGATGGGCTACCACCTGTCTGGAAGCCACCTCCTGGAATGCCCTCAATGGCACTGCACTGCATGCTTGCAGTGAGCCTGTCCTCTGCCGGAGTCAGCTGCACCACCTCCGGCTGGCCCCCGCCTGTTGCAGCACGTGCCGCCCTGATGGCAGCCACCTTCTCCTTCACCCTCCTCCTGTTGGTACCCATCTTCTTACACTCCTGCACAGAGTGCTGGTGGCTGCCATGCAGGTTGATGGCACATGCCACCCCCTTCCATGCAGCAGCATGAGCCTGAGGGGTGCCTCGCCGTCCATTGAGCAGTGGCTCCTGATCAATGTAGGCCTCGAAGAGTGCCTCCATCTCGGCCTTGGTGAAATTGGGCCTCCTCTTCCGCCCACCATCGTCCTCCTCACCCAGTCCTCACTTGGTCATTTTTCAGCCTATATGGGTGACAGTGGTTACCTGTGACTGTGCAGTACAAAGCAAGTCCTTGATACCACAGTCCAGAACACCACACAGCATGCAACTCACCTATAAACTGCAGTAACTGAATATGGCCACTGCAGAACAGTGTCGCATTTTATAGCGCAATCCATGCAAATTAGTTGTGGAGCAACTTTAATGAGATGCAAATCGTGCTGCTGCGCCATTGCATGGCTGATCGGATGATCTGCATATGACTGCTGAATATCGTGCTTTTGTGCTTTGCGCAATTGTGTTGCACATGCTGAGCCAATGGCGCAGTTCTGTGGCCTGCGTAGTACACCGCACTTTGCATGCCCGGGTAGCTTACGCAGGTGTCTGCCATGCTGATGTGCTGTGTGTGGTAGGCAATTCAGGGCACGGCCACCATTGTGCCAGTGGCACTATGGCGAGGGTCACTACATGGCACTGTGGCACAACTGCACAATAGTTCACTGTGGCGATGGCACACAGGCAACCAATCGTGCTAGACACAAAGATGGCCGATGGCACTGTGCATGGCCTTGACCAGAGACCCATGACCCTGTGCCAGACCTTTGCCCCCTTGGCGCTATACATCTGGCATGGCTGCACCTCTATCACGCTGTTCGGTGACAGTGCGATAGGGATTGGCGGCACTGTACCGACAGTACGATAGAGAATGGTGGTGATGTACCACTTAGCACATCCACATGGGGTTGCCGTGCTGCAGAGTGCCATATTGCCTACTATACCATTAGAGATGGCACACAGGAGAGACCCTCAGTGGAGTGCCCTTGAGCTGGTCAACCTTGTGGCCATTGTGGAGCCACACTATGGCCCACTGTTTGGTGAGGTGCCACTGGACGGGGCCAGGACCCAGGTCTGGCAAGAGGTGGCCACTAACCTGGAGGTGGCCACTGGCCGCAGGAGAATGGCTGAACAGTGCAGGCACCGGTATGGGGACCTTAGACGGAGGGGGCCGGAGCTACTTGCATGTCTGCGGTCACGTGCCAGGAGGGGCATGGTGCCTCGTCCAGGTGGGTGATATTTCTACACACTTGTATGGTCCATATGGGTAACACTGTCTTATGTGTCCAGCACATACAGGAGGGATAGTCTAGGGTTGGCTGTGGTGGTGTTTACAGGGTATGGGATGGGTGGGTCTGGCTAGGTGGGTGGGCACACATATTGGGGAAGGGGGAATATGCTTTGGGTTTGTACTGATGTGTTTCTCTCCTTTTGTCTCTCACAGGCGTGGCCGAGCGGAGGAGGATTTTGGAGCAGCAGCAGCAGAGGGCGGAGGACACTGCACGGGGGCATGTCAGGGACCAACCCCAATGCCATCAGCATCCTGATGAGGGTGAGTGCCATGATACCATGATTGCTATTGCATGCTGTGTGACAGGGTGGGAAGCAGGGCATGGCCACCATCCATGGACACCACTGCCATGCATGCAACATGTGACAGTCAGCACTGTCCAGTGGCACTGCATGTCTGGGAGTGCATCAATGGTGGTCCATGCCTTGCACTGGGCACATGGCTGTGGCACTGCCTGCCCACCGCATAGCCACGTTACTGTATGGCCTTGGTTGTGCTGTGCTGGACATGGGCGGTGGGTGTGTGCAGTGGCACACATGGCTGTTGCTGCCTGGTTGGGCATGTCTTGTGGACACGGTCACTGTGGGTGGGCACACACCATCACAGGAGCGTGGCACATGGCTGTATGCCATGCATAATGGGTGGGCTGCAGGGGGATGGACAGTCACACCCAATGACTGATCCCTTGTCCTAGGTGTGCGGATACTTCTGCGAATTCAGCAGTCCATCCAGGATCTTCTGCAGGTGGTGCAAGAGTCCCTCACCATCCTAAGGGATCTTCAGCAGCATGGGTTGAGGAGGAGAAGGTGACCCAGGCAACAGCCCCAGGCAGCAGAGGACCAGACTGGCCGCTAGTGACTTCAGACAACTTCCCCCCTTTGACCAACCCTCACACCCTGCCTTCCCTCTCCCATATGTTCACCCCTGCCCCTTACCGGCCCCCACGTTGTTCCTGTCCCTCCACCCCATGTTTGTACATAGTTGTAAATAGTTGTTATATTTTTGAATACAGATATTTTGATATGAATACTGTGGTGGTCTCTGATTTGCAGCTGGTTATAGGTGCTCAGTTGCAGTGGTGTGCATGGCATCTGGGGTGGTTCAGTCATGGGTGTGTGTGTGTGCATGGGGAAGTGTATCTGGTGTGGGAGTGGCTATCAGTCAGTATATGTGGTGTGTGTGTTCTCTGTGCATTGCATTACTGTGTGCAGTGGTCCATGGTGCCTACTCTGTGTCCATTGTGCCCCTGTCAACCCGTCCTTGGCCTGTGCAGCTGACACCCTTGCATGTCTGTGGCCTGCTAGGTCTGCTGCCTTGTCAGTGGTGGCTGTCCCTGCAGGTCATCCACTGTGACCATCACAATGCTGGGTTGTCTCCTGTCAATGGTGTGGTGCATGTTTGCCTCGGGTGACACTGGCCTCCGCAGTTGCTGTCCCACCTCCATGCTGTGGCTTGTGTGTGTTGCAGGGGCTATGCACCACTGTGACTTGTGCTCCAGGCATATGCTGGTGGCATACAGGGCCACAGTTCATGCACAGGGTGGGTGTCACCCCTGTGCCATGGAGGACTGCAGGCTGTGTGTGCAGTTTTCATGGGCCCACACTGGGGGCTTGGTTGCCACACTACTGCATCCCTGTGTTAGTGTCCCCATGGGTATGGGTGTGTGTTTGCCCCTGCACTGTGTTGCATCCAGTGTGCTGCATGCTTCCATGCACCACTGTGGGTGTCTGTGCTGGCTGCTGTGGCTCGTGGTGGGTCGGGCTGTGACACTTGTCTACTGTGCAGGGTGCTGTATCAGTAGCAGTGGTGTCAGGGGCATGCCCTTTCCCTTGTGGGGTACCTCTTGTGCCGACACATGGTCAGTCTCTCAGATGTGCCTCGGGGGGTTGTGCATGTTGGCACTGTGTCTGCCGTTGCTGCATTGCCATGTGCTGCCACCCACTGCTGGGTGCTCATGGTGGGTCTGGCTTGTATGGTTCTGTGGTACACGAGGTTGCAGTGTGGCAGTGGGAGTGGTGGTGGTATGCATGGGGATTCCCACAGTGGGGGGGTCACTGCTCATGCGGGGTGTCTTGGAGTCATGGTGCAGGGTGGGCTGTGCACAGGGGGGGGTTCTGTGCCATGGGGTGGTCCGCCCTCTTTGTGAGGCAGTCTCAGCTTGCTGGTGGGTGTGATGGGGCATCATGGCCCAGCTGTGCTTTGTTTGCTTGTCTCCATGGGCCGGTGGATATTTCAGCCCTCCACCAGTTGTGCTGTGCTTGGGGTGTGGGGGTGCACTGTCAGTTCTGTAGTGTGTTTCTGTGCCCATCTGTGGCATGGGTGGTGGGCCCCTACCTACCTCCCTGGTTGTGCAGTTACATTGCTCTGCTGCTGGGAGGCTCCCTGCTTGCGCTATGGTGCCTCTGGGCTGCTCAGCTGGGCAGCCCTTGTTGCACCATAGCGCATTGTGTCTGCTCAGCTTCCCCTTCCTAGTTGCGCTATGGCGCAAATTGTGCAATATTCAGACGTTGGCTGTTGGCGCAATTTGGCTTGCTCCATTTTGAATATCGCATCTGTTGCGCATGGGCGCAATGGACTTGTGCTTGCTCCTGCTATTGTGCACTCTTTGGGCGCAGTTTGAATATCCAGCCCCTATTCTTTAAGATCACTTTTTTTGCAAGCATAATGAAATAGCTAGCAGTAGACACTGCTGCCTAACTTTATAAGACAACGGATGAACAGACACAGCTGAGGATACTGATGAAAACCAGATTTGAGACACATTACAAGGAGCACTCCTTTTATTATATGAAATTAGGAAAAAAGTGCTAAAGCAGTCTCAAAATGGGAAAAGGATAACATACAAGTCAAGAGATAAGGGCCAATCTAAAATAGAATGAAAAAGTACAGGTCAGTTTTTTCACCACTGTCATGCAATGCTGCTTTAAATGCATCAGAGGCAAACTCATCTTCAGGATTGTCTGAAAGCCCATAATGACAGGCAAAGATGTCACCACACACGTGGCCCTGCTTTGACTGCAGATAATCCAATAGGTTACATAGGAAGTTGTATGTTTTATTAAGTGTGTTTTAAGGTGTTATTACAATACTAACTACATTTATAATAATTGTTTTGTATGTTAATTGAAACTAGTGAGTTATCACTGTTACATTTCAAACTGTTAGTAAAAAATAATTAAATAGAATTTTGATATTGTTATGTTAGAAAATACCATGACTATTCAGTCCAGAATAGTTCAGTAACAATATGTCATACTTTTAACTTTATCAGAAGAAATTAGATTATAGGATCATAGACTTGAACAAGTCAGTTAGCTTCCACCATTATGACTTGCTATTTTGTTTTAACCATATCGCAATATCCCCTGACTTAATAAGTATCCAATGATGTCTTTAAAATGGTTTATGTTTTTATTTGATACTATTTCTACTGGCAGTCTGTTCCAAGCTGAAACAACCTGCTGATTTAACCATGTTTCTCATTAATTTAACTATGCTCCTCTAGCATTGTTCCTAAATTGTTCTCCTTTTAAACTCCAATCGCGTGACCTTGTAGTTAGTACTTGCTCTTTTTTTTTTAATAAGCCAGCACATTCACATGAATCCATGTTATTATAAGCCTTATGGACCAAACAAAGGTCACCTCCTAACCTTCTTTACCCCAAGGAGTACAAGTCAAGTTCTCTCAACCTCTCTTCATATGGCCTGTGCCTAACTCCAGTTACCATTCTGGTGGCCCTCCTCGGCACCCTCTCCAATGCCCCAGTCTCCCCCCCTTTTGTATGGAGCCCATACCTGCACACCATATTCCAGTAAAGGCCTTACTAATGATGAATACAGGGAAATCAACACCTCCCTATGCCTGTTTTTTATATGCCTCCCTATGCATCCAAGTGTTGTACTACTTCTACTGACCACATTTGCAACATGCTCTTTAAACATTCATTTGTTAGATATGAGTATGCCCAGATCCTTTTCAAGTTCTGTTGTGCCAAGTTGTTTTTCATTTAGACAGTATGTGGATTTTATATTATTTGTACCGAAATGCATAATCTTTCATTTATCACTATTAAATTTTAACTTTGTAATTTTTGCCTAGTTTGTTAAATATAGAATAATGCATGGGAAAGTGTGGTTTATGGGGATTTTATGCACGCCCAAGGTGTGTGATGCCCATAAATCCCGAGGGCGAAGCCCGAGGGGTTAATATGGGCATCACACATCGAAGGTGTACATAAAATCCGCGATCTACCACACTTCCTAATGTTTTTTTTTTATAATTCAGACTTTATTAGTACATTTTCCACAATAAAAGATAGTTACAATGAGAATGAAGCGAGAGAACAGTCACTTATTAAAATATAACTGCTCAACCCTCCACCCCTCCCCATACAGCAGTGACAAATCCATATATCCCATAAATAATAAACTCATTACCTGAGAACCTGCAGGGCAATTTGAAGTGTGACATGATTAAGGCTGAGCAACTAGAATTAGAGAGTGAAGGGGATCCCATATTTTTGTATATGCTGCCAGTCAGTTGTGGAGACTGGCCATCGCTTTTTCTGTACATAAATTGGCAAGAATTTCATTCACCCATTCTTGAAAAGTTGGGGTGGACTTATCTTTCCAGTGATGTAGAATAAGCTTCTTGACAGATAAGGCAATCATAGATATATGAAACCTTCTTACTTTAACTCTAATAGAAGACAAGTCCCTTAAAAGGCAAATATCAATGTAAAATACTCCTGAAGGCCCAGTAAAGGATCCAGGGAAATCTTGATCGAATCCCATAGAAGAGAAATTTTGGGGCAGGACCAGAACATGTGAAGAAGTGTTCCTTCTTCCCGAGAAGACTTAGTACATATTGGAGTTCAAGAGACCCCATTTCTTTAATTTTACCAGGGTGCAATACATGTTATGTGAAATGTGATATTGCATGAGACGCAGTCTGCCTTGAGAAACATATTTATGGCAGGATCTCCACAGGGATTGATAATCCAAGTGATACTGAGGAAGAATGGAGTTCCAGAATTTTGTGGGTCCAAAAGAGTCCCCATAACTTTTATGAAACACCTGGTATAATTTAGATATGATACCCGAAGATCCAAGTAGTGAAGAAACTTCAGGTATCAGGTCCGAGACAATCTGGGAAGGAGGGATATTGCCAAGAACTATTGTAAGTAGATGCCTTAACTGTACAACTTTGAAGTGAGAGGGGGCCGGAATATTGAATTTCCTAATGATATCTCCTACTGACAGCCATTGCTCCTCTTCATCCACAAAGGAGAGCACTTTCCCATCCCCCAGTTGGGACAACCATTTACGGGGAATCTGCTTCTTGTTAATGGTGAAAGATGAGGAATTCATGATACACTGGGCCAAATCTAACTGAGTGGTATATTGCAAACAGGAACAGTTGTGCATATTCCTTTAATAAGGTAACTACTATAGGACATTCCTCAGCCATATGCACCAGAGATGTTTTAAGATAGAATAAGGTTAGGGGATCCAGGTTCTTAGACCTAAATACATCTAATTCAATCCTAAGCCAAGCCGGCTGTTCTTTTTCTGGGCCGGGACATACCCATTTCAAGCATTTTGCTAAATGGCTGGCCCAATAATTTATAACCAAATGGGGAATCCACAAAACCCCTTCAAATTTTGGAGCTGCCAATTTATAATAGGCCAATCGAGGATACTTGTTGGCCCAGGTAAACCTAGTGAACATGCCATGTAACTTTTTAAACCAGAGTAACGGGATAAAGGTATTGAGAAGAGATGAAAGGTAAAAAATTCTAGGGAATATGTTCATCTTAATTATGTTGATCCAGCCCCATAGAGAAATAGGAAGTTTGGACCACCTACCAAGGTCTTGAATTATAAGCTGAGAGAGGGATTCGAGACTTTCCTTAAACCATGTTAAGAGGTTATGAGATAGTTTAATGCCCAAGTACTTAAAAGACCTGGGAGCCCAGTATAGGCCTAAGGGACTGACGTCATTTTTGAATACCTTATGGTTTAAAGGAAAAAAATGAGGATTTGTTAGCATTCAGTTTATAATTGGATAGGGTGCTAAATGTTACTATTTCACCCAGCAAAGCCAGTACAGAGGATACGGGATGGGATAAGTGTATCAGCAAGTCATCCACATATGCAGTAACCTTAATTTCATGGCGCCCAACCCAAATACTGTACCTTGTATTGAGCCATTATTGAGAATATTTTGGATAAGAGGGTCAAGGTACAAATTGAATAACAAAAGATAGGGGGCAACCCTGTCTGGTCCCTGAATGGGTGAAAAAGGTTTGGAGAAGGCCCCATTCCCATTGATCTTTGCTGTAGGGGTTTTGTATAAAGTGGCAATCCAGGATATAAATACGGGGGGGGGGGGGGATGGAAAGCTTCCAGAACTCGAAACAAAAAATTCCAGTTCACACGATCAAATGCCTTCTCGGCATCCAAGGAAACCAATCCTGTGGGAAACTCAGCATCCTGGTAGCCGAGAAGACATGAGAAAGGGTGTGCAAGTGGTCTGATGAGCGCCCCTTCATGAAACCTGCCTGATTCATACCTATTAGCTGAGGGAGGACTACAGTTAACCTATTGGCTAGTATCTTCAAAAGAGTTTTAATATCTTGGTTTAGAAGGGATATAGGTCTGTAGCTTTGAACAAGCTCAGGGTCTTTATCTGGTTTAGGAGAAGGACAATCAAGGCCTCAAAGAGGTGAGGGTCTGCTTCTGCCCCTTTTAAAATATATTGGAATAGGCAATAATGTCCTGGTAGTAGAAGATCCCGAAAAACTTTGTAAAAAAGGGAGGAGAACCCGTCAGGGCCTGGGACTTTGTCTACAAGTAATCCACTAATAACCTCAGCAATCTCCTCCTGGGATATAGGGGTAACCAAAAAACCCTTGTGTTGCTCTGAAAGGAAGGGCAGATGGGAGTCCCTCAAATAATTCTCCGTATTTCCAGGACAGGGAGGATACTCCATGTCACTATACAGTCTTTCATAATATAGAACAAATTCCTGTATTATCTCAGTAGGAGATACTTTCAGGGGTCTGTCTGCCACTGCCTGAATTGATGGGATGAATCTTGCAGAGTCTTGTTGTTTTATATGCAATGCCAATAGGCACCCCGCTTTCTCTCCCTGATCCGTATAACTAGCTCTGGTTCAAATAGCTAATTCTGCTTTCTCCCTTAGTAACTCTATATATCTGTCTTTAAGCACTAGGAGCCTCCTCTTGCCCTCATCTGGGGCACTTACCGAAGTATTCACTTCGAGTTATCGAATTTGGGTCAGTAATGATAATAGTTTCTTCTCCTGTGCCCTTTTCCTACTCACCGCCATTCTAATAATGATCCCTCTCATGTATGCCTTGAAAGCCCTCCATAAGATATCTGGCTTTGTACTGTCTAGAGGGTTAGATGAGAAAAAGAACTCAATTTGCTCCCTTATGAGCTTGCAATACTTGGCATCTTTAAGAAATTGTTCGTTGAGCTTCCATCGGGTTTTTCTATTAAGTAAATTAAGGAATGTCAATTTGCATAACACAAGTGAATGATCAGAGACAGGGCCAGGTTGAATCAAGGAGATCTTGACCCCGGGTAGGAGAACCTGAGAAATAAATATGTAGTCAATGCGGGACTGCGAGCCGTGCGCCATTGACCTAAAAGTAAACTCCCTAGAGTCAGGCTACAGCACGCGCCAGATATCACAGAGCCCGCACTGGTCTACTAAGTCCCTAAAAGCCCTCTGCCCCGGAGACACCCCTCCTGGTCCACTGCCTGACCTGTCAAGATTAGAGACTATGACTTGATTGAAGTCGCCCCTCAGAATAATCCTGATGGGAAGCATTGGAAGAATAAGGGTATTGAGTCTCATAAAAAACCCTGGATCATCCATGTTAGGGCCATATATACTACCAAGTAAAAGTGGAACTGACCAGAGAGTGCCTTTAACTAGAATAAATCTGCCCTCAGGATCTTTGATAACCTGCGTAGAAACAAAGGGAATGCCTCTATTGATAATAAACATGACCCCACAACTATTAGTGGAACCCTGAACATCATAAACCAGCCCTACCTGTTGCCTCCTTAACTGTAAGGCTTCAGCTTCTAGTAAATGGGATTCCTGTAGGAAAGTTCTGAGAACGTAATAAGCTTAAATTTTTGAGAACCTGGTATTGTTTGGATTTTTTCCTGATCCCCTTAACATTCCAAATAGCAAAAGTCACCTCATTGGCCATCCGATAGTAGTTATTAAGCTTAGTATGTTCAGCCCTGTGCACAGGTTACATAAAGCATTCAACCATACTACAGAACTTACTGCTGCAAAACCCTCCCTCCTCCCCAACCCCCCCCACAGATAACCCATCCCCTTCCCCCAACTTCCTCCATTCCACCTAACAGAACCCGCATTTACCACCCCTCACCCAACCACCACTGCCATAAGTAACGTTTAGCATAGTACTGGGTCCTTTCCTCCTCCCACCTCCCGATAATGCACCTCTGCTAATAGCCAGTACAATCAACGTCCACAGGTAAATACTTAATGCAAATGATATTAACCCACAAAACTAGAGAGCGGCCTTGGGCTTCCAATGCATGTGCACGCAGATACATTAACATAATAATGAAAGGGAGAATAAAGTAAACTGCCAAACTCATAAATGTGCCAAATAGCTTCAGGAACCTGACTGAAAAATAGGGGCTACAATTCCCCATGAGAAACCTTTACATAAACCAGAACCAGATCGGAAAACTAATGCAGGGGAATAGCCCTTTCCCATCGAGATGAGAGCAGAAAACAGGAAGAAACACTGAGATCGTGGGCCCCAGGGAAAGAGAGGTGAGAAAAACAACTCTTCCCAGAAATATGCCAGCCCTTAGGCACAGGAACTCCCATTGGGATAATTTGCTGCCCTGAGCTCGAGACAAGAGGTAAAACAGAGAAATCCTCCTCGAATTAAGAGCAGTACGTCGTTGCATTTTATATGCATGTTACGCCCTCTTGTGGCCACAACTCGATCCTGACAAGATAATTACGAGATGCAGAGAAAGCCAACACCACCCCCATTTCCGGCAAACTGTAAAGTGAAACATTAGTCCTAGAATAAATAATACAAACTTTCCCTCTCTAATGCAATTTGTAAAGCTGAATGTGCTGGGACACAAAGCTCTTTTTCCAAATAAACCAACCCAGACACCCCAAACGTCCTTGCCCTGAACAACAATTAACTTTATGGGGTTAGGGCCTGAGGGACTCTTAACAGATAGGTCATGTACTAATTAACTCAGTCCAGATGAGAAAATAAGAACTTCTAAATGTAGCTTGTCGACAATCTCCGCAGACAAGGAGAGATAACAGTTCCAGTGAGACAACTCCAGGCTACTCTTCAGCATGTAGACAGAATCTCTCAGGACTCTCGGAACAAGTCCAGTAGCAGGGTTTTAAGGCTCAAAAGGGCAGCTTCAGGATCAAAACTTAACCAGGATCCGTTTGCATAAACTTGTAGCCTGGCTGGGTATCCCATCCTGAATTTCAAGCTTGCGGCAATGATCTTAGATACAATGGGATGAAACACTTTTCATTTCAAACGAACCGATCCTGGGAGATCTTGTGCAATTCTCAGTTTAGTGTTCTCCCAATGAACTTCCTGTAATGCTCTCACTTTCTGCAAGAAGTGCTGCCTTTCTAGGAAATTCAAGAAGCGGCAAATAGGTCGGGGGGGAGCATCCGGAGAAGGCTTTGGTTGCAGTGACCTGTGAGCTGGCTCTATGATATGTACTGGGCCGAAGGGAGAGGGGCCAGTGACCCACTCCACCAGCTTCTTTATGAATGCTACAGCATGCTGGGCCTCTTCTCCCTCTGGTAGCCCTAGTATCACAACATTGTTTCTGCGGCTACGGCCCTCCAAATCTTCAAGTTTTGCCTCCACACGAGATAACTTCTGCTGCATAGACACTGATTCAGGATCAGGTTTCTCTAGTCATTTCTCCAGCGAGACTATTCGGGTTGTATTATCAGAGACAGTTGACGAGACTTCATCCAGCTTTTTAGAGAGTCTTCAGGTCGATCGCCATTTCTTTCATCTCTTCACGATAGGGTTTAAACTCTTCTAAGAACCTATTAAGCGTTAAAAGTTCTTGTTCCCCAACTTGACTCGAAGGATCAGGCCTATCTGGCCCACTCGAGGCCCAGGATTTCTTTGGGGTCTTTTCAGGAGTAGCGGGGAGTATATTTCTGTGGGGCTTTCTTCATATAAGCCTCCATCCGCTGATCAAACTCGCAACACAGGCACACAAGATGTTTAGCTAGCAGGAGAATTCAAAAGCAGAGGAATTTGAGAATTTTAAATATCTAAAAAAGACGATTTAATGGTCTGGAGGCAGGAGCTTAGCGGAGGAGCTTTTACTCAGCACTCTGCATCACGTGATCTCCCCACGTTTTATTTTTCATATTTACTGTTTTTAACAATTAAGGAGAGAGATGGTGCCTGTTACACTCAATTAAATTTATTGACCAACATCTTTTTGAAGCAGAACAAGTCATAGAGGAAAAACATTTTTGAACACATCTTTGGGGAAAAACACATGCTAAGATATATGGGAAAACTATTTTCTTGTTGCTTGTCACTTTCATTTGGAGGAGTAAAACATGACGCTGTTGCCATATTTATTTAAAAGAATGTGGTGCTTTTTGTTTTAATAAAGATTTTTTCCTGCTTTGGGAGATTCTGTGAGGCCATCGACAAGCTTGTGTCCCATGCCGACTGTCTGAAAGCCTAGCACTTGTAGATGTCCAGAATGAGGACATCTTGTCTGAGTTTTCACAGGTGCTGCTTCGATTTTTTTGTAGCCGTGGTTTACAGAGCTCTGTAATTCACATATGTGAATTACGGAGCTGTTGAGCTCCCGCTAGCTGTGGTTTATTGGTACTAACCAGTAAATATATTATCAATATTTATTTGAAAGTTTTCTGCAGTGCTCTTTTATTAATACATTTCAGATGATTCATGTTTTTAAGACTATCATCCATCCATGTGTTTTTGCAATTAAACAAATAATTGTGACTTATCTTTTTTCTTTTCAAGTCAGATCTGTTTCTCTGGTTATTAAAAGAATAATATTTGCAGAATCATAACAAATGTTTGCAGATTTTTTTTAAATCTTTGTCCAGGAAAGGACCACTAAGCTGAAACTTATTTCCAGGTGTGTTTTGGGAGCACAGGGGAGGTTAAGTGATTTGTTCCAGGTCACACAATATACAAGCAGAGCATGTTGGAATTAAAACCATAACTACTGTGACGCAACATTGATCACAGCTTAATGCTCTAATCTGTAGGCTATACTGCCAGCTAATCATCAAAAACTTCACATTTCAAGGCTGGCTCTATGGTACCAATAGGTATGGGGCCCCATATCAAGATTTCTAGTACCTGAATGTGTTCAAGTCAGTACACATTTTTAGGGCTGCACAGTACCACCTTCTAACGTTCTTTTTCCATCCACTCTCTTACAGTCTGTTCTCCTACAATTATGGGTTTTGAATGTGAATTCATGTCTACAAGATACAAATGTGGCTTTCTACCTTCTGGCCTGGCACCACAGGCACAGCCTTAAAAAGTGTATTTTTTGATGATCAGCTGGCAGTATAGCCTAGAGGTTAAAACAAAGAGTTGTGAACAAGCTTAGCTCATCCAGCTGAAAAGGTTTCAATTCCAACATGCTCTCCTGGCATATCATGTGACCCAAAGCAAATAATGTAACCTCCACGTGCTCCCACAATACATCCAGGAACAGGCTGCAGCTCAGTGTGCCTTTCCTGGACAGACAGTAAAAACAACCTGTGCTTTTGTTATGATTCTGCAAATATTCTCTTTCTATCCAGAGTTGACTTAAAAAGAAAAAATAGGACACAAGTACTTATTTATTAATTGCAAAAACACGTACTGTACATGGACAACAGTGTTAAAACATGCATAACCTGAAATATGTTATTAAAAGTGTGGTTTACTTCTTTTGATGAAGTTAACAGTATAACAGTTTGATACTGAAATACTTTGGACTTAATTGGATTTTCTAAAAACAACAATACCGGAATTCTACTGGGTTATTTTGCTGTTTGAAATGTAAAGGTGATAAGTCCCAAGTTTAATGCACTTACTAAACAATTATTACATGGAGAAAGTGTTGTAATACCTTAAAACACTTAAAAAAAACGGACAACTTCCTATTTAACCTATTGCATTATCTGCAGTCCATGCAGGACCAAGACTGCGCTGATATCTTTTGCTTGTCAGAAGCCTAAAACACATGGCTAACCCCAGCCCTTAATTACAGGCTGATTTACATATGAATAAATCTGGACTGCTAAGACTCGCAGGTAAGCACAATAGCTCTCTCAAATTAGCTTTTCATGGGCTTTCAGACATTAATTCTGAAGATGAGAGTTCCCATTTAAGAAATAATAATGATATTGTTGTAAAACAGGCTGATAAGGTGAGGTGCTATGGTAGACATGGACTACATGCAGTATGAGAAGGAAGTATTCAGGCAGCTAGCAGATACACATTTTTATAAACCACCTGATAGGGATCTAACAGGTAGATTTAAAATGGACATTGATGTTTACCTTTATGAATGTTTATGCAATAACATTATTACACAAAAAATGTACGAGTTCTTTAAGGTACAGAACCCGATAAAACCCGCATTGTATTGCTTGCCTAAGAATCTATAAAGATCTAAAATAATCCCCCTGGCAGGCCCATAGTGGTCAGCATTGGGTCGCTAATAGAACCCCTTGCTCAGTTTGTTGATGGGCATATACAAGAATTGGCACAATCCTTTAATTCATATATCAAAGATACCACACAGATGCTACACATTTTGGATGATTTACACATAGAAGATGATTGGTGATTAGTGACTTTGGACTTGGCTTCTTTGTATCCCCATAAATATCCCCCATAAAACAGGACTGGAATCCCTTCAGACTACTATGTATGAAAGATGTGATTATTCACCTAGCTTCATTGAATTCATTTTGACCATAACAGAAAAAGTCATGAATTATATGTGTTTTATTTCAAAGAAAAAACATTTAGAAGTCAAGGATACTGCAATGGGTGTGGTGTTCGCACCTAATTATGGGAACATTTACTTTGGAGTCTGGGAGAGTGAATTTATATTGACAGCAGAGAAACCCTTTCTATGAAAAAGTAGACATGTATAAGCATTACACTGAACATTTATTTTTGTCTGGAAGGGCACACACGTGGAACTTGGTGCATTTATAAAGTACCTGGTGAACAGTAATGCCAATGTGAAGTTTACTGTACATGCATGCCCTTGGAATATTAATTTCCTGGACATAAACATTAAAAACAAGATGACCAGATTGTAACAGATTTGTTCCACAAAGAGACTAACTGAAATTCCCTTCTGCATTTCAGTAGTTGTCATTCACTGCAAAATAAAAACGGTCCCACGGCTCTTCTCCCAGCCCCCCTCCCACAACCCGCACCCACCCACTGTGCACCCTGCCTCCCCCACACCCCCCACCCATACTTACCTCTGGAGCTTGGCGTGATGATCTTCGATGGACCAGGAACATGTCTGCACTCTTCAAAGCCGGCCGAGAACCGAGGAAATGCCGGTATGCTGTATAATGGGCTAGATAGGGGTTTTTCAACTTTATTGCATATCTCAGGCATTTTTTGGAATTTTTGCACCAAATTTTCAACATGGGGTTTTTGGGACCCCTTCTCATGAATGATGTCACTGTCATGGCGTTATTCGGGCCCGAAGGGTGATTTCGCAGTCACTGTGTGAAATCACCCTTTAGGCCTGAATAACACCATGACAGTGATATCACCCATATTAGAAGGGGTCCTAAACCCCATGTTGAAAAATTTCCAGGAAAAATCTTTAAAATGACTGTTTTACGAGCGTGCATTGTACAGTTCCTACGCATGCTCGTAAGTTCGCGAATTTTCAATATTTTCACTCCAGATTTTCAACATTGCCATTTTACCACACCTTCTTATGAGCAGTACAGCTGTCATTTTTCACATCTTGCCCAAAATGCGTTTCGCCCATAGCACACAATAGGCGCAGTCGATGTACCAAAATCAATGTCTGCGGGACAAATTAAGAAAATCACAGTGACACTGTTCATGAGCAAAGGTCTTAAAATGGCTATGTTGAAAATCTGGTGAAAAAATTCCTAAAAATTACTGTTTTACGAGCGTGCATTGCGCAGTTCTTACGCACACTCGTAAGTTCACAAATTTTCAATATTTTCACTCCAGATTTTCAACATTGCCATTTTATTACACTTCCTTATGAGCAGTACAGCTGTCATTTTTCATATGTCACCCAAAATGTGTTTTTGCACATGTAGTGCACAATGGTGCTGTTGGTGTGCGAAAGCAATGTTTAGGACAAATTAAGAAAATCACAGTTACACTGTTCATGAGCAGAGGTCTTGAAATGACTGGGTTGAAAATTTGGTGACAAAAGTCCATAAAATGACTGTGTTACGTGTGAGCATTGTGCCGTTTCCACGCACCCTCGTAACTTCATGACTTTGTAATATTTTCAGTCCAGATTTTCACCAGTGGCATTTTTCCACACTTCCTTATGAACAGTACAGCTGTCATTTTTCACAACATGGCTGAAGTGTGTTTTCACACTTTCAGCGCAGAGATTCTTGGTCACTGTGGGAAATCATTGTTCAGCACAGATAAAGAAAATCACAGTGACACTGTTCATGATCGGAGGCACCAAAATGCCTGAGTTGACAATCTGCTGTAAAAAATCCCCAACCTAATTATATTATGGGTGTGCATTGCACAGTTTCTATGTACGCTCGTGACTTCATTTTTTTTAAATATTTTTACTGCAGATTTGCAACATTGCCATTTTTACAGCTCCCCATGAACAGTACAGCTGTCATTTTACAACCTGTTCGAATGTTTTTGCACCGTGAATGCTAAATGCCGTGATCGCTGTGCATCAGCAGCTTTTGGTTAACAAACTGATATTCCCCTGTTCATGAGGTGGGGTCATAAAAAATGTTGAAAATTTGGAGTGAAAATACCAATGAATGCCTGAGGTATTAGGGTTTCCAACCATAACGCCCAACCCTGTAGAGAATGACAGGCATCAGGGGTGTGACTTGGGATTCTTGCCTGTAATGCTCATACCATTCCACACCCTGCAGCCAGTGAGGCCATCGAGGTATGCCTTGGACTCTCTTTGGCTCAAAGTTCTTCCCACTCTCTATCGCACCCATCTCATCGTATTTCCTAATGAAATGGGGTGTGCAAAAGGGCCAAAGACCCAAAGGAACACCGTGACACTTGTCAGTGTCTGCAGGGTGGGGTGTGGTGAAATGGGGTGGCTGTTATGCCTGATGACCCAAAGGCACACCCCAATGCCTGTCACTCTGCAGGGTGGTGGTGGGGTTGGCTTCAGTTCAATACTTCACTGCCATTCCTATTACACAGCTCTGTAACTTCTACACTACCACTGCCAATGCCAGCAAGCAAACATTCGGCATTGACAAATGCTTGTTAATGATATGTAACTGACAATGCCTACTAGCTGCTTCTGTTCTCCTCTGTCCATGTACTTCACGTTCCCCCACCCTCTGTTTGACGAGGATCCTTTGTAAATGAGCTTTTAGCTCAAAGGTTGTAATTCCAATTTTACAATAAATAAAATTAAACACATTTGGTTCTGGAAACACTAAAAAAATATTGGCATGTTTTGGAAATGGGTGACAAGTGAAAACCAATTGTTCAGAAAGGGTTTAGGATAGGGTTGTCAGAACAGGTTCGGCAAAGATTCGAACCCTCCTCGAACCCTGGTGTTCGAGTTCTAACTTTGAACTCGAACACTAAGCGGTTCGAAAGGGTTCGAATCACACGGCAGGCGCGAGACAACGGGGTCGAAGCAACGCGAGCAGCGGGATCTGTGGGGGTATTTAAAGAGATGCGCCATGAGGAGGAGCACCATTTGACTGAGGATCATCGCAGACAGAGGCAGCAGCAGCAGGCAGCACCAGCAAACTGTAGCAAACGGTTAGCGTCCGCTACTCTTGTCCAGTCGTGCCACTTCTTCTCTGTGAGACCGAGAACAAGAAAAAAAGCTAAAAATCGGGGGGGGGGGGGAGAGACTGGGAGTGGGACTAGGGGCCGGTTCAGGACAGAAGGAGGGAATCTGGATGGATTAATCAAGATTGGGGGAAGGGACTGGGCAATAGGGAGGGACTGATGAGACCAATATCAGGAGGACTGGAGGAGGACTCGGAGAGAGACTAAAAAAAAAATAAGAAGACTGAAGATTATAAGAACCTTTGTGATTGTGAAATGTGATTATTTGAAACTGCAGCACACTGCACACTCAGCAGCTGCCAGCAACAAGCATACAAGGGGGGCAAAAAAAGGCAAATAAATCTTTCTGAACCCTAGTGTGTGTGTCACAGAGAGAAGCCCAGTGTGTGCCCCTTGACTGCACTGTACTGTACCCTACCCAGTGTGTGTTACAGAGAGAAGCCCAGTGGCCAGTTGTGTGGTGGCATTAACCTTACATGACAGAAATGTAGAAATATAATTCTCATTCCCTGGTTTGCGTATGTGACTCCGTCTCCTGTGGTCAGCCCATCACCCTGCTGCTGTGTGCCCCTTGACTGCACTGTACCCTACCCAGTGTGTGTGTTACAGAGAGAAGCCCAGTGGCCAGTTGTGTGGTGGCATTAACCTTACATGACAGAAACATAGAAATATAATTCTCATTCCCTGGGTTGCGTATGTGACTCCGTCTCCTGTGGTCAGCCCATCACCCTGCTGCTGTGTGCCCTTTGACTGCACTGTACCCTACCAGTGTGTGTTACAGAGAAGCCCAGTGGCCAGTTGTGTGGTGGCATTAACCTTACATGACAGAAACGTAGAAATATAATTCTCATTCCCTGGTTTGCATATGTGACTCCGTCTCCTGTGGTCAGCCCATCACCCTGCTGCTGTGTGCCCTTGACTGCACTGTACCCTACCCAGTGTGTGTTACAGAGAGAAGCCCAGTGGCCAGTTGTGTGGTGGCATTAACCTTACATGACAGAAACGTAGAAATATAATTCTCATTCCCTGGGTTGCGTATGTGACTCCGTCTCCTGTGGTCAGCCCATCACCCTGCTGCTGTGTGCCCTTTGACTGCACTGTACCCTACCCAGTGTGTGTTACAGAGAGAAGCCCAGTGGCCAGTTGTGTGGTGGCATTAACCTTACATGACAGAAACGTAGAAATATAATTCTCATTCCCTGGTTTGCGTATGTGACTCCATCTCCTGTGGTCAGCTCACACCTGCTGCTGTGTGCCCGACTGCACTGTACCTACCCAGTGTGTGTTACAGAGAGAAGCCCAGTGGCCAGTTGTGTGGTGGCATTAACCTTACATGACAGAAATGTAGAAATATAATTCTCATTCCCTGGTTTGCGTATGTGACTCCGTCTCCTGTGGTCAGCCCATCACCCTGCTGCTGTGTGCCCTTTGACTGCACTGTACCCTACCCAGTGTGTGTGTGTTACAGAGAGAAGCCCAGTGGCCAGTTGTGTGGTGGCATTAACCTTACATGACAGAAACGTAGAAATATAATTCTCATTCCCTGGTTTGCGTATGTGACTCTGTCTCCTGTGGTCAGCCCATCACCCTGCTGCTGTGTGCCTTTGACTGCACTGTACCCTACCCAGTGTGTGTGTTACAGAGAGAAGCCCAGTGGCCAGTTGTGTGGTGGCATTAACCTTACATGACAGAAACGTAGAAATATAATTCTCATTCCCTGGGTTGCGTATGTGACTCCGTCTCCTGTGGTCAGCCCATCACCCTGCTGCTGTGTGCCTTTGATTGCTATGTGTATGCCTATGCCCAACAGCCCAATCATTCTGTAAGCCTTGAACCTGGGATCCTTTAGTTGCAAACTGTCATATTCTTCAATTACTTTCAGTCCACGTATCACAGTGTCACACAACCAAAATAAAATTTTGGAGTTGTAGCCAGCGATTACAGATCACATTGCTTTGTTACACAGGAATTGTTTGGGTGTTGGTGTGTTCACTACAGTATACTGGACTGGTAGTACTGGTATTTACTGTCTGTTATGGCTGACACCAACATAGATGAAGCATTTAGTGCTGGTGTTGGAGCAGGTGTTGGTGGTAGTGGTAATCCTGGTGCTAACAGAAATAGCCAAAATGTTTCAAGTGATAAAATTCAACAAACAGCAAGAGCAACAGTGAAGTGTGGTAAAGGGGACCTTTAAGAAAACCTGTACAGCTGCTGGGGTCACGGAGAGGCACCATAAGGTATGCCATTCATGCCGTTAAGATCCTGTGACTAGCAGCAATAATGCAAGTGACAGTGAGTCCCTCTCTGACTCAGACAGTAGCTCTTTGTCTCAGTCCCACACTGTTGTGTCTCGTGACAAATCATTACTTCCTCAACAAAGTGAAATGAGCAAGTCTGCTGACAATGAATCAGGTAGTGCACTTGCAAATACATCCAGCACTGTTGGCAATGAAAAGGACATATCCATTGAATCCACCACTTCTGTGTTGGCCAGCAATGAAAATCCAGCAGAGTCTTCTGTCCACTCTTCTAGCACCAAGGAGCATGTCCCAGGTTCTGTTAGGACAGGTGAAAAGACACAAACAGTCTTTAGCTATCTTCCTAGCACTCGAACAAAATCTGTCACATCTGAGGTGTGGAATTATTTCTCAGTCAGTAAAACTGATCCATGCAGAGCAATTTGTTCCCAGCGTAAACAGAGTAAGCCGTGGTAAAGTTGTGTCATGCCTTGGCACTACAGCTCTTAAGCTCATCTGAAAAAGCATTCGGTTTTGCTTGATCATCCAAAACCAAAACCCATGTCCTCCATCTTCCAGACCGCATGTGAGAAGGGTCAGGATCAGGAATCTGAAATGGATACTGAATTGTCTGAACTTGATGCGGGCAGAACCACTGCCAGCCCTAGGATCACTGTTACCACCAATGCCAGCACCATTAGTACCAGTTGCACATCCAGTGATGGCACTGAATGTATAAGTCCTAGTCCACCATCTCTACGTCCATCTGCCCATCGAAGCACGGTGTATAATAAACCAGCAGGGACATGTTGCAAACAGCTAACACTGTCTCAGGCATTTGAAAGGAAGAATACCTTTACTAGAAATCATCCAAAGACCCTTCATCTTAATCACCGAATTGGTGAACTGTTGCGAGCCCTTCTCCCATACTCTTTGGTAGATCATGAGGATTTTAGGGAGCTCATGACATTATCAGAGCCTCGTTACAATGTTCCTCATCAAAGGTACTTTTCCTATGTTGAAATACCAAACATTTATCAGGCTTTAAAGCGACAGTGATGCTTGCACTTAAAACTGCAGAGGGTGGGGTTATTCATGTCACAACAGATATGTGGACCAGCACTCAAAACATAGATTACATGTCCCTTACCGCTCATTGGGTCACGTTTTCTTGTGCTTCTTCAAAAACAAAGACACTCCAAAAGATGGCGCTGCTGCATATAAAGAAGTTTGGGCAAAGTCATACTGCTGCAAACATCTTGCAGGAACTAAATGACCTCCTTGACGAATGGGTTTATTCTCACGGTCTAAAATGTGGCTTCATAGTAAGTGACAATGAGCCAACATCTTAAAAACAATACAGGATGGAGGATTTCTGCATGCTTCTTGCTTTGCACATTGCTTACACTTAATTGTCATGGGATTTCTCACAACGAAACACAAGTGGATGGTATGATTGCTGTTTAAAAAAATTGTGGCTCACTTTTCACATTCAACCAAGGCTATACGGACATTGTCCGAACTGCAAAAAAAACACAAGCTGCCCCAGCAAAAGCTGATTCAAAATGTTTCCACTCGTTGGAACTCAACACTTTATATGCTGCAGCGCCTCTTGGAGCAAAAGCAAGCTGTACATGAGTACTGCTCCAGTTACATTATTGGAGATGGCATTATGCTGTCTGTGCTGCAGTGGAAATTAATGGAGACAGTGTGCTGTATCCTAGCTCCTTTAGAGACAGCTACAAGGACATGTCTTCTGAAGGTGCATCTGTGAGTCAGGTTATCCCACTCATAATGCTCATTTCACATCATCTTAGTGTTCTAAATCTACAAATAGAAAAAGACAGATCTGAGGCGCAGACAACATATACGCCTATATCATGGGAATCTCGTAAAGAGAATGGCGAGCGCTTCAAAACCAATGACAAATTAGTTGCAATGATGAAATCAAGACACTACATCCTTGCAACTCTCTTAGATCCCAGGTTCAAGGCTATACATCTTCAAAAACAGATGATATAGAGCAGTACAAATGTATGTTGCTAGATGAGCTGCAGCACTCACAGGAGTCAAACACAGACACGCACAGTACCATCAGGTTGTCATCACCACAACATGCAGGTTCATCTTCACAAAGGGATACAGAACTGGAAAAGTCACCAAACATTAACAGTAGTTGTTCCACAACTGCCACTTCTTCAGCCCTTAGTAGCAAAGCTAAATCTGTGGCAAAATCTTTCCCAAATTGCTGCCATACCAGCTGCTTCTGCTGATTCCTCTTCTGAGCGGTCTCTGTCCAACATGGTAGACAGTTACCTGCAAGAACTGCCTATTCCTATTGATGCATGCCCTTTTGAATACTGGAGATCAAAAAGTCAATTTGGACAGAGCTGTATGATGAAGCCTGTAAATATCTTGGTTGTCCTGCAACAAGTGTCTCTTCAAACGCATGTTTAGTACAGCTGGCAATATTGTGACAGACACAGAAATAGGTTGCTGCCAGAAAATGTACACACGTTAACTTTTATTAAAGTTAATAAGTCAAGATTTTCGTATCCCTACAAGAGTATACAAACTGATCCTGAAGTGATTGATGTTGTGGATGTTGATGGTGATGATGACAACTCAGATGGTGGTGGCTGGTAAAATACTGTGTGGGACAGTCTCTCTGCACCAAAAAGGAAACTTTTACAGACTGTGATGACTTTGGTTGTCGTCTCTCTCCTTTCTCGATCTACTACCTTGGACTATATACCCCCCAAAACTTTCACCATTTCATGGCAAACTGCTTTGCAGCTAGGGTCTAAACTAAAGTCAACAAGTTTTATATACAGGGCAATTTTAACATCAGTGGGAACATCCCCAAATTTGGCATAAAAGGGACACTGTCACGTCAATCCTTTCTGTATCATATTATTTATAGTTAAAGTGCAAACATATATTTTTGGATTTACCTTCTGTGACTTTGTGGTGCATCAGCATGGGCTGGGACAGGAGACGGTCTATTTTTCAATTTTAAAGAGGACAAAACAATGAGTTCTAATTGGTAGCTGTTTATTATTTTTTCAATTACAGAAATGTTAGCCATAAACGAAAAATGGATGCTAGTACATGGGTAAGGGTTGGTTTTAACATGGGTGTAAGGGTGGCATGGGTGCTACTGCACAGATGGGGTGAAAGGTGGGTGTTGTTTTAGTTCTTTCATTTACAGATTCGTGATCAGCTGGGGATGGTGAGGAAAAAAATGATGACAGACCGAACCTACTGTACACATAATATATATTCTTATTAAATACATTGCAAACTGCTGCCACCTAGCACAATTGTCCTGTCCCCTTTAAAAAAAGAATAAAGGAATCAGAAATAAAAGAAAATCTGCATCAGCAGTTTTCACAGAATGTGACATATCATAGTGTTTTTGCTTTATAAGTAGTGATAATTTGATACATAATGGGGTTGACAGACGCTATCCCTTAAACATCACATGCCAACTGCTGCAGCTACATAAATGTTCCTTGGCATGTGGTGAGGAAACCACTGTTTTTATTTATGTGACTGAAATACAGATTTTATTGAAGTATCAGCTGCAAAAATGCATCATCTTAGAATTTTTTGTATGTATTACTTCAATTTGCCAACAAAAATGTTGGTATATGTATGCATTACCTTAGAAAATTGCATGCATTTTGCCAGCAACAATGACTGGCATATTTTTTTTATTAAGAACAAAAAGACACAGCACCAACACTTCCAAAAATATACTGTATTGTGCGTTTTAACTGATAGCATCACAGTACAGAAACGCGATGCAGGACAAAACAGTTTAAACAGACAAAAGGACCTTTGTCTGCTTAAACTGTTTTATCTATCTTTGTGACCTATACTGGGATGCTATCACAATACAACACAGTATATTTTGGAAATCTTTGTTCTTATACTCAACTTTTCACACAGGCACAATTTAGGATTGGAGCTGCCTTCTTGTGGTTTCTGCAAATATTTTTTATTCCAATGTCTTGACTGAATATGTTATGACATAATATGTTTTGTAACAGTTCCACATGTTGCTGCTGTAGTACTTGGCTTGACTTTGTTATAAAAGCTTTCTTTTAAACATAGCAACTTTTGATTCACTCATTTAAAACAGAAAGCAGCAAATAGCTGAAATTAGGTAATATCAGTTATTTTTCTCCTAATTCATGACGATGAGTATATATAGCTGAGTACATAAATGGCTAATGTGCCTCTTTCTTTCACTAAGGAACTATGATGCAGCTGCAGCAGGAAAACTTTAACATATGGGTGGGTGGGTGGGCCTCTTACGTATTAAGTTGCTGACTTTTAAACAAGAAGAAACTATAGATAAACCTAGTTGTATTCCTATCAATGTCACACAGATAATTTCTCTCCCCCTTATTTTGAACAGTTTTTCCTTTACATGTATTTTATTACTATCTTCGTTACTGGCAGCACAATAAAAAAATAGGGTTCGAGTTCTAAAAAGTTCTAAAAAAGATTAGAACACTGGAACTTTTCCAAAAGTTCTAGACTAGAACTAGAACCCAGAACTTCAGAGGGTTCTGACAACCCTAGTTTAGGATGGTGTACAAAAGAGACAGTAATGTTCAAGGTATGTACACTTCCAGCTACTATGACACATATAACACAAATAGAGGAGATCAGAGGAATGTAAATGGGACACACCCTTGTGTAAATTGTTCCTGCTGCAAAGTCATAAAAAAAGGAAGAACATTTTCCAGTTATATAACACAAAAAGAGTATTTGAGATAACAGATTTTGCAGCCTGTGGTATGGAGTCAGTTTACAGGGCCACATGCTGTTGCAATGTATTCTATATAGGAAAGATGATTAGAGTTTTCTGTAACAGAGTTAGAGAACATAGAGTATAAGAGCCATTGATAGAAAAGATGATACTTTGCACTTGATTAGCATATGATAAAGACTGACAGTTGGCATTCTGTGTTTCAGGTTATGGAAAAAGTAACACTGGGCCCACAGGGGAGTACTTGGATAAAAACTCCTGAAAATTGAATGTTTTGGCAGTATACATTGGGCTCATTAAGGAGTCTGGGTTTGAATGATTGTTTTCAACTGCCCCTTTTTTTGGAAGATTAATTAACCATATACATGTTTGTACATCTGCTATAACTCAGAGTGTGTGATTCTACCATAAATTTAAATTAGGTGGGATTTTAACTTCTTATTTCCATCTTTTACATAGAAACATAGAATTTTATGGCAGATAAGGGCCTCTTGGTCCACCTAGTCTGCCAATTTTCCCTATCTACAGTCACACCACAGACCATACTTAATCTCTGTCTTTACCCCCCCTTCCCTTACCTCTAAGGTTCCCTTATACAGTACTTATACCATGCCTTCTTGAATCCCATTACAGCTTTTGCTACCACCACCTCATCAGGGAGACTGTTCCAGGCATCCACCACCCTTTCTATGAAGAAGTGCTTCTATACATTTCCCCTGAGTTTACCCCCCCAGCTGTGTAGCATGACCCCTTGTTCTTGAGCAACCTTTCTATGAAAAAGGCTTCCTTCTTGAACTTTAGGTATTCTCTTGAGGCATTTGAAAGTCTCTATCATATCCCCCCTCCCTCCTTTCCTCCAGTGTGTACATATTGAGGTACTTTAGTCTCTCCTCATAGGGTCTCTGGTGCAAATCCTGCACCATTTTAGTTATCTTCTGGACCACATCTACTCTGTCTATGTCCTTCCAGAGATGAAGACTCCAAAACTGAACACATTACTCTAGGCAGGGTCTCACCACAGACTCATACAGAGGTATCACCACCTCCCTCTTTCCACTGGTAATACCTCTCCCTATGTACCCTAGCATCCCACTAGCTCTCCCCACTGCCTTGTCGCACCCTCAGGTCATCAGATATGACAACAGCAAGGTCTCTTTCCTGTTTGGCAGTTGCCAATACCATTCCCCCCATTTGGTACTCCGACCCTGGGTTTCTACACCCCAGGTGCATGATTTTGCACTTTTCACATTGAAACATAGTTGCCATGTTCTAGACCACTCCTCAAGCTTACCTAGATCTCTATTCATTTTTCCACACACACCCTGGAGTGTCCTCTCTATTGCAGATTTAGTGTCATCTGCAAAGAGACATGCTTTCCCTTCTAGTCCCTCTGCAATGTCGCCTATAAAGATACTAAAGAAGACCGGTCCCAGTACTGATCCTTATGGCACTGCGCTAGTCACCCTCCCTTCCTTGGAGTGAAATCCATTTACCACCACCCTCTAGCAGCTATCCTTCAGCCAATTATTTACCCAGTTTACCACTTTTGGTCCCACTCCTAGGCTGCACAGCTTATTTATGAGTCTCCTGTGTGGAACAGTGTTGAAGGCCTTACTGAAATCTAGGTAGATCACATCCGCCACTCCACCCTAATCTATTTCCCTGGTCACTCAGTCAAAAATCTAGAAGATTAGTTTGACATGACCCTCCCCTAGTGAATCCATGCTGCCTTGGATCTAGTAAGCCACTGGATTAAAGATACTCCACAATCCTTTCTTTCAGTAGCAACTCCATTAATTTCCCCACCACCATTGTCAGGCGGACTGGCCTGTAATTGCCAGCCTCCTCCCTGCTCCTATTTTTGTGGAGTGGTACTACTCCTATCCTCCTTCAGTCCATCGGGACTTCACCCATTTCCAGTGACTAGTTGACTAGGACTGTCAAAGGTGCAGCCAGCACCTCTATGAGCTCCCTCAATAACCTTGGATGTAGCCTGTCTGGTCCTATTGCCTTGTCCATCTAAAGATTTGCAAGCTCTGTCAGGAGTCTCGCCTCTGTAACTGAAGTAGTGCCCATGTCCCTTCCTCCGTTGCCCCTGCCACTGATCTGCAGTCCCTCACCTTCCTTTTCATTTGTGAACACTGAACAAAAATGATTGCTCAGGATGTCTGCTTTTTCCTTGTCCCCTTCCACACACTACCCCTTCCCTCCTTAGCCTTACAATCCCTCTCATGATCTTTCTCCTTTCTCCAACATACCTGAAAAATGTCTTGTCTCCTTTCCTTGCTGCCTGTGCTATCTTCTCCTCCATTTCAGCCTTTGCGCTCCTGTTTTTCCTGCCTCCCTCTGCTTTTCTTGGTACACCTCCCTATCCTGCTTTCTTTATGTCTTCTTGTTCCTTCTGGATGCTAACTTTGTTGTCCTTACCTTCCCAGCCACTTCTTTTGATAACTGTAGTAGTCTCTTTTTCCTCTTACTTTTGCCTATCTGCCTGACATAGATGTGTATTACTGTCACTATACCCACTTCTAGCTTTGCCCTCTGTTCCTCCACTACACCCAAGTCCTCCCACCCTGCCTGGTCATCCCTGAGGCATTCTTCCATCAATGTATAATTGGCCCTCCTGAGGTCCATGACCCTTGCCTTTATGTGGTTCACATCTGACACAGTTCTTATATTGAACCACACCATATGGTGATCATTGTTCCCCAGGTGGCCATCCATCATGACATCTGCAATACTGTCTCCGTTGATGAGTACAAGGTCCAGTATTGCTCCGTGATGAGTAGGCTCCTCTACTAGTTACCTGAGGAATGCCACCTGTAGGGATCCCAGGAAATCCCTGCTCCTGCCTGAAGCTGCAGCTGGGATGCTCCATTCTACATCAGACATGTTGAAGTCCCCCATCAGCAGCACCACCCCTTTATTTGCCATCTCTTGGATGGCTGCCAACAAATCTTTGTCCATCTCCCCTTCTTGTGCTGGAGGTCTGCAGATCACTCCAGTGCAAACAGCAGCTCCATTCCCCTTTTCTAGGGTGACCCACAGAATTTCCATCCTTCCTTGTGTTCCCTGCATCTCTTTTGCTTTTATGCTATCCCTCACATAAAGAGCAACTCCTCCCCCTTTCTTACCCACCTGGTCCTTCCTGAACAGTGTATATCCTGGCATGGCTAAATCCTAGTCATGGTTCTCATTGCACCATGACTCTGAAATGGCAACAATGCCCAGATCAGCCTTGGTCATAATGGTCACTAGGTCGGGGACCTTATTCCCCAGACTTCGTGTTTGCACACATGGCCTTCCACATTCTGCTACCACCCTGCTTGCTAACCTCCCCCTTTTCCTTTCTATCCTTACCCACTCTGCCCTCATTTCAGGGGTTGATCTTAACATTGTTTTACTATCCCAAACACTAGTGCAAACTGACCAGGGCTAGTGCAGCTAACTCTCTACTTGCCCATCTTGACTAGTGCAGATTTTCATGGCTGTTAAAGAAGTTAAAAAAAGTATCTACTTTAGCATTCTCTAGTCCTCATGCTAATCTCTCTCAATATTCCAGATGGCCTGGTGTGATTAACAGCTCATTAAGAGCTGCAATTATCTGGCAGTTCAAGAAAGGATCCCCAAAAGACTCAATGTGAGTAATTATCACTCCACTGTTAAGACTTTCAGCTAGTGTCCAGGGTGTGATCAAGGGTAGAGTGCTGTTAAGTCACTAGGTTCCAGTCTTCTGAATGTGTCTATGTCTAACAATTTGTCCAATATTATTTAGACCAGTGCCCCTTATTTTTCTGCATTTTGAGTATTTGTATTCAACATTTCAGCGACAAAATGCAAAGAGGTATACAGGATCGGCCCTGAAGGTGGTGGGTTTTATCCCAGCCTCACCATAACTTCCCTCTCCCCTCCAAATCTCTTAACTCTATTCTTTCCCTGGACACCACTGCAGACCAGACTCTGAAGTGACCATCCATAGACCCATAGCTGCCATTACTGGAAAGTGTATGGGGTCCCCAGCTCTTCTAAATGGACCATGCCAGCCATCACCATCCATACAGTTCCACCATTATCCCACTCAGCATGTCCTTTTAGCCTAAAAGCAAAGTTTTGGATCATGTATTGTAAAAAAATAAACCTTGATAAAATACATAATTTGAAACCTTGAAATAGGCATTCCTGGGGTGCATAGATCATCTTATACATAAATAGTATAGTGTTATGCCTGTCTACGGTTTCCCCACGGCTGATGAAAGGACAATGTTAAAGAAAAATCTGTTATTGTTAAGGCAGAGCATATTAAAATCAATGCTTTTACAAATAAAAATGTCATAGTTTTCTATTTCCCCAAGCTCCTTAAGTTTGTCTAGCCCCCACCCCAAAGAAATCTTAGATGTGTCTTGACTCACTTGAGACTGTACAAAAACTTTCAGAAGTGCAGGTCTGTAGTTGACTATAGGGTGGGGACGGAGAGTGTCTTTCTCTGCCTGACTCTGTTCATTGCCCTGTGGGTGGTGGTGACAGTGTGGTGAGCTGCATGATGTCAGCTATTGTGTGCGCAGAGCTAGGACTGCTTGATTGAACATTTGCTGTTGTGATATCCTCTCTGTTTGGTGTGGGGGGCAGAAAGAGGAAGAGGAAGAGAGGAGCCCAGTACAAAACAATGGGGGGGGGGCTCACTGTCAATGATGGTATCGCAGTCTTTTTTTTCTGCTGGGGAGCTAGAAGCAATGTGGTAGCAGGATAAATGTGCAATAATCAGAGTATTCTTTGGCTTTGCTTACATTGTTTCCTGTATAAGCGATCAAAATGTTCCATTATAATTAAGGCCTAGTGCAACCATCTGTGGGCCAGTGCAATTTTGAATCAACTTGCCCTGCTGGCTATTGCAAAAAAAGGTTACGGTTGACCCCTGCCTCATTTCCATCCCTATTCATACCTACCATTCTGTTTTTGTTATCAGGTGCCATTTAGGACTGGCTTCCCTTATGTTTCTCCCTATTGACTACTTCAGCTAGTGGGAGGAACAGTCTACATCTCCCTGCTTACTTCTGCCACTTTTGCTAGTTTAAATGTTCTCCCATGTAACCTTTAAACCACTCACTGAGGATTTGTGTTCCCATCCCAGACAGATGCAGGCAATCTCCCTTGTATAGGCCATTATTCTTCCAGGTGGGACTCCAGTCCCAAATATAGCTGAATTCCTCCCATCTGCACCACTCTTCCAACCACTGATTGAAGCTCCTGGCATGGATTACCCTATCCACCCCCTGTCATAGACAGGCAGTACCTAAAAAAAGGTCACTGAGCATGCTACCTGCCTAAGACTCCTCCCAACTCCCTGAACTCCTCCTGCACTATAATAACCTTGTCCCTGGTCAGGTCATTCATCACTAGGTGGACAATGACATCCATCATTCCCTCCTGTACTGTTGCACTAGCTTTCCTCAAGATCCACATTCCATCCTTCCAAGCCATGGCATGAGGCAGGCACTTAACCTCCCTCTGCCCCTCTGTTCCTACCCCCAAATCTATTCCCCTCTCAATGGAGGCCTCCCAGCAGGAGTTGCTTCCTCATTCTATGGGGTCCTCTGCCACCCTCCCTGGGGACTTCATTATGGAGGTCCTCCACATCCATCTTGGTCACTACTATGGGTGCCTCTGTGGGACAGGCCCACACCACCAGCATGGCATAGGAATTGTGTAGTTATACCATAGAAGGGTGTGGTTGTGCCCCACCACCCTCACCCTTCCTGAGCCTAGCATAGTCCAGTTGCTCCTCCTCCCTGGCACCCTTTGAGGCAGCCATGGCAGACTTGTTGGTCCTAGGGTGGGGGAGGATGTCCCATGAATCATGGCCATCTCAGCCTGGAGTCTAGCAACCTCCTTTCTCAGCCCAGAGAGATGCATACAGATGGGGCAGCTCTGCAGTCCCCAGAAGGTCTCCTTGAAAACTGCCACCCCACAGCCATTGTACTGCACCAATCCCAACATATCTAAATATTACCCTGCCTGTGTTTGATTTGCTTACTTGCTCAATTCACACCCTCTGCTACCCCTACCCCATATTAAGTGTTTCACTTATGTCCCAATTTTTGCATGGCCTAGCTTACCATATCCTTTTAGTTACCCCAACCCTAGATAGAACAGATATACATAAATGTGCAGGTTGATATGTTATGAACAGTAGCTTGCAATATAGAGGATGAACTTAGCTGTAATACATTAAGAATAGCATGCACAAATGAAATAGCTAGCAGTAAATCATACCCTATCTACATTGCAGGGACGACACTCTACTTGTCTCAGTAAAGTAAATCCACTAGAACTGATGTTGTAGATACTATTGCCCTACTGTGTTTGCAGAGTCTCCTGCCCACTGCTGCCCCATGCTGATGCCACAGTATGATGACCTTAAGCTGTGGCCCTTTAGCAAAAGGACCGCAGTGGAGGACCACTAGGAAGTAACCCAAATATACCACTCTGTAGTCCCGCCCTCCTGACAGTCCAGCCACATGATTGGTGGGTCAGCTCCTGGCTCTGCAGTCTACTCTCCACCTGACACAGAGGTCCCCCACCCCCAAATGTCAGCTGTCCACACAGAGCCCAACTGGCTCTCACAAGTGAAAACTGCTAGAAGGGTCTCATAGCTGCTCCTAGGGCAACAGTAGAGTGTGTGGCAGAGACTTGAATGCTTCTTCTTCTGAAGTCCCACCCTCCTGACAGTCCAGCCACCTGATTGGTGGTTCAGCTTCTGGCTCAGCAGTCCAGTCTGTCTGACATAGAAATCACCCCCAAATGTCAGCTGTCCACACAGAGCTTGACTGGCTCCTACAAGTGAAAACTGCTAGAAGGGTCTCATAGCAGCTCCCGGGGCAACAGCAAAATGTGGCAGAGACTTGAATGCCACTCCATTCTGAAGTCCTGCCCTCCTGACAGTTCACCCACCTGATTGACAGCTCAACTTATGTCTACAATACGGTTTGTGTGTTTTTTCTTGCCCCCCTCTACTTCTGCCCTGCCTTTTATAGTCTGTTTAATATATTAGCATTTGTGATGTATTAGTGATATAACGAGGAATGCATAAAGCATCCGGAAATAGCAAGGTCTTATATACATGTACATGGGGCTTATCTGTATTGTTCCTTTGTTCCCCTTCCCCTTCGTTTTTTAATTTCCTTTTGCATTTTAGATGTGCTGGGTTTTAGTTGTGCTGAGTTTAATGTAAATCATGTAAGCACCTTTGATCTACATCTGAGATTTTTTAATTAGCATGCACATATAAAGACATAGAGTGCTTGGGTGAATCAGTCTTGATAAAGCGCTTGCAGCACGAAACTGTCAACTGTTTCGTGAAAGGTTTATCTGCTGTCACTGGCTGATTTTTTAATTATTATACTATTAAAGCATTGAAAATTTTGATTATCACAGTGTGGACATTATTTGGAGTTCATGAGTGCTCCACATTGTGCTGTCACGGACTTGTATTTTGGGTTGCACTGTACACACTTGGGAGTCACCGTTGAGGTTTTGCTTGTAAAAATTAAAGTCATTTTCTCCCTGCAGTTTTTGGTACTACTACCTATTTAAGGTGTCTTTACAAAACACAGAAACATAGAATGTGTTGGTAGGAAATGACTGGTGGGCTTATCTAGTCTGCCCTATTTTCCCTGCCTATTACTATACCCCGGACCCTATTTGGTCACCCTCCTTCCTGCTTACTTCTGCTTATTATAAACATGTGCCTATCCCACACATGTTTGACACTACCTACTGTCTTGGCCCCATCACCTCTTCTGGAAGGCTGTTCCCGGCCCCCACTACTCTTTCTGTGAGAAAGAGTTTCCTTACAGCCCTCTCAAACTCCCACTTCCCAAGCTTCATAGCATGCCACTGTGTTCTGGTACACCTCCTGTGAAGGAGACATCCCTTCTTCACCTTATTTATCCTCGTGAGGTACTTATAAGTTTCAATCATGTCCCCTCTCTCTCTCTTTTCCTCCCAAGAGTACATGTTGAGCTCTTACAGCCCCTCCTCATAAAGTTTCTCATTGCACCCCCACACCATTTTGGTAGCCCTGTTCTGGACTGCTTCCACTGTGTCATTGTCCTTGCAAATGTGTGGCCTCCAGACCTGGGCACAGTCCTCCAGGTGAAGGTCTAACAAGTGAGCGATAGAGGCAACACCACCTCCCTTTTCCTACTAGAACTCCCCCTCCCAATGTACCCCAGCATCTGACTAGCCTTGCCTTCTGCCTTATCACATTGCCCTGCCATCTTCAGATCTTTAGATATAATTACCCCAAGGTCCCTCTTTTGCGTGGTAACTTTAAGCAGCTCTCCCCATCTTATACACAGCACTCAGGTTTCCCCACCCAAGGTGCATGACTCTCCACTGTTTGGCATTGAAACCCAGCTGCCACTCCCTAGACCATGCCTCTAGATTCCCCAGATCCTTTTGCATTCTCCCTACCCCCTCCTGGGTGTCCACCCTGTTGCAGATTTTTGCATCATCTGCAAAAAGCTGCACCTTCCCCTCCAGTTCCTCAGTAACATCACTTATGAAGACATTGAAGAGGATAGGACCCAGTATCAATCCTGTGGTATTCCACTAGTCACTGTCATCCTCTGAGTGACTGCCATTTACCACTATCTTTTGCTTCCTATTCTTCAACCAGTTAGATATCCAGTTCACCAACTTCTTCCCCAGCCCAGGCAGCTAAGTTTCTTTATTAGCCTCCTGTGTGATACAGTAACAAAGGTCTTACTGAAGTCCAGATAGGCCACATCCACTACCCTCTTCTGATCCATCTCCCTAGTTACCCTTATGTCTATCCCATGCATTCTTGAATTTCAACTTACCAAGGGACTCACTGGGTACCCTAAGTAGCAGAGTGGGTTGGAATCCCTATAAATTGATACACATTTGCACTGCATAATTACTCTCAAACGGGGGCAGTGAGAGGATCTCAGATCTAGAAGTGGGTTGCCATCTGGGGACAAGTGGGGACAAGTGACCATCAAACAGTGTGGTTCACGTTAAACTCAGCTACAGAGTCAAGCCATACAAAAGTGAGGGTACTGGACTTTAGGAGGGCTGACTTTGGCAAGATGGGAGAGTGCCTCAGAAAAGCACTAGCAAACAGGCTAGAAGGAGGTGTGGAGCAACAATGGGAAATTATCAAACTGCCATCACAGAGGCAACAAGCCTTTGTGTGAAGCAAATAAACAAATCAAAATGAAAGAAAAACACTATGGTTCTCAAGAGGTGGCTGTGAAAGTCAGGAAGAAAAGATAGCATTCCGAAGTATAAGGAAACACAGAAGGAGCAGGACAGGAGCTGTACCAGTTAAGGCAGAAAGAGCAGGAGGGAAGTCAGAATAGCAAAGGCCCAAACTGAGGAAAAGATAGCCAACTCAGTTAGAAGGGGATAAAACCTTTTATAGATACATCAGCGAGTAGAAAGACAAAGGAGGGATAGTGAGGCTGAATAGAATGAACGGTGGTGGGCAGAGGGGACAGTGAAAAGCAGGAATACTGAACAAATATTTCTGCTCAGTATTCACAAAGAGGAGGGAAGTGCCTAATCCAATTAACAGAAGCACTCTTGATGGGGGTCGATCCCAGTCCTTTCACAGAAGAAAGGGTTCTGCAAGAACTCCTAAAACTGAAGGTGGACAAAGCAATGGTCCTGATGGAATTCACCCCAGAATTCTAAAAGAATTAAGGAAGGAACTAGTGAAACCACTGGCTACTCTTTTTAATAAATCATGGGAGGATGGTGTGGTACCCAAGGACTGGAGGAAGGCAGATGTGATTCAACTTCACAAAAGTGGGACCAAGACAGAGGCAGGAAACTACAGACCTGTCAGTCTGACCTCTGTCGTAGGGAAAGTGATGGAGTCACTTCTGAAGGAAAGAATAGTTGAGTACCTAGAGGTCAGTGGAGCACAGGACCCAAGGCAGCATGGGTTCAGAGCGGGAAGGTCATGTCAGACGAATCTAATAGATTTCTTTGACTGGGTGACCAAAGTAGTAGACCAGGGAGGGGCTGTGGACATGGCCTACCTAGACTTTAGCAATGCATTTGACACAGTCCCACACAAAAGATTAATAGTCAAATTAACCAGCCTGGGAGTGGGTCCCAGGGTGGTAGCCTGGGTAAAACATTGGCTGGACAACAGGACACAGAAGGTAATTGTAAATGGAGTCCACTCTGAAGAAAGGATCACTTAGGGAAATGAGGGTCTCAGTATTGGGTCCAGTCCTTTTTAATGTCTTCATCAGTGGCATTGCAGAGGACTGAAGGAAAGTATGCCTTTGCAGATGACACAAAGATCTGCAACAGGGTTGATACACAAGGAGGCGTGGAAAGGATGAAAAGGGACTTGTGAGTTGGAGGAATGGTCAGACGTATGACAGCTAAGTTCAATGCAAAAGGGCAAAATAATGCACCTGGAAACAAGAGCCAGGAAGAATACACAATGGGTGGGAGGTAGTAACAACAACAAAACAGGAAAGGGACCTGGGGGTAATCATATCAGATGACCTTAAGGTTAGCAAGCAATGTGAGAAGGCAGTAGGGAGGCTGGGGTATACTGGGATGTATAGGGAGAGGCATCAGCAGAAAACAGGAAGTTGTTATCCTCTGTACAGACAGTTAGTGAGACCCTATCTGAATACTGTGTCCAGTTCTGGAGACCCCATCTCCCAAGGACATAGACAGGATAGAGGCAGTCCAGAAGAGCAACTAAAATGGTGCAGGGTCTGCAAGAGAAGCCGTATGAGGAGACTAAAGAAGCTTAATATGTATGCCCTTGAGGAAAGAAGGAGAGGGACATGATAGAAACTTTCAAGTACCTCAAGGAATCAACAAAGTCCAAGAGGTAGTATCTTTCAGAAAAGAGACTTGCAAGAACAAGGGGACACAATTTAAAGATAGAAGGAGGGCAGTTCAGGGGCAATGTGGAAGTATTATTTCCAGAGAGGGTAGTGGATGCATGGAACAGCCTTCCTGAGGAAGTTGTGGGGTCTAAAACTGTGGGAGAATTCAAGAATGAATGGGACAGACATAAGGCAATTCTTGTGGGGGGCAGGAAGATATAGGCTGTTGGTTAACTAGGATCTGCGGCCTATCCTGTAGGTAGGGAAATGGGCAGATTAGATGGGCCTAGCGGTCCTTATCTGCCATCAAAGTCTATGTTTCTATGTTTCATACTTATTACATCCCTGTTTGTGAAGCAAGAGGGGGATTGTTGACATGATGGACCTACAGTCCATTCCGACCTTAAATTACTATAATAATTTGTTATACTAAATAAGTAATAGAAACATAGAAACAGAATTTGACTGCAGATAAGGACTGCTTGGCCCATCCAGTCTGCCCATTTCCCTACCTGATGGATAAGCTGCAGATTCTAGTTAATCAACAGCTTACTTCCTCCTGCCCCCCCCCACTAGAATTGCCTTATACCTGTCCCATGAATTCTTGAATTCTCCAACTGTTTCTGACTCCATAACCTCCTCAGGAAGGCTGTTCCATGCATCCACAACTCTCTGTGTGAAAAAAATGCTTTCTAACATTACCTCTGAGTCGTCCCCCCTCTATCTTCAAATTGTGCTCCCTTGTTCTTGCACATCTCTTCTTCTGAAAGATACTACCCTCTTGTACCTTGTTAATTCCCCTTGAGGTTCTTGAAAGTTTATATCATGTCCCCCCTCTCCCTCCTTTCCTTAAGGTTATACATATTAAGCTGCTTTAGTCTCTCCTCGTATGTCTTCTGGTACAGACCTTGCACCATTTTGGTTGCTCTCTTCTGAACAGCCTCCACTCTGTCTATGTCTTTGCGGAGATGGGGTCTCCAGAATTGCACGAGTACTCAAGATGGGGTCTCACTAACTGTCTGTAGAGAGGATAACAACTTCCTGTTTTCTACTGTTGATGCCGCCCCTATGCATCCCAGTATCCCGCCAGCCTCCTTACTGCCTTCTCACATTGCTTGCCCACCTTTAGGTCATCTGATATAATTACTCCTAGGTCTCTTTTCGATTTTTGTTGTTGTTATTAACTCACCCCATTGTGTACTCTTCCCTGGGTTTTGTTTCCCAGATGCATTACCTTGCACTTCTTGCATTGAATCTGAGCTGCCACGATTTGACCATTCCTCCAACCTGCAAGTCCCTTTTCATTCTTTCCACCCACCTTGTTTATCAACCCTGTTGCAGATCTTTGTGTCATCTGCAAAGAGGCATACCTTTCCTTCCAGGTGCTCCAATGTCACTTTAAAGATATTAAAGAGGACCTGTCCCAGTATCAACCTCAAGGTACCCGCTAGTTACCCTCCTTTCTTCACTGTGGACTCGCTTACTATTACCTTTGCATCCTGTTGTCCAGTCAGTTTTTATCCAGGCTACCACCATGGGACCCACTCCAAGGCTGGCTAACTTGTATATTAATCTTTTGCGTGAGTGTGTCGAATGCCTTGCTAAAATCTAGGTAGGCCATATCCACAGCCCCTCCCTGGTCTACTACTTTGGTCACCCAGTCAAAGAAATCTATTAGGTTCGTCTGACATGACCTTCCTGCTCTGAAACCATGCTGCCTTGGGTCCTGTGCCTCACTAGCCTCTAGGTACTCAACAATTCTTTCCTTCAGAAGTGATTCCATCATTTTCCCTACCACTGAAGTCAAACTAACCGGTCTGTAGTTTCCTACCTCTGCCCTGCTCCCACTTTTGTGAAGTGGAATCACATTTGCACTTCTCCAGTCCTCAGGTACCACTCCATCCTCCCATGATTTGTTAAAGAGAGTAGTCAGTGGTGTTACTAGTTCTACCCTTAGTTCTTTTAGTATTCTTGCGTGAATCCCATCAGGCCCCATTGCTTTATCCACCCTCAGTTTCAAGAGTTCTTTCAAAACCCTTTCTTCTGTGAATGGACTGGTATAGACCCCCCTATTCAGAGTTTCTCCCTTGTTTGGTTCAGGCACCTCCCCCTCCTCATCTGTTGTGAATATGGAGCAGAAATATTTGTTCAGTATCCCTGCTTTTTCACTGTCACCCTCTGCCCACATTCCCTCCCCTTTATTAAGTCTCTGTATCCCTCCCTTGGTCTTTCTTCGCTCCCTAATGTACCTATAAAAAGTTTCATCCCTCTTCTTAACAGAGTTGGCTATCTTTTCCTCAGTTTTTACCTTTGCTATTCTGACTGCCTTCCCTGCCTCCTTCTGCTTTAACTGATAGAGTTCTCTGTCCTGCTCCTTCTGTGTTTCCCTTATATTTCCTGAATGCTGTCCTTTTCTCCTTAACCATCCCTGCCACCTCTTTTGAGAACCATAGTGGTTTTTTCCTTCATTTTGTTTTATTGATTTGCTTCACACAAAGGCTTGTTGCCTCTGCGATGGCTGTTTTGATTATTCCCCATTGTTCCTCCACCCCTCCTTCTTGCCCATTTGCTAGTGCTTTTCTAAGGCACTCTCTCATTTTCCCAAAGTCAGCCTTCCTAAAGTCCAAAACTCTTGTTTTTGTATGGCTTGACTCTATGGCTGTGTTTATTGTGAACCACACTGTTTGGTGGTCACTTGTTCCCAGATGGCTACCCACTTCTTAATCTGAGATCCTTTCTCCTTCCCCATTTGAGAGTACCAGGTCTAAGGTTGCTCCCTCCCGAGTGGGTTCCAACACTAGCTGTCTGAGGCATGCCCTCATAGGGCATTAAGAATCACCCTGCTCTTGGATGTGCCCGCAGCAAAGGTACTCCAGTTAACATCTGGCATATTCAGGTACCCCATCAACAATATCTCCCTTTTTTCTGCCATTTTAAGGATGCCTTCTATCATTTCCTTGTCCATTTCCTCCCCCTGAGATGGGGGTCTGTACACAACCCCCTTGCGGATTGTGGTGCCATTTCCTGTCTCCAGGGTAACCTATAGTGACTCACCAACTTCCTGTTTACTCTTTAGTTCTGTTGCTTTAATCCCTTCCCTTATATAGAGAGCTACTCCTCCTCCTCCTCCTCTTTTACCCACCCTGTCCCACCTGTAGACTGTGTATCCTGGTATGTTGACTTCCCACTCATGGTTCTCTGTGTACCATGTTTCAGTGACTGCCACAATATCCAGGCATCCCTCTTCCATTAAGGCTACTAGTTCAGGGAGATTGTTGCACAGACTACAGGCATTGGTGCTCATCACCTTCCATTTATTTTTTATGGCCTTACCCCTTTTAGCCCCATCCCTGTCCTTAACACCTTTTTCTGCATTTATCCCTGTCCTGCTCCCTACTGACTTCTCTGCCTTGGTGTTTACCTCTCTAACTACTGCGCTTTGTGGGGAGACTGGGATTTCCCTGCTCCTTTTCAGTGCCTCCCCCCTTGGCTAGTTTAAATGCTTGCCAATGAAGCATTTAAACCTGTCACCTAGGATCCTGGATCCCCCCCAGACAAATGCAGACCATCGCGCCAGTATAAGCCTGCATCCCTCCAGGTGGCTCCCCTGTCCCCAATGAAGCCAAAACCCTGAGCTCCACACAAGTTTTTCAACTATTCATTGAATACCATGGTGCGGAATACCCTAGCATCATCCTTGCCATAGACAGGCAGCACCTCCGAGAAGGTTCCCATACATGCTACTTGTCTAAGGCCCCTCCCCAACTCCACAAACTCCTCTTGCACCGCTCTGATCCCATTTACAGCCAGATCATTTGTTCCTAGGTGGACAATGACATCCAGCTCCCTCCCTCGTGCAGCTGCTTTCGCGATCCTGAGGATTTGCTTCCTGCCCTTCCAAGCAGTGGTGCCAGGCAGGCACCTTACCTCCCTATCCCCTTCCTCCCCCACGTCTACCCCCCTAATGATTGAGTCCCCCACCAGGAGTTGTTTCCTTCCCCTGTGGGGTCTCGTGCCACCCTCCTGTGGGTCTCCTTTGTGGAGGTTCCCAGCATCCTCCTTGGTCTCCATTGCAGGTGCCTCTATAGAGGAACCACTCTTTGCCAGAACAGCATATGAATTGTGGAGAGCTACAACTGGAGGGATGCACCTCTGTTCCACCACCCTCTCCCTCCCTGAGCCCACCTTGGTCCAACCGCTCCTCTTTCTTGGCAACCTCTGAGGTAACAGTGGTGGCCCTGGTGGTCCCTGGGTGGGGGAAGAGGTTTCATGAATCCTAGCCATGTCAGCCTGGAGACGGACAACCTCCTCCCTCAAACCAGAGAGGTGTCTGCAAACAGGGCAGCATCGCAGCCTCCAGAATGTCTCCCGGAACACTGCTGCCCCATAGCCATTGCACTGCACCACTCCCATTTTGACTTATTTTGTGTCCCCTCTCCTGTTGCTTTGTATGCTTACTGTCTCCTCCCTCTATGTATTTTTACATTTACTTTCCTACTGCCTATGTGCCCTTACAACTCTCACCCTTCCTGTTCTGGGACAGGAATTTCCTGTAGTCTTCAGTAGTCTCCTTCCTCTGTGCTTGGATTCAGACCTCCAGCAGCCGGGGATAAAGAGGTTTTGTTTGTTTTTTTAGGTTCCCTCAAGGTTGCTGAAACTAATGTGTCTCAGTGATCCTTCCCTTCCTACTGCCAAACAGGAAGTTCCTGTTATCAGTCAAATTCAGTGGCTATAAAACTAGAACTGGCTTTGGGTGGGAGGGTGAAGGAGTGGGAAGGAGGGAAACTAGTAAAAAATCTGTAGTTCTGGACTTCTGTTTCTTGCTCTGCAACCAGTCCTCTTCTGCTAGAAACAGTCAGAAGCTGTAATCAGATACAGCTGCTTTTGTAGACCTAAGCTGCTAAGCCACACCCCCAATTAGATTCACTCTCTGCTCTCCGTAAATTAAGGTGATACTGACCCTTCCTCAGAAAAAACACTTTTTTACTTAAATGAGACCCTCTTCTTCTAATAAAGTATCTGTTTGCTTAATCCAAACAAGTACTACTCCTGCTGAGACAGAAGTGATTAATTAATAAAAAATCTGTAGTTCTGGACTTCTGTTTCTTGCTCTGCAACCAGTTCTCTTCTGCTAGAAACAGCCTTGTGGGAAAAAATAGCATAAAAAAGATCCCAACTCCAAAGAAGAGCTGAATAGTTTTGCTAGAGTGGCAGTTAGCACCATGCTCAGCTCTTTTGCTACCCTTGGGTGGGTCCCCTCTGACCCCACTGCCTTGTTTTCCTTTAGGACATCCAACCCCTGGTGGACTATCTCTTGTATTCACACACCTCTCCTCTGGAACTGTTAATGTATGCTGGCCTATCACCCCTTCTGCTCTGAAGACAGAGCAGAAGTAGTCATTTAAAATTTAGCTTTTTCATGATTTTTCTCTGCAGTCCCCCAGCTCTCTTGATCCTCACTATATCATCCCTTGCCTTCCTCTTTTCCCTCCTGTACCTTTAAAAAGCCTTATCCCCATTCTTGACCTCCTGAGTGAGCCTCTCCTCACTTTGAGCCTTTGTTGTCCTTACCTTCCATTCTGCCTCCCTTTGTTTCTCTAGATATGCCTACCTGTCCACCTCTGTTTGGGTCTCCTTGTACTTCTTGAAAGCATTTTTCTCCCTTACTGCCTACAGAAGCACAAGGCACTTACAATAAACAACAAATAATACAATACATTTCAAAACATAAAAATATAGCTCACACATATAAATGTAGCAAGGTGTGCATTATGCAGATTAAAGGTATAGTTTAGAGAATCCCTGAAAGTAGTCTAAGGATTATTTACTTTATTTTTGCACTACATAAAGGGAATCACTTCCAGAGAGATAACAGTTGTTTTCAGAGCAGCTACTGATCAAGAAATAATTACACGTGGGGCCTGGTGGTGCTGTGTTGCAGTACTATGTGGTAGGCTTGGGTTTGCATCTTGCATCCACATAGGACTGTTGAAGGTATGAGGGCATTTTGGAGGCAGCAAGCTCAGAATCCTGCAAGAAGGCTTTAGTCCCCCTGCTGCCTGTTATCTACTTTGGTTGGCTGGAATAGCAGCTTTGGTGATCACATGACACCCACCTCCTACCCCAGGGATCTGGCAAAATATAGTTGGGTAAGGCCGAGGAAGGTGGATAGCTCTAAATAGCTAAACATAAGAATATTATTTTTGCAGTAAGAGAATCCCATGCTATACCTAAACATATTGGAAAGATGCAAGCTGTGCCTTTAACAGCAACTGAAAACAAATGTTGTACAGACATCTACATTACATTATAGTATTTAGAATTACTGTATATGTGTTCCTCTCCCTTTGCAGATCAACACATCATTTATAAACATGATTGCCTTCTAAAATATGACCAGAAGAAAGCTAAGACCACTACGAGAGAAAATAAAATATCACATATCTTGGGCTGGAAAACATTACCAGTGTTCTTCAGCACTCTGCCAGCATTAGTTTTCCAGTAAAAATGCCAGTGTGCCTTTGATAATTTAGAATACTGTCATGTTATCTGTGTTCAGAGTGATGGTATGACAACACAGTTATCCATATAAACAAATAAGATTGTCCAGTAGTTGTCCTTTTGCAAAATTATCTGTGTGTACAAAGAACCTCATAAGGTCAGTCCCAATCAATAAGGACAATGAATACTAACATTTGCTCTGCTTTCATATTAATGACATTTCCTCTTAGAGGAGTAAAATGGTTATATTGCAATAACTATGAAAAAACACAAAACATAACTGTGGGGTAACAACAAATGTTAATACAAGCCCTCTTTCAGTTTACCTAAACTCTTTTAGCAGCTGCTGTAATGTGCCCCTTTGAACTGAGGCTGACACCACATGATAACCATTTCTTGGTGTCAGCTGGTGCAGGCATGACCCGTGGGAGATCCTCTGTGCTTACAGATAGGATGAGCTGCTCACCAGAGGGCTCCTCTGCAATAAATACCCGCTGTACCTATACACAACCTTCTGGTGAGCTTGGCTTGGACTTCTGCTCTGTCTGGAAAAAAAATCACACGGCATGAGTGGTTCCAGAAGTAGTCACACTTTACTGACATGTACTCAGTTATTGATTGGAACATAATCACTTAATGGTCTCCTTGTTAGGACTGTACAGGCAGGGTACATCCTGACCCCAGAAATAAGTCAGGTCGCTCAGGTTTCTTAATAAGTACACACTCTGCTTGTGCAGATGATCTCCTGCTCCTCATGGAAAACCCCAATACTTCTGTCCCAGCAGCCCTTGATGAAATCCAGCAATTCTCTCAAATTTCTGTGTATAAATTAAACCTTGATAAGTCTCAGGTGCTCCCGAATCATCTTGTTACCCAACAGGAGATACAAAACCTGGGCCTGGTGTGGGCTCGGAAAGAGATAACATATCTCAGGATTCGTATTCCTAAATCTCTCTCCAGCATTGGCAAATCTAATTTGACCCCCTTATTGCAGACCCTTACCCAAGACCTTCAAAGGTGGGTGGATCTTCCTCTCCCTTTGGAGCATGGCTAGAATCATCAAAATAATGTTCTCCTACATCTCCTGTACCCCTCAGGAATGATTGGATTGTACCTGCCCAAGTCCTGGTTTCTTCAGCTCCAGCAGCTCCTGAACCGGTTCATGTGGAAGGGAGGGGTGATCCATTGAGCTTATGGCAAGTTGGCTCAACCAAAGGAACGGGGCATAATTCGGCTCCCTAAGTTATTCCTTTATAACCTAGCCCAGTACAGTTCTAAATGGCTCCAATGGGGCCATTCCTCAACAGATGTGGCTGTGAGATGGTATTGCCCCATTTGGCTTCATTTAGAGGAAGACCTATGCAGGAAGGAGGATTTGCATCTTTCCAGCTTTCTACACCTTACTCCTGGTTCTGTACCTTGAAGTCTTCACTATTCTCCCCTAGTTTGGTCCCTGAAGACCTATGTAGAGCTTCACCATTATATGCGTTGTGACTGGGCACAGGAGTTATCTCAGCCAGTGCTGGGTAACCTCCACTTCTTGGTAGCTGGTCATCCGTTGCCGAGAACCTTTTGTCCCCAGCTGTGGGGCATCCTGGTAAGGAAGCTTCTCTGAGAGGGCGGTCTTATCTCCCTAGCAGATCTTCAGGAGACCTTTCAGATCCCACTTTTTTACTGTTTTTGGTATTTACAACTCTCTAAGGTCTTGAGTGCCTTCCTTGGGCCAACCCCCTGGCCCTCACTGGAGGGAGACTTGCTACCCGCTTTACTGCAACTCTCAAAGCAGCCTTACATAAATTCTGGCCTTTACTCCTTTCTTCAGGCTCAAGACCCCAATGCCCTGATGGGGATCGCATACTTTTGGCAACACAAATTGGCCTTGTGTTATGCTTCTGAACGCTGGCATGGCATTTGGCGTGACCTATACTGGTTTGCTAAGATGGGATAGACATAGATGGACACAGTTACGGATACTGCAGGATTTATATTTTACCCCGATAAAGATTTTTCAGATGGGGAAATCTCCAACCCAATTATGTTCACACTGCCACCTTTCCATGGGGGACCTATTCCACCTGCTCTGGGATTGCCCCAAGATACAGCCTATATGGAGTAGAATACAGGACTCCCTTGACCCATTGCTGAGACTGGAACAGGAGTTCAGTCCAGAGGTCTGCCTTTCAGGGGATTATTCCTCCATTGTTTCCAATTTGCATAGGGCCCAAATGGCTCTTATTTTGATTTCCATGAAAACTGATTTTGAGGCATTAGCTTGGTAATGATCCACCTTCTTATGGTGAGTGGCTTAAAGAACTTCTCCAAGCCCTTGCTATTGAAAAGCAAATTTTAAAAAAGACCCCCAAGGGAAACATGTATGCTCGGGGCTTGGAAATTTTGCATACCTTGTTGTTGGCTGGGAATGGAAAGACTTCCTAGGATTTAATGGTCCTAGGTGTCTGCCACACCACTGTCTTCCCCTGAGGGTACAGGGCCATTACCCTTTTTTTATGGTTTCATGTTCAAAGTATATTTGTTATTTGTGATTGCCTCCTCTTGGCCTGTTCTAATTATGTGCTTTGCCCTCTCATTCCGGCTTGGCTCCCTCTACAACCCCCTGTGGAATTTTAGTACTCTGGGATCTGGGGAGATGGGGCGGTGGATGGTTTGTTTCTTGTTTTTTTGGGGGGGGGGTTGAGTGTTGTTTGCTGTTGTTGTTGTGTTGTAACTGTTCTACCATAAAATCTTAATAAAGTATATTTAATTAGAAAAAGGTCTCTTAATAAGGTTTGTACCCTCCTCTCACATCAGAAGCCACATGACCCTTTCTGTTCCTTCTTTACATACAAGTGGGTGAGGTTATACCTTAGGTTAGAACCTGTTCTACTATTCATAGCTTTGTATGTCTCCTACTCTGCTATAAGCTTTGGATATTTGTGCATGTCGTACATCTTTGGAACTGCATCACCTGGTGCAATGTTGCAGGAGGCAAAATTCAGGAGATGGTGACAGATGCCGAGTTAGGCTTGGTGACAGTAACAAAAATGTGGGCAACTGGAAATAATGATTAGGATCTGGCTATCCTGTGTTATATCCTACAAAGGAGAGATAAGGGTAAGGATAGGGAAATGGAATGGAGTAGCCTTCCTAATTAAGAACAGTATAGAAGCTACTGAGGATAGTACTATTAAAAGGGAGGGGAGAATGGAGTTGATTTGGGTGCAGCTGATAAAAGCTGCAGGAATAAAAATAAGGATGAGTGTGATCTATAGACTGCCAGAGCAGGAGGAAGGGCATATAAAAGTAGGGGAGAATGGTGGGAGAGGGGCTAGTGGTTGTGAGTGATCTAAACCTACCAGACAATGATTGAGCTATCCCAGCAGTGAAAGGCACCAGTAGTGATGCACAACCAGACACAGTGCAGTACTGTTTATCAGTATGGTTGGTCAGGGAACCCAAAAGACAGGATGCCATTCTTGATTTGATGCTAACCAAGTCAGAAGCGGTGGAAGGGATAAAGGCGAGGGAACCATTGGGGTCCAGTGAACACAAGACAGAGTGGTTTGAACTAGTCTTGTGTTTATTTCACAGAATCCTTATCTTTGCACAATTGTCATTTATGATGTGTATTCTATTATTTGTACTCATCTGTATTTTTGTATTATTTGTATTATCATTCGTAGTGTACCTTACTATCTTTCCTTCCCCTTCCCCCAGAACACATCTAGAATGAGCTGTTACCATTCAGTGGGGAGGTCGGGACAGTGCTGAAGGTCACTGGGGGCATTATTTTAACAAACCATCTTGCTTTTTGTTTTGCTAACTGTTTTTTTGTTCTGTTTGCAGAGGATTTTCATTTCCAGTAGGGAGGTCGGAACATGATCAGGATCACTGGGGCACTTGTAAGTAGTAAACAAAACTCAGTTTTGTTGTTTGCTATACCTTCCATGGGGTTTTTATTTGTCTTTATCTTGCAGGGAGTTCCAGAGGTTGGCCAAGAAGCATCAGCATAACAAACAGATTGAAGGGGGATGCTAGCCCAGTGAGATAGGTGCAAGTGGTGGGATGCAGGAATAAGTAAGGGGTAAAGTAAAGCAAAAAGATGAAAACAAGTAGCACCCTATCTAAGGTAAGGTTACAAAGGTTTAACAAAGATGAAAGGTCGCTTCACAAATGTGCCCTGAGCCCCAATCTAGAGAACTAGTACAAGTGAAAAACCAAAGTCAGGCTACACAGGACTGGATTAAAAGAGAACTACAGCTAGGTTAACAAGTTCTGGTCAGAGCCACTATGACTGCTGCAGGGCAGTGAGTCTGAGTGAAAATGTACTCGGAACTCACGCTGCAACTGACTCCATTGTGGTGTGAGTGTCACACATGCACAGTGATTGATAATCACTGTGCATGTGCGAGAAGTAGCCTGTCTTGCCCAAGATCACTGCTCTGACAGAGGTGCGACACCCAGAATCGCACGCACACCTGCTGGGGAGCAGTGATCTTGGGGCACAGTGAGCTATTTTTTCCACCTCCCAAAAATAGTGCCCCTACGAAGTGGGGGGGAGGGTTATGCAGCCAGAGAGGAGTGGCGCATTGACAGTACATAAGTGGAATCATGCCACAGCACTGTGGAAGCACATGACTGAGGAACCCAGTCATGTGCTTTTACAGTCCCCTTTCTCTCTCCTACAGTTAGCAAAATGTCTACAGAGCTCCCCCAGGCAGCTGTTAAAATAGAGAATACTGAATGGGCAACTATGCACAACCAGTGTATTCTGCCACAGAGGGGTTCAGATTCCCTCTGACCTGGAAAGTGATCCAGTGTGGTCCAGCTTTTACAGTGTATTTTTCCTAGGACAGAGCGGCACAGATGCAGTTCAGTGGGGGCTCTGCTGCACTGGGATCCTGCTTTTACACATTTGTACTATATATTTACACATGGTAGACCAGATGAGACACAATATCTCATTTTTAGTGGTATCCTGCTTTTACACAGTTTAGATTGTATTTATACAGGATAGGACAGCTGAGAGGCAATATATAATTTTCAGGGGGCTCCCACATTTTGACCCCACATTTCCTACATAGTCTTTTCTCCTTATAGTCAAGACAGATGGGATTTTTTAAATCCTATCCGAAAGGTGATTTTTGTAGTGTGGCTACAAAAACATCTTTTAAAGGGGATTTGAAATATTACACCTGTCATATTCATGAGATGGGGATAACACAAGAGATATGTTGAACATTAAGGGCCAAAATCTGCAAAAATAAAGTTATGAGTAAACATTGAAACAATTCAACATTTCCCATAACTTAATTATTTTTTTCACATTTTGACACCCATTTTACAACATAGTCTTTTTTATGATCCCATTTTTTGATCAAACCAGAATGATTTTTTTAATCCTGTCTAAAAGGTGGTTTCACAGAAGGACTGTGAAAACATGTTTTGGGGGGATTTGAAAAATGATACCTGTCATGTTCATAATGTGGGGTAACAAAAGGGCTGTGTTGAACAGTTTGGTCCAAAATCTGCAAAAATCATAACGTTATGAGGAAACATTGAAACAAATTCAGCAATACTCTGAAGTTTGTTGTTTTTCTGCATTTGGACCCCAAATTTTCATCACTGTCTGTTTATGACCCCACCTTCTGATCACTGCAAATGGAATATTTTTTTTAAATTCCATTTCAATGGTGACTCTGTGGAGCAAATGCAAAAAAACATGTTTTGGAGGTGATTTGAAAATGACACCTGTCATGTTCATGACGTGGGGTAACAATAGTGCTATGTTAAAAACTGGGCGACAAAATCTGCGTATATCACAATGTTATCAGTAAATGCTGAAAAAATTTAACATTTCATCATAACTGCCTTGTTTAGTGACATTTTGACCCCAAATTTTCAACATAGTCTTTTATGCCCCCTCCTTCTGAACATGACAGGTACCATTTATAAAATACTGAAACATCATTTCATGCTGTGAGCACAAATGAAAAAAATTATAGTAATATTGTTTCTTCCAGGGGATCCCTCATTATGCTTATTCAAGCCCCCCCCCCCCATGTCTAGGGGTACCTGCAAAAGGAGGGGACTTGGCAACACAGGCAGCAGTCCAGACAAACTCAGATGGAAAAGCAATTTACTTGGGTCCATTCTTCGTGCTTGATTGTGGATCAGGCATAAGGGTGCAATGGCCCTGGGACAATAGCAGCTAGAGGGGGCAACTGGCTGGTTAAAAGGGCACAAGTGGCCTAGCTTCTGAGATGGCATTAATTCAGTGACAAAAGGTCATGGCACACACTTTAAGGTGGGTCTTCTCACCTTTAAGTCCCTACACGGACAGGGCCCTGGTTACCTGTGAGCCCTCCTGACACCTACTCCCTCTGTCCACCCTCTCAGATCCTCCAGTGGTGGCCTCCTGACCATTCCTAGAGTGAGGTTGAAATCAGCTGGTGACAGAGCCTTTAGTGTTGTGGCTCCCGCTCTATGGAACTTATTACCAGCTGTGGTCAGAGAGGCCCCGACTACAGATGTTTTTAAGGTTCGCTTGAAGACACTGTTATTTTCTCAAGCATTTGATGTTTGATTATGATTTATTTTATAATCTGTGATTCTATTCATTTTGTTTATAAATATGTATTATGTTCTTAAAATTTGTACAGTGCTCAGAGCCTCCGGGATTGGGCGTCTTTGAAATAAACTTGACTTGACTTGACTACTTGGTGATCAGGAAGATCAAAGAGGGTAGTCCAGGAAGCCAAATAGGGCCCCGAATTTGATGGCAGCAATACAGTTGAAATGTAGCTCAACACTTTCTGGATACATTACAGATTCCACACCCAGACCTCACACACTGACCCTCCTATCTTTCAAGGTGCACCGGGCTCTGAGCATCCCAGGGCAACTCATACAGGCCCTGGTGATACTAGAGACTCACCAGACCTGGCCTCTGAAAAACCTTCTGGCCCAAATGGCACTTGGATCCTGCTGAAATGTCATACTGGAGAAAGGGGAAGGTGGGCTGCCACCACCACCATCCCCACAGCATGGGAACTCACCACCGCATTGCTCCAACAGCAGAATCCCGGCAAACAGCTTGCTCAAACTCACTGCTGACCCACCCACCCAGTGCTGCAGTTCATGTGACAGGTCCTCCAACACTCCCTGGGCTACGGCTCCAGCCTCCCCAATAGGTGGTGGGGCCCACTCATCTATGGAATCCACAGAGTGTCCTCGTACATAGTAGCGACTACCATGGTTGAACACCTGCCAGACCCATGACTTGCTGCATATTTCTCTACCAGCCTTCCCACTGCATTGTTGCCTGGACAACTGAACTCCATGCCACCTGCTTAAGGATCCCGGCTGGGCCAGGGCTGGCATGGGCTGCCTTGCTCTGGACTCAAGACACCCTCTCAGCACCGGTCCTCCTTCTCTCTCTCTCTCTCCCCCCAAAAGGGCACCAAAACCTCCCTTAAATACCCATCTGGGAGTCGTAGCCCCACCTGACCTGCAGGCTGGCCACACACACCCCACAGAAAAAAAAGGAGAAAGGGGAGGAGCAAGGGTGGAATAGTAATCTCTCAAACCTTACTAATGCATTCATCCTGACAGGCTGAAGTGCTCCGGAGCATGTGGAATGATATGCAAATTATGGAATTTGGAATGCCATTCAAACCTCTGCCTCAAGGTGGTGCTGTGTTCTATAGCCTAACGTCAGATCCATTTGGAGCAAAATGAAAACTAGTCCCAATTATCCTAGCCTATCATAAAGTACACCAAACATAAAGTGCTCAAAAGGGCTGACCACACAGGCCAAACCATGACAGACTAAAACAATGTATTTATTTAAAATTTTGGTAACCGGGTAGGCTCACTGAGACCATAATGGTCCCTTTTTCAGAGGCGACCCGGAATTAATTACAGGCAATAGTAGAATAAGAGTAGGAACAATTCAAGGGAAAATTTGAGTAATACAGACATTACAATCAAGGCATATTGTACGATCACAGGCAGGTCAGGTACAATAGAGGATGGACATGAGGGTAAAAAAGTTTCACAAGGAAGACAGATTACATAAAGATTCATTGAATGTGACTTTTAGACATTATTTACACAAATCACAGTTACAAGTGTCTCTATCAGCAACAGAGGTCCAATAGTGATAGTAAAGGCATGCCAGGTGGGAGAACTCCTCAGTGGTAACATTCACAGAGGCTGAGCCCCAATAGGTAGGTCTTTATGCCTTTTTTAAAACCCCCAAGGGAGCCATAGTCTTGAAGATTGCTAGGAAGGCCATTCCAGAGGGATGGAATATAGGTCCCGAAAGACCGACGGCCTTGACATGTACAGACTCTGGGGACGTGGAGGAGTTGCTGGTTAGAGGACCTTAAGGATCTTCCCGGCTGTTTGAGCATTAAGGTGCAACTCAGACTAGGAGAAGGATTTGTTTGTAGAAGCTTGTAGGCAAGACATAGGGAAGGGAAAGCCAGCCTGCCATCAAAAGAGGGCCAATTTAGAGCATTCAATTCTTTACAGTGGTGTTCTAGAGGCAAGGAACCCAGGGCAAAGTGCCCGATTGTGTGATACAGCTTTCCTAGTTTTTGCATCTCCATGCTCTGTAGTGAGTGTAGCACTGGGGCCCCATAGAGTAGGGTTGGCAGGAGCATGCCAGTGGCTATCAGTAACTTAGATGTCTGAGTGAGAAGAGGGCTCAGACAATATAAGAGACCAAGCTTCTGGTTTAAGGTCTGGATTAGTTGATCAACATGTACCTTAAAGGAACAGTCTTAATCAATGTACATGCCTAGGTATTTAATGCAGTCCACAACCTCTATAGGAGAACCACTGGACAGGCAGGGGGACAGTAAGTATGATCTATCAGGGCCTAGCTTTTTGGGTCCAAATAAGATGGCTTTGTATTTTTTTTCCATTGAGGACCAGCCGATTTGTCCGGAGCCAGTTTTCCAGTATGGAGAGGTCATGGTTGAGAAGTTGATTTAGCTGCACTGCATACGGAGCAGATCTGTACAGTACAGCATCATCAGCATAAAGGGTCACCTTTGCTCCTCTGCAGTGCTTAGGTAGGTTATTGATAAATAGGGAGAATAGGAGGGGCCCCAGTATTGAACCTTGAGGGACCCCTTCATAGATGGAGTGCTTGTCTGACTTCTCCCCATCCATCTGACTATCTGAGATCTACCATTCTAGCCCAATTCCCGGAAGTCTGGAAGCAAGCCCTGGTAACCCCAGTGCATAAGAGTGGTGACAAGGCAATAATATCTAACTACAGGCCAATATCTATCCTTTCCCCACTATCTAAAATGCTGGAGAAAATCGTAGCATACCAACTCACCGAATACCTAAACAAGTACAATCTGCTCTGCCCAAACCAACACGGTTTCCGGCAGAAAGACAGTACCACCACTGCATTGCTTGCATACTCCGATTACACACACAAGGCACTAGATGAAGGTAAATTGGTGGGCTCCATCTTCATCGACCTCACTAAAGCCTTCGATACTGTCAACCACCCTCTACTGATATCCCAGCTTCAAAAACTGGGAGTGGCACCAAACGCCCTATATTGGCTCAATGATTACCTATCACAAAGGAGTCAGCGAGTCAAAATCGGGCAGACACTATCCAGCTCCAGTGAGGTCAATCCTTGGCCCCCTGCTTTTCAGCCTCTTTATTAATGAACTGCCCATGGCCTGTGACACCAGTCTCATCCTGTATGCGGATGATGCTGTGCTGCTAAGCAGTGGCACCTCCCATGCAGCACTACAAACAGAACTACAAACCTCTTTCAACAAACTTGAGGACTGGTTCTATAGGAAAAGGCTGCTACTGAACTACAAGAAAACCAAGGCTGTGATCCACTCCAGCCATTACAATAAGTACAGGCTCCCCCTCAAATATCTTCAATAATGCAGGTGAGCAGATTGAGCAGGTACAATCATTTAAGTATCTAGGGGTCATCCTTGACGACTCTCTCACGTATACAAACCACATTGACTTCCTTGTCAGGTCAGTTAACACAAAGATCGGGGTCCTCTACAGACATAAAAACTCCCTCACTCCGGAAGCACTCTGACTCTCGGTCTCCAGCTCAATACTTCCCACGATAGACTACGGACTTGTGATTTATGGAGCTTCCACTGACACTGTACTCAACAGGGTCCAAATTGCATTAAATAAGGCATGCCGCCTAACCCTGAGTGCAGACCATTACATCCATACTTGCACTCTATATAAAAGCACTAACTGGCTGAGCCTAAAAGACAGGCTCAAATACCAAACTTGTCTATTGGGTAAAAAGGCTCTCCTCGGAAAAACACCACCTTGCATAGTAAACCTGCTCGAGGCCTCTCTCTCATCACATATCACCAGGGGGGAAGAAAAACAGTGCACTGTCCATCCCATTCCGGCGAACCTCACTTGGTCAGCGCACCTTTGCCTACTGAGCTCCCATTTGGCTAAATGAACTCCTGCAGAAACTACATACACACAGCCTGCCTCAGTTCAAAACTGGCCTCAAACTGCACCTACAGTCTATCTCACAATGCACATGCCCCCCAGGAAAGACCTGATAGACTCTCCCACTACCGTCGTTAAACCCAGCACTGAAACTGTGACTGTTGAACTGCCTAATGTGCTGAACCTGTATGACTGTATCCTTCTGTTGTCTGTAACCACTGCATTTGTGCTAATCCTGTAAAAACTGTAAATGACCTGAAATCTGTATTTACTATACTGGTGTTTCTGTATCATTTTTCCTCCATGACGTGGAACCTTTGTAACTGAATATGTTCCAAAACCTGTAACCACTGTATTTGTGTTTTGATGTTTGTCCACCCTGACGTGGAACCTTTGTAAAAGAGCTGACGCTCAAAGTTTTTCTCCGAATGTTCATAAATAAAATAAATACCATTCAGGTAATCAGTGAACCACTGTGCTGAGTGGTTGTCCAACCCAAGGGATCTGAGCTGTGAGATGAGAAGTTGATGGTCCACCAGATCAAAGGCCTTGGTAAGGTCTATGAAGATTGCACCAGTTAGTTGGCCTTTGTCTTGGGCTACAAGGATGTCGGATGTAAGGCTAACCAAGGCAGTATCTGTGCCATGTCACTTTCTAAATCTGTGTTGTCGGGGAGTTAGGAGGTTACGTTCAACATATTCCTGGATTTGTTGGTACACAATCCTCTCATCCAACAACAAAATTTGGCCTGTTCGAGCAATGAATGCTACTACACATGAAGTCTTTTTAAAGTTTGTTATTTTTATTTACAAAGTCCCAATGTTTCACCTAGTATTAGGCTTCTTCTGGGGAACTGTAAAAAGATTTATAAACAAATATTTACTATATTTCACATTTGAAAATATTCAATTTTTTATTCAATTTTTAATATCTTTCCATATTAGACCATGTTAGTCAAAAATGACTGGGTGTACCATCTTTCTATTGTAATTATTAAAACAATATTAAAACCAAAATTATATTTTAACCACCTGGTTATCCTTTACATTCATTAACAGTCATAAAATTCTTACACATTTTGCCCAACTAGATGCCACCAATATAAATGCATGAAAAATTCATTGCCTTACTTTTTAACAATGTCAGCAAAAGCCAAACATCTGCCAAGCCTCTTTAAGAATTGCCTCCTGTATGTGTTCACTTTAAAAATAAATAAAACACTTAGGTCAAATACTACATACTCCAAATTGCACCAAACAATGCTACTTTATCATCTATAGTTTAATGTCTTAATAGTCACCTTTTTATTTATTCTACTTTTGGTTTCAGATATTTTTCTTCAACCATTTAACTGATAAATAAATACATAAATAAAAGGGGACAGAAAGAGGAAAATAAGTTATAATAAAGAACATTAGTTATTAATTTAGGTGCTCCTTTAAAGTTATTTGCACACATTATGCAGTATTTCTAGTATGTTCATACACTCAAGTCTAAATATTCACCTTTTTATAAACAGTACTTTTCTTTTTAACATGTTTTCTTCATGCCTCATGTCTATTAGGCAATGTGCACAGGGAAAGCTGGGGGGGGGGGTTGAGAACAAAACAGCAATCACTTTTTTATTAACCTACATAAGTGTTAAATCATGTGTTCATAAACCAACCCATATTTTTATATTTCAATCCACCTCTACCCAAGCTCCTTAAAAGCTTAGTAATTAATGTAATAATGTTCTTTCATTTCTTTTGAAGTTCAGATTTAACTTATTTAAGCCATGTGTGCACAAAATAAACCTAAATCAGTTCTCTAGTGCCATGTGCTTCTGGCATCGGATGCAGTTACATGCAAAGCTTCATTGGTTTCCCCTAGTTTTCTTTTTTAGCTTATCAGATAAACATTCTCCTCAAAATGTTACTAAATAATACAATTCACTTCATAGTCTAAAACTTTTAATTCACTGATTTAATAATCCTTTTGCTGTTAACTAAATAAATCCAATGACCAAGTGAATTTCTAAGTACGACAGAAAAAAATCACTGACTTACTCAGTGGAGTTCTGAAGGCAGACTGGCAGCACTGGCTGCTTGGCCGACTAGGCCTCTTTATGTCAGGGAGAGAAGTCACATGACACCAAAACTTGTGTCTTCATTCCTTGCCAAAGCAAAGTGATCGTTATTGTGACCAGTGACTCTTCTCTCTGACATATTTCAGCATCGCAAGGATAATTAACTCTGCTGGAAATTCTTTTAAAGGGATATGCACAGTTTTTAAATGTATACTGACTCTTTATGGAAGTGACTGAATTAATCAGTCCATCCACTTTTCACAGAAAAATATATAGAAGCTGCATAAAATGTTAAAAAAGGTATATAGCAAATAACACAATTCTAAGTGCATTTTTAGCACTTTATAATATTATTTTACCAAAAAGCCCCATCTAACATTCCTAGCTAGCTGCAAAACCACTGCTAATAGTAAAAGGTAACATAATTATATCAAAATCACACATGCCCACACAATGCAAATCACCGCAGAATGTTATTCTGCGGTGATTTGCATGTGCAGCCCATGATGCTTTGCATTGTGTGAGCATGTGTGATTTTGTATTTTCTTGAATCTTGGCTTCCCAGCCAAATGCCCTTTGGGGTAACCCTTGCCTCAGTATTTGCACACAGAGGTTCTTTGTCTTTTAAATAGTTTTTTATTTTAATGGGTTCACCACAACATAACCCAGACAGACTGTCTTAGGGTAGCTGGTTCATTCCACTGGGGTGTCAAACAGATGAAGCATACTGATCAGTCCTGGTAGGACGAAACATGTGTCTATGTCATCTGTTAGCACCCTTTGCAAACTGTGTTATATCAGCTTGAGATGCTAAAAGGTGTGTAGTTAAGATACATGATTTTGATTGTACTGTAACACTTAAATAATATTATGGTAACTAGCCCTATTTTACACTCCCAGCAAGTTACAGAATTGCTGAAAATGATAGACAGGATCATAGCTACTTCAACCATTTTCTTTTTATTATAATTAAGTTAACTGCATTTGTATATTTTACTAAGGATAAATGAAGGAGAGATTGCTACATCATTTGGAGTTAGATGGAAATAGTTTTTCCTTTTTTGTCTTCATATCATACCTAGACCTTACCACTGTAGTTCTAATATTAATATTCATAAACATTTTCTATTTCTTCTCAGTCCCCCCAACACACCTGCCAATTAACATCCTCATTTAAACCCCATGTCTCTTGTATAAGGCCCAATCCATACATCCAAAACATCTCTCTTTTCTCTAACAAATCATTATAGCAGCCACCTCTTGCAGGTTCAGGAACTTGTTCGACTCCCCAGAATCTAATTTGCACAGGGAAAGACCTCTTTCATTATAATGTCTAGCAAGAGGGGAATGCTCATCTCTCTTGCGGATTTTTTATTTATTTAGTTGTTTAACCAGGTATAGCACACTAAGCTGGAAGCTTTTTTACAGGAGCGACCTGGAAGCACAAGGAGGTTAAGTGACTTGCTCAGGGTCACACAGTATGCAGGTGGAAGCTGTGGGATTCAAACCCAGGTCTGGTCTGCTGGATGTCACCAGATTTGCAGCTCAGAGCCTTAGAGCACTGCGCTATACTGCCTATTTTGTGACTTTTATTCTCTGAGATATGGGTCCTTAGTTCTCTCAATGTTTTGCCAACATATAGTTGGTCACATGGACACTGAATGAGATAAATCACCCCCATCGTTGCACATATTATATGTGACTTTATATAATGTTCTCTTCCTGTATGGGGGAGTTTAAAAGATGTTCTCCGGGAAGTGTTACCACATGCGGCACATTTACCACAGGAGTACATTCCATTTTTTAAGGGATCCAATAGTAATTGGGACCCTTTGGGGGTCTCTTTCCTATGCTGTGTGTGTACTAGTTTATCCTTAATTGTTGGAGCTTTTTTAGAAATCACACATGTTTTTTTCCTGGAAAATCCCAGAGGTCGTAGGATTTTTTTTGCAAAATATTCCAATTGTTCAAAATAACTTTTTTGAGCTGTGACATAATATTATTGTGAACAGTGCTAAAAACAGGTGAGTTCTTTTTGTCAGTCTCTGTTTTAGTAGTCCCTGGATATGTAAGAAGTTCCTGCCTGGATTTCCTTGCTGCCTGAGCCTGATCTTGTTCTATGTTACTTTTCTGATATTGTCTTTCTCTAAACCTTACTTGAATATTTTTCTGTTCTTGTACATATTCTTTTTCAGTACAACAGTTACGCCTTGCTCTTAAAAACTGCGAATAGGGTATAGAAACATAGAATTTGATGGCAGATAAGGACCACTTGGCCCACCCAGTCTGCCCATTTCCCTACCTAATGGATAAGCTTCAGATCCTAGTTAACCAGCAGCCTACTTCTTTCTACCCCAACCCCTAGAATTGCCTTATGATTCTCCCATGCATGCTTGAATTCACCCACTGTTTTTGACTCCACAACCTCCTCCGGAAGGCCGTTCCATGCATCCACAACCCTCTCTGTGAAAAAATACTTCCTTATATTACCTCTGAGCTGCCCCCCCATCTTCAAATTGTGCCCTCTTGTTCTTGCACACCTCTTTTTTTGAAAGATGCTACCCTCTTGGACTTTGCTGATTCCCTTGAACTACTTGAAAGTTTCTATCATGTCCACCCTCTCCCTCCTTTCCTCGAGGCTATACATATTAAGCTCCTTTAGTCTCTCTTCATATGTCTTCTGGTGCAGACCCTGCACCATTTTAGTTGTCCTCCTCTGGACAGCTTCTATCCTGTCTATGTTCTTGTGGAGTTTGGGTCTCCAGAACTGCATGAAGTATTCCAGATGGGGTCTCACCAGCTGTCTGTACAGAGGGATAACAACTTCCTGTTTTCTACTGGTGATGCCTCTCCCTATGCATCTCAATATCCCCCAAGCCCTCCTTACTGCCCTCTCATATTGCTTGCCCACCTTTAAGTAATCTGAAATGACTACCCCCAGGTCCCTTTCCATTTTTGTTGTTAGTATCTCACCCCCATTGTGTACTCTTCCCCTGGGTTTTTGTTTCCCAGGTGCATTACCTTGCACTTCTTAGCATTGAATCTAAGCTGCCATACATTTGACCATTCCTCTAACCTTGCCAAGCCCCTTCTCATCCTTTCCACCCCGCCTTGTGCATCAACTCTGTTGCAGATCTTTGTGTCATCTGCAAAGAGACATACTTTTCCTTTCAGTCCCTCTGCAATGTCACTTATAAAGACATTGAAGAGGACCAGTCCTAATACTGAACCCTGCAGTACCCTACTAGTAACCGCCCTTTCTTCAGAGTGGACTCCATTTACTATTACCCTCTGTGTCCTATTCTCCAGCCAATTCTTTACCCAGGCTATCATCTTGGGACCCACTCCCAGGCTGGCTAACTTGTATATTAATCTTTCATGTGGGACTGTGTCAAATGCCTTGCTAAAGTCTAGGTAGACCATGTCCACAGCCCCTTCCTGATCTACTACTTTGGTCATTCAGCCAAAGAAATCTATTAGATTCATCTGGCATGACCTTCCTGCTGTGAATCCATGCTGCCTTGGGTCCTGTGCACCTCTGGCTTCTAGGTACATGACAATTCTTTCCTTCAGAAGTGATTCCATCATTTTCCCTATCACTGAGGTTAAACTAACAGGTCTGTAGCTTCCTGCTTCTGCCTTGCTCCAACTTTTGTGAAGGGGAATCACATCTGCCCTCCTCCAGTCCTCAGGAACCACCCATCCTCCCATGATTTGTTAAAGAGGGTAGTCAGTGGTGTCACTAGTTCTACCCTTAGTTCTTTTAGAATTCTGGGATGAATCCCATCAGGCCCCATTGCTTTGTCCACCTTCAGTTTTAAGAGTTCTTTCAGAACCCTTTATTCTGTAAATGGGCTGGTATCAACTGTATCCAGAGTGTTTCTATTGTTTGTTTTAGGTACCTCCCCCTCTTCATTTGTAAATACTGACCAAAAGTATTGTTTAGTATCTCTGCCTTTTCACAGTCACCCTCTGCCCACCCCCCCTCTCTTTTATTAAGTCTCACTAGCCCTCCCTTGGTCTTCCTTCACTCTCTGATGTACCTACAAAAGGTTTTATCCCCCTTCTTAACTGAGTTGGCTATCTTTTCCTCAGTTCAGGCCTATGCTGTTCTTACTGCCTTCCCAGCTTCCTTTTGCTTTAACTGATACAGTTCTCTGTCCTGCTTCTTCTGCAATTCCTTGTACTTCCTGATTGCTTTCTTTTTCTCTTGAACCTTCACTGCCACCTCCTTTGAGAACCATAGTGGTTTCTTACATCATTTTGTTTTGTTTATTTGCTTCACACAAAGGCTTGCTACCTCTGTGATGGCAGTTTTTATTATTCCCCATTGTTCTTCCACCCCTCCTTCCTACCCATTTGCTAGTGCATTCCTTAGGCACTCACCCATTTTAGCAAAGTCAACCCTCCTGAAGTCCAGTACTTTTGCCTTTGTATGGCTTGACTCTATTGCTGTGTTAATTATGAACCATACTGTTCGATGGTCGCTAGTTCCCAGATGGCTACCCACTTCTACATCTGTGATCCTCTCACCATCTCCATTTGAGAGAACCAGGTCTAAGATTGCTCCCTCTTGAGTGGATTCCAATACTAGTCATCTAAGGCATACCCCCTGTAGTGCATCTAGAATAACCCCACTTTTAGAAGTTGCTGCTGCAACTGCACTCCAGTTAACATCTGGCATATTCATATCACCCATCAGCAATATCTCCCCTTTTTCTGCCATTCTAAGTATACTTTCTATCATTTCCTTGTCCATTTCCTCCTCCTGAGAGGAGGGTCTGTATTCAACCCCTGTGCGGATTGTGGTGCCATTGCCTGTCTCCAAACTGACCCACAGTGCTTCTTCTCCTCCCTGTTTACCCTTTTGTTCTGTTGCTTTGATTCCTTCCCTTATGTAGAGAGCTGCTCCTCCTCCTCCTCTTTTACCCTCCCTGGCCCTCCTGTAGATAGTGTATGCTGGTATGTTCACATCCCAGTCATGGTTCTGTGTGTACCATGTTTCTGTGACTGCCATGATATCCAGATGTTCCTCCTCCGTCAAGGCCACTAATTCAGGAAGCTTGTTACTCAGACTACGGGCATTGGTACTCATTGCTCTCTATTTTTTGATGGCTTTACCTTCTGTAGCAGCATCCCTCACTGACCTTTCTACCTTGATCTTTTTCTCATTTAGTACCCTGTTTTGTAGGAGGAGGCTGGAATTTTCTGCTGCTTATTAGTGTATGCTTTCAATTAGTTTATTGGGATGAAAGCTTTTCCTATGTAATGTTGTGTTTCTGTCTGTTGCTTTCATGAATAACTTGGTTTCTAATTTGTATCCATTTTTGTAGATAGTTATGTCCAAAAATTATATCTGATGTTTATCATAAGAAAATGTAAACAATAAATTAGAATCTCTACTATTCATCTATTGTTGAAACTCAGTTAGTTCCTGTATATTTCCTCTCCAAATTAGTAATATATCATCAATGTATCTTTTCCAAAATATGATTCTATCCTTAAAAGCATACTCTGTTGCTGTTTTACCTAGAACATGTGTATTTTCAAAATCATGCATAAAGGCATTGGCGTAACCTGATTAATTCAGTCACTTCCATAAGGAGTCAGTATACATTTAAAAACTGTGCATATCCCTTTAAAAGACTTTCCAGCAGAATTAATTATCCTTGCAATACTGAAATATGTCAGGGAGAAGAGTCAGTGGTTGCCATAACGATCACTTGCTTTGGCAAGGAATGATGACACAAGCTTTGGTGTCATGTGACTTCTCTCCCTGACATAAAGAGGCCTAGTCAGCCAAGCAGCCAGTGCTGCCAGTCTGCCTTCAGAACTCCATTGAGTTAGTCACAGATTGTTTTCTGTAATACATATACTTAGAAATGCACTTGATCATAGGATTCATTTAGTTAACAGCAAAAGGATTATTAAATCAGCGAATGAAAAGTTTTAGACTATGAAGTGAATTGTATTATTTAGTAACATTTTGAGGAGAATGTTTATCTGATAAGCTAAAAAAGAAAACTAGGGGAAACCAATGAAGCTTTGCATGTAACTGCATCAGATGCCAGAAGCACATGGCACTAGGGAACTGATTCAGGTTTGTTTTGCGCACACATGGTTTAAATAAGTTGAATCTGAACTTCAAAAGAAATGAAAGAACATTATTACATTAATTACTAAGCCTTTAAGGAGCTTGAGTAGAGGTGGACTAAAATATAAAAAAATGGGTTGGTTTATGAACACATGATTTAACACTTACATAGGTAAATAAAAAAGTAATTGTTTTTTTGTTCTCAACCCCCTGGTGCACATTGCCTAATAGACATGAGGCATGAAGAAAACATGTTAAAAAGCAAAGTACCATATATAAAAAGGTGAATATTTAGAATTGAGTGTATGAACATATTAGTAGGGGGAGGCTGGGATAATGTGTACAAATAACTTTAAAGAAGCACTTAAATTAACAACTGATGTTCTTCATTATAACTTCTTTTCCTCTTTCTGTCCTCTTTTATTTATTCATTTCTCAGTTAAATGGTTGGAGAAAAATATCTGAAACCAAAAGTAGAATAAATAAAAAGGTGACTATTGAGAACTTAAACTATAAATGATAAAGTAGCATTGTTTGGTGCAATTTGGAGTATGTAGTATTTGACCTAAGTGTTTTATTTATTTTTAAAGTGAACACATACAGGAGGCAATTCTTAAGGAGGTTTAGCAGATGTTTGGCTTTTGCTGACATTGTTAAAAAGTAAGGCAATTAATTTTTCATGCATTTATATTGGTGGCATTTAGTTGGGCAAAATGTATAAAAATGTTATGACTGTTAATGAATATAAAGGATAACCAGGTGGTTAAAATATCATTTTGGTTTTAATATTGCTTTAATAATTACAATAGAAAGATGGTACACCCAGTCTTTTTTGCCTAGCATGGTCTAATATGGAAATATAATAACAACTGAATAACAAAATTGAATATTATTTTCAAATGTGAAATACTAACATACTATTTGCCAGCAGATTAGGCCTTATGGTCTATCGAGTCTGCTCGAACATTAGATCCTTAGTTGGGTGCCAAGACCCTCCCATCCCTTGTGCTCCAGAAACCCCTATCATCCATCCCCACCCCCCTGGGACAGGCCATCATCTGATACATCCACTTTCTGTGTCTGTCCCACCCTCTCTTGAAGCCCTCCACTGTGGATCTCTGAACCAGCTCACCAGGCAGTGCATTCCAAGGGTCCACCACCCTCTCAGTGAAAAACCTCCTCCTCTTTTACCCCCTCACCCTTCCACCTTCCAACTTCAAACCATGCCCTCTGGTGATACCTCCCTGCTTTAGTCTAAAGATCCCCTCCATGTTTACCCTATTTATTCCCTTGAGGTACGTGAAGGCCTCAATCATGTCCCCCCTGTCTCCCCTGTCCTCCAATGAAAACAGGCAGAGCTCCTCAAGTCTGTCCTCATACATCAAATCCCCTAGCACTCGTATCATCTTTGTTGCCCTCCTCTGTACCCTCTCCAGGAGCTGTATGTCCTTTTCAAGTGTGGTCTCCAGTACTGTACACAGTACTCAAGGTGGTCTAACCAGTCCATTGTACAGCGGCAAAATCACTTCCTTGCTCCTAGAGGTGATCCCCCTTACGATGCATCCCAACATCCTGTTTGCCTTGCTAGCCGCTCTCCTGCACTGCTCAGAGTTGTTCATACATGCATCCACCATGACCCCTAGGTCTTTTTCCTCTATTGAGGCCTCCAGCGCCTCCCCTCCCAGGGTGTACCTGTGTTTAGGGTTTCTCTGACCAAGATGCAATACCTTGCACTTGGTGATATTGAAATTTAATTTCCTTGTGTGGGCCCAGCTTTCCAGGGTGTCCAGGTCCCTTGCAGGGTCAACCTCCCTCTTCTCCTCAACTACTGCTCCCATCTTGGAGTCATCCATGAAGAGACTCATTTCACACCCTATACCCTCCCTGATGTCCAATATGTAGCCATTAAACAGGATCGGACCCAGAACCGAGCCCCGCGGTACCCCACTACCAACATCTCTAGGGTTCGAGAGCTCCCACAGACCACTACTCTCTGCATCCAGCTAGCCAGTTTTCAATCCATCTGACCATCAAAGGGCCTACTCCTAACCCCATCAGTTTCTCCACCAGACCATTGTGGGGACAGAGTCAAACGCCTTGCTGAAGTCCAAGAATAATACATCCACAGGCTTTCCCTGTCCAGTTCTGATGTTACCCATTCGTAGAACTCCACAAGGTTGGTTTGACATGATCTACCTGGCACAAACCTATGTTGCCGACTATCCAGACCTCCCACCTCCGCCAAGTACACCCCCAATCGTTCCTTTAGTATACTTTCCATTAATTTTCCCACCACCGAGGTCAAACTGATGGGTCTATAGTTACCTGGTACTTCCCTCGACCCCCCTTTATGGATTGGCACCACATGTGCCTCTCGCCAATCCCTAGGTACCCTCCCTGTCTCAAGTGACCTGTTGAAGAGCTCTGCCAAGGGTGCAGCCAGTATGTCCGCCAATTCCCATAGTACTCTCGGGTGAATGCCATCCGGCCCAGGAGATTTGTCTTTCTTTAGGGCCTTGAGGGCTAACCACACCCTTTTGGTGGCGATAGCATCATCCGTCCCCTCCACCTTACTGGCGTTTTTATCCTTACCCAGATGTGACACCCCTGGGGTACCTCTTCCTCCCTCATGCTCCATTTCTGTTGCTCCCCTGATCCCACTTACTGCCACTTCTATCCCCTTCGTGCCTTGCTTTGTAGATATCCCATCCCCCTCCCTAGTGAACACAGAGGCAAAGTACTCGTTAAATACCTCTGCCTGGTCCCTCGCCTCTTCCACCCACCCACCCACCTATATAGTAAATATTTGTTTATAAATCTTTTTACAGTTCCCCAGAAGAAGCCTAATACTAGGTGAAATGTTTGGACTTTATAAATAAAAATAATGAACTTTAAAAAGACTTTGTGTGTAGTCGCATTCATTGCTCGAGCAGGCCAGAATATTGTTGTTGGATTTGAATGTACCGGAAACTTGACGAGTTTCACCAGATACCTTACTGAATCGTTTGTACAAGACTGGTGATTTCCCTGGGCACACAAACTTTTTACACAATCCTCTCAAGCATTTTGTTTAGTGTGCAGAGTATGGAAATTGGTCTGTAATTCTCAACCAGCTCACTGGGCCCTCCTTTGGGGATAGGGGTAATCAGGGCAGGTTTTCCATGCTTTGGGAACCTTCCCTTCCATTAGCAACCTATTGAGTAAACACATGATTGGTGTGGCAATTTCTTGGTCTGCTAGTTTGAGTAACCTGGGTTCAAGTTTGTCGTAGCCTGCAGAACCGGTGACCTTAATATTCCTGATCAGCTTTAGGACCTCAGTTTTAAACACCAACTTAAGGTAGAAATTAGGTGCTGAGAGAGGATCCTCTGTGTCATTAGAGGATGTCAGGCTGGGGCTGCAGAGGTGAACTTTATACCTGTCAAGATCAGTGAGGAATATATTAAAGTCATTAGCAACACCTTGTGGGTTTGTGTGATGTACACCACCTACCACAATATCACACTCAATATGCATGTGATGTCCCTTCAGGAGAGTGTTAATTTGAGACCAGAATTGTTTGGGGTTAGAGAGATTTCTTGCTTGCAAGTTTTTAAGGTACATTCGCTTGTCCTGTTTTAAGACTTTTTTACATTTGTTTCTGAGCATTCGGTACCGGACCCAATCGTCAGTCAATTTAGTGGACTTGTACCAGACCCAGGCCCTGTTCCTTTCCCTCATTAGTTTTTTTAGATCACGCGTCAGCCACCTGGACTGTTGTCCTTTGACCCTCATTTGTTTAAATGGGGCATGCTTATTGGCCGCAGAGATGAAATTCTTGGTGAAAAGGTCCAAGGCTGTGTCTAGGCAGGAGGCAAGTTTAATTTGAGCCCAGTCCAATGCCGATGGAGTACTCGGAAGGAGTTAGCATCAAATTTAGAGTAGTCACGTGCCAGAAAGGTTCAGGGGAGTGGGTTTGGATAATCATTTTTCCATATGCCAAAGATAGGGCCGTGGTCACTTAAGGAGTCGGCAAAAGTGCCGACTAGCTTGACCCTATTTGGGTTTGACACCAAGATCCAGTCCAGGGTGGTGTAGTTGCCTGATTTCAGGTTCAGTCTTGTAGGTTCCTGGCTAAGTATGGTAAGGTTGGCCTCTTGCAGGTTGGACTTAATGTCACTTTTAGTCGAGGGACCCCAGTGGAGGTTAAAGTCACCCAGGATTATTTTCTCCCAGGAGGTCAGGTCAGGGATAATATCGGTAAGGGCCTTCAATGCTTCCACTGCAGTCTTTGGAGGGTTGTATACACAGCCTATCGGTAATGGCTTAGCATCACCCAAGAGGAGTTTAACAAATAGTGCTTCGCATCCAACATCAGCCATGGCTGGGATCTCTACTATAGACACTGTTAGGGGATTCCTTGATGTATATGATGACCCCTCCACCCTTCTTTCCTATTCTGTCCTGTCAAAAGGTTTTAAATCCAGGGATCTTTATCTCGTGTGCTAGGATGCTAGGTCTAAGCTATGTTTCAGATATGGCTAATACATCAGGGCAGTGCAGGTCAACCCAGACCTCCAGTTCTTGTATTTTGGGTCGAAGACTCTTAACATTGATGTGAACCAGTTTCAGCCCTTTTGTATTGGTCCAGCAGGGCAGAGAGGAAGCTACATTTGAGATATTGGTACCGGGAGGACCAAGGTTGGTTTCTATATTCCCTGCTAGCAGGAGCTTTAAAAGTGCCCACACCTTCCATAGTGGCTGGAATGGACAATGGAAGAACAGGTGTTTGTGTAATCTGAGGAAAGTAGTGCAAGCATAACAACTGCCACCTTTCCTGAGACTATTTCAAGTAAGTAGGCTGGGTAGCAGTCTAATTGGGGGTAGACACATGGGTAGTGAGCTAGACTGGGATCAGGTGGTCAGTTATTTTCCATCCAAGAGACCAATTCGTCTGCACATAGTGTAAACAGGATAAAGCCACTCCCCAGGATCATGCTCAGAAATATGTTCAGTCTCTTACATCAGTTTGTGAGGTGACAGAATAGTAATTGTGTAGGATGGAGATGGAATTGGAGGATGTAGTAGGAGGTAAGCGCCACTAGAGGGGGTTGATTGATTATTGTACTGAGTGGGGAAAGCAATTTTCAGAAACCGTTTTGTTATAGCAGCCACTTGTGGCCGCAGCAGATAGCTTGCAGATGGAGAAAACACCTGATAGGTTCATTTTAGTCAGGTGTTCATTGTTATACATATATCAACATTGACCAAGGGTCATGGTGGGGGCAGTGGGACAGCCGAAGGGAAACATCGGTGGAGTCACTAGTTGGCCACCTCGGCTCCACGTAGCTTGTCTGACAAACTTTGAATTCTTTACCTGCCCTGTTCGTTCAGTGTGTGTGGGGGAGGGCTTTTTGATCACCCACCCTCTCAACTCTGGAGACTCTCAGAGAGCCGGCTTCACTCTGTGGGGAGAGGAGAAGGAGACACTTCAGTACAGGTACCAAACAGGAGGGACTGAGGAACAATGGGGGTGGGGGTCGCATCACGATAGCGAACAGAGTACAGGTTAACACAGATCTGGGAGCTCCTATGTGATTTAATCTAACAAACTGTTTGCATTTCAACAGAAGGCACTGGAGGTAAGGTGGAAATAAGCTACAGAAAAGGTCTTAAATGGGTATCTGCGACAGAAATTAAGGTGCTGAGCCACAATATAAATTGTAACAGAAATTGAAAGTGCCCATCCACAGTATGAACGGTTTCAGAAATTACGGTGCTAAGAAAATTAAGGTGCTCAGTAGCTGCATTTTAAGTAGGCAACGATGTTAAGGAGCTCAGTCAGGGCAACCATGAGCTAAAGGGGAAATACATACAGCTGATAGAGGCCTTCAAGTAGTATTTGTACAGGTGCGTAGCACAAAAATGCATTTAAACAGGCAATAGATGTTAATCAGAGCAACCACGAGCTAAAGGGTAAAGAAAAAAAGAGAAATATACTGCAGAGATAGGCCTTTAAATTGTAGTTGTACCACAAAGTAAGGTGCTCAGCACAAAGTGCATTTAAACAAGCAATCAATGTCTTTGAATTAAGGTGTTCAGGTCAGAGCACTCATTTAGTCAGCATTTAGGGGAAAACGCTTGGAAAAAAAAACAGTCATCATTTGTGTGGTGATAGAAAATCACAAGAGCCTATTTTTGAAAATGGCATCTAGTCGAAGTCAGCCACCACAGCTCCACGTAGCTTGTCCGACAAACTTTGAATTCTTTACCTGCCCTGTTCATTCGGTGTGTGTGGGGGGAGGGCTCCTCAATCGCCCACCCTCTTGACCCTGGAGGCTCTCAGAGAGCCAGCTTCACTCTGCCCTGTTCATTCAGTGTGTGTGGGGGAGGGCTCCTTGTTCGCCCGCACTCTTGACCCTGAAGGCTCTCGGAGAGCCGGCTTCACTTCTGTTTGTTCAGTGTGTGTGGGGGAGGGCTCCTCAATCGCCCACCCTCTCAACTCTGGAGGCTCTCTGAGAGCCGGTTTCACTCTGCAAGCATAGTGACTGTGAATGAACAACAAGTAATGCTCAAGCAAATAAACATTAGAGAATAACTGATTGATGTGGAACCTTTTTCAGGTTCTGGAAAGGGAGGTAGGGTGGGAGGTTTAAACATAATGAGGGATCCCCTGGAAGAAACAATACTACTATGGTAAGTAATTTTTTCTTCAAACCCCAGGAATCCCTCATTATGCTTACTAATGCAGACTATGAAGCAGTACCTTGGGAGACTGGATACAGAATCTATATGGGGAAAAGGTTCTGCAGTACAGCAGTGCAATACTTGGCATCTCTCCTGGATTGGATATCCAGGAAATAGTTCTTTGTAAAGGTGTGTACAGTTTTCCAGGTAGCTGCTTTACAGATTTCCAGCAAGGGGACATCCCTCATAGTTGCCACAGAATCAGCAGTGCCACAAGTGGAGTGCACCATAAGGCCTTAAAATGACTGTTTGCCAGCTTTAGAGTAATAGAACTGGATGCAGGAAACAATCCAGCAGGCAATGGTAATCTTAGAAGCTAGCTTGCCCTCTCCCACTTCACCACATGTGAGGAACAGCTGTGAGTGGAAGGATCTGAGGTTCTTAATATGATCCAGAGAGTGTCCAAGAGTTCTTTTAACATTCAGACTATGCAGCATCTGCTGACCAGGACTACACCCTTCCATGAAGAACACTGGGAGAGTGATGGACTGGTTTAAATGAAATTCGGACACCAGCTCTGTCAGGAATTTCCTGTTAGTCCTAAGGACTACCTTGTCCATAAGAAAAGTGATGTACCGGGTCAATGCAGAGAGCCTGCAGCTTGCACACCCTTCTGGTCGAAGTTATGGCCACCAAGAAGATTGACTTCCAGGTGACGTACTTCAAATCTGCAGAGGCCATGGGCTCAAAAGGAGGGTCCATGAGCCTGGCTACATAGAGGTTTAAATCCCAGGGAGTAACTGGCTCCTTAACAAGGGAACACAGATGCAGCAGGCTCTTAACCTCTTGAAAATGGGGTAAGAATCCACGGTTTTCTGTTTGCCTGCTGGCACGTAATGCAGACACCACTGCCAGATGCATCCTTAGGGCCGACGGCCTGAGGTCTAAAGTTTGTAAGTGCACAAGATACTCCAAAATGATAGGCAGGTCTGCCTGCAAGGGATTAGACAGCTTAGAAGCACACCACAGGAAAAACCTTTTCCACTTGGAAGCATACATGTTTCTGGTGGTAGGCTTCCTGGAAACCTTGAGGACCCAGAGTATCTCTTCTGAAAACTGAAAATCAGAGTATTCTAACTCCTCAGAAACCAAGCCTTGAGGTGAAGTGACCTGAGACATGGTCAGTAGGTTGTGACTCAGAGGAAGACAAGTGGGGTGTCAGGTGGAGAGGACCACAAGCAGTTGGTACCAGGGTTGTCTGGCCCTGTCCGGTACTATCAGTATCATGGTTGCAGACTGGCTCCTTAATTTCAGGAGAACTCATAGCAGTAGAGGAAATGGGGGTAAAGCAAACAAGAACCTTCCTGACTGGTCTAGGACCAGAGCATCTATGGGGACTGTGCCCGCTATCAGAGGCCTGCAACAGAAAAGGGGAGTGAACATTTTCTTTGGAGGTGAACAGGTCTATTTCTAGTGTACACCATCTTTGGAAGATAGCGGCTAACACCTTCTTGTTCAGAGATCAGAGAGAATCTCTGTGGAAGCACCAGAGGGTGCGAAACATAAAGATTGTCCAGGATCTGAATACAGCATGGGTTGGTGCTGCTAATAAATTTTTCTTAAAAAACAGCCTGCTTGTCATTTGTGAGGAGTAGTGTGTGTGTGCTTGTTATTTTGAATTAATAAATAAATTAATAAATGAAGGAATGGCCCACCTATTCTGAGTGCTCTGATGACATGGAGGCTGACTGAGAGGCCATAATGTCCTGCAGCATTCTGGCTCTCTTCTTAAGAGTTTTGTGGCAAAACATGCTGCAGAATTCACAACCAGTAAAAATATGTGTACGACCAAGGCATCTGAGACACAGCTCATGGCCATCAGCCTTGGCCAATAGGTTGACGCACTTTGTACAAGTCTTAAAGCCTGTAGGTCCCATTTTCTTTTTAGGTCTGTCTGACATGCCAGTTTGCCAGACAGGCAGATAAAGCCTAATCCCAGCAGGGAAAAGAGGTTCAGTCCAACTGAAATTAAAAAGGTTTCTTCTTTTTTTTTTCAGAAAAATGAGCCCGTCGGAAAAAAAAATGTCTTGGTTCCCAAACTATGGAACCGAGACAAAACCCAATCAAAACTCACTGAAGTAAAACATATATAAGAGAGTGTATTACATTTAAAAATTAAATAATATAAGTGGTTTTGAAAAGAAATGCTAAACAAGGTGATGAGTTTCTCTGATTTCAGGGACTGCTGAGAAACCGGAGAACTCGCACAAGTATGAAAAATAAACTTACAAAAATACTCTAAGAATATTAAAGAGACAGAGAAAAGAAGATTTGAATGCTATATACACTTGTAAAACAAATACATTCTTCAAGGAAAGTTGTCTGAAGAAAGCTCTTCGGGGAGACTTGACAGTTCAGGTTGAGAAAAAGATCTGACGTTAGGCTGTAGAAAACAGTACCACCTCCAGGCAGAGGTTTGAATGGCATTCCAAATTCCATAATTTGCATATTATTCCACACACTCCAGGGAACTTCAACCTGACAGACTGAATGCATTAGTAAGCATAATGAGGGATTTCTGGTGTTTGAAACACATTTTTACCAGGATTTGAAAAACACCTGTCACGTGCACAAGGGGGCATGAAAAAATGACTATGATGAAAATTTGGGATCATAATATTGAAAATTATCAAAGTTATGAACGAACATTGAAAACTTTCAATGTACCCTCACAACTTTGTTGTTTTTAAAAATCTTGACCCCAAATTTTCAACACTATCTTCTTATAACCCCACCTCATAAACCCGGAAGGTGAAAATTTTCAAATTCTTTCCAAAAGGTGATGTTGCAGAATGACTGCAAAATCATCTTTTTGAATGGATTTGAGAAATTTCACTAACCTTGTTTATGAGGTGGGGTCCCAAAAAGGCCATCTTGAAAATCTGTGGGAAAAATATTTAAAAATTATAAGTTATGAGAGCAGTTTAAAAACGCATTGAAATACATTGACTGCACAATACTTGATTTCCTCAATTCCTGGCCTGGAGTTGAAGAGTGAAGATGTGTCTCCAGTCCACAGAGGATTACAGCACTGGATCCCCAGTAGGTAAGCAAAGGATAGGGGAATATGGGGTGGCAGGTGCTGGGGGGGGTTGGGGAAGGGTAACCGAGGAAAGGGTAGCAGTAACAATAGACATCGATGGACTATTTTCGTTTTTACAGGGTATAAGAAAAGATTTAAAAAAGAAAACAAGGACAGTTTTCTGGATTGGACCGGCACTCTCCTTTCAACTACATGAACTTTCCATCCAGGAGGCCAAGAACAGTTTCATGATTAGCCTCGCTGATCATTGAGCTGTCATTGGTCCAAAACACTGCAGCCCCAGTTGCATTGGCCTGACAGTGACACACTTGTAAAATCCTATTCTTCTAACAAGATGTTTGCTGGGAATGCACATGCAAACATAAAACATGACTATAATGTATGGTAGAATGTTATCCCTTGAACTCTATCTTTCTACAGAGTTGTTATACCATTGATGTGATGTCATGATGTTGTTATACCATCTGGGGTTCATCACATCCATAGTACAACATAGAACTCCCACATGCAGCAATCTCCTTGGCAGCACAGCCGAGCACACGATCCTCTAATTCAAATAGTGCTGAGACAAGTGACAGTTTTTAAGACACACTGTAAAAAAAAATGTTTTTCTCCCCTCCTCCTCCATACCAGTCCCCATTTACCCTCTCTTCCCCTTCGTTATTTATAAATCCTTAAAAAAAAAAGGTAAAGTTGCATTTTAAAGTTGGTTATTTCTTGTCCCGTTTTATAATAGATGTGCTGTATATTAATAGACTTTTACTACACCATCAGTGCTCCACATCCCTATCCTGTATACAGTTTGCAGCAGTTCAGATTGGACAAGCAATTTATGTGATCAACACCAAAGACTAGAGTTGAATTCTCGCAGAATTTTACTATTTCCTAAAGCTTATTGTTCCATTGGTTTCTGTTGTGTTTTTTAGTGCTTAAATAATGGCCCGACTGCGAATTAGTTTTAAAAAACATCCACTGGCTTGTGGTCTGCATTGTAAGGTAAGAAAGCTGTCATATTGCAAAGTGTCATGTTTTGAATTTTGGAAAACGACCAGTTGCACTGATGCCCATACAACTATAAACATCAATGAACAACCACTCTAAGCTCACTTCTCATGGTTTTCATGACAACTTGGGTAAACCTCTCAAGCTGCGCACTCGATGGTTACCCTAGTTGTCATGGAAACCACTCAAAGTTTGCATAGAGGGGTTGTTCATTGATACCCATACATTATCCTCTATGTTACAGTTGAAAGTGGGAAGTGAGCACTATGGAGGTGGTGCTACTCTTGATTCGGGAAGTCTATTAAAGCTGAGCAGAGTGCATTCACCACTAGTACAGGAAGGAATGAAACAGACAACTCTATTTAGTGCAAAGACTGCTAAGTTTTATTCATAGCCATCAAGGAGTTGCATGAAAGCAAACATTTGTTTATTTATTTAGTTTTTGTTGACCGGGTAAAGTGCGCTAGCCATAGCAATGACTATTTTCAGGCACTACCCGAGAGTTTACAGAAACAAAACATTTGTTTAACAGAACATTTGTTTAACAAAGGCAGAAATAATCCTAAACAATAAAAGCTTAGACAATAGTAATACAGTGTAGGCAGGAGAAGACAGTAAATACAATTGATTCAGCAATAGTGTATAACATAGAATGATAAGAGAGCAAATACAATGAACAGAGACATTTGGAAGCAAATTCAGGAAACGGAAGTGGGCTGAGATATTATAAGAACAAATACCATTATAATAGCCATATTGGATGGATATAGGTGAGTCTGGAAATTAAAGGGGTTGGAATGCAATAAAAAAGGGGGATAGGATAGGATAGGATAGGATAGGATAGGATAGGATAGAAAAATAGGGCAAGGTAAGAGGATGAGGACTAGATGTAATAAAAGTGGGGCAAGGAGGTGACTGGAGGAAAGTACAGTGCTTAGTTGTTGAGGTGAGGGGGTGCATAGATCAGGAGAAAATTATGAGCTAGGGGGTTTGAAGCAGGAGCAGAAATCATCGAGATGGTCATGTGGCACTTTCTTGAAAGAGACATGGGATGGTGCTAGCCATATAGCTAGAGGGAGGGAATTCCAGTGACAGGGGCATAACAGGAGAAAGCACTAGCACCTTTGGAGGAGTGGTGTCTGGGGATGAGTATGGGGGCCTTTGTAATTGAGCGTAGACCATATCTGGATGTCTGGGTGAGAAATAGTTCTGCCAAGGGCTTTGGAGTTTGGTTATGGATGATGTTATCTATGATTGAACCATACGCAAATTTTCTGGAGGCATCTGCAAAAAGCCAGCCTAGTTTGCCGTATAGGAGGGTGTGGTGTTTCCTCTGATGAGAGGAGGATGCATATCTACAGACATTATTATAAGTAACATCCCACTTTTGAAGACTAGTTTTACCTGCTGAGGCATACACTGCAACCCCGTAGGTGAGTGATGGGAGGAGTATGCCATGAGCCACGGCAAGCCTCGCTGAGGGTGTGAGCATATAACTGGAACGATAGGCCATATCAAGTTTTATGTTTGCCAGCTTGCAGGTTTGTTGAATATGGAGATCAAAAGTAAGAGTTGGATTGAGTGTGAGACCAAGGTGTTTAAATGAGGTTACCACTCCAACAGAGAACCCATTTATGGTAGTGACATTGAAAGTAGACTGGGAGAGTTTGAGTTTAGCATTAGAACCAAATTGCATGGCCTGGGTCTTGGATACATTCAAGACTAGTTAATGGCTGAATAGCCACTGCTGAATCCTTTGAAAGTCTAGGGAAAGTCATTGGTTTATTTCAGTAATGTTTTTTGCACTGGTGTAAAGGACAATATCATCAGTACATAACAGGAAGGCAGTCTGGAGAATTTTAGAGGTAATATAATTTATATAAATGGAGAAGAGCAGGGGACCGAGAATAGAACCATGTGGCACTCCTATGTTTATGATAGCATAATCAGACAGTATGGAGTTAAATGAAATAGACCAGAACAAGCAGTGTGGCAGCACTGCCGGGCTTACATTTCATCCCACATCCAGGGGCTTCCTTTTTTCTTTATCATATAATTCATCATTTAAGCAGTTTTGTTTAACTCTCCTGTATAATCCCTTTGGAAGGTTACTTATGGTGTGGGCTGGGTGGCAACTTTCCACATATAGAAGACTATTTCTGTCAGTAGGTTTGGTATACAGTCTGTGAAAAAGGTCTCATCCCTTCGTTTTATAATTGTGAGATCCAGAAAATTAACTAAACTGAAATCTGTTATCTTGAAGCCCCTGCATGAAGGGTAAAATGTAAGATGGCAGTGCTGCTGCACTGTTTATTCTGGTCTATTTGCTTTCATGCAATTTCTTGATGGTTATGAATAAAACTTTAACAGTATTTGCACTAAAAAGAGTTGTCTGCTTCAGTCCTTCCTGCACTAGTGGTGAGTGCACTCTGCTCAGCTTTAAAGGATATCTAAACCATCTTTATACACATTTTTTTTTTAAATGACTCCATAAGCTTGTAAAGGAGAGGCTGTTGTTTACATTTATACCAAATCTGCATTTATTAAAGTAGGATAAATTCAGTTTAAATAGCATATGAAAACTGTATACTCAGCCTCTCCTGATTCAGAAATCCTGCTCTAAGAATCCTAAAATGGTTGTCTTGATGATGTCAATCATGAGGGAGATGCCAGCTGTGCAGATCTATTCTAGCTCTACTAACTGTAGTCAAATGCAAATAACTTTAAAATGAAAAATGATAGAATGGTACTATGAACATGAAAGCTGTTCAGCACAAAAATGTCTACAAAATGAATGGTGTTTCATTTATGGATACCTTTTAGTTTAAAAAAATTAGCAAAAAGAGCAGCAGCAAATTCAATTGTAAATTTTTCAACAAATAGATGCAAATAACTTTAAAACAATAAAATGATAGCATGGTACTGTAAGCATGACATTTGTTTAGCACAAAAATATCTATAAACTGAGTGGTATTTCATTTATATATACCATTTAGGTTTTTTTTTATAATTAGCAAAAAACAGCAGAAAATTCAATTTTTTCACATTTTGCAATAAACAAATGCAAATAGCTTTAAAATGAAAATCAATAGCATGGTACTTTGAGTACAAATGTTGTTCAACACAAAAATATCTACCAAATGAGTAGTGTTTCATTTACACATACCTTTCGGAATTTTTTATAATCAGCAAACAATGGCAGGAAATTAACTTTTTTTCACTTTTTGGGGAGCATGGCATAAATGGAATATGCAACCTCCCTACTGGAAATATTGTTGATATTTTTGGTTCTCATGCCCTCCTCCAGTTAACCAAACTGCAGTTTGCTTTTCAAAAAGCTCCCACCTTCTGCCTTCTGAATGGAGGGAGGGAGTGCAAAATTGTTATATGCTTAATATTTCCATTTCTATTTACCCCTGCTCTGTCAATGCTGCCTCACCATGTCAGTGTGAGCCACAGATTCTTGTATTCCCACTTTGTGTTGTCAGGAAAAGTGATCTAGGGCATGCTGCATTCTCATGCAGCCACCCACCCACCGACACTTACTTGGTATTACTTTGCATGAAATAACAGAAGAAGGCCAGAGCCCATCGAGACTGTTCCCCACACTATGTGGGACATTATTTATCTATTATCCCTCAACCAAACATCTAATTTGTTTTTAAAGACAGTGGCACTAGTTGCCTCTATCAATGCTTGTGGCAAGGTGTTCCATACAATGGATGCTCTTACTGGAAAAAAGTTTCCCCTTTTGATGGTTTTATAAGTTTTTACTTCAAGCTGTTTATTATGCAGTCTCGGAACATGTCTCCTTTTGGAGAGTGTTAGACCACATTTTTTCCATTAGATCTGGTGAATTTATTAAATTAAAAACCATAAGCATATCACCTCTTAATCTTCTAGTCTGAAGAAAGAAGAGACTGGTAGCTTTTAATCTGTTCTGCTAATCCAAGTTTGTTACTCTTGGAATCATTCTAGTGACTCTCCTTTGAACCTGTTCAATAATTGCTATGTCTTTTTTTTGGTTTGGATTCCAGAAAGGGGAGCCATATTCTAGATATGGTCTAATGTATACCCTATACAATGGAATAAGGCATTGTTCAGTGTGATTAACAAAAGTGCATTTTATTTGCCTCAAAAGTCTGTTGGTCATGCAAGCAGTTCTAACACAGTGATCATTTAATGTAAGTTTATTATTAACATATATCCCTAAATCTTTTTCACAATTTTGATGAGTAAGTGGTAGTCTGTTTATATGATATATCGTTTTTGGATTATTTACACTGAAATGCAGTACTAAACATTTGTCTTGATTAAACTGCATATGATTTTCATTTGCCCAAAGTGTTAATTTTTCCAAATCCTTCTTTAATGCAGAAATATTTTCTTGATTATTAACCTTGCCCCCCAATTTAGTATCGTCTCCAAATTTAACTATGAAGTTATTTGGCCCTGTTTGTAAATCACTGATAAAGAGGTTAAACAATGTTGGTCCCAAGACCGGCCCCTGTGGTACATCACTTGTCACACTACTCGAATCAGACAAGATATCATTCATTCTGACTCTCTGAGAACAATTTGTCAACCAGTTTAAAGTTCAGTTGACAATATCAGGTGACAAACCTAGATAGTGCATTTTAGTAATGAGTTTTTCATTTGAGACTTTATTGAAAGCTCTACTAAAGTCCAAAATAATTACATCAGTAGGGATACCCACATCTAGTAGAGTAAACACAGAAACATAGAATTTGACGGCAGATAAGGACCGCTTGGCCCACCTAGTCTGCCCATTTTCCTACCTAACAGATAAGCTGCAAATCCTAGTTAACCAACAGCTTACTTCCTCCTACCCCCCACTAGGACTGTCTTATGCCTGCCCCATGCATTCTTGAAGTCCCCCACTGTTCTTGACTCCACGACCTCCTCAGGGAGGCTGTTCCATGCATCCACAACCCTCTCAGTGAAAAACTGATATAAGTGAGTACTTATATTATTGTAAAAATATATCAGTTTGGTGGTGCAGGAATACTTGGGAGTAGACCCATGAATCATAAATTCCTAATTTTTTACAATCTTGATCTATTAGAGACTTCATTACGCATGCCATTAATTTACCAGCCACTGAAGTCAGGCTAATTGGACAATAATTTTGCACAGAACCTCTATTGCCTTTTTTAAATATGGGAGTAACTATTGCTGAATGCCAATCATTTGGTACAATGCTTTCTTGTAAGGATTTATTGAAAAATAATTGACAAAGGTATAGAAATATTTATAGAGATTTCGATCAGAAACCATGGATGAATACCGTCTGGGCCCGGACTAGTACTTTTTTTTAGTTTTTTGATAGCCTGCATAATGTCAGTTGGATAGAATCTATGATAATCTATGTGGTGAACTTTAAATGTACTAATAGGTGACTTTTGAGAGAAGACAGAACAAAAGTACTTATTAAAGAGATTCAAGGTTTCTATATCAGATAGAGAAGAGCCATTAGTTATAATGGGGCCAATGGTCCTTGATACACCTTTTTTACTATTTATATGGGAGAAAAGAGATTTGGGACAGTCTTTTGTGTGAGCTAGTTTAAATTCTAGCTTATTTTTTTCCAATTTAATAGACTTTTTTAAGTTTTTGACAGATAGCCTGTATTTATGTAATAGAGTAGTTTTAAATGGAACAGAACTATTCTTAAGTTTCCTAAAAAGTTACATTTTTATTTTAATCTGATTTTTAATTGTCTTGTTGAACCAAGAGGGAATTTTTCCTTTGTTACTAAATTTCCTCTTAGATGAAATAAAGGTATTTCCCAAATAATGTACAATGTTTTTAAAAAAGTCCCAAGCTTGTTGTGTTGTACAATTAAGAAGATTAGATTGCCAGTTTATGTTTTGTAAGTATTCATTGATTTTAGAAAAAGTTGCTTTGTTATAATTTTTTGTATAGTATAACTTCCTTTGTGTAGTTTTAAACTGTTGAATTTCAAAAAGAATAGATGAATGCTCACTGGTCCCAAGCGGATCCCAAATTTGTAAATTGCTAATTTGTTCCTCTATGTTAGTAAATAATAAATCCAAAATATTAGGACCATGAGTGGGTTCAGTAACAAGTTGTTGTAAACCAGTGCTAACTACCACATCTATTAGTCCTTTCTCGGCATAGGACTGTCCTGAGAATGAGTCCCAGTTAATATGAGGGAAGTTAAAGTCACCAAATATTACAGTATCTTGAGATTCTGAAAAATGTGTAATTTCTTTAAACATATCAGTTGTGTAATCTGAATTTGCAGATGGAGGTCGATAGCTGTTACCAATAGTTATATAGGACTGTTCCTTCAATAAGATTTTAACCCATATACTTTCCAAAGGAAAGCGAGAACACACTTCAAAAGTAGGAATCATTTCGTATGTACATACAAACTCCACCACCTTGCTTATCTAATCTGTTTTTGTAATATAACTTATAACCTGGAATTTCTCTGGATCAAATTGAGGATGTGTCCCACCAACTCTCAATTACTTCCACTACACCGATATTTAAGGTTTTACATTTGGCTTCGAGTTCTGCTAATTTGAGTTGGTTTAAAGATCTTGCATTCAAAGCTAGGAATTTACATTTAGTTGTAATAATATTTTGTTAAGTATTCAGAGACATGGGAATAGACCCATTCTCCCCCATTGTTTCTAGTTTAAATAATGATTTATGATTTTAGTGATACTTTTCCCCATAAGTGTACTACCTCTATGACTGAGCTGCAAACCGTCCCAGCAAAACAAGGAAGAACGATCTGAAAATGATTCCCAGTGGGTAATACAGGGTATATCCTGCTTAAAACACCACTTTCTCAGCCATTCATTTAGGGCTTTGATTTTCTGTGTCATGGTAGATGTTGCTCTCTGGATAGGCAGAATTTCAGATATACATACACAGCATCCCTTATCAAGTAACAGGTTACATAACACCACATAGTCCTGTTGTAACTGATTAAATGAAGTGTTGTTTATATAACACCAGCATGTATGATAACCAGTGGATTTTCCCCTGCATTTTGGAACATTTTAGGCATCATGGAGGTAATGTCAGATACCCTGGCCCCACGGAAGCTAGAACAAGTGCAGTTGCTCTTGTCACTATTGCATACCACCCTGTCAATGTGCTTAATGATTGAACCTCCCAGGACTAACACTTGTTTTGAGACAGTAGGGGTACAGGAATCAGAAACAGGTGATTGTTTAACACACTCTGGAGTGATTAACTTAATAGGTATTGATTTGGTAGCTTGAGACTTACTAGGACAAGTATTCATGGGCATTAACTCCTGATTGAAAAATGTTTTTGAACCATTACTATCAACAGAGGGTGATGCACAGGATAAATCATGTAGCACTTCATTATTTGATAGCCAATTGCTCAAACCTATTACGAGTTTCAGTAGGGGCACTATTGTGTGTTTGACCACCCCTCCTTTTTATAAGAGGCTTTGTAACAATAGTCCAATCATCATTATCATAAGAAGAGGGTGGATAATCATCCGTATTATAAGAGGGGGCAGAGGCAACAGGTATACTAGTACTAGTCATTACAATTGTCTCCTCATCAGGAGGCATAGAAATGCTACCTAAATGTGAAGGAAATTGTTCATTAGAATGAAGTTGTTCATCCATAAGATCAATGTAACTTTCCAATTCCCTAATATCAGTAGAAACTGCTTTAATATTAAGCAGAAATGCTATCTCTGCTTCAAGAGTAGTAATCAGATGGCAATTAGCACATACAAACTCACTCCCATACTTTCCCTCACCATACATCAAACATTGCATGCACTTACTAAGTTCTTTTTCCATTATTAAAGGTGTATACTTACTAAGTAGAGGATATGCTAAAAGTATCTTATCCAAGTTTGTCTAATGCCAGCAGTTTCAGCATGCCCAGTGGATGCAGCAGACATGCTTAAACGCAAATGTAGCTTCTTTTAGTTAGCTGCTTTCTGATCTACAAGCAAGGCAAGCAACAGGAAGTTGTAATTTGAGTCACCTGCTTTTGTAGTGTCTAAGCCACCCCCTCAATTTAGCTCTCTCTCTCCTCCTACTGGTTTAGAAAGTAAGTTGATACAGTACCCTTCACAGCACAGAACACACACTGACTTTCTTTCTTTTCTTTCTTTTTTAACCCTAAATAAGACTCCTTCTACTTCTAATAAAGTGTCTGTCTTGCTTAATCTCAACAGACACTGACTCCTGCTGAGATATATGTTAAATTAATAAGAAAATATAGCTTCTTTTAGTTAGCTGCTTTCTGCTCTACAAGCAAGTCTAGCACTTCCTTTTCTTCCTTGCATTTAGTCAGTGCACATGAAAACTGCGTTCACCATACTACCCAAAGCTACGTCTCCCTCTGCTGCTGTTTCCCTTTTTTGGTTTCATTTTGTGTCATTCAGCTGTGTGCCATTTAAGTTAGAATGCTACGTCTGTTTCCAGGCAAAGAAGCCAGGCACCTGGTGCTCCTCAGTGCAACCACCTGCTGATTCCCTCATGTACTTAGCATGTGCTTTCACAGCAGCATAGGTGCCTTTGGCACCTGAGTGAAGAGATCAGCACTTTCCAGGTGGTTAATGGCACTCAGTTGCATCTCATAACTCACAACCCACCTCACGCTTGCAGTAATTTAGCATTGCCGCACATCTTGTCATGAGCTATTGCTGACTTGGAATTTACAGTGTGATCCTATGGGAATTTTATATCACTCTTCCCAGGTGGTGGAAGGTACTCAGCTGTGCCTCATGCCTCACAACCCACCTGGGGCATGTAGCAATTTAGCCTTGCTGCACACCCTGCCATGTGGTATTTATCACTTAAACTTTATAATATAATCTTATTCAAATTATATACCACACTTCCCAGGTGGTTGAAGGCATGAAGCTGTGTCTCATGCCTTGTAATCCATCTGGGGCATGTAGCAATTTAGCATTGCCATACACTCTGCTGTGTGGTATTGCTTCCTTACAATTTACAATGTGATCCTATGGGAATTTTATATCACACTTCCGAGGTGGTGTGCAAGTGTACATGTGTATTCATGGCTCCAGAAGCACTAGACCATGATGATGGATGTCTCTTGTGTCATTTGGAAAGAGTTGTATGTTGTTTGTGTAACCCTATTCCCCCCTTTTACTGGCAGCTGGTCGGCAAGGCAACTACCACAACAACAAAGGCTATCACCCCTGGCATTAGGGAAACACCTGGCTTGGGTATCTAGGAGGTGGAGGAGTGGTACAAAGCAAAATTTCTAGTTCTACCCAAGTCTGGGGAAGAGGTGCCAGAGCTATAGTGTGTCTCCTATCTATGGAGGCCCCAAAAAATCACACAGGTCACTCAGCGATGGAATGTCCACAACCAGGGAATTGGGATTGTACTGTATGGCTTTTATTCCTAAACAGGTGTTAACATAAAAACAGTGGTGTCACCAGGGCTTGGTAGCTGTCTAAACAGATGGTACACTGGTAGCATGCAGAAACATTTTATAAACTCTTTCTCTCTCTTTGCAGTCCTGAAACTTTCCACATTAGGACACTTCTCACAGATGTCCACCCCTTTGATTAGGGATCTCTGGACTTTACCAGTGCATTGTTGTTGCTCCAGCACTACATTTGAGCACACACTGACCCTACCCGTGGTAATCAGTTAGGTCCTTTTGCTACCTGGATTGAGTGATTAGCTCATCTCTGACCATAGCTAGACTCTCTGTACCATTACTTTTAGGAAAACTCAGATTCTCCAGACACACAGGGGCCACAGAAGACATCCTTACCACACATCCTTGCGCCAGGGTTCCTAGAGCCGGCATCTGAACCTTGCTGGGCTCCTATCAAGACACCAGCTAACCCACAGCTAAACAATAAATGAACTTTATACTTAAAGCATGATGTGCCCTTAAGATATTTGTTTAAACATGTGAAACTACACAGTTCCCATCCAAAATCCATAGCTTTTGGTTATAAAAACACACAGTCTCTATTCTGGGCAGCTCTGTTAGTTCTTAGTCTTTTGGGGATTGCCTCAATGCCACTCACCAAAACCTATAGTCACAATTACTCCTGCTTAGAAATCTTCACCCCCCCTCAGTGTTTCACAGGATCTGGTAGCTACCACATCCTGCAAAACTGGGTGCCGAGTACCGTACTAGGGTGAAAAATAACAAACTGAGGGCTCTTCCCTCTGACAAGTGGCCTGCCAAAGCACCACTTGCCTGTGAAACTCTCCATTGCAACTCAAACTTCAACTGACTCACAGTTTTCATAACAGCAGAGCACTGTGGCTCCTGCTGTTGTGAGTGTTCTAAATTTCATTACATCATCTCTTGCCTAAACAGAGCTAAGCAGGTGATGATGTAATGTACAGCAGAGAATTTTACATCCCCTGAACTACCCAGGCTCCCTGCCTGATCTAAAACTGATGAAGTCCTAGTAACCCCAGGGACTGACTGCTTACTTTTGTCTTACCTGATGATGGATATCTGTGGTTGCTTATGTTGCATTGCCCCCTTTGGCTGCTTGAGGGGGATGTGGAGTTAGTGTTGAAAATCCTAACATCGCATTTCCATACTTTTGCCACTTTAATAGCAACTCAAAATGATGCATTAATGGAGTTTTCTGAAAATAATAAATAAGGTATATGCTACCACCTTACTGGAAATATTGTTGATATTTTTTGTTCAAGTGCTAATTGATCCAATGACATCATGAGTGGCAAAGACATGAGTGATGTTATCAGGTCAATTGGCACGAGAACAAAAAGTATCATCAGTATTTCCAGTAAGGAGGTAGCATATTTCATTTATGTCATACATCCAAAAAAAGTGAAACAAATTTAATTTCCTGCCATTTTTTAGCTGATTATAACAAATCTATCTATAAATGAAAAAAAACACTCATTTGGTAGATATTTTTGTCCTGAACAACTTCTGTGCTCAAAGTACCATGCTATCATATTTTGTTTTAAAGTTATTTGCATTTGTTTGCTGCAAAAAGTGGGAAAAAATGAATGTAGTGAAATTTTGTGCTAATAATAAAAAAAAACTAAAAGGTATGTATAAATGAAACACCTCTCACTTTGTAGATGTTTTTGTGCTAAACAAATGTCGTGCTCACAGTACTATGCTATAATTGTTTGTTTTAAAGTTATTTGCATTTGTTTATTGAAAAAAGTGATGACAATTGAATTTTCTGCTGCTTTTTTGCTAATTTAAAAAAAAATAAAAGGTATCTATAAATGAAATGCCACTCATTTTGTACATATTTACGTGCTGGACAACTTTTGTGCTTACAATACCATGCTATCATTATTCATTGTAAAGTTATTCACATTTGAATACGGTTTGTAGATCCAGAATACATCTGCACAGCTGGCATCTCTCTCATGATTGACATCATTAACGCAGCTATTTTATGATTTTCACAGCTGGATTTTTTAATCAGAAGAGGCTGTGTTTACAGTTTTCAAATGCTATGAGACTGCATTTATCCTACTTTAATAAATGCAGTTTCAGTATGAATGTAAAAAAAATCTTGTCCTTTACAAGCCTGTGAAGTGAGGTGTCCTTTAACAGACTGTTACAGTATGGTCCTCATGGGAAGTAGCTGAAAAGGTTAAAGCTAAAAGGGTAGAATTTGGAAGGTACAAAGAGATGCAGAGGGAAGAAGATAAGAAAGTGTACTAGGAGAGGCAGAGGGAAGCAGTGAAAGTGGTGAGGAGTGAAAAGGCACAAACTAAGGAATGGATAGCCAAAGGGGCAACTAAAGAGGACAAGACTTTTTTAAGGTACATTAGTGAGAAGAGAAAGACAAGAGGAAGGATTGGGAGATTAGAAAAGGTGGGAGGGGGGAACTGTGCAGAGAAGGATAAGGAAAAATCAGATATTTTGAACAGATATATTTGTTCAGTCTTCACAGTGAAGAGGAAGGAGATGGACCACATAAAAGCAGCTGGAACACTAGAGGGGAGGGAGGTAGTCACAAGTCCATTTACAGAGGAGAGAGTACTGAAAGGACTTGCAAATCTGAAAGTGAGCAAAGCTGTGGGGCCAGACGGGGTACACCCAAGGGTGTTGTGTGAACTCAGTAAGGTACTAGCTGCACCTCTGACAGCACTATTTAACAGCTTAGTGACAAACAAGAGTGGTTCTAGACAACTGGAGGAGGGCATATGTAGTCCTACTCCGTAAAAGTGGTAGCAGAGAGAAGGCTGGCAACTATAGGTCGGTCAGTCTGAAATCAGTAGTGGGAAAGCTAATGGAGATACTTTTGTAGGAAAGGACTGTGGAATATTTTGAATGCTGTGGGTTACAATGCCCAAGATAGCATGGATTCACAGGAGAGAAGGTTATGACAGACAAACCTGATGGATTTCTTTGTCTAGGTGATCAGGGAAATAGATCAGGGTGGGGTAGTAGACGTGGTCTACTTAGACTTCAGCAAGGCCTTCGACACCATACAACAAAGAAGGCTCATTAGGAAAATGATCAGTTTAGGGGTGGTCCTGAGGTGGTAAATTGGGTATGAAATTGGTTGATGGATAGGAAACAGAGGGTAGTGGTAAACAGAATTCACTCAGGAAGGGAGAGTGACCAGCAGGATCATTATTGGGTCCAGTCCACTTTAATGTATTTATTAGTGACATTGTGGAAGAAAGATAAGGTACAGTATGTCTCTTTGAAGATGACACCACAATCTGCAATAGGATGGATATCCCAGAGGGGGTAGAGAGAATATGTAGAGACCTGAGAAAACCTAAGGAGTAGTCAAGGGTATGGCAGTTTGGTTTCAATGCAAAAAAGGTGCAAAATCATGCACTGAGGGTGCTGAATCCAAAGGCAGAGTTTAATGTGGGGCAGAAGTATTGATGGTCATCAAACAGGAAAGAGATTTGAGAGTGATCATACTACAGCTAATGATCTCAAAGTGATGGGGTAGCATCACAAGGCAGTAGGCAGGGCCAGTGAGATGCTGGGTTACATAGAGAGTGGTATCAATAGCAGATGGAGAGAGGTGGTGCCACTGAATAGCTCAATGTTTAGACCCCACCATAAGTTCTGTGTCTAGTTTTGTAGACCACATCTCAAGAAGGCTATACAGTGGAGGCTGTCTTGAGGAGGGCAACTAAAAAAGTGCAGGGGCTGCATCAAAAGCCCTATGAGCAGAAACTAAGGGATCTCAATATGTAGACCATGGATGAGAGGGAGAGGGGGATATGTAGAGATGCTGCAAAGTTTTACTCCACTGGTGAAATTCTGACAAAGTTGAGAAATTGGTCTTCACAAATAACTTCACAAGTTGCCCACTTGTACTACTTTGCCACTTTACATTGAGTTTTCCTGGGGAAATGGCATTTTTCAGACGGTAAGGTGAAGTTACAGCTTCACCAGACAACCTATATAACGTCTCCTGAAAAAGTGCCACTACACTTTCCAGAAACGTGCAAAGTCAGCACTTTGTGAATTTGGCAAACTCTGCATATTAGTTCATGCAGTGAAGTCTGCAAACTGCGCACATCTGTAGTGATATGATAGGAACCTATTAATACCTCCCAAGGATGCACATGGTACAGAAGGGGAGTATTTTCAGAGACCAAGGTGCACAAGAACATGGGGACATGCAATAAAGTTGGAAGGGGGAAAATTTGGGAGGGATATGAGGAAGCACTTCTTCACTGAAAGAGTGGTGAATGTGAAGGTAATGAGGGTGAAAACAGTGGTGGGCTTCAAGCATGCATTTGATGTGCTCAAGTGAATCTTAGTTGAGACATGAGGGTGGGGAAGGTATCCAGAGATCAGTAGGATCTGCGATGAAATAGGCAGGGAAGGAAAAATGGCAGGCTGTATGGCTATGTGGTCCTCATCTGCCAAGAAGTTATTTGTTTCTAGTATGTATTTCCTGATAAAATGTTTGCAGAACACACATAAATAAATACAGACCCTCCTCAAAGGCTGTGGTCCTGGACCTCAGAAGGGCAGATTTCAGGAAAATCAGAGAAAAGGTCAAGGGGCAACTTAAGGGAGTGGGGGGGGTCAAAGGGTGAGAGGAAAAGTGGAAAGTAAAGAGGGCCATTTTGGATGTGATGAACTTATACACTAGGAAAGCCACCAAAGGAAACAGGTATATAAAATCAGGTTCTCCAAAGAAGTGAAGGAGACGAAAAGAGCAAAAAGGATTGTCTTTGTGAAGTATAAGGAGAAATGGGAGGGGGGAGGAATTGAGGGAATATCATGGCAAACTAAAGGAGTTAGATGAGTTGGTCCTGGATGCAAAGGCAGATGCAGAGCTGCACAATGCCAAGGGTGTCAAGGGAGAGGAAAGGAATTCTTTAAGTTCATCATGGAAAAAGGAAAGACAAGGGGGGATTGTCAGACTATCGGGGGAAAGTAGTGAATGATGACAAGCAAAAGGCAAATGTCTTAAACAATTACTTCTACTAGGTACTCACAGTGGAGGAGAAGGGCCTCTGCTAGAGAGTGGCATTAAGGCAGCCACATGGGGGGATGCAAAAATGTGACAAGTCCAGATCATGGCACAGTAGACAAGGTCAAGAAAGGGCTTGCTTGCCGGCCCAGTGGTGCTGAGTGTTGAGGCGCTGGACACCACACCTCACACCACGCTGGCAACCTGAGTTTGGGAGCAAGCTTGGGAGCCGGGGGTTGGCAGGGGAGGGACTGGATTGAGCACCCACTGGGCTGCTCTCCTGTCCCAGGGGGAGGGCATTGGGGAGCTCGGCACTGCATTGACCCCTGGTGGAGATAAGGGGTGCTGCAGTAGCGTGGGCTGCATGTAAGGGCATGCCCGATACAAGGCAGGGTTGCCATGCACCTAACTGTGTCAGGGATGCACACGCAGAGGGACAGCTGGGTGAAACAGAACACAGGAAAACCTGGCTTGTAAGGCAGGCAACGGCACCTGTCCCCCATTCCCTTCTCCGGGTTCCTCCTCAGATGGCCTTCCAACATCCCCCCTTCAGAGCCCACCTGCACTCAGAGTCTGCCTTGTCAAGCAGCCCAAGAGGCATAGGGCTACCCTCCACGGGTGGGTGATACCAGGGGTACCGACTGCAGGGGGCAGAGGCAAGGAGTTATAGTCCAGGGGGAGCTTCTGGCAGGCAGGACAAGGACCGGATGCCTGAGAAAGGTCCTCACAAGCCAAGACCGGAGTGAAAGAAAGTTGAAAAAAAAAAAAAAAGAGGGGCTTGCTGACCTTAAATAGATAAGGCACTGCGGCCAGATGGCTTACATAGGAACATACAGTACAAACATGCAAAATTACCACCAGAAGAAGGCCATTATTGTCTGTCAAGTCAATGAAGAGCTGATGCATCTGGTGTTATATCACACTCTGCCCCACCAACATTCTTACCCCTTTGGAGTGGGTGAATACTTTAATTTGAATATTAATCCAAATATTTGTATTCAGGGCGCAAACATTTGTAAATTAGGTATTTGTATTCATTATTTGTGTACCTGTGGGGGCAGTAAAAGCAGCCCACCCTTCCCCCCAGCAGAGCCCACAATTGAAAGTTTAATAAAAAACTGCCATAATGGGTGACCTAGACAACCCACCTACCTCCATAGCCAGCCACTGTCTCCTCTTGCATTTATATGTTGTAAAAAATCATCCCACACCCTGGAAGCAGCATCCATGTCTCCCCTCCTCTCTCAACACCCACATTTTATAATATGAAGCCCCCTGAGTGGGAAGGTGATGACACAATCCACCTTTCTCCTCAGCCACCTTTTTTTGTTTGTTTCTTTGTTTGTTTATTAGGAATAACCATTGAGCATAAGCTCAATCACAATGACGACCTAGTGACAATAATACATCTATATTACAGACATACTGTATTAGAGAATATTAATAACAGTGAAAAATACGCATGGGGAGTCCACAGAGTACTAGCCCTCAGTGTAAATACAAGGCATACAATTTGTCCCATTTTTTGTCAAACAAGGTGAGTTTGTTACAGGAACTAGCAAGTAAGCATTCAACCCTGAAGTAGGTTGAAAGATCATCCAGCCATTCATTATAGAATATGGCAGTTGGTCCATCCAATGTTTAAGCACCAATTTCTTAACTACCATGGAAATTAGAGCCATGTGGTATTTACGCTTTTTGACTGGGATATCAGTATGTATACCTAAGATGCAGATCTTCACAGTGAAGAGGTCCCCCAGATCAAGTAAGGGATCCAACCTAGATTAGATTGATCACCACAAGGAGGTGATTTTGTCACAATGCCATAAAATACGTAGCAAATTCCCTTCTTCCTTACCACATCTAGTGCAAGTACGGTTGGAAAGGTGACCAATTTTGGCTAATTTGATGGGAGTATAATATAAATCATTCAGGATATGATATTGGGTAAATCAAAGATTATCCTGGGGGATATAAGTATAAAGATCCTGCCAGACGCAGGCCCAGTCAATGGCTACCTCCAGTAAAAGAGAGGCCCATATTTTGGAGCCAGGTACAGGATCTGGGTGACCAATAGAGAGGAGGTAAGTATACAACAGGGATACGCAATGGGGTTTGGTAGATAGGTCATGGAAGCTGTCCGGGATAGGTTGTAACTTGGAAACTTGAGGGGGGAGATGCCAAAGGTTTTGCCAACTGAGTGCCTCAGCTGAAAACTTTAAAAATGTGTGTAGGGGTTAAGTCATATTTCACTGGGATAGAAGGGGAGGAAAGAAAGGAATCCGAGGAGTAAAGATCTGCTACTATAGCATTTCGTACTTGAGGCAACCAATCAGGAGTAAGGTGTGCACCCCTATCTTAATGTTGGGGTTCAGGATGATAGGTTGAGCAAAATCTTGTCATGAGGAGATTTTATAAAAGGAGTAAAATTGAGAGAAAACCTTTAGTGAGGTCCCAATTACTGAATGACAGAGTGGACCCGGTAAACTTTTTGGGGAAATATAATAAGATAGCAGAGGAGTAGAGGTGGTGCTGTTTTAACAGTTGAGTTTCAAATTTTAGCCAGATGGGTATATAATCATCTGTAGGGTTGGTGAACCATCATGGCTAACCCAGTAATACAGAAGAAAATTGGGAAAACGGAGACTACTAGGTATTTTAGGAAGACTCAGTTTAATGAAGGACCTCCTGGGTTGCTTATGTAGCCATATAAATCCAGAAATAAGGGAATGGGTATTCTGAAAGAACAAAAGGGGGAGCCAAATGTTCAACATCAGCATTGGGTAGAAAAGCCGAGGGAGAACATTCATTTTTATTACCGTATGTTAATTCATCCCCATAAAGAAAGTAGAAGAGACTCCCATCTTCGAAGGTCTTGCTGAAGGATGGCCACTAGGTCATTGAGGTTCAGTTTCTTGGCAAGGGAGGAGTCAGTAGTTAAGCAGATGCCCAAGTATTTGGGTGAATAAGGGGACCATTTAATGTCATAATGGCTAAAGTCAGCTCTGTGGGTGAAGTGGTTTAGAGGGAAGATTTCGGTTTTGGTAAGGTTAAGTTTATAGTTGAAAAAGCGGTTGTATTGGGGTACAGTGTCCAAAAAGTGTTTCAGAGATGTTGCGAGGTTCATTAAATGAAGAAGTATATCGTCTGCATAGGCAGAGAGGGTGACAGTGTGGTCCCAATACTGACACTGTAGTGCAGCATAAGGGGGGTGCTGCACTCCTGAGGTGCCATCTTTCGTATGAGACATTAAACTGAGGTCCCATCTGCCTGTTCTGGTGGTAGTTCAGGTGGATGTTAAAGATCCCATGGCACTTCTCGAAAAGAGCAGGGGAATTTTTTATTATCATAACATCAAAAACAAAGGAATGACAAACAGTGTCAAGTCACACAAAATAATGTACAAATCATATGGTAAACAAAATCAAAGAAGTATTGCAGTCATACATTATCAGATCAGTGAGAAAAAAAAACTATGTATAAACGTCTTCCCCCCACTAAAAAAGTAGGGGAATTGTTATTCATGTCGTGAAAGAACTGAGAAACAAAGCAAGATTTTGTCATATAGAAAACCATAACAAAACACAAAAGAGTATTACTTCATACTGGACGTCAAAACCGACAGAAGCAAATCATACAGAGAAAAAATACATAAACACAAAGGAGTAAGTGAGTCATATGTAAACCTGAAACATAATATGGAACAAAAACCAAAAAAAAATACTGAGATCCCTTATTTGGGGTGATAATTTAATGTGATGCAAGAGGGGTTCTAAATAAAGATTAAAAAGGAAGTGTGAGAGAGAGGGCAGCCCTGTCTCATGCCTGTGTGAAGAGGGAATCACGAGGAGAAAACTCCATTGCAATAAACCCTTGCTGACGAAGAAGAGTATATGGCCTGAATCCACTTAATGAAGGGGGGGAGCCCATTTTCCGCAGTGTCAGCCAGAGAAACTCCCGGTCCACTCTGTCAAAGGCCTTCTCAGTGTCCAATGAGATCAGGGTCATTGGAATCTGAGAAGAGTGGGCTATCTGGAAAATATGGTTGAGTTTCCGGAGGTGGTCCGCAAAGGATCATCCTGGGACAAATCCCACTTGTTCCAGGCTCAAAAGATGAGACCATACCTTCCTTATGTGCAGAGCAAGTATCTTAGTCAGAATTTTAATGTCACAATTTAACAGGGAAATTGGGCAGTAACTGGCCAGAGATATACTGTATGGGGTTTATCAGGCTTTAGAAGAAGGGTTATGGTCACTTCCAGGAGTGATGGGTTGAGGAAATCAGCGTTAAGCAAGTGTTGGTATAATTTAAGCAGAAAGAGAGCTAATTATTTTAACGAAGACTTTATAAAAATTAGAGGGAAAGCAGTCAGAACCGGGTGCTTTGTCTAGGGCCAAATCTTGTATTGCATCCTCCACTTCATTCAAGATGATGGGTGCTGTAAGGGAGAGTTGGTGATATTCAGGCAAACAGGGGACAGCATGGCAGTCAAGATAAGTTTCTATGTCTCGGGAAGATGCTGGAAAGGATCTTTTACTATATAGGGAACAATAAAAGTTTTCAAAGATCAGGGCAATGTCCCTAGGAGCAGTTTTGATAGAACCATCTAAGGCTTGAATGGAAGGTATAAGTCTTGACTTTTCCAATATGCAAAGCCAGAGAGTTAAAAGTCTACTGGCCTTTTCTCCTTGGTCAGTATAGGTGAATTTTGTTTTCAGGAGGGCATATTCCGACTTTTCTCTCAGGAGATCTGCATGTTTGTTCCTGAGATCCAAAAGTTTGGATATAGAATCAGGAGCTGTTGAGGACAATAAGGAAAGTTCGACTGTCCTTATTTGAGATAGAAGAGACAAGGTCACCCTTTCTCACGGTCTCTTCCTTCTAGAGGCTAGCTTAATAAACTCCCCACGTAGCCAGCATTTGAGTGAACACTATATCAAATCTTCACTTTGAACTGTGCCCTGGTTAGTATCCATGAAGAGTTGAATAGATGTTTGAATCTTGGAAATAATATTTTTATCTTTTAAAAGTTGGGTATTCAGTTTCCATGACCTGTTTTTGGGTCTATCGGGGATGGGAGAGAGGACCACCCACACCAATGAGTGGTTCGAGAGTACTATAGGTTCCATGCCGGCCTGGCATAAACCAGGCAGGAGAGGGATACTAATTAATACAAAATCCAGTCTGGACCAGGACTGATGGATGATAGAGTGGAAGAAGAAAAGTCAGTGTGATGGATTAAGTAGGCGCCATGGGTCACAGAGCCCAAGTGTATCCATAAAATCATTAAGTGCTCTTTGAGGTGCAGAAAGGGATGTTAATGGCTGATGGGTCCTGTCCAGGTCCTGAGTGGGCAGAATATTCCAGCCCCCCCCCCAAGATCAGAGAAGTAGGGAGAAAGGGGGCAATCTTGCTAGCAAGGTCCATAAGGAATGACTGCTCGCCACCCGTCAGCCCATATATTGAGCCCAGTACTACTGTAGAGCCCAATAGGGAGCTCTTAACCAAGACATGTCTGCCATTGGGATCTGCCACTGTGGAATCTGCCTGAACGGGGATCATGTTTCTGATCAGCATAGCCACTCCCTTATTTGAGGAGGAGTCCCCTGAGGCAAAAAACTGAGATCTCCCTTGTCTATGCAACCAAACAGCTTCTTAGCCAGTAAATGAGTTTCTTGTAATAAGATACCAGCTTTAAGTAGGGCACAATGCTTTAGCACTTGATATTGCTTCATAGAGTCTCTGACTCCTCTGATGTTCCATGTAACAATTTTATAGGAATTAATAGCCATGTGTAACCCCCCTGCAAATGGGGGTTCCCAAAATTCTTCCAGGAGCTTGCCTGAATGCTCCAAGCCTAGGTGGTGTTCGGTGTCTAATCTGCTTAACTGTGGTAGCAAGTGAGTGCTATTTGAGCCTCCACATACTGTTTCTTTAAGAGCTGTCTGCTTGCAGACTTACTTAGTTTGTATGGGGGGACTGTGTATTTAATGCTCAAACCCTGCCCGAGCTGTGGCGTAATCACTCCATTTTGTGGTCGCCGAAGGTGCAAAGGGAGCCCATCAGAAAGCTGTAACTATTTGACTGTAATCATTTAAAGCATTAGCAAAATTGTAGTTTGTTAACCTGCCTTTATTGCAGCTGGGACTCTGTGTGTGTTACCCCTCCATTCTGGACCTAAACTGCTGTGCTGGGCCACTTGGGTTAAGGGAGCCCTAAAATGGAACCTGTGGACGAATCAGAACTTGGACTCTTAATTTGAGCCAGCCACAAGGGGATTGTACAGGCAGTGACTCTGGGAAATATAGTTTTGACCTTGGCGCCTTTTTCTACCAACAGAGGGAGTCTTATTGTGAGTAACAGCTGAACCAGCCAACAGAATAGTGTGGAGCTAAAGGAAATGCCCTGCTCTGTGGCTGGAAAAATCAGATCAGTTGTGGCAGTGAAGAAAGAAGGAACTGTGTGCTTCTGTGGTGTACAGTTTCACGCGGGAAGCACGTGTGAGGCCCTGAGTTTCAGTCTGCAGCCTTTCTGAGTGCTAGTTGGGACTGAATCTGATTTGTGAGGAAAAAGAAGCACCAGAAGTGTGGAAACCAGGCTCACCCTGTAGAAGACTGGAAAAATTGCTGAATCACGCTCGGTCTGTCAGGAATTGAAGCTGCTGTGTGTTATCTCGGGTATCTTGCAGTAATTGCGTTCAGGATCAAGGAGCAGCCTGCCTGGTATAGTACTTTCCTTTTACATATAAATGTGTGTAGTGCTTGTGGGGAATCGCTATTTCAAATCCCCTGTACAGTAAATTGTGTGCTGAAGCTAGAAGTAAACCCCCAGCTTAATTTGGACTACATCCGTTTGCTATCAACTGCAGTGGGGTCCAGTCACAAGGATCTTGTCCTCATGCCCTGTTCTTCTGGCAATCCAGAGGGACATTATCCATCTGATCCTCAGCTTGGGTGTTGTGAGTAAAAATCAGGGTATTCCTCTGCAGCTTGTTTTTCAATCACAAGTGTATCATCTAATTCTTGTTGTTTCACTGTTTTTTTGGACTTAGCCCTCTGGCTCCGGATTACAATTGGGTGTTGTGCATAAATTTTCTTCTACAGGGCCCTATCCATCTGCACCTGCTGGCCAACCCCAGGCAACGGACTTGGCTAGCCCCTCCCCCGACCTGGGTACCCAGAGTGTGACTTTTCAGACCCTGTATGTGTGCACAGTACTGTGATTTAATGCCACTAATTAACCTGATTCCCCCCTCCCGTGTTACTGTCCCCTAAATAAACCAGATTTGTTGTTGTTATACTATATACTGTCTGTGGTGTTGGTACTTATGGAAACAGTATTGTGTTTTGCTGTGTATGTTGTTTAACCTTACTTTACAGGGGGTCCTCAGAGACATGCTGCAGAATCAGTCTCGAGGGTAAGTGGTATTCATATGACTGAACTGTGTGTATACATGGGGTATTTGGGCTGTAACTTTGGTGTACTGTGTGAGCCACTAGAGGGAATAAAAGGGGACCACAGTGTCCCAGAGGGCTGTGACCAAGCTAGTCTAGCCACTACAAACCCTGATCTGTGGGTGGAGGCACCTGCCATAGGACCTAGGCCCCTCAACCTGTCAGTAATCAAACAGGCAGGGATAGTAGCCCTTGGGATAGCACCACCTAGGGGTTACACATGTCAAAAAGATAACCATGTAGGTATTCTAGGAGAGTAAGGACAAGTACAAGCAACCAACCAACTGGCACACTCCAGCCCACCCTTCCCCCAGCCCATCCCCAACAGTATTGTAACTCATAAGAAATGATAATTTCAGAGGTCTAACACCAATTACTGTAACATGTAACATGTACGAACCAAAACTACTACCCCAAAAAAATACCCCTCAAAGGAACTGTACAATAGTGACCTAAAATTTGTAATTCCTGTAACCCGGGCATTCCCTTCCCTCCTCCAAGACCCCAAAACACAAAACACTGTAATTCTAAGTGACCATGTACAAAAGGATTCACAAAAGAGCACGTGTAACTGGAACCAAACATAGAGAAATCTAACAGGTTGCCCCACCACCCGTCTCCCTTACAACAAAAACCAAAAAGCCCAACAACTACTTACATCGGACTTTACTAGTAGCAGTATGACATATGAGTGAGAAAGTGGCATAAAGAAAGTCCGACCCCCCAAAAGCATCCCACCATAATGATGAACTCTGTAGACTAAAGGCAGACCACAAAGAAGAAGTTAGGAAGCTTACCCCCTCGACATACAGCACTCAATGCAGCTCTGCCTTGAGCCTACATAGCCCGGATCATCCCATCCCCCCCACAGTCAGGTTTAAACCAAATCAGGTTCTGACTATGGCTAATGTGTCACCATCCATGACCCCTTTAGGTGAGTGAAGCCTTAAGGCTACCAAGATGGGAGCATGTTCTGGATGGGGTCCCCAGAATAACTGTGGTCAAGCACCAGATCCTGAGGATGGAGGACCGAAGGTCCCTGGATAGGCCAGGGACCGGGAAATATGGGAAACTTGAGGCATGTCACTGAAAAGTGAGAGGTGATGAGTCCATAAATTAAAATTAGGAAGGAGAAAAGGAAAGAGGAATCGCCTACCTCATCTTCTGTGTGGGACAGAGTCAAAGGTAAGAGGCAGCAAATAAGCCTTGCAGAGGGGACTTTAGATGATTCAGCATTGGGTCAGGGGGAAGTTACCCCTGGGGAAGGAAAAAACTATGGAACTAGGAACTGTTCCAATCCCTAAACCAGCCCCTAGAAAACACACCCCTGTAACACAGTTCCTTCTGGTGGGAATGTTGCCCCTAATCGGTAGCAGGCTTCCTCTGCAAGGCCTAGACAACATAGGAAAAAAGGAAGACCCAAGTGCCTCCCACCACCCAACTGCAAAGCCCTTCAACCAGACCTGAGGAGGCAAAAACTGAAGGTAATCAAATGCAAATTAAAACCCAATAATAAAGATAGTGTCCATTATATACAGTAACTATGTCATACATCAGTCTGCACTTATTCAGCCTGATTTAAACAGATCAGGCAGCCTGGAAGATAGGTCTGTAGAGGCCTGGGTAGGGGAATCATAGCAGAGCCAGAAGCCACTGAGGGAGACTTGAAGACGTGCTGGATAAAGCATTTTGAACGGAATGCCAGTCGCGATTAATTTGCAGACAGTAGGATGAAAGGCAGAGTGCTTCTGGTAGGTTTCATAAGGGAGTTCTTTAGCGATGCAGAGCTTGGATCCTTCCCAGCTAATTGGACTACAGGACCCAAGGCAGCATGGTTTCACCAGGGGGAGGTCATGTCAGACCAACCTTGTTGAATTTTTTGACTGGGTGACTAGGGAGGTGGATTGGGTAGGGCAGTGGGACATGGCCTATCTGGACTTCAGCAAGGCCTTTGACACTGTGCCACATAGAAGACTATTACACAAACTGAGGAATATGGGTGTGGGCAGGACAGTAGTGTGGTGGGTAGGTAACTGGCTGGGTGGCAGGACACAGAGGGTGGTGGTAAATGGCTGTCACTCCACAGAGGGAAGAGTGACCAGTGGGGTACCACAGGGATCAGTGCTGGGACCGGTCCTATTCAACATCTTCATCAGTGACATTGCGCAGGACCTAGAAGCCAGAATTTCACTGTTCGTTGATGACACAAAGCTCTGTAACAGAGTAGACACACCAGAGGGTGTAGACAGAATGAGAAGGGACCTGCAGAAACTGAAGAATGGTCAGGGGTTTGGCAGTTGAAATTCAATGCAAAGAAGTGCAAGATAATGCATATGGGGCACAAAAACCCTGGCACAATATATCAGTTGGGGGGTGAGGATATAGCATGCACCAAGCAGGAAAGGGATCTTGGGGTTGTCATCTCTGATGACCTCAAGGTAGGGAAACAGTGTGACAAGGCAGCAGGTAAAGCAACTAGGATGCTGGGATGTATGAGGCAGGGCATCACCAGCAGGAAAAGGAGGGTCATAATTCCCGCTATACAAGACACTAGTGAGGCCCCACCTGGAGTACAGTGTACAGTTCTGGAGACCATACCTACGTGAGGACATAGACAGGGTAGAGAAGGTTCAGAGGAGGGCAACAAAGATGGTGCATGGATTGCATCACAAGTCCTATGAAGACAGGTTGAAGGAACTGAACATGTACTCCTGGAGGAGAGGAGAGAGGGATATGATAGAGACATACAAGTATCTTACAGGGAGGAACAGGGTGCAGGAAAACACTATTTTAAGTGAAAAGATGTTCCAGGACTAGAGGCATGGGATGAAGTCGGAGGAGGATGATTCAGAGGAAACATGAGAAAGAATTTCTTCACAGAACGGGTGGTGGACAAGTGGAACACCCTGCCAGAGGAATGTGGGGCTGAAACAATCACGGGATTTAAGAATGCATGGATAGACATAAAGGAATTCTGGAGGTCAGGGGTAAGGGGCAACAGACTTCTAGGAAAACAAACTGAACTTACAAGCTCAAATGGGCAGACTGGGTGGGCCATAGGCCCTTATCTGCCGACACTGTCTATGTATCTATGTATCTATGTATTGGTTGAAGTTCACACACTTTGGCCAGGACATGTTGTTTTTCAATAAAACTGAGGGATTTCAGGATGATGGGGCACAGTTGGGCTCCTGCTTGTGGTTTTGATCTGAGGGACCACTGAGCCCGTTCGATCTGGTAAACAAGATTAAGGGGTGATGGGCCTACAACTTTGAGAAGGAATTTTTGTAGAAAAGAGATGGTGTTCGGCCCCTCTTCCAATTCGGGTAGGCCCAGGATGAGGATGTTGTTGCGTCTGCTTCTCCTCTCTAAATCCTCTGTCCTTAGCTGGAGTTTCTGGATTTGCTGACGAAGGTGGATAATTTCAGGATCCACTTTGTCTCTCCATTTCTCAAGAGAAGACGAGAGTGCCTCCGAATATCTGACCCTCTTGTGGTGGACAGCTAGGTCTGCTCTAATAGATTTAATTTCAGAGGAGATATCAGCTAGTGTTTTTTTGAAGGGTAGGAGTTCTTGCAAAAAATGATCCTCTGTAAGGGGGATCGGTTGGGAAATTGCAGAGCTGGTTTTCCCGGTAGCAGAGCTTTGTGCCTTGGATTTTTTAGGCATTTTCTCAGGTGATGCAGGCAGCGTGTGCTTAAGGGGGGCCTGCTGCATATCAACATCCATTGCAACTGATTGAAGCCAAAAGCGATGCAAAAGAAGGCAGAAAATAGTTGCTGAAGGCAGGTCCTCTCTGCTGAAGTGGATATTTCTGGCAGAACCTTGTTGAATTAAGCTAGATTAGCAATAATTGAGAGGAAGGGACAGGAGCTCCAGATCCTTGCTGCTGCTAGGTTGCTTGCATCACGTGATCTCTGGCCCACTTCTAAGCTTGACAATACCGTCTTTCTTTGTCCATTTTTCCCAAATTTGCCAACAGAAGGTCTCATCTCCTTCCTTGACCTCACTGCTGTCTTTAACTCAGTCCCTGCCAAGCTTTTCTTAACTCCCTGCTGGCTGTTTTAGCTTTCTAGAAAGTTGACCCTTTCTTTTTCCTGCTAGGTCCATTTATATATTTTTAAGGAACTCCTTTTCTCTCTCCCTCTCTCTCTCTCTCTCTCACTGCTCTGCCAACCATCCCTGTAAACCAGAGTGGTTTCCTGTGCTTTTACCTTTATCCCTTCTGCTTTAGATTGGTTTCAGTGACTGATTGGGCCCTATCTCAATTAAGGACCATTTTTAGTCCTTTTCTATGTCTGCCCTGAGTTCTGTTGGGCACTCTCCAGATTTAATCCCATTTTAGTGAAGTCTGCCCTTTTGAAATCCAGAACACATGTTTTTTGTTGAGTATTTCTATTCTCATATCAAAATGAAACCATCTTGACCGGTGATCATTGTTTTCCAGGGACTCAGCTATGCAGATACCTGTGATATGATCACTGTTTGTCAGTGCTAAGTCCACAATGGCCTGAGGGTATTTAGGGAGCTAGCTGAGCACCTGGCTTGGTAGTTAGCTTTTGCTCTCAGAGCAAGGAGTTTGCTCTTGCTATTAGATCAATGAGGCAGAAGATTGAGGCAGCAGGAACATTTGTGTTAGAGCATTTCCAACTAGGTAAGTGAATAGACACTTTATTAAAAGTGTTGGGTCTGCAGCTGGCCTGGTGACCCTGAGGGTTGAGGCGCTAGACGCCATACCTCGTGCAATGCTGGTGACCCATGTTTGGGAATGAGCCGTGGTCATCGGGGGTTGACAGGGATGAGGATAGGAGCTGGATCGAGCAGCTCTCTTCTCCTGTGGAGGGTCCCTATTGCTCCCGCCACATGACTGCCACTGGGTGGAGGTCCGGTGATTGTGCAGGTTGGGATGCAGCACAGAATGGGAGGGTGCTCATGGTTGTTGTGCGTGCTACGCATGTGCAACCCACGACAGGGACAGAAGAAAACAGGTGAAAAACGGTGCCAACCGGCAAGATGATGTGGGTCCCCTGCAGGCTCCACACCTGGTGAACTGGGCACCTGCATGCCATCAAGGTGAGTCCCAATGAACATCGGGATGATAGGGCTGGGGGGACCGGTAGAAGGGGGCCAGTCGGCATGGGGTGCATAAATAAATAACAATAAAAAAAAGTGTAGATTCTGTAAGGTAAATTGGGACCTTCAACCAGGGTATAAAAAACACAGTAGTTAGCAGTGTGCTGGTCTGAGTTTGGGGAAGGTAGCTGAAAATCATCCTTGCAGTTAACTGGGTGAGGATAGCTGTTAACTGGGAGGATGTTGCTTGGGTAGAAGTGAAGCAGTAGTTTCATTTTAGACTTCTCTAACCTTCTTACAACAGCACTATGAAAGGACTCCCTTCCAGTATGTCCCATCATTCTCCTGTCCCAGTGTAGGTGTGGAACAGGTTATTTGACTGGTGTTTTAGGCATAAGCAGGTATCCACAGGCAATAGCAGGCCTCTAGGGGGGCTCTTCCAGTCTGGTGAGTACAATCCAGTAGTAGTACAGAGTGAAGCAATGCTAATTTTGGGAGTGGTGCAGTGTAGTGGTTGTGGAGCTACAGTTTTCAGAGATACCTTCTCAGGACTGAGGTGCTACCCCATCTGCAGGCACCTGTCTGGGCTGAAGGAGGAAGTCACTGGATTCCAGGCCAAGCTGGCGAGGATACAGAGGACATCTTACCTAACCCAGGGGCCACTGAATCTACCACTATTGCCCTAGAGGTTGTCTAGAAGAAGGAGGTTGGCTGGACTATGTTGGGCTCCGGGAGGGTGGGGTGGTGGGTCAGGGGTACATTTCTCTGCCTATGCCAGAACAAAATTTATTCATTGCTCTGGTGGGATGGAGTTGTCGAGAGGGGACACCCATTGTACTGGCAAGGAAAGATGTGGGGATCATCTGTAAGGGAGGACCCCAGGTGGGAAGCAAAGAACCTCGAGGAAGAAGCAACTTCAGAAGGGGACCCAATTGTTAGTTGGACAGACCTGTGAACACAAAGGTAGGGAAAGATGAAGGTAAGGTCCCTGCCTGCTGCCTTGATTTGGAGAGACAGATAGTGGATCCTAAGGATTGTTGAGGTGGCACAGCAGGAGGGAGAGCTGGATGTCATTGTCCATCTGGGATTAATGAGCTGGCTAGGGATGGGGGCTGGGATTGAGTACAATATTTCAACGAATTGGGGAGAGGTCTTAGGCAGTTGGCATGCACAGTGGCTTTTGTTGTGGTGATACCTGTCTACAAGTGGGGGAAGGATATGGTTCTCTGCCCCTGGAGCTTCAACTTACAGATGAAGGAATGGTGTAGAGAAGAGGGGTTCAGCTACACTGTCAACTAGGGAAAAACCTGGAGGGATATGGGCCTATACGAAGGTGATGGCCTGCATAATCTGGTAGAGAAACTGCAGTCCTAAGTGAATGGTTTGAACTTTAAATGTTACTTTGATTAACATTAAAACTAGCTGAGGGGAGTGGTGGAAGTAAAATGGGAGGCATAAACTGCCCCCCAACAGAATAAAACAGAAAGAAAGGAAGACCAAAGGGGAAGAGGATTCCCAAGGGAGCAGGATAAAGTAAACAGCACATTGGTAGTAGAATATGGGGATGGGAACAAAAGTTTTCAAAAGAGGTGGACGGAGGCAGGGCAAAAGTGAAAGAGGGGGTGCTATAGGCAAAATGCGAACAAGGTATATAAAGCAACCTGTGCAAATGCAAAGAGTCTTGGAAAATAAAATTCCAGACCTGAAATCCATTATGGGGGAGGCTGACCTGGCTATTGTGGCCATTACTGAGTCATGGTGCACAGGTAACCCCGACAGGGGCATGACCATACCAGGCTATACTCAGTTCAGGAAAGGTGGAGGTGGGGAGGAAAGGTGGAGGGGTGGTGTGTGTAAAGTTGCAAAGCAATGTAAATGCAGGGAACTAAGGGGGAAAGTAGAGGTTGGAGGTATTGTGAGTCACCCTGGAGCCAGGACCACTATTCACACTAGAGTGATATACAGACTTCCAACAAACGAGGAAGAACTGCAAGCACAAGGAAAAGCCATTAGCACAATGGCAGAAAAAAGGGGAGGCTCCTTCTGGGGGACTTCAGTCTGCCGAATTTAGATTGGAGCCTCCTAGCTGGGCTTCAGCTAGAAACAGAGCTGTCCCAGACTCTCTGTGGGAGCATTTCTCAGGAAACTAGTCAGGGAGCCCACTCATGATGAGGCAGTGCTGGACCTGGTGATCACTAACAGGGACAGTACTGCAAACATCAAGGTGGGAGGTCACCAGTGATTATTGTACAGTGTGGTTCATTGTAGTGATGGCAGCAGATGTAAACTACACAAGAATGAGTTTTGTGAACTTCAGGAGGGTAGATCTGCAAAAAATTGGTGACCACTTCAGAGACAACCTAGTAGGTGGAAGAGCCAGGGTGGATTGGAGGAAAAGTGGGCCAAATTAAGGGACGGCATAGTGAAGGCAATACATTTCTGTGCAAAACAAGTTAGCAAAAAAGTAGAAGAAAAAAGAGACTGCTATGGGTGTCAAGGAGGTGGCTAAAAAGGTAAAGGGTAGCAGTTAGAAGGTACAAAGAGATGCAGAAGGAACAGGATAAGGAAGGGTACCAGGAGAGGCAGAGGGAAGCAGGGAAAGCAGTAAGGATTGCAAAGCCACAAAATGAGGAAAGGATAGCTAAAGGGATAGCAAAAGGGGATATGACCTTTTGAGGTACATAACTGAGAAGAAAAAGACAAGAGGAGGGATTGTGAAGTCAGTAAGGGCAGCAGGTGTGCAGAGGAGGAGAATGAAAAAGTAGATAACCCTGCACAGATATTTCTATTCATTGTTCCTGGTGGAAGGGGAAGGGGATGGACCACATAAAAGCAGCAGGAGTGCTGGGGCGAGGAAGGTAGACTCAAGTCCATTTACAGAGGACAGAGTACTTAAAGGACCTGCAAATCTGAAACTGGACAAAGCTATGGAATGGGATGATGTACACCCAAGGGTGTTGGAGAAACTCAGTGAGGTAATGTCTACACCTCTGACAGCCCTGTTCAACAACTTACTGGAAACAGGAGTGGTTCCAGAGGAGTGGAGGAGGGCAGATGTAGTTCCACTTCATACTTGGTAAGACAAACATAATAAAACCAGAATGGGGTAGGATCCAGGATCAATAACAGGTCCTGAGTAAATGGTCAGACTTGATGGACTTTTGGTCTCCTTCTGTCATCACTTTCTATGTTGCTGTTTCTAAAACAGCTACACATAAAGGCACAGAAAAACTCCACCATTTAGGAGATGATGACATTGTACTTATTGCACATATCCAGAAACCGGTAGCACCCCCCCCAACACACACACGTGGATAAATGTCAATGTTTCACTTCACTCTTGAATCTTTTTTAAGACATGACATCAATGAAGAGAGTTGCAATGTATATAGTCTGCCTAATAAAAAGGTGTAAATTATATGTTAATAGGTAACAATTCAGATTTCAAAAGGCAGATGTAAAAGGAAACCAAATGTAAAGAAGACAAATATAAAAGACACATACCTACCTATATGATATTTACAAAATGGAAGTTTGTGCAAAAATAGGAATATGCACTAAAAAATCGGTAAATCCTGTAAATCACACAATATGGGTGTATCTATAGAAACGAAGAACAAACATTTTCTAATGATATGCACACAGCATATATACATATATAGGTTACAAGACTCGAGGCAGCATGGATTCACGGTGGGGGGGGGTCATGACAGATGAACTTGCAAACTTTGGTCTCCACAAGTGCTGAAACTGTTGTGCTTTCTGAACTTTTGGGCTGGCAGCCCTTTCTAGCACAGACTACGTTTCTAGTGCACATCTCTCTCTCCTTAATTCTTCGTTAGGAAACTGGGCAGTTTGGGGGTGGGTTAAGGGGACACCAAATTGGTTCATGGATAGAAGACAAAGAGTGACAGTAAACAAAATTCACTGAGGGAAGGAAGAGTATTCAGTGGGGTACCTCAGGGATCAATACTGGGTCCAGTCATCTTTAATGTCTTCACAAGTGACATTGCAGAAAATTGGGAAGGGAAGGTATGTCTCTTTGCAGATTACATCAAAATTTACAATAGGGTAGACACTCACGAGAGGTGGAGAAAATTTGCAGAGACCTGAGAAAACTCAAGGAGTGATCAAGAGTATGGCAGCAGGGGTTCAACGTGAAAAAGTACAAAATCATGCATCTAGGGCACAGGAACCAGAGAGAGTATAATTCTGGGGGAAGAGGTACTGATGGTCACTAAACAGGAAAGAGATCTGGGAGTAATCAGATCTGATGACCTCAGGGTGGTGAGGCAGTACAACAAGGCAGTAGGTAAGGACAGTGGGATGCTCAGATGTATAGGGATGGGATATCATCAGCAGAAGGAGTGAGGTGGTGGTGCTGCTGTATAGATCATTGGTGAGAATCTGCCTGGAATACTGTGTCTAGTTCTGGAGACCACATCTGAAGAAGGACATAGAAAGGGTGAAAGATGTCCGGGGGGGGGGGGGTACAACTAAAATGGTGCAGCAGCTACATCAGAAGCCCTATGAGGAGAAAAGTACAGTTATGTAAGAAATTACAGTAATATTAGATTTGCAAGGGGATCTCTTGCAGCAGACCACACCTATGGAACTATGTACGACAGGCACTAGGACCACAAGGAAACTTTTCTAGCTAGCAGTCTACCAGAAGGCCACCCACTCTGATGTCATAAGCCTATGTTGGCCTATCCTATAAGAATGGGCGGCCCCTGCGCACTCCTCAGTTCTTCTGCTGGAGACCATAAGCAACCTAGTCCCAGTAGGGGAACTAAGGAGGAACCAAAGGTTCCCATCAATAAGAAAAATAATGGAGAAAGAGGTACAGACAAAGATCTCCCAGGTTAGGGGGAAGGAAGGAGGGATGGCATAGCCTTCTGCAAGAGATCCCCTCACTGATCTACTGTTATGGTAAGTTCATACGCAAATGTACTATCTGTCATCAGTGGCATCTCTTGCAGCAGGCCACATCTATGGAATGAGTCTGAAGCAGTTCCATCAGTCGACAGCACAGTCTGGGTGGAGAAAACCTTGTGCCTAAGAAAGTAGGCCCTGAAGGACAGCTAGGCCAAAGCTGGCCCTACGCCTACAGGCAATGTTCAACTGTAGTGCTTGGTAAAGGTGTGGACAGTATTCCAAGTAGCAGCAGCACAGATCTCTGCAGCTGACACATTCCTGAAACAGGCAACAGAAGTGCCCATGCCTCTAACAGAATGACCTTGAACAATGCCAGGAAGATCCTTGCCATACTTCCTGTAGCAATAAGTAATAGAACAGGCCAACCATTTGGACAAGCACAGTTTTGAAACAGGGACACTCTGTTTACCAAGGGTGAAAGAAACAAACAACTGAGAGGACTTCCTACAGTTCTTTGTAAAGTGGGTGTAGTACTGAAAAATTATATGCATATCTAAAGTGTGGAGCAATGTTTCCCCTAGATTAGCATGCTCTGGGTAACAAACAGGAAGGTGGATTGACTGATTTAAAGTAAACTCAGACACCACTTTCGGAAGAAGCTGAGGGTTAGTATGCAAAGACACCCTGCCTTTGCAGAAAACCAAGCTGCTCACACATGAACACCTGTAGATCTAAAATACTTTGAGTAGAAGTTATAGCAAACAAAATTAATACTTTCCACGACAGAAAGCATAGCTAGCATGTTGCGTACGGCTCAAAAGGATACAAAGTAAGTTTTTCCAACACAAAATTCAAGTCCCCAGGCAGACTGGAATGTGAATAGGCTTCAGGTGAAGAATGCCTCTCAGAAATGTATGGGACATCTCCAGTTGTGCCACTGTACAGTTATCAGTAGGCACAAGGAATGCAGAAATGTCAGACACATGCACTGTAAGAGAGGAATACTTCAGGCCAGAATCTGAAAAGGACAGCAAGTACTCCAGAACCTGATTCACTAGACAAGTAAAGGGATCTAGCTAATGAAAGGCAGCTCATAGTGCAAAGCATTCCACTTCATAGAATAAGTGGCCTTAATGGAAGGCTTTCTAGCTGCCACCAGAACATTAGTCACCTTGAATGACACCCCAAATCAAGCCATGACTATGTCCTCAGGAGTCAGGCATAAAGATGCAGGGATTTGAGGTCCAGATAAACCAGGGTGCCCTGGTTCGGGAAGAGCAAGCCGGTGCACAGAGGAAGAGATACTGGAGGTTCCGTTGTGAGCTGCTGCAGTAAAGGGAACCAGATCTGATGAGGTCAGAAGGGGACTATGAGGATCATCATGGCCCCTTCCACCTGGAGCTTGATCAGAACCCTCTGAATTAGGGAGAAGGGAGGAAATGCATACAGAAACATCCCTTTCCAAGAAAGGGACAATGTGCCTCACCAGTAAACTCCCAGCCCTGGATCAAGTGAGCAAAAAGCAGCAGTTTTGCATTGAATGGGGATTCAGAAAGGTACAACTCTGGATGACCCCACCTGTTGAACAGGTCTCTTACTAGTGAGGTCAGCAGCTCCCCCTCATACACCTTTGACTGGGACCGACTTAGGGTGTCTGCCAGGATGTTTTAGATGCCTGAAACATAGATGGCCAATAGTTTGAGACCGTGATCCAGAGCCAAATGCTAGGCTCTCATTGCTTCCCAGCAGAGAGGGTACGAGTGAGTGATCCCTGTCTGACACAGTGGAATACACTGATGTCCGTCTGCACTAGCAGAAGACCCAGGAATAGTTGAATCTGGAAGGACTGCAAGGCCAAAAAATGGCCTGCATCTCCAGGACACTGATGTGGACAGAGGATTCCAGATGGGACCAAATGTCTTGTGTTTGGTGGGGCACTAAATGTGCTCCCCACCCCAACTCCAAAGCATCGGTTGTAAGGATTTTCTGAGGGGAAGTAATGAGGAAAGGAACCCCTTTTAACAGGTTGTTGGTTTCCAGCTACCAAAGGAAAACTCTCTTCACAGGAGAGGAGACCAGGACGGCTGTTCCAGTTCACTGGTGCACTGGTCCCACTGGACCCTCAGTGTCCATTGAGGAATCCTCATGTGCAGTCTGACATGGGGCACTGTGACTATAGCCGCAACCATCAGACTCAAAAGCTAAAGGAAGGTTCTGGCTGAGACAGCAGTCGGGCTTGAACTATAAGGTGATTTGCTTGGTTCTGGGGCAGGAAGGCCATGCCCCGAGAGGTGTTCTAGACTGCTGCTATGTACTGAAGGTTCTGACAGGGGGTCAGAACTGACTTGGGCAGGTTGATCATGATGCCCAAATCCTGAAATAGGTGGGTTGTATGTTCCAGAGTCTATAATAAGTGCTCCCTGGACTGGGTTTTGAGAAGCCAGTCATCCAGGTAGGGTAAGACAAAGAGTTCCTCCTGCCTGAGGGCAGCTGCCACCACTGCCAGGCATTTAGTGAACACCTGAGGGACCAAAGACAAGCCAAAGGGCAAGGCCCAGAAGTGGAAGTGTTCCCCCTGGAAATGAAACCTTAGGTATTGTCTGTGAGAGGCATGTACCTGGATATGCAGCTAGACATCCTTCATGTCGAGGAAGCAAATCCAATCTTCCTGGTGCAGAAGGGGTGGAATACTCTGGAATGTAACCATAAGGAATTTTTTGTATTGGATGAACAGATTTAGCTCCTGGAGGTCGAGAATGAACCTAAGATCTCTTATGCATTTCGGCACCAGGAAGAAGTGAGAATAGAACCCCCTGCCCTGTTGAGTTTCTGGGACAAGTTCTATGGCCCTTTTTCACAACAAGGACCAAATTTCCTCCCAGATCACTAGAATATGGGTCTGGAGGGTAAGAGGACAGAAGTGGGAGCTTTTCTGGAGGACACTGCAGAAGTTCCAGAGTGTGGCTGCTTTCTATGATATGCAGTGCACAGGCATGTCTGGTGACTTCCCTCCACTTGTCCAAGAGTAGAGAGAAACAACCCCCTACCACCACCTCCTGCCTTAAGGGAGGGAAAAAGGGGTCAGGCAAGGAGTCAGGCTGAACTGTCAGGAGCAGCCGTGGCCACACCACCTCCTCTGTTTTTTTTTTTCCTCCCTGAGGTTGAGGAGGGGGTGGGTAAGTCTGGGGAAGCACGGGGTTTACCCTGAGGTATGCTGGAGGGCTTGGGTTTATGAATAGACCAACAAAAGGATACTCGCTGACCACCTTTTGGCTGGTTAGTTTGGTGCACTGAGTAGACCAATCATAAGGTGTGGCCCAAGGCTTGAAGTTGAGATAGTATGTCCTGCACATCTGTGCCAAATGACTTGTAGCCTCTGAAAGGGAAATTCAGGATGAACAATTGAACTTCTTGAGCAATTTTATTTATTTATTTGTTTTTCATAAAGCAAAGCCAGACACCCTCAACCAAGACTGTCTATGAAGGCAAATTCCCGCTGTGGAAGCCGTTGTATCCGAAGCATCTACAACATTGTAGGCAGCCCTAAGGAGGTGAGTGCTGATGTTAGACCCAACCTTAAGAGACTGCAGCAGTTGCAGTTTTAGGGGTCCTCTGTGAGGCCCGGGTAGATTCAATGACTTGGTCCCAGAGCTGTTTCTGCTACTGGACCACAGGGAAAAGTAATTTAGCACCCTATTGGTCAGTGTGGCAGAGGCAAAGGTTTTCTTGACAATGTGATCCAGCCTCTGTGACTCCTTATCTGGGGACAAGGAACTGAGATGTTTAGGCCTCTTGGTGCAGTTGTGGGCAGCATTCATGACCACTGAGCCCACTTAAGCCTCATCAGTGAAGAAAGGCCTTCATGCTGGAGTCTGGTATAATTTGTCTACCTTCTTACATAAGGTGAGCATCAAATTGGGCTAATGTCAGGCAGCAATGATGGCATCTTCAAAAGGCTAAATTAAGAGCTGGCCTTGTGGCGTTGAGGGTTGAGGTGCTGGATGCCACACCAGTGACTGGGGTTCGGGAACAGACTTGGGTCACCCGGGGGTCAGCAGGGGGAGAAAGGATTGAGCATCCATAGACAGCTCTCCTTCCTCAGAGAGGGGGGACAGTGCAGTACACTGTAGACTGACACCCAATGGTGGCTAGGTGTTGGCACAGGCATGTCACCCAGAAAAGGGGAGGACACCAAACCAGGGCATATGACTGCTTCTGTGGAGGTGAGGGTAGCTGCCTTGCCCATTGCACAGTTTGGGTGCCCTGGGGAGAAAAGCGGAAAAAGACCAGGAGATGACAAAGTCTATGAGGACCCGACACATTCGGGTCGGAGAATGAGTCTTTCCAAGGGAGGGCCAGAGCTGTCCCTCAGCTCCACTGAGGAGCGATAAAATTTAAAGGCTCAATTGAAGGAGGGATGATCAGAGATAGGGCATCTGGTAGACATAAACAAGTGGCCAGTCGATGTCAAGCAGGATTTGGCTCCTTGGTGTCAGTCTATAGCAGACTGTAGGTGTCTCATATCTGAAACAAGGGAGAAGTCATCCATGGTGGACTGTGAATACACCTCGGGGTCTCCTAGCCATCGGACAAGACCGTAGAGGTGGAGTTTAAGGGATGGCTCCCATGTCATCTCCTTCATCAGGAGGAATGAGGTCCGGATGGCATCCATCCTCGTCCCCTGAGTCCTGAGGGGGAGTGAAATCCCAGGACTCTGGGGGGGACTCGGCCCTGCTGGAAAAGCAGGGGGGCACTGCAGGAATTGGCCTTGGGAAGGAGCAAGCTTAGCTTGCATAAAATCCCATAAGGCAGTAAGCATGGAGTAGAAGACCACTACTATTGGCGTTGGACCAATTGGCATCGATTGAGGGAACACCAGGGTCAGTGCCGGGGTCAGCACTGGGGAGAGTGGCTGCACAGGCTGGGGCCTGTGGAGAAGCTCCTCATTGTAGGCCAGTGTCAGGGAAGGCGATGGTGACTGAGGCTCTGGCCAGGGTGACTCTGGAAATGGTAGAGGATCTTGGCTCAAGATGACAATCGAAGAAATGGTCAAGGTTGGTGGTGGGGGTTTAGGCTGTGATCTGGCAACTGCCGAAGCTGAGCCCATTGACAATGAGCCAGCAGAACCACCTGACTAAGTGCCTGTGGAAAACAAGGGCCTGAACAGCAGTCGCTGAGAAGAGCCCCTAGAAATGACCCCATCACTGAAACATTGGTAGGGGATCTGCCAATGGTAACCCTGTAGGGGAAAGTGTGTGCGAGGCAAAGGGGACTGCCCCCAACAATGAGGATGGCCCCACTGCAGTTGGCACGCAAACTGGCGACTGGGTTTGAGACAAGGAGGACCAGATTTTGTCCTTGGAAATGGTCCTTGTCTCAATGCTTATGCTTCCCTGAATACTTGTTCTGGCCCTGGAGGGCTGCGAGCCCAAGGATGTTGAAGGGGAAGTGGAGAAACTTTGAGTCTGAAGCTCCTTCTTCATCTGGGTGACCTTCTGCTTCAACAGAAAAGTTCTGAGGGTCTGATCTCGGCGTTTCCTGGTGGCCTGGTTGAAGCTGCGGCAGGTCATGCAAGCCTGGGTGTCATGGTCCGATCCTAGGCAGCAGACGCAGGCCTCATGGTTGTCCTTCTCAGGGATCATCTTCCCACAGCCACACTTTATGAAGAGGTTCCTGGAGGTGGAGTTCGGCATAAACGGTAGAGGAAAAATCACTTTATCACTAAAGTGATATATACTAGGGAGAGAAAAAAAGAAAATTGGAAGGCTAGGCCTGTAGTTCAGTGAATAAACAGCCAGCCACTCCCACTTCCTGATCTATATAAGCAGTTCCTCTCAGCCTCATTGTGAAGCACTTTTTCTTTGCATCCGGAGGCTCTGCTGGTTTGTCCTCTGAGCTGGCTGGGGCCTACCCCCCCCCCACCTGCTGTTTCTGTGTGTCTCTGCTGGACTTCGGTGTTTGTTTTCCTGCTTCTGGTTTGTATCTTTCTTCCAGCTGTATGCTTCTCTGTGTTTTGTGTCTCTTGTTTTTGGGCCTTGTTCCCTGTTTTCTGTTTTGCTGAGTTTTGGTTTTGTCTTCTTTGGGGCTTTGTTTCTAAGCTCCTAGCACACTGCTACTCAGAGCTCATACTATTGCTTTCAGTTGCCTCCAACTGCAGCCACTGCTACTGTTTACTCCAATTACTATTGTACCCAGTGCTTGTGTTTTTACACTGTTGCTCACCACACTCAAACTACTGCAATCATTATCTGTGTGTTTCAGCTCAACCATAGCTGCTCCATGTTGCATACTCACTACTTTTCACCTGACACAGGTTTACTCTGACCCTAGCTGTGCTGCTCATTCATGCTCTCATTCTACTTGTAGCTTCATTGCACTGCCTGGCTACACCTGTTTCAGAGAATTGTCTCCATAGTTTATTGCAGTTGCAACTCTGACGTCAGACAACTAAGCTTATGCTGAGGCTGTTAATCTAGCTTTATTGTTATTAAATCCTGCCTCACTGCTGAAAAACCTCAGAGTATTTGTCACCTTGATTTGGCTATTCATATCTGTCTGGCTTGCCCCAATTCAGTGCTGTTTCATTGCTACATGTTATGCAGACATCCATGCAGGTCCACCTATCACTACTACTGTTTATTGACCAACAGTATGTACAGGTCCACGCTTGCTTATGCTATCATTGCTCATTGCTTACGCAGCTCATTGCTTCATGCCTACTGCCATCTCCTTGGCTTCAGCTTCTGGGATTCTGCTGCACTCAATTCTGCATTCGGCCTTGCAAGGTCTCAGCACTCAATGCTCATTTCGATATCATCATGCCGTGCTCATTCAGCTCACCAGCTTTTCAGCTCTCAATCAATTTTGGGGCATGCCAGCCATTCTATTCTGGTGAAGGGTTTCTGCAGCCGGCAGTCTTGCTCTACATTTAGTCTGCATCTTGAGTGTGTCCAACTTGGGACAGGATCCTTCTCACCTTGCCCATAGCTGGGAATCTCCTCACCCCGGGCTTGGCTTTAGCTGCCTGCTACATGACAGTAGCTTCTGGGGTAGAATTTAAGACTATCGGTGAAGGATGGAAAAAGTTACTTCCTTTGGCTCAAGTGTTCCACTATAACAGTTAGCCATTGACTTTAGTGGTTTCCCTAGCAAGGCACCTTCACCGCATTCTCCCTACAACTGCGTCTGGTTCACCTGGTTTGAATTTTGAGCGGGTAGACCTGGTGAGTGCCTCAGCAGTTGTTGCTGTCCTCTTGCACCTCGGATGCACGTATTGTTGCAGAGTTTGCTCGCAACCTTACACAGCGTTCCCGCTAGAGGGTTTGAATGAGAGCCTTCCTCCAAATTGGAAGATTTTCCACCTCCCTTTAATTGGGATTTCCAAATTGCAGCTGCAGAGCCGTCATTAAATAAATTATCCCAAGACTGGAGGGAAGGTGACCTAGGCCTTGGATCCCCAGAGATTTCCTCCTCATAGGGTTTTTTTCTCTCCTCCTTTGCCTCTGGTCATAACTGTTAGCATAGTAGTGTCACCTAGTTTCTTTAGGTAAGTTCTGCTGTTGGATGGAAGTGGACAATGTCCTGCCATTCCCTCTCTCCTTAAAGGATCCCCTAATTCTCAATGTAAATCATTAGTATCATGCTACGCAAACCTGGGCATTTCATTAAGTTATCAAACTGAGCATCTCATTACATTATCAAACTGTCTATACTTCTCTAATACTAAGTCACAGTTTCTGCTACTACATCACAGTTACTGCTTGCTCTTATGCTTCGTGTTGCCTCATTCTTTTGAGGCATGTTTGCACTACATTTCTTTTGGTGATTCCTAAGGTACCTTTAGCCACAGGAATCGTCCTGTGGCACCTCTTGGGGTGGAACCCTCTTGGAGGGTTCCTTGCTTTTAGTACCCTACAGGGTGGTAATTCCTCTGGAATAGAGAGTGCGAATGGCCAAAACCAAACTAACACAGTTGCACAAGCATAACACTATACTGGCTGCACAGGACATTGAATTAAAGTTTGACAAAGAATTTTGGCAAAATGGCGGCCAACTGAAGCTGGCAGATCATTGGGAAGTCAAATGCGCAACTGTCGATGGTGGGAAAGGAACTGAAGAGGGCACATAGACATAGAAACATAGACTTTGATGGCAGATAAGGACTGCTTGGCCCACCTAGTCTGTCCATTTCCCTACCTACAGGATAAGCTGCAGATCCTAGTTAACCAACAGCCTAGTTCTCCCTACCCCCCACAAGAATTGTCTTATGTCTGTCCGATGCATTCTTGAATTCTCCCACAGTTTTAGACCCCACAACCTCCTCAGAAAGGCTGTTCCATGTGTCCACCACCATCTCTGTGAAAATATACTTCCTCATATTGCCCCTGAGCTGTCCCTCCTCTATTTTCAAATTATGTCCCCTTGTTCTTGCACATCTCTTTTTCTGAAAGATGCTACCCTCTTGGACTTTGTTGATTCCACTGAGGTACTTAAACATTTTTATTATGTCCCCGTCTCTCTCCTTTCTTTTAGGGTGTACATATTAAGCTCCTTTAGTTTCTCCTCATATGGCTTCTCTTGCAGACCCTGCACCATTTTAGTTGCCTTTCTCTGGACTGCCTCTATCCTGTCTATGTTCTTGAGGAGATGGGGTCTCCAGAACTGGACGCAGTACTCCAGATGGGGTCTCACCAACTGTCTGTACAGAGGGATAACAACTTTCTGTTTTCTGCTGGTGATGCCTCTCCCTATACATCCCAGTATCCCCCAGCCTTCCCTACTGCCTTCTCATGTTGCTTGCTAACCTTAAGGCCATCTGATATGATTACCCCCAGGTCCCTTCCATTTTTGTTGTTGCTATTACCTCCCACCCCCATTGTGTAATCCTCCCCTGGGTTTTTGTTTCCAGGTGCATTATTTTGCACTTCTTTGCATTGAATCCAGGCTACCATACTTCTGACCATTCCTCCAACCTAGCCAAGTCCCTTCTCATCTTTTCCATGCCCTCTTGTGTGTCAACCCTGGTGCAGATCTTTGTGTCATCTGCAAAGAGGCATACTTTTCCTTCCAGTCTCTCTGCAATGCCACTTATAAAGACATTAAAAAGGACTGGACCCAGTACTGAACCTTGTGGTACCCCACTAGTAACCCCTCTTTCTTCCATTTACAATTACTTTCTGTGTCCTGTTGTCCAACCAATGTTTTACCCAGGCTACCACTTGGGACCCACTTCCAGGCTGGTTAATTTGATTATTAATCTTTTGTATGGGACTGTGTCAAATGCCTTGCTTTAGTCTTGATAAGCCATGTCCACAGCCCCTCCCTGGTCTACTACTTTGGTCACCCAGTCAAAGAAATCAATTAGATTCATCTGACATGACCTTCCTGCTCTGACCCATGCTGCCTTGGGTCCTTTGACCCACTGGTCTCTAGGTACTCAACAATTCTTTCCTTCAGAAATGATTCCATCACTTTCCCTACCACAGAGGTCAAACTTACAGGTCTGTAGTTTCCTGCCTCTGTTTTGCTCCCACTTTTGTGAAGGGGAATCACATCTGCCTTCCTCCAGTCCTCAGGTACCACACAATCCTCCCATGATTTGTTAAAAGGGTGGTCAGTTGTGTCACTAGTTTTCCCCTTAATTCTTTTAGAATTCTGTGGTGAATTTCATCAGGCCCCATTGCTTTGTCCACCTTCAGTTTTAGGAGTTCTTTCAGAACTCTTTCTTCTGTGAAAGGACTGGGATTGACCCCCCTATTCAGAGTGCTTCTGTTAATTGGATTAGGCACCTCCCCTCCTCCTCGTTTGTGAATACTGAGCAGAAATATTCATTCAGTATCCCTGCTTCTTCACTGTCCCTCTCTGCCCATCCACCATCCTTTCTATTCAGCCTCACTATCCCTCCCTTTGTCTTTCTACGCTCACTGATGTACCTATAAAAGGTTTTACTCCCCTTCTTAACCGAGTTGGCTATTTTTTCCTCATTTTGGGCCTTTGCTATTCTGACTTCCCTCCCTGCTTCTTTCTGCCTTAACTGGTACAGTTCTCTGTCCTGCTCCTTCTGTGTTTCCTTATACTTCCTAAATGCTATATTTTTCTCCCTAACCATCCATACCACCTCTTTTGAGAACCATAGTGGCTTTTTCTTTCATTTTGATTTGTTTATTTGCTTCACACAAAGGCTTGTTCCCTCTGTGATGGCAGTTTTAATGTTTCCCCATTGTTGCTGTACCCATCCTTCTAGCCTGTTTGCTAGAGCTTTTCTAAGGCACTTTCCCATCTTGTCAAAGTCAGCCCTCCTAAAGTCCAATACCCTCACTTTTGTATGGCTTTACTCTGTAGCTGAATTTATCATGAACCACACTGTTTGGTGGTCACTTGTTCCCAGATTGCTACCCAATTCCAGATCTGAGATCCTCTCACTGTCCTCAGTTGAGAGTACAAGGTCTAAGATTGCTCCCTCATGAGCGGGTTCAAAAACTAGCTGTCTGAGGCATGCCACCTGTAGGGCATTGAGAATGACCCTGCTCTTGGATGTGGCTGCAGCAAAGGTGCCCCAGTTAACATCTGGCATATTCAAGTCCCCCATCAACAGTATCTCCCCTTTCTCTGCCATTCTAAGGATGCCTCCTAGCATATCCTTGTCCATTCCCTCCCCCTGACATGGGGGTCTGTATACAACCCCTGTGCAGATTGTGGTGCCATTTCCAGTCTCTAAGGTGACCCACAGTGCCTCCTCTCCTCCCAGTTTACTCTTTTGTTCCGTTGTTTTTATCCCTTCCTTTACATAGAGAGCTATGCCTCCCCCTCTTCTCCCCTCCCTGTCTCTCCTGTAGGTTGTGTAACTTGGTATGTTAACATCCCAGTCATGGTTCTCTATGTACCATGTTTCTTTGATTGCTACGATATCCAGGCATCCCTCTTCCATCAAGCCCACCAGTTCAGGGAGCTTATTGCCCCGACTACAGGCACTGGTACTCATTGCCCTCCATTTCTTGATGACCTTACCCCTTTGTGCCCCATCCCTGTACTTATTGCTTTTGTCATTTTCTCCATTTACCCCTGCCCTTCTCCCTATCAACATCTTAATCTTGGTGTTTACCTCACTTACTACCCTGATTAATTGGGGCATGAGACTAGGATTTCCTTGCTCCTTTCCAGCGTTTCTCCCCCTTGCTAGTTTAAATGCTTTCCAATGAAGCATTTAAACCTATCACATAGGATCCTGGTTCCCCTCCTGGACAGATGCAGACCATCATGCCAGTATAGGACTGCATCATTCCAGGTCGACCCCCAGTCCCTAGTGAAGCCAAATCCCTGAGCTCTGCACCAGATTTTCAACCACTGATTGAATCCTATGATGTGGTGCACCCTAGCCTTACCCATGCCATAGACAGGCAGCGCCTCCAAGAAGATTATTGTGTGTGCTACTTGTCTAAGGCCCCTCCCCAACTCCACAAACTCTTCCTGCACTGCTCTGATCCCTTTCTCAGTCAGGTCATTTGTCCCTAGGTGGACAGTGACATCCAGCTCCCTGCCCTGTGCAGCTGCTCCAGCGATCCCGAGGATTCGCTCCCTGTCCCTCAAAGCCATGGTGCCAGGCAGGCACCTTACCTCCCTCTCCCCTTCCTACCCCAGTTCTACCCCCTAACAATGGAGTCCCCCCCAGGAGTTGTTTCCTTCCCCTGTGGTGTCCCATGCCACCATCCTGTGGGTCTCCTTTATGGAGGTTCCCAGCATTCTCCTTGGTCTCCACTGCAGGTGCCTCCATAGAGGAACCACACTTTGCCAGAACGGCATATGAATTGTGGAGAGGTACAACTTGAGGCATGTGCCTCTGTTCCACCACCTTCACCCTCCCCTAGCCCACTGTGCTCCAACCACTCCTCTTTCTTGGCAACCTCTAAGGCAATGGCAGTGGCCCTGATGGTCCTTGGGTGGGAGATGAGGTCCCCCAAATCCTGGCCAACTCAGCCTGGAGATGAGCAACCTCCTCCCTCAGCCCAGAAAGGTTCCTGCAGATGGGACAACACAGCATCATCCAGAAAGTCTCCTGGAAGACTGCTGCTTCACAGCCACTGCACTGCACCACTCCAATCGTGTCTTATTTCTGGACCCTTTTGGAATATTTACTCTTTCCTCCGTTTATTTTTTTCTCTCCTTACTTACTTACTGCCTCTGTGCCCTTTAAGCTCCTGACCTTCCTGTTCTGAGACAAGAAGTTCCTATATTTCTCAGTAGTCTCCTTACTTGCTCAGAGTCAGACCTCCAACAGCTGGGGGGGATGGAGAGCTACTCTTGCCCTTCTAGGATGGTGAGTCTTTTGTGGCTCTGGGATCACTCCCTTCCTGCTCCCAAACAGAAAGTTCCTGCTGTCAGTCAAATCCTGTGCCAATAAAGGTAGAACTGGCTTACAGTGGAGGGAAGGAGGACAATATTTTTTTATTTTTTTTATTTTAGTCTTTGGTAACTGGGTAAGGCCCACTAGGCACAAGTGCCTGTTTTCAGGGGTGACCTGGGAGCACTGGGCGGTTAAGTGACTTGCTCAGAGTCACACAATATGCAAGTGGATGTAGTTCTAGTAGAGAAGTGTAGTTATAACAGCAGCTCTTTCCTCTTGGTGTTCTCTGCCTGTTCTGTGGCAGAAGCTATCAAAGGCAGTTTTTAAATCTGGCTTTAACCTGGCTTCCTTCTAGCTAAGCCACTCCCCTACTTTACAGTTCTTTCTACACTTAGTTGATTGCACAGATAACAATTTCCTTCAGCCACCTGAGACAAACACCTAGATAACTGCATAGATAACAATTCACTTCAGCCAACTCAGACACACACACTAACATTTGTTTTGTTTTGATTTTACCCTAAATTGAAGGTCCCAGTAGTAGAGTTCTAGTTCTTTAGTCCCAGTAGAGAAATATAGTTATAATAGCAGCTCCTTCCTTTTGGTGTTCTCTGCCTGTTCCACATGTGCTACCCACTCTTATAGGATAGGCCGATGTCGGCATATAATATCAGAGTGGGCAGCCCCCTGGTAGACTGCTAGCTAGAAAAGTTTCCTTTTAGTCCTAGTGCCTGGTGGCCATAGTTAAATAGGTGTGGTCTGCTGCAAGAGATACCCCCAATGTCAGATCTAAGGGATCTCAATATGTACACCCTGAGAGGAGTGAGAGGGGGATATGATATAGATCTATAAATACATAGTACAGAAGGGGTGGGTTTTTCGGAGGAGAAGGTGCACAAGAACAAGGGAACATGCAATGAGGTTGGAAGGGGAATATTTAGGAGGGGTGATTGCCAGCCATTGCCAGTGGGCAGGCTGGAGCATGCAATGTTATGCTGTAACCACTACACCTGCCGCTGAATAAGACAAAGCTGATATAAGCAGCACCTAGCACAGTGGTGGCCTCTGGGATCCATGGGAAGACTGATCTGCCAAAAGCAGCATCTCTGGTACCCATCCCAGGTTGAAATTGGCTGTCATGCAATGCATGCATATCTCCTTCTTCACTCAGCAAACTGTCTACCTCACTAGGTCTCTCTCCATCAGCAACTCATCTGGCAGCATCACTCAGGTGCAAGATTGCAAATACCCATCAAAGGTGACCCCCCCCTTTAGTGGAACCCCCCCTTCCATGCTGATAGGCTGTCAGGGACTCCACTGGAGGGGTAGTCCCTCAGAGTTTCTACACCTTCCCAGTGTGTCCCCAACATACGCCACAGAACCATCTGTAATTTACATTAAATTCCCCCTGAAATCTCCACTACTGTCTTAGGCCTATCACTGGTGACTACCTGGTAACTGGCATCAAGGGGATTTGGTCTTAGGCCTCAATCCATTAACAGCTGCGACATGTGAGGTCCTTTTGACTTCAGGGCAGATCACAACTGACTGACCTCAAGGGCTCTTTGACACCGTTCTGTCATTTACTTACCATGGCCTGCTGGACTTTTTAAGTCAGAGTCCCTACTGATAAGTACACACTGGGCTGGCATTCTGATAACCAACCCCCCGCCCTTGGTGGCTGTTATATTAAATATTTATAGAAATTATGGAAAGGAAAATACAAACTAATAATTTTCAAACCTTAATGACATCTATTCCATTGAAATCCAATCCACCCATCAGAGCTACAGGTGTAGAACATGGAGACCTGGGAGTAAATTGCCAGAATGATTCACTAACCCAAGCCAGTGGAGTCAGGCAAGCATTACTCTGACTGTAGGGGAGGATTTAGGGTGTTGGTGGGGGACTATGAATCAGTGTAAAGAGCATAGTGTAGCACAGTGGCACTCTACACTATTTTACTTTAGTTGAAGGGCTATACCCCCCCCCCCCAATTTAAATAAAAAAACACACATGGGGGAAGCACCCTAACTCAATCAAATAAAAATTGAGTGAGGTTACAAGTAATCTGAACCTATTCCACTCTGCTAATCCAAGCTACCGCCATACATTGAGGCTTTTGTTTTATTTTTCAGAAGAAGTATTAGCTGAATCCACTATGTAAGTCTTCTGTAAGTGTGTAGTGAGCAGGCAATAGTTTACAATCCACTACCATTGCGTGCAGTATGTTGGTCTGCAGTTCTCCACAAAACCAGGCTTGCTGTGCCCTACATACCACATTTTCTCCTTGAGCACCAACTGATGAGTTTCCTTAACAAGGACATTGTTGATCTCCCCAACTTTTCCTTGCTACCGATTAAGGTATTCTCACTACTGTGTAATGCAGTAAACTACCGTACTTCAAAATTCTTATGTGCCCTAAACCTTGGGAAGGGTATAATATAAACGTAACAAAAAAAATCCATAATGCCCTTCTACATTTTTATGTTTGCTTGCATGCATGTGCAGAAACATAGTGCCATCATCTGAGTTTTTGTAGGTGTGGCAACCTGTCTTCCAGTTCAGTCACTGTGTTTGCAGGTACAGCCATAGTTCACCAATGAATGCTGCAGCTGTCTATGACAGCAGTTGAAAATGCAGTGGTGTATCACTGAAAGGGAGAGACTGCTTCAGTAAGCAGCGATAAGATAGTGTTGATTAGCATGTTGTCAGCAATCCGGCTTGTATACGTCTCTGCTTTCTCTTCCTGGAACATAAATTCAGCTTGAAGTGAACTATGGCCAACAAGGGTGCTGAATCCACTGTCGGCTCAGCGCCCCCCCACACACTTCCAGGTGCCACGCTGAGAGCCCACCCCAGCGTGGCAAACCTCTGTATGGCCGACAGGGGTGCCCAATCCCCCAATGGCTCCACTGCCCCCCCAAAAAACAAAAGTTCAACTGCCACACTGGGAGCCCACCCAGCATGGCAAAGAATCTTCGTCATGTTCCTAAAGAAAAAAGACCTAAAACAAACATGGTCCCTCATTGCTTGTTTTGTCCCTCCCCACCCACCCACCCTCTGTGCCTTGCCTCCCCACACCCCCACCTCACCCCACCCCATACTTACCTCTGGAGTCCGGCACGACAATCTTCGGTGGACTGGGAACACATCTGCACTCTTCGAAGCTGACCGCGAACTGAGGAAATACCAGTAAGCTGTATAATGGAATAAATAGGGGTTTTGCAACTTTGAAGCATATCTCAGGAAGTGTTTGGAATTTTGGCACCAAATTTTCAACATGGGGGTTTTTGGGACCACTCCTCATGAATTCTGGCACTGTCGTGGTTTTAATCGGCCCCGAAAGGTGATTTTGCAGTCACTGCGTGGAACCACCTTTCAGGACTGATTTACAAAATGACAGTGTCACAGTTCATGAGGTAGCCCCCCCCCCCCCAAAACCCTATGTTGAAAATTTGGTGAAACAAATTCCCAAAAATGACTAATTTACAAGCATGCATTGCACAGTTTCTACGCACGCTCGTACATTTGCAAATTTTTACTTTTTCACTCCAGATTCTCAGCATTGCCATTTTACCACACCTTCTTATGAGGAGTACAGCTGTCATTTTTCACTTCTCACCCAAAATATGTTTCCGCGCATGTAGCATACAATAGCACAGTCGGTGTGCGAAATCAATGTTCAGGATAGAGTAAGAAAATCAGTGACACTGTTCATGAGCAGAGGTCTTAAAATGGCCATGTTAAAAATTTGGTGGCTAAAGTCCATAAAATGACCATGTTACAAGTGAGCATTGTGCAGTTTCCATGCACCCTCGTAAGTTCAAGTATTTGTAATATTTTCAGTCCAGATTTTCACCACTGGCATTTATTCACACTTCCTTATGAACAGTACAGCTGTCATTTTTCTCATCGTGGCCAAAATGTGTTTTCGCACTTCCAGTGCAGAAATGCATGGTCGCTGTGGGAAAGCACTGTTCGGGAAAGATTCCGAAAATCACAGTGACACTGTTCATGAGCAGAGGTCCCAAAATGCCTGTGTTGACAATCTGCTGTAAAAATCTGCAAACTAATTACATTATGGGTGTGCATTGCACAGTTTCTACCATGATCATGACTTCACCAGTTTATTTAATATTTTCACTGCAGAATTTCAACATTACCATTTTTCACACCTCCCCATGAACAGTACAGCTGTCATTTTTCACATCCTGTTTGAAATGTGTTTTTACACCTGTGGCTCCAAATGGCATAGTCGCTGTGCAAAATCATTTTTCGGCTAGCAAACTGATATTGCCACAGTTCATGAGGTGGGGGTCTTAAAAAAAATGTTGAAAATTTTGAGTGAAATGCCAACAAATGCCTGAGGCATTAGGGTTTCTGACCATAATTCCCCACCCTGTACAGACTGACAGGCATCAGGGGTGTGACTTGGGATTGTCACCTGTAATGCTCATACCATTCCACCCCCACCCACACCCTGCAGCCAGTGAGAGGCATCGAATTGTACCTTGGACTCTTTGGCCCCAAAGTTCACCCCATTCTCCTATACAGCACCCATCTCACTGTATTTCCTGATGGAATGGGGTGAACATAAGGGCCACAGACCCCAAGGCACACCATGACACTTGTTGGTATCTGCAGGGTAGGGTGTGGTGAAATGGTGTGGCTATTATGCCTGACGACCCAAAGGCACACCCCAATGCCTGTCAGTATCTGTAGGGTGGTGGTGGGGTTGGCTTCAGTTCAATACTTCACTGTCATTACTGTTATGCAGCTCTGTAACTCATACACTACCAATGCCGACACCAGCAAGCAAATATACGGCATTGATAAATGCTTGTTTTTAGTTACAGTACATTAAGCACCAATATTTGCATCTAACACAAATAAATAAATAAATAGGATTCTGATAGGACTCGGTCATTCATTGTGGACTGATTAGCCAGTTTTTCCAACATACCGTACAATAAATAAGATTACTCTCAAACTGACCTGTTTATTATAAACCTCATACAAAATGAATGAGAACAAATACAGGCCAAAGTTTATACCTTTGTAATGTATTTTCACTATCCCACAATAGTTCAAATTTTTATGAGACAAATGATAATTTCTATTCATGGTTTTGTGTCATGCTTTATCAAAACCAGACACTGCAAAACAAATTACTAACTAGAGGTATATAAGCAATAACACATGACAGGGCATGCAATTATTGGGTAATTACTCCCCCCCCCATGGGTTAGAGAGGTGTTGATGAGTTAGATGAGTGCCCTTTAGCCATGGGGGGCAGGGGTGAGTGTGAGAATTACCTAATAACTGCAAGCCTGAAGTGTGCTACTTTATTTATAAAATGATACCAAAATTATAAGAAAAACACACACAAGACAAATTAAATCTTTAAATTAAGAATAAATTCATCTTCATCCAGGGTAGATCAGTTCTCACACCAAACAGCAAGGTTTGCCCCATCAAAGAGGGTCAAACTGACTGCCTGGTCAGTCACTCACATTGTTTGTTGGTCCTTTTTTTATTTTTCCCCAACTGTCACCGTTACTGAGAATTCTAAAGCAGTACAGTTCCAAGACTTGCAAGGCACATTTTAGACCGAAGCAGTTATTGGTCAATTATTGCACAGGGTCTGGACAGCTATTGACCAATCAGATCACTGGAGTTCTCTTGCTCATGTTATAAACCAAAGTAACCCTGTTCAGTCAAGTCTACTCTGTTTACAAAGGCTTGGGTTATGGAAGGTGCCATTGTAGGTTACATTTGTCCAGTGTGCATAAACTTATACAAAATAGTTTACTACAGGTTAAATCTTCTGGCTTTGTATCTATTGAATCCATGTAACACTGCACCTACACTTGCTCTGTGATTCTCTCCAAATAAATTTATGAACTAAATCTACAAAATATTTTGAATATTCTTCATTAACAGTCAATAGCTGCTTACTGTGCAGCACTTTTTATGGTTCTTGGTTTAGACTGAAAATCCAGAATTACAGCAAATAAAAACATATTTTAAGTGTTTTGCTGGTTATTTCAAGTATACTATATTTGTTTTTTGCAGTTAGTCTTTTTATTCAAACATTTAAAGTCCATATGTAAACAAATATACAAAATACACAATACACAGAGGAAATGTCATCGGCGTACAAGAGTGATGTACACAAACATTAGTATGCAGTACTTGTTGCCAGGATACAGCTCAAGACCTCGGTAAATCATGCTTTTAGTGTCTCTGGGCCAACCCTGTGTAATTCACTTCCACCTGCAGTCCGGGAGGCTCCCTCAATTGAGGTGTTTAAGGGGAGGCTAAAGGCCCACCTCTTCAGCCTGGCCTTTGACTGCTGATATCCCCTTTAACTTTGGCCAGTCCCTTGATGATTGACTTCTAGAAACCTCTGTTTTGTTGTATTTTAATCCTGTTATGTTTTTAATAAGATTTTATTATGTTTTTACTACTGTGACACCTTGGCTTGCGCCTTGATTCAGGGCACATGTTTATGTTCAGCGTCCAGAGCCTCTGGGATTGGGTGCCTTATAAGTAAAATTGCCTTGCCTTGCAAAGTAATAGAGTTGACTGTTTCTTGAGACTGTTCAAAGAATTTACCAGTCGTATCTTATGTTTTCTGTTGGGTAATCTTACCAGGATGGACATATTCCCTCTCTTTTCTTATGGGGGGGGGAGTAAAGGCTGTCATTCAAGAATCTCCCAAATGGGGGATGTTAATGCTGTTGTGTATGGTGGTTTTAGAAAGTCTTTGCTGGTATGAAATAGTTGGGCATTCACTGTCTGATCTATGTAGCTCAGGTAGGGAGCCATAACCTCAAGTATTCATATTCTTTCCCCAAGCCTTTAAAGGATAGTCTGGTATTCATTACCAACTCTTCCAAGGCCTCCCCCCATTCATTTATGTTGGGGATAGCAGGAGTTCTCCATCTCTTAAGAATAAGCATTTTGAGCCGGCCCAGTGGCGCAGAGGGCTGAGGCACTGGACATCTCACCTTGCGGCATGCCCACAACCCAGGTTTGGGAGTGAGCCTGGGTTATCGGAGGTCAGCACGGGAGGGGGGCGGGCGGAGCAGGATGGAGTGGCCGTCAAGGCAGCTTTCCTCTCTGGGGAGGTGGGGTTGCATCACTCGCTCACGGCTACCCCATGATGGAGGCAGAGGGGCTGCTCAAGCAAGGGTGCCGGAGATAGGCCAATGGGGCGGGTGGAGGAGGGACGTTACCGGGGCTGTAAGGTGCATACATGCCTCCACATGCATGCGTCCTTCTCCTGGGGTCCTCAGGTGATGGGGAGAAAATGGAAAAAAGGCAACTGGCAGCAGAATGATGACTGACTCTCCGCAGGCTCTGCTCCCAGACCAGGCATAAGGTAAGCCCCAGTATTTCCGGGGGACGGAGCTGGGGGGGGGGTCAGTCAGATGGAGGCCATATGGGAGTAAGGAGAAATACAAAGGTGATAAAAATAAAAAATAAATAAGCCTTTTGGCTTCTACCGATGCTGCAAGCAGCCATTTCATTTCAGTTGCTTTAATAGAGATATCCTAAGTGTGGCAAGCTAGTAGTAAAATCTGTTGATCCATTGGGATGCTAGCGCTTAATACTGTATATCAGAACATTTTTGGTTGACTTGTTTCCAAAAGACTTGCAGTAATGGGTATCTCCATAAAATATGAAGCAGGTCTGCCTCAGTTGTATTACACCTCCAACATTTATCCTGAGATATGAGGCCTAGAGATCTGAGTTACACTGGTGTGCGATACCAATGGTGTAATATTTGATTTTGTATCAGGTGGCTGCTCCGATCTATACAGGCTGGATGAGCTAGACACCAGCAGTTTTGCCATTCTTCCTCTGATAGATTTATATGAGGAGAGGTTTGCCATTTCTATCTGGATTGCAAGTTGAGTCTGGGGCAGCCTCTCTCATGCACTGATATATTTTCCCCACCATTCTCCTATCTGTGAAAATCCAGCTTTGAATGGGTAGGAGTGTAGCTTTGTCCAGGGGTATATGGCAACACGTTGGGCAACCACATCTGTTTCTTTGCCATTGATAATATAATTTATTAGTTGGAGATACCTCGGAAAGTCTGATTTTGGCAGTTCAAATGTGGCCTGCAGGTTTAGAAAGGATCCAGGGTTTTATGGTCTTTTGTTAATAGATCCACCACTCTGAGAATGGATCTGCGTTCCCATGAGGCTCATCTCAGTGATGCTCTCCCCCATGCATAATGTGTCATTATTCCAAAAGTATGTGTAGATTTCTAGTTTGTGGCACCTTCTAGTACCATTAGCTAGCTTTTTCCATGCTGTGTGGGCTGCCTTGATGGTGATCCACTGAGCATATTTTTCTGACAGCGTTACCCAGAAGGGCTGAGGGGTGTATGCGCTCAGTTACCCCTCTTCCTATATTTATCCAATCTGGGAGATTGGGGCCTGGACCTAGAAATGCCTGCACAGTTCTGCAGTTATGAAGGCCTGCCTGTAGTTTCTAAAGTCAGGGAGGTTCCATCCCCCTTATTCCAAGTGGGCTCAGAGTTTTGATCTACTAAATCTAGGTGGTGAAGTTCACCATAGGCAATGTCCAATGAGCAAATCCAGTCTTTGGAACCATTTAGCTGGAATTGTGATGGGTAAGTGGAACAGTAGATAGAACACTCTTGGGGCAAGCATCATTTTAATGGAATCTATTTTTCTTGGGAGAGTCAGGTGTAGGTGGTTCTACCTATTGAGCTCTGCCTCAATGTTAGTTATCAGTGGATTAAAGGTCAGGGGAAGTAGTTTTTGGATCTGTGATGTCAATATGACTCCCAGGTATTTAAATCCTGTATGTGCCCAGTCCAGGCTGAAGTCTGCCCCTATTCCAGGGGTAATAAATTATTTAATGGGAGAACCTCAGACTTACCTTCTTGACTTTAAGGCTCAACAGTCACTGGAAGTGATACAGTATGTCCAACAAGGGAGTAATGCCCTCAAGAATGTTACTGGTTAGGATGAGGCAGTCATCCACATACAGTTTGGCCTTATATTCCTCCTCCTCCTCCTCTATCCTCAACCCCTATATGTGTTTGTGTGTTCTGATGGCCGAGACCAATGGCTCAATGCCCAGTACAAAAAACAAGGGGGATGGGGGCAACCTTGTCTCATGGCCTGCTGGTGCAGTGGTAGTGCTACTGCTTGCAACACTGACAACCTGGAATTTGGAAATGAGCCCGGGAGTCAGAGGACCGACCAGAGAGAGAAGTCTTTAGCATCCCATGATTACTCACCTTCTCCAGGAGAGAGGGTGGACTGAAGGTCGGTGCTTGACTGACTTCAGGCAGAGGCCTGAGGTACAGCAAGTATCTGGCTGTATTTAGAAGGGGGGGTGTGACAGATGTTGGTGCTTGCACCTCAATGTCGGGGCACACGTCACACCCAGAGAACACTGGAAAATGGCTCCTCTCACCCTGCCTGTCCTGGACTGGTGTCCCAATGAAATGCAGAAGCTTGGGGTGTAAGGACCCCACCTCCTCCCCACCTGGGGTAAAACCAAGGCTCCATGGGGGACTACCACTGCAGGTTCCAGGTAGGTGAGTGGGGATAGATGCCATAGATGTCTCACGATGAGGCAGCAGGGGGGAGCATAAACAGAAAAAAAAAACTTGCCTCTTGCCTTTCTGAAGGGTAAAAGGATCAGAGAAAGTCATTGATAAGTACCCCTGCAGATGATGTGTTGTACAGCATTCTGATCCATCTACAGAATTCCGGGCTCACCTTGAAGTGTCTCAGCACTGCCAAAAGGTACTCCCATGCCACCAAATCAAAAGCCTTTTCAAAATGTATGGCTATAGCTGCTGCAGGGGAGGGGAGTACAGCAGCTTTCTGGAATAGGGTAATCAGGGCCCTTAAGTGATCTGTACTGGATCTCCCTTTAACAAACCCTGCTTGTGATGGGTCAACCAGGAAGGGCAAAACCTTCTCCAGTAAGGTGACTAAACCCTTCACCAGTATTTTCACATCTGTGTTAACTTTACGAAATCAACCTATAGTTGGAGGGGAATGTGGGGTCCTTGAAGTCTCTGGGTAAGACTATAACTACCACCTCTTTGAGAGAGAGCTCAGCAGGGCTCCTTTGTGATGCTTTACTCTCATCATGTTAAGCAATGGGGTGGCTACTTGCCACTTTGTAGTCTAGTAAAAGTCCACCAAGAAGCCATCACTACTGGGAAATTTATTGTGAGTCATGCCTCCTGTGGCCTTGAGGAGTTCCTGTTCCTCAATGGCATACAGAAATAGATTAGTTGCCGTATTGGTCCTTGTAAGAACAGGTCCAGAAGCAAATGGTTTGATACCTTTTGTTGGACCAACATAGGACTTAAGTCTCCGAGGAAGGACTTGGTTGGTTCAAAAGTGTAAACATTGCTTTCTTTTGTAACATCTATGTTTTGGTTCAAAAGTGTAAACATTGCTTTATTTTGTAACATCTATGTTGGTCCAATAAAAGGTATTAAACCATTTGCTTCTGGATCTGTTCCCCAATGGGACTTTCTAATTCATCCTTATGGGGCCCCGAGAGGGTGGGTAAATTTGTTTGGGCTATAAAGCTGTCAAACTTTTATCCGCTGAACTCTGTTTGGGACTTCTATAGGCCCTCGCAGAATTTGGTCTTAATCTGATTAATAGCCTTAGGGGAGTTAGCTATCATACTCTCGGGAGCCCGTAATTTATCAATGTGCCTTTCTGCCCATTGCTTTCTCAGTCTGTAGGACAGAAGTTTCCCTGACTTTTCACCCTGTGCCCAGTATTTATGTCTGAGTCTGCAGATCTGGAGTTCTGCCTTCATGGTCACCAGAGGGTTTAGCTGAATTCTGAGCACCATTATTTCATATCTTAATGCTGTGTTTTTCAGGAGGCGGGGTAATTTTTATATAGCGCCTCTGTATTTTTGAGTAAGGACTAATTGTTGGACCTCAGCTTCCCTCTGTTTCCTTCTATAGACTGCATACCCTATAATGCAGCCTCTTATTGTGTCTTTAAACGCTTCCCAAATCATGTTCGGGGACAAACTACCTTCCAGATTATCTAGGAAATAGCTTGATGTCTCCTGTCTTACCCCCTGTTGGAACTCCTGGTCTTTTAGCAGGAGGTGGTCTAGCCTCCAAGTAAATGACCTAGCTTTTCCTGTATTCAAAATTATCTGAAGCATAATTGGGGCATGGTCAAAGATATATAAGGGGGCTAAGCTCACATTCACTATATCTGAGTCGAGTTTCTCTAATGTAAACCAGTAGTCCAACCTGCTGGCCATTGCACGGGTGTCCAAGTTGTATGTAAAGTCCTTAGTTGAGGGGTTAAATGTTCTCCATGTGTCCATCAGCCAATGCAGTATCAGCAGGTCATGGACTGTTTGCAAGGATTTTACATGTGGTTCAGGCCTGGCGTTAGATCTGTCTATTGTATAGTCTAAGGTGAGATTTAAGTCCCCCCCCCCAAAATGATTTCTGGATTGTCACGGGCTTTATCCAGAATTTTTTGTGACAGCTTGTTCAAGAAGTCTGGTTGGTCTTCATTCAGAGCATAGATGCACAACAAAGAGCTCAGCTTTACCGTAACTGCATAGTCCAGATAAAATGTCAAGATGCCCATTGCCAAACGTTTTTGCATGATATCAGGACCTATGCCTTGAGAAGGTGCTGATATCATGCAAAAATGTTTGGCAGGGGTACTTGAACCTAGCTGCTGGTTCCTGCACTTTGAATGGAATAAACATTTACCTTTTATCCTGCTGAATCTTGGCATATTATCTGGACTATGCAGTTATGGTGAGGCCAATCTCCATGTTGTGCATCTGCCATGAGTACTTTTTGCTTTTGGCTCTATTGTATGCTTCAGCCACCAGTTCTATGTGTATTTGGAATATAGATGTTGTCTAACAGAAGGGGCCCTCCATTGGTTTCTACCCTAGCCAACACCCATCTCTCATCTTTGTCACAGATTTGTTCCAAAAGCTCCCCTTGAGTTTTTTGTGACATAAAATCAAGACTACACCTTTTGCTTTTCTTGATGTGCTATGTACCTCCCACCCAACCCATTCTCTTACCAAGTTCTGGGCTCAACCTCTTTAGCCTTTGTTTCCTGGAGAAAGGCAATTTGTGTCTTAAGTTTTTTAAGTCTGGACACGGTCTTTTTCTGTTTGATTGGATTGATTATCCCCCTAGCATTCCAGGATGTAAAAGTCACAGTATCCAGTGACATGGGTGAGGTCAAATATAGACACTCAATATAAGCTACTCAATTTGACTGCCCATAAGAAAAGAGTGTGGAAGACTAGCTAGTATGGAAATAGCGAGGGTGTGCTACAAGAATAGCGAGTGTAAGAGCAGGCTGCATGTGAGGTAACGGGAGGCGGTAACAGGATATGGTATTCAGTCTGGCAGTGCAATTTCAAAGTGGCTGTATAGCATGGTGGTAGGGTGTATGCCACTACTGCAGAAGGCTCTGGGTTTGGGGCTTGCAGCATGCGTGATATTTTGCTGATTTTTATTTTGCACTTTTTCCTTGTGTCAGGCCCCACCCTCGGAGTTGATTATATTAATAATGGGGGATGCGGGGAGGGGCAAAGCCCCCACATAAAAAAAATGTTGTAATTCTTTATTTTGTAACATGCGCTTGATCCTAGCTGTTGTTACGTTTGCTGTTGTGCAAGTCGCCGTTGCAGTTTTCAGTGACTTGCACTTGCTGTCATGTTTGACGCTGTTTTGCAGTCACTGACATGACACGGAACCAGAACTCACTGGTTCTGGGGTATCCATAATAATGTTTTATATATTAACTTATACCCTTTGTTACTTTGTAGTGGTTCCCCTTTCTTCCTTACAGCTGGGAAGCAAAATTCTTGCCTGTACTGCCCTCCCCTTATGTTCTTAGTACCTTTTTCCAGCCGCAATGGTATTTCAGCAAACCCTTTGCCAACTTCAAAAGCCCTGTGCATTTTCTCTGTGATTTCAACACTTTTCATTAGAAACAAATAATGTTTACTAAATGATACAAACTTTTGGGAATGTCCTCTGGGTTCTCCCTTAGAACTCGATCTCCATGCACTGACAGTCCTACCTTCTAGTAGGCCCAGTTTGGAGTTAGAAGGAAATATCCTTCTGTGTGTACCGTACACCCCAGAACACTCCTTTTCTTTTGGAGACATATCTTCCTTAGTGGCCCAGAGGAGTCAAAAATTCCATCCTCCATTGGCCATGGAGGATTTCTCTAGAGTGAGTTGTCTTGTACTATGTATCATCCTTATTTGCAATATAGGCCAGCTAGAATTTTGACCAAAAACCTCACTAGTCCCTCCACAGAGGGAGAGGTTGAGCTAAATCTAGCCAACCTGTTAAGTAAGACCACCTTTATGTCTAAAACCCCTTTAAACTGGGGTATGAGGCCACTGGGGAAAGGGGGACAAACTGAGCAAGAAGGTTATGTGGTATTGGGGCCCTTGCTGCACTCTTGCTTTTTGATATATATGGTCTTTCTTAGCCTTATCACAAGGTGGGAGAGGGGGGAAGGAGAAAGACCTCTCCTTCCTTCCTATTCTTTAGATCCATTGGGTGCCCTCCAGTCCTTAGCTAGGGGCAGCATTCCAGCAATGCTGTATAAGGCACCTAGTGACTTTAGTACTTCTCTACCTTTGGTGTGGTTGGTAGCTGTGCATGCTAAAGCTATATCTGAGGATGACCACTCTCCATACCTTACTATTATTCCCCTATCCAAAGGTGCAATTCTATAAACAGAAGTATGCTACCTTATAACCAAGAACTATCTTGTAGGCTGGCTGTCCCATTTTAACTTAACACTGGGCAATATAGCAGGTTTATCCAGTTTTTAGACCGTCAAATATTGTGGCACCTCCCACCTTGATTCAATACGTGTCTTCCACCATGCACAAAAAGGTGCCTTCATGGGATTTCGAAACCGTCATTGACTTGGATCCTCCTTTACTAGGAGCTATTCACAACTACGTCTGTCTCTCATGTGGGCAAGGCCGCAGCTACTTGGCATGGGTGAACCTGTGGCTTTATTTCAAGTGCCTGGTTTAGACTATTCAACTTGGACCTGGTCTGTGGAGGTCATTAAGCCTATTGCAAGACAGCTACTGAGCAGCTCCCTCCCAGCTCCCTTCTTTCTGCCTCCTCAAGCAGGGTGAAATGGTTGTAGTACTTAAACTGTTAACTTTAACTGTCCCCTGAGTCTACTTTAACACCATACCAGCCACCTGTATAATGCACAGATATTATGTATGGTTCATCGCTCAGTGCTTATGTAACATATATAGTGGAATGATGTAGATGGTGGTTGGATACGGAGGCCAGCATTAAGAGGACAGTGTTTATTAGGTGGTAGTATAGAATATTTGTGCTTAGGTACTTGGATGCTTGAATTGAGTTGCTTGATAATATTTGATGGTTTTGGCCTTTCTCTGTATCCCACCTGTAGGAAGGAAGCTTGGTTTAGAATTATGAAAGTCCCCCGGTGGGATAAGAGTGCCGCAGAAGGAGGCTGAGGTGTCGGGGAGGATGGTGGGTGAGTGTGACTTGCTCTAAGCAGCGCGGGAGCCAGCTGCTTCAATTAAATAGGCTGTGGGGGAGGAGCTCTTCCCCCACATAATCCTGGGCTAATCCCTGCAATTATGTGTGGTTCATAGCTCAGTGCTTATTTAACGTATGTAGTGGAATGACGTAGATGGTTGTTGGATACAGAGGCCGGCATTAAGAGGACAATGTTTATTAGGTAGTAGTATAGAATGTTTGTACTTAGGTACTTGGATGCTTGAATTGAGTTGTTTGATAATATTTGATGCTTTTGGCTTTTCTCTGTATCCCACCTGTAGGAAGGAAGCTTGATTTAGAATTATGAAAGTCACCCGGTGGCGTAAGAGTGTCGCAGAACGAGGAGGTGTCAGGGAAGATGGTGGGTGAGTGCGACTCACTCTAAGCAGGGCAGGAGTCAGCTGCTTCCATTAAATAGGCTGTGGGGGAGGAGCTCTTCCCCCACATAATCCTGGGCTAATCCCTGCAATTATGTGTGGTTCATAGCTCAGTGCTTATTTAACGTATATAGTGGAATGATGTATATGGTTGTTGGATACAAAGGCCAGCATTAAGAGGACAATGTTTATTAGGTAGTAGTATAGAATGTTTATGCTTAGGTACTTGGATGCTTGAATTGAGCTGTTTGATAATATTTGATGGTTTGGGCCTTTCTCTGTATCCCACCTGTAGGAAGGAAGCTTGATTTAGAATTATGAAAGCCCCAAAAAGAATATATATATCAACGATTGTTCTTTAACTGAATGCTGAAGAGTCATGTATGACAACACCTAACAATGAAAGGAATAACGATCACCTCCTCCAACTCTAGAGAGTGTGACCAGTAGCACTCAGGAGAGGAAAACCCCCCTTGGGGGGGAAACCTCTGAGGACCCATGGCTACTGACCTGCCCATCCTTCTGGGCATACTAGAGGAGAGGGAGATCCCAATTAAACTAAATTAATCAGCTAAATCTGAATTCTAATTTGTAGAATTTAATCCAGATAAACGGAGCTTAAGAAGAACTGAATTGTAAATGCCCAGTGAAGTAATTTCCTCCTAATAAAGTCTGAGTCTGATAATCCATGTACAATTCTGAATGATGGAGAGTGGATATGAAGAACCTCCTTCTGGACTTCAGTGGATAGAGGGCATAATCCAGGAAATGTATGACAGTGGAGATGAAGTTGATGACTGATGAATTCAATTCCAGGAGACCAGATGCAGATAGTTGCATCCAAACTTGATGTCAACGAGGCAGGATGAATAGAAGTAGTATGACTTCCTGCTGTCTAATAGAGGGCTTGTATAGTATGTACAGTATAATGAGAGAAGGCTTCTAGGCCAGGCTACCGACTGATGAATCCAGCTCTGATAAGTAAAGTATAGTCTTAGGAATTGATATGAAGGTAATGGCTGTAGAGCTGAGCTGAAATAATGGCAAACTGTAGAGGATAATCGGAGACACTGGTGTGCAGTATGAAGCATTCAAGTAGTAGAATATGGTGAACCCAAAAGTAAGCAAAGCAGCTGGACTGCTAATCTGAAGTGAGAGGTAGTAGGAACAGGGATTGTACCCACAAAGGCAGATGAGAAGGAACAGGACATGGCAATCAGCCCCTGAAGAAAGCGCAGCTGAACCAATAGCTGGTGAGGTAGGAGACAGGCAGCTGATTCCAGTATGTAAAGCACTGCCAGACCCAGGAATGTCTGCTGGCAGAATTTGAGCGTGGTAAATAGTCCCTCAACAGGATGCACAGCAATCCATCATCTGGAGAGATACGTACAGAGGCAAGTAGCTCCAGGTAACATGAAAGCAACTATATCTACGAAAAGGCAGCCAATAGAACAAGCGTGGCAGAGAGCCTGCATGAGACGCATCGTGAATCATCCTTGAGCACAGTAGTATTACAGCTGTAAGACAGACTTAGATAATGTAATGATGCTGAGAACCGATGTATCCAATCAAAGAAGGCAGGGATCGCATGGAAGACCGAGGCAGATATGGCAACTGGACGAGAGGAATAACATCTAAAACTGAAGGTAAGCAAAGTTTGAGGCAAGAAACCAGATGAGACCTGAAGAGTCCTAGATGGAGATAACTAAAGAGGCCGAACCAAATGAAGTAGCATTGACACAGGTCAGTATTCGTTAGAGCACAATCGTGATAATGAAAGTCTGCAGAAGAAGCCAACTAAGTGTCCTGGAAAGGGAAGCAGCGGGAATACCATGGCTGAGGCAGCAGGGCAAAACATCCAAGAACATATGATGAAGAATAAATGACTGATGTAATCCAGTAAAGGAGCTTCCAGTCAGCCGACATGGCAGCAAGTAGGTGCATAATAGAAAGTGAGGATCACCAGGCCCTGAGCAGGGAGAGGCAGAAGAGCAGAAGCAGGTAACCTCCCAGCCCGAAGGGCGAAGGCAGGTCGAAAGTTGTGAGTCTCCAGACTTGAGCAGAGCGAGCAGGCAAGGTTAAAAGTAGGTAAACCTCCCAGCCCAAAGGACGAAGGCAGGTCAGAAAGCTGTGAATCTCCGGGCCCAAGCCGAGTGAGCAGGCAAGAGAAGAAGTAGGTAAACCTCCCAGCCCAATTGGCGAAGGCAGGTCGTAGAATCAGGCGAGTACATTGTAGCTGAATAGATGAATGAGGACCTCCGAGGCTCATAGGGCACAAGTCTGACAGAGGCAGGAAGCATTCTGAAACAGAAGTCATTCGATGCAGGAGGTATCCGTTCAATCAGGGACGATAAGAAAATTTCAGCAGGGAATACTGGCTGAAGGGCCATATACAAGAAATGAAATGGGAAGTCATCCATGAATAGTAAGTATGGTCAGCGAATAAATGTTGGTGGTAGTCTGTTAGCTGCTGATTATCCACTTAATGCAATCTGAGTGTCTGAGTGTCAAGAATCAGGAGTGCTACTAGTAAACGTGTCTTTGTGCCTGGCGTTCGGCTTCCAACATAGTTGGTGCTCAGTGATAGATGGGACAGGAACCAAGAAGCATACACAACCCATCCTGATTAGTACCTGAATTAGCATCCCCCCCAAAGAAAGTCACAAGCCAGCAGCTGAAGTGCAACCAAACGACGTAAGTCTGCAGGAAGCAAAGTGGTAGTAAATGGTTCAAGAGAGAATGGAGAAGTCCAGGAGTGCTGGACAGGACAGGGAAAAAACATGCAGCTGTGGTATGAGGCATAGAGTATACCGAGAATGATGAAGTGTCTCAGCATGGCGCTAGCACTATAACACTGCCAGATGAGACAGCAATCAGCAATCGTAGCATATAGAGGACTTCACAGTCACGACAGAGTGAGACATAGATGGAAGTATTTAGAACCTGTAGCCATGTGAAATGCACAACGTAATAGAAAGCATGTACTGGTAAACTGCAGGAAAGGAAATCATAAGAAGGCTCCAAGTTGAATTCTTGAAGTAAGCATGGACCCCAAAGTGCTGTGGAAGTGAGGTAGCCCTAGGGTGGTCGCTTGGTTCTGCCACTGATAACCGGCTCCCGCAGCACAGGTAAGGGCTGAGGAAGGAATGGCAGTAGGCGGTAGTAGCAGAGACCCATAGGCAGAGGAAGTGCAGCACTGTGGGCATTGTAGAAAGGGAGCTATGAGCTGAAGCTCAGCAGACATGTATGCAGGACCCCGGAGAAGCGATAGCAGGAATAGCGCTGGATGGCATGGCGGAAAAGTAGCAAATAACAGTGCAGACGTCCCCTTATAGGAGCCCAGTAGATAAGTCACTGTCCATAGAGGTCACCGGACCAAGGCTTATGGGAAGCAGCAGGGTCCTGACTGGTGAGCAAAGCTGCAGCTGAACGAAATGCACGACACTGGGAGTGGAAGTCCATAGCAAGCAGCATAGAGAGGCAGGAGGTAAGCTGGGAACGCCAGCAATCCTGATGATATAGGAGAACCAAGTAGTGCACAGAGAGATGCAGTGGCAGTCGAACTGAGGATTCGGCATCGGTAGACAGTGTTGGGAGTGCAGCATGAAGAATCCAAGCTGAGGAGCCAATGAATGGAGTGAGCAGTCTGGAAAATGAAACCTGCACTGCTGCCATCAGTGGCTGCTCAGAAAGAAGAGGTAGTGCTAAATAAGCATGCGATAGCAAGAAGCAAGAAAGAGCGCAGCAAGGGCAGCAGCAGCATGGCAATGAGCCCTGGAGTAGAGGGGAGGCAGCACAGAGGGAGCAGGAAGACTCACCCCTTGTTTCCTAAGAGAGAGAGAGAGAAAAAACAACAAAGAAGGTACAGCAGAAACGGATGGAACCCAAGCCACAGACAGGAGGGGAATGAGCAGGAGACAGGCGGGGGGGGGGGAGAACAGAAGAGCAGCCACCACGAGCAGCAGCACACCAGTGAGTGCGACTCACTCTAAGTAGAGCGGGAGTCAGCTGCTTCCATGAAATAGGCTGTGGGAGAGGAGCTCTTCCCCCACATAATCCCAGGCTGCAATTATCATGGGATTCCTGCAAGGTGGAGCCACCTCCAACCAGAGCTGCCTATGATCACAACTGTTACTTACTCAAACAACGCAGCTGCCACTTTGTGAGAGGGAGTCTGCGAGAAAAATCTAAACCTCTGGCTTTGGCTAATATTTCTTGGCCCTAGTTTATACAAGTTGCAGTGTCTGTCTGGGGGCCCCTGATGAGCTTTCTGCTTTGCCTTAAGAGAATGGTAGGTTCCCCTGTGCCTCCACTTCCACAGAGCTTCTGATAAGTACTTGAGCTACTCCTGTTATAGTCTCTGCTTTAACTAGGGACACCTTGACCAAGACCTAGGCAGCTATAGCCACTGTGCTCAGACCTCATACCTTTGATTTCAAGTCAGTTGTCCTGTATAACCCGTACATATATTTTCCTATGCAACAAGAGATGGTCGCAGTCTAAGTCAGTGCTGGTTACCTCAGGCTTGCCTATTGCAGCAATGGTTTCTATGTTATCTAGGTGGTTGCCATTCAGTGCATGAGGTCAATGAAGTCATTACAGAGTTTGGAGAAGGATAGCTTATTGTGGCCTTTTACTTTAGGGTTTAGTGGTTCAACTATGGGGTGAGTGATTAGGTACCTGGCTGCCTGCAGCTACTGCTTGAGCATGAAATGCAGAATCCTCTTTGGCAGCATCCAACCCTGTTGGTGGTTACTCTTCACTATATTCGGCCCTCAGACAATGTTTGTGAGTTAACCCACTACCTTAAATGGCAGTCACCTAGGTCGCATTGAAGACACAGATGATTGTCAACAATCCGGCACTTAGATTCATTTTGGTTTCACTAACAGGGGTGTCAGATGGCCTGATCAATATTGCCAGAGGGCTTAAGCAGAACCTACAGCTGTTTGAGGGAGTCTTCCTCTACTGCCCCCTTGTCCTGTACTCAGTCTGCCCAATCGTCACCCAGCGGGGACCACGCACCTTTCTCTGATATGCTACCTTCCTGAGGAGAATTAATGTTAGCTGAACCTACCAAGAAGTTGAGAGATAAAGGTGCAAGCTCCCATAAGGGTTCATATCTGTTGGCGGTCTTGATCCGTGTTACCCCTGGGGGCAGCTGCTGGCATCAGAAGGTATAAACCTCCTCTGTTGACATCTGGATCTCTCTCTTCAGCTCACTGGTCTCCCTGTTGGGTCCCCCTTGGATTTCTATTTTTTGCGGCCTCTGGAAGTTTGCTGCCAGGCTGGTTCAGACTCTGGTTTGGATGAAACATGGAGGGAGACTTGCTTCGATGCCTTGTGGTGCACCTCCATTTTGGAAGAAGCACTGCCTTGCGGTTGCAGTGATGGTTGCTCCAAGGCACCATTCCTTTCCTTGTAATCCTTCAGAAAGTGCTCAGCCCCTGCTGGATTACCAAAGGTGATTAATGGAGAATTCATATGAATACATAGCTAGGCAGGATATCTCAGGGATGTAGGGATGTTTAGTTTATGAAACTGTTGCTTTACTCCGTAGTAGGCACATCTATGGGATAATTCCTGAAAGAATTCTTGGTAAAGCTGAACCTTGTGCCCTTGCCACTGGAATGCCCCTAGTTCTCTTGCACACCTCAGATAATATTCTTTCTCTGGGTACTGGAGAAATTCACACAGTATTGGCTGGAGTCTGTCCCCAGGTTGCAGTCAAGGAGCCAGAGACCTGTGTGCTATCTAAAGCACTAGAGGGGCACCATTATTTGCTTTAACTAAGACCAGGAGCATCTTTCTCAGGAAGCCATTCATGTCCCATCCTTCAGCTCCTTTAGGCACCCACACTATTATAATGTTCTTCCTCCTCTCCCTGTTCTCCAGACCATCAACCTTAGTCAGGAAGTGTTGAAGTTTAAGGTGGTGATCACGGAGAATGCCCTGCTGGTTCTGCACCATTGCCTCCTGCACCACCTGTACTGCTTGTTCAGTGTGGGTCACCCTTATAGCGAGCATTGCCAGGTCTTAATGAGTCTTTTGGGCAGCTGTTATTAAAAGGACACTGTCAACCCCCTTATGCCTCAAAGTGTCCCTAGTTAAAAAAAAACATTTTATGATTGTTCACATTCTATAGAGATTGTTGATGCAGCTGGTAGTTTGATTCAGATCCCATTTTCCTTTTAAAAAGTGAAAAACTGACTGCCCACAATAATGGTGTTACCACACCAAAACATGTTTGTTTACATTTCTTTACCAGCTCCCACTGCATCTTTTCGGGACTCTGGAACACTCCTCAACACAATCTAGCTACTGATTATGCAGTGGGAGTACAGGAGACCGTTGAATCATGAGTGGCTTCACTGTTTGAGGGTGTTTCTAATGTTCAGGAAGCGTGCACTAACAGTAGTTCAATGATCTGAAACAAAACAAAGCTGAACACAGCTATACATTACCATGCATTTTGGTTCTAATAAGCAAGGTGGCAGATAAAATAACCAGCAACATCAATGAATCTTAGAGAAAGGAAGCATTCGCAAAATGTGGGGTTTCACCTAAAAATAATATAATGCGAAAAAGGTTGACAGTCTCTTTTTAAATTGGTAGTATCTATTAAAATTCTGTCCAGTTTGTGCATGATGGCATTTAAATCTGCCATCGGCTGTATGTTCGGGTTCTGTGCCAGCTGTTCCTTTCTCGGCACCAATGCCATCATGGGACTCAGTGGCATACTAGCTCCTGGTACTCCTTGTGGACGCATCAAAACTTTAGCCTACCCATCTGGTATGACCAGGATCTCTTGTAGCACTGGTCCCGTTCAAGGTCATGCTAAAGCCCCTTTCCCAGGTTGTAGAAAGTCCATTCAGGTGTTAATCCATAGCCCAGCTTGTCAGATTTTTTCTGCATATTTTGTTTAGTTTCTGTACTGATTGTTCTGAAAGATGGTCAGTAAGTCACCCTCAATGGTGGTCCATTTGCAAATTGCACTGCCACCATGTTTGAGGGCAAGCTCCACCCCAAGTACATTATATTTATTAGGACAGAAGGCAACATTACATATCAAGCACGTACCGCTGCAGTTTAAAAAAAATCCAAAATATCTGTTTTATGGTTTTATTTAAACTTCATTTGTTGAGGAAGGCAATAACACATGACAGGGCATGCAGTTATAGGGTAATTACTGCACCCCCCACTCCATGGATTGGTGGCATGATGAGATAGCAGAGTGCCCTTCAGCCAATGGGGTGGGGGGGCTGTAATTTCCCAATAACTCCAAGCCCGAAAGTGTGTTATTGCATTTATAAAGCAGTACCAAAATAATTAAAAAAGAAAGATTAAATAAAGTTTTAAATTAAAACTAAATTAATCTTCATCATTGGTACACCAAACAGCAAGGTTTGCCCCAGCAGAGAGGTCAAATTGGCTGGCAGTTTTTTTTCCAACTGTCACGTTACTGAGAATTCTAAAGCAGTGTAGTTCCAAGGCACTTTCCAAACCAATGCAGTTACTGGTCAAGTACTGCACATGTCTGGATAACCATTGACCAGTTAGATCATTGGAGTTTTCCTGCCATTTTATGAACCAAAGTAACCCTGTTCAGTGCTGTCTGTACCTACACAAACAGTTCATTACAGGTTAAATCTTTAGGATGTGTGCTTGTTGTATCCATGTAACACTGCACCTACATTTGCTCTGTGATCCTCACCAAAGAAACATATAAATAACATCTACAGAATATGTTAAATATTCCTTACTAACAGTCAATAGCTGCTTACAATGCAGCATTGTTATGGCTCTTGGTTTAGACAAGAAACCCAGAATTACAGCAAGTACAAACAAGAGTTTAAGTATTTTGCCAGTTATTTCAAGTACATTATATTTATTAGGACAGAAAGCAACATTACATATCAAGCATGTGTCCCTGCAGTTAACAAAAATCCAAAATATCTGTTTAATGGTTTTATTTAAACTTTATTTGCTGAGGAAGGCAATAACACATGACAAGGCATGCAGTTATAGGTTAATTACTGCACCCCCACTCCATGGATTGGTGGCATGATGAGATAGCATAGTGCCCTTCAGCCAATGGGGTGGAGGGGGGGGCTATAATTTCCCAATAACTCCAAGCCCGAAAGTGTGTTATTGCATTTATAAAGTAGTACCAAAAATATAAAAAAGAAAGATTAAATAAAGTTTTAAACTAAAACTAAATCAATCTTCATCATTGGCACACCAAACAGCAAGGTTTGCCCCAGCAGAGAGGTCAAATTGGCTGGCAGTTTTTTTTCCGTCACGTTACTGAGAATTCTAAAGCAGTGCAGTTCCAAGGCACTTTCCAAACCAATGCAGTTCTTGGTCAAGTACTGCACATGTCTGGATAACTATTGACCTGTTAGATCACTGGAGTTTTCCTGCCGTTTTATAAACCGAAGTAACCCTGTTCAGTGTTGTCTGTACCTATACAAACAGTTCATTACAGGTTAAATATTTTGGCTGTGTGCCTGTTGTATCCATGTAACACTGCACCTACATTTGTTCTGTGATTCTCACCAAGGAAACATACAGTATGAATAACATCTACAGAATGTGTTAAATATTCCTTACTAACAGTCAATAGCTGCTGACAATGCAGCATTGTTATGGATCTTGGTTTAGACATGAAACCCAGAATTACAGCAAGTACAAACAAGATTTTAAGTATTTTGCCAGTTATTTCAAGTACTTTACATTTATTAGGACAGAAAGCAACATTACATATCAAGCATGTGTCCCTGCAGTTAACAAAAATCCAAAATATCTGTTTTATGGTTTTATTTAAACTTCATTTCCTGAGGAAGGCAGGGTTTTATATTTCATTTCAAATTTAGGCTACTAGGTTTATTGTTTTGTCTTTCCCTTCCAACTACTTTTTTTAGTAAGAATTCACACTCAAGTCAGAGCTATCTCTTCACGTCTTACTGTTTCAGCATGTAGTAAAGTTAGAAATCTTAATAGGACTGTAGTGGGAGAAGGTGTGGGCAGTAGCCGGAGATCAGGTAGGGTCTGTGATGACAGTATGGACAGGGACAGATACAATGGGTGGACTGAGTGGACCATGCAGCCATTATCTCTGGACAGATTCAAGGTTTCTATTAAAAGGCTGTGTTCCTGGTGCATCAGTAATTCCCATTGTGACAGAGAGTGTTGTCCAGTATATAGGTATGCTGTATGATTGCAATTGATCTCATTATTAAAATAGGCTCGTAGTCATTTGCTGTAAAGTCTAGACTAGATTGCTTTTCAATTTCAGCGTTTAGAAAGAACATCATGAGTTGTTTGTTTAAAAACAGAGCATCTGGCCTAATCTAGTAATTCAGTATTTGCAGTAGCACAAGTGAAAAATAATAAAAATACATGAAAAGCACCCTTGGGAGATAATGTCTCCCCATAGTAATTGTCTCCCAGATGCATTGCAGGTGTCCAGCACTACAGCCTTACAATGCCATAATACTCCTTGGTTTCCTATATCTCCTTTAGTAAGTGAGGAGGAGTTATCTGCTTATAGTTAGAAATAGCATGGTGCCTCCTCCTAAAGAAAGATTATAATTGCCTCAACACTAATCAACTGCTTTGAGTATGGTCAGACCACAGATAAATTAACCATTGGCTGAAAATATATGAGTACACACACACTACACCACTGAAACTACTCACTCAGTTAGTGTTTTAGAGTGATTTTAATGTTACATGTAGCACATAGCACTGGTGAGACTTAGAAGCAGCAACACCAACAAGCAATGCTGTTTCACCTGTAGCACTTTCTCAAGGCATAAAGCTGCCACCTACTGGGGCCCCTTACATATAGTGCGTCCAAACTGATGTGAACATGCAAAATATGCAAATTAAAGTGTTTACAATTAAAGTGCCACAAAGGGCAGGGTTAGGCATTCAAAGGCCATTCTGCTTGCCCTGATCATTACTGTCTTCTGGTGGCAGTATAGGTATAGTGCAGAGGTTTAGTGCTCTGAGCTGCAAACCGAGAGACCTGGGTTTGAATCCCTCAGCCCCCACTTGCATACTGTGTGATCCTGAGCAAGTCACTTAACTTTCTTGTGCTCCCAGGTTGCACCTGGAAACAAGCTTTGGCTTAGTGTGCCTTTCCTGGTTAAACAATGTCCCCATCCCACCCCATCTTCTCACCCTCCAACAACCAGCAGAAGCAGCACCATCACAGAGACTGCCAGTGTCTCTGCAAGCAGGAACAGGTCAGCCAGCTAATCCAGCTTTCTGAACATTGTTCCTCTGTCATGGCCAGCAAGGGAGTTTGAGGGGTGAATAGATGACCTGTGAAACCACACATGGTGGGCTTAAGTATTTAGAGCCTGTTCTGCCCATTGAAATCAGCAGCATCTCCTCACCTCCAACAACCAGCAGATGCAGCACCATCACAGAGACTGCCAGTGTCTCTGAAAGCAGCAGCAACAGGACAGACAACAAATCCTGCTTTCTGGACATTGTTTCTCTGTCGTGGCCTACAAGAGGGTTTGGGGGTGAACCAGTAGCCCGAATGCCACAAAGGGGTGGGACTTAAGCATTCAGAGCCTGTGCCATCCATGTGGCACTCATGTGCGTGTCACTCACCTGAGTGGCTCATGCAGGAGTTGTGTCAGTCAGTGGTGGGAGGCATGGGAAGGCTGCTTTGCAAAACTTTCATTCAAAGTAAGTGGGTTTTGTAAAGGTGAAAATATTGTTTGCAAACTTGATTCAAAACATATTTAAAGTTTTATTATTTGCTTGCAGGGTTGATTTTATTGTTTAAAGTCTCAACAATAGTTGTACAGAAGCTCATAATAACTGATGGAAGCAGAATGTTGATAAATTTTAGGAAAGAAATTGAGGTGAACTGAATTTGTTTCACAAGGAATGTTTTAAATATTTAGATTATTCAGAGATGGTGAATGGAAAATTTAATATGATGTCTTTTTCAGCCCCTGGCCCTTGTGTATTTGATAGTCCCTGTAAAAGGGAATCTGAAAGAGTGGTTTTATAAAAATACAGTAATTAGAACCCTGGCTCGAGCTACTGGCAAAGTATTCTTTTCTTTGTTACTTCTCCTAGCTAGAGGTGTAGAACTAAACCAAGGACCATCAATGAAAAGTTGTCTTCCCAGTTATTGGAACGGGGGATTACAATGGGGTAAGGGTTTGAGGATAGGCCACTTAAACATTCAGGCCTGGATATTCAAACTGCACCAGGCTGTGGCGCAAGCTTGGGCGCAGCTCAATTTGGCTGCGCAGGGGTGTGGACTGGGTGATATTCAACAGAGCTGCGCCATGGCTTAGCAGCTTTGAATATCGCACCCTGGCAACTCCCAGTATACATGGCACAGTGGTACTGCACCAGCGCAAGTGGCCAGAGTGGAGCATGGAGATGCGCTAACGCAAGTTCCATTGCGCCATGCACAGCAACAGCCATATTCAAAACTTGATATGCAAATGGGGCCATAACGTATGCAAGGCGCACATGGGGACATTTGCATGTCATTATGGCCCCATTTACATGCAGGTGCACCAATCCCCGATGACTTGCTCCTGGCGCCGTGCCAGGCAGCAGCCATCGGGGACTGACGCCCCCTGCAGCCGGCAATGTGCTCCACAGCCTGATCGCGAGCATTTGTAAAAAAAAAAAAAAAAAAAAGAAGTCCTATATCCCTGGTGGTCCAGTGGACCTCTATCAGCCCGATCACGGGCATTTGTAATTACAGATAGACATAAGTCCAATATCCCTGGTGGTCCAGTGGACCGCTGTATGCCCAATCATGGGCATTTGTGATAATAAACATGAATTCCCCCAATATCCCTGGTGGTCCAGTGGGCCACTGTATGCCTGATCGCAGCATTTGTAATAATAAACATGTATTCCCCCAATATCCCAGGTGGTCCAGTGGACCGCTGTATGCCTGCCCACTGAGCCCCAGCACCCACCCCCTGGTCAGCGGTGGGTGGAAGCACCCTGCACCTGCCACCCGCCACCCACGGCCCAGCACCATCGGTAGGGCTGTGCCCGGTGGTTCACAGTTGAGCCAATGGGCATGCAACCTTGCTATACACATTCCAGATATGTGAATGATTCATTCACATATCTGGGAATGTGTAGTACAGCAAAGGCTGCATGCCCATTGGATGATACTGTGAACTATCGGGTGTACAGCCCTACCAACGGTGTCAGTCGGGCGGGCAGTGGGTGGCAGGTGGGGTGCTGCCACCGCCGGCTGACTGGGGGGTGGAGCGGTAGGGCTTAGTGGGTGGTGAGGGGGGTACCCTAGGCCACCAGGGATATAGGAATATGTCTATTTTTAAGTACAAATGCCCTAGATCGGGGCAGATATCGGTCCACGGGACCACCAGGGGCATTAGGGGAATTCATGTTCATTATTACAAATGCCCGCAATCGGGCATACAGCGGTCCACTGGACCACCAGGGATATTGAACTTATGTCTATCTGTAATTACAAATGCCCATGATAGGGCATGGGGGGACGCCGCCAGGTGCAGCTGGAGCTTGAGTGGCCACCCACAGGTGGCAGCTGCCGTGTTGTGCCCTGCAATGTGGCAGCTCACCTGTGGGTGGCCATCAGCTGTTCCTTTCTTGGGGGGCATAACGTTGTGCTGGCACAGGTAGGGGTTGCGCATGCATGGCTCTGCATGTCCCGGGCTGAATATCAGGCTGTGCAGAGTATGCATGGGCACACCCCCCCACCTGTGCCTGCATACATTACTGATGTGCTTCGGCAGATCGGGATTTGTGCCGGGCACTTTTCCCTTTTGAATATCACGCCGAGGCGCATCAGTGGGTTGTGCATGGTGCAACGGTGTTGCGCCATGGACAGCCCTTTTGAATATCTGGGCCTGAGAGTATTCAGTCCCACTATGCTGAACTCGAGGCATGGGCTCAGTCAGGTGGGTTTGATATATTTGGGTTGAATGACACATGGATGAAAAATCATTTTCAGGATGTACAACTGGCAATGGATGGGTTCAAATCATTTAGACGGAACTGGGCTGGCAATAACAACAGTGGGGGAGTTTTATTCTATATATGTAATAAATTCAAAATGCAAGAAATAGAGAGTCTAGATGGGTCAAATTGACTGTTTAACAAAAACTGTTGTTAAGTGCATCCAAGTGTAAGCATTTACATTTAACATGTTTTCATAGTCCACCCATGTATAGTAAGAATGATTAATTTGGGATCATTTGATAGTACAATAACAGGAAGGAGCACATAATGCTGGATGAGATCCATTTATATTGGGAGTGTTAACCCCCAAAAAACAAATCTGAAAATAAATTGGCTTCATTAATTTGTTTTCCGCTTAGCAGCTCTTTCAACTCACTTGAACTGTAAGACAGGTAAACACTGATCAGTCAACTGGCTAATAATCAGCTGTCTTAGTAATATAGCTGTAATGAGATCTCTGTCAGATTCAATATTGGACCATTGCCTGATCTTCTGTCTGGGAAAGTTCGAATGGTAAAGGGTCCCACCAAAATTGATTAAGAGAAAGTGCATCACTAGATTTGATGCAGGACCATTTCTCTCAGATCTGACTTTTACTGGATGGCTTCAATTTGAGGCACACAAGTGTGTTGAGGAGGCTGTTACCCAGCTGACAGAGATCCTGTAATGGGCTTTCAAAGCTAATACCTCAAAAAACAAAGCAACAAATCAGAGGTACTTGCTCCCCTTGGTTAAGTAAAATCAGAAACAGTATGTAAAACCAAAAAATGAGAAACTACCTGTTCAGTATAAACACATAAGAAATAGAGTAAAAGGGAAGTTAAAAACATCAATATCAACTTACTAACATCACCAAGAGTTGAACTGTAGTGGAAACCCAAAAATATTCTGGGTTACATTCAAGAATGTGTGTAACCCCCAGGGCAGGTCTAAAATACATTGTCTGGTAGATGGAGATAAAACAATGAAAGATGGCAAAGAAACTGCAGATTTTTGTAACATATTTTTAATAAATCAGACTAGATGTGTTGACAATCAGGAATTGGATACTGGCTGGTTAAATTTATTAACAGGCGCATCACTGGTTAAAACACAAGGGAAATCCAAATTTAAATTGATTGAAATTATGGAAGAAGATGTGATGTTCATTGAGGATATCTCCTCATTCAACCACACCTTTGCAACTGTACACCATTGGCACCAGGACTGTTTGGAAACTTTTGCCTCTGGGGCATACCTCTCAACCTCTTATCTCTGAATCAGGACAAGGCTTAAAACAAATCAGGGACAAAGACCCAAAATCAGGGACACATCTTAAGAATTTATACTATTCATTCAGAATGTTGATAGAATAAGAGGATTTGTGTTAAGATACATTTTCTGAAGAAGAAGAAGTCTGAATCTTTAATGTTTGACATTATTTTGTGATTTTAATCCCCACTCTTCTGTCACAAAAACACAAATTTTATGAGGGACAGAGGGAGTTTTGAGGCAAAATTAGGGATATCCCTGAAAATCAGGGACAGTTGAGAGGTATGATCTGGGAGCCTTTCACGATGCTGCGCAACATGGCTGCCTATATAATGTGCGCAGCCCTGTTGCTCTTCAGTTCTTTCTTCAGTCATTGACTGCTCATCGGACCTGCAGAGAAACAATGCAATTGTTTCAATGATTTTATTGTTTTTTTCTATTTTAACTTAATTTATTGATATTTTCCCTGTGCGCTGCCATCAAAATAACCTTCATTTAGTTTTTTTGTACCTGTGGTTACAGATTAACTACATGGACATAGCTCACACTGTGTGTTTTCTGTTTGGGCCTGTTCCACAAACCAGGCCAGCTTCTGCCTCATACCTGGCCACCACCAAGAAGGATACTCCTGGGTGGTCAGTGACTCTGAGACCATCGGACGAGTAAAAACAAGGACAAGGATGAATCATTGTCAAAACCCTCCTCTTCAAACAATCACCATAAGCATAGGGAGAAAAATGCTCCACTGATAGGGTTGAGACCTCCATTGAAAGAAGGTAAGGCCTCATCATTGACCACTCTGGCAGAGCTGACTAAAGTCCCCCCCCCAACCATCACTGAGACACCAAGGTCGAGGCTTGGCCTTGGCGCTGTCATACATACTAAGGAAATTATATTGCTTCTGCCATCGGGTTCTGTTCCAGTGATGGCGGTAGTCATGACCTATTTTATTTAATTTAATAAACTTTATTAGAAATAAGCAGGCGCAGGTAACCAACCATCACCCTGCACCAAGAGTCAACAGGGTATAGCGGGGTTCCCAGACCTGACTGTATTTCTTCTTGGAGTCTGTCATACTTGCAAAAATATGTTCAGCCTATAGAGCAAAAAGCATTTCCTAATACCATTCCATACAACTAGGGGTGGTCTGATAACACCATTGCCAAAGAATAACTTTCTTGACACAGGCTGATATTAAAGGAATATGTGTTTTTTGATTGCCAATTAGTACCCCAGCAAAGTCCCCCAGGATGCAAATCTCAGGTGTGAATGCCTGGTTAAGCTCCAACAAAGGATCCAAGCACTGTCTGATATCCTCCCAAAAAGGCACAACCTTTTCACAGGTCCAGAAAATATGAAACAGTGAACCTGTTTCTTTCTGGCACCTGGTACATAGGTCCGAAGCCAGCTAATCCATCCTGTAAAGTTTAATAGGGATATAAAACTTGTGTAAAATTTGGGCTTGCATGAAGCAATATCAGTCCCATTTAATGTGTCTATAATTAGCCTTCCAGATGCAGGACCAGTCGTGAGGGCCTCCCTGGAAGAGAAAAGCCTGATCCCAGGAGTAAAAAAAACTAGGCTCCTTCTCAGTGAGAACCTCCCACAACCAAGCATGATAGAAAGCTATAGTATGAGATGTAGGGGTGACCAATACCAAATTAAACAATTTGTCCCCATACATCCTGGATCAGATACCAGTACCAAAGTGGTGAAGCAGCAGGTGCCTGAGTTGCACATCCTTGAAACACATAGACTAGGGCCAATTGAATTTCTGTTGCGCCTCAGAAAATGTAAGAAGCTTACCAGCATGCACCAGATGTTCGACAGAAAAAGTCACCAGAAAGGACCAGGCCATCCAAGTCAGCACCTTCTTGGCAATGTTCAGGTCAGGATTTCCTAGGATGAGTTGGGTGACATCTGAGTAGGGATCCAGATTTAACAGGAGACATAGTTGTTTGTGGGCGTGAAGAGTGTTGCTTATAGGAGTTTCTTTTAAAGATCCAGGAATCATTTTGGAGGGAACGTACAACAGGGCACAGGGGCCCAGTTGGGAACATAAAGAGTACTCAGTGTCCAGCCAGTGAGGAATATAAACAGGATCCAGTTCCACTAAGGCTGGGTGAAACCAGGAAAAATATTGGGAGCAGTTTATAGCCAAACAGTAAAGGTAGACATCGGGGGCCTTCAGGCCACCAGCCTTCCTTGATCTCATAAGTTTAGCCAAAGCTTTCTGAGGAGGTTTCTCCCAGCAGAGGGATTTAGAGAAAAGGCTGTTGATATGGAGAAACCATTTCTTGGACCGAGGCTGGTTAAGCCTGGTTAAGCATTATGAGAGGATATAAAAGCCGCAGGAGAACATTCATTTTAATGATATTCAAACAGCCCCTCAGAGATAAAGGTAATAAAGACCAACAGTCTAGGTTGATCTGATTTTGTTCAAGAACTTGGTCCAAATTATATTGCTTCACTTTGAGCAGATTGGTACTAAGCTACATCTCCAAATATTTAAGCTTGTCCCCGACTCAGAGAAAGCTCAGGTGCTCCACACTCGCATGAGTAGCAGCAACATTCAGGGGCATAACCTCTGTTTCAGAGCGATTTAGCTTGAAGTTGGAAAGTACACCAAATTGAGTTATAATGTCCAAAACAGCTGGTAGTGAAATGGATGGAGACATTGCATGCAGAAGAATATCATCTGCATAAACAGACAATGTATAATGCCATGAGCCTAAAGAAACACTATGGATCTGAGGGGACAGATTGATTTTTCTAATCAATGGCTGGAGATATAAATTAAACAAGCGTTTGTCAATGCCAAATGTTTGCTTGCTGGCATTAGCAGTGGAAGTATAGGAGTTAGACAGATGCATTATAGGAATGGCATTGAAGTATTGAACTGACGCCAACTCCACCCTCACCCAGCAGAGATGGACAGTATGCCTTTGGGGCATCGCCCAGGGTGGTCATGACATTTCACCTCACCCTACCCTTCAGACATTGACAAGTGTTAAGGTGTGCCTGGGGGTGTTTGGGCTTTACATTCACCCCATTTCATAAGGAAATATGCTGAACTGGGCGCAGTATAGGAGAATGGGGTGAACTCTGGGCGCAAAGGGTCCTAGGCCCACCTCGATGCCTGTCACTGGCAGCAGGGTGGGGTTGGGGGTGAGGTAGAATGGCATGAGCATTACTGTCGACAATCCCAAGTCACACCCCTGACACCTGTCAGTCCGTACGGGGTAGGGCATGATGGTCAAAAACCCTAATGCCGTGGGCATTTCTTGACATTTTTACTCCACGTCTTCCACACGGGCTTTTTTGTGACCCCCACAGCATGAACATTGATACTATCAGTTAGTTAGGTGAAAGGTGATTTTGCACCATGACTGCGCCATTTAATGCCACAGGTGCAAAAACACATTTCGAACAGGATGTGAAAAGTGACAGGTGTACTGTTCATGAGGAGGTGTAAAATATGGCATTGTTGAAAATCTGGATTAAAAATGTACAAACACTGGTGAAGTCACAAGCGTATGTAGAAACTGCGCAATGTACACCCGTAAAGTAATTAGTCTGGGGATTTTTTACAGCAGATTTTCAACGTAGGCATTTTGGGACCTCTGCTCATGAACAGTGTCACTGTGATTTTCTTAATCTGTTCCGAACACTAATTTCCTACAGTGACCATGCTAATCCGTGCCAGATGTGCAAAAACATGTTTTGGCCAGGGTGGGAAAAATGACAGCCATACTGTTCATAAGGAGGTGTGGAAAAATGTCAATGTTGAAAATCTAGACTGAAAATATTACAAATATGTGAACTTATGAAGGTGCTTGGAAATATTTATTTATTTTTTTAAATTTATTTATGACTTTGATGACCAGGTGAGTGCACTGATCCCAGGGACCGTTTTCAGGCATGACCTGGGACATAACACATGGCGAAGGGCGACAGTGGAGTACAAGGTAACAGTAATACACATGAAACAGATTTGATACAAGCAACAATAGTAAGCAAAATATACAGGTTTGATGCATAGGTCAGTCTGAGAACAGTGAATACAAGGTTTCAATATCGGACATGAGGAGATTTGGTACAAAACAAACAAACCATAGGCACAGTGTACAATGTGTGACTACATTGTCCAGTGAGCAAGTAATACACAGAATACTCAGTAAAAAATGTATATACAATACGTACAGGCAAGGAAGTCAAATATTACTGTGAAACATACGAATATAACAGTTGTAGGCAGGGGAGCTGACTAGTGTGGGTAGGTGGGTAACCCCTGGGCTGGGGAGTTGATAGTGTGGGTTGGTGTCAGACCCAAGGGAGCAGCGGCAGGATGAGTTTGCCAAGAACCAGACTTTAAGGCATGTCAATGGAATGGAGTTCAGCCAGTAGTTTGTTCCACTGCAAAGGGGCAACTGCAGACCAGGCTCTGCTTACCATGTTGGTGGATACCTAGAGGGGGAGTACCATTAGAGCGGAGGTTGTGGAGAAGCATTCTGGTTTTCAGAAGGGCAGTTAGGGGGGATTCTGGAGCCGTTCAGATGACATTTTCTACCATGCAGCAGAGGGCTAGGTCAAAGCGACCTTGTAGCGGTAGTCATCCAAGGGTATTATAGAGAGTACAGTGGTGGGTGGAGAATGGGGCCAATAAAGCAAAGCGATAGGCGCTGTTGTAGGCAGCAGACAGTTTAGCCATGGCAGTAGCTGAGGGCCTGGCATAAATAGGGGAGCAGTAGTCAAGAATAGGGAGAAGATTACCCTGGACAATGGCTAATATGGCTTCATGGGTAAGGTATTGCCTGAATCTATAGGCGGCACCTAACTTTTGATGGAACCTTCTGACAAGGAAATTTGCATGCTCAGTGAAGGTGAGGGAGGGGTCAAGCAGTACTCCTAAGTATTTGTAGGTGTTGACATCCTCTAAGGGCTGGGCTATCTGGGGTGAGAATGCGTAAGGGGGCATGGTTTTTAGTTTTGGCCCGAACGGGCTTAGATCCAAACAGCATGGATTTAGTTTTTTTGGCATTTACTAAGAGGAGTTTTTTTTGAGAACCAGCTGTGGGCCATATATAGTTGAAGAGAGAACTGATGAGATTACGGCCATGGATTTGTCACTGTGGAAGAGGACAAGGTCATCAGCATACAGGAGAGAATGACAGTTGAGGCAGTCGAAGGGAAGCGCATTAACAAATAAGGAAAATTGAAGGGGACCCAGGATTGAGCCTTGAGGGACCCCCACAGAGGCAGGCAGGGTGGGGAGCAGGTTTGTCAAATACATGAAATGTGAGCAATCGGTGAGGTAGTTAGAGAACTAGCTTATGACTTTCTGAGAACAACCAAGAAGGCTAAGCTTAGAGGTAAGGAGAGCATGGTTAACCATGTCAAAAGCCTTTGAGAGGTCGACGAAGACAGCCCAAGTGGCTTTACCATTATCCATGTTAGAGAGGATGTGGTCAGTCAGAAGGGCGAGGGCAGTGGCAGTGGAATGATTCTTGCAAAAGCCATGCTGTTGGTTGCATAGGAGGGTGAATTTGCCTATGTACTCAGTGACCTGACTGTGGACTACTCTGTCAAGTAATTTACTGAGATGAAGGAGGATGGATATCGGACGGTAATTGTCAGAGGATTTGGGGTCACCAGATTTAAGAATGGGGATAACCACAGTTATCTTCCATGGGTCAGGCATGGAGGAGGTGGAAAGGGCAAGGTTAAAGATGAAGGTGAGTGGCCTGGCAATCACTGGAGAGATCAGCTTAAGGAAGACTGGAGATAGCCCATCAGATCCGGAGCGCAATGCACGCTCATAACAGAGTCATTTAATGGACTTTTGTCACCAGATTTTCAACACAGCCATTTTAACACCTCTGCTCAAGAACAGTTTCACTGTGATTTTCTTAATGTGTCTTCAACATTGATTTCACACACCGACCGTGCCAATGTGTGCTACATGTGTAAAAACACATTTTGGGTGAGATATGACAGACGACAGCTGTACTGTTCATAAGGAGGTGTGGTAAAATGGCAATGTTGAAAAAATGGAGTAACATTTTTTTAAATTCTCAAAGTTACAAGTGTGCATAAGAACTGTTCAACACACACTTGTAAAAGTCATTTGGGGATTTTTCGCCAAAATTTTCAACATAGGGTTTTGAGGGGACTACCTCATGAACTATGACACTGTCATTTTGTTAATTCGTCCCGAAGGGTGGTTCTGCACAGTGACTGCAAAATCACCTTTTGGGGCCAAATAACAAAATGACAGTGACTGAGTTCATGAGGTAGGGCCCCAAGAACCCCATGTTGAAAATTTGGTGAAGAAATTCCCAAAAATGGCTGTGATATGCACCAATGTTGAAAAAAACCATTTATGCCATTGTACAACTTACTGCCATTTCTTCAGTTTGTGGTCAGCTTTGAAGAGTGCAGACATGTCCTGGTCTACCAAAGATCATCATGCTGGACTCCAGAGGTAATTATGGGGGTGGGGAGGGTGCTTGAGGGTGGGAGTGGGTTGAGGAGGGCTAGACAGTCAACAAGGGACTGTTTTTTCTTAAAGGTGTTTTTCTTCTTTTACAAAGATAACGTGGACCTTTGCCATGTTGGGTGGGCCCCAGCATGGCAGCTGGAAGTTTGTTTGGGAGAGTACTGGAACCAACGGGAGTTGGGCACCCCCATTGGCCATATGGAGTTTTGCCACACTGTGGTGGGATCCCAGCATGGCACCTGGAAGTCTGTTTTTGGGGAGGGTACAGTGGTGCCGATGAGGGATTGAGCACCCCAGTCAGCCAAATGGACTTTTGCCACAGTGGGGTGGGCTCCCAGTGTGGCACCTGGATGTCTGTTTGGGGGGGTGCAGTGGAGATGAGGGGGGACTGACACCCCCATCAGCAATACAGTGTGCCGGGAGGGAGAGCGCATGAGCACACTGGGGTGGGATCCCAGTGAGCTACTTGGTTGTTTGTCGGCGGGGGGGGGGCCAAGAAAAAATGGAGCTGTCTATGACAGCAGTTCAGATGCAGTGCTGATGTGTAGGCACTTTGCATACTGCTGGTATGTAAACTGCCTGCCGACAGCAGTATGCAAATTGCCTACATGTTACCATTACTGATTGTAGCGGTCTTTTGCTTTGAACTGTACTCCACTGCATCTGAACTGCTGTCATAGACAGCTCAGACATTTACTGGTACAGTGAGGCTGGCGCCTGCAAGAAGGAGCAAAGATTGAAGCGGGTGTCACATACAAAAATTCAGATGGTGGCACTATGATCTTACACATGCATGAAGCAAACATAATAAAATGGGGATAGGACAACCTCGTATGTTCCTTTGCTGCAAGGGAATGAATCAGATAGTACCCCATTACAGAGAATGCATGCTAGGGGCACAAGTAGTCCCAGGAGACTCTATCAAAGGCTTCTTCACATCCAGGAATGCAGAACTGATGAGATGGGAGAGTCCCTAGATACAGAAATAAGATGCAAGAGTTTCCTAACATGGTCAGCGGACAGTCTACTCAACACAAATCCCACCTGCTCCCTACTGAGGAGACAATCCCAGACAGAATTTAGCCTAGTGGCCAGGATTTTAGCCAGGATTTTTCAATCTACATTGATTAAGGATATAGGTCTATAATTAGAAATCAATAAGTGGTCCCGGCCTGGTTTAGGTAGGAGCACTGTGATGGCAGCCATAAGTGAAAAGTCTTAGAGGCCTTGTGAGAAGACATACTGGAACATGTCCAGAAGATGCAGTGCTAATAGCTCTTTGAATGTCTTATAAAATTTGAAGAAAAGCCATCCGGACTAGGGAACTTATCGAGAGTTAGAGAGTCTATCGCAGTGCAAACCTCTGTAGTGTCAAGGGGGCCTTTAATAGCTCGACCTGAGCATCTCCCTGTGAGGGCAAGTCCAGATCCTGAAGGAAGGTGTCAAACCAGGAAAAGTCAAAGGGATCCTGAGGTGCAGCATATATAGAGCTGTAGAAGGCCTGAAATTGAGAGACTATATCTCTAGGTGAGGTAACTAGGTGACTAGAATCTGACCGAAGAGACGGAACAATCCTGTCCGCTAGTTGAGTACACAGATGCAGGGCAAGGAGCTTTCTGGCCTTCTCTTCTTGGTCAAAATATTTGACCTTGGGGTCCTTAAAAGATGTTAGACCCTTTCCCCTAGTAATGTGTTATACTGTGCCCGAAGAGCCTCAGGGTGTTCCCATTCGGGCTGTGGGGAAGCATCATAGGGCTTCTGCTCAGCCACTCTAATCTGCAGCAAAAGAGAAGAGGTGGCCTGAGATATTCCTCTCTTCCACCTGGTAGCCAGCTGAATAAGTTCACCCTGAAGGTTGCACATAAACGCGCCCCAAAGGATGTCGAGTTTTGACATCATGGGTGAATTAAGGATGAAGAATACAGTGATAAAGTGTTGTAGCCATTCATCCACCTCAGGGAGCTTCAATAAGTGATTATTAAGGTGCCACGTTTTATCTCATACAACAGAGGGGGCAAGGTTGACCTGTGGTACAGCTGGGTGATGGTCAGATACCACCTTGGCACCATAATGGCACAAAACAATACCTGGAAAGGCTTCAATGCTCAGTGAAAAAAAAATCAACACAGGAAAAATAATTATGTGGAATGCACATTCCTCTGTGACCTAGTGTAAAATCCTCCAAGGATTCACCAGCCCCAAGGAATCTATAAGGTCTCATAGGGCCAGCTGGCTCGCGGTGAGAGCTTGACCATGTCTCGTGGTCCTGTCCAGTTCATTGTCTAAAACAACAATCCAGTCCCCAGCAAGAATCATAGGGTGAGAGAGGCCCACAGGAACAATATAGAGATGAGTTGGGAAACAAAGGAGGGGTCCTCCATATTAGGCCCATACACAGAACCCAGAATCACTTGCAGATGTCCCAACAGAGATCTCACAATGATGTATCTGCCCTCAGGGTTGGTCACTTCCTGGAGGACAGGGAATGAGATGGACCTGGATGCCAGAATAGCCACACCTCTCTTACAAGAGTCTGTCCCAGAGCCAAGTGCCTGTCCAATCCAGGAATGTCGTAACAGCAAAACCTGGGCTGGGGGGAGGTGGGTTTCCTGAAGAAAGGCCACATCAACCTGTAACTTATGGCAGTGCAACAATACTTTAGAGCATTTTGTCGGGGACTGGGCCCCTTTTTTATTTCACGAACAATACCTAAGGTCATGAGCCACAGTATGTTATATGTAGGTGGGATCAGAGAGATAAACACACCCTGCTTTAACAATCAAAAAACCCAGATAGGATGTCAGCCATCCTCTGGAGAAAACCCCAAACCCCCCACCTCTCAACCCCAACCCAAACACCCCATAACATTCCCCATATAGATAAACGATGTACAGGAGATCAGGTTAGCTGAACCAGATCAAAGATCCCTCCACCCACCCAGCCACCCACCAAAAAAAGTACCAGAAACAAAAGCCAGAAAAAGTCCCCCCCACCTCCACTACCACCACCACCCATCCAACAATGAAAAAACCCATACCCCCTATCAAACTGGAGCATGAAGCTTCAACCCGGCATAGCCCTGCACCCAACCCAGACAGCTCCCTTCCCCCATGTATTGACCTATTGCTAACTATATATACTACCTTAGTAAAGCATTGAACAGCAACAGGTATTACAGTACATAACCTCTCCCATACCCTTTAAGATGATAAACAATTTAAAAACAGGTTCAAAAGACACAACAATCCATGGGGAGTGTATAAACCTGCACTAAGAGCCACAATTTTCCCACAGAACAAGGCAAGAACAAAAAGCAGTGTAGGTAAACATGTAAGGGCTGTAACTGGAGTCCCTGGGGCAAGGAAACCCATTGTTGGGAGCAGCCCAGTAAGATATTGCAACAATGTATACTTAAAGCAAACGAGAAACAAGGGGCCACTGAACTAAGCTACAATGACCCCAAAGCATTCTGCAATCTAAAATAGAGTTTAGATATCCCCCACAAAAGTAACAATACTGGTGAGCCATTCTTTGAAAAGCCCCAGGCCCAGAGTAGAGGAGGTGTCCTCCCTCCAATTAGTAAAAGAGAACAAAGAAGAGAGCCCTCCTGTACAAGAACCCAGAGGCATAACTCATCCAAGGCGAGTCTCAATAGTGCCCTGTGCTGAAGTCCTGGTTCAGTAATCTAGACCGGTGCTGGATGTTTTGCAGTCTCTAGGTCACACATGTATGGAAGAATAGCATCACCAGCCCAGGACAGTTGAACCATCATAGCAGAGACATTCCAGCTCTGGACTGCATGCAGGACAGTAAAGTTTCCCAGGTCCAGTTGTATTTGGGTGGTGAATGGCAACAACTAGCAACCCGGAGTTACTGACTGGAACAGGTATCCACCAAGAGTCCAACAACGTTAAGTCCAGCACAAGGGATCCAACACCATTCAGCACAATCCAGGTCCTGCTAACTGTCCAGAAACATAGAACCCCACGTTAACCTTTTAGTTTACCTTTCCTTAAAGAACTCTGGCAGTAACTTCTTGAGATCCTGAGTGGTAGAGTCCACCACCTCCAAGAGTGCCAGGTGTTTTGAAGCATTACTTGGAGGCCAGCCGGGTACAGCATCCTAAATTTCTGCCCCACAGCAGTGAGCTTAGCCACCCTGTGGTGAAAGGCTGTATGAGATCCTGAGTCACTCTCAATTTGGATCCCTCTCACAGAATTTCTTTTAGGTACCGAGTCTTTTATAGAATGTACTGCTTATCCAGAAAATTAAGCAGTTTAAGCATAAAAGGATGAGGGAGGCGGGGAGAGCCTGTAGGGGATTTTGGGTGGAGGGAGCGGTGAGCCCACTCCACAATGTACACAGGGACATTTTCAGAGGGGTCTGCTACTCTATTAAGAAACTTTTGCGCAAATTGAATTGGTATGTCCACTTCAGCACCCTCTGGAATCCCGAAAACAATTAAGTTTTTTTGGTGACTTCTCCGCTCTAAGTCCTCCATTTTGACCCCCAGCTTGATAAGTTGTTGCCACAAAAGAGTGGTCTCAGATTCTTTGTGATTTTCCATTTTTCTATAGAAAACTTTCTAGCTTCCAAATTGCCCACACATCTGCCCATGTCCCCAAGATCAGACTGCAGTGATTTCAATGCCTCCGTTAGCTCTCTGAGTGAATCCTTGAAAGGTGCAAACTCCATTAAGAAGTGTTCCTCCCAGAGTGGAGCGGGAGCTGTAGCAGGAGTAGTGGACCATCGAGAGCCCCAACCCTGGGCGATTGGCCGCTAGGCATTCTTGTCTGATGTCTGCGGGGGAATGTGCCATGGACCAGCTTGCTTCATCTCCTGTTTGGACATCCTTTCTGGGATCTGGCTGACACTTTCATATAACATTCCAGGCAAATTGCAGAATGGTGTCTTCAACTCAAATAGAGTAGAGGCACTTTTTAAAGGTAGTTTTGTAGCAAATAAAAGGCAGAGGGGAAGGGAGTACTGGAGAAGAGCAGCTACTCAGTTGAGAGCATCACATGACTCCAGTCATGAACTATCTACTGCAGGGGTTGTCAACCAGGGGTCTGTGGCACACAGGGGGTCCACGAGTTAAATTAATCTTCATCATTGGCACACCAAACAGCAAGGTTTGCCCCAGCAGAGAGGTCAAATTGGCTGGCAGTATTTTTTCCGTCACGTTACTGAGAATTCTAAAGCAGTGTAGTTCCAAGGCACTTTCCAAACCAATGCAGTTATTGGTCTAGTACTGCACATGTCTGGATAACTATTGACCTGTTAGATCACTGGAGTTTTCCTGCCATTTTATAAACCGAAGTAACCCTGTTCAGTGTTGTCTGTACCTATACAAACAGTTCATTACAGGTTAAATATTTTGGCTGTGTGCCTGTTGTATCCATGTAACACTGCACCTACATTTGCTCTGTGATTCTCACCAAGGAAACATACAGTATGAATAACATCTACAGAATGTGTTAAATATTCCTTACTAATAGTCAATAGCTGCTGACAATGCAGCATTGTTATGGATCTTGGTTTAGACATGAAACCCAGAATTACAGCAAGTACAAACAAGATTTTAAGTATTTTGCCAGTTATTTCAAGTACTTTACATTTGTTAGGACAGAAAGAAACATTACATATCAAGCACGTGTCCCTGCAGTTAACAAAAATCCAAAATATCTGTTTTATGGTTTTATTTGAACTTCATTTCCCGAGGAAGGCAGGGTTTTATATTTCATTTCAAATTTAGGCTACTAGGTTTATTGTTTTGTCTTTCCCTTCCAACTACTTTTTTTAGTAAGAAATCACACTCAAGTCAGAGCTATCTCTTCACGTCTTACTGTTTCAGCATGTAGTGAAGTTAGAAATCTTAATAGGACTGTAGTGGGAGAAGGTGTGGGCAGTAGCCGGAGATCAGGTAGGGTCTGTGATGACAGTATGGGCAGGGACAGATACAATGGGTGGACTGGGTGGACCATGCAGCCATTATCTCTGGACAGATTCAAGGTTTCTATTAAAAGGCTGGGTTCCTGGTGCATCAGTAATTCCCATTGCGACAGATAGTGTTGTCCAGTATATAGGTATGCTGTATGATTGCAATTGATCTCATTATTAAAATAGGCTCGTAGTCATTTGCTGTAAAGTCTAGACTAGATTGCTTTTCAATTTCAGCGTTTAGAAAGAACATCATGAGTTGTTTGTTTAAAAACAGAGCATCTGGCCTAATCTAGTAATTCAGTATTTGCAGTAGCACAAGTGAAAAATAATAAAAATACATGAAAAGCACCCTTGGGAGATAATGTCTCCCCATAGTAATTGTCTCCCAGATGCATTGCAGGTGTCCGGCACTACAGCCTTACAATGCCATAATGCTCCTTGGTTTCCTATATCTCCTTTAGTAAGTGAGGAGGGGTTATCTGCTTATAGTTAGAAATAGCATGGTGCCTCCTCCTAAAGAAAGATTATAATTGCCTCAACACTAATCAACTGCTTTGAGTATGGTCAGACCACAGATAAATTAACCATTGGCTGAAAATATATGAGTACACACACGCTACACCACTGAAACTACTCACTCAGTTAGTGTTTTAGAGTGATTTTAATGTTGCATGTAGCACATAGCACTGGTGAGACTTAGAAGCAGCAACACCAACAAGCAATGCTGTTTCACCTGTAATACTTTCTCAAGGCATAAAGCTGCCACCTACTGGGGCCCTTTACATTTAGTGCGTCCAAACTGATTTGAACATGCAAAATATGCAAATTAAAGTGTTTACAATTAAAGTGCCACAAAGGGCAGGCCTTAAGCATTCAAAGCCCATTCTGCATGCCCTGATCATTACTGTCTTCTGGTGGCAGTATAGGTATAGCGCAGAGGTTTAGTGCTCTGAGCTGCAAACCGAGAGACCTGGGTTTGAATCCCATAGCCCCCACTTGCATACTGTGTGATCCTGAGCAAGTCACTTAACTTCCTTGTGCTGCCAGGTTGCACCTGGAAACAAGCTTTGGCTTAGTGTGCCTTTCCTGGTTAAACAATGTCCCCATTACACCCCATCTTCTCACCCTCCAACAACCAGCAGAAGCAGCACCATCACAGAGACTGCCAGTGTCTCTGCAAGCAGGAACAGGTCAGCCAGCTAATCCAGCTTTCTGAACATTGTTCCTCTGTCATGGCCAGCAAGGGAGTTTGAGGGTGAATAGATGACCTGTGAAACCACACATGGTGGGCTTAAGTATTTAGAGCCTGTTCTGCCCATTGAAATCAGCAGCATCTCCTCACCTCCAACAACCAGCAGATGCAGCACCATCACAGAGACTGCCAGTGTCTCTGAAAGCAGCAGCAACAGGACAGACAACAAATCCTGCTTTCTGGACATTGTTTCTCTGTCGTGGCCTACAAGAGGGTTTGGGGGTGAACCAGTAGCCCGTGATGCCACAAAGGGGTGGGACTTAAGCATTCAGAGCCTGTGCCATCCATGTGGCACTCATGTGCTGTCACTCACCTGAGTGGCTCGGGCAGAGTTGTGTCAGTCAGTGGTGGAGGCATGGAAGGCTGCTTTGCAAAACTTTCATTCAAAGTAAGTGGGTTTTGTAAAGGTGAAAATATTGTTTGCAAACTTGATTCAAAACATATTTAAAGTTTTATTATTTGCTTGCAGGGTTGATTTTATTGTTTGAAGTCTCAACAATAGTTGTACAGAAGCTCATAATAACTGATGGAAGCAGAATGTTGCTAAATTTTAGGAAAGAAATTGAGGTGAACTGAATTTGTTTTATAAGGAATGTTTTAAATATTTAGATTATTCAGAGATGGTGAATGGAAAATTTAATATGATGTCTTTTTCAGCCCTGGGCCCTTGTGTCTTTGATAGTCCCTGTAAAAGGGAATCTGAAAGAGTGGTTTAATAAAAATACAGTAATTAGAACCCTGGCTCGAGCTACTGGCAAAGTATTCCTTTCTTTGTTACTTCTCCTAGCTAGAGGTGTAGAACTAAACCAAGGACCATCAATGAAAGTTGTCTTCCCAGTTATTGAGAGGGGATTACAATGGGGTAAGGGTTTGAGGATAGGCCACTTAAACATTCAGGCCTGGATATTCAAACTGCACCAGGCTGTGGCGCAAGCTTGGGCAGAGCTCAATTTGGCTGCTCAGGGGTGTGGACTGGGTGATATTCAATGGAGCTGCGCCATGGCTTAGCAGCTTTGAATATCGCACCCTGGCCACTCCCAGTATATATGGCGCAGTGGTACTGCACCAGCGCAAGTGGCCAGAGTGGAGCATGGAGATGCGCTAGCACAAGCTCCATTGCGCCATGCACAGTAACAGCCATATTCAAAACTTGACATGCAAATGGGGCCATAACGTATGCAAGGCGCACATGGGGACATTTGCATGTCATTATGGCCCCATTTGCATGCAGGTGCGCCAATCCCCGATGACTTGCTCCTGGCGCCGTGCCAGGCAGCAGCCATCGGGGACCGACGCCCCCTGCAGCCGGCAATGTGCTCCACAGCCTGATCGTGAGCATTTGTAAAAAAAAAAAAAAAGAAAGAAGTCCTATATCCCTGGTGGTCCAGTGGACCTCTATCAGCCCGATCACGGGCATTTGTAATTACAGATAGACATAAGTCCAATATCCCTGGTGGTCCAGTGGACCGCTGTATGCCCAATCATGGGCATTTGTGATAATAAACATGAATTCCCCAATATCCCTGGTGGTCCAGTGGGCCACTGTATGCCTGATCGCAGCATTTGTAATAATAAACATGTATTCCCCCAATATCCCAGGTGGTCCAGTGGACCGCTGTATGCCTGCCCACTGAGCCCCACCACCCCACCCCCCTGGTCAGCCGGTGGGTGGAAGCACTTCACCTGCCACCCGTGCCACCAATCGACCGAGCACCATCGGTAGGGCTTGGGAGCGTTCATTGTTCTGAGCCAATGGGCATGCAGCTATACCACTACACATTCCAGATATGTGAATGATTCATTCACATATCTGGAATGTGTAGTACAGTACAGGCTGCATGCCCATTGGATGATACTGTGAACCAATGGGTGTACAGCCCTACCAACGGTGTCAGTCGGCGGGCAGTGGGGTGGCAGGTGGGTGGGGTGCTGCCACCTGCCGGCTGACTGGGGGGTGGAGCGGTAGGGCTTAGTGGGTGGTGAGGGGGGTACCCTAGGCCACCAGGGATATAGGAATATGTCTATTTTTAAGTACAAATGCCCTAGATCGGGGCAGATATGCGGTCCACGGGACCACCAGGGATATTGGGGGAATTCATGTTCATTATTACAAATGCCCGCAATTGGGCATACAGCGGTCCACTGGACCAGCAGGGATATTGAACTTATGTCTATCTGTAATTACAAATGCCCATGATAGGGCATGGGGGGATGCCGCCAGGTGCAGCTGGAGCTGGAGTGGCCACCCACAGGTGGCAGCTGCCGTGTTGTGCCCTGCAATGTGGCAGCTCACCTGTGGGTGGCCATCAGCTGTTCCTTTCTTGGGGGGCATAACGTTGTGCTGGCACAGGTAGGGGTTGCGCATGCATGGCTCTGCATGTCCCGGGCTGAATATCAGGCTGTGCAGAGTATGCATGGGCACACCCCCCCACCTGTGCCTGCATACATTACTGATGTGCTTCGGCAGATCGGGATTTGTGCCGGGCACTTTTCCCTTTTGAATATCACGCCGAGGCGCATCAGTGGGTTGTGCATGGTGCAACATTGTTGCGCCATGGGCAACCCTTTTGAATATCTGGGCCTGAGAGTATTCAGTCCCACTATGCTGAACTCGAGGCCTGGGCTCAGTCAGGTGGGTTTGATATATTTGAGTTGAATGACACATGGATGAAAAATCATTTTTTGTGATGTACAACTGGCAATGGATGGGCTCAAATCATGTAGACGGAACTGGGCTGGCAATAACAACAGTGGGGGAGTTTTATGCTATGTATGTAATAAATTCAAAATGCAAGAAGTAGAGAGTCTAGATGGGTCAAATTGACTGTTTAACAAAAACTGTTGTTAAGTGCATCCAAGTGTAAGCATTTACATTTAACATGTTTTCATAGTCCACCCATGTATAGTAAGAATGATTAATTTGGGATCATTTGATAGTACAATAACAGGAAGGAGCACATAATGCTGGATGAGATCCATTTATATTGAGTGTTAACCCTCAAAAAACAAATCTGAAAATAAATTGGCTTCATTAATTTGTTTTCCGCTTAGCAGCTCTTTCAACTCACTTGAACTGTAAGACAGGTAAACACTGATCAATCAACTGGCTAATAATCAGCTGTCTTAGTAATATAGCTGTAATGAGATCTCTGTCAGATTCAATATTGGACCATTGCCTGATCTTCTGTCTGGGAAAGTTTGAATGGTAAAGGGTCCCACCAAAATTGATTAAGAGAAAGTGCATCACTAGATTTGATGCAGGACCATTTCTCTCAGATCTGACTTTTACTGGATGGCTTCAATTTGAGGCACACAAGTGTGTTGAGGAGGCTGTTACCCAGCTGACAGAGATCCTGTAATGGGCTTTCAAAGCTAATACCTCAAAACAAAGCAAATCAGAGGTACTTGCTCCCTTGGTTAAGTAAAATCAGAAACAGTATGTAAAACAAAAATGAGAAACTACCTGTTCAGTATAAACACATAAGAAATAGAGTAAAAGGAAGTTAAAACATCAATATCAACTTATTAACATCACCAAGAGTTGAACTGTAGTGGAAACCAAAATATTCTGGGTTACATTCAAGAATGTGTAACCCCAGGCAGGTCTAAAATACATTGTCTGGTAGATGGAGATAAAACAATGAAAGATGGCAAAGAAACTGCAGATTTTTGTAACATATTTTTAATAAATCAGACTAGATGTGTTGACAATCAGGAATTGGATACTGGCTGGTTAAATTTATTAACAGGCGCATCACTGGTTAAAACACAAGGGAAATCCAAATTTAAATTGATTGAAGTTATGGAAGAAGATGTGATGTTCATTGAGGATATCTCCTCATTCAACCACACCTTTGCAACTGTACACCATTGGCACCAGGACTGTTTGGAAACTTTTGCTCTCTGGGGCATACCTCTCAACCTCTTATCTCCTGAATCAAGGACAAGGCTTAAAACAAATCAGGGACAAAGACCTAAAATCAAGGACACATCTTAAGAATTTATACTATTCATTCAGAATGTTGATAGAATAAGAGGATTTGTGTTAAGATACATTTTCTGAAGAAGAAGAAGAAGTCTGAATCTTTAATGTTTGACATTATTTTGTGATTTTAATCCCCACTCTTCTGTCACAAAAACATAAATTTTATGAGGAACAGAGGGAGTTTTGAGGCAAAATCAGGGATATCCCTGAAAATCAGGGACAGTTGAGAGGTATGATCTGGGAGTCTTTCACGATGCTGCGCAACATGGCTGCCTATATAATGTGCGCAGCCCTGTTGCTCTTCAGTTCTTTCTTCAGTCATTGACTGCTCATCGGACCTGCAGAGAAACAATGCAATTGTTTCTATGATTTTATTGTTTTTTTCTATTTTAACTTAATTTATTGATATTTTCCCTGTGCGTTGCCATCAAAATAACCTTCATTTAGTTTTTTTGTACCTGTGGTTACAGATTAACTACATGGACATAGCTCACACTGTGTGTTTTCTGTTTGGGCCTGTTCCACAAACCAGGCCAGCTTCTGCCTCATACCTGGCCACCACCAAGAAGGATACTCCTGGGTGGTCAGTGACTCTGAGACCATCGGACAAGTAAAAACAAGGACAAGGATGAATCATTGTCAAAACCCTCCTCTTCAAACAATCACCATAAGCATAGGGAGAAAAAATGCTCCACTGATATGGTTGAGACCTCCATTGAAAGAAGGTAAGGCCTCATCATTGACCACTCTGGCAGTGCTGACTAAAGTCCCCCCCCCCCAACCATCACTGAGACACCAAGGTTGAGGCTTGGCCTTGGCGCTGTCATACATACTAAGGAAATTATATTGCCTCTGCCATCGGGTTCTGTTCCAGTGATGGCGGTAGTCATGAACTATTTTATTTAATTTAATAAACTTTATTAGAAATAAGCAGGCAAGAATCACAAGAAAACAAGAGATATAAAATATATGTAAGACCAATGCAATATCAAGTAAAAAGGATACTGAGCTAATTATCCACTAGCATTTTACAATTGCAGCAATATATTCCAGAGCCAGGAATCAGTCCAACCAAACTGTGGTGCAACAATCCTATCTGCCCCCCTTCCTCCCTCCCTGAATCCCAAACCCCCTCTCTCCTTTTCTCTGGAGACTGAGCTAATCCCTAGGTTAATCAAGACAGTAGCAGACAGGGCATAACAGAAGAGGATCATCTTATTCCAGAGTAGACAGGGATGTCAAGCTAGTGAGACGGTCCTCAGGTGTGATTAAATCGCACCACAGGTATCAGCCAGCATGCCAGCTCCAGCCATCTCTGGTGTGACTGGACGTTACAGCCCCAGGTAACCAACCATCACCCTGCACCAAGAGTCAACAGGGTATAGCGGGGTTCCCAGGCCTGACTGTATTTCTTCTTGGAGTCTGTCATACTTGCAATAATATGTTCGGCCTATAGAGCAAAAAGCATTTCCTGATACCATTCCATACAACTAGGGGTGGTCTGATAACACCATTGCCAAAGAATAACTTTCTTGACACAGGCTGATATTAAAGGAATATGTGGTTTTTGATTGCCAATTAGTACCCCAGCATAGTCCCCCAGGATGCAAATCTCAAGTGTGAATGCCTAGTTAAGCTCCAACAAAGGATCCAGGCGCTGTCTGATATCCTCCCAAAAAGGCACAACCTTTTCACAGGTCCAGAAAATATGAAACAGTGAACCTGTTTCTTTCTGGCACCTGGTACATAGGTCCGAAGCCAGCTTATCCATCCTGTAAAGTTTAATCGGGATATGAAACTTGTGTAAAATTTGGGCTTGCATGAAGCAATATTGATCCCATTTAATGTGTCTATAATTAGCCTTCCAGATGCAGGACCAGTCGTGATGGCCTCCTTGGAAGAGAAAAGCCTGATCCCAGGAGTAAAAAAAACTAGGCTCCTTCTCAGTGAGAACCTCCCACAACCAAGCATGATAGAAAGCTATAGTATGAGATGTAGGGGTGACCAATACCAAATTAAACAATTTGTCCCTATACATCCTGGATCAGATACCAGTACCAAAGTGGTGAAGCAGCAGGTGCCTGAGTTGCATGTCTTTGAAACACATAGACCAGGGCCAATTGAATTTCTGTCGAGCCTCAGAAAATGTAAGAAGCTTGCCAGCATGCACCAGATGTTCGACAGAAAAAGTCACCAGAAAGGACCAGGCCATCCAAGTCAGCACCTTCTTGGCAATGTTCGGGTCAGGATTTCCTAGGATGGGTTGGGTGACGTCTGAGTAGGGATCCAGAGTTAACAGGAGACATAGTTGTTTGTGGGCATGAAGAGAGTTGCTTATAGGAGTTTCTTTTAAAGATCCAGGAATCATTTTGGAGGGAACGTACAACAGGGCACAGGGGCCCAGTTGGGAACATAAAGAGTACTCAATGTCCAGCCAGTGAGGAATATAAACAGGATCCAGTTCCACTAAGGCTGGGTGAAACCAGGAAAAATATTGGGAGCAGTTTATAGCCAAACAGTAAAGGTAGACATTGGGGGCCTTCAGGCCACCAGCCTTCTTGATCTCATAAGTTTGGCCAAAGCTCTCTGAGGAGGTTTCTCCCAGCAGAGGGATTTAGAGAAAAGGCTGTTGATATGGAGAAACCATTTCTTGGACCGAGGCTGGTTAAGCCTGGTTAAGCATTATGAGAGGATATAAAAGCCGCAGGAGAACATTCATTTTAATGATATTCAAACAGCCCCTCAGAGACAAGGGTAATAAAGACCAACAGTCTAGGTTGACCTGATTTTGATCAAGAACTTGGTCCAAGTTATATTGCTTCACTTTGAGCAGATTGGTACTAAGATACATCTCCAAATATTTAAGCTTGTCCCTGACTCAGAGAAAGCTCAGGTGCTCCACACTCGCATGAGTAGCAGCAACATTCAGGGGCATAACCTCTGTTTTAGAGCGATTTAGCTTGTAGTTGGAAAGTGCTCCAAATTGAGTTATAATGCTCAAAACAGCTGGAGTGAAATGGATGGAGACATTGCATGCAGAAGAATATCATCTGCATAAACAGACAATGTATAATGCCATGAGCCTAAAGAAACACTATGGATTTGAGGGGACAGATTGATTTTTCTAAGCAATGGCTGGAGATATAAATTAAACAAGCGTTTGTCAATGCCAAATGTTTGCTTGCTGGCATTAGCAGTGGAAGTACAGGAATTAGACAGATGCAGTATAGGAATGACATTGAAGTATTGAACTGACGCCAACTCCACCCTCACCCAGCAGAGATGGACAGTGTGTCTTTGGGGCATCGCCTAGGGTGGTCATGACATTTCACCTCACCCTACCCTTCAGACATTGACAAGTGTCAAGGTGTGCCTTGGGGTGTTTGGGCTTTACATTCACCCCATTCCATAAGGAAATATGCTGAACTGGGCGCAGTATAGGAGAATGGGGTGAACTCTGGGGGCAAGGGTCCTAGGCCCACCTGATGCCTGTCACTGGCTGCAGGGTGGGGTGGGGTGGGGTAGAATGGAATGAGCATTTCTGTCAACAATCCCAAGTCACACCCCTGACACCTGTCAGTCCGTACAGAGTAGGGCATGATGGTCAAAAACCCTAATGCCCTGGGCATTTCTTGACATTTTTACTCCACGCCTTCCACATGGGCTTTTTTGTGACCCCACAGCATGAACATTGACACTATCAGTTAGTTAGGTGAAAGGTGATTTTGCACCATGACTGCGCCATTTAATGCCACAGGTGCAAAAACACATTTCGAACAGGATGTGAAAAGTGACAGGTGTACTGTTCATGAGGAGGTGTAAAATATGGCATTGTTGAAAATCTGGATTGAAAATGTACAAACACTGGTGAAGTCACAAGCGTATGTAGAAACTGCGCAGTGTACACCCGTAAAGTAATTAGTCTGGGAATTTTTTACAGCAGATTTTCAACGTAGGCATTTTGGGACCTCTGCTCATGAACAGTGTCACTGATTTTCTTAATCTGTTCCGAACACTAATTTCCTACAGTGACCATGCTAATCCGTGCCAGATGTGCAAAAACATGTTTTGGCCAGAGTGGGAAAAATGACAGCCATACTGTTCATAAGGAGGTGTGGAAAAATGTTAATGTTGAAAATCTAGACTGAAAATATTACAAATATGTGAACTTATGAGGGTGCTTGGAAATATTTATTTATTTTTTTAAATTTATTTATGACTTTGATGACCAGGTGAGTGCACTGATCCCAGGGACCGTTTTCAGGCATGACCTGGGACATAACACATGGCGCAGGGTGACAGTGGAGTACAAGGTAACAGTAATACACATGAAACAGATTTGATACAAGCAACAATAGTAAGCACAATATACAGGTTTGATGCATAGGTCAGTCTGAGAACAGTGAATACAAGGTTTCAATATCGGACATGAGGAGATTTGGTACAAAACAAACAAACCATAGGCACAGTGTACAATGTGTGACTACATTGTCCAGTGAGCAAGTAATACACAGAATACTCAGTAAAAAATGTATATACAAAACATTTAGGCAAGGAAGTCAAATATTACTGTGAAAAATACGATATAACAGTTGAAGGCAGGGGAGCTGACTAGTGTGGGTAGGTGGGTAACCCCTGAGCTGGGGAGTTGATAGTGTGGGTTGGTGTCAGACCCTAGGGAGGAGCAGCAGCAGGATGAGTTTGCCAAGAACCAGACTTTAAGGCGGGACTTGAAACTGGAGTGCATGTCAATGGAATGGAGTTCAGCCAGTAGTTTGTTCCACTGCAAAGGGGCAACTGCAGACCAGGCTCTGCTTACCATGTTGGTGGATACCTAGAGGGGGAGTACCATTACAGCGGAGGTTGTGGAGAAGCATTCTGGTTTTCAGAAGGGCAGTTGGGGGGATTCTGGAGCCGTGCAGATGACATTTTCTACCATGCAGCAGAGGGCTAGGTCAAAGCGACCTTGTAGCAGTAGCCATCCAAGGGTATTATAGAGAGTACAGTGTTGGGTGGAGAATGAGGCCAATAAAGCAAAGCGACAGGCGCTGTTGTAGGCAGAAAACAGTTTAGCCATGGCAGTAGCTGAGGTTCTGGCATAAATAGGGGAGCAGTAGTCAAGAATAGGGAGAAGATTACCCTGGACAATGGCTATTATTGCTTCAGGGGTAAGGTATTGCCTGAATCTATAGGCAGCACCTAACTTTTGATGAAACCTTCTGACAAGGAAATTTGCATGCTCAGAGAAGGTGAGAGAGGGGTCAAGCAGCACTCCTAAGTATTTGTAGGTGTTGACATCCTCGAAGTGCTGGGCTATCTGGGGTGAGAATGCGTAAGGGGGCATGGTTTTTAGTTTTGGCCGGAAAGAGCTTAGATCTGAACAGCATGGATTTAGTTTTTTTTGGCATTTACTAAGAGGAGTTTTTTTTGAGAACCAGCTGTGGGCCGCAGCAGTTGTGCGAGAGAACGATGAGATTGCGGCCATGGATTTGTCACTGTGGAAGAGGACAAGGTCATCAGCATACAGGAGAGAGTGACAGTTGAGGCAGTCGAAGGGAAGTGCATTAACAAATAAGGAAAATTGGAGGGGACCCAGGATTGAGCCTTGAGGGTCCCCCACAGAGCAGGCAGGGTGGGGAGCAGGTTTGTCAAATACATGAAATGTGAGCAATCGGTGAGGTAGTTAGTGAACTAGCTTATGACTTTCTGAGAACAAGCAAGAAGGCTAAGCTTAGAGGTAAGGAGAGCATGGTTAACCATGTCAAAAGCCATTGAGAGGTCGACGAAGACAGCCCAAGTGGCTTTACCATTATCCATGTTAGAGAGGATGTGGTCAGTCAGAAGGGCGAGGGCAGTGGCAGTGGAATGATTCTTGCAAAAGCCATGCTGTTGGTTGCATAGAGGGCGAATATGCCTATGTACTCAGTGACCTGACTGTGGACTACTCTCTCAAGTAGTTTACTGAGATGAAGGAGGATGGATATTGGACGGTAATCGTCAGAGGATTTGGGGCCACCAGATTTAAGAATGGGGATAACCATAGTTATCTTCCATGGGTCAGGCATGGAGGAGGTGGAAAGGGCAAGGTTAAAGATGAAGGTGAGTGGCCTGGCAATCACTGGAGAGATCAGCTTAAGGAAGACTGGAGATAGCCTATCAGATCCGGAGCGCAATGCACGCTCATAACAGAGTCATTTTATGGACTTTTGTCACCAGATTTTCAACACATCCATTTTAACACCTCTGCTCAAGAACAGTTTCACTGTGATTTTCTTAATGTGTCTTCAACATTGATTTCACACACCGACCATGACAATGTGTGCTACATGTGTAAAAACACATTTTGGGTGAGATATGAAAGATGACAGTTGTTCATAAGGAGGTGTGGTAAAATGGCAATGTTGAAAAAATGGAGTAACATTTTTTTAAATTCTCAAAGTTACAAGTGTGCATAAGAACTGTTCAACACACACTTGTAAAAGTCATTTTGGGGATTTTTTTCGCCAAATTTTCAACATAGGGTTTTGAGGGGACTACCTCATGAACTATGACACTGTCATTTTGTTAATTCGTCCCGAAGGGTGGTTCTGCACAGTGACTGCAAAATCACCTTTTGGGGCCAAATAACAAAATGACAGTGACTGAGTTCATGAGGTAGGGCCCCAACCCCATGTTGAAAATTTGGTGAAGAAATTCCCAAAATGGCTGTGATATGCACCAATGTTGAAAAAACCCATTTATGCCATTGTACAACTTACTGGCATTTCTTCAGTTTGTGGTCAGCTTTGAAGAGTGCAGACATGTTCTGGTCTACCAAAGATCATCATGCTGGACTCCAGAGGTAATTATGGGGCCGGGGGGTGGGGAGGTGGGTGCGCCGAGGGTGGGAGTGGGTTGAGGAGGGGGGCTAGACAGTCAACAAGGGACTGTTTTTTTTTCTTACAGGTGTTTTTTCTTCTTTTTTATAAAGATGACGCAGGACCTTTGCCATGCTGGGGTGGGCTCCCAGCATGACAGCTGGAAGTTTGTTTGGGAGAGTACTGGAACCAACGGGAGCTGGGCACCCCCATTGGCCATATGGAGTTTTGCCACACTGTGGTGGGATCCCAGCATGGCACCTGGAAGTCTGTTTTTGGGGAGGGTACAGTGGTGTCGATGAGGGATTGAGCACCCCAGTCAGCCAAATGGACTTTTGCCACACTGGGGTGGGCTCCCAGTGTGGCACCTGGATGTCTGTTTGGGGGTGCAGTGGAGACGAGGGGGGACTGGCACCCCCATCAGCAATACAGTGTGCCGGGAGGGAGACTGCATGAGCACGCTGTGGTGGGATCCCAGTGAGCTACTTGGTTGTTTGTCGGTGGGGGGGGGCCAAGAAAAAATGGAACTGTCTATGACAGCAGTTCACATGCAGCGCTGATGTGTAGGCACTTTGCATACTGCTGGTATGTAAACTGCCTGCCGACAGCAGTATGCAAATTGCCTACATGTTACCACTACTGATTGTAGCGGTCTTTTCCTTTGAACTGTACTCCACTGCATCTGAACTGCTGTCATAGACAGCTCAGACATTTACTGGTACAGTGAGGCTGCGCCCGCAAGAAGGAGCAAAGCATTGGAAGCGGGGTGTCACACATACAAAAATTCGTATGGTGGCACTATGATTCTTACACATGCATGTAAGCAAACATAATAAAAATGGGGATAAGGGACAACCCTCGTATGTTCCTTGCTGCAAGGGGAATGAATCAGATAGTACCCCATTACAGAGAATGCATGCCAAGGGGCACAAGTAGTCCCAGGAGACTCTATCAAAGGCTTTCTTCGCATCCAGGGAATGCAGAACTGATGAGATGGGAGAGTCCCTAGATACAGAAATAAGATGCAAGAGTTTCCTAACATGGTCAGCGGACAGTCTACTCAACACAAATCCCACCTGCTCCCTACTGAGGAGACAATCCCAGACAGAATTTAGCCTAGTGGCCAGGATTTTAGCCAGGATTTTTAAATCTACATTGATTAAGGATATAGGTCTATAATTAGAAACCAGTAAGTGGTCCCGGCCTGGTATAGGTAGGAGCACTGTGATGGCAGCCATAAGTGAAAAGTCTTAGAGGCCTTGTGAGAAGACATACTGGAACATGTCCAGAAGATGCAGTGCTAATAGCTCTTTGAATGTCTTATAAAATTTGAAGAAAAGCCATCCGGACTAGGGAACTTATCGAGAGTTAGAGAGTCTATCACAGTGCAAACCTCTGGTAGTGTCAAGGGGGCCTTTAATAGCTCGACCTGAGCATCTCCCTGTGAGGGCAAGTCCATATCCTGAAGGAAGGTTTCAAACCGGGAAAAGTCAAAGGGATCCTGAGGTGCAGCATATATAGAGCTGTAGAAGGCCTGAAATTGAGAGACTATATCTCTAGGTGAGGTAACTAGGTGACTAGAATCTGACCGAAGAGACGGAACAATCCTGTCCACTAGTTGAGTACACAGATGCAGGGCAAGGAGCTTTCTGGCCTTCTCTTCTTGGTCAAAATATTTGACCTTGGGGTCCTTAAAAGATGTTAGACCCTTTCCCCTAGTAATGTGTTATACTGTGCCTGAAGAGCCTCAGGGTGTTCCCATTCGGGCTGTGGGGAAGCATCATAGGGCTTCTGCTCAGCCACTCTAATCTGCAGCAAAAGAGAAGAGGTGGCCTGAGATATTCCTCTCTTCCACCTGGTAGCCAGCTGAATAAGTTCAGCCTGAAGGTTGCACATAAACGCGCCCCAAAGGATGTCAAGCTTTGACATCATGGGTGAATTAAGGATGAAAAATACAGTGGTAAAGTGTTCATTCATCCACCTCAGGGAGCTTCAATAAGTGATTATTAAGGTGCCACGTTTTATCTCATACAATAGAGGGGCAAGGTTGACCTGTGGTACAGCTGGGTGATGGTCAGATACCACCTTGGCACCATAATGGCACAAAACAATACCTGGAAAGGCTTCAATGCTCAGTGAAAAAAAAATCAACGCAGGAAAAATAATTATGTGGAATGCACATTCCTCTGTGACCTAGTGTAAAATCCTCCAAGGGTCCACCAGCCCCAAGGAATCTATAAGGTCTCATAGGGCCAGCTAGCTCGGGGTGAGAGCTTGATCATGTCTCGTGGTCCTGTCCAGTTCATTGTCTAAAACAACATTCCAGTCCCCAGCAAGAATCATAGGGTGAGAGAGGCCCACAGGAACAATATAGAGATGAGTTGGGAAACAAAGGAGGGGTCCTCCATATTAGGCCCATACACAGAACCCAGAATCACTTGCAGATGTCCCAACAGAGATCTCACAATGATGTATCTGCCCTCAGGGTTGGTCACTTCCTGGTGGACAGGGAATGAGATGGACCTGGATGCCAGAATAGCCACACCACTCTTACAAGAGTCTGTCCCAGAGCCAAGTGCCTGTCCAAGCCAGGAATGTCGTAACAGCAAAACCTGGGCTGGGAGGAGGTGGGTTTCTTGAAGAAAGGCCACATCAACCTGTAACCTATGGCAGTGCAACAATACTTTAGAGCATTTTGTCTGGGACTGGGCCCCTTTTTTATTTCACGAACAATACCTAAGGTCATGAGCCACAGTATGTTATATGTAGGTGGGATCAGAGAGATAAACACACCCTGCTTTAACAACCAAAAAACCCAGATAGGATGTCAGCTATCCTCTGGAGAAAACCCCCAACCCCCCACCTCTCAACCCCAACCCAAACACTCCATAACATTCCCCATATAGATAAACGATGTACAGGAGATCAGGTTAGCTGAACCAGATCAAAGATCCCTCCACCCACCCAGCCACCCACCAAAAAAGTACCAGAAACAAAAGCCAGAAAAAGTCCCCCCACCCCCACTACCACCACCCATCCAACAATGAAAAAACCCATACCCCCTATCAAACTGGCGCATGAAGCTTCAACCTGGCATAGCCCTGCACCCAACCCAGACAGCTCCCTTCCCCCATGTATTGACCTATTGCTAACTATATATACTACCTTAGTAAAGCATTGAACAGCAACAGGTATTACAGTACATAACCTCTCCCATACCCTTTAAGATGATAAAACAATTTAAAAACAGGTTCAAAAGACACATAACAATCCATGGGGAGTGTATAAATCTGCACTAAGAGCCACAATTTTCCCACAGAACAAGGCTAGAACAAAAAGCAGTGTAGGTAAACATATAAGGGCTGTAACTGGAGTCCCTGGGGCAAGGAAACCCATTGCTGGGAGCAGCCCCCTAAGATATTGCAACAATGTATACTTAAAGCAAACGAGAAACAAGGGGCCACTGAACTAAGATACAATGACCCCAAAGCATTCTGCAATCTAAAATAGAGTTTAGATATCCCCCACAAAAGTAACAATACTGGTGAGTCATTCTTTGAAAAGCCCCAGGCCCAGAGTAGAGGAGGTGTCCCCCCTCCAATTAGTAAAAGAGAACAAAAAAGAGAGCCCTCCTGTACAAGAACCCAGAGGCATAACTCATCCAAGGTGAGTCGCAATAGTGCCCTGTGCTGAAGTCCTGGTTCAGTAATCTAGACCGGTGCTGGATGTTTTGCAGTCTCTAGGTCGCACATGTATGGAAGAATAGCATCACCGGCCCAGGACAGTTGAATCATCATAGCAGAGACATTCCAGCTCTGGACTGCATGCAGGACAGTAAAGTTTCCCAGGTCCAGTTGTATTTGGGTGGTGAATGGCAACAACTGGCAACCCGGAGTTACTGACTGGAACAGGTGTCCACCAAGAGTCCAACAACGTTAAGTCCAGCACAAGGGATCCAACCCCATTCAGCACAATCCAGGTCCTGCTAACTGTCCAGAAACATAGAACCCCACGTTAACCCGTTAGTTTACCTTTCCTTAAAGAACTCTGGCAGTAACTTCTTGAGATCCTGAGTGGTAGAGTCCACCACCTCCAAGAGTGCCAGGTGTTTTGAAGCATCACTTGGAGGCCAGCCGGGTACAGCATCCTAAATTTGAGCCCCACAGCAGTGAGCTTAGCCACCCTGTGGTGAAAGGCTGTACGAGATCCTGAGTCACTCTCAATTTGGATCCCTCTCACAGAATTTCTTTTAGGTACCGAGTCTTTTATAGAATGTACTGCTTATCCAGAAAATTAAGCCGTTTAAGCATAAAAGGATGGGGGAGGCGGGGAGAGCCTGTAGGGGATTTTGGGTGGAGGGAGCAGTGAGCCCACTCCACAACGTACACAGGGACATTTTCAGAGGGGTCTGCTACTCTATTAAGAAACTTTTGAACAAATTGAATTGGTGTGTCCACTTCAGCACCCTCTGGAATCCCGAAAACAATTACGTTTTTTTGGTGACTTCTCCGCTCTAAGTCCTCCATTTTGACCTCCAGCTTGATAAGTTGTTGCCACAAAAGAGTGGTCTCAGATTCTTTGTGATTTTCCATTTTTCTATAGAAAAATTTCTAGCTTCCAAATTGCCCACACATCTGCCCATGTCCCCAAGATCAGACTGCAGTGATTTCAACACCTCCGTTAGCTCTCTGAGTGAATCCTTGAAAGGTGCAAACTCCATTAAGAAGTGTTCCTCCGAGAGCGGAGCGGGAGCCGTAGTAGGAGTAGTGGACCATCGAGAGCCCCAACCCTGGGCCTTTGGCCGCTTGGCATTCTTGTCTGATGTCTGCGGGGTAATGTGCCATGGATCTGCTTGCTTCATCTCCTGTTTGGACATCCTTTCTGGGATCTGGCTGAAACTTTCACATAACACTCCAGACAAATTGCAGAATGGTGTCTTCAACTCAAATAGGGTAGAGGCACTTTTTAAAGGTAGTTTTGTAGCAAATATAAGGCAGAGTGGAAGGGAGTGCTGGAGAAGAGCAGCTACTCAGTTGAGAGCATCACATGACTCCAGTCATGAACTATCTACTGCAGGGGGTTGTCAGCCAGGGGTCTGTGGCCCACAGGGGGGTCCTCGAGTTACCGCTGGTGGGGGGAGGGCCATGGATCACCCAGAGAAATCACAACTTCGGTAAATCACTAACCTCATTTTCATTACGCTGCAAACCGCACTCGTTAGGTTAGTGCTGCTTCGTATGTTTTTTCAATCAATAACGCCACTGTCAGCATTAACAGTAGTGGGAATAGATAGCCATTAACACCACTGTTTGCAAGTAAGGTGTTGAAAACTGTAAAATACAGCTCTCGCTAACACATTCAATGCAACGTATAGCTGATCTTGATTTTGTAATATTGTATAACTAAAAGAACTGTAACCTTTAGCTGCCATTCTGTGTCTATATGTATTAAGTGTTTGTTTGTTTTTCTGATGCAGATCCTTTGTAAATGAGTCCCTGACTCAAATGCTGTAATCCTAAAGCCTGTTAAATAAATAAATAAATGGCTACGATTAGTTGCACCTGAAATGAGTGATATTTAAGTGTTAAGCACCATGTTTGTCACCATGGTACTACATGATGTTTGGAGTGCTATGTACAATAAGGCTTAGCCTCCTCTCTGTTCATTGACAAAATGTTTAAAAATTTTACCCTTAGCTGCTATAAATTTAACTATGCCAGTTTGCCTGCTAGCATAATTACAGGCTACATTCCCTCCTTACCCTCTTGCCATTTTTACAAAATTCAATCCCTTGGTACCCTTCACCGATTGCTTGAGTCAGCACTTTCAGTTAAGGATACAAAGACTGCTGTCCCCTTTACTCATCTGTGTTTTTGTTAAAAAAAAATCACCGGTCCTCATTGCATATTGTTTTATGCCCGCTCCAATTTCAGAAATTGTGAATGGAGTCAAGACTTTAGTGGTCTTCCTAGCTTCACCTTCTGTCTGTCAATCAAGATACATGGTGGTAAGACCAAAAACACACACACAATTTGTAGGGTTTTGCTGACAATGCTTTTCCAGCTGTTTTTTTTTATAGAAAATAAGTAATTCAGTTAACTGTGGTTTGCACTCTTTTATTATAAATGTCATTCAGTTTTCAGATAGTTTCTGCTATCAGCAGCAGTTTGAAAGGAAAAGAAAATTGTGCCCCCCCCCCCAGCAGTGTAGTAGTAGTGGAGAAGTAGTGCCAGAGAATGCAGAGAATGCGGCTAGTAGAATGTGTTATGTTGGTGTCCTGGAACTTCCTATTTGTCACCCTCTCGGCTTTTGGCTTACCCCAGGAATTCCTAAGATGGGTTAGAATATTATATTCTTTTCCCGCTGCGAGAGTCAAATGCAATGGGGTATTGTCACCGGTCATCAAGTTAGAGCGAGGTACTAGGTAGGGTTGCCCCCTGTCCCCATTGTTATTTAATCTGTATTTAGAACCTTTTATGTAGATTAATGAGGAATCCACTCATAATAGGTATACAAGTAGGAGTCCAGCTACATATGCTCAGCTTATGCTGATGATGTTCTATTACATATTGAGAATCCAGGGATTTCCATACCACACATCCTGGAGGAAATAAACAGTTTCTCCAAGGTATCCTTTTACAAATTGAATTGTTCTAACAAAAATCTTCCCTTTAAACCATTATGTCAGAAAAGCAGACTTACAGGATTTGGGCCTTGGTTGGAAACCAAATCTTTAACATATTTAGGCATTGCTATTAGTACTAGTCTCTCTTCTATGATTAAAGATAACTTAGGTACTTTAGTCCATAATATCTCGGAAGATTTAAATAGATGGCACCTAATTTCCCTGTCTTTGTGGGGTAGGTTGAACCTCTTAAAAATGAACATTCTTCCTAGGATATTATATCCTCTGGGAATGCTTGGGACCTACCTTTCAAGGAAATGGTTCACAAATTTACAGAGGATATTTAACTCCTTTTTGTGGCAAGGGAAAGTAACCCGTTGATTCTACTTTAATTTAACAGCCCTGAAATTCAAGGGTGGTCTAGCTGCCCCCTCATTGTTCCTATATTATCTGGCCCAACATGTCTGCAAGCTGAGCTTGTGGAATAATGAGCATAGGCATCTAGCTTATCTACCTTTATGGCTCGATATAGAGCATGATCTAGCGAAGAAGGTGAAAAGCTCCTTACATGCCCTGTTATTTGTCCCACTGACCGTCGTTCCCAAACCCTTATTAAACAATCCTATGGGGTGGTCCCTTAAAGCTTACCACCAACTGCAACGTTATTTAGGTGTTAAGTGGTGGCTCTCGGATACCCAGCCTATTTTTGAAAACCTACAAATCAAAGTAGGTGGCATTCCGATACCTGCAGCTTTCTGGCCGCAGATAAGTCATTTTTCTGTAGCCGATTTTTGGGAACAGGATAACCCATTTTCATTTGATCTCCTAAAAAGACTTCATGGATTCACTGATTCTTACTTTTTTAAGTGGCTACAGCTTAGTAAAGCCTTAGCCCAGGCATTCTCTTCGGTTCCCTTACCCAGTCATGAGTCGAAAAGTATCGACTCTCTTTGGATGGCTGCTGCTCAATCACATGCAGTTTCCAAAGTTTATAAGCTCCTCCAGGAATGGGACCATAGGCTTCCCTCAGGTATTTGTTATTACTGGGTAAGAGAACTGAATCTATGGGACACTCCGGAAGTTTGGAAAACACTCTGGATGACTATGTATATGTACATCAAACAAGATAGGCTTAGAATGGTTCACTTCAATATCATGCATCACCTCTACTTGACTCCTACTCATTTATACAGATGGGGAGCACTCAGCTCACCTCTTTGTTGGAATTGCAAGAAGGAAGAAGGCACTTTGTATCACTTGTTATGGTCGTGCCCGGTGATTCGGACTCTTTGGAGCACCATTAGCAGACTCTTAGACCCTATCCTTGGCTCAACTAATATGGATACTCCCGAGATTTGTCTGTTATATCTCTTCCCAGTGGCCACCTCCAGGGTTTGGAGAGCACGTGTCTCACTTGTTTCAGCCGTTATGAAGTTGTTAATCTTAAGACACTGGTCGTCTGACAACTCTCCAACCCTATTAGAGTGGCATCGAATGTACCTAAGCTGCAGCTGGAGAAACATATTGCTTATATGCGGGTAAACATAAATACTATATATCTCTCTGGGGTCCTCTAGATTCCTTTTTTATGACTTGGAAGCCGAGAACCTAATTATCCTTTGAATTGGACTGATTAATTACTTATTTTCTATTCGACTTATTGCTTGTAACCTTTGGAGTTGGGGGATGGGGGGGTAGTAGTCTGTTTTGTGTATTTTCTTAATATTTCATCAGAAAGTGTGTTGAATGTAACATTGGATCTAAGGGTCTTGGCCCTGCGCTTTCAGTGCAACACTTCATCATCTGTCCATTGGATATTGTTGTTGGTTAAAACTAGTAAAATTTTAATTACAAAAAAAAGAATGTGTTATGTTGCTATGTGTTAGGTAGATTGCTTTACCCCCCCTCCCATCACAGCACCATATTAAATCAGCAGACAGTTGGTAGGGGGTCCTCAACCTGGTTGATACTTGTCCAGGGGGGCCCCAGACCAAAAAAGGTTAACAACCACTGATCTACTGGATGTCACTGACTCCCAGGTTGTGCCAGCATCATTTTCAGAAATGTTACTTTTCCTGTTCCCATTGCTGCCAACAATGGTACCTAACAGGGCTTCCCTGCCAGTACTAGAAGCAGCAAGACATAAAAGCACATTTACTGATCCAGCATCACAGCTGTGACCTCTGTCGCCAGTTCTATCTGTTGCCCCTATCATTGATCAAGACAATGATGAGGCAGGTTACAATCCTGATCTTCTACAAATGGAGGAGGATTTGGAGGATGGGGTGAGGGTGGAAAATCCCTATGAAGGTAGGCTGCTTTCAAGCTCTCCCCTCTCCTCTTGCAGTGGGTATTCCTTTTTTTTTGCTTTATGTCTTTATGCTACCTGTGCCCTCTCACTGGTCACTCCTTCAGGCCTTGTTTAGGGTTCCCCTTTGACCACCAAGCCATCCCTCTCAGCCATCCATACTGTCCCCCCATGTGCTGTGCCCCAGCTGCCAAATGTATCCCCTCACCAGGGAGGCCCCCTTCCTAGGGCCCAGGGAAGGGAAGATTTTGAGAATTTGCTACACCGGGCGCACAGCGGGGGATCAGCATTAGAGACACTCATCCCAACCATTATCTAGTCAGCCGAGTGGGCATTTTCTGTTTTCTCTCTTGACCTGCCCATCTCCCAAATTGCGGCCACATCGAGGCTGTGACCAGAAGAGATGCACTTGTGGCACATGGTCACCCATGCCACAAAGTGTGCAATCACTATGAGCCACCAGGAGCTGCTCATAGATTGGTGCAGGCTTGTTCCCTTCCCCAGGGAGGAGCACATCTAATGGATGCCCCTAACCATCACCACCGGTCTCCACTTCTGTCATCCTCGATGTGGATGTGAACCCGGGTAGCCAGCTTGCCAAGCGATCCCCTTTCGCTTAGTGCCATGGAACTGGCCAAATGGATATTCTTTAATTAATAATCTGAGTTCTTCTCCTGCAGAACCCTCATTTCAGGATTTCTTCTGAAAAATCCAAGATACAGTATCATGGACTTTGAGGGTAAAGAGGAAGATGCCAGTGAAGAAATGTAATAAAGTTTTTGGAGGTTGCAGCTGCACCTAGTATTGTGGTACCTCCTGTATGCCATGCACTGGAGGATGCTGCCTTTGCTGTATGGCATAGGCCTCCTACCATACATGCAGCACCTTAAAAGGCTGATAATCAATGACCTACTCAGTCTGTTTAGCTTTATTATGCTTCCTAGGCAGAAGCTGATTCTGTAGTTGTCATGGCTGCTCATGCATGCTATAGAGTTTCTAGATCATGAGTTCTTTGCCTCCTGACAAGGAATCCAGGAAGATGGATGTTAGGGGAAAAATAACTTTTTCCTCTACATCATTGGGCCTAAAGACTGCACATTTTCAGGCATGTATGATTCAGTATCTGATCAGCTTGTTGAAATCTGCTATGTCTTCAATTCAGTCTTTGCCTCATAGTCCTGCACAGGCTAAGTTGATTAAAACTGCTTCAGCTGGTATGGATATTAGTAGGCATCTGTTATTCTCTGCAGATGATGCCTCTGATGCTTAAGCCAGGGCTGCTGGTTCCAGCATATGTCTTCTGAGATATTCCAGGCTTGGGGCAAATTAATTTGCTACTGATATAGAACAGGCTGTGCTGACTGCCCCTTCAGGGGATCCAAGCTGTTTTGGAGTGATGCTGCAAATGATCTGCTTGAGCTGCAATCCTCCAGGAAGTCTTTAAGATCAATTAAATCCCTGCATCCTCACCCTGCCAGGAGGCAGGGTAGAGGCTTGTTTTTAGGTCTGCAGCCCATGTGGACATGCCTCCAGTCAGCAGTCCTGAGATCATTGATGCAGTCCCCTTCTGGGTCCCTTCCCTCCTGGTGCACATACAAAGGCACCCAAAGGTACTGATCAAGGTGGCCTTGCCAATCCCAGTTTCCATTCTGACTCTTCACTTCCTCCTACTCCTTTGCCTCCCTGGGTACAAGCTGGGGGAAGGAGCTCCCTTCATCTATCAGGACAGGAGATATGTGTCCTGTACCAGGCCTGAGAGCTCTCAACAGGTTCTTTGAATACAAAGAGTTTAAAATGATCTCTTCAGGTTCTCCTCCCCTGCTCAAATAGGGATTGGCTCTGTGCCCAGGACATGACAGACATTTACGTTCATGTTAAGATTCGAAAATGCCATAGGCAGTACCTCCACTTTATAATGGAGGGCAGCTGTTATTAGTTCCATATCTTGCCGTTTGGGTCATCCTTGACACCACAGGTATTTATCAAATGCTTCATGGTGTGGCAGCCCTTCAGAGGTAAGGGCTTTAGGTGTTGTCATATCTGAATGACTGCCTCCTGAAGGCCACATCCAGGGAAGTGGTTCTGTACACATTGTCCAAAATGAAACAATTGTTTGAATAACTATGTGTTATGGTACATGTACTGAAGTCCATACTAGTTTCTTGTCCATGCCTCTAGTGTCTTGGTGTGGTGCTGGACACAGTAGTAGGAAGGACCTTCCTGCCTGTAGACAGGGGAGAAGCCCTTGTTACACAGGCAAGGCTGATATACAGAAGTCATTACATCTCAGATCAGACCATGTTATGTCTCCTGAGGCTCATGGCTGCTACCATAGTGACACATCATCATTTCTCCTCTCTGCAGTGCTCTGTTCTGGTGGATGGACCACTGACACCTGTTTCAGGGCATTCCATTCTTCTCCCTGACTCCAATATAGATCCTCATAATAGATGCATCGGGTCAGCCTGGGGTGCCCATCTGGGCTCCTTTCAGACCCAAGAGTTGTGGATCAATCTGGATTCAGATCTCCACACAAATATTCTGGAGGCTGGGGTTGTTCTGTTTGTTCTCCACACCTTCACTGAACACCTTAGCACCAGTCCCTTGCTGATCCAGCTTGATGTCAGTATAGTGAATTACATAAACAAGTAAGGGGGCACTTACTCTTACCCCTGTGCAAGGAAGTGATGAGACTGTGGTACTGGGTGATGTCTCATGGCCTTTAGATATCAGACATACTGTATTTCTCCCAGGTATCCAGAATGTTTTGGCAGACAGGTTAACCTGGTCCCAGTCCCTGGTTTATGAATGGGAACTATTGACTTCCCCACACTATGCAAAATTGCCATATTCCTGCTCACTCACTACAGGGCCTGGACTTTTTTGTAAAATGCATTGTCCTTCTCTTCCAAAGGGAGATTCTTTTATTTGTTTATGTATGTACTATATATATATATATATATATATATATATTTATTTATTTATTAGAAAAGTCGGATTTACAACCTTTGAGTCATGGACTCATTTACAAAGACACCTCGTCACAGTGGGGTTATACAGAGTTACGTAGTGTGGTTACAACAGTGAGAACAGTACAGGTGCAGAACATTAAACATAGAGTACACATAGGTTACATAATAATGTTACTTATAATAGACTACAGACAAATACAAGGTACCCAAGGGTTACATTGGGGGTACAGCCCTGGACATACCTAGATAATACCTGGAGGTAGGGATGGGGAGTGGGGTGGGAGGGAGAGGGAGAGGATAGGCTGTCTGGATGACGTTGTCAAGTCAGGGAGGCCTGACAGGAGAATCCCACAGTGGGATTAATTAGGAGCATCTACAGCAACGAGCATTGAAGAAATGGTTCCGGAGGGTGATTTTGAAGGGATCAATTTTGGTATTTATTTTATTTATTGAGTGTATCGGATTCCAAACTTTTGAGTCATTGACTCATTTCCAAATGCTCCACATCATGGTACACAACATAATGGGAAGCAGACATTTATACAAAGATTACAGTAGGGTAGGGGAGGAGATAACTATAGGGTTAAAAAAATGTGTAAAATAGTGGGCAGTATACAATATTACAGCAGGAGTAGGAGATAAGGTACACAGCATGGTGCGTAAAGTTGCTATTCCTATACAGTTGTGTAGCTATATAAGTCCTGCGTGGAGCTTGTGAGTGTCTGCGAACCGGCTAGTCAGAGTAGAGTATGGCATATGCACTAGCAGGAGGTGTAAGTGGTTGGGTTACCAACATTGTCATTAATACATAGTGAAAGTAGTGGGAGAGGTGGGTATTTGCCCCAGTATCACACTTTCCATCAGCAGGTAGCAGTTCTAGTGGGAACACTGGCAGTGGCAAGCGGAGACTATGTGTTTTTTGAGGGCTGTTTTGAAGGGGCCTAGCCTGGGAATGGAGGTGATGGCCTAGGGTAGAGCATTGTACCAGGATGGTGCTCTATAGGAGAAAGACCATTGTGCAAGGGTGGTAGTGACCCTGGGAACAGTCCATGTTAATTTATCTGCCGCATGGGTGTTTGTAAAGATATGTGTCACACGGATGGCAGATGAGACACCAGTGGGAGTGGACCCAGCTGGATTTTTTTAGCCAGAAGACATGTTTGGTAGTTTACTCTTTCATCCAGGTTGAGGATTTTTGTGAGGTCATACAAGGTGCAGCTGTGGGTATGCCTATCCGCTCCAGCTAAGAGCCTACAGGCTTTATTAATAGATAGATGTATTTTATCTAGTACTGTGCGGTCAGCAGCTGAGTAGACGGTTAACCCATAGTCTACAAGGGAGAGGACAAAGGAGGTAATTTCCATATTTAGGGCCTCTGGAGGTAGGCAGGCTTTGTGTTGAAACAGTAGTCCTGTGCGCATATTTATGGCAGAGGAGAGATTACTAATATGAGGGTGGAAAGATAGGCTAGGGTCGAAGGTATTGCTCAGGTATTTATATGTGTAGGCCTGTTCCAGTGGGAGGAGGCTTTGGAAAAGATTGTTAGCTGGGCCTTGTGATCCTTGTTCTGCCAGTGCAAAAACAGCATGGCTTTAGTCTTTTTTACATTGACTACAAGTCTGTGGTCAGAGAACCAGTTTTCAACTTGATTGAAGGCAAGTTGTATTGAGGACTGTAGGGTAGTGGGGCCCAGGTGGGAGGCATACATTACCGCATCATCTGTGTAGAGCAGATAATTACATGGACAGGAGTTAGGCAGGGTATTCAGGAAGATGCTGATTAGAAGTGGGCCAAGGATGGAGCCTTGGGGTACCCCTGAGTAGACTGATAGAGTGAGTGACAGGGTACTGTGTATCTTCACACATTGGGACTTCTCCGTGAGGTAACTTGTGAACCAGGCAATAGGTCCTGTGGACAGGCCAGAGCGGTGGAGAGTATTTAGGAGCAGGGCATGGGACACTGTGTCAAATGCTTGCGACAGGTCAATGAAAACAGCTCCAGTAAGCAGTTTTTTATCTAGGGCATTGTGCAGCAAGATGGAGAACTCTATGAGGACAGTGGTTGTGCTGTGTCTGGCTCTAAAACCATGTTGCTCCCTACATAGGATGTTGTGCTTAATCAGGTAGTCCGTGAGCTGGGTGGAAATGATTTTTTCCACAGCTTTCAAAAGAGATGTGAGTATAGAGATGGGCCTGTAGTTGTTTGGTAATGTGGGGTCCCCACTCTTTAGTGTGGGTGTGATGGTGGCTACCTTCCAGTCATTTGGGAATTGCCCTAGGCATAGGGAGAGGTTAAGGAGATCTGTCAAAGGGGAGAGCACCAAGTAAAGTACGATATTAAGGATTCTCATGTCAAATGAGTCTTTGCAGTAATTTGAGCCCCCTATGGCTTTTTTAAGGTAGGGACTTGCATCCTTCATGGTAACAACCCTAAAGTAGAAGGGGGGGTAGGCATTGCTGGGTTCTGGCATTTTAGGGGTGGGGTCGAAGAAGTTGTTGGGTAAGACTGTGCTTAGATCCAAGAAGGCTGCATTTAGGCCACTGGTGATGGTGAGTGGGTCAGTGGTAATACAGTTATTTACCCTAAGTTGGGAGTGTGGGGGCATCCTGGACTTTCCAGTCAGCTCTTTCAGATTGTCCCAGAATAATCTAGCATTCCCCCAGGATGAGGCCAGGGTGGTCTTATACTAGTTGGATTTGGCCATTCTAATAGCCCAGGTACGCTTGTTGTGAGCCATTTTATAGGCCAGTCGGTCTGTTTGTACACCAGAGGTAACAGCTTTGTACCAGAGGTCATCCCAGTTTTTTAGTAGCTGAAGCACTACTGGCATGATTCAGGGGCCATTTCTTTTTTTGGTTTGGCACTTAGTGAGTGGGGAAAAAGTATCACAGGCATTGTTGAATGTGCTGGTGAAGTAGTTAAGGGCTACACCTATGGTAGGGGCATGTCTGATGGCAGATCAATCACACTGTATAAGATATCTCCTTAGTTTTGTGAGGCCACCAGGTAGGAGCTGCTGCCGGAAAAAGTTGCAAAGTTGGGGCAGTGACTGCTGACAGCACCAGGTGAAGAGGACTGGGGAGTGGTTGCTTAGTGCATCAGGGAGTACATTTAGGTTTGTGATTCTCTTGGGTCAATTGGTGAGTAGGAGGTCGATTAGGGTGCTGGAGTCATTTCTGGGGTTGACCCTGTTTGGTTGGTTAACTAATTGGGTTAGGTCTAGTGCTGAGAGGGTGTCTTTTATAGCAGCAGTCAAGCTAGATAGCCAATTCACATTAAAGTCCCCGATGATAACGTGCTCAGTTTTAGGTGGGAAGCTGGAGATAGTCGGCCAGGGATTGGCATGCTGAGGCTTGGTTCTGTGGTGGGATGTACATCACTGTGATGGTTATAGGGGCTCTGGTAGGGTCTGGTATAAGTTTTAGTGTAAGAGCCTGTGCCCTGTGGGACAGTGAGGGAAATTTTAAGCATTGGCATAGCAGGGAGTCTCGGATGTAAAAGGCATATCTCCCTCCCCGTTTACCAACTCTATCAATTCTATGCATGCTAAGGCCCTGGAGTGCAATGGAGGAGTCAGGGACCATTTTTGACAGCCAGGTCTCTGTGAGGGCTAGCACATCTGGTTGGTGTTGCTGAGCCCAGCATTGCAGCTGAGCTAGTTTATTGGGTAAGCTGCAGATATTCAATGCTGCTATACTTAGCCCCTTGTGTGGTGTATCAAGACTGGTTGAGATGGGACCTGGTTTAGAATGAATATTGCCTGACATAACGAGTAGGACTATGAAGATTCTGAGGATGGCTAGTATTCTCTGTTTGTTGATGTTGGGGTTTTGCTTTTTGGCTGGGGTACCTCCTATGCATGAGATGGCCAGGGAGACGAGGATAGGGTAGGCGAGAAATGCAATGGAACATGGGAGGAGGTGTTGTGAGGAGAAAGGTGAGTCATGAGAGGGGGGTGAGGTGGAGTAGCAGTGACAGGTAGGGTGGGTGGAAGCTGGGGTTGCATCAAAGCGGTGCCAATGGGGTAGCTTATAGGCAAAGAAGAGGGGTAGTAAAGAGAGATAGTGATAGGTAGGGTGGGTAGAAGCCGATGTTGTGTTGCAACAGTGCCATTGGTGTAGGTTACGGGTGACAGCCAGGGGACTCCTTGGGGGAGGAAAACAGAGGTGAGGAGTAAAGTGAGCATTTTAATGCTGTTGCTGTTTTATTAGGGGGTGACGCCAGGAGTAGGTGGGCAACTGGAATATATGGTGTGGTACAGGGGAGGGCTATAAGGGGAGCATAGGAGGGGGAGAGAGAGAAGAAAGTGAGACCATGGGACTTACTATGCAAGTGTAAAGTAAGTGGGGAATCTGCATTTGATTTTGTAGTACAATGCTGCCTCTGGTAGAGTTGGTATAGGGTGCTGATGGTAAAGTGGGCTGATAGGTTCTGGCTCCTCCTCCCCACTCACTCTATAAAAGTAAGTGTTGACCAAGGGTCGTGGTGGGGGTGGTGGGGAGCTGACTCACAGTGTTGGCGGGGCCTACACTAGTCTATAAAGTGTCACAGTTCTGTGGCTGTCAGAGCTGGTGCTCTGGTTCCCGTACCTGCTTGGTGTCTCGGGGGGTGGGGGAGAGGGTCTGTTCTGGCCCTCGAGACCTCCGTGCTGGACCCTCCTGGGATCCTGTGGTCTGGGAGCTGTGGAGAGGCAGGAAACAATTATATTTAAACTGTGTTGGAGGAGGAGTTATAAGCTTTTCCTACGGACTATAATACTTGGTAAGTTAATCCTAGGCAAGACTTTTCGTGAACAAGCTAAAGTAAATGCTTATTTAATCCTTCAGCAAGACTTTTTTGAACAGGCTAAATTAAATGGTTATTTAATCCTAAGCAAGACTTTCTTTGAACAAGCTCAATTAAATGCTTTAAATACAGTTGCACTCGTGCATAAGCCGAGAATTTTATACCAAAACACAGAATCTGAATTAGGGGTCTTGGCTTATACGCGGGTCACTTTGAGCACACCAATTATTGTGTGAGCCAGAATGAGTGTGCCATTAACTGCGCAGGATGCTTATGGATTCTTTGCCAAATGGGTACCTGTCATTGTGGGGGAACGTCTGCTGCTCGCTGCCTTGTAGTCCGAAGTTGATAAATAGAACGCTAGTTAAGGAGCTCCTTAAAATCTGGGAGTGGAGATGCTACAGTTCTTGAATTACTTGGAGATAGTACCTGTCATTCTGAGGGAATGTCTGCTGCTCGCTGCTCGCTGCCTCTCTGCCTCTCTCACAACCTGACAGCTTGGTCAATACTTGGTATTTTAAACTATTTTTTACTTATGGGCTGTTCAAACACTGAAGTGCCTTTGAAGTACTTACAAATATTGCAATACTTAGAGATAGCAGTGCAGAACACTCTCTCTCTCTCTCTCTATCTCTCAGTCTCACTCACGGACTTGAACGGGGTGTCTCGCTGTCTCGTTCACTGTTTCTCCTGCCTCTCTCTCTCTCTCTCTCTCTCTCTGTCTCCCTCTCTCTCTCTCTCTTTTTCTCTCTCTCAGTCTCACTCGCAGACACGAACGGGGTGTCTCACTGTCTCATTCACTGATTCTTCTGTTATATGCTAAATAGTCTCGGCTTATACATGTGTCATTACATTTTACTGAAAAAAAAGCCACAAGTAAGGAGGGTCGGCTTATACGCGGATCGGCTTATCTGTGAGTATATATGGTATGCATGTATGTATCTCTGTATATATTAGTCTATTTCATTTTTGTTGACCAAGTGATAAAATCTTTATTGTTTTGTCGAAGACCTGTACAAGAAAAACAAATTCCGTACAACATGCATATACATGTCAAAAAGTGCTTAAGCAGTTAAAACCGGTACTGGGTCAGAATAGTGCCAACCACAATGCCGTTGGCAGCAAAAGCATGGTAATAATGTCATTGGTTTTATTGCTTGGGGGGGGGGGAGTGGATCATGGGGAAAGTTAAAATATATGGGGCCATAGAATATTGTTTTCATGGTCCTGTGTCAAAGAAACAAAGTCCCGAGTGCATAAACATGTTGGAGACCAGGATTAGAACCCTAGTCTCCACTGCTGCTGGCCGAGCTGCTCTATGCCCTAGCCCTCCATACCATAGGAGTGGCTCGACCAGCCTCCTAGATCTTGGTGCTCTTGTTTGTGGTGAGCACCATGGACAGCAACCTGGGGAGCACTTACTGAATGTGCTGTAGATCCCCTCTCACTTTCCATGCTAGCGCTACATGAACTAGCACTCTGTAGACTGGCGCTATTCGTGTAGTGCTATTCTAACCAAGTACCATTAACACTCACAGTACAATAATACATAAATATACAAACATTTATCTTATATTAGTTATGCATAAATATAAGTTTCAAACTTAGAAACCTGACATTTAGTTTAAAAATAGATCAGTTAAATCTCCTATGAATAAATGATATGGCTGAGAAACCCTGCTACTTTATTTAATATAAATTAATCTTCTGTAGTAAACATTATTGCTTAACATCTCTGTTTAACATTATCATCTTGCTCCCCTAGTTCCAATACCTGCACAAACAAGTTTTAACCAGAAGGCTTGAGGTTTATTGAGCCAGTGACATGAGAAGACAGCATGAGCTAAATCTTTTGCTTTGTACAGTTACATAGGATAGCTTTCGGGTCTGATAATTTCTTAGATCTAGCTGTAAGTATGTTGCTTGGAAATTTCTCCAAGCGGTGTCTGGTATAAAGCTTTCTAAGATCAAGATCAATAATTACATACAAATAATATATATCATTAAATAAGTTGTCATTTTAACAAGCCAAGGAGCAAGCTTGAGTTTTGTAATGGTTTCACAATCTTTTGTTTTGCTACAATTAATGATTTTTTTTGGTACAGTAGGATTTATACTTCAAGCTAATGGTAATACCTTTTTCAACATAACTTTGTAAATATTGGAGCCCATACGTCTGTAGGGCGAACGCAAGATCTGTATACCAAGCTGAACTTTTGCAACCCATGGTGACCTATTTCTTTTTTTCCTTAAGACATCCCTATGGGAGCCTAAAAGAGTTAATTCTTATGTTTATCCAGTAGCCTATCAACCTTGCCGTAGCCTGTGCCTCTAGACATGGAAAGCCAGTTCGGCTCTAACCAGTGGGGGTAGGAGATGAACCCCCAACAGCAAGCACTGTATGAAATAATTTATTTAAGGGAGGTTCTAAAAGATTAGTTTTAGTAATCCCCCAAATTTCACTCAGATATAGGGCCTGTGGGAAACATTTGGCTTGGGCAACCCTAATCAATGGAAGGACTGAGTTGCCCCTGTACTTGTTGTTAAATGTTAATATTGCACCAGCTGTTTGTTTTAATGTTATAAGTTGGGTTTTAATATATTGATTCCAGCAGCCATTGTTACAGAATGTTAGGCCGCTTCGGGAGTGCATGTCTGTGGAGAAATTTAAATGTGCCTTAAAGACCCATTTGTGGTTGTCAGCGTTTTCTTATTGGTGATGTGTTAATGATGATGTTTTAACATATTTTATGTATTAGTACTAATGTATTTGTGTTTTATTTATTGTTTTAAGAAGTTTACTGTTAATGCACCTTGGTTTCAGAAAGATGCAATATAAATAAAGTATATTATTATTATATTATTAAGTAGACATAAGAGCTAACTGATTTTATTGTATGTTTTCCTACCATCCAGATTCTATTTAATATTTCTGAACCAAACACTATAACTTGGTTTTTATTTTCACTTATTTGTAGATTATGTGAATATGCAAAATTGTTCAAAATATTTAGCTTTTTCTGAAAGCCTGATTCTGAGAGAGCGATCAGTGCTAAATCAGCATATGCAAGCACTGGACAAGGTCTCAGACTTATGAGTGGAGAATCTGAAGATGAAGACAGCAGCTCCACTAGCAGTTGGTCTATATAAATGCAAAATAAAACTGGGGCCAGGACACACCCTTGTCTGACTCTTTTATCTTGATTATTTTACAGGAAAGTTGATCTGATATACCTGTTCTAACCTGTGCCCAAGTATTCAAAAACAGATCTTTTATGATGCCAATTGAATTCCTTTTTTGGTCATGAATTGCCATAAGCAGTTTTTAGAAACATTCTCAAAGGCTGCACTTAAATCAATGAAAGCCACAAACAGTTTTTGTTTTCTTAGCATTATATATTTTCCAATTAAATGTAGTAAAACAAAACAATTACCTGAGGTACTATAGCCAGACTGAAAACCTACCCGGAACTCAGAGGTTTCCTGCTTTATCAAGCTGTTCCAGGAGTCTATTCAAAATAATTTTAGAAACAAATTTCCCATTTATATCAAGTAGGGATATGGGTATATACATCTTAGGATCTGCTCCGTTTACCCTTCTTGAAAATTGAGACAATAATTGCACCATTCCACAAGGTTGGTACCATGCCCTTCAATATACATAAGTTAAAAAGGGGGTTAGCCATCTGATCCATAAAGAAGGAGCCAGAAGGTAAACTTCTGCTGGGATTTGGTCCAGGCTTGGGGCTTTTTTCTTTTTCAAACTAGCTGTAGAGCAATATGTTTCCTGATATGTAATTGGTCTAAATTGAGTTCTATCAAGCTTTCTGTCCTACTTGTGAATGGACTCAGAAACATCTGGACCATAGAAAAGATTTTTTATAGTGTATGGTCCATTGGTCCAGAGTAATGTACGAGTCATATTGGTATTTACCATTACTAGTACCTTTGGCCATAAGAAGCCAAAACGACAGTCAGTCATTATTATGTATTACAGTGAGCATGTGGTCTCATTGTTTAAGTTGATAAGCCCTGCGTTTACTAATCAGAAAATCTTTGTAAGCTGCTTTTTTCACAATTATATTTTTTACATGCATTCCTGGTTCCCAGGGATGTTGTGAGCCTAATAAGTTTTGTTATGGCTTGTTTGTATTTGAAGCATTCCTGTCAAACCAGGAACTGGTGGCATTCTGACCTGTTTGTTTCCTTAGACTTAAGGCAGACAATTTCCTAATATTATCTAGTTATTATTGTTAATTATTCTGCAGTTAGATTAGACAGAAATTCAACGTTTAGGTCAGTTTATGGGGTGTTATGAAGAACACATATAGATTCTTGAATTATTGAAAGTGCAGAGTCAATATTGTCTGGATCCCATCTTATTTTGGCTTGGCCTATACATTCTAGACAATTTAAAGTATTAAAATGTTCTGCGGGCTTACATCCCCATGTTTGCGTCACTGGGAAATGATCACTTTCCCCCTTTTGTCGCAACTGTCAGAGAGGACCAGAGAGCCATGGAACTATTCCAGCAAATAAAATCCAGGACTGAAGAACCCATGGAATTAACATATGAGAAGTTTCCTCTTAAATCCTCTAATATTCTGCCATTTATGGGAGCAAGGTTGTAAGTTTGCAATAAATCTATAAACTTTTTCCATGAAGCATTTAATTTCATGTCCATGGCATTTTTTTCATATTCACAAATATTATCAAATATCAATTGTGAATATCATTATCAGCATAACCATCAAAGGTGCCTAAACAGAAGTTAATGTCACCACCTAGCAGAATATTATCTCATCCCGTAGTTGCCCTGCTGTATTGTATTAGGGAGTCCAAATCCTCCCATTGGGTGTGAGCAAAATATCTGCAATTAGAAGGTGGGATGTACAGTTTAATAAACAGCACGTGGACTCCTTTGTTTGTAAGAAAAAGGCTTGTGCAAACGAATTGTCAGAAATCAAGGGAAACATTAAAGTTTGCATCAGTTTTAACCCAAGTTACAAGTCCACCTGACATCCTACCTAACTTTGGTTGCTTAATACCAGGGACTTAAAATAACTATAGCCATTCAGGGAGACATCTGCAGTTTCCGTATGCCATGTTTCCTGCAAACAAATTAAATGATAATTTTGTATAAAGCCTTTCCAGTCTGCAGCCACAAATTTGGTCATCAAACCAGAGATGTTCCAGGAAAGTAGTGCCATTCAGTATTGGACAAGCTATTTTCTTTCTTCACTGGTAACAGTTTCCAGTCAGGACTCATGTACAGACAAGGTTGAGAACCTATTTCTAGTTGGCACATTAAAACAGAAATTGTGGTTCCAGAGTGTTAGGGTAGCCAGTCTGGTTTGGGTCATTATTGGCCCGATACAGTGCTACTACATTCTTCCTCTTTATTGGCCCGACTATTGCCTTGATTATCCCACTCCACAACATGGACTCCTAACTTATCAAGGATCATTATATGATCGATAAGGCTACTGTAGGCTTCCCCGGGAGGTAATATTTATTAATATGTGGTCACTCTCAATATCCCTGTCTATTCGTCTTAATGTATATGAATCAGAAGTCAGGTTTGGGATGTTAAGTGCATGTTCAAACAGAACCTTTAGTATGAGTTTAAGCTTATGTTCAGTTTCATCATGAACTGCATTTACGCCAAATATGGCCAATGTTTTGCCATGCCACTTATACTCAGCAATAGCCTCCGAAGGTTTGATCTTGGTGTCAGAAAGGAAATCACTTCCCACTTTGTTTATGCCAGTCTCATCCAAAAGAACAGCTTTTTGTAGGATCAAATTCACCATGTCAGTGGACTGTAAGAGTACATCAGTTTGTGCATAGGTGCTCTTATAAGATCTTCTGGCCACCTTAATAATTTTAATTTTATTCAAACTAATTTGTAGGAAATGAGTAAACAAATTTTGAAGAGCATTTCTTAATTTGCCGTCATTTTCATAGTGCAGAAGCTTAAAGCCAAAAACAGAAATTTGAGGATCATCCCCCGTTTTATTAACAACCTGGGGATTTAAAGCAATGCTGTTTATGCCTTCTATTTGATAGCCCAGGTGTTTCAGAGCATTGTTACTTAACCACAGATGATTGGCCAAACGAGGTGATGTACAAAACAAGAAGACACAGTCAACACCTGCTACATCTTTATCTTTCCACACCTGGACAAAATCTTCCTCCACTATATGTAAACCAAAGGCTGCACTCAGCAGGTGCTCAATCTTATTTTTGGATTGCTTCAAGTCCCAGTGGACTCCACAGAGACTCAAAATTGCCCAATTGTGTACATCTGATTTTACTTATTTACTGGATGTTCCTGTGCACTTTTACTAGTATTGCAATACTGCCCCCTTTGATAGGAATTAGACCATTTTTTCATATCCTGTCTTAGAGCCTTTAGTTCTTCTTCTAATGTATTGCAACATTTGGCTACTTACTTTAGGTCTGAAATGGATGACTGCTAGGTAGCTAACTTTCCAGCTGGCTGATCTATTTTATCCTGCTGAGCTTTTAATGGTTTATTTTTTGTTTACTTGCTGAACCTTCTGTGGTCTCACCTTTTTTGTGCACAGATGTGGGCCAGCTCATTTTGCCCTGTCTTAGGTTGGCCTTCCTGAGGCTTTTTTCCATTATGTTTACAGCATTTGACATAGAATTGTATAGATCTTGCAGTGACAATTTGCTACTGCTGCCAGACCCTGACTTTCTTGCCTTTCCTTTTTATTTCTTATTTCCCCTTAATTTTGGTTTTATCAGGAGACAGTGGAATCTCTACTAGAGAGAAGTCAGGTCTTAGCTGAACAGATGCTTCTAGGACCAAAGAGGGTGAGCGTGGGGAATCTGGAACACATTTTATTTAATGTGGGCAAAATATCTTCTAAGTTCTAACCTATAACTATTTATTGTGATGTTTCGTTCAATGGTTTCTATTTCATTTTGTATTCCAACTATTTGGTCCAGAATCATTAAATGCATAGCATATGGATGTTTTATAAAACCTTTTAGGTCCTCACTTGAAGCAGATGGATACATTGCTATTGAATCCAAGGTATTTTTATTATTTCTTCATCTACCAGTTTTTTAAGCCCCTGTACTGTATGGTAGTTTGTAAATCTTCCAAAACCCTACCTTTATTGTTTTGTGGGTTATTTCAACCCCCAGCTTTCCTAGTAGATACTGGGGTGTAGTCTTCTGGTGAGAATACTAATGAACTAGATTCATTTATTTTTTTTACTGGAGTGGGTAGATGACTCATTCAGTACTGAAGACTGCAAAGATTCCCAGGACTTATTCGGTAATGACCCGGGCAGTGCAATCTGAGTTATCTGCTCTCCACTGGTGGGGGGGGTGGCAGTATGATGACAAAAGGGAGGGGGGTTGGGGTAGCTGCAAACTAGGGGTGTTGGCTGCACACTCAAGCAGGCTTAGATAGACTGGGTGGTCTGTTTCTGCTGGCACATTCATATGTTCATATGTTCGTATGCCACTCTGAGAGCTGTTCACTGTATCTGCAGAAATAATGCTGATTCTGTTTTCCATTTTTGAGTTATATGATTCAATAGTTTAGGTGTTGAAGAAAGAGAATTCTATAGAATCAAGCAGCCGATGAACATAATTTCCTATGAGTTCTAGACCAGAGGATTTATTAGGAAGTTTGTCAAAGTGCTCACTAATCTTAGTCTGTTTTGGACTAATCATACATGCTTTTTTTCTGTTTTATCTGAATTTGACATCAGGTTCTTTTGTCTGCTTGACCTTTGTTTTATTCTAGCCTTGGTTTGTTTTCTGCTCTTATTGTTACTTTTTCCCCTTTTAAGTGTTTTATTGTGCAGTCCTTTAGTCTTTATTGGATTTTTCTTACCCTTGGTGGGTGTACTCTGGTCATTGATAATCTGATCCACATTAATAGTTGGTACCCCTTCTGATTCATTAAAGTCCCCTACGAGGACTAGTTCAGCCTCTGAGGATTGTTTTCTAGTTACAACCATGATCTAGATGTATTTAAAGTGGCTAGGGGATAGCTGGCAGTGGGATAAAGAAAGGAGGTACGAGAGAGAGGTATGTACTGCAGTGGAGGTGAAGGGTAGGGAAAGAAGGGCGATAAAGTATTGGGAGAAATGGTGGGGTGAGGGGAGGCTGAGCAGAGACGACATGCTAGAGTAAAATGTTGGGGTGTGAGGGGGCATGGTCAGGCAGCCTGCATTAGTAGTGACTGTTACGGAAACTCACAGGACTGTGAGTAGGGGAAGGGGGAGGGCAGGTGGCAGGTGCCAAAGGAGCATGACGCAAACTGATTGCTGGGGCAAGTCATGAGAAGGGTCAGAGGGAGGGGGTAACTGAGGCCCACCTAGTGCTTGCTGGGGGCCAGAGAGAGCAGGTGTGGCTGGACTCAGGGGCAGGTGCACTGTAGAGAGTGTTATTAGGTGTTGTTTGAGGTCAGTTTTGAATTGTGCCAGACAATTGGTGGCCAAGAGGTGCCCAGAGAGTTCATTCATCCATAGGGGGCCTGGTAGGCAAATACACATTGCCCAAGCGAGGTGTGATGGAAGGGGATAGTCAAGGTCCCTCTAGTCCTCCCTCTGGTTACCTATAACAAGTTGGCCACCTTGATCAAATTGCCTTCACAAGGTGCTGTTTTACCCAATACAGCCTTCTTCCATAGGATGCAAGTCTGGAATTTGACCCTGTTTCTTAATGACAGCCAATTTGCATGTTCATACAGAATACATGTGTGAATGCCATGCTCAGCATCAAGGGTGAGTCTGCAGGCTTTGTTGAGCACAGTCTGAACCTTCTTGAGTGCTGTATCCATTGCCACCCCATAGACCACTAGTCAACAGTCAATAGTAGATATAATTGAACTGTGGACTGAAAGGTGGAGGGCCCTCAGAGAGAGAGGTATTGCCCGTGCCTGTACAGGACACCACTCTTGGTATTGACTGTCTTGACCAGAGAGTCAATATGGTGCGCAAACGTGAGGGTACCATCTATTATGACCCCCAGATATTTCAACAAGTGAACTTGTTCCAGCGGCTCACTGCAAGAGTTGGAGATGATGAGGAGGTGGTGCTTATTTTTGTTGTGGGGGCTGGATATAAGCATGGCCTTGGACTTCTTCTAGTTTAGTAGCAACTTATGACTACAGAACCAGTCCTCAAGTTTTGAGAAGGAGTTCTGCAGCTCAGATTGTAGGGCAGCCTGAGAAGTACTGCTGCTCAGGAGCACAGCATCATCTGTATACAGAATGAGTTTGGTGCTGCAGGCTGTGGGAAGGCCATTTAAGAAGAGGCTGAAGAGTAGAGGCCCCAGTATTGATCCCTGTGGTACCCCTAATGATATCTCTCTTGTGCCAGATACTGTTTGCCCAATTTTGACACATTGATTTCTCTGTATCAGGTAGTCTTGGAACCAGCAAAGGGCATTGGGTGCCACACCCATGTTTCATAGTTGGGTCAGTAACAGGTGATGGTTGACTGTATTGAAGGCTTTGGTGAGGTCAATAAATACAGACTCCACCAGTTTGCCTTCATCCAGGGCCTTATGTGCACAGTTCGTGTACTCCAGCAGGGCAGTGGTGGTACTGTGATTTTGTCTGAAGCCATGCTGGTTGGGGCATAATAGATTATACTTACTGAGGTAGTCGATGAGTTAACCTGCCACAATATCCCAAATAAATAAAGTAAAAACCACAACTGCACTATACAGAACAGTTCCTACAGAGCTGTATTTATAGTATATATACTACAACAATGAATTAAATGTCTAACCAGTTAAACAACGGCCAAATAAAACTGAACATAGAAAGCCACTTTTAGTTTTTAGAATGAAGGGAAAGTCTCTCATTCAGTTGGCACGGGGTCATTATCACGCACAACACTATGCCACATGGCAAAATCATGCTGCCAATACAGCGCAATTCTTGCCATGTGGCATATCTCTTTTTTTCAAACCTAATCCCAGAAGCACTGCCTGGGTTCCCCACTGCTGTGGCTCAGTCCATTGAGCCACAGCAGCTGGTCGGTGGAACCCATTCCCAGCAGAGGTCCTATCCCCTGCCTGGGAATGTGAGAACAGTGCAATACCACGTACAGCAGCATATGTGGTATTACACCATTCACTCACTAGTACAGCACTATGCTGGGTTAGCCATGTTGTTGTACGCTATTAAGTGTGCAACATTATGACCTGGTACACTTTCAGTTTAGTGATATAAATGTTGAAAAAAGCCACCACGAGAGGCTGTAAGCCGATCTCAAGAATGACTTCTTAAAGTTTTTTGATTCAGTCTTGCCCCCTTGGAGAATAGAACACAAGCAAGCACTTGTCAGAGTTGATCCTTGCTGGTTCACAGTTATTGGCCCAAAACTGGCATATGCTGGCAGCTTCCACAAGTGAATAGTCTCAGAAACAGCTTTTTCAGTAACAGTTTTTTAACCAGGCTTTTGAGTTTTCCAAGGTTTCTACACCAGGATAACGGCTTCTGCCCTCTGCCCTACTTGTAGGCTCAAAGTCTTGACGAATCTACCAAAAATCCACTCCCTCATGCAATATGCAGTTAGAAAGAAGCTGGTTTTCCTCCAGGTGTGCATACGAACATACGAAATTTGCCAGCAGATAAAGACCTAGAGGTCTATCAAGTCTGCTCGAATGTGCAGCTAGCACCCCTTATTCTGCAGCTGCCCCTCTCTTCCACCCTTCCCCTTCTTTAACCCTCCCCCTTGTCCTGTCCCATCCTCGTTTGAAGCAGTCCACTGTTCTACTGCATACCACTTCTGCAGGTAACGCATTCCACCCAGCCACCACTCTCCCTGTAAAAAAGTGTCTCCTCATCTCCCTCCTGAACCTTCCTCGCTCCAGTCTCATATCATGGCCCCTGTTGGCCCTCCCCTCCCTTACTTTGAACAGCCCCTCTGTACCTGTCTTGTTTATTCCTTTCATGTATTTAAAGGTTTCAATCATGTCACCCCGTCTCTCCTCTCCTCCAGTGAGTATATGTTCAGCTCCTTCAACCTCCTCTCGTATGATAAGTCCCCCAAACCCTTGATCATCTTTGTCACCCTGCGCTGCACCGCCCCCCCAGTAACTTAATATCCCTCTTCAGATACGGACGCCAGTACTGCACGCAGTACTCCAGGTGTGGTCTAACTAATGACCTATACAGTGGCAGAATCACCTCTTCCCTCCTCGAGGATATACCCCTTGCAGTACAACCCAGCATTTTGTTGGCCTTTGCAGCTGCCTTCCTACACTGTGCCGAGTTGTTCATTGACCCTGTAATGAGCACACCCAGATCCTTCTCCTCCTCTGTCTGGGCTAGCTGCACTCCCCCTAGCTGGTAAGTCCTCCTTGGGTTCTTCATCCCAAAATGCAGCACTTTGCACTTTCTGGCATTAAAGCCCAGTTGCCAGGTGTCTGACAAGGTTTCAAGCTTTGCCAGATCATCCTGCAACCCCTGCCATCCCCCTAGGTCATCCACCACCACGCCAACCTTGGTATCATAAGCAAACAGACTGATCTTGCTCTTGATGTCCCATGATATGTCTGCAATGAATATCCCAAACAACACTGGTCCCAACACTGAGCCCTGTGGGACACCGCTCGTCACTGACCTTGGGTGTGAGAGCTTCCCACCCACCACCACCCTCTGTTGCCTTCCCTGCAGCCAGTTTCCTACCCATCTCACCAGCTTTGCACCCGCCCCTGTGCCTACTAACTTTCTTCCCAGCCTTCCATGTGGCATCGAGTCGAATGCCTTACTGAAGTCCAGATACAGGACATCCACCGCATGGCCCCTGTCCAGTTGCCTAGTTACCTGGTCATAGAACTCAACCAGGTTGGTTTGGCAGGATCTGCCACATATGAAGCCATGCTGTCTGCTGTCCTGTAGTCCTTTGGCCTCTAGGAGGGCCACCAGCCTCTCCTTCAGGATAGTCTCCATTAGCTTACCCACGATGGATGTGAGGCTCACTGGTCTGTAGTTTCCCAGTTCATCCTTGTGGCCACTCTTGTGGAGGGGCACCACATGAGCCATCCTCCAGTCCTAAGGTACACACTCCGAATGCAGTGAGGCATTAAATAGGTCTGCCAAAGGTTCTGCAAGGACCTCTGCCAGCTCCTTCAGTACCCTGGGGTGGATGCCATCTGGGCCTGGCGCCTTGTCCACCCTCAGTGCCTTCAAACCCTCTTGAACTCTGCCCTCCATGATTTCCCCATCTGTCACCACTTCCCCCCTTGCGTCTGCCATTTCTCCCACCTTTGGTGTCACCCCCCTCTTCTCTTTAGTAAATACTGAGCAGAAGTACTCATTTAGTGTTTCCGCCTTATCGTACCCTGCTTCCACCCAACCCCCTTCCTAATCCTTACTATGTGGTCCTTACAGCTCCTTTTCTCCCTGATGTACTTAAAGAAGTCCTTCTCCCCCTTCTTAGTGCAGACACTAATAGGGGCAAAAAAAAAGCGAGTAGGAAAGTAACTGAGAAATGTGCACAGCTTTAAAAAAAAAATCTTTGTCATATAAAGGTGCTTAAACCAAATAATTGACAGTACAATTAGTTAATTCCAAGAACCTCCCAAAAAAATAAAGCTTACTCAAAGACTCCATGAGTAACTGCTACTATTGTTTTTTTATAGTAGTTATTTTATAATTAAAGAAAGGAGAAAAAAAAAAGTGACCTCAGTACACTTACTTTTCAGCAAGTTGGAACAGACGTCCAAAATGCCTATCAGGCTGAAAACAACTTAGCACTTGCTCTCTCTCTCTCTCTCTTCTACACTGTGTGGTGCTCCACACCGGGAAGATAGTGCATCTAACAGGAGAATGCCATGCATGCGCTTTAAAATTCCCTGGTCTGAGATCATGTGATTACTTATTTGTGGGGAAATCAAAAAGTGATTAAAAAAGAAAAATAGATTTTTAGCTGCTACAAAAACAGCATAGCAGTTTTAGTTGTTATAAAGCCTCAATACAGGCAACGTATAGGATAATACTTTGAAACAGAATCCAAAATAAGATAGGCTAAAAACAAAATTTTATCCGATAAACATAATCCACAGGGCAGCAAACAGGAGTTACACTGGAATGCTCACTGCAGCTTCAGGTAGGAAGATTTTGCAGAAAAAATGCTGTCAGCAAAGCAGCTAAACAACTAAAAACTTGCTTCCTTCTAAGTTTCACTTCCTCTAGCAGCTGAGGGTCCTATTCAGGGGAGCATAAACTACTCCTTGTCTGAAGTAACCTCTGCTAGTGCAGCTAATGCAGTACTACAGTTAGTACAGAGCAAGCCATCAGGGTGGCTAAATTCTGGTTTTGGTGCTGGCCTCGTCCACTTCTTGGGTTAAAAATACTTCAATACACAGTATGGCTAAACAGGCAGATTAACAGAGTGTTGAACACCTCGAAGAGGTATGGCAACAATATCATACCATTTGTAAATTAGAGGTCAGCATTTCAACGCTCCAGTCCACTTGCTCCTTCAGAGTCCATTACAGCATAAAGTGAACTACTCAGACAAAATCTCCCAGCATTCTTCTGTGCTCGTATAATCTACCTTTCTGTTGACCAGGAAAAGAGGGCTAGGAAATTCTGCCTATATTCAACCTTGTCCTGGGGGAGAGTGATACAGGTGGAAACCAACTGAAACTGAACCAGGTTAAGCTGTTAACAGTATTTTTAGTGACTGGAGGAAATGTGGCCAGGACGCTAGGGAAATTCCCCTACTCTTGCCAGTAGGGGGAGCCGAGGCCATTTTGGATTCCAAGATGGCCACTTTGGCAGAGGGAGAGCTGGAGATGGAGGAGGTAGGGGAACAGGCCTCCTCCTCTGCCTCGACATCACTAGAGACCAAAGATATAGGAAATGATTATCCTGATGCAACAGTAAAAAGAATGGAAACAGAAGAATTGCAGAGCCTGAGGAGATTGCTCAAAAGTCGAAAAAATTAAACAAAACAACCAGAAATTTTGCAGCAGAGTCCTACAGCAAAGCGTAGGAAAATATACCAAAGAAAAGTAAAGATTCACTTCCTGATAAAGAATAACCTGCAGACAAAAAAGTGCTGGATCTGCAATGAAGAACAGTCAGAGTGCTGACAGAATGGCTCAGCTGAGCAGTGATAACATGACAGCATCAAACAAACTGCCAGACAACAACCTATAAATTGAAAGTAAGCCTGTTCAGTTTACTTAGAAACATAGAAACATAGAATTTGACAGCAGATAACGACCACTTGGCCCACCTAGTCTGCCCATTTCCATAGCTAATGGATAAGCTGCGGATCCTAGTTAACCAACAGCCTACTTCCTCCTACCCCAACCCCTAGAATTGTCTTATGTTTGTCCCATGCATTCTTGAATTCCCCCACTGTTTTTGACTCCACAACCTCCTGGAGGAACGCCGTTCCAAGCATCGACTACCCTCTATGTGAAACAATACTTCCTCACATTACCTCTGAGCCATCCCCCCTTCTGTCTTCAAATTGTGCCCCCTTGTTCTTGCACATCTTTTTCTGAAAGATACTACCCTCTTGGACTTTGTTGATTCCCTTGAGGTACTTGAACATTTCTAGAATGTCCCCCCTGTCCCTCCTTTCCTTGAGGGTATACATATTAAGCTCCTTAAGTCTCTCTTCATAGGGCTTCTGGTGCAGACTCTGCACCATTTTAGTTGCCTTCCTCTGGGCTGCCTCCATCCTGTCTATATCCTTGCAGAGACTGGGTCTCAGAACTGCACGCAGAACTTCAGATGGGGTCTCACCAGCTGTCTGTACAGAGGGATAACAACTTTCTGTTTTCTACTGATGATGCCTCTTCCTATACATCCCAGTATCCCCCCCTGCCTTTCTTACTGCCGTCTCACATTGCTTGCCCACCATTACATCATCTGATATGACTACCCCAGGTCCCTTTCCATTTTTGTTATTGTTAGTATCTCACCACCCATAGTGTATTCTTCCCCTGGGTTTTTGTGTCCCAGGTGCATTACTTTGCACTTCTTAGCATTGAATCTAAGCTGCCATACATTTGACCATTCCTCCAACCTAGCCAAGTCCCTTCTCATCCTTTCCACCCCATCTTGTGTATCAACCCTGTTGCAGATTTTTGTGTCATCTGCAAAGAGACATACTTTTCCTTCCAGTCCCTCTGTAATGTCACTTATGAAGACATTGAAGAGGACCGGTCCTAGAACTGAACCCTGTGGCACCCCACTAGTAACCCCTCTTTCTTCAGAGTGGACTCCGTTTACTATTACCCTCTGTGTCCTGTTCTCCAGCCATTTTTTTACCCAGGCTATCATCTTGGGACCCACTCCCAGGCTGGCTAACTTGTATATTAATCTTTTGTGTGGGATTGTGTCAAATGCCTTGCTAAAGTCTAGGTAGGCCATGTCCACAGCCCCTCCCTGGTCTACTTTGGTCATCCAGTCAAAGAAATCTATTAGATTCATCTAACATGGCCTGCCTGCTGTGAATCCATGCTGCCATGGGTCCTGTGCCCCTCTGGCCTCTAGTTACTCAACAATTCTCTCCTTCAGAAGTGATTCCATCATTTTCCCTATCACTGAGGTCAAACTAACAGGTCTGTAGTTTCCTACCTCTGCCCTGCTTCCACTCTTCAGGTACTACCCCATCTTCCCAAGATTTGTTAAAGAGGGTAGTCAGTGGTGTCACTAGTTCTACCCTTAGTTCTTTTAGAATTATGGGATGAATCCCATCAGGCCCCATTGCTTTGTCCACCTTCAGTTTTAAGAGTTCTTTCAGAACTCTTTCTTCTGTGAATGGGCTGGTATCAACCCCACTACCCAGAGTGTTTCTGTTGTTAGGTTTAGGTACCTCCCCTTCTTCACTTGTGAATACTGAGCAAAAATATTTGTTTAGTATCTCTTGCCTTTTCACAGTCACCCTCTGCCCCCTTCATTAAGCCTCACTATCCCTCCCTTGGTCTTCCTTCACTCCCTGAAGTACCTGTAAAAGGTTTTATCCCCCTTCTTATCTGAGTTGGCTATCCTTTTCTCGGTTTGGGCCTTTGTTATTCTGACTGCCTTCCCTGCTTCCTTCTGCTTAAAGTGATACAGTTCTCTGTCATTCTTCTTCTGTGATTCCTTGTACTTCCTGAATGCTATCTTTTTCTTCCTAACCTTCCCTGCCACCTCCTTTGAGAACCATAGTGTTTTTTTACATCATTTTGTTTTCTTTGCTTCACATGAAAGCTTGTTGCCTTAGTGATGACAGTTTTGATTATTCCCCATTGTTCTTCCATCCCTCCTTCCTGCCCATTTGTTAGTGCATTCCTTAGGCACTCACCTATTTTGGTAAGGCCAGCCCTCCTAAAGTCCAGGACATTTGCCTTTGTATGGCTTGACTCTACTGCTGTGTTTATTGTGAACCATACTGTTCCATGGTCACTAATTCCCAGATGGCTACCCACTTCTACATCTGTAATCCTCTCTCCATCTCCATTTGATAGTACCAGGTCTAAGATTGCTCCCTCCTGAGTGGGTTCCACTACTAGATGTCTAATGCATGCCCCATGCAGGGCATCTAGAATTACCCCACCCTTTGATGTGGCTGCAGTAAATGCACTCCAGTTAACATCTGGCTTATTCAGATTCCCCATCAACAATATCAACAATATCTCCCCTTTTTCTGCCATTCTAAGGATACCTTCTATCATTTCCTTGTCCATTTCCTCCCCCTGAGATGGGGGTCTGGATACAACCCCTGTGTGGATTGTGGTGCCATTGCCTGTCTCCAAGTTGACCCACAGTGCTTCCTCTCCTCCCTGTTTACCCTTTTGTTCTGTTGCTTTGATTCCTTCCCTTATGTAGAGAGCTACTCCACCTCCTCTTTTACCCTCCCTGTCCCTCCTGTAGATAGTGTACCCTGGTATGTTCACATCCCAGTCATGGTTCTGTGTGTACCATGTTTCTGTGACTGCCATGATATCCAGATGTTCCTCTTCCATCAAGGCCACTAGTTCAGGAAGCTTGTTACCCCGACTATGGACATTGGTACTCATTACTCTCCACTGTTTGATGACTTTTCCTCTGGTAGCCCCATCCCTGCCCTTACTGACTTTGCTTTCTCCATTTACCCCAGTCCTGCTCCCTACTGACTATTCTACTTTGGTCTTTACCTCATTTAGTACCCGGTTTTAGAGGGGGAGGCTGGGAATTCCCTGCTGCTTATCAATTTCTCTCCCTTGGCTAGTTTAAAAGCTTGCCAGTGAGGTATTTAAACTGATCATTGAGGAGAGTGGTTCCTTTCCCGGACAGATACAAACCATCATGCTGGTATAGGTGGGTATCCCTCCAGGTGGAAACCCAGTCTGCAATGAAACCAAAACCCTGTGCTCTATACCAGTTTTTCTACCATTTGTTGAACTGCATGGTGCAGAGTACCCTCCCCCTACCCATGCCATAGACAGGCAGCACTTCTGAGAAGGATACTGTATGAGCTACTTGTCTAAGGCCCCTCCCCAACTCCACAAACTCTTCCTGCACTGCTCTAATCCCATGAGTGGCCAAGTCTTTTGTCCCTCGGTGGACAATGACATCCAGCACTGTCTCCCGTGCAGCTGCCATTGTGATCCTTAGAATCCGCTTCCTGGAGATCATGAGTAGCAGCTCTCCATATGACTCCTCTCGCTCTGTGTCTTAATCTTCATTAAACTTTGCTACTTTTACTTCAACTTTCCGTAAACAAGCCTATTTCTAGAGTAGAACAGCTCTACAATACAGTACATTTCAGCAGTTTTCTGAATTAGTATGGATGCAGAGATGAGGCAGGCACTGCCCAAACGCATGCCTCCTACAACGCCAGAAAAGCCCAGCAAAAAAAACAAGGCCGAAGGCTACCTCAGATGAACGTACCTCCCCAATGCCAGACCAGAATGTCCTAACTGTAGAACGGTTTTTACTTAAGTTTAAACCGTTTCGTGAGGAACTCCATTCGCTAACTGCGGAGTTTAAATCTATGTCGACAGTGATGGACAATGTCTCTGCAAAAGTAAGCGACAACGAAGTATGTATTGTGTCTCTAGAAAAACACCTAGAGAGAATAGATCTGAATTGGTGCAGATTAGACAGAAGATGGCTTGGCTTGAATCTAAAGCTGAAGATTTGGAGGGGCGTAGTAGGCGCAACAATATTGTCCTCATCGGTTTGCCTGAGAAAGAAGGAGTGGATGCAGTCCTCTTTGTGCAAAAACTAGTTGTTAGGCTGGCAGGTCCCTCCCCGTATGGTGCTTCTTACTTGATTGAAAGAGTCCACTGCTCTCTGCAACCTACTCCTAAAGAAGATACTCCCCCCAGACATTTAATTGCCTGCTTCCTGAATTTCTTAGAAAAGCAGCATTTTATGTCTAAGATTCAGAGCATGGATCAAGTTAAAGGGGGAGAATCTCAACTATGAGTGACTCAAGATCTTCTGGTTTCAGTTAGGCAACACAGAGCCTTATTTCATCCCCTCGTGAATAAGCTTATTCCGGCAGGGATAAAGTTTAAGATGCTCTAGCCTTCAAAGTTCCAAGTCTTGATTGAAGGTGCCTGGACCAGCTTTGAAGACCCAAAGATCATAGAAACCACAGCGAGAGCTGCATTTCTGAATTTGTTCAAGGATCGCTGACTCAGGAGAGACTTAAATCATGTCTTTTTCTGTGAAGATGTTATTAGCTGTTGAGCTGTTAGCAGTCTTCTGACTGCTCATAAATGGTTTGTTTCAGTTCTGTAATGGACCTGAAGTGGAGAGAAGACAAGATCGCCTAGTGACTTTCCCGGTAAAGGTTTTACAAGGCTTGTTTGTATATTCTTATTAACTGGCTATATGAAGTCGGACTCCTAGCGATGTTAACGCTCACAGGGGATTTTTCTGTTCAGTAGTATTACAGAGTAGGAGACTAGGCAATTTAATTTTCAGGATTTAAGTATGAGCCTGTCAAAATCCAGGACTGATTTTGTTAAGAATTTATACTTATTATGGACACATGGGGTTGCCCCTACATAGGACATTTGTGTTTGTTGCTAAAACTGTTTAAGCTTCTATCTGGTAATGTTTAGACCTAGGAAGAATCATATCAGGTTATAGATAAATTAAGCTTTGTTTCCCTAATTGGTAGAAGACATTCTAATACTTATTATTTTATGCTTAGTTGCTATAGCGTTCTAAGTTTAGAATCTAGGGTTAAAGTAGTTCACTTTTTAGTAAGGGCACGAGTGAGTGGGGGGGGAGCAGTGATTGTTATCTCTGTTCGTCACGTACCTGGAGATTGTTGGGGGTGGGAAGGGGTACTTGTTTTTCCGCTCTTTAGTATAATCAAAGTTGGACAAAATGTGTGTTTCAAGGATTTACTCCACAGCTTTTGGGTCATGCTTTGTATCTTCTAATGGGATTAAAAGTGTGGGTATTGGGGGGGGGAGGATGGGGTGGGTGACCTCGGCTTGATGTCATTAATGTTGGGTGGCTGTTCCTGCATACTGATTTATATTTCTAGGATACAGGCAATATCAGATGGTAAGTAGTATAAAATTGCTTACATGGAATGTTAGGGGCGCAAGAAAAAAAGTTAAACGCTATCAGATATTGAAGCATGATATTTGTCTAAAAGGGGTAGTCACATTTCTACAAGAAACTCACTTATTAGTTTCAGAGGGCTCACTTCTTAGAAGGCAATATTTAGGGCAGGTTTTTAATGCAGGCGACAGTACTCAAAGTAGAGGGGTAGCCATATTATTTTTCCATAATGTACCCTTTACATATGAGCTCTGTATACAAGATCCAGGAGGTAGATATTTAATTTTGAAGAGTTTATTGGACTGCACAGACATGGTGTTATGCTGTATATATGGTCCCAATACTGATTCTCTGGCTTTTTTTTCATAAGTTACTTATGGACCTACTTCCCTATGTTTTTTTTCCTCTGATTATAGGAGGGGATTGGAACCTGCCATTCACTCTTGACCAGGATAGATCAGGAATCAAAAGATCTGGTCTTTCTCCAGCACAGAGACCTTTCCGGGACCTGTCTGACCAGTTGGGATTGATTGATCCCTGGAGGGTATTACATCCGTCTTTGAGGGAATATACAGTACATTCTGATCGGCTATCCATGAAACCTCTACTAGAATCGATTATTTCTTACTTAGTCATAGTTTTTTACCTGGGCTCATAGATAGTGCCATAGAAGTGGGAGTTATCTCAGATCACGCAGTAGTTTGGTGCTCATTAAATTTGACCCCCGACATTCCCAAAGAAACCAGTTGGAAGATGAGCAATCAATTATTGCATGAAGAAGCAGTTATTAAGGATATTTTGAAGGTGATTGACCATTATTCTGAATTTAATCTTGGCTCAATAGGCAGAACCAATCTGGAATGCTGTGCCTTGAAGTGCGTCATATGTGGGGAAATGATTAAAATAGCTTCCTGTAAGAAAAAAGCTAAACAACAAAAAGCCCTTACTTTATTAAACCAGATTCATCAATTAGAAAAAGGGTTATCACTTTCCATACCAGAAGATTATAGAATCAAATTACTGGGCTTAAGGGCCCAATATAGCTCCCTTTTACTTGGCAAAGCTGTGTATGCTATAATGTGCACTAAAATTAATTATGTGGATCAAGGGGAAAAATCTGGCAAGTTGTTGGCGCTACGGTTGAAATCTCAGGAAGCCTCCAGAATTATTAAAGGTATTCAATACAGGCAGGATAACAAGATACAAGTAAACCCTAAAAGAATAGTTCAGGAGTTTGTTACTTACTATCAAGCCCTCTGTGGCCCTATGTCTAATCCCTCCCCCGAGAAACAAAATCTGGATAGTTATTTGGATGCCCTCCCATTGCCGCAATTATTGGAAGAACAGAAATTAGGGTTAGTGGCTCCCATAACGGAGGCAGAAGTGGAGAATATAGTGGGATCTCTTCCTTCTATTTAAAGCTCCAGGGCCTGATGGGTTTTCCCAACTTTTTCAAATCCTTTAAGAAGCAATTAACTCCCTGGTTAAATCTGTTATATAAGTGGTTCCTGGAGGGGAAAGAAATGGATGACAGTTTTCTAGAAGCCCATATCATTGTTTTACATAAATCGGGAAGGGATCCAGAAATGGTCACTAACTATAGATCTATCTCCCTATTAAATTATGATATGAAAATTATTGACAGACTGTTAGCAAATAGATTGGCAGTGGTTTTGCCCTTCATAATCCATTTGGATCAGGTAGGCTTCATGAAGGGTAGGAGTTCCTCGGATCACTTGAGGAAACTATCACATATTTTCTCTGCCTGTAGGGACTCAGATGTCCCAACTGGGTTGTTGTCCCTAGACGTGGAGAAAGCTTTTGATAGGGTAAATTGTGATTTCCTATTCTCCTCTTCTCCACAATGGGCAAATTTGGATTTCCAAAGGTATTTATTGATTGGGTTGCCTTTTTCTACAGGAATCCCAAGGCCCGTATTTACTGTAATGGAATTTTTCAGAGAGATTCTTTCTCCACTTGGGAATGTGTCAAGGATGTCCACTGTCTCCACTTCTTTTTAATATCTATTTAGAGCCTTTACTCTTTAAACTTCGGGGTTCCCCCTCGATCCCAGGAATCTCTATGCAGATGATATGTTGTTGCATTCCATTAATCCTGTTATGGCTTTTAAGGCCACTCTGCAAATTATTTTAGAATGTGGTTCTTACTCTAATTATAAAATTAATTTGGTCAAGAGCGTGGTTTTTCCCTTAAATTATAGGTTATTGAAAACTGATATTTCACACTTGGGGTTTCAGTGGACTCCGAAATGCTTGAAATACCTAGGCATTTATCTTACTAAATCAGACTCCCTGATGAAAAAACTTAACCTTGATAATACCCTCCATGTTATACAGCAAGATTGTTCTAGATGTTATCCCTCTCTATTTCTCTTTGGGGGAGCATTAATATAGTTAAAATGAATATCTTGCCTAGCATATTCTACCCACTGAATATGCTTAATGTTTGGCTGCCCATTTGTTGGTTCAGAAAAGTCCACTCTATCATTTCTTCCTTTATTCAGGCTGCTAAACCCCCGAGAGGAGCTTATTTAAAATTGATGGCAACCAAGACCAAGGGTGGTTTGAGACTGCCACATATTGGGGGCTATTATTGGGCCAGTCAGATGTCTAAATATATGAAATGGATGTCCAGTGAAGAAATGCTATCCCGACAACCATATGTACCACAATGACTAATACTGAAGAAGAGAATGTTAGCTATGGAGCATTTATCCACATCAACGTTACTATATAGCAAAGTTAAAAAATTTTCCGGTCAGTATTTCCCATTCTCCTATAGGGACTTCAGTAAGAGCCCATATTCAGTTGTGTGTGTTTTTAAAATATAAACATACCCAAGACTGGAACCAAACTTTGATGGATTGTCCGAATTTTAAAATAGGTGGCAGAAAGATTCCTAAATCATGAATCCCCCAGCTCCAGAATACAAAGATTAAGGACTTTCTAGATTCAATGGGAAAACTTATTCCTGTCTCTAATGTTGTTAATAATTACTCCCTAGGTTCAGGACAGATGTTCAAGACATTCCAAATATCTCATTTATTAGGCCAACTCAATAGACAACTTTTCACAGAGGATAAGTTCTATGATTTTTTTCAACTCCATGGTGGAAGTAGTACATCTTCCTCATGGAATTGCCTAGGTGTATGGTTCCTTTTTAGATTTTTCTCCTACCAACCAGGAGAATGCCCCCAAATACTGGGCTGGTCGATTTTCAGACCCTAACATCAACTGGAGTAAGATTTGGAAGGAGACTTACATTTATATATCCCAAGACAGATTGCATCTTACACAATTTCAGTTTTTACATAGGTTGTATTGGGCGCCTCTAAAACTTTTCAAGATTGGTAAGACCCCTACTCCGATTTTCTAACAGATGTAATCAGGGAGAAGGTTCTCTCAGGCATATTTTTTGGGACTGCCCACCTGTTCAGAACCTTTGGGTAGAAATTCGGGATAAAGCTGATTCTTTGCTAGGTCTGGAAGACCTCTTTACTCCAGAAATATGCCTTACTGGAGACTACTCCAATGTCAAGGTTAGAGTGCGTAGATATCATATAGCAATGATTGCAATGACATTGAAGACACTTGTATTAAGGCACTGGATTGACGCACTAAAGCTCACTTATACAGATTGGCTCCAAGACCTTTTGTTTAATTTGATTGTGGAGCAGTTCAAAATAGCTCCGGGATATTCTTCTTCCAGATAAAAAAAACATTTGGGCTGGTATGCATTCAATTTACATGCTTCAAACTGGTGTTCACTTAGTTTAGGGAATCCCAGGATAGTATTTCTCCTTATTGTATATGTATGAATTTGTATATTGTATTTGTACAAATCAGTACAATGCTCTTCTTTGTCTAGCCCTTTGACTCCTGTATGGATTGTTCTAAAAGGCATCTAAGCTGAGGTAGAGTGGTAAGGGGGGAGTTTGATAGATTTTTTGGGAGGGGATTGTAAATGGGAGGGCTTAGGTAGAGGGAGGTAGGTGGAGGGAGGGGAGGGCATGTCACTATTGTTCTTGTACAGTATTTCATGTAATTTTGTAACCTTTTCATTTGGTACCAGTGTCATGCCCTGTTGTAAGTGATAAAAAAATCAATAAAAGGCTAATTTCAAAGAATCCACTTCCTGTTCCTCCAAGCCATGGCACAAGGCAGGTACCTTACTTCACTTTCCCTTGCCCCTCCCCAGTTCTATCCCCCTGATAATTGAGTCCCCCACCAGGAGTTGCTTCCTTTCCCTGCTGCATCCTGTGCCACCCTCCTGTGGGCCTCCCTTGTGATGGTTGCCAGCATCCTCAGTCTCCACCGTGTGTGCCTCCATAGGGAAACTATGAGCCACCAGAATGGAGTATGGATTGCTTTTCTGAGCAAAGAACAGTTGTAGACACTATTGAAATTTTCCTGTCCAGGGAGGCTTGTTGGGAATTGCACAAAATCAGAGACCATACGTTTCTTTATTTCACAGTCCAATACTGCCAGCAAAAAGACTGTTTTATAAAGGTGTTATGGAAGAAGCAGCCAGACAGAGTGTTTGTGGCTCTGATATTACTGAAGAACTCCATGAAGTTTTTTGCATATGAAATTCATGCATTAATTCATGTTTCAAGAGAGTCTACATGTGGTGTTAGTTTTTATGCTCCTGCGGGATTATAGAGATTTTGGGTAAAATACCACAAGTTAAAGAAGACTCCTTTCTGGGACCCCTTCAATCCAATCCCCTTACCTAAGCCAGCAGTGAAACATATTACTGTGTTATTTAGGAATGAAGGGGTTAGTATGTCAGATTTACTTTACTGGCTAAAACAAAAATGTACAATATTGAGTGATCCTGAAGCGATATTTGATTCTGGAAACATTTGGAATGGAGGGTACGAGTTTTACTAAAAACTACGGCAACAGTCCTCTTACATCTACCCAATAGCTTCTTTATAGAGCATGACGGGGGGTACTTTTCTACACAGGGCAACCTAAAGCCTGTTACAAGCGTGGCTCGGCAGAACACCTTAGTAGTATCTATGACAAAATCTGATGTAATACTGTACTAGTAATGAATTTGGGCACACCAATTTACACTGTGTTAATGAAAGAGTATGAAACTTGTGTAAGGAAAAATGACACTTCTATCAAAGTTGTCCTTGGGCAGCCCATAATCACTCTGGGCAAGATGATGGAGCAGAACAATGCCGTTTAGTCACTTTAGCTCAGAGAACCAGAATGCAGGCAGCTTCTTTTAAAATACATGACCCACCACCTTCTGTCCCCCCCCTTCTTTCAAGACTCCTTCCCCAATGAAGGCCCCAAGAGTAGACAGGTAATGGAAGATCTAGCTTGCAAGAATGCCACAATAGGAACTCCCCCCACCAAAAAAAAAAAAAAAAACTGAGTATTCTCACTTCTCAAATACAGGCAGTAAAGAGAAACAACAGGGAGGAGAATTTAGTAAACAAGTAGAGGACAGAAGACAAGGGGAAGTTCAGCAACTAGAACAAGAAGAGGCACACCCTATGGAAACTGAAGAACAACAGTCAGAACCACATGAAGAGGAGACAGAAGCCCCAGACAAGGTAGACAAAGGTCCCCTTCCCCTATGCCTACACCAAGGGAAATAAAAATGGCAACTGGGAGAAATCATACCTGGAATTTGCCTACATCTAAAGTACAGAAGGTAGAAATAGCAGAAACTACAGAGATTTGAGGTATTACAGGAGGAAGGAGATGAGTCAGAGTCTTCATCCATGGGATCTTCCCAAATAACTGACACAGAAGAGACCCTGGAAGAGACGGAGGTCAAGCAGACAAAAGCTAGGGTCAAAAACAAAAATGTCAAAACGGGGAAACAGCTATAGTTCCATCAGGGCGCTGCCAAATTCAATAAAATTAGATGACAGCTTCTCTTCACATTGAAACTATCAACATTAATAGTATAAAAAAATCAGCGTAGAAGAGAAGCAATTTTTTCTTGTTTACAAACAAACAAGAGAAGTATTTACCTCCTCCAGGACACTAGACTTCATACATTGTCAGAAATTTACAAAGGCATGCTATGGCAGGTCATCATATTGGTCTACAGGTACAGATACTTGTTCTGGCATAGGTGTTTTATTCCTAAATATAGAAGTTACAGCCATTAAAGTTAATGAACTCTTTCCAGGAAGGGTACTCATACTAGACACAAAAATACATAATTCTTTGATCCACATTATTAATATACTGTATATGGACCACAGTCAAAAGCTGAAAGAATTGATTTACTCAAAATTGTACAGCCTTATTTATTTTTATCACTCTCCATTATATTAGGAGGTGATTTTAATTGCAGATCATCACCAAAAGACAGAGGGCAAAATACAAGGACAAAGACATTTTTTTGCGATATGAATTATTTTGCTAAGTTAATAAAAAACTTCCAAACTTATTGATGCTTACCACAACACTACTGGGGAAAAATGAGCTAACCTTTCATAAAGGCCATTTGGCCGCTTGTAGTGATTATATATTTTTATCTGGGGATTTATAAACTACCAATGTCAAACTACAAATAACCGAGTTCTCAGACCATACCCGGTTCCAAATAAATGTTAACAATGCACCCAAAATTAGGTGCAGTCCTGGAGCCTGATTCCAATACAGTTACGCCAGGCGTAATTGCAGTACGCCAGTCCTGATAGTGCAAATCACAAGTTATGCCAGTGATTTGCGACATGCTCGATTCCAAAAGAACACTTACGTTGCAACCCACAACTCCTACGACAAATGCAAGTTACGCTGCAGTTATGCCAAAGAATGCCTACGTCACTGCATAATGTGACTTACAACATGCATAACACACCAGCACCACGGAACTGCTATTCCAAAACAGTTGGCATACAGAACTACGGCAGAGGAAGGTCATGTAAGTTAGAACAGGTAATGGCTGTCTTAAACAGCACACAGGCCAGAGGACCCCCTCCCCACCTCCCAGCCAAAAAGTAGCACACCACACAAACAGTAGTTCCCCAACATGGAGCACATTGCAAATAGTGGAACATGCAAGCAAATGTGCCCAGGACAGAGTGAAAGGGGCAGCAGCAGCATGGCCCTACATGGCAGTAGAAAGTGAACACTGGACAAGGTGCAACATGGACCACAGCAAGCAGCAACAAGAGGCCGATGTAGACTGTGGGACAGGGCAATGCCATGTTGCACAGAAAAGCTATGAGAGGAACAATGGGGGACAGTGCCAAGCAATGTGGGACAGTCTGGAGGGGAGCACAGCAGACAGCCAGGCATAGGGACAGACAGCACAGGTGGCAAGAGGGGTGGTACATGGATGGTGGAGACCTGTGAGCACAGGTACCACCACAGCACCCCCCCCCCCGGTAGCAGCAAGGTGACACCAGCAGCACTATGGGACACACACAGTGACACAAAGCATCACAGGCAATGGTATTGCACCCATGCCAATGCCACCATCCTGCCAGGGGTGGTGACCACAGCCACCAGGTATCACGTGACACATGTGGCTGCACTGGAGCAGGAATGGTCCAAGGCATGCTGAACAGCAGCCTTGAGGAAGGACGGCAACCATTGTACAACAACACAGGCATGCGCAGGGGATCACAGCATGCACATGCCATGGGCATGAGTGGCACAGGAGGCAAAGGGCATACATGGGCCACAGACACAATGCCTGGACAATGGCACCACCAAGCACAGTGTCCTTGCCATGGCCACTGATACATGTAAACAGTGGAACCACAACAGGGACACAGCACCGGGTGGCATAGACCTGTAGACATATGGCAGTAAGACACACCATTGCCTGTACCACTGGTGCCACCCACAGGGACCACTGTTCACCTGGGTGGAAGGGAGCCATACAGGCCCAAGGCTGCCACACAGCCAGGGCATGCAATGGGTGGTGGCATGTGGTCTGGACCAGGCACGGTGCACTGCAGCAAACAGGATACCATGCGGACATGGCCACTGGTGCACGCCAACAAAGGCGATGAGCTGCACAGCCAGCCCACAGACCAGGTGCATGTTGGGGACACACAGGGGATGGTGTTAACTGCCACAAGTGTTTCCCCACGTGCACGGCAACACACACACACACACACATACACATATATATACACACACACACACACACACACGCCCATGTACACCAGAGACAGACGCGCAGAGCCAGGTGTGTACAAAAAGTATTTAATGAGCCGTATGGTACAGGCAAAACAGTAGCACAGGGAAAACAGCTATAAACAGGTACAAACAGCAGGAAAGGGGGACACAACTGTAAAGGGGTATAACAACAACAACAATGTATGAATCCAACACAACATCAGAAGCCCCCCTGAACACACCCCACATGCACAGCCCACCCACACCAGTCCAGGATGCCCCTCATCAATGTCACTCCGTATATACAAGCCCCCATGCCATATATACAGCCCCACCCCCCCAGCACAATAGAATCTACCAATGTGGGTGCTAGTGCTGCCGCAGCTCCTCCAGTAGGGCAGTCAGGGAGCAATGCAATCTAGCAACGTCCCCAAGTATGGCTGACACAAGCTGGATCAGCCACTGATTGTTCAGCGCACACAACCTGACCAGGCTGAGACCCAAGTGCCCCATCACTGCCATCCTGACCACCTGGTTGTTGCTGGTCCAGGCCACTGCCGTCTACCTGGGACACAGGGTCATCCACAGCTGGTTCACCAATGTCCTGCAACTGTTCTGGGATCTGTGGCATTGCTGCCTCTTGCTGCACCTCTGCTGCAACCTCCACCACTGGCACTGTAGCCAGCACATCCAGGACCACATCCATCACAGTGTTCTGTACTGTCTGCTCCAGCAGCCGGCTGTATCTCAGACCCCTGCTGCCCACTGTCTGTGAGGTCCTGCACCACCATCATCTCTACCACACCCCTCTCCTCCTCCTCTGACATCATAGGAGGGATGGGCTGCACCCTCCACTGGCAGCGCTGGGTGTGGTGGCAGTACTCCTCAGCATCAGGTGCCTTTATCTCTGCCGTGGCTCTCAGCAGGGCCCTCTGCCGGGCATCAGGTGGCTATGCACACCTGTAAGGACACAAAGGATGCAGTCAGTGCAGGTCCTGGATGCGCAGCATGCACACCCAAGACACAAAGCTGCCGCATGTGCCACCATGGGCCATTACGGCATGGCCACAACACATAGCACACAATGCATGCACTTACCTACCCTCCAGTGCCATGCCTTCTGTCGTAGTCCCCCGACATGGGCATCCATCCGGCCCTAGTCTCCATGTAATGCACCTGTGGGGAAGGGGAACACAGTTATATGTGTGCACCACTGCAGGTTATGGCCTGTGCATCAGCACTGCACCACTGTATGGACAGCCGTAGGTATACCCACCTGCACCCGCATCCTGGCCCATCCTCATTTCAGCATCCCTATGCCATGCCATGCTTATGAGGTGCTCCAGGAGCCCTGGATCTCATCGTGCCATGTCCTACCACTGGTGCTGTAACTGGCAGTCAGTACGGGGCATGCCATTGCTGGCACCCCAGTCATGCCTTAATGGCCTGCCATGCCCTTTTCCACTCCACAGCAGTGTTCCTCCTGCACCACGGCAGGAGTAGTATCTGCCCCCACTGCTGCACATAGTTCAACAGCATGGCGGTCTCCAGTAGGGTAAAATTAGGAGCCCGCCTCCTCAGACTGAGGCATAACAGGGGCTTGGGACTGGCATGGGGGCATGTGAATGTGTGGTACAGACCTGCAGGGGAAAAGGCATAGCACACTTGTCAGTGCACATTGGTCAGGAATCCATGTCGATCCCCCCCCCCCGGCAGCCCGGCAGGACATAGGTTGGCAGGCATGGTGGAAGGGGCTGGGGCACAGTGTCACTGGGCATGGCACTGCACCATGCATGGTGCACCCAATGTGTGGCACAGTGGTGTGGTCCAGGGCAGGCATGTCACTGCACGACATGACCCCTACTAAAGGTGTACATGCCACCAACACTCACTGCAGACAGCATAGCCTGGCAGTGTGGTGCCATGTACACACACTGCACTGCCCCACATTGCCACACACCTGTCCCAGCAGTGTACTGCCAGGCTGCAATTCCCAAGCACAGTCATGCCCCTCGCATAAGCCAGCTGCACAGAGCCAGCCTGGGACGTGGTACCCCATGGCTGTGCACCTGCCGGCCATCGTCCCCATGGCACACCACAGAAGGGCTGTGTAGAGTGGGTGGTGGCCAACATCACTACACATCACCCTGCCAGATGTCTGCCCAGCTGCATGCACAGGGGTACATGTTACTGTGCCTATCTACCTATGCCCAGGGTGTGGTCCCATGGCCCCCACATGCAGAACGTGTAACTCTGTACAAGACACCTACTTTCCCTGTGCACCATGTGTGTACTTGTGGGCAGCACTGATGGCTATGGTGGCACACTTGGATGGACAATTGGCAATATAGTACTAGCAAGCAGTACAAACTTTGACCTCAGCACAACAGGTGGTATTGCAGTGTCCAGCTACCTTCACCTGTACAGTGTGGATGACTCCTACACAACAGGAATGGTACAGTTATCTTACGGTCCCTATGTAGTACAAGCAAATGCAAACATGCAGGCTGTGCACTGTCCAGTACTCACCTATAGTCTGGGTGTGTCTCCCCAGTGCAACAGAATAGAACATTGAATCAGCACATGTCTGCCATATTGACTGTAGCATGTTGCCTGGGGGGTGCTGTGTCCCAGTACTTACCAGTTTGCAGTGTGTTTCCCACCTGGGCCTCCTGTCCACAGTATGGGCTGCCTGTCAGCACTGTAGTCTGATCCCCTGCTCGTGTCCTACGGTGTCCATTCTGTGGCTTAGCTTCCGCCGATGCACCTCTAGATGCACATGGTGCACGTACAAGCAACACATGTATTTCAGGATGCAGTTGCACAATTTCAGCCTGTGATAATGCAGATAAGCAAGTACAGGATGCACATGTGGCCGTTACGCACTTGCGGCCTATGCATATGTAATGCATATGCGATATGCGGTAGACATTTCAGATGGGCATCAGCCATCTGCAACATGCGAGATGTCCTGTCACAGCAGTGGCAATGAGGATGATTGCACAGACATTTCGTGCAAACATATTTACTTGTGGAAGGTGGCAATATACATAGGTGACTCAGTGCATTACAATACTGTACAGGTGCCAAGCCCTCACACATACCTACACCCAGTGACAGCAGTGCGCACACGTGACCCACAACTGTGCCCCCCATGACCCCACAGACACAGCCATGCCCACACACACCCCTCATGCACAGCAGACATCAGAACCCTGTGCCCACCCTGAGTGCCACACCCCCAGTGACGGCACCCCCCTGGAAGCAGCGTGCCACAAGTGCATGTCTGTCTAGCGCCTGCAGATAATGCTTAGTCCTCTTACACTTTGTGGACACTGTGGTGGCACTGGGCCCACCCTGTACCTGCTGCATGTCGGCCAGGCCACTACTGTCACTGGGTGGTACTGGCACTGGTGGCCTATGGGATGTTCTGTGCCTCCCTGGTGCAGGTGGTGCATGCTATTGTGCTGTCCCTTCCGCTTGGGCACACCACCATCTGTGACATTCTTCCATTCTGCCACCTGTGCTGCCTCCTGTGTGTGCCACTGGTCCTGTGCCCAGTGCCCAGAGCCTTCAGCCCTATGCCCCTGGTGGCAGGTGCTGCTGCTGCCTTCTTGCTTGCCGCTCTTGCAGCTTGTGGTGCCACTGATGCATGTCCAGTGGATGATGGAGGCAGCTGTCACCCTGGTGCTGTAGGTGTTGCCGGCACAGGAGGCTGCAGCACCTGTGGTGAGGCCTGTGGCAGTGTCACCAGTGTTGGCAGTGGTGGGGCCACCTGCAGTGCCACAGCTGCTGGTGTTGGTGGTGGTTGTGGGTGCTGCTGATCCAGGGGTGCCAGTTTTGTTGTTGGTGGTGGGTGTTGCTACCAGACCCGCTGCCACTGGCAGTGGCAGTGTGGCCTCCGTGGCTGTTCTCAGAGCCGTTGCCAGTGCTGAGTGTGGCTGCTCCTCCTGTGATGCCTGTGTGGTTGCGTTATACCCCACAGTGGCCCATATGTGCAGGCCTGCATGTGCGGCCTGTAGCAGGGCCACCAGTGCATCTGCCTGCCTCGCCTGATGTGTCACAGACCCCTCGACGGCCTTGGCCATGCAGGTGATGGCACACATCTGTACCTGTGTGCAGGGCTGTGTTGCAGCCATGGCCTCCACATACCGCTCGATGGATGACAGTGTTTTGCATCCCAGTCTCCAGCACCCCCTATGAATGTACCCATCTGCTTCTGCTGTGGTCTCCATGCTGAGCCTTATGCAGGCCTGCATCTTGGCCTGTTTCACGTGTGTGGTGACCAGGGCTCAGCAGAACCCTGCATAGTCCATAGGTGTCTGCGGCCTGTCCTCCTCTGGGGATGGTGTTGTCCCTTCCAGGGCCACTTCCAGCCCCCGGTATAATGCCAGGCTCATGTCCGGGGTGATCTTTTCCCCCAGGCTCCCACAACTGAAAAAGTCGCTGATGCCCAGTCCCTCCTCCTCCTCTTGCTGCTGGTCCCCCACCACTTTCTGCTCCCCCACCACATGTGTCCTTGCCGTGTCCTGCTGGGCCTACTCTGCAGTGGTGTACATGCTGTCCACAGGCACTGTGTCCACCGCTGCTGCACCTGTGGAGAGTCATTAGTGCATCAGTGAAACATCTAATGACATGCTGTCATGCCTGCCACCCCTGTATTGTTGTCCCACACACTGCGGGTGGTGATGGCAGAGTCCTTACCTGCCCCGTTATCATCTTGCATTGCTCCTGTGGGGGAATGACAGTGCATCAGTGTTGCAGCACCATTCCATGCTGACCATGCATGCCATAGGCCGCACCCCTGCAGCACCATCGCACGTGGTGTGGGTGCCACCAGCCATCAGCCTACCTGCCCCTGTGTCCTCTGGCTCTGCAACTGTGGGGGAATGATGGTGTTTCAGTTCTGACACACCAGTATGTGCCCACCATGTGTGCCACCTTTCATGCCCGTGTCACTGTCCACCACTTGGTAGGCAGCACTGGCCATCATCTTACCTGCCCCTGTGCCTACTGCAGCTGCACTGGGGGAGGAGACAGTGCATCAGTGCTGTCTACCCGTGTGGTGGCTGCACAGCCTGAAGTTCACATGGCTGTGCCCCATGCCAGGCTCTGGGCCCACACAGTCTCTCCTATCTGTATACTGTTCCACGTTGTGTGGCCGAGCCCCCCCAGTTTTTCCTTGAGGCCTCAATTTTATGCTTTAGAAATTTACTCTGGCTCCATTTGAGCCTGCCACGACTTGAAAGATGCATTTCCTTTCATGGAAGACTGTATTTTTGGTCACCATAACTTCTGCTTATAGGACTTCTGAGCTTCATGCTTTCATGTATGAGCCTCCTTACCTGATTTTCTACAAGGGCAGGGTGCCCTTGAGGACCAATCCAAGCTTCTTCCCTAAGGTGGTCTCAGATTTCACACTGAATTAGTCCTTAAACATTTCTGTGTGTTATTCTAAACATGCTAACAACGTTGAGGCATCGCTCCATACACTTGTTGTACATGGAACACTGCATTTCTATCCTCATTCCACAGAGGAGTGATGGAAGTCCCCTTAGCTCTCTTTCTTGTTTACCTCTGGAAAGAGGATGCCCTTGTGTCTAAACAGTGCTTGTCCAAATGGCTGGCTCACTGTTACTGTGCGTAGACACTCTGTACATACTGTGGCCACTTCTGTTGCCTACTTTCAGCATGTTTTTGCAGCTGACATTTGTGCTGCTGCCACATGGAGCACTGTGCATACTTTTACTATGCACAACGGTCTTGACATCATCTCTCAGAAATGTATTTGTTTTGCTTCTGCAGCATTGCAAGGCTTTCTGTCTTGATTACATATCAGACTCTGCCATCCTCTGTGGGTACCTTGTGTACTGCTTGGAAATCACGTCTCAATGGAGGAGATCTCCTCAATAGAGATAGAACAGTTAATTACATTTAACAGTAGATTTTTGAGAGAATCTCCTCTACTGGACCACAGCGCACTCACCCTCTTCTCCCTTTTTCTGAGATATCTACTGGCAGGTTTGTCTACTGCCTTGTTTGGAGGTGTCCATTGATAGATAGATAGATAGATAGATAGATAGATAGATAGATAGATAGATAGATAGATAGACAGACAGACAGACAGACAGACAGACAGACAGACAAGATATGTGTGCTATTTTCCAGTCCCATGTCTCTCCATTGGTGCAAGGTATTGGTTTGGTACTGGTTTGGTCTCCTGGTTCCTCTTGGTAAGAGGCCCTCCAAGCTTGTCTTCAACAGACAACTGAGAAGCACTGGGCATGTTATAGAGGTGCCAATGTTGCACGTCATTATGGGTGGCCCCCAGCTAGCAAAAGTTTTCTAGTGGTCCTGACACTGGTGGCTTACAGTTTTAAAGTGTGGCACAATGGAGGAGAGTTTCTTGAAAAGCTACTGTTATGGTAATAGCTGTTTTTTCCAAATATTGCAAAAACCTGAGGAAGTTAAGGGATGCGGACTCAATATGCCATGCCCAAGGATGTTAAAATTAGCAGCCCGAGCCATCATTATGTATAAATTCCTTACCCATTTGTTCAACCTTTCCATTATAATCAACAATCACACCCATTTATAAATTAGAAAATAGGCTGACTGTAACCAATTGTATGCCTACATCCCTTCTCCCAGTCTTAGGGAAATTAGCAGAGAAGTGTGTATTTACACAATTAATGTCCTATCTTGATGACAGTAGACTCCTAGCTGAGCAACAACACACATACTAAACGGTCATACTAAAGGTGAACACAGAGCTAGAAGGCAGGTTATGCCTATAAGTGCTCCGAATAATGTATGTCAAATAGTAATATTGCAAGTTAGCCCCAGATAAAATGTATTTGTCCAAATGATTTTTAAATTCTGATTTAGTTTTGCTAATAATGATATCTTCAGGCAATCTGTTCAGGGAATGACCACTCTAAGACAGAAAAAAATATTTCCTTTTAACATGTTTGTAACATTTACCAGATATTTGTAATGGATGACCCCTTGTGTTGTAAATACAGTCCTTGAATTGTAAGCCAAGTTCGAACATAAAAGAGGAATCATGAATAACATCAAAAAGAAACAATAAATCCCTTCTTATACGATGTGTTTCCAAAGACATTAGATTTAAAATATGTAATCTGTTGGGGTAAGAGACATCATACAACCCAAAAATGTGTTTTTTAAATTTACGTTGAACATTTTCTAGATTGACACAATTATATTTCTTGTAGGGACACCACAGTTGTGAAGCGTATTCCAAATGTTTTAGAATTAAGATATTGGATGTTAAGTTTAATGGGCCAAATAACCTTTTTTGTAACTGTTATGATCTCATTAATATGTTTATCATTTTCAAAATCTTCTGAAATTACAATGCCCAAATCTTTTTCATCTCTAGATATTAACCCCCCCCCACACCAGAATATAAGAGTGTAGAGGACTATGTTTACCTATATGTATAATTTTGCATTTATTGGGATTAAGATGCATGCCATTTTTAAATACCCAACTTGAGATTCTATCTAGGTCATGTTGCAGGATTTCTGCATGTTCAATGTCAAAGCATGGACTACCCAGATTGACATCATCCGCATATTTAACAGTGTGAGATAAAACATTTTTTGTTAGATCAGAGATGAACAGTTGAAGAAGAGTGGGACCCAAGACAGATCCCTGAGGGACATCACTGGAGACTTCACCTGGGGTAGACAGATATCCAATAATTAATGCTTGCTGAGTGCATTGAGACAGCCAACTATTTATCCAAATTATACTGTATATTAATGTTTAAACGTATCAGTTTTTCCAAAGGGGCTTTATGAGGCATGATATCAAATGCCTTACTGAAATCTACATATACAATATTGCATGGAATGTTGTCATCCAGTAAGGCACTTATATTCTCGTAGAAGTACATCAGGTTAGATAAGTGGCTGCAACCTTGTTTAAACCTGTGTTGTTCTTCATCAATAGTGTTTAGATTTGAAGTAAGGATAGCCTTAATCAGACCTTCCATGATTTTACAGACAGGAGAAGTAAGGCTAATGGGCCTATAATTCTCCCAATTACTTTTAGGACCTTTTTTGTGAAGTAGAATGACATAAGCTGACTTCCATTCTGGAGGGACGGAATTGTTTTAAACAGCCCTCAAAAATAAATTTTAAAGGAACGGTTAGACTGTCTGCAGGTAAAAACAGGATATGCCCGGTGAGATTATCCAGACTTTGAGACATTTTCCCTTTTTGATCCTTCAATCTAACAAGAATTTCCTCAAGGGAGAATGTGGGAGAACTAACTCCATACTGTTCATTTAAGAATGGAGTGTTAATATTAGGGGTAACTATATTACAGAATTTATCATTAAATATATTAGCCATAGTTTGCTGACCCCAATAATAACCCCATGCATAGATGATGGACCCACATTCAGGAAGGGGAACAGCACAACAAGGGCCCTGGTCAGGTTATCAAGCACCATACTGTATGCCTGTGAAGCAGAGCCAATGACAGGCATGACATTCCTTGACCTGACCCGGGCCTTTGGCATAGTGCACCAGAGAATATTATTAAGTAAGTGAATCAGTTTGGAATTCCAGGCAGTGACCTGGCATGGTTTGTAAGTTAGCTAAAAGTAGAGGGCAGTGGGTACAGACAGGGGAATCACTGGAGATGATTTCTGGAGCTCCCAGGGTTTGGTATTGGGTCCACTGTTGTTCTCAGTATTCATAAATGATTTGCCAAAGACCCTCACATGAGTGAAGAGTCTGAATGCCAATGATATCATCTTCAACTTAGACCCTCTCTTCTGGAGCTCAAACCAACTTATAGACAGATTATGATAATTTAGCTGCCTGATTAACTAAAAAAAACTAAGGCTGAATGAAATAAAAACTAAAGAATGGTGTTTGGCATGGTATAGAGACTGGGGGCTAGCGATGTTAGAAAATTTTGGTTTGCAGTGAAATTTGCAAATTTTACCAAATTCGCAAAATTCTCCTTAAGGTCAAAGTTCTACTTTGCCTTAAAGAACTTTACAAATGGTGAAATAGTGAACTTTACCTACAAATTTTTGATCTGAGGTGAAGTTTGCAGGGATCCTTGATACTGAAGTTCATATGGTGCTGCAGTGAGCTATAGCCATGCGTAGGTCGAATTCAGTACAGTGTGAGGAAGAGACAGTTAGTGTTAAGTGTGCTCTGTATTTTGTGCCCAAAACCTTATGGAAATAATTTAAAACAGGCAATTTTTTCCCCAACAAATCACTCCATTAAGTGTCTACTGTACTTTATGCCTCTAGATCACCAATTATTTGTGGTATGTTTTGTGATTTAGTTAGTTTGAAGTTGTAATTTCATTTTCTCCATTGTGTAGTGAAGCAGTACTATTGGGGGGAGGGGAGCTTAGCTGTAGCAACTTCCAGAAAGAACAAATTCTGGTCAGAGCCGATACGGCTATGCAGAGGTGTTAGTCACATATGTTCAGTTATGTGGAATAGCATAGTATGCCATTCACAAGATGGATGCACTGATATAACTGTGCATGTGTGGCACTCACGCATATGTAGTTTTGTAGAATGGCATAGTATTTTTTTGTGAAGTTCCTCAAGCTTTTCTATGATTTAGCATTAAAATAGTATCAGTAAGCAGATCCAGCTCTTCATATACTTATAAAAAGGGCTGTACTTGGGATTCAGTATGAAGCTGTAGTCAAAAGCTGCCATTGTGAAATTCGCATAAGTTAGGACCATGCTTGACACCATAGCACTTCCAGTCACTTGGAAGTGCAGTTTTTTCAAATTTGAAGAAAGTGTTCTCCAGAATCGAATTTTGCTAAATTAAGCAGCAGTTGGTTTGCTATCCCAACCCTTGCCCCAGTGCATTTGCCTTGGGGTTCTTTTGTAGTTTTCTTCTCTCTCTATTTGGGCTGCCCATGACCCAAACAAATAAGATCCACTATAGGGTGTCTGGCTCCCTCTCCCTGGGCTAAGATACAGATATGGCTTACTGATGAGCCCAAATGGGGATAAACCACATCTGTATCTACTGTTCTCAGCCTTTGCTGATTGTATTGTGAGGCCTTATGGCACCATGCAATTCTGCTTAAAGTTCAGCCAGTCAAAATTAATTCATGGGCATTTGTATATGCTTCCCATGATGCTTTGCATTATTGGGGTATGTGCAATTTGTGTTTTCTTTAAAATTTGGTGGTATGGTAAGAGAGTGGATCTATTGTATATAAGTTATTAATTGTTATTGTAATATGTGTGTTGTGTAATGTATTGTATATGTCTTTTGTCAAAATGTCTGTCTATTATGGAAAAATTAATACACAAATAATGCAAAAAAAAAAAAAATTGGCGGTATGGCCAATATCTTCCAGGATAACCCTTGCACCAGTGCATTTGCAATGGGGTTATTTTGTAATTAGTTTTATGGCTTTTCCTCAGTTCTGCATCTAAGGAATTTTTCCAGGGCATCCAGTCCCACATTATGAGGTATGCAAGAATTCAAATCTATCAGATCTAGTGTGACTAGATGGATACTCCCTGTTGGTATTCCTCCTTAATTGATCTCTTCTGTGATTTTGATGGTATACGTTGAGCCGATGAAGTAGTTGGTTATCTAGGGTGCCAGAAAAAGCAGTATGGAATTCTACACATGTAGAAAGGTTGTCCATGAGTTTTTCAGTTCAGTTCAGTTCATTTTAATTGTTCGGTAATTACCATTACAATATACTAAAAACATTAAAATGTACATTATGACACATACAGATACAGAGACATCAGTTACATCACAGTATAAATATTAAAAGTCCTTGGTACAAAATATTAATATACATAATCAGAGAGAAGAATTATTATCTTTCTCTTATCTTTTCCTTTCTCTTTCCACACAATCCCAACCTTCCCTTTCTTAATATTGGTATCATTTTACTAAGGATCAACAGGTTACTTAATTTTAATTCATTTGAGCCAATATGTTTCAAATTTATTTGTCAGAGGCAGGGAGATGTTTTTCTTTATATTTCATCATTTGGTAAAAGAACCCTGAAGTCATCTTCACCTCTTCTATTGTATGAGGATGTAAGAGCACAAATAATGGGTCATATTATATATTTGCATATTTGTTAAGAAAATTGTTAAGTAGTTTAAAGCCTGGGATTTTATATAAAGGGCACTGTATCATGATATAATAAAGATTTTCTACGAAACCCCTATTACACCTACATGTTTCAGTGCAGGTGTTGGGGGCAGCTGTTCTATTAAAGAATATATATTTAGAGCAAATAATGCCCATCCTTGCCCATGTAATCATTTTCCTATCTAAAGATGTAAGGGGTAAAATTAGACAGGTTTCCAGAAATACGTCAGTCTTATTTTGGGCTAACCAAATAGCCTGACGCTGTGCTCTAAGAAGCTCCATTTGTTTGCTTTGAGCAAATGTAAATATTTTTTTAGCCGGTTCCTTAAATAATGGAGATATTGTAATTGATTTTTCCCAGTCTAGCCAAAGATGATGCATAGCTATTTTCTCCAAAATACATTGGATAGACTTGACCCAAGATGATCTGAAATTTTGATTTTGCCAAGCAATTTTTTCTTTCAGGCATAATAGTGGTAAACTATTAGCCTGATGATTAATGATTTTTAGCCAATAACCCCACCATACGCATCTCAATTATGGTGGCAATTGGAAATCTTCCTAATTCAGCCCTAACTATAGTATTAGATGTAGATATAGGGACCTTTAATAATGATTTATAAAAAAAGAGAGAGATGAGTCTTCAACCATAAAGGAGGGTTTACACCCCAAACCTCTGCTCTATATGTTAGAATAGGATTAATTTTTGCCTCAGCAGTGATTAATGCTGGAGAAACTAAATGACCTGCATATTTACTGTTAAAAAGCAATAATACTTTAGCCATCAATTTTGCTTTTGCCTCTTGATCCCTCCAAAGCTCTAACCATGTTCCATTCACAGACAACTTAACACCTAGGTATATATAAGAAGTCACACCTTCAATCTGTGCTTTATTTAGACAGAATCTTCATTTCTTACGTTAATCCTGCTTTGGAGCAAAAATCATGTACTTAGTTTTTTTTTTTTCATATTTATTGTTAAATCCAATTGTTTGCATTTAATATTAAGTTGATTTATTTTATTTTGTAGTCCCTGTATAGATAGAGCAAAAATAATTAAGTCATCTGTGTACGCAAGACTGTGACTTGGGTAATTCACAATTTTAGGAAAATCTAAACTGGGTACCTTACTGTAAGTTGTAAGAGAATCAATATACAGATTAAATAAAAGTGGAGCCAAAAGGCATCCCTGTTTGACTCCTGAAGTTGTTCTAAAGTAATCAGTAAGATTACCTTTGTTATCATATCTAACAGCTGTAACTGTATGTGAATATAGCATATAAATTGGGACCAGAAGATTCAAAGGTATTTTTTCCCTATTAGAATTTCCCATAATTTGTTTCTATTCACCAAATCAAATGCTGCCGTAAAGTTGACAAACAAAACATACAGCTTCATTCTGTGAAATGACCTATATTTTTCTATTAAATGAGATAAAATGTATATATTATCTATAGTTGCAAAATCCTTGTGAAATCCTGCTTGAAACATAAATAATGGAGAATGTGTCATTGTCCAGTTTTGTAATTTTTGTAATAACATTTTTGAAAAATTGTCCCCACTAATATCAATAAGACTAATTGGACAAAAATTGGCTGGTGATTGAAAATGTTCTTTTTTTATGAATTGGCACAATTAATGTGTCCATGAATTAACTTCTCCCTTATAATTAGGCAGCCAGGTGGATATGTGGCATCTGTATGGATTTTGGGACAAGTGTAGAAGAGAGGGACAGTGAGTATGGTATAAAATAGGACATTTTTATCCCAGTCTGAAACATGACTCCATTCTGATGCCTGTTTTAGTATCATTTGAATTTATTTTAAAATATTTTGTCTAGATGGTCTTCCTTAAGACTATTGTATGTAATCTTATTGTTTAGCTGCCTCAGACACTCTTTCTTCTAGGATGCATTATTTTGTACAACTATTGCACCACCTTTGTCCTCATTATAATTACTGGTGACCCTCTTTATGAACCAGAATTCATACACTGTTAAAATGCCATAATAACCCAAAATCAAGTTATTACAGCGTTCCACCACCTGAAAGTCACTGTTAGAACAGTCGCACAGTACGCAACTTCAGACAGCTTGAGAGCTCATGATTTTGCCCCGCAAACCACTTCTCCTTACCAGTGTGACATTTGGCACAACTGTCTCCATCTGGCATGTTTCTTCAAAACCCTTCACAATTCTTTTTTTAGTAGCCAAAAAGCCATAGAACAGCACAATTTGGAGAAATACGTAAACAGTTGTGTTTTTTTTTTCTCTCTTACTGGTCTCCACAGCAAACAGAAGATCTTCGTCACCACAGCAACGCTTCCCGGTCATTGCACTGCTAACAGCCTGGGCTAACAGCATGAATTTAGTAAAGTTATCAATTTCTCCACATCCTTCTGTACTAAGTGGATATAAGAAAGTGTCAAAGTCCACAGGTTTGGCTTTTGGTGCTAGGTACTGTGATTTAATATTAACCTTTCTAAATTCAAATTGTCTTTCTGGCATGTCACTTACATCTCTATCTGTGTCCAGGTTTTCAAAGAAGTGTCGGAGTCTTATTTTCCAGAAAAAATTTGTAATTCTACTTGCAGGTGAAATGGGTTAAATCTGGTATGGAGACTAACCGAAAGGCCCTTGTTGAGGGCCTCTAATTAATCCTCAGTAAGTGTTCTTTTTGATAAATTGTACATTAGTTGTTATTGTGGAACAACATTGGAATCTGTAAAGACACCTCCTTTCCTTTCCTTGTTCTGCCTTGCCTTTCCCTGATCAAGTTTCTCCTTGTATGTGTCCTGTTGTTGATGTACCCAGTGTACTGCCTCTTTGTCTTTCATATCTCCTATTCTTCCACCTGGTTTGTCTGGCTTGTCTGGAAGCCTCTTTGGCCCCATCCCCACTTTCTGTGGAACCTTTTTGTATAATCCCTTGACAAAAACCACTCTGATTTTGAGGGTTTGGAACTCTGTCACTACTGTCCACTGAATAGAGGCTACTTTCCAAATCTGGATTACAGGTTTTCCTATACAGCACCCTTTGTGTGTATGGTCTGCCTTTAGCCCAGGAACATACTCTTCCTTCTTGGTAATCCATAAGGATATATTTAAATTTCTTGACCTTTTGTGCTTTTATAGTGCCCTCCAAGTCCTCAATGCCCTTAGTTATTCTCTCTAGTGCTGCTTTTATGTTCAGTGTCTATTTTCTGTTAGTTAATCAGTTTTCTATTTCCATAATTTCTTCACACACATTATTGCTTTCTCTAGTTAAGAATTCAATAATAGCCATCATGAAGTCATGGGAGGCTTTGTAATGTATTTCATCTCATATATTCTCCAGTATAATATCTTTATAACCCAGATTTGGCTCCAGTGTTACCCATTTATCTTGCAGCCCAATTGTTTCTTTTGATGACCATATTAAATTTTAAACTTCCATTTTTTTTTTGCAAAATCCTTTTGGATTCAGTTCCTTGTTCTATTTCTGAAATACCCCCCTCACAGCAAAATAACCATTTTACCAGATTTCAGGATTCATTATCATTTGTGACTCCTTTTTGTAGAACATGTTTAGGTCAGAAAGCCTTTGATTATGCTGGTGTTTTTCCTTTAGTGATTTGTCAATGTTTGTTAAGTGTAGTCAGTCCATGTTTCTGTTTAAGAAATGATTATTGATCATGCTTAGCAATCACTCTCAATATAACTGTGACTTATTGTGCCAGATTTTCAAAGGTGCCATAGAGCAGCGCTAGGTGTGCCCAAGGGTCTCCCTGTGTCAAATATGGTGCACTAAATCCCTTGCTTCATATTTTGTAAAAAAACAGTGATGCAGCAGCAAAGTCCAAGAGAATGACACAAGGCCAGGCATGCACCATAAATATGATGCATGACCCAGAAATGACTCTATGTGCCCCAGAAGGTATGCATCAAGGAGAATGGCACAAGCAAGCAGATGGAGAGGGGAGCCAGGCCATACCCACAAACTTAACTTTTTGGACAGAGAGACAGATGTCCTCATCATGGAGGTGCACACACAGTATGATCTACTGCTATCCTGGGGTGGGGACAAGGAACAGTGTGACAAGAGGCAGCAGGCATAGACACAGGTGGCAACAAATGTGAATGCAGTGGCACCTGTGAGGCGGATGATCAGGGAACTGCAAAAAAAAGGTATAATGACCTCAAGAGGAGGTCAAAGGAGAAAATGGCACACAATGTACGCTGTGCCACAGCCACAGGTGGTGGTCCATCACAAGTAAAGAGACTCATCCCACAGTAAGAGAGTGTTGCTGCTCACCTGAGATGCTGCACGCTTGCAGGGGACAGTGACCTTGACCTCTTCAGGCAGCAGACCATTGTGTAAGGTACATACCAACAGAGATAATGACACATACATCACACAGATGCAGGACAGCACTATGGTGTAGGCAGTGCAAACACCATGAAAGCCATGGTGTACACAGTTAAATGAGAGGGGCAACAACATGCCTGACCCCAATGGCACCGTGTTCCACACTGTTGGATACATAGGAATGTCAGTGCCCTGCCTGACCAAACAATGTGCAAATGCAGACAGCTGGCCACAGCCCAATGTCCCACCCATGTAAAACAAAGCATTGGGGTATACACACAGGCAACATCTATGAGGGGTGACACAATCCATGCACATGGGCCAGCAAGCAGGCTGCGGGCGGGGGGGGAGAAAGGTGGGATAACAGGGTCACAGCAGAGGGTAGCAGTAGGAAGTGCCATGTGCTGTGGAAGGCATACAGAACTGCATGGCTGCCAGACTGGTGTACAAACCTACGTGCTGAGCCACACCTTTGACAGTAGGCAGGATGGCAGTGTAGCACATGATAGAATGGTGATATTGGCAACCACAGCAATGTCAGTCTGCACAACACTGCCCCTCCAACCAGGCAAATGGGCAGCAGCAACAATGATAGACAGCAAATGAAATGCACATCACTGGCAGGGTGGGATGTCCCCGCAAACATGGCCATGCCCTGCCCCCCCCAGCCATGGAACAATGGAACACGGGTGCAATAAGCAGCATAGAGCCACTGCCAGATGCACAGTGAGACACACGCACACAGGATTCAGGAGCATCTGGGAACAAACAAAGGACCCATAGCCATAATACAATCAGGTAGGAAGTGGGCAGACAGTCAGGGTAGTGGGGTATATGTCATGGCTATCCAGTGCAATGCATGACATGTACAACCAACAGGAACAGGACAGTCATGGGACATTTAGGACTGCAAGGGGGTACACATGTGGACTGTAAGAGACATGGCACAGGCATGCCATACCGTACCATACTGACCTGGCCATATCAGTGTCCACCTAGTGCAGCACATATGTGGGAAGTGCAGCATCCATGTGTGTGATGAAACATAGGTAGACATTGGCACACACAGTCTGTGTGAAGGCACACAGTAGTAAGCAGGTCCTGGCCAATGGACAATAGCAGTACAGAACAAACACAATGTACACAACCATGGGCAGCTAATGATGAGACACCCATCAACATGTCACCATTAGAGTGGTGGTGACGCACAACACACATGTGTGCAAGACATGTGAAGGGACAGCCTCGGTAAGCGGGGTGGACAGCAATGTGGATGATACACAGGTCCCCGCAAAACACCACATGGACGGCACAGTGCACAACAGCAACACATACTGACAACCTGCATAGTGGTGGGTCCATACATGAGGCTCAAGGACACCCAGGCCATGTACCATGGATGGCACACATATCAACATGTATATACACACATGTACCCATGTAACAGAGTGGACCACTCACCTGAGTGATGTGTACCGGCCATATGTACAGTACACAGACATGCACTTTTCATGGCACCTCTATGCAACATGTCCACAAGGCATCGTGGGATGCACACATCATGGAAGAACATGCACACCCCTAGATACAGGCCACACTGTCAACCAGGCACACCAGAGCAAAAGAGTACCAATATACATCAGAAGTGTTGACATGCCACCATACAGAGGCATCCAAATAACACAGCGTGCAAGCACACACACAGCATGTGGCAGTGACAAATGTACTGCATCACACAGCTAACCATGTGTACAACCCAGAAAGGCCATGCACTGCTGCACAATGTTGTGTACGTGTGGTGCCAGATGACAACCATGAGCCACATGAGCACAATAACTATGCAGTGTGACAACTGGGATCCAGACAATATCTGCAACACTGGCCTGTGCAATGGAATGGGAGAGAGCATGGACAGACTGCACACGATGGTACCATGCTGCAAACAACAATTGCAGCCTGTACACAGGCTGGCACAAACACAACACAGAAAGAACTGTCACCATTCAGTACAGCATGGATACACCAATGGGGAACACATTAGGCAGACACAGACTAACAATGCATGTGCTCTATACCCACAGATGACACCAGGAAGGACAGCAGATCCATGACAAGCAGTGGCACAAGCAGCACGACATCAATATCCAACCCAGACACACCAATAGACATGGTGGCACAGGAGAAGGAGGTGGATGTGCATCAGGACCACAGTGGCATGAATGCCCGGACCAGTGAGATTGTGGAACACTGGCATACAGGTGACCTGCCTGACACAGTCAGCCCTGCAACATCCAACTGAACAACAGGAGATGTGGAACACACAGCTGAGGACCGTGCAAAAGCTGTGGATGATGACAGTGATACCACACACACAAAGCACATGGCCGAGCTGGTGAGGCAGACAGTGACAGATCAATAGAACTGAATGAGCACATGGACACCCCACAACAGCAGGAGGATGTTGATGAGAGCCCAACACCCAATGACGAGGCCCTCGGACATTATTTCCAGGAGGTGGTGCATGTTGAGTCCATGGTGGGTAGCATGACCGGACTACATGCAGCAGTCGAGGCACACACCAGCGTGACCACTAAAAAACTGACCCATATCAAGGGGACCATGGCTGCAATACATGACACAATGCAGACCATTGTAGGAAATACGCAGGAGACACAGATACACATGGAAACCATACTGCAGGGCATTCAGGCATGCATCCAACAGCAAGCAAACAGCCAGGAGAAAGTGACAGCATTACTGCAGCAACAGGTGCAGTTACAGCAGGAGCAAACACAGGCTGCACAAACCATGGCCGCAGCACTGCAGGTGATCGCACAGTTCATGATCGCCAGGTACATGGCCATCCCATGAATGATGGTGGCATCCAAGGCCACAATGCCCCATGTGACACAAGAACACAGGACCCACACCGCAACATCAGCCAGCCAGGAACTGCACAGCATGCACTCAACACCCCCCACTTGGCACCTATCACCAATGTACAGTCAGCAATAGCAATGCAGGGACGTGCCTACAGTTATGGCCCAGCATCTGTAACATCCAAAGAGATGTGTACCCTGCTGCACATGACCAACATAGTGATATGTGTCCTGTGGCCATACAGGCTGGCTAGCACATGACACACCACATGGCACCATATAGGGATGCCACCACAGTTGACCATGGGTACAGACAAACCCCTGTGTATGGAAACAGACACAACACACCATATGGAACAAACATGTACAGTGGTGATGGGCACATCAGATGATATGACAGTCAACATGCAGGACACCTGGTAATGCAAGAATGCATGACACCTAGCATTACAGACCACCCAACCACCGCTCAAAACTATGTGTGCCCTGTATCTGGAGTACCCAGTCATCAGGAGCAACAAGCAACTGGCATAGCAGCAACACAGTCCAACATGGTTGTCACTACACAGGTCAACGTGACTCCACCCCATACTGTAGCAAATGACAACACCATAAGTGTAACATGCAGCACCACACAGCAGAACATGGGCCACACACACAATGACCCACAACACCACAGCTGCCCACATCCCTGAACATGGAACAACAGTCTACATTGCAACAGTACCACAGTTAACATGTGACCAGGGTGCACAGGCTACCATTGTGCGTGAAAGCACAATGAGCATGGAGGAACACAGTCAAACCACCACTGCACAGTCCACTGGGCCACAGTGCACAACAGACAGACAGGTGACACAGGTCCACCCACATCAACAGGGACTACACAGGCAACACTCAGCAGCATGGACAACAACCCACATCCACCCACAATACTGGCCACTGTTGCCACCATTGAATGTGCACAGTCCAACACTGCATGCAGAGTGCAACACAGTGAGGCTGCGCAGGTGCAAACGGAACAGCCTGCACATGCCAGGGGCAGGCCATGCAAACATTGTGTCGTGTCTTGGGGGACAACAGAGGTACAGACATCAAGAGCATGTCAGACCACCACTGCAGGACAACATGGGCCTACAGCTGTCAACAGGGCCAGGGCAGGCACAGCACTGATAACTGCTGAGGAGACACATGTGGCACCTGTCAGTGCAGCCACTGGGACCATGGACATTGCTGAGAGAGGAACAGCAGCCAAGCAGCAGGGTGGAACCAGTGTGTTGGGCATCTGAAGCTCCCAAATGGTGACTTCAGCAGTGCAAACCCAACAGTCTGCTGCAAAGCGTAGAAAGATGCAGAAGACTGACATGCAATGAGATGTGCTACTGCACCACAGGTGCATAGAGTGTCAGGACATCAAACAAATCAACACATGTAACGAGACAGCCATGCTGATGAGCAATGTCAAACACTGTACTGAACAGTAGCTGTAACACTTAACATGCCACATGCCACTCTGGAACCACAGAGACACACACACAGCAATAGGGTCTATGGACTGCCATGCCCACCCATGACACCCACCTCATGCACATGATGCAGTGCACTGTGACACATGCAAATGTATGCACAACCATGATTCACTATCCCCCTCATAGCACCATTAGTATCCAATGCTGCTCTAACATCCACCATGACATGATCATAATGCATCACTGTTGGGATACTGCAGCTGACAACAATAATGTAGCCTTGGCCAGGACTGCACAATGTACAGTAAACACATGAAGACATGAAATGGTAGTATATGCAATAAAAACCTGCCTGGGCCCCCTGTACACTGCAATATCTACTGATGCCCCCCCCCAACAGTCACATGTGTGCAAGCACATGTGTAGCAATCACACAAGGGCATGCTACACAGGACTGCACAGTGCACAAATGGTTGTCACTGACACATGTAAACTGGTACAGTGTCACAAAACATACATGGTCTGTACAGTATGCAACAGCAATACATACCCATGAATGGAACACAATGCACATGCACAGTATCCCCAGTCTTGGAGCACAGTACATACGTGTCAGCCAGCTGACACAGGCCTCATGGTCCATTGACTATGACTGTATGCGCAGCAAGCATCCTCACAATGCAGCTGCACCATCATCCTCTCACACCCTCACCCTAACCACACTTTTTACCAAGTCACATAGCTGTTAAAAGTTGCCCACCATCCCACAGGATACCACTTACTGAGATACAGTGTTCAATGTCCCCACCACCCTCACTGTGCAGTGAATCCCCTCCTCCACAACCCACTCCGATATCATCCAGCCACCAACATAGATCCATGCCTTCATGTGCCACATCACCTCTTCTGCACCAATATCCCTTCACTGCCCGTTCTGACAGTCCCCTTCATGTATTCTAAGGTATTAATAAAATTCCCCTGAATGCACGACTCCTCCAGGGTGTACAGTCACCCCAGTCATCCTGCACTCGTAGGTTGTGCCCCTAGCACCTGGATCATCTCAGTGTGCCTGCACTGCAACACCTCCAGCACTCTGGCATCCTGCCACTGAAAGTGATGCCAGTACTGCACGCAGGCCTCGAAAGGTGCATTGACTAGTGACCTGTAAAGTTGCAGGTTGGCACCCTGATTCCTGCATGTGAGTCCTCTTGCAATACAACCCAGCAACATGTTAGCCTAAGGTGCGACCCGCCTGCACTGGGCAGCGTTGTTCATGTGACCAGTCATAGGCACCCCAGGTCATTCCCCACCTTGTTGACCCGAATCTAACCCACTCCCAACCGTGAGTCCCTCCCCTGGTTCCATGCTCTGATGTTCACAAACATGCACTGCTTTGTATTGAAGCCCATGTACAACATGTCACACTACTCCTCCAGTGCACTGAGGTCCTCCAGTAGCACCTGGCACACTACTACATCAGCCACCAATGTCCTAACATGGTCTCATCTGTAAACACGCCTACCCTGACCCTACTGCCACGTGTGATATCCGATATAACTAACACAATGAACACAGGACATAGTACACAGACCTGTGGCACCCCACCCATCACCACCCTTCAGGATGAATGTTCCCCCACCACCAGCGCCCATTGCCTCCTCCATGTCAGCCGGTGCACATGCCAGTGTATCATCATTGTCTCTGCTCCCAGATAGTGCAACCCACCGCCAATCCACCCATGAGGCACTTAATCAAGGACCTTGATGTAATCAAACTAAAGTACAACTACTGCATGGCCGTTACACATTACCTGCATTATCCAGTCGTAGTGTCCATTGAGGCATGTCTGGCATGTTCTTCCTGTGTGGAACCCATGCTGCTAACCCAACTGGAGTTCAGGTCCCTCAAACAAAGATGTGAGCCTCTATTTCAGGAGTGTATCCAGATGTTGTCCTACAATGTTTGTCAGCAAGGGTGTAGGTAGGCATACCCACTGTACACGTGTGTATATAGTAATGGTTACCTGTCCCAACCATGTACTGTACGTTCATTTCCTTACCACTATCAATGTGAGCTGCTGTGTTTGAGTTTGTGTAGATCACTACATGTTTGTATCACTATGAACATCTGAGTAATAACAGTTTTAACAATATAATAAACTATTTATATAGCGTTCTGCAACAGTGTATCAGAGCACTGTATAAGCCACGTAAATGTGTACAATCTGTGAAGCGATTAGATAAGTAACCCAATGACCAGATGTGCATCCACCTGTGGCACAGCCATATATGAGGATGTGTGCTGTTAGTCATAGAGGGCAGCAGCTACAGAGTGTGCATACAGCAACAGAACAGTCTCTCCACAGCCCTGGTCGTGAGGCCGACAGGTCTGTAACTGACTGGTCCAGCCTTTGTGCCACACATGTGGAGGGCCACTACGTCAGCTATCCCACTATCCTGTGGACAGCATCCTGTGTCCTGGGTAGTTATGGACAGGTCTGGGTGTGGACACGCACATAAGTCTGCTATCACCATTGGGTGATTGCCCTACAGACGGGAGTGCTCATTCAACCACATTGCCTACTAACCCCTCAGCACCATTCTCTCCATAGGTGCCATGTCCATCACACCATCTCAACTGTTCCCATCTTCCCTACCACCTAGATTAGCTGTTCACCCATCCCCTACATGGCCAAGGAACGTTAATCAGGGCAGCCACCTGTGCAGACCCACAGACCCAGATGACTAACGCTGTCCTGTGTGTGTATATGCACTGTCTTTGGGCTGTGCCATGCCCTGCATGACATGGCCCTTGCGTGACCTACATGTACATTGCAAAATGCCCTACAATACATAGCAATGTCTGCTGCTCTCCCAATGCAACACATGTTACCCCACAGTGGAAGAATGACACAGACAACATCGTGCATGGCACAACAGTGCATGTGTTGTGAAATAACATGAACATGTACATCCAACAACAGTGCAAACTGGACAAAGTTTGTGAAATGCATACTGTAAACAACAAGCAAACAATGATATGGATGTACAACAACAGTGCAACAATGACATGAGGCCACCATGTGCCACAGCCCAGCTGATATTCAACCCATCATAGACCATGAAATACAAACAATGCCAAATATCTAGACATTGGAGAAAGTTCCAACAGTGCATTTCAGCACATGCAACAGAAAGTAGCATGATAAAGTCTGGCACAGTAGAACAGACAGCACCCCCCCGCCCCAAGCAGTGTGGCACACACCATACATATTTCTTCCACTTTGTATAGTGCCACACTACAGATGCAATATTTCCCACCATGGCGACACACCACGCATGTGTGATAGCACCAGACTAACACTCAGGTTCCCCAAGTGTGTCCACAACAGCCTGTATGGACAAAAGTAAGCTACCCAACTGCTTTGCCACATCCTGTAGCTGATGTCTGGCAGCAGCAACCACATACTGCACATGGTCATCATGGTAAGACATGCCTACAGCCCCCCCATCAACAACCTGGCCATGCCCATCACATGCAGGGGCATCAGGCAATGTGGCCTGACCCACATGTGTTCCCCTGTCCCCAATGTCCTGTTGTGTGTTATCAACATTATCAACTGCTTCAGAGGTAACAGTCACCTGCTGTGTGCATTGTAGTGCACACTTTCCACTGCAGATGCCTGTGTGTCCTGATATTCACTGGAACCATCCTGGGTCCCTGCTGACTGCTCACCACCATGTTCTGTACCAGTTGTTGGACGCACATGAACCTGCAGCTCCCATGTGTGCTCGGTATAACAATGGGCCTCCTACTACTTCAGGATCCTCATTGCCTTCATGAGTGCTCTCAGATGCCGTGATGGCCACTCCCCATCATCCTCATCTCCATCATCCGCACCATCATCATCACTGTCTCCTGCAACAACAAGTGAGGTGTGACATGAGTAGCATTCTGCGACACATACACACACACATGACCACACTAGCTGTACATGGCCACAGTCCACATGTCACATATGTTAGCCATGCCTGGAACACGTGTGTAGGTCATGTACATGGTGCTGTGTGTTACATGCCACACTGGGCATGCATGTGTAACATGGATATGTTGCACAACATGGGACACACACCTGTGCTCATTCAGTCAGTGGGTGTGCATGTTTGTCATCACCACATATTTGTACAACTGTCCCGCTGTGTGTGCTGGATATGTGTGCACACGACATGTACTGACACCAATGCCGGTTCTGCACCACAGTCCCACCGCCCCAACCTACCAATGCCCCCGTGGTGTGAATCAACATGTGACTGTATCCCTCTATCCATGTACATGCAGGGCATTGGACATGATCAGGGGTGCCACTTGCACAGGCAATAGTGGTGGCAACAGCGGGGTTTCACAGCCCAGCATATTCAAACAGTGGTATGACCTCGAGAATGCTTGCTTGTTGCTGCTTCATGATATCTGTGTGCCGTAGGTGGTGGATGCTTGATGACACCCGTCCATTGCACCCGTACAGCTGTACAATTGTGGCTGTGTTGTCAGCAGGCCCTGTGTGCTATCAACATGTCCATTGTCACACTGCATGGCACTGTCCATGTGTGTGAACATGTGGGCACATTAGTACTGTCATACATGGCCTGACTTAAATGTGCAGACATACATTTCCTGCATGCCAGTGGCATGGCTAGGATGTATCTGTGCACTGTCATATGTGTTACATGCCTGTCCTGCATTGTATAAACATCACTGCATGTACCCTGGTACTGGCACGCGGTACCTGCTTGTGCTGTGCATATGTGCCCATGTACCCTGTGTCTCCTCACACACATACTTTGCAGTGTCGCATTGCAGCCTTGTTTGCAATGCACAAATGGCAGTCGTGCACATCCATGGACATCGCCCCTGTCATCCATAATTGCATCCATCATGTGGATCACACACAGGACACACACAGTGGATGTGGTACTTACCCTCCTGGCTAGTACTTGAGCCATCTTTGTATTGACCGGACATCTCCACATCTGGGTGTGTGGGTCCATGGGCCTCTAAAGTCGAACCCACATGCAGATCTGTGGAGATAGTGACATCACATGGGTTAGACATCTGGACATAGACAACATGTAGGGCACTGTTTGTGTAACACTGTATACATGTGGCATGACAATCACCTGACTGTCATCGATGGCCACCACACATCTGTATGTCCACCTCTCTGGCCTGGTCTGTGAGGCTCTTCAGGATCTCTGACTCCCTGCAGGACATATCATTGAGTTTGTGCTTCAGCTGTCCGACTGTGTGCCTGACACCTGACAGCGTCTGCAGTTTGGTGGCAATGCAGCGCCACACCCTGTCCCTGTTATTCACTGAGTGCCTAGCAGAGCCTAATGACATCAGGATCCTTGACCACTTGGTCACACAGCTGACCAACATGACGTCTCCTCATCACTGAACTTTGGGTTCCTGGACTGTGTGGCTGCCATCTTGTGCAGAACTGGATCAGCCACACCTATTCCAACTGCTGGGGACAAGTGTGCAGTTGGGCACCCCTGCTGTGGATGTGTGCTGTGATTGCACAGTACAGTGACTGTGGACCTGCCTGCATGTGCTTCCCACTGTGTGAGGGCCCTGCAGTGCCTAACCAATGGATTGTGCTGCAGTGTGCTGGGGAGGTAGTATTGCACCTGTGAGAGCACAGTTATGGGCATTGCTATGGTCCACAACAGGCACAATGATGCAGCGTGTTGTTGAACTGTGATCCACACAATGCATGATGCACACGCATGCTTCTGACACAATGTGATGCCAATGGCGGTCTTCCACACAGCTCAATGCACATGCAAAACTCAGATACTGCCTGACGCACACCACGTGAGTGTGAAGCAAAAAAGACTGTCACCGACGCTGAGGCCCAGGGTTTGCCACTGTCAATACTGGGCCAGAACGTGACGCAAGGACTGTGGTCATGACACTGATACTGGGGCATTACAGTACATGATGCAAGGTGACACAGGGACTGGGGTCATGATGCTGATACTCGGGTGTCAGATGACGTGACACAATGTGACACAGGGACTGAGATCATGAGGCTGATACTGGGCGTCAGATAACATGCCGCAGTGTGACGCAGGGACTGGGGTCATGACGCTGATACTGGGGCATCAGAAAACATGCCGCTATGTGACGCACAGGCTGATTATAACACTGTCACTGCCAGGTCAGATGTCATGACACAACATGATGCAGGGACTCAGAACCTGTGCCTGACAATGCTGCTTCTGATACTTGCACTTGTGTCTGTTGGAGTCAGCACCCCTCATGTGTTGCGTACATGCATATTCGTGTCAGTGACATTTGGTTGGCAAAGGTGACGCTATATTGTCTGCATTAAACACACGAAGTACTTAACAGTGCTGTTCACAGGATCAGGCTCATGAGTGTGCATCCCATAGCATCAGCATCAGCCATGGCACTGCTATATCACAGGTTGTGGCATCATGCTATGTGGTTCATGTTGCTTGGTGTCACCCTGCATCACACTGACAGGTGCATCATGCTGTATAGCTCCTCACATTGCAGAGGTGGCGATCATTCAGCAGTGGGTCAGTGGCTGGCCATGGAGGGGTGTGGTGGGCTGTACCAATCAGTGACACCTGACAGGGATGGTGGGGTGATGTGTATGGGCAGTGTGGTGCATGGGGTGCCATGGCTGTTGTCAATGCCTTTCCGGGGATGTATTACTGGCAACTCCTTTACACACACAGGGATATGTGTATGCATATGCTGTTTCATGGGTAGGGCAGTTGTGGTCTGTCACGGTGTCCACTGACATGTGCCATGCCACTGTTAGCCCAGTACTATTAGGGTGGCACCCTTCACCTCTGCCCTGTCTGTGCCCTGTGCCTCTCTGTCCCTGTATTCCATATTATGCCATTGTGGTGCTGTTCTTTGAGACCCTGTCCCCATAGGTGTGCCAGCTGGGGGTGTTGCCAGTCATCACTGCATGTGCCACCACCAGGGTAGTGCTACACAGCTGTTCTGAATGCAGCTGATGGTGGCTACCAACCTTGTGGGCCATGAGGGCCAGGTATTGTCAATGGTGCACATGGTCCAGGGACTAGGCCCACTGTCTGTGACCTCACAGGCTGTATGTCATTTTTAATGTCCCAAATACCCAACAGCAGTGATGACCTTGGACAGCAGGGCACATAGGCCATGGGGTGGTGTGCCAGTGTACTGATGCAGCCATCTACACATGACTGCAGACCTATACCATCACATGTCACCTGCCTGGATCTGGTTCACTGTCACACCACTACACACGTACCTGTGCACACACACCCCAACACCCACAGTATGTTTCTGTCTGTCTGTATACAGTCATGCCTGTCATCTGGATGTCATTCATATGCACCCAGGACTGTCTTCAAATCAACCATCCCATGGTCACACTGGCTTCTGAGTGGCATAGATATCCAGGCATATGCTCCACCATGCCAATATTCTCTCCATGTAGTGTTACAATGCCTGGTACCATGGTGGTATGTGCATACCTCTGATAACATGGTCCTTCTCTGGATGTTGCTGTGTATTGCTGCCATGGGCTGTCGGTCATTCTGCAGACAGTGTTTGTGTATCAGCACTGGTCTCTATGTGATGGGCTTCCCATGGAACAGCATGCACATCTAGGCCTGGTTTGTTCAGCATGTTCTGGTTTGTTCAGCATGTCCGTACAACCCCATGACGTAGTGCAGCACATTTGGCATGTGCACACTGTGTGGCATGTGTTACTGTGGTAGGGGTCTGATGGTTTGTATTGCTCACGGTGCTGGTTCATGTGGCATGGTGTTACACGAAGTGATTCCTTATGAGTTATGCCCTGGTCCTGTGTCCAGCTGCCGCAGTGCCTGCTGGTTGTCGGTCATGTGCATTGTCAGGTCCTGCACTGGCATCTTCACTGTTGCCCCCGTCATCACCACTGTCATCCATTTCCTCCACATCAGGCATGTTTATTCTGTTGTCGATGGCAATGTTGTGGAGGATACAGCAGGCCATGAAGATCTTGCATGACATGTAAGGTGTATACTGCAGTATACCTCCAGAGCGGTCCAGGCACAGGAACCTTTTCAGGAGTCAGAATGCACACTCGATGACTTTGTGGCTGTGTGCACTTCATTATATCGTATTTCTGCTGTACTCTGTGGTCTTCTGATTGGCATCATTAGCCATGGCAGTAGGAGGTATCCACTGTAACCATGAACATGAGGGCACTGGTTGGTGGTTGTGCATGCATTGTTAGTATTGTATGCTTCTATGCTGCTGTCCCACGTATGTCCTCCCTCCACCATGCATGCCATGTGTCACAGATGCCCTGGTGGCTCTTGCACTCATCTCACTCTGTCTACCCCTTCTTGCATGTCCACATGTGTACTGTGTGTGTTCCCTGTGTCTGCTGTGTTGATGTCACCTGTGTTTGTGTGTGTGACCAGTATGCTTACTATTATCTGACATCCTGTTTGCACTGCATGACTGGATTACTGTGCAATGCCCTGCCAGGGTTGCCATCTGGGGGCAGGTGGGTGATTCATATGTGTCACATATGTCTGTGTGCATGCAATTGGGCTCAGGGATGCATATTCATGGGCAGTGGCATCCTGCTCATGGTCATGATTGCGTGTTGTGTGTTGCAGCGCACTGCACAGTGGCATCTATGGGCACCACCGGTGCCATACCTGTGTTGCCTGTCAGTTATTTGTGTGTCCAGGTGTGTTTCTGTCATGATGGGGTATCCTGTTCATGACTAGTCCTCAGCTGTGCACACACAGTGTCATGTCCAATTGCTCTGTGTGTTCCTGTGTTGTTGCTGTTTTTGTTGGTCTCAGCCTACATACTAGTAGAGGGGTCAGTGTCAGCTGTCTACAGCATTACAGGTGTGTACAATTGTGTTTTGTTGCACATGCACCTACCTATTAGCCATCCATCCTGTATTTGTGCATGCTCAAAGTCTTAACACAGGCCACTGCCTAAAGACGTAAGCGTTGTGGCATGAACTTGGGTACCATGCCACTATGTCCAGGATCCGTCAGTGACTGTCACTTACAACCTGAATATTCATTGAATGATACCCCTTCTGGTTCACATATGCTTCCCCATCCTGTGATGGTGCTTTTATGGCTATGTGGGTTCAGTCTATTGCACCCAGTACCCATGGTAGTTGGGCAAAGCTAAAAAAGCCCTGCTGGATGGCCTGCTGCTCATGGGCATCCCATGAAAAACTAATACACTGTGCTTTCCTGTGCAGTAGTGCCTCGAGGAACTGCTTTAGACATGTGGAGACTGCTGATTGGGAGATTCCCAGTGTGTCTCTTGTGGGCGTTTGGAAGGTGCTTGTTGCAAGGACATGGAATGCGGCTCTGACCTTTAGCTCCACCGGTAAGGGGTAACTTCTGCCAGTCCTACTCTGTAAGTCTTCCTTTAGCTCATTGCAGAACTGTGTGATGATTTCCTTGTTCAGCCTGTACCGTGCCAGGCACTGTTCATTGATCATGTCTGCGTACATAGTTCTTCTGCGGTAATACCCTTGGCCTGTATGATCTGCATGGTATGTTTTGCAGCTGTGGTCTGGCCTGTCCTTGTACCCCGGCAGCCTCCACACACTGCTCACTGGCATGACGCTGCCTCCATACTGCCCTTTTTTGCCATGAGGAGAAATATTGCTGCTGCTCCTGGCATTGTGCCATTTTTTCATCCACCTTTGTCTCTCAAAGGGCCTCGTCCATGTCCAGCTTTCAGCAGTGTCTATTGTATTGTGTGCCTTTTTGTATGCTCTAAGGCTGCTTAGCAACTGCTGACACTTCAACATGATTGGTGTCAGTGGTGCAGCTTTGAAATTCCCATGGGTGCGGTCTTGCTCCATTTCTGCTGCGTAAGCCGGTTTGATTCATGGCGCTGTAATTTGTATGGTGCAAGGCTGGCGATGCCACATTTGACACATTGCAAACTGCCTTTGACATAGTGCTCCTTTGAAAATCGAGTCAGGTGCAACGTTTGACGCAAGACGCTCTTGCACCACTGTTGTTTGGTGCACATCCTTTGCGTCATTCCAGAGGATTTGAAAATCCGGCCCATTGTCTTTGATGAATTTCTCAATGTGATGTTTTATTTTTTGTTGTTGTTATTGCTTTAAATGGTGGCCACAATTGAAAATGGACAATTTGTTTAATGAGCCTTTCCAGGGTAAGTAATAACTGAAATGAAAATTAAACATATTGAAGAAACATTATTGAATGCCATTCTAGTTTGCATTATTCGATTTTTAATTGTTCAAGCCTGTTAAGTATAGTTTTTGTGTTATGTACTGGAGAATTGTCATTTAGTTTTTACATTCTGAATAATGCATTTGTCACCTGTTTTTGAGAAAGCAATAAAGCTGGTGTTGATTGGTATGGTACTGTGCTTTTCATATTACTCAATATATCCATTTCAGCTGCTGGAATATTATAATTACAGTATACACAAAGGGGACGCAGACAGACAATACCATAGTACAATGATTTTACAATCTTAGAATACTGAACAACCGGGGATTCCCTGGGCTAAGTATTAAAAAAATCCCACCCATAGACCTACAAAGTGAACTCCTCAAGTCTGAGGAAAGTACACTATCTGAAACCTCACTGCCATCCTATTTGTAGGTGTTCCAACTCAAAAGAACGAGGTCCATGTTACGGTGTTCCCTTCTTTTTCCTTTTTTTCTGTCTTCAGTCAAAAGGACATCCTGTTCACTCTGCACTGAATTCTGGTTGGAGCCTTAGATATGTATTCTTTGCAAAAAACTTTGTTAATGTACCAGTTAGGGTTCAAGTCAACAACACAAAAGTAGGGAAATGTGGCATTATGGTTTCCAACCCTAACTCCCCCCACCCATCCCCAAGCAGCAAAAGGAAAAAACATTAGGGTTTTGAGTTTCCACAGTCTTGGAGAATCAGTGGTGGGGTCTTCCTTGGGGTTGTCAGTCCTAATGCACACCCCTCCCCCAGTCCATAGCCTCCTGTCTGAAGCAGAGGCTCCAAGCTAGTGCCTTACAGTGATGCACTCTTCAAAGGTAGAGAAGTACGTCTTATCACATGTTTTCAACACAATATGTTGTAGCTTTCTTCATGCAGGGCTCACGTGAAGAAAGGACATCCATGTCTGGTGTTTTTTGTTCAAGGAACGGGATGGGCATTAGGGTTGACAACCCCAAGAAAGAAACCACCACTGATTTGCCAATACTTCAGAGACTCAAATCCCTAATGCTTTTTACTTTTGCTGCTTGGAGGGGGACTTAGGGCTGCAAATCCTAATACCATGTTTCTCTACCTTTTTGATGTTAACTTGAACCCTAACTGGTGCAATAATAAAGTTTATTGTAAAGACTTTCCTTTCTTCTTGAAATAGTGGAATTGTATCCTCATTCAGAAGGCCCCAAAGATATAGATGCACAGGGCCCTTTGACTCCATCTACCTATGGAAGTGCAGTGCCACTGCAGGCCCTGCACTTCCATGCAGTGACAAATGTGAAGAAGTCATAGGGTTGTCTCGTGGGCTGTGGAAGTGCAGGGTCCTCTGGTCCCTGCAGTTGCATGTGGCTGGACATGCAGATTCACAGGGCAAACAGTCTATCTGTCAGTGGGAAGGTCATGTCAGACAAATCTAATAGACTTCTTTGACTGGGTAACCAAAGTAGTAGACCAGGGAGGGGCTGCAGACATGGCCTACCTAGTCTTTATCAAGGCATTTTACACAGTCTCACACAAAAGATTAAATAAACAGGTTAGCCAGCCTGGGAGTGGGTTCCAAGATGGTAGCCTGGGTAAAACATTGGCTGGACAACAGGAAGCAGGGGTAATAGTAAACGGAGACCACTCCAAAAAAAGGGGGGGTTACTAGTGGGGTACTGCAGGGTTCAGTGCTAGAACCAGTCCTCTTAATGTCTTGATAGGTAACATTGTGGAGGGGCTGGAAGGAAAAGTATGCCTCTTTGCAGATGTACAAAGATCTGCAACAAGGTTGATACACAAGGGTAAGGTGGAAAGGATGAGAAGGGACATGGCAAGGTTGGAGGAATGGTCAAAAGTATGGCAGCTTAGATTCAGTGCAAAGAAGTGCCAAGTAATCCACCTGGGAAACAAAAACCCAGGGGAAGATTACACAATGGGGGAGGTACTAACAACAACAAAAATGGAAAGGGACCTGGGGGTAGTCATATAAGATGACCTAAAGATAGGCAAGCAATGTTAGAAGGCAGTAAGGAGGTCTGGGGGGGGGGATACTGGGATGCATAGGGAGAGGCATCACCAGTAGAAAACAGGAAGTTGTTATCCATCTGTATAGACAGTTGGTGAGACCCCATCTGGAGTACTGCATGTAGTTCTGGAGACCCCATCTCCACAAAGACATAGACAGAGTGGAGGCTGTCCAGAGAAGGGCAACTAAAATGGTGCAGGGTCTGGACCAGAAGACATATGAAGAAAGACAAAAGGAGCTTAATATGTATACCCTTGAGGAAAGGAGGGAGAGAGGAGACATGATAGAAACTTTCAAGTACCTCAAGGGAATCAACAAAGTCCAAAAGGATAGCATATTTCAGAAAAAGAGATGTGCAAGAACGAAGGAGGCACAATCTGAAGATGGAGGATGGGGCAACATGAGGAAGGATTGTTTTCTCGCAGAGGGTTTTGGACATATGGAACAGCCTTCCTGAGGAGGTCATGGATTCAAAAACAGTGGGGGGAATTCAAGAATGCATGGGACAGACATAAAGCAATTCTAGTTGGGGGGGTAGGAGGAAGTAGGCTGTTGGTTAACTAGGATCTGCAGCTTATCCAACAGATAGGGAAATGGGCAGACTGGGTGGGCCAAGTTGTCCTTATCTGTCAAAGTTTATGTTTCTATGTCAGCTAATTACAGGCCTTCTGCCACACATTGGCGCAGAGGTGCTGGGCTCTATGCCAATTTATAAAATGGACAAAGGATTTCAAGCAATCTGATTGGTTGTTAGCCATGCATTAGATGTGTCTAATGCACAGCTAAAACTTGAAACCCCATTTATAATACACAGGCCCATTTTATAAGTGCAATAAGCTACTCCTGGGATGTGCATTAGATAGCTCTAATGCACAGCTAGGGGGACTGGACGCACTCGGCCTATGGCCTCGTGCATCACTATGTCCCCCTAGCCATGCATTAGATCTGTCTAATGCACACCCCATTGTGTCTTATTGCTTACAGATGAGCTGCTTTCACCATATGGTACCTGAGCCTGTTCAGGCAGCCCTGCAGCTTACATTCCCAGGCTGGGGGTGTGCCTAACAACACCATTCCCAGTGCCCTCAATCCATGTAGCTGGGTCACTGAGCTCACCCCTAAAGTCAGCTCACTGCCACAGAATCACAAAGCATACCCACTGGAGTGAAGACTGGCACTACACACAAAGTTTCAAATAGAACTGCATCATTGTAGGTACCAGAGGTCTGCAGACAGATCTGATTAAAATAGAGGCATGGGCTAAAGAACATAACTTAGAATTTAATGTTAGCAAGTGCAAGGTTCTGCATTTTGGGTCACGAAATGGTTTGGTGAAGTATTACTTAAATGGGACAGAATTACTAACTACTAATAAAGAAAAAGACCTGGGTATATTTGTTATCAATAAACTATCTTTTAGTACTCACACCATTGAGGTTGTGAAAAGGGGAAATTAAATGCTTACATGCATTCTAAAGCATGTTAGGAGCAGGGATAAGGGAGTGATTTTGCCCTTGTACGGTTTCCTGGTGAGGCCCCACCTCGAGTATTGTGCTTAGTCCTGTGGTACCCTACAACGTGGCTGATGTCTCCCTACTGGAGGGGGTGCAGAGAAGAGCAACTCAAAAAATGTCTGGGTTAACATATCTGTCATACAGAGAAAGGCTTCAAGACTTGGACTTATTTTCACTTGAATATAGAAGACCGGCGGGGGGGGGAGCTGTGTTTGACCTACAAGGCCTTTAGAAATGATGACCTTTCGGAGTGTATTGGTGCTGTGCGGAAAATGTCTGACAGGGAAATGAGGACACATGTGTATCAGTTTAAAGGTGAACTTTACAAAACAACCAAACGTGGATCCTGGATCAACCAAAAGATAGTTAAATTATGTAATAATTTACCCGATTCAGTGGTTAGTGCTGACTGAAAGCCTGTCTTCTTTTAAGATAGCATTAGATAGCTATTTTATAGATGATAAAAGTAAACCATTGTAAAATGGTGAGTCACTAATGGCTTACGCTACCACTCGTAGTACATTTCTATGATTCTTATGATCCTGCTCTCTCAGACTACATGGTCCCAAATCCAGTGTTCAAACAGGCTGCATAATTATCCCAATTTGTTAACCACTCTCAGGGCAATTACCTAACTTACAGGGATAAAGACAAATTAGGAATCTTCCGGACAGTTTTTAATGATTAACTTCCCTACCATTGCATGTTAGGAAAAGTTTCTTTAATAATTTAATTTCAGTTTTCACACAGAAGAACAGTTTCATCCACAGAAGCACAAGTCTTAATGATCCATAACAGAAAATAATTTTATTTACAGCTATGGAGGTAAATGCATCACTTCCTCCTTTAAAGTATGAAGCAGTATCCTTTTGAAGCAATAAAAAGATGATTTTCATACGTACTGTAGATCACCACCCTTTAGGTCTTCCATTATCTCTGTTGCAGCCCATATGTTTTGTTACAAGGACCCAAACTCCTGCTCTTCAGCCACCTGCCTGGACTTATCATCTGCAGTGGTATTTTGAGAGACAATGTGGTACTGAATAACCATGCTGCATGACAATAGCACAAGACTCTACCACAACAGCTTGGCAATCTACCTGCACATTCTGTGGAGCCATGTTAGGGGGACTGAGAACAAAATGTAAATTCCCTCACATATAAATATTGTCATAGTGTTTGTATCACTTTGACTATACCCAAACATTCTTTCCCAGTTGTAGAACAGGCCTTCTCTCTGGGTTAAATTTCCTACCCATAAATGCAATTAGGTATTCTTTCCCATGGACACAACCTGGCTTTGGACAGCTTCCAGTCCATGATCTGAAGCAGCTACAAGTTTCAACAATTGGTTAAGGCTAGACAGCTTGGATGCCTGACATGATGCCCCTTTCAGCTGGCTGAAAGCTGAATTACAGTGTTCAGTTGACTGAAGCTTTCTGAGTATTTTCTTGTTTGTGAGGTCTAACAAAGGTTAAGTCAAAAGCATTACAAATGGGCACAAACCATTGGTAGTATCCTGTAGTCCTCTGAAAAGCCTGCCTCTTGGTATTTTGTATAGGCCACTCCTGCATAGTTTCAATTATTGTATGTTCTTGTTGGATATGACCACAACCTACCCTATAGTCTAGGTATAAGAAACATACACTTCAGTGCTGCAAAAGGTGAAAATCGATTTCACTTGTTCAATTAGCAGAATCACAAAATTAACAATAATCAGCAGCATACACAAAGGGCGTGTCTGAGGTTGCCGTAATTCCTTTATGTGTATATGGGGAAAATAAGCAGTCCAATCCACACATGCCAGTCAGAAGCCATAATATGCATAATGTCTGTCACAATGGTGAAAATCCTGAATCCTAGAAAGACTCATAGCACTGATAGGCTCCACAACGTTTGCGTTATTATGTAGGTACCAAGCATTCTTACCACAATAGGAATGGTTTTGCATGTATTTTCTGGGCATTAGAACAGTGAACCAAAGCTGAGCTGTTCTGACTCTGCAATATGTAAGTAAAAGTACTTATATGGAGGAAAGAGAGCACTGTGCCAACATATCATCACATTGACTGATTTTAGATATTTAATTTGTTTAAACAAAATAATTGCCCCTCTACTTTGGGATGGCCAGCACCAGTGAGAAGTCCACTGCTAGGGCACATCACTTGTGAAACTAATATGAAAAATGAGAGTGTCTCATTTGCTAGCCAAACAAGAGATTAAATTGGTCAAGAGTATCACGTGATACATCACATGATCAATAATGTTGGAAATCCTATAAATGGTTCTCAAAATAAAGCCAAAAATGTAAGTGTGACATAAGTATGTACTTAGACTGTCAGCATGTCTACATTTTCAAAGCTAACACCCTACCTGGAATAAATATTGTATGCACAGAGCCTCTATACATGATGTGAAATAGACTTCATTTCAGAAGAGTTAAATAATTATGAACATAAATATGAACTGTCCTCATATCTGTAGGTGATCCTGTATACATACTGTACGTAATGATTTCACACTCAAAGAACTGACCAGTTCCATAGTCCACCAAGCTGTAAAACTGAGTAAAAAATGTCTTCAATGAAAATGAAACATTGTGGCTTTGCTTGGCTACCCTGTGCAAATACTGTGAATCGTAAATGACATTTGGCAGATGGAGTATTGCACATTGTTGAATTCCTTTTATTCTGTTCTTGTCAGTTAGGTTCTTCAGAGAAGAACTTGCAAGAATAGACAGAGCAATCACATGCTAATTGTTCAATTGCTTAGTGTTCCCAAACATTATAACTAGTAATCACTGAGGACATCATGACAGCAGTGTCACAAGATTTCATAATATTTGAGAACTTGACACTGGGCACCACTGTATTTCCCCTTACCTACAAATAGGATATGGCTTCATTCCTTGTCATCATTTAGATGGTTATCTTATGGTATGGCTTATATATGCAAGCAGGTTATTTCATTCCTTTGTGGCCTAGACAATGTATTATGTCAAAATGTCTAAGTTTGTAATAAACCAGGTATTCTTTGTGGCAGACTTCAGTCTATTAGTAGACTGCATCTGGAAATCACGATGGAGACAGAACTAAACTAGCAGGTGAATATGTAGAGATTCACCTTATGAACTGCACATGAGAAGAGATATGATAGCAGTTAATGTTTTTCATAACAAAACAAAATCAATTCAAGCTCATTTGAAAAGAAAATATTGAACTTTGTGCAGAGATAAAGGACCAAAGGTAATATTCAGTCAGTTTAGGTTGGCTTGCACCCAACAGGCACATCTCTGCTTTTACCTTTCTTTCTTTTGTGACATTTGTCAATGTAACTGCTTTGCAGGTTATTATCAGTAATAGAGAATAACAATATTGCAATGTTTAACTCAGCTGCCACACTGCAAAAGATAAAGAGATTTCATTTAGGAGAAGCATCAGTCAATCCAAGCAAAACAAATGGCCTGGGTCATAATCCTGCCATTGATCCAGTCATGTGAACGGATTTTTTTTCACTTTTAAGCAATTTGTTTCAACACTGAAGTCTAGTGTTGACTTATGGTGAGCTAAAATCCTCAAGTCTATCCTATTCTATTCTATTCTATTTTATTCTATGCCATTAAAAAAACTATGCTAAGGCAAAGTTAAGCATGATGGTCTGTGTCAAAAAAGATAAATTCAAAGTAAGGGTTTAAGGGTTTGCCATCCACATCCACACCCCTGCTTATACATCTGACTCCATGTGCTTATTAATGTTTAGTTGTTTTTTCTGTAAACATTATGAATCCATATAGTTAGGGCTGTAAGAAGTATTATGAAAGTGGATTGCAAATCTTTAAAACCTAACATTGCATTTTTCGTCTTTTTTTTGATGATGTTCATCTGCACTAACAATATATTAAAATAATTTTTTTTTTTTAGGATTTCCTTTTTTGTTTGAGTAATGCTGCATTTTCAATAGTGTCCCACTTGGTATAACAGACAGTAAAATGTTACCACAATACAACACAGTATGCATCAATAAAGTTATACCCCATACAACTATTTACAGACATATCAAAAGCATGTATTAATTCATACAACAACACAGTTATTAAACACAATGCCCTAACAAAGCTTACAGATCTTCATGCTGTACTTATGATACCACAGCACTGCTGCTGATTCTTTATCCAATCCTTTAACAATCTCTCAATTTCTTTAAAACTGGCACGACTGTCATTACAAGATCTAAACTCAAGAGGGAAGGAGTTCCATACACAACAGCCCTGATGGAGAAAGGCCTGCCTTCCCCACAGGGTCTTTATCTTAGGTACTATGTATTCAAAAACACACGCAGATAAAATTTCAGATCTTAAAGCACATGATGTAATAAATAAGGGATATATCTGAGTTCTTTCTTGTTCAATGAACTTCAGAAAATGTTATTATTTTCTTGCCTCATGTAACAGCCGATCCAAAATATTGAATAATGTACAATGATGGTTGTCATGTGAGACACATAGAATGAACCCTGTCAGCCCAGTGAAGATAACATCTAACTTATTTAACTGGATAATTCCTGTGTCTCCATATACTATATCCTTATAGTTGATTTGGAAAATCATAATAGTATCTATAATTTTTAGTCACATATCCTAAGATAGGAGTTCACAATCTTTCTGAGAGAAATATACTACCAACATAGGTACAAAGCAGGGATGCATATTGGCCCCCACATTGTTAATTTTTTTTTACATTAATGCTATTCTTATGAATCTTGGAAAAAGTGAGTTCCATAACCCTAATTATATATATGCTGACATGTAGGTACAGTATGCAGGTAGCCAGGCCCGAACCTCCTTGACAGGGCTAAAACCCGTTTCCTTCTGTCTTATACAGAAGTTGCTAAGGTTTTTCACTCAGTCAGCTTTTTCTATGAAAATACAAAATGGATGCACTGTTGCACTTTTGTTATTCACAAACCTCTTAACTTATACTGTTATTGTGTAACTTGTACTGTTACTGCATGGTTTGTTGTGATTCTTAATTATTTACATTTAGGTCTTGGGAGATTTATTTTGTGATATATTACTGTTTTGTGTATATATAAAAACATAAAATGTGTTGTCAGAAAAGGACTACTTGGTCCACCCAGTCTGCATAGATGTTCCCCTGCCTAATTTGTCTCCAAAGACTCTATCTGGTCTCCAACAACCCCTCGTTTCCCTGCCTCTTTTCTAATATACCCTATGTCTATCCCACACAAGTCTGAAGACCCCCACTGTTTAAGCCTCCACCACTTTTGCTGGCAGTTGGTTCCAGTCATATAGAAACATAGAATTTGATGGCAGATAAGGACTACTTGGCCCACCCAGTCTGCCCATTTCCCTACCTAATGGATAAGCTGCAGATCCTAGCTAACCAGCAGCTTACTTCTTCCTACCCACACCCCTTAGAAGTGCCTTATGTCTGTCCCATGCATTCTTGAATTCCTTCACTGTTTTTGACTCTACAACCTCCTCAGGAAGGCTGTTCCAAGCATCCACAACCCTCTCTGTGAAAAAATACTTCCTCACATTACCTCTGAGCTGTCCCTCCTCTATCTTCAAATTGTGCCCCCTTGTTCTTGCACACCTCTTTTTCTGAAAGATGCTACTCTCTTGGACTTTGTTGATTCCCTTGAAATATATGAAAGTTTCTATCCTGTCCCCCCTCTCCTCGAGGCTATACATGTTAAGCTCCTTAAGTCTCTCTTGATATGTCTTCTGGTGCAGACCCTGCACCATTTTAGTTGCCCTCCTCTGGACTGCCTCCATCCTGTCTATGTCTCTGCAGAGATTGGGTCTCCAGAACTGCATGCAGTACTCCAGATGGGGTCTCAGCAGCTGTCTGTACAGAGGGATAGCAACGTCTTGTTTTCTACTGGTGATGCCTCTCCCTGTGCATCCCAGTGTCCTCCAAGCCCTCCTTAATGCCCTCTCACATTGCTTGCTCACCTTTAGGTCATCTGATATGACTACCCCCAGGTCCCTTTCCATTTTTGCTGATGTTAGTATCTCACCCCCCATTGTGTACCACATTGTTTAAGCCTCTACCACTTCTCCTGGCAGTTGGTTCCAGCCATCTACTACCCTTTCAGTGAAGACATATTTCCTCACATCTCATATATATATATATATATATATATATATATATGCCTGCAATAAGACACAAGGAGGTGTGGGTTATGGCCAGACAAGAGCACACCCCAGGTGCATTATGAGGCATGAGGTGCTTGCCTCATATACAAGGGTATAAGAGATAGCATGTTTCATAGCGGGGAACACATCTACTGTGAAGGTTCTCCCCCCCAAAAAAAAACATATATAAAACTATTTATGTAGTGTACTTTTTAGTTGTTTTTGTTATATTTTTCTGTCTGGTTGTATCAGTTTCAGTTGGGATGATATGAGTGGGAGTGAGCGTGTCTTTTATTGGCCGCCGTAGACTACAGTTTCCTGCTTCTCCGATGTCAAAGTACAACAGTAACAGAGAAACACATGATTTTGTGAGTAATGGGTACAGTTTTAGACTGATATTGATATTGAAAGGAAGGAATGTGGAGTGATGGAGAAATGGAGTGTGCAGATTTGAGAAGCGCTTACTGTGATTTTGCGAAGTAGCAGCAGCGCGTGGAGGAAATGGGCAGCCAGTGAGTAAAATAGGAAGAATAAAATAAAATTAAATAGAAAAAATTGTATACCAAACATTTATGCTTAGGATGTGTAGAAAGGGGGGTTTTGGTCACAGACAGTGGCGTATAGGTGGTTTATTTGGCTACCGAGGTGCTGTAGGGAGACGCGGTGTGAATGTGCGATCCTTCCTTGACAACCCACCGAGCTGCTCACTTTGTCAGAAAGTGATAGCGTGGGCACAACGATATGCCACTTGTGCAGCGGCAGGTCTCTTTAAAGTAGTGCAGGTTGCAGCAATATTGCGCTATAAGGACATGGCTCTGAGAGGCTCTTAGCCAATCAGGATTTAGAATTGTTGGTGCCCATTTTATAAATATATATATATATATATATATATATATATATATATATATATATGCAATAGGTGTGGTTATAAACAAACTGTGATAAATCCATTTGTCTGATTAACTGTGTGTATAAATTTATTTATACACACAGTTCCTATGTGACAACCCATTTATCCATACACTTTCACCCCCTCCCCAGCTGCCGGCACTACTTTCCCTCCCTTCCACTTTTCTTTTTATTACTAACTGCACTTCTAATCCACCACTGTCCACAAACAAATCCCATTTAGACAACAGCTGGTCCTGTTCACATCACTCTCACTGTACATTACGCCCACTCTCACTCCACACAGAGACAATGTTTTTTTTAAAAAAAAAAGTAAAACTGCTTCTTCTGTTTCCATCCTAATGTGCTTTTTTCTCACAAATTTAAACAACACTTACAGGCTCAAGAGGGAAACATCTCCGCTTTTCTGTTTCTTTTTCCATGGTGCTCCAGCTGTTACTGCATGCTCCATCCCCAGCTCATTACCTGGCACACATGACACCACATGAAAAGAAAAAATAAACTGTGCCCTACACACCAAAACACAACTAAATATCAACTTCATCTCACATGGCTTTCTGCTGTGACAGACACCTAAACTCCATTCAAGTTCCCCGCTAAATGTAGCCAGCATATTTGTAAGAAACGTTTTGAATGCCACGTTCTCCACCAGTCAATGGCTTCAGCAGCAATGATGTCAACACGCTGCATCCATAGTAACGCCCTTAGCAACAGGGCTCTCAAGAAGCAAGGAACACTTTTTCACAAAATAAACCCTCAAACTCTGTGATGAATCGGAAAATAAAAAAAACATTAAAACAAAACTGACTGAACACACAAGGTCTTGCCCTATTGCATAAATGAAATATGCAGGGGGGACCTTGTGTGATATTTGATTTCTCTACACTCCTGCTGTTTGACCTTGGACTCCTGACAAGTGGCATTACCCAAGGTCAAACTGCACTTGTGTAGATGAATCAAATATCACACAGGTCCCTCCTGCATATCTATATATATATATATATGTATATATATATATATATAAAACATCAATGCAGAAATGTCAAGCATTTATTAAAAAACCTTAAACTTTGAGTTCACGGTACCTAAAAAGGTTACTTATCCTCGGTCCCAATCTTTTAACCAGGTTTGTAATATGAAAATTATATTAAGATTTGAGCCTGGTCAGTCTCCTAAAACTTGTAATATGGAATAGTTAAAAGATAGGCACTGTCAGAGATCTCAAGGGGAAATGTACCAACAACTGGATTATCTCTCAGTCTTGTTGCATTTCTGAGCAACATAACCTGAGGTTTTTTTTTTGCACATTTAAAAACTAACTTGTATTGATACATTCATTTATGAACCATATTAAATCCTGACTGTTAAATGGATTTTATATCCATAGGATTATCACCAGTACAGTATAATATTATAATTGCTGGTGACCATGTTTATCAACTCAATTACTGTGCCTATCAAAGTCCATAATAACCAGATTTTGAGTTATTATTGATTCAAATGCAATAATAACCTGAAATCCGATTATTATGCTATCTCCCAAACTGTCAATCCATCCTCAGCTGGTCATGCAGCACTGCCAGCATGAGACATTTAAAGCAGATACTCACAGTTGTCTGCTGTGGCACCTGAGATACTCACACCTCACTCGTCTCTCTCTCTCACTTTCCTCACTGGCTGTAAAGTCACCGAGCGGTGTTCGATCTTTACCAATGTTGTAGAAATTTTACAGAAAGAGCACTGTTACGTATAAAAAAACACGTTAGCTATCTTCTTTTAGCTTACTTTTTTAATTTCCTGGCAAAGAAGCCACTGAGTGTAGAGCGAGGAGAGCGAGTGACTCAGCGGCTTTAGAAGACTCCAAGCAAGCGTTAGCGATTGTTGCTATGGCAACTCTCGTTAACACTTACTTGGAGTCTTCTGAAGCTGCCAAGTCACTCGCACTCCTCACTCTACACTTGGTGACTTCTTTGCCAGGAAATGAAAAAAAGTAAGCTAAAAGAAGAGAGCTAACATGTTTTTTATACTTGGTGCTCTTTCTGTAAAATATGTACAATAATGTTTAAGGACCGAACACCACTTGGTCATGCTACAGTCAACGGGAAAAGTGCAGGAAAGTGAAATGGAAATCCACACACCAACAATTATAAAAAATAAAGAATAGGGAATTGTGCATTGTTGGATTTTTTTACACACACTCGGTGTGTGATAACCACATAAACCTCTCGAGCTTCACTGTTAAGGTTTATGGGTCATCACACATCTTGGGTGCTCAAAAGTAATTCATAACACACACTTCCCTATCCAGTATTCTCTATGTACCATTGACATAGAGGTGAGCCTGAACATCCATAAGTCAGTGCTCAATATAATTAACATACAGTGAAAAATAAATAGACTCAGAATACATCCTTGGGGACTCACTTTAAGACTAGTACTAGTTTTGATTGAGGTCCTTCAATGACAGCTACCTGCTTATGATAAATAAGGCTACTACTAAACCATCTTAAGGTAAAAAACAGCACTGCCAATTTTCATGACAGAGTTTTGTGGCTGGTGATATCAAAGGTCTTGGATAGGTAAATAAATATTGCCTTGAACAGTGTGTCATTATCCAAGGCCAGTAGTATGTCATTAGTTACTTTGATAACTGATTGAAGTGTACTATAATGATTTCTAAAACTTGACATTCTCAAGATTCTTATTATTATAGGGTTGAGGTGCTGGATGCCACTCCTTGCGCCACATCAGTGACCTGAGTTTAGGAGCGAGCTCGGGCACCGTGGGTCAGCAGGAGAGGGAGAGGATTGAGTGCTTGATGGGCTGCTCTCCTCTCCCGGGGAAGGGCTAGGGGTTTTCCAGCATCCCAGCAACCCCCAGTGGACAGCAGAGGCACTGCAGGATGTGGACCACACATTGAGGTGAGCGTGGCAGGTGCTGGCAGGATTGCCATGTGCCATGGCATCAGGGGGATGCCATGCTTGGGGGGGAGGAGGTAGCTCAGGGACAACTACAAAAAAAAAAAAACCCAGCCCAGATAGGTGATGACCCTCCCAGTGCCACTCCACCACACACCCAATGCTGGTTCCCTGCCTCTGCCCCTTCGGTCTCCTTGGGCCCATATCCACCCAGAGTTTGGGGAGAAAGTAACGACTTTAAAGAAGGCAAGGTCCACAGCAGACGGTAGAGCGGATTAGGCGAGTAGAGTGGCCAGAGAGAGTTCTGGAGCTGGGGGAGAAGAAACATAGTTGGGAAAAGAAAAAAGATTCTTATTTTGCAGATAAGTGTTCACCTGACTTATAATTAAACTTTCCAAGGCTGTCGACACAGCTGGTAACAAATAAACTGGTTGGTACTTACCACGCATACTTCTTTGTCCAGATATGACAAAGGGTTCAACCTGGCCTCCATACAGCTATCTGGAGATGCCCCAGAAGATAAGGTCCAACTGAAACAGAAGAAAGCAGAGTAAACATTATAGGAGCAGTATACTTAGATAGCATATATTGGGGCCATGACTTGACTGTCGACAAGATGGCAGCTAAATATTGCAGGCTCCTATTCCTCTCAACCTAATCCTATACAATCTGAATGTAAACATTAAGACCCACCACTTTCAAAACCACTAATTTAAAAACCTCTTCCCACAGTGCCTGCGCCTTTGTTTCTTTTGCACCGTATTGCTCCCTCTCACTGATAATCCATGGTATTCATTCCGCCCTTACAAACTGAGACCTTTGGTGGGAAAATGGCACTCCCAGTGACAGCCTCTCCAGAGGCTCCTGTGAATTTGGGAGAAATCAGGGTTCTGTTCAGTCAGCTATTAACAGAAATGGGTGAAATCATAGAGGTGACGCAGCAATCCCAAAGAGGGCATTTCATCACTAGCCCAGAGAGTCATCACACTGTGGACCACATCTGTTACTGATATTACAAAATAGTGCAGCTCTATAACAAAACAGATGACCTCAAAAATCAAAGTCGTAGGAAAAACCTCAGGATCATTGAGTTTCTTGAGGGAGTTGAAGGCACAGACTTGATTTCAATCTTACAAACATTGCTGTCCACAATACTGAAACACCTCTGGCCTACCCCGCTTGAGACAGAGCACTCCCACTGCTCGCTACCTGCTCCGCCTAAGTCAGGGCAAGAATCAATCAATCAATTTTTTTTTATTACGAGGCATAAACACCATTGAGCAAGCTCATTTTCAAGGTTGTCCTGGACAGATAACAAAACAAAACAAACAATACAAAAAGTACATGGCACAGATGAAAGTAGTATTTTACAGGATATGCACAAATGACCAGCAATTAGTTAACCTGTGAGAATTACAAGCAACGCCAATAAGGATAATAATATTATATGAAGGTATAGAAGGTCATCAGTCCTAGTCAACCTCCACTGTTGGTAGCAATCAGAAAAGGAAGGAAAAGATGCAGCTGCACGAAGGAGAGGAGGAAGAGAATGTGAAGGGCCATGGTAGCTGAAAGTATACATGGATCTGGAGGTCACCTATGAGGAAGGGACTTGGTAAGTGTTCTGATTGTGGGATAAGTGAAAGCAGATAGGGAAGATAATCTTTGTCTGAAACAATTGCAGTTTTCCCTTAAGAAAGCGGCCAGCATCTTTTTGAATGTGGATAGGCTTAGGAGACATGACAGTTTTAGTATGCTTTGCATGGAGTTCCATAGGGATGGCAGTGAGAAGTTAATTGCGGCCAAGCCAAAGGTTGTGTTTACTCTAGGGGTCTGAAAGCAGAGTATTGAGAAACGTCTCAGTCCATAAAAACCCTTGGCACACACGAATAAGTTACAGATGTATGCTGGGAGCTTGTTTGAGAGAGCTCTGTGGAACCAGAGAAGAGCATTTCTTTTCCTCCTAGCTGATAGGGAAGGCCAGCCCAATTCCTGGTAAAGTAGACAATGATGGGTACATATGGGTAGATTAAGGATAAATCTTGGAGCCTGGTGGTATGGTATAGGGTGTCAAGTTTGCTGAGCAACGTTAAGGGACAGTGAGAGTACATAAAGTCAGCATAGTCCAGTATGAGTAGAAATGTAGATTGTACTATCCTCTTTCTAGCATCTAAGTTTAGGAGACGTCTAATCCAGTAGAATATGCCTAGCCGCTGCCTTAATTTCTTCAAGATTTCATTCAGATGGCAATGGAAGTTCAGCTTTTGTCCAACCAGAATCCTAGGTATTTAAAGATTTTGATTATTTAGAGAGGTTCATCTAGAAGTGTTAAAATCTGGGGAGTGAGTGTAGATCCAAGGCCAGCTTTTGGTGAGAGGACCATGACTTTTGTCTTTTTGGCAATGAGTAGAAGTTTGTGTTTAATGAGATTGTATTGGAGCTTATTAAATTCTTGCTGTAACTTCTCCTGTGCCACTTCTAAGGGGGTTTATGGTATATAGTACAGTATCATCTGCAAATAAGTGTATATTAGCTGTTCGTAGATGTGTGTCGAGGTAATTGATATAAATGGTAAATAGGATTGGGCCTAGTATGAAGCCTTGAGGAACGCCTGGCAGGAGGGTTTTTTGTGCAGACATGTCACCTGCAGCTTTGACTTGTTGCAGTCTGTTGGAAAGGTAGTTGGAAAACCATTTGATTGCAGGGCTGTCAAGTCCTATACTTCTCAGAGCTGCAATCAATATATTATGCTCAACAGTATCAAAAGCTTTGCTCGGATCCAGGAAAAGGGTGATCACATGTTTATTAGAATCTAGTGCAGTTTTCCAATCTGTAGTTACTTTCACCAGTGCTAATATTGTGCTGTGTTTGGCTCTGAAGCCAGATTGTACAGGGTTTAATAAATCATGTGTATCCAAATGTTCTCTTATTTGGGCATTAACAATTTTTTCGAGTAGTTTTGACAATGCCGGCAGTATAGATATAGGACGGTAGTTATTCAGATCACATGGGTCACCCGACTTGAATAAAGGTAGGATATGGGTGGTTTTCCACAACTGGGGGAGTTCTCCCTGCATTAATGACAAGTTAAATAAGTGTGTAATGGGGGCAGTCAAGTAGGAGTATCCAAGTTTGAGGAAGTATGGTTCTATGTTGTCTGCACCTGCTCTCTTTTTGGTATCCAAGGAGAGTAGTAAGTCCTCGACCTGCTTAAAAGTGATTGTATTGAAGCTACATACAGGAGGATAAGGTAAGCTTGGATTAGGAGTGTTAATAAGGTCAACAGCAGGGTCATTCTGAGGATTAATTCTACTAATAGGTGAGGTGTCAAAAACTAGCCCTGCAGTGGCAAAATGTTCGTTTAACTGTCCAAGTATATCAGTTCTGTCTTATAGGTATGCCCATTGGACAAGATTTTTGTTGGTAGTGACAATTCTGCAGGGTATCCTTCAACTTCTCTGAGGATGTTCCAGAATTTGGCTGAGTTATTTTTATTGGCGTCTAGTTCCACTTGGAAGTACTTCCTTTTTTCAGACCTAATTAGCTTAGTGCAGACATTTCTAGAGATGCGGAAAGCTAACCAGTCTGCTTCCAGATGAGATTTTCTCACTTTCTTCCACAAGTGGTCCCTGTCCCTAAGTGCTTTCTTCAAAAGAGGAGACAACCACCCAGGGGATCTTTTCTTAGATTTGATCTGCCTTAGCAGGGCATGCTTATCAATTAGGTTTGTTAAATGGCTATGAAAGATATTGAATGCCTTGCTAATGGAGGAGGCTAGAAAGAAGCTCTGCCATCTGATCATGCTTAGGTCTTTCAGAAATTCGTTCTGGGAGAACTTTTTCATGTTCCTTCTCAATATAAATTTAGTGGTCTGGTTTAATTGTAGTGGGCATCTGATACAGGCAGTGGCACAGTGGTCACTTCTATCATTGAAGAACTCTCCTGCATGTGAAATGTTGTGAGGCTTAAATCTAGACCTTTACTAGTAAAATGTATTTGCTTCCCCATCAAAGAATGAATTATGCAGCTAGCTAAGGAAGGGGGAATGCTGGTCTTGCAAGGAAATAATATATGAATATTCCAAACTTTTTGCTGGCTGTTACAGAGAGAAGGAGAGCCTTTACAGTGGTGAGAAAAGCTTTGCAACAGATTGGAAGACCATACAGCCTCTGATACCCAGCAATGCTATGCATTTCCAGAAATGGAGTGTTCCACTCATTTGATAACCCTGATGCCACTTAAGACTTCATACACCATTCCTGGCCAGTCACAGTGATTCCCTCTCTCCGTCAAGCCCACCTCATGGACACCACCCCAGCCCCATCTCATTCAAACTATGGCTGCAGGCCAAGTACAGTACAGCAATCTCCTCAGCAGCTGGATGATGAAGACTGGCAGCCAACACACCACCATAGAGATAGCGGAACTGGAGGCAAGAAAATCAAATACACTAGACCTGAGACCACCCCCCAGGTTCCTTTCCCCAGAAGCCGCAGCAGAAGTAAGGAGCAAGGAAGAAAGCCATCCTTGGACAGCTTGGGTGACCTAACACTAAAGAACCAGTATGCTCCACTGCAAACTATGGACAGCAAGTCTTCTGCTGAAGCACCACAGATGCAATGGATCACCTTGACGGCGACCCAGCATGAACCTCACAAACAGACTCCCTTAAGTCCAACATGAACTGTCCTGAACATCGGCTAGAAAATACTCCACTACCACCACCAACTCCATCTACAAAAGATGAGGCCTCTCTGCACTCCTACACTGCTGCAGTGACTAATCCACCCAAGGCCCCTGTGACCAGCGTGCAGCAGCATTCTGATCTGGGGTGAGAGATTAGTGGTGCCAGTCTGCAGAAAATGAACATTTTTATAGTAAACTAGTACAGCTCACCCCATCCAAACCTTGCTTGGTGAATAGGATCCTGGACTTAATTAAGGTCATTAGTTTTTTTTCCTCTACCTTAAAAGGGTCACCACAGACACTCAGACTGCACCCTTTCTTTAAAACACACAGCTCGGCCATTAAAGATTTATGGACTTTATGATTCATTCTCAATTCTCAGCAAAAATAAATCTACCCTTTTAAGAGCCCTGTCATTTTTTTAATGCTCTCCATACAGTTATAATGTATGTATGCCTTAGAAAGCATCAATTTGGATTATCTGACAGGGTTTGGGATGGGGGATGGGGATTCAGTACACTGTGAGGGTGCTAGCAGAGTATTTCTGGATACAGTCAATCTGCTCAAACTACCCTTGTAAGAGCCAAGGCTACCCCTTGCACACTATTCAATTCAAGTACTCGGGTGGGGGGGGGCAGGCTCTTGCATAATAAGTATTCAAACTTAAAACCATAGCTTGGACACTACCAGATTTTCTGCATGCTAGCAGGCTGCTTTTATTTTTATTTATTTATTTAAACAGCAGTTTGGAAAACCTTTGAGCCACAGGCTCATTTACAAAGGTACCTTGTCACAGTAAGACAAACGAAAATACACAGTATAACAGTACAACACAGTATAACAGTAACTTAAGACATAGGTACAAACAAGCTGGTACAGGTAGGATTGATGCAAACAATACCAGAGTTAGGTTGTCCTTAGCAGCTTAGTAGTAAGCTTTGTCATAAGTATTGAGTATGGCTTTGACTAGTGGCAATTACAGCTTTGGGTGTTAATAAGGTGGTTACGTAAAGAAGTTTTGAAGCACGATATAATTGGAGCTTCGGAGATGGAGGGGGGCAGTGTGTGTTGAACCAGGAGGGGGCCCTAAAGTTGAAGGCTCTTTGGCCGTGAGAGGTCCTAGCTCTAGGGATAACAAGAGAGGTTTTCCCAGAGGTCCAAGTATGAACTAGTGGGACAGAGCGGTGTATGGTGGTGGTTAATCCTGGTGGGGATAGCCCAAGGAGGCTCTTTTTTGTAAGGGTGCAGGTCAGATATTTGAGGTGCTCATCAAGATCAAGTACCATTGCTTTAGCGTACAGTAGACAGGTGTGTGTTAGCCTAGGTGCCCCAGTAATTAACCTGCAGGCCTTATTCAGAGTAGTGCGAATTTTATGGAGTGCAGTCTGATCAGCAGCACCATACACCGGCAGTCCATACTCCACTAGGCACAGGATAGAGGAGGTGACTGTGAGTCGAAGAGCCTCCGGGGGGAGACAGTGTTTATACCGATGTAAGATGCCCAATCGGATATTAGTGGCAGTGGCTAGGGCAGCGATGCGTCCATGGAAGGAGCGGGAGGGGTCAAAATGGATCCCTAGGTATTTATAGGAGCAAACTTGTTCGAGTGGGAAAGAGGACCCAGAGTGAATGAGGAGTTTGAAGTTGCAGAACTTGTTTTGAGGATGAGTGAAGAACATGGTTTTGGTTTTTTTAAGATTTATCACCAATCTATGTTCCTTGAACCAGCCCTCAGCTTCAGCGAAGGACTTCTGCAGCGAGTCCTGGAGGGCAATAGGGTTACGACTTGAGGCAAAGATGACTGCATCATCAGCATACAATAGAATGTTCCCCAAGCAAGAGCGTGGAAGGGTGTTAAGGTAAAGGGAGAATAGTAAGGGGCCCAGAATGGAGCCCTGGGGAACCCCAGAAAAGATGGAACAGATGTCTGAGTAGGTCACATTCATTTTTACACGCTGTGAGCAGTCAGACAGATAACTGGTGCACCAGGAGATAGGCCCAGCAGCAAAACCAGAGAGACTAAGGGCATCAAGAAGGAGGGGGTGGGAGACAGTGTCAAAAGCTTTAGAGAGGTCAATGAAGACCGCACCAGCCAGAGAACCATTGTCTAAGGAGGAGTGGAGAAAGTTGGAGAACTCTAGGAGGGCTGTGTTGGTACTGTGGCCCACTCAAAAGCCATGATGCTCAGGACATAGGACATTGTAGGTGGAGAGGTAGTCTGAGATTTGAGAGGCCACCACTTTTTCCAAGGCCTTGGAGAGAGGAGAGAGAATGGAGATTGGCCGATAGTTTCCAGCCACAGTCCTATCACCACCTTTAAAGATAGAGGTGACAGTGGCAACTTTCCAGACAGTTGGAACCTTCCCAAGCAAAGAGTGGTTGATGAAGACGCATGATCAGGAGTAAGGACTGTGTCTAAGACCAACCGTGAGGATACGGATCCAGGGTGTCACTGCCTGTACTATTACTCTTGAGGGCAGTGACAAGGTGCGGCCTAAGTTCTTGGGCAGAAACACGGCGGAGGAGAAAATAAGGGTGAGAAAGATTTATGGCAGGTGCTGGGGGAGGAGGGTCAAAAAAATTTGTAGGGAGGATAGGGCTAAGGTCAGTGAATGAGGTGTTGAGGTGGTTGGCTATGACGGCTGGGTCTGAGGATATCACGCCATTAATGTTGATCTGGGTGGGTGGGGGGAGTGTGCACTCCCATTTAACTGTTTAATGTTATCCCAGAAGGTTCTGGGGTTCCCCATGAGGCAGTGAGTGAGGACCGATAGTGCTCAGACTTGGCCTTTCTAATGGCCGAGTGCACTTGTTTGAGGCAGCAGATAACTGCCTGTCACTGGGCCGGCCAGTCTCAATGGCACGGTGCCATAGGTTGTCCCTATGTTTGAGTTGGTGGATCAAAGCTGGGGTTACCAAGGGGGCATTCTGCCTTTTAGAACGGCGGGTCAACATTGGGGCAAAGATATCACAGGCATTATTAAAAGTTCGGGTAAAGAAGGAGAGAGCAGTGTTGATGTCAGGAGTTGCCTGTATAGGAGACCAGTCAATTTGGGACAGAAGTTCCTTAAGTTTTATCAGTCCACTAGGTATTAGACGCCGCCGGCATGTGGACTGTGCTATGGGTTTGGGGACTGAGGATGACCAGTGGAATAGAATGGGGGAGTGATCACTGAGAGAGTCTGGGAGGACTTGTACATTGGGATTCCGATTAGGGCGGTTGGTGAGTACCACATCAAGCAGGGTACTGGAGCCTCTCTTGGGGTTAGTCCTGGTAGGGTGGGTAACTAGTTGCGTTAGGTCTATTGCAGAAAAGGAGTCTCAGGTAGAGGAGGAGGAGGGGCTGAGCCAGTTGACATTTAAGTTACCCACCAGAATTTGATCAGCGGAAGGAGGTAGTGAGGAAAGGTATTCTGTAAGAGAGGCAATGGCCTGCGTTTGGTCCCTGGGGGGAACGTATGCAGTAGTCAGATAAAGGGGTCCCTTTAAAGGGTCAGGAGTTAGTTTCAGCGTAAGTGCCTGGGCCCTGGAGTCAAGGATGGGAGCAGGCAGGGCTAGTATGGGGTTTTGAGGGGCTCCTTAGCCTCCATGAAAATGCTGTCCCTAGACACTGAGTCCAGACCCATGAATTGCCAAGTTTGCCTAGAAACATAGAAATGGATGGCAGATAAGGACCGCTAGGCCCACCTAGTCTGCCCATACATTGCTTGGGAGTTGCAGGGACACCATTCTTAGAGGACATGATGGTTTCAGACCTCAGCTATCGGCTACCTACAGTGGTTAAATGTGCATTGGATATCTTACGTAGTGAAGTTACCAGGCAGGAACACTTTCCACCCAGCTCAGTTATATTGAATTGGTCGGGGAAGGGGGACATACCACCCTGAATCTGACTCTTCTGCTTGAACTCTCTTTGGCACAGAGGGACCACGGTTTAAAATGTGAGGTTCACTGGTTCAACTCTGGTTTTACATACAGAGGAATCTTATAACTAAACTACAATTATTCCAAGTGTTTCTGGTTATGGTACTGTTATGTGACTACTATGGTTATAGTGTTCCAATGTATGTTTATAGGAATTTATGAACATTTCTGATCCTTGGTTTGCAACTGATCCAGGGAGAATGGCTACTTGTCATCCTTACTTGTATATTTTCCAGGGCCAACCAAGACATGGGAAACCAACACGGGGGAGAGGGTCATAGGTCACAGCAGTATACCTTAATATATATACCTGCACCTGATAGAGACCATGACTGATGCAACTTCTGTTACATCCAGTGTTCAGGGGGCTAAACACCCCAATCAAAAAATGAAAAGGTCCTTGCTCATCTTAAGAAACAGGGGACACAAGGAGCCTTTCTCCAGGAAACCAAACTGACCTCACATGAGGCTAAAAATTTGGTGAGGGAATGGATGAGGGCAAAATGCATTGCTTCTCCCAATCAGCAAAAAGGGGTCATTTTGTGGCATAAACTGCTAAAGTGGGCCATAGAGGAGGTACGCGCAGGTGCAAAGGGAAGATGGGTATTAGGGAAAATCAGAATGCCACAAGGTGCTCTTATTTTGCTCAATGTATATGCTCCTAATGAAGACTCCCACACCTGTTTTCAATAACTGCTACAGGGTCTGTCTTTTGTTATAGACCATATACTGCCTGGGAGATGCAGGGACAGCCATTCATAGAGGACAAGATGGTTTCAGACTAGAGATGCAGTGAATTTAAATTCCGCCGGCGAAGTGAACACAAAGTGGGCACTTCGCATTGCCACTCTGCTATGTGGAGTGGGCAATGCAAAGTGTTCACTCCGCCTTGTCATTACCACTTCTCATTAAGGTGGAATGGCAATGTGAAGTAAGGCAGAGTCATTGTTTTTAATGGACTTCGCGTTCCTCATGATGATTCTAAGTGATCCACTTGGTGTTTCAGATTTGGCAGCCCCCCCCCCACACATCACATGGCTTACAGTACTGTAAGTCACATGCTCTTTAGCTAGGTAGGCAGGAAGAAAGTGAGTCATACTAGTAGACACTTTTACTTTCTCCTGTGCAGATGGAGAAAGAGTAGTGTATTTTGTGACTGCTGACACTTTTAGATCAGAGCGAGAAGGAGATTTAAACTTTGATTTAGACCCAACAGCTTTTTTAAAAGCTAAATTTTTTGGTCTTTTCTGTACGCTTTTTTACTTAATTTGTTCTTTCTGTAAATTTTATTTTTCTTACCTTTATAAGTAGTTAGTTGTTTGTCTGTGTCTGTGTGTGTGTGTTGTGTGACAGTGTGAATAGTGATTGCCTGGACTGAGGGAGCTCAGTAGGAGAGATGGACCAGGGTGAGGGAATGTCTGGGGTGGGAGCAGCTCTAAGAGAGCGTGGTAGTGGTAAGCATCGTACCATGCACATGTGTGGAGGGCATCGGCGCCCATTCCTGTTAGACCACTCAAAACTTGAGTGCCCCCCCAGAAGCAGAAGCATCGCTGCCTCCTGTCCTGGCTCTGAGGCAGTTGAACCACCACTACCACCACCAAGTTCAGCACCAGGTCCTCTGGAGCAGGGTGTGCCTGTTCCCCCGGGCCCAGGTGTGGATCCCATCCCTGTTCAACACCATGACCAGCCGGCTACCAGTTCTTCTGACCATCCCCTGCCTGTGCCTGGTCCTCCCCGCACCTCCATTGTTTGGCAGTTTTTTGACTGTGTTGGGGATGACAGCAGTGTGGTCAAGTGCCACCTATGTGAAGTGGAGGTGCGTCGTGGCCCCGGGGGACTCATCTGGGGACTGGGGGCCAACACACCCATATGCTCAATCACCAGCAGTTGGAGTGGCAGGCTGCCACAGAATGGACCATGCCTGCACCTGCTGGCCATTCTGTGGCAGAGGATGCAGCTGTGCATTGCAGCATCCCTAGGAAGAGGAGGGCCACAGCAGCACCTGCTGCTCCACCAGCACCCCCACACCCACCACCAGCAGGTCAGCCTGTAGAACATGAGGATCCCAGAGAAGTGCGTGTAACACAGGCTGACTTGGCAGTTCTCTGGAGTGCTGTTGAGGAGAACAGCGAGAGGATGAGTGCTGTGGAGCAGCGGCTGGATCACATAGAGGGACATCAGTTGCAAATTATGTCCATGCTGGAACTGCTGCTGGATCACCATGGGATCCCACACTAGTTTTTAAAATGTATTCCTCCACCATCCCCGACCCTTGTATGTAATTATGCCCTTTTTTGTTGTCTTCCGTATGCATGACACTTTGTGTTCTGAGCAGTGCAAGTATACTGTGCTAAACTACATGTGTGCAGTCAGTCTTCTTTCCAGTCTGTGTATGTACTGCAGACACTGTCCAACTCCCTGACTTAAAAACAAACATTAATGAGTACAAGGGTGGGGTGGTGAAGCATGGAGAAAAACTATAAAACAGGCTTACAATATATCCAAGTAACTAGTTAAAAAAATTAATGTTGTGATTCATGACGTGATCATAAATCAGCTACCATACCCCTGTCAGCATTGCTTGGTTCCTGTCATGCTCCTGAATGTGTCAGGTGACTGAACTCAGTCCCATCAGTTTCATGATTGTTAGTTTCAGTCCCTTAAATGGATACCAATTGACTCAAACCCATACACATGTACTCTTTAAACTATACCTCACATGGGTCAGGGAAGGGCCTGCACAGTCCACTGAAAAGGCTCATGTAGGAATGAATAGAAAAACACATGTGGGGGCCCACATACAGCCACATAAAAGGCTTTACATGGATTATGACATGTACACATCACCACAACAAGGTCACTTATGTCAGTGATAAGGAAGATGCATGTCAGGTCACAAAAGTGACACCATTAACAACACACATGCATAGCACTACAAGTGAATTACAATTAATACTAAAAACTAAGTAATATCTTTATATAAGAATGTGGTCTATAGTGGTGTCCCCAAATCCACTCTACCCAGACCGGACCCTATCATCCACTCCTTTTGCCATTTTGCTACTGGTGCCCCCTCACTCATCACTGTTTTGTGTACCATCTCCTCCATCTTTCTCCTTATCTTCACAGCTCCTATCCCATTATACTTCCTTTCTCTCCAAGTTCTGGTTTATAGCCTTCTCCTCCTACCTCTCTGTCCTGATCCCACCCTCAGCTCCCTCTACGTATTCCTTTTGTAGTAGTGGTAGTAACAATCTTTATTTTTATACAGGAAGGTATTAATAAATACATCATTAAGGCCTGAAGGTCCTGTTTTCAAGATGGTCTTGTATGGTTTCCATATTTCATAAGACTAATAAATTTTATAATAATACATCAGTTTGAATACTACATACGTAGTAGAGTATAGAACTCTATAGCAGTTCTATTAACCATAACATTACATGAATTCAGGTTACAAAAATTGTATAAATTGCAGTAGTCTAAGACTTTCAAAAATGTTCAGGTCTCCAGTAGCAAATATAAATAACAGGCAGGAGATAACTAACTATATTTAAGATCACACATTACAGTATATGGATAGACAAACAGGTTAATGTGCAATATTACAAAGGTGTCTACTCATACTAGACGATCTAAACAGCTAACAGTTACATTCTTTCTGAGCTTGGCATTAAAGGACTTTGGGTGTAACTTCAAATCCTCCTCATGGCTCACTAAGTTTCCCCAATATTTATTTACTATATTGGAAAAGGATGTTTCCATATTTATTATTTTAGAAGTTTGAAATTTATGTAAACTATTATTTCTTAAATTGTACTTACTTTCTCTTTTACTCAATTTGTCATTCAAATATTGGGGTTTATCTGCTCTAATTGTTCTATGGATCAGTCCAGTCTACTTTATTGATCTCTTATTTTCTAACTCTAAGCATTTCAATCTATTACAGAAAGTACAGTGCTGAGTAGTGAAGTCGCATTTCAAAACAAATCTTGTTAATCTAGTGTACAGTTTCTTCACATTTTCTAAGGAAGTTTTATTTGCTAGATATATATGATCCCCATAATCAATTATTGGAAGTAGTAACTGGTTTACAATAGTCCTCTAACTCTCAGTCTCTCATTATTCCTCACTGCTCTGTATCCACTGATCAGGCGTTTTCTCAGTCCAGCTGCCCTCAGTCTGGAACTCTCTCCATTTCTCCCTTAGAGTAGCTCCCTCTTACCTTTCCTTTAAGGCTCTTCTGCAGGATCACTTCTCTCTTTCTTCTGTATTGACTTAACTGGTTCCTGGTCTAGCCTGCTATTCTCATCTAGTGCTTGCCATTATATTGTAATCTTATTATGTATATATATATATATATATATATATATATATATATAATGTATATGAGTTGCCTTTAGACACTACATTGTAATCTTATTGTACATATGAGTTGTTGTCCTTAGTCATTATATTGCAATCTTATTGCGCATATATATATATATATATATTTATATATATATAATGAGTTGTTGCCTTTAGACACTACATTGTAATCTTATTGTACATATGAGTTGTTGTCCTTAGTCATTATATTGCAATCTTATTGTATATATGAGTTGTTGCTGTTAGATATTATATTGCAATCTTATCGCATTTAGGAGCTTTGTCTTCCACTGTTGTCATTTTATAGCTTCCTGCTACCACACTGTGACTATACTTACCATCATGGTCCCATGTCATAACAGCAATCACAAAATGTATTATGGCAAGTGTATATCACTGAAAAGCAAATCGGCGATATATAATTGCCAGCAACCTCACATCCAGAAACACAAAAAGTGTTTTTGCAAGGGGGCTGTGCCCCCACCCCCTGTCCCGCAGCCACAGGCAGCAGCAAATTTTCTACCCCCCGGTCCCAGCCACTAACACAGTACCTGCTGAGCCAGAACTAGCCATTCACACCACCACACCACACAGCTAGCTCCGTGGCAGCAGGCACACCCATCCCCTAAAACCCCTTTCCTGTCCCTCCTCTTCTCCTCGCTATCCCCTCTTCCAGTCACCCTTCTCTATGCTTTCTTTTGCATAGGGTCACTAACCTTACAGGGTAGCCCATGGGAAAAGCACTGAATATGAGTTGCCATTGTGACAGTCACCCATATTCAGTTGCTATCCTCACTGGATACCTATTGGGTTGATGTCTTAGCTGCTTGTAACTGTTTTCTGCCATGATCCCCTTCCCTGAATCATGCCTAGAAATAAGCCTTGGCACAGTGCAGCTTTTCCAGTTATCAATTTTCAAATAATAAATAAAATAATAATACTCTGCTCTTTTAATGTATATGTTATATATATATATATATATATATATATATATATATATATATTAGAGACAAAAACTCCATTTAATGCATTAGGCAGGGTTGTTCACAGCAACAAAAGTGAGAAATTCGGTGTTGGGATGAAGCCCCTTGGACCCCTCAGCCCACACCCCAACCGACAGCCGAGGTGCACGTTGAGTCATGGCCTTAACTCTCACCCCATCACATGTGTAAAGAAACAGAGGAATAGGAGAATGGGGTGAGAGTTAGGACTGATGACCCCAATGTGCACCCGATGCCAATTGAAGGTGGTAGAGGGAATTCAAGGGAACCGTAACACCAAATTTCCTCACTTTTGTCACTGTGGAACAACCCTAACTGATGCATTAAACAGAGATTTTTGCCTCTAATTTCCCTTCTTTTTGAGAATGATGACGAGAAATACTGAATGTGATGCGGTGGCAGGAGCACGAGGCCCATCTTGTGACATAGTAACAAGAACAGCAACACAAACAGAAGCGGCAACAGTTGCACACATAGTGACGCAAATGTAAATGGTAAAGGAAATGTTAATAGAAACACAAGCGCAAAGTGATGCTGAAGTGAACAGTGACACAAATGGACACTGAAGCACATACAAAAATGCAACTGGTAATGCAAACAGTGATGGCAGTGGTATTTTAAATGGAAATGTTAAGTGTCACAGCAAAAAGAACACGAAAGGGAACAGAAACGGAAATGCGATCGCAAGCGCACACGTAAACGTAAATTGTATGTGCACAGACATGATACAGCAATTGTAAATGCAAATGGTAAAGTTAACATGAAGAATAATGCCAAAGGAAAGAGAAACGGAAACGGGAACAGAAGCGCATATGGAAACGCAAACCGAAATGCTCACGGGCACAGTAGCGCAATTGTAAATGCAAATGGTAATGGTAACAGCAATAATAACAGCAAAGGAAAGAAAAATGCAAAAGGAAACGTAAGCGCATATGGAAATGCAACCCGTAATGTGCACGGGCACAGTAATGCAATTGCAAATGCAAATGGTAACAGTAACAGCAAGGAAGACGCAAAATAAAAGAGAAAAAGAAACGCAAATGAAAGGCCTGCCGGAAACGCAAATGGCAATGCACACAATGATGCAAACAAATGCAAACAGAAACAGTAGTGGAAATGCAAATTGCAACAGTAATGAAAATGCAATCGCAAATGACAACGCAAAAGGTAACGCACACGATGGCGTGCACGGGAACGGTAATGCAAACGGGAACATAAACGCAGGTTGAAACAGTAACTGTAACAGTAACGGAAGCGCATGCCCTGTTTTTTGCCGAACAGGTGCATAGAGAAACACAGTGGGTGGGATATTCAAAAGGGATGCACCATGCGCAATAGGGTTGCGCCTGCGCAAGTCCGAAATTGTGCCATTCTGCGATATTCAGCAGGAGGCAGTTGCACCACTGAAAACATACTGAGCAACAGCGCAATGCTAATGAATGCATGCTGACCTGGAGGGGGAGGAACCATGCATAAACTGCACAACCCGATATTCAGCCGGGTTGTGCAGAGTTGTGCAGGCACAACCCCCAACCTGCACCTGCACAACTCTGAGCCAAAAAAGGAGTAAAGTCAAGGGCCACCCACAGGTGAGCTGCCACATTGCATGGCGCCAACACAGCAGCTGCCACCTGTGGCTGACCCTCAACTGACTCTGTATCCCTAGCAGCTTGATTGCGGGCAAAGTGTAAAAATCCCCCTCCCGACTGGCCGATCACGGGCAAACAAAATAACCCCCACCAGCCCGATCGCGGGCTGCAAAGTGTCCCCAAGAACATATCTCTGGTGGTCAGTGGACCGCTAAGCCTGATCACGGCTGTAGATGTTTAAACCCCCAAACATATCTCTGGTGGTCAAGTGGACTGCTAAGCCTGATCACGGGCTGAATGTAAACCCCGAGCGTATCCTGGTGGTCCAGTGGACTGCTAAGCCTGATCGCGAGCTGTAGATGTTTAACCCCGAATATATCCCTAGTGGTCCAGTGGACGCTAAGCCTGATCACAGGCTAAAGATGTATAAACCCCCAGAATGTATCCCTGGTGGTCCAGTGGGCTGCTAAGCCCGATCATGGCTGTAGATGTTTAAACCCTCCTGAACATATCCCTGTTGATCTAGTGTCCCCCAGCCCACCCACCTACCCATGAAGCCCACCACCACTCCCCCGGCAGCCAGTGAGTGCCAGCATCCACCCACCTGCGCCCCCACCCCCACCGACTGACTGCCCGGTGGACTGCCGCCCATTGGTGCAGAGCAAGAGCCAATGGGTGTGCAGCCACATACCGACAAGGCAGTCAGATATCAATTCCATATACGGGCTGCGCTGTGCTGACATCGTCTTACCTCATTGGCTCTACGCAATGTGCGCGACAAACAGGCGATCAGTCGATGGTAAGACCAGGCGAGTGGGATGCCGCCTCCCGCCGACTGCGGGGGGGCAAATGATGGGGCTTCGCGCAAATGAGCAGGGTGGAGGGACTGCTAGATCACCAGGGAGTATGTTGGGGGCTAACATCTACAGCCCGCGATCAGCAAAGCGGTCCACTGAACCCTGAAATCTGATCCTGAAGAGTACACATCTTCAGCCATGATCGGGCTTAGCGATCCACTGGACCACTAGGATACATTCTGGGGTTGTTACATCTTCAGCCCGTGATCAGGCTTAGCGTCCACTGGACCACCAGGGACATGCTGGGGACACTTCTGCCTGCAATCAGGCTGGTGGGGGTGATATAAGCTTTTGCCCACGATCAGGCCAGTTGTGGGGAGGGGGGATGTTTATGCATTTGCCCGCGACCGGGCTGCAGGGGGCATCGGTCCACTGACAGCTTCTGCCTGGCAGGGCGCCAGGCACAAGTCCTCGGGGATCAGTGCACCTGCATGCTAATGGCATGCAAATGGGGCCATAAACAGATGCAAATGGCCCCCCCTGTGCCTAGCATGAATTATGGCCCCATTTGCATGTCACCTTTTGAATGTCGGAAATTTGCACATGGTGCAATGGTACTTTCACCACCGCAATTTGAATGCTCCACTTTGACCACTTGTGGTGGCATAAGTTCCACTGCGCCATGCACAGTGGCTGTGGCAGGGGAGTGATATTCAAAGAAGTTGCTCAATAGCGCAACTCCTTTGAATATCGCACCCGCCACACCCTTGCGCAACTATTTTGTGTAGCGCATGGGCTTGTGCCACAAAATAGCGCAGTTTGAATATCCGGCCCAGTATGTACAAAGAATGTATGCATTGTAATGGGCATCGAAGCTTAAAACGAGCATTGGAAGTTCTTAATTGCTAATATCTCAGCAACCGCATGCCGTGGAAAAAAAATTAAAATTTCACAGAAATCATGACTTTTCTGGCTAGGTTTTTGCTGTTACATAGTCAAAAGTGCTATGTAACTTGCAACAAAAAATATGTATCTCGCATCATTTCCAAGATACGAGCCCTGAAAGGCATGGTGTACTCCACCATGTTTGTCTATGGAAAACAACAACAAATTCGGAGTATCATAACTTGGCAACTGTGCAATATTTTTTCAGCAAACCACCAAAAGGCACATCTGTGAGATATTGGCTGCCTTCCCTCCAAATTTCAGCTCAAAAGACCAAACCGTTCTTTCGCAGCAGGGTGGCAAAGTATTCCTGTCATTTTGGCCAAGTCTGAAAATGTAGTGTCGCAATCTGCGGCAATTTTAGCAAAAATTTGTTAAAGTGTCACAGGTGTGACACTACTTTGTGACACTACTGTTTCCAGAAATTTGAAAAACATATTTCTAGGGTGTTGTACCCCAAAATAAAAACATGGCTAGCATCCTCAGGGCCCGACTAGGTGAACACAGAAAGAATTGTGTTCCTAGAGGGTCCCAATTTTAAATGTCAAGCATTTTTCTGATCACCAACTGAAAACAAAATGGCAGATTTGCGACACTACTAGGGCCATTTGCGACACTAAAAAGTGTATTTGCGACACTGTCAAACTTTTTGTTAACTTTTCCCATTGACTTATAATCGGAACTTGTTTTTTGAATAACTTTAGAACCGTTTAGTATTTTTTCATGAAATTTTCAAAAGGCACATCGGGGATTCCGGCCACACGTTCCCTGAAGTTTTTGGACCAGCCACACAAACCGTGCAACTTGTAGGTGAGAGCAAAGAATTCTCAAAAAAGCATAATTGCACATTTCGTTGTTGCTTATTAACTCCACAGTCGTATATCTGACCAGTACAAAACTTGGTAGATCCCAAGCTCTACCATGCTCAATCGTGCATACCAAATTTCACGCAAATCTGTTGAACAGTGGCAAAGTTATTAAGCTGCAAAATCTGACCCTTTAACCTTAAAAGTGCTACTCTACCATAATATATAGATATATATATATCTATATATTATGGTAGAGGAGACATTTACATGTTAAACTTAAAATTCTGCACCTTAATAACTTTGCAACTGTTCAACGGATTTGCCTGAAATTTGGAATACATGATCAAGATAAATACATCTTGGGATCTGCCAACTTTCGTACTGTTCGGATATACGGCTGTGGAGTTATTAAGCGTGATCTGCATGCGCATTTACGCTTTTTTGGAATTCTTTGCTCGTCTCTACAGGTCGCACGGTTAGCGCGACCAGTCTGAAATATTCAGGGAATGTGCAGTGGGGTTCCCCGATGTGCCTTTTGAAGATTTCGTGAAAAAATATTATATGGTTCAAAAGTTATTCAAAAAACAATTTCCCGGTATAAGTCAATGGGAGAGTTAACAAAAAGTTCGACAGTGTCGCAAATGCAGTTTTTACTTTTGCAAATGGCCCTTTTACTGCCGCAAATCCACCATTTTGTTTTCAGCTGGTCATCAGAAAAATGCTTGTCATTTAAATTTGGGACCCTCTAGCAACCTAATTATTTTTGTATTCACCTAGTCAGACCCTGAGCATGCTAGGCATGTCTTTATTTTGGGGTAAAACACCCCAGAAATATGTTTTTCAAATTTCTGGAAAAAGTACTTTTACAAAGTACTTTCGCGTTTGCGACACTGTCGCATGAATTTGCGAAAGCTTTTGCAAAGTTTGACAGTACTTTTCCAGGCTGTGGGAAAATGATGGCAATTCTTTGCCACCCTGCTGCAAAAGAATGGTTTGGTCTTTTGGACTGAAATTTAGCAGGAATGCAGCCAGCATCTCAAAGATGTGCCTTTCAGTATTTTGGTGAAAAAATATTACAGGGCAGCAAAGTTACAGCACTCCAAATTTGACGCTTTTCCCATAGGATAACATTACGGCATCCGCCGCATTACAGGAATCCTTTGCCGCCCTACTGCAAAATAACGGTTTGGTCTTTTTGGCTGAAATTTATAGGGAAGAAAGCCAACATCCCACAGATGTGACTTTTAGTGGTTTGGTGAAAAAAATATTACAGGGAGGAAAAGTTATGGCACTCTGAACTTCTCTTTTTTTCCTATAGGATAACATTATGGCGTTTGTCGCGCCTTTTAGGGCCCGTATCTCGGAAGCGGTGTGAGATATGGACTTTTTGTCAGAAAAATGCTTAGCCACCTACCGGGGGCTGAGTACAAAACTAGCCAGGAAAGTCATAAATCATATGACTTTTAAATTTTCTTTCTATGTCATACAGTTATTGAGATATAAGCAATTTAGTATTCCAACTCCTCATTTTCTGCTCCAAGACCCATTATTATGCATACATTCTTTGTACTCACTGTCTTTCCCTATGGAGCTTTTGGGAAAAAACAGCCTGTGCACTTATATTACTATTACCCTTACTGCTTCTGCTTGTGGTTCTGTACCCGTTTCACTTACTGTTCCCGTCTATGGCACCATGTGCGTTACCCTTTGCATTTTCATTTGCACTTGCGCTTGCATTATTTTAACCATTTGTGTCTACAGTACTGTTTATCTTTCTGTTTCGCATTCATCACCATGCGCATTACCATTTGCGTTTGCAGGCACCGTGTTACTATGTGACAAGACATCACGTGGCAGAAGCGCAGGGCCCAAAGGGACCCGCGCTCCCACCACCGTATTACATTCACTATTTCTTGTTATCATTCTCAAAAAGAAGGGAAATTAGAAGCAAAAAAATCCATTTAATGCATTACTTAGGGTTGTTCCAGCAACAAAAGCAAGGAAATTCAGTGTTAGGGTTGAAAGCCCCCCCCTTGGAACCCCCCGCCCACACCCCCAACCGGCATCAGGGTGTGAATTGGGGTTGTCGGTCCTAACTCTCACCCCATTCTCCTATACCTCTGCTTCTTCACACATCTGATGGGGTGAGAGTTAGGGCCAGCAACCCCAATGCACACCCTGATGCGGGTTGGGAGTGGGTGGGGGACCAAAGGAGTTAACCCCAACACCGAATTTCTCTTTTGTCACTATGGAACAACCTTAAGTAATGCATTAAATGGAGTTTTGGGCTGCAATATATATATATATATATATATATATATATATATATATATATATATATATATATACACTTTGAAAAAAAACTTTGTTAATGCATCAGTTAGGATCATAATGCCACTAAAGTAGGGAAATGTGGTGTTAGGGAACTCCTCCAACCCCACCCCAAACAGCAAAAGGAAAAAATAGGATTTGGGGTCTCCAGAGTCTTGGCGAATCAGTGGTGGTGTCTTCCTTGGTGTTGTCAACTCTAATGCTCACCCCACCCCCCTCAAACCTGTAGCCTCCAGTCTGAAGTACAAGGTACAGCTCCAAACAACTGCATCATACTGTAGTGATACACTCTTCAAAGGTAGAGAAGTGTGTCTCACCACATGTTGCCAATATAATTTGTTGTAGCTTTCTTCATGCAGGGCCCTGTGGGCCCTACGTGAAGAAGGAGATCATGTGTGATGTTGGTGGCTCAGGGAATGGGGTAGGCATTAAGGTTGACAACCCCAAGGAAGACTCCACCATTGATTCACCAAGACTCTGGAGACCCAAAACCCTAATATTTTTCCCTTTTCCTACTTGGGTGGTGGGGGTAGGGAGTTAGGGTTGGAAACTCTAATGCCAGATTTGTCCATTTTTGCGGCATTAAGTTACTCTAACTGGTACATTAATGAAGCATTTGTAAATAATTTCCTTTTTTTTTCAAGTTAGCGGACTTGAATCCTCACTCACACAGCTCCCTTCAGGAACTGTGTGAACGGATGCAGACATCCTGCACCAAGGGAAGACTCCATCTGCCAACAGATGTGCAGGGCTTTTGCAAGCCCTGCACTTCTGTGTAGTGAAAGATGTGAGAAATTCATGGGGCTATCTGGTGGGCTGTGAAAGCACACAACCCTGTGGTCTCTGCAGTTCCATGTGGCCGCAGATAAAGATGCACAGGGCAATGAGTGCATCTGTCAACTAATGCGCAGGGTGCTCTGCTATCCACAGATGGAGAGGTGCAAGGCTCTATGCCAAGAGGACAGTTGTCTTTACTATATGGTACCCTGACCTGTGTGGACCACTGTGTATCCTACATTCCCTGGCTGGGGGGTGTCTCATAACAGTGCAATCCCCCACCCTCACCCCATCCAGCTGGGTCATTGAGCTCATACCCAAACTCAGCTCAGCAGCACGGAATCACGAACCATACCCGCTGTGGTCAAGACTGCCATTACAAAGTTTAATGATTATGTATTTTTTTTATTTTGACCCCAAATTTTCAAGATACTCATTTTATGATTCGTCTCATAAACATGACGTGTACCATTTATAGTACACTGGCCGAAATGTCTTTTCGCACCAGAACTGCGAAAACACATCTCACCAAGGATTTCAAAAATGACACATGTCATGTTTGTGGGTTACGAACATATGAAAATACGAAATTTGCCAGCAGAAAAAGGCCATTTGGTCTATTGAGTCCACTTGATTTTGCAGCTAGCAGCCCTATTTTGCAGCTTCCCCTGCCTCTTCACCCCACTCCATTTATCCTCCCGTTTGCCCTGTCCCAGCCCCTTTTGAAGCAGCCTACTGTTTTACAGGCTACCACCTCTGCAAGTAATGCGTTCCACCCTGCCACCACCCTCTCTGTAAAACCATGTCTCCTCATTTCCCTCCTGAACCTTCCCCCTTCCAATCCCATGTCATGGCCTTGAGTGTCCCTCCCCACCCTTACTCTGAATAGCCCCTGAATAGTACCAGTCTTGTTTATCCCTCTCATGTACTTGAATGTCTCCATCATATCCCCTCTGTCCCTCCTCTCCTCCAGCAAGTACATGTTCAGTTCCTTTAGCCTACTCTCGTACGGCAAGTCCCCCAGTCCCTGGATCATCTGAGTTGCTCTGTGCTGCACCCCTTCCAGTAATTTAATGTCCCTTTTCAGGCATGGGCACCAGTACTGCATGCAGTATTTGAGATGAGGTCTAACTAATGATCTACACAGTGGCAGAATCACCTCCCCGCTCCTCAGCGTTATTCCTCTAGTGATGCAACCCAGTATTTTGTTGGCCCTTGCTGTTGACTTCCTACGCTGTGCTGAGTTGTTCATTGATCCTGTGATGACCACCCCCAGATCCTTCTCCTCCTTAGTCTCCACCAGCTGTACTCCCCCCACTTGGTAGTTTTTCCTTGGATTTTTGGCCCCAAAATGCAGTACCTTACACTTTTTGGCATTGAACCCCAGCTGCCAAGTGTCCAACCAGGTTTCCAGCTTGTTCAGATCTTCCTGCAAACTCTGCCACCCCTCTATGTCATCCACCACTGCCCCTATCTTGGTGTTATCATCAAACAGGTTGATCCTGCTCTCAATGCCCAAGGAAATGTCTGCAATAAATATCCCAAATAACACTGGTCCTAGCACCGAGCCCTGTGGAACCCCGCTCATTACTGTCCATGGGGATGAGAGTTCCCCTTCCACCACCACTTGCTGCCTTTCCTGCAGCCAGTTTGTCACCCATCCCACCATTTTTGCTCCCACCTTTGTGCCTTCTAGCTTTATTCCAAGTCTCCCATGCTGCACTGAATTGAATGCCTTGCTGAAGTCCAGGTACAGGACAGCCACTGCATGGCCCTTGTCCATCTGCCTAACTACCCAGTCATAGTAATCTACCAGGTTGGTTTGGCAGGATCTGCCTGTGACAAAGTCATGCTGTCTACTGTCCTGCAACCCATTGAACTCCAGCAGGGACACCAGCCTTTCCTTCAGGATCATTTCCATTAACTTTCCCACGATGGACGTGAGGCTCACCAGTCTATAGGTCCCTGGTTCATCTTTGAGGCTGCTCTTATGCAGGGGGACCACATAAGCCAACCTCCAATCCTTGGTTATGCATCCCAGATTTAGTGAGGCATTGAATAGGCCTGCCAAGGGCCCCACCAGGATCTCTGCTAGCTCCTTCAGTACCCTGGAGTGAATGCCATCTGGCCCTGGTGCCTTGTCCACCCTCAGCATTCTCAAGCCCTCCAGCACTCTACCTTCTCTGATCACCCCATCCATAACTCCTTCCCCAGCATTTACTGCCTCCCACCCTCCTTGGGTAGCACTCTCCCTCTCTCTCTCATAAATACCAAGCAGAAGTAGTCATTGAGTGCTTCTGCCTTTTCTCCCCCATTCTCTACCCATCACCAGTCCTTCTTAATCCTTACTACCTGTTCCCTACAGATTCTTTTCTCCCTGATGTACCTGAAGAAGCTCTTCTCCTCCTCCTTAATGCCTTGTGCCAGCCTGAGCTCTTTGGTGGCTTTTGCTGTTCTTACTGCCCTTGTCACCTCATTTGCCTCCTGCAGGTACTCTTCCCAGTCTTCCCCCTTCCTGATTTCCTGTATCTCCTAAGGGCCACCGTTTTTCTCCTCAACTTTTCCACAACCCTCCTGCTCATCCAGCTTGGCCTTTTTGCACTGGCCTTTTTACTCTGAGTCCTGCTACAAGAACTGGTAGCCTCTCGTATCCCATTCTTAATGAGCTCCCATCTCTGGTCTGTGTCCATACTAGGCTGGATCCTGGTCAGGTACCCACTCACTACCTCCCCCATCTTTGCAAAATCTGCCTACCTGAAATCCAGCACCTTTGCATTGGATGCCACCCCCTCTTTCTCAATAAGCAACCTGAACCATACTGAGTGATGGTCACTCCCCACTAGTGGTTCATCCACCTTGATATCCCTCACAAACTCCCCATTTGTGAGCACAAGGTCGAGGGTGTCCCCTCCGTTTGGTTCACTGACCACCTGTGTCAGGAAGCTTTCCTGAATGGTGTCCAGCAGTATCTGCTCCCTTTCATTACTGATGGCTGGGGTTCCCAAATCTACCCCAAGCAGGTTGAAGTCCCCCACAACCTCCACACTCCCCTTCCTGCATGCCCTTCTAATCTGTCTCGCAAGTTCCCTGTCCAACTCCTCTGTCTGGGAGGGTAGTCTGTACACCACTCCCATCCGGAGAGTCCTATTCCTGGAATCCTGGATTAGCAGCCATAATGACTCTGTTTCTCCCCCTCCTCCTCCCTTATGCACTTTAGCCCCTCCCTCATGTATAATGCCACTCCCCCCTGTTTTCCCTATCCCTGCAGAATATTCTGTACCCTGGGACCACCAGGTCCCAGTCATGGTATTGGGTGGCCCATGTTTCCATGATGGCTGCCATGTCCACCTCCCTCTCCACCATGAGGGCCTGTAAGTCATTCATTTTATCCTTCAGGCTTCTAGCATTCATGGTGACCTCCTTCTATCCTTTACCATCCCTACCCCATCCCTCTGCCCTCCACTTCCAACATGTCCTCTATTGCTTCTACCTAGTTCATCGCCCTTCTTCTGGGGGGTGAGCTTGCACTGCTTCCCATCTCATGGCCACTGTATGCCCTCCATCCACCTGCCACCCCCCTCTCCTAGTTTAAATGTCCAGCTACCTCAATATACTCACCAAGCTTCTATTTCAGCACCTTCTTGCCCTCTTCATTAAGGTGAAGTCTATCCCTAGTGTATAGACTACTGTCCTCCCAGGTATTTCCCCACCCTCCCACTAACCTATACCTTTTGGTGTGGCACCAATGACTAGCCATTCATTAGATTGCCTGATGCTCTTAAATGTAACCTGTACTTGTTTTGCCTGATGTTCATGAATGTACGCTGTAATCTCCCAGGTCGCACCTGAAAATAGGCACTTGGTTGTCTAGTGTGCATAGCCGGTTAACAAAAGCAAATAAATAAAAAAAAATAAATAAATCCCTTGATCCTTTGTTTTCTAGCTGTGCTCGCCTTAGGCACTGGTAATACAAAACCTCAGAAAAAGTTACTGATCTACCCTCCCCCTCACATAAAGTTCACAGCTCCTCAAACCTCTTTTGGACTACCTCTAATGTACTATCAGCCAGGTCGTTTGTCCCCAGATGTAGAATTAAATGAGATCTCTCCCTTCTAGCATATTTCAGGACCAATTGTTCCACTCTTTCAGCTGTCATCCCTGGCATGGCCTCCACCCATATATGGCTATGCCTTTCCCTCTTGCTACCCCACCTTACCCCCCTAGGTACTGAATCCCCCAGTACTGGTATTCCCCCCATATTTCCATCTGCCTGCTTCTCCTCCTTCATTCCTTTCCTGTTTGATTCCTCCTCCTCCAGCACAGAATTCCTCCATCTGTCCCTGTCACCATTTATTTATTTATTGAATTTTGTTGACCCGGTAGGACCACTGGGACTAGAAGTCCCTTTTTCAGGGGCGACTGGGGGAAGGGGGGATACAGATGGTAAGCAACTAAAATTGAGCCAGATTAAGCTGATATTTTTAGTGAATGGGGAAAATTTGGCCAGGGCACTGGGGAAATCCTCTACTCTTTTCGATAAGTGCCATGGGATCTTTAAAATCAACCTGAACTACCACCAATCCAGGCAGATGGGTCCTCCATTTAACATCTCATCCAAAAGATGGCACCTCAGAAGTGCAGCACCCCTCTCATGCTGCACTACTGTGTCAGTATTGGATTATCAACCCAAGTGCCAGATGTGGGAGCTGAACCCACAGCCCTCTGATCTCTCCTGTCTGACTCCTCTTCCAGTGTGTAATTCCCCCATCTGTTCCTGTCACTGTTCCTCTCCTGCCTAACTCCTCCTTCTGCACACAATTCCCCCGTCTGTTCCTGTTGCCTTTCCCCATCAGTATTTTCCTCTGCCACAGCTGCTATGTTCCAGATGTCTTCTCTATCCACCCTTCTCCACTTCCTCAGATCCCTGCTCCCTTCGACCATCCTTCCAGCTGTGCCTCTCACCCCTTCACCCCTGCCACCTCCCTTACACTGGCTACCATCCCTTGTGTATTCCCCTCGCTTTTCCTCTCTTGTCCCTCCTGGGTATCCCGTTCCCCCTCCTCCACCAATGTCTCCAACACCACAAACCTATTACTTTCCCCTCTGCATTGCTGTGCCTATGTTCCTCCCTCCTGACTTGAGCCTTCCCTCCAGTACTAGGCCCCTTGTTTGTTTTGCTTCCACACCCCCTCTCCACCCCTCCCACGATTTGATGTACCTCCCATGTTGCATCCTCATGATACTCGCTGGGGGACACCCTCCTGCCCCTAGATTTTCTCCCCAACCCCCATCCTCTCCAACTCCCTCCCAAGCTGCAGCACTTCTTCCTTGAGACTCCTTAGCCTGTGACACATTGGATACCCACCTAGCTTCCACAATATGTTCATCCAAACTGCTGCCCCACATCCATTACAGACCAGTATTCTACCCATGTCAAACAGTACTAACAAGAAAATACAGTTCTTTTTTTTTACTTGCTCTTTATACTCCCCCTGATCGCAGCGCTTCCACTCCTCGGGAGACACCTATGGCCTTGTAGTCCCAGCCATCTTATCTGAAGCCCAGTGCAGTCCATCCCCATGTATCCATGGCTAGATCCCCCAGGCAGGAATGGGGTAGGGGCACCCCCACAAAGTCCTTCTTGTTTTTCATCGGGATGCTGGTACTGGGTCAGGCAGGGGCACTGGGGATCGGGGCCTGGTGCTCCGTCTATCAGGAGTGCTCCGGGGTGTTTTTCCCATGTTCTATGGGAGTGGCATGTGCCCTGACATCAAGGCGTCTCCACCGGCGTCCTCCACTCCCAACCCTCTCTTTATGCTCGTGCGCTTGCTATGCCTTTGGCTTCTGCCAGAGGCCAGTCAGGCATGACAGTGTACCCCCTCTTCTGGGAGAGGAGAGCTGTCCTTTGAACAATCAATCCTCTCCCTTCCTTGCCAACCCCCAATGGCCCGGGCTCATTCCTGAACCCGGGTTGCCAGCATGGCAAGAGGTGTGGCGTCCAGTGCCTCAACCCTCAGGTGAGTAAAAGTGTGAGGGGAGTGTGTGAGGAGGGTGTGGAGTAGTGGGTGCCAAGTGGGAGGTTGGGGGTCAGATTGCTGAGGAAAGGTTTTGTTTTTTGTAGAGAAGAAGGAAAAAAAAACAAAGAGGGATAGTTTTCTTCTTTACGTGGGAATTACACAGACATTACAGCTGGGGATTGAGCACCCCAGTGTCAGGTGACTGTTTGGTGGCACTTGGGATGAGCACCCTGATGCCGCCACTACAGTGTGGGGATGGGGGGCAGGCGACCTGGAAGGGAAGGGGGTTAAGACAAGCAGTATTGGAGGGCACCCTGGTCTGCTTAAAATATCATTTTATTATACATTGGGAAGAGAGGTCAGACAACCTGAAGGAGGAGGGAGAAGGAAGCAGAAGCAAGGGTGGGCACCCTGGTGCACTAAACAAATAATTAGTTAGCTAGAAGATAGACAGACAGACAGACAGATACTGTAGATAGAC